>CM066037.1:216013404-218413404 GCA_033557465.1 Ichthyophis bannanicus | reverse complement strand
TTCAGATATTCCGGCAACTGGGTGTAGGGGGCCAATCTTTTCTTCAATTCCGATATTGTGGGCGGGGGCCCCCCACCCAACACAAAGAACTCTAGTATACTTGCCGAACTCTCCGAGATTAACTCCTTTACAGGTAGGGACGCTACATAGTGTGAAATCTGAAAGTAAGCAAGGAGAAATTTCACTTACCGTTAATTTCCTTTCCTGGAATACTACTAGACCAGTCCAGACAAACGGGTTGTGTCCCCCTGCCAGCAGATCTTGGAGACAGAGAATTCTACCAGAGCTCTGATAGGCTGGACTCTGGTGATATGGTCCTACCCCTAGGGGTCTCCCTCAGTATTGTCTGTAAAGCGAACCCAAACATGTAACGCAACTAAACCATAAGACCACACATAGTGGACATTTAATTCAACTATGTACAAGGGAGCTGAAAGTATCCCCAGAACTGAAGGCTGCTAAGACCGATAACGCAGCCTTCGGCCCCCCATGGTGAGGCATACTGACAAGGAAGGAACAGAGGCCGGCGGCTTCACCGCACTAGCAGCACCGTAACTGACAGCAGGGTGGGTCCTGGACTGGTCTAGCAGTATTCCAGGAAAGGAAATTAACGGTAAGTGAAATTTCTCCTTTCAAGTCATACTGCTAGACCAGTCCAGACAAACGGGCAGTACCCAAGCTACCTGCTTTCAAGAGGGGGTCAATGCCGACGACAGCACTGCAGCTCCAAACTGACCCTCCTGCCGAGCGTGAACGTCCAATCTATAGTGACGGACAAATGTGGACAACGACGACCAAGTCGCCGCCCGGCAAATGTTGAGAGGGGCTACTTGAGACCACTCGGCCCAAGACGAAGCCTGAGCCCGAGTGGAGTGAGCTCAGAGCCCTGCTGGAACCTGCTTGCCTTGCAGTATATACGCTGCCTCAATAGCTCCTTGCAACCATCTAGAAATGGTGGATTTGGAGGCTGCGGACCCCCGTCGAGGGCCCGCAAACAGGACAAAAAGATGATCGGTCTTACGGAAAGTGTTCGTGATCTTAAGATACCTATAAAGCACTCTCTTCAGGTCCACAGCACGCAATTGACGAAGGCGACCGGAACACTGCTCTTTTTCAAAGGTAGGCAAGAAAAGAGGCTGGTTGACATGAAACGGGGTAAGCACCTTAGGTAAAAAGGATGGAACAGTTCGAAGAGAAACTCCCGCCGAAGAAAACGAGAGATAGGGGTCTCGACAAGAAAGAGCCTGAAGTTCGGAAATCCGACGTGCCGAGGTTATGGCCACTAGGAAAACTGTCTTTAGCGTTAAATCCTTAAGGGAACATGCCTTCAGGGGCTCAAAGGGAGGAGCAACAAGGGCACGGAGAACGAGAGCGAGATCCCAAGAAGGAACTAAAGGACATATCAGGGGCCGTAATGTCTGAACCCCTTTAAGAAAACGCGAAACGTCTACATGCGAGGCGAGAGAATGCCCTGCTATCGGCCCTCGAAAACAAGTTAGCGCGGCAACCTGCATGCGCAAGGTCCCGAGCGCCAGACCCTTATCTAGACCGGCCTGCAGAAAGGAAAGAATATCCGGGATGTTGCAACGCCAGGGCGAGATGTGCTGTAGCAAACACCAAGTGTCAAAGAGACGCCACACACGAGCGTAAGCCAGCGACGTCGAAGACCACCGTGCCTTAAGCATTGTTGCCACCACACTCAACGAATATCCCTTCTGAACTAACCTGCGGCGTTCAAGAGCCAGGCCGTAAGCGAGTAAGGAGCCGGGTTTCCCATTTCCACCGGCCCTTGGAGCAGGAGCCCTGGGAACGCCCCCAGGTGTAGAGGAGACACCCGAGACAGCCGGACGAGATGCGCATACCACGGTCTGCGAGGCCAATCCGGTGCCACCAGGATCACTGGGCCACGATGCTCCCTGACTCTTTGGAGAATCTTGCCGATCATGGACCAGGGAGGAAAGACATACAGAAGGAGATGGGTTGGCCACGCTTGAGACAGTGCATCTATCCGGTGCCACCTGTTGTCTCTCCAACGGCTGAAGAAGATCGGTGCCTTGGTATTCTGCGCCATAGCCATGAGATCCATTGCCGGTAGACCCCATCGTCAAACAATGGACTGAAAGGACTCTGGCGCCAGAGCCCACTCCCCCGGATCCAGAGCATGTCGGCTGAGAAAATCGGCTTTTACATTGTCTACCCCCACGATGTGTTGCGCCGAGATCGCCTGTAGATGCCTCTCCGCCCACGGAAGGAGAAGACTCATTTCCTTCAATACACCTGGACATTTTGTGCCCCCTTGGCGGTTGAGGTATGCCACTGTCGTAGCGTTGGACAGAATTCAAACCACCTGACGCTGCAGAAGAGGCTGAAACCTTCGCAAGGCTAAGCGCACCGCTCGCGTCTTGAGGCAATTGATGGACCACCGGGCCTCCCGAGGAGACCAAATCCCCTGCGCTGAGTGTGAGCCGCAATGCGCTCCCCAACCGGAGAGACTGGCATCTGTCGTTACCAACACCCAGCGCGGAGTCTCCAAGGGAACCCCTTGAAGGAGATTGCGGGGCCGGAGCCACCAACGGAGGCAAAGTCTCACCGCCGGTAGTAGAGGCAACCGAACTTGATAATCCTCTGACACCATGCTCGAGGCGAGACCTGTGCTAGGAGACTGCGAACTTGAGAAGTTAACTTGAGGAATCGAGGCATTGACAAAAAGACCCGACCTAAGGCTGTATCGAATCGAGCCCCCAAAAATTTGATCTCCTGGGACGGCTGAAGACAACGCTTGTTGCGGTTGATTACCCAGCCGAGGCTTTCGAGAAAGGCAACAACCATCGAGACTGTGCTGCAAGCCTCGGGGAGAGAGTCTGCGCGAATGAGCCAGTCGTCCAGATAAGGGTGAACTCTGATGCCGCGGCTGCGTAAGGCCGCAGCTACTACCACCATTACCTTGGAGAAGGTTCGAGGCGCCAAAGCTAGACCGAAGGGCATCGCACAAAATTGGAAATGTTGACCGAGTACCGCGAATCGAACGAGTCGCTGATGCCCCTCTCGAATGGGAATGTGAAAGAGTGCTTCCGCGAGATTAAGGGAAGCTAGAATTCCCCCTTGCGTACCACTTGAATAATGGATCGCAGAGTCTCCATTCGAAAGTGTGGTACCCGCAGACTGCGATTGACACCTTTGAGATCCAAGATAGGATGAAAGGAGCCGTCCCTTTTTTTTTTTTTGGCACCACGAAATAGACAGAGTAACGGCCTAGTCCTCTTTCCAACGGTGGAACTGGACGAATGGCATCTAAACGCTGGAGTCTTTGAACAAATCAACATCTGCTGCCCATTGACGCAGCCAGAGCCATCTCCGAGCTACTGTCACCAGTGCTACGGAGCGAGCTGACAGCCGCAAGAGATCAGAGAAGGCCTCTGCCAGGAATGCAGCGATGGATTCTAAACGAGCCAACTCGGGATCACCTGGAAGCTGCTGAATCCATCGAAGGGAGGCCTGTGCTGCTAGACCTCCACAACCCCTGCTTGAAGGGAAAGAGCGGACGACAAAAAACCCGTCTTTAGCAGACTCTCAACTTTTTAGGTCTTGCTGGTCGCGGAGTGCTGCTCCGCCCTCAACCGGAATTGTGGTATGCTTGGTGACCCCGGTCACTAACGCATCAACATTTGGGTATGTCAGCCAACGGTCCAAGTCAGAGGGAGACCAAGGGTATAACTGACCAATACCGCATGCCGTACGCATAGAGGACTCTGGAGAGTCCCACTCTCGAGATACCATATGCTGTAACTCGGCTGGAAAGGAAAAAGCTTTGGAAGGCTTACGAATGCCCTGTAAAATGGGATCCGGCTGCAACAGAGTTTGAGAACTCTGAGGATCAGGCGTGTTGGCTAGGCGTAGCGACTCCATCACCTGTGTGATTAGGGCCGGCAACTCCTCTTTCCGAAAAAGTCTGATATCTTGAGAGCCCTCGTGAACTGTCAGCGAAGAATCAGTCAGAGAATATTCCCCATCTTCTTTCTCCAATGAGTCAGGGCTCACCTCCGACGATTTAAAGTCTTCTTGAATATCCGTAGTGTCCCGCAAGCCACATGCAACGTTCCTGGAAGGACGTACTGCTTTAAGGTCTGAGGACTTTTGGGACCGCTTGCGAGACTCCACCATATCCTTGTCTGCTACCGGGCGGGTGCTGGAGGTATACCAAAAGACTCCAAACGCCACAGGTGCCATGCCTGGCGGAAGAGCGTCAGGAACTCACTGTCAGCCAAGGCTGCCGTGGCTTCCAGCAGCTGTGGAAGCAAAATGGGAGCTGACTGAGTCCTTTCTGCAGGAAGATCCTGCTGCAGGGGCTCTAAGGAGGGAGGAGTTAAGGCGCTGATGTCCCCAGCTGGCAGCGCAGTGGGAATGGAGGAAGAAGATTCTCCTGGATGCAGCATGCAGGTGGAACATAAGCAATTAACTCCTTTTTCTTATTATTACGTATCATACAGCTGTGCAGAGAAACAGGCATTGCAGAGGCTTAAACCTTTTTTTTTTTCCTTTTTTTGTAAACAAAAATCAAGGTAGGCTTAGGGAAACAGAAGACTCTTCAAAGAAAAGGGATTTTGAAACTCCCTGTGCCTTCATAGCATGTTTAAATGTTTTGAAATGGCTGCCCAGAGCTGCACCCTCCAAAAAAAAAAAACACTGAAGAGAAATCCCTCCTGATTTTCAAAATGGCCGCCGGCACAGAAAAACTGCAAAATAAAAGTTTCCTAAGCTCTAAAAACCTTAAAAATGCAGCGAAATCGCTGGGGAAGAGGCAAGGAGTGCTGCTAGCAACTTAAAAATTCAAATCCTGATGAACCCTAAATCACCAGAAGTGGAGAGGAGAAGGAAACTGTCAGTTATTCACTGTGCTGGTACAGAGGAGCTGAGTTGCCATGGAGGAGAAGAGAAACTTTCAAAGTCAGTGTAAGGTAATTACAGTGACTGAAAGGTAGGGAAATTAGAGTTTGATCCCTCTGCAGCCACTTAGACCCTTATGGCAGGGGCTGGAAGGTGTTTCTGGAGAGAAGGGGAGCTGCAGAGACAGTGAAATCAGGAACTCAAACCCTGCTGTATTGCTGATTACAGAAAATCCAGCTATTAAGGAGGGAAGCCTGGGAAACCCAGAGAAACACCTCTTGTGTGCTCTGGGTGCATCTAGGAAATAAAAATGAAGAAAAGAAAATAGGAACTTCAAAACCCAGTTTAACAGACCCTGATGAAACTGGAAGTGAAGGAATCAGGTCAGAGACAGCCGGTCCCGATGCAGTTGAAATAAACCCAGGGCAGCTGAGGCAAGTAAGAAAACAGTTTACTTACAGTTTCTCTCAGAAATTGATACCTGATCCTCCTACTGATGTCTAAGCCCTCGTGGCAAAGACTCAGCGCTGCTTAAAAAAAATCAGGAGCTCTACTGAAGCCAGGCTCAGGAGCTCCACAAGTTTATGTGGGGAATCAAGTTGCTGGGAAACCCAGAGTAACACCTCTTGTGTACTCTGGGTGCATCCAGGAGCCTCAAGATACAGAGAAACCTGATTTTAGGGGAGTCCTTCGTCCAGCTAACAAGCCCTCATGGCCAGATGCTGGGGATTCTTCCTGTCAGCGAGCTCTACTGTGTCAGAAACAGGAGCTCAGCTGCAAACACCCTGGTGCACAGTGAAACTATACTGGCAGCAACAGGCAAGTGGAAATATCAGTCCCCAAAGGGATTCTAAATAATTTTAAAGGTTTTGAGGGAAAAACAACAAAAGCAACCGGATCTGCTGGAGACAGAGAAATACTGAGGGAGACCCCTAGGGGTAGGACCATATCACCAGAGTCCAGCCTATCAGAGCTCTGGTAGAATTCTCTGTCTCCAAGATCTGCTGGCAGGGGGACACAACCCGTTTGTCTGGACTGGTCTAGCAGTATGACTTGGAAAGTAGTGGTGGCCACTCAGCCCATATTCCTTGCCCAGAGTCTCAAAGGACTTACACTTCCCATTGAGATCCACCACATGCCCAACCTGCCGGATACCAACCTCTCTCCATTGCTGAAAAATTGCTGTCGTAGAACCAGGAGCAAATGTAGCATTGCCCTGCAGCAGCAGCCAACTTGAGACGGCTGGGGACCTGTCCCAGTACCTACATAATTGTATCCACGTGCGTCTTAACGGGCTCACTAAAACGCTTCGAGTCACTCGCCCAGGGAGTTGGGATCTCTCTAAGTGTAAAGCTGCCAAGAGCGTCTGGGGGGCCACCAGAGTCTCCTCAAGTGCGCGAGGTGTATAAATCTTTGTATCTCCCAACCAATCCCCCAGATGCCGTGCTTGACACGCCAGGACATATAGCCGCAAATCTGGGACACCCATCCCTCCAACCTCCCTTCAGTCGATTCAAAGGGATGCGCGCTCTCGTCCCATTCCATAAGAATCCCCGTATCTCCCGCTCCAGGCGCATAAGGTCCCGTTGCGCCAACCACACTGGGAGCATCTGCATCCAACACCCGGTGCAGGACCACCATACCCACTACTGCTACTCTCCCCCCCTAAAGACAAGGGAAGCGGACACCAGGCTCTCAACTGTGTTTGAAGCTTGAGGAAAATCCTCTCGAAGTTCCGCTTATAGAGTTCCTCTGGATTTCCAGTTAGGAAAATTCCCAAATAAAGAAAGGAGTCCCCAGCCCACCGGAGTGGGACCCCTCCCCCCCCATTCTGTCTCAATGTACCCAGCACGTTCAGGGCCTCAGACTAATCCATATTAATGCGTAACCCTGCAAAACCTCCAAACACAGAAAATTCCTCCAACAATCTAGGCAACGGCTGTTGTGTCGACAGCAGATGTACAAGGTGGTCATCTGCAAAGGCCGCTATATTGAACCCATGCGCACCCCTCGTATTTCCGGGGTCTGCTCTATTTTCCGTATGAGAGGGTCAAGAGACAGCACGAACAACAGAGGCGAAAGTGGGCACCTCTGCCTGGTGCCCCTCTCCAGTGGAAACCCCTCAGATAAAATACCATTACACAGCACACTTGCAGTTGGTCCAGTATAGAGGAGCTTGACCATACTACAAAAGGAATCCCCAAAGCCATAGTATGGTAGGAGAGCGTGCAGGTACCCCCAATTCACGTGGTCAAACGCTTTTTCCGCATCAAAGCTAACCAGCAGGGACTGCTGCTCCCACTCCCGTACCCATTCCAGAGATGCCAAGATTCTATGCAGGTTCCGCACAGCATGTCGGCCCTGTACAAAGCCCCCTTGTGACTCCTGTATCAAATCTGCCAGCATCAGGCCTAAACGTTCCGCCAGTACCTTTGCCATTATCTTCAGGTCGAAATTCAACAATGATATTGGCCTATAAGCTGCAGCCTGAGTATGGTCCTTACCTGGCTTGGGCAATAAGATAATATGTGCGTGATTCTCCCCCCATATGAACACCCCTTGACTTATCCTTTTGTGATATACCGCCACCAGTGAGGGAGGTATCAAATCCCCTAGCAGCTTATAAAATTCAGCTGCCATCCCATCTGGGCCCGGCGCCCTGTGGCAACGAGCCTTCTGTATAACTTGATGTACTTCCTCAAGCGTAATTGGTCGCTCTAGCTGGGCCCTCTGCTCCTCCCCCAGCCTTGGCAGCCGCAGCCCTCTCATGTATTCCTCCAGGTGGGTTCCAATACCCACTCCTTGCTGATACAGTTGTTGATAAAAGAGGCGAAAAACCTGAGCAACCTCCCTTTTTGTAATTTGCCTTGGGTGTCCCTTTGTGCTGACACTGTTCGTGTCCCCCTACTACCCTGAAGGCAACGTGCTAGGAGTTTCCCCGGTTTGTCCCCGAACCGATACAGCTGGTATCGATAATATATCAACGATTTCTTTGCCTATCTGTGAAGCAACTCATTAAGTACTGTTTGGGTCTCCCACAGCAATTTCTTATTTGCTGTACTGGGGCAACCCGCATATTTCCGCTGGTCCCTAATCGTTTGTTTTTCTAGCCGAATTATCTGTTCCGTTAAAAATCTCTTTTTTCGCACCGAATAACCAATAATATCCCCACGTAAAACAACCTTAGCTGTTTCCCAAAAAAGTTCTGGATCAGCCTTATGTCTGTCATTGTGTACCTCGAATTCTTGCTAGCGATGTTTAAGATAGAGTTGAAAATCAGCATCTCTATATAAGTCCAGTGGAAATCGCCAAATTCGTGACTGCACATCAACCTGAGTCCATGCCAACTCCACCCATATCAGGGCGTAGTCGGAGATCTCCGATGGACTGATCTGTGCATCTACTACACGCGCAGGGTCCTCGCAATACTAAAATGTAATCAATCCGAGTGTTCGAACCATGTGCACGTGACTGATGGGTAAAATCTCTCTCCATGGGGTGCAGCAATCGCCATGGGTCAACCACCCCCAGTCACTGCCGAAGGCTCTGAAAAGCCTTAGCCGTAGTCACCCGCGCTCTATCTTCTTCCCCCGTGATGTATCTAGCTCCACGTCCAGCACCTCATTAAAGTCTCCTCCTAGAATCAGGGGGACATCAGGCAACTGTTCTATCCGAGAGGCCAAACACGCATATAGCGCTTGATCCAGGACACTGGGGCTATAAATGTTACCCTATCACTATCGGCCTCCCCTCCAGCATGCCATGAGTTAACACATATGTTCCATCTGGATAGACGCATTCCCGCTCCAATGCAAATCTTATCTGTTTGTGGATCAAAATGACCACTCCACCTTTTTTCCCCTTCGCTGGGGCCCCCTATCCCTGGTCCACACATTCCCTTTGCAATTTCAAATGCTCATCAGCAGTCTGGTGGGTTTTCTGCAACAGGGCTATGTCACACTTTTGTCTAGCCAAGGCTTGCAGTATTTTGTATCTCTTAATTGGGTTCCCAATCCCACATACATTCCATGAGATGATCTTCAAAATACCATGTACCCAGTAGGGTCCATGTCTCACGGTTCTTTGATGACTCCCAGGAAGACCCCCCCCCCCCCCAGTCTGGGGCTCCTCCCATGTTTCTATCCTAGTTCTTGTTTTAACCCTTTCATTCCATGTTTGGCTGTGCTTCCGTCCCCTCCCATTCCCCCCACCCTCCCCAATACACCCCCCCATCTCCCTAACTTCCCTCCCCGCTGCCCCAGACCCCCTCCCCCTTTCATCACTCTCTGTAACCCTAACCTTCCTCCCCTCTTGATCATTAAGATGTGTGTGTGTGTACCCCCCCACCCGTTGATAAAATGCGCACCTACCACCTCTTCCCCCAACCTTAAACCCCTCCCCGTAGCCAGGTGGCTATTGAAGAAGTTCCTCATCAGGGCAATTAATGTCGTACAGTCATGGCCCACAATACTCCCACCCCCTACCCGTCACTGAACAGCAAGCATTCCCTCGAATCCAACTTAAGCGTAGGTGGGTTCCTCCCCATGGCATTAAATGATAAAGTCATACCCCACAGTACCCAACAATTCACCTCGTACATCAAGTAACATGCATTTCAATTCAATTATCCCACGCACCACCCTTTCAGGCTGTCCCGGGGTACTTTCGCCCTCAGATCCCTCTCAAACTTAAACATATGTACAAATGCCCCGACTATCTTTGTAACCAATTAACATCACATGTAAACGCCGGAGGTCCGGACTCTCCGTGTTGAGTTGTGTTGCTTTTCATGCTTGCTCACTATGCAGGCCTTCCCGGAGCTACAGTCCATTCACAATCTGTTGTCAACCCTCCTCCTCTGGCTCCCAGATCAAGGCTGGCTGCTTCCATGTTAGGCTCTCTACATATTTGATCGCTTCTGCCGTTGTAGTGAAGCTTCTCTGCACTCCTCCATATATGATATGGAGCCGAGAAGGATACTGCACTATAAACTTGATGTTAGCCTCCACTAGTTTCTGGCAAAGGGGGGCATAAGCCCTCCTTCTTTGGCTCAAAGCCACAGAGTAGTCCTGCACAATTCGCACTTTTGCATTGTCCTTTACAATGACCCCTGCTTTCTTGGCCATTCGCAGCACTGCTTCTTTTTGCGGGAAATGCAGGAACTTTGCCAGCACCACATGGGGCCTATTATCAAATGGCTGCCTAGGCCCCACTCTATGCACTCTTTCCAACATAAGCCTGCCATGCTCCCTCCATTATCCAGCATTTGCATACTTAGGCTCTCCACATAGGCGTTTAGGTCTTTGTCCTGTATGCTGCCTGGAATGCCCAGAAACCGAAGGTTGTTTCATCGAGGGCTGTTTTCCAAGTCATCTAGCTTGGCTTCTTGAGACCGCGATGTTGCCTGAAGTCTCTGTACCTCGTGTTGTAGTGCCTCTACCTGCTCCTTGGTCATTTCGATTCGGGCCTCCGCCTCCCACATCCGACTGCCCAGCGATTCCACAGAGGTTTGCAAGGCATCAATTTTCCCGTGTAGAGCATCAAACTGCACCGCCAGAGCTTTGGACACCACTGTTGAAATCTCTTCTATGGCTGCCGGCGATACAGGCAAGGAAGGTGCTGGGGATGAATCCGCCATCTTAGTTTTCCCGACCTTCCGCTCCTTTTCGCGCTTGCCGGCTTTTGCCGCTGCTGCCATGCCCCGCTCTCTGTAAAAAACACCCAAAGGGTTTTCCTCCTCTCCCCCTGCGCTGTCGGTGAAGCCTTAAAACTTAAAAACGGCTCGTTTTACTGGCGGTAGAGGGATGAACCTAGAGCTCGAGCGGATCACGACCGCCCAGTCTCACCACATCACGTGACCTCCTTCCAGTCGTCTTTTTTCCATGGAGCCCCTAGGACATGTTCCTGCATTCCGGAAAAAAGTTTTCTTTCTTGGCCTTCATGGGCCAGTTTTTTTCTGCTGTTCTTGCTGCCTGTCATCAGCTTCATTGGTCCCTACCAACTGGGTTTTTTCTTGCCTTTTGGCATGTTTGTCCCCTCTGGGGCTTTTTAATCTTCCTTGTGGGAATTATTGAGTTTAACTTTGCCGCGGTGGTATTTTTCAACATATCTAAGCCAACTAGTGGCTTCAAGAAATGCACCAGTGGCGGGGCCATCTCGGTCACAATTGGTGCTTACAGTGCCTTTGACCCGACCATCAGCCTGCAATCTGTGCCTGCAGATGACATGACGGGGTCTGACGGGTTGGGAAAAACAGGAATCACTCTTCGGCTCATCAGATTCAACATCCTCTGCCCCAATGTTGATGCCTTCCAAGGCTTCTGATGAGGTGTCCATGGGGAGGGAAGTCCATGCCCAATCGGAACCAGGCGCCCAAGCAGCGAGAGGAGACTCTTGGGCGAGATGCATAGTCATCGCACCCCTCTTGACACGATACAGAGCACGATGGCCGGCCAAGCTTCCCTGGGGAGAGGAATCAACATCCATTGCCCAGGAGGGCAGTCAGTTTTCTCTTGACGTAGCAATCATCATAGAGTCCCCACCCAAGGTATCGTAGTCAGTGGCCACAGTACTGGCCCCCTCGCAGGTGGTGGTGCTGGAGGAATGCCTTCGAGTCCTCAAAGCACATTTGGTGGCAGTTCTAGCCTTGTGGAACACAGGCTTTGCGGTATCATCATCATCATCATCGTACTCTGTCCAGCCCTTTCTAGAGGCCCAAGTCCTGCCCGCCGAGGCAGGTGTATCAGGTGGGAGGTCTGAATCGACACCGGTTTAGACAGCCATCTCCCTGTCCAGTGTGTCAGAATCCGATGCCCAGGGGCACCGGTGCCTGCACATAGGGAGGGTCCAGGGCCCACCGGCGCCAGTCCTCTCCCCAGCCCGCAAAAGGAGGAGACCTGGCACTACTCTGACTTTCTCTTGGAATCAGAATGGGAGACCGAGGAGAAATCGACTGCATTGGACCTCCAGTTCCCTGATCTCCCATTCAATCTGTTGTCGCCCTCTGAGAGGTGTAAGTCGTCTCTGGAGGACATGTCCTCTCAGGACTTTGTCAGGGACATGGCCAAAACCATCCCCTACTCCCTGGAATCAGAGGAGGAACCAAGGGCAGAGGAACTTGAGCTTCTCCAGTATCCTTCAGCCCCCAGGGAAGCAGTTATAGTACCTGTGCACCATGTCCTGCCTGCAACAGTTGCTATTACGGCTATGGAAAACCCCCTCATAGTTCCTGTCATCAGAACATGGCTAAGTGATTGTCTGTTTGAATCAGGACAATTTGATTGGACAACCAATCTTTGAAAGCCTTTAGAGCATTTGCAATCTCTCTTATTTCCAAGACGTTGATCTGATGGAGACTTTCTTGGAGGAACCAAGTATAAGTGTTGAATCCATACAGATGAGCTCCCCAGCCCAGCCAGGACACATCTGTCGTCAACAATTTTTGGGGTAGAGGAATTTGGAAGGGAAGACTCTTGGTCAGGTTGTCCTGAATATTACACTAGTCCAGAGGACTGAATGAGTGGCTTGGTGACAAACAGGTCTCTGAGATGTCATGAGGCCTTTGACCACTGGGTTCTCAGTGTTCATTGAGCCTGTCTCATATGGAGACATGCCAAGGGTATTATATGTTCTGTCGAGGCCACGCGACCTAGTAATATTAGCATCTTGCAAGTTGACACTTGCTGACTTGAGTCTCTCACACTATTGCTGTCAGCCTGGAGAGTCTGTCATGCGGGAGGAAAGCTCTCACCTGAGTTGTGTCGAGCAGGGCTCTGATGAATTCTAATTGCTGGGTGGGGTGGAGGGAGGATTTTGGTAATTTATTACAAACCCTAGTAGTTCCAGCAACCGAATGGTCAGTTGTGTAGATTTGTCAACTTCTTCCTGAGTGGCACTCTTGATCAATCAATCATCCAGATAGGGAAAGACATACACACCCATCCCACGGAGGAATGCTGCTTACTATGGCAAAGCATTTAGTGAAAACTCAAAGTGCCTGCACAAAGCCAAAAGGCAGAATACAATATTGGAAGTGCTGACGCCCTACTACAAATCCGACACATTTCTTGTGAGTGGGATGTATTTGTATGTGAGTATAAGCTATCCTATCCAGAGAGCATAGCCAATCTCATTTTTTGACGATAAGGGAGTAGGGGTGCCTAGAGAAATCATTCTGATCTTTTCCCTGACCAGGTATTTTTTCAGATCTCCATTAGGTCCAGGATGGGATGCAATCCCCCCTGTTTTCTTGGGTATCAGGAAATACCTGGAATAAAATCCTCACCCTTTCTGCTCTGGTGGCACAAACCCGATTGCCAGATCTTTTTAAAGGGTGGTGACTTCTCGTTGAAGTCCTGATGCTGAGGGTTTAAGGACTGATCCCTCAGTGGGCAATTTGGAGGAAGACTGAATAGATGCAACTCGTAACCGCTTTGGATAATTTGTAAGACACAAGTGTCTGAGATTATAAGGGGCCACCTCTCGGCAAAGAGTTTAAGTCTCCCTCCAACAGGAGAGTTCTCCATTGCGGTTACTGGAAGAAAGCATAGTTACTCACCAGTAACAGGTGTTCTTTAGGGACAGCAGGAATCAATCCTCACTTATGGGTGATGCTGGCACTGACGGAGCCCGCGCGGAGTAATTCTCCAGCTTTCAAAGAAAGCCTTTGGGATTGCTGCCACACATGCATGGTCCTCTTCCCACCCAAAAGTGCCATCTTGCTCAGTCAGGTCCCATAGCTAGAGCCCTACTCAGCAGATGGCAAGGGAAGAAAAACAAAAATGGCAACTCTTAAGGGGAAGTGGGAGGGTGGTGAGGACTGATCCCTGCTGTCCCTGGAGAACACCTGTTACAGGTGAGTAACTACGCTTTCTCCAGGAACAAGCAGGAAATCAGTCCTCACTTATGGGACTCCCCAGCTACAGGCTACCGAAACCTGCAAGTCAAAAACGCCTCCGTGAGGCAGTGAGCAGAAGCCGATGACCGAAGGAAGCCCGAGTCCTCGGCCCCTTGGGGCCAAGCTCTCGGTAGCCGCAGAAGAAGGGTCAGAGGGCAGGAGCTGCTTATACCCCAAAAAGATTACAGAGTACAGCCTGGCCAAAGGCGCTGTCCAAGCGGGACTCCCTCTCCAGGCAGTAGTGCGAAGCGAAGGTATTCGCGGAGGACCAGGTCGCAGCCTGGCAGATGTCCGTCAGAGGCACTGAGAGCAGCGAAGTCACCGACGTTGCCTTGGCCTGGACACCGTGCGCGGTGACTCAGCGATCCAGTGAGGCCCCAGCTTCTGCCTGAGCGAAGGCGATGCAGTCCGCCATGCAGATGGAGGTGGTGCACTTGGTGACTGCGAGCCCCAGGCGATTAGGATCAAAGGCAATGAAGAGCCAGTCAGATCTGCGATGACCCTGGGTGTGCTGCAGGTAGAAGGCGAGAGCCCTCTTGCAGTCGAGCGTTATGTAGGACCGCTGATGCCCGGTTGGCATGGGGTCTCGGGAAGAAAGTTGGTAGAACGATCTCTTGGTTGAGATGGAAATCCGAGACAACTTTCGGTAGGAACTTGGGATGAGTTCGAAGAATCACCCTGTTCCCGTAGAACCTTGCGTAGGGAGCTAGAGCCATGAGGGCTTGCAGCTTGCTGACTCGACAGGCCGAGGTGAACACCACCAGGAAGACTACCTTCCAGGAGAGGTGCCGAAGCGAGCATGTCCCAATCGGCTCGAAGGGTGGCTGCGTCAGCTGCATGAGCACGACGTTCAGGTCCCACTCCGCCAGTGGAGGCCGGATGGGGGGCTTGGCAAGTAAGAGGCCCCGCATGAAGTGGGAGACCAGAAGCTGGCCGAAGAGGGGTTTACCCTCGACAGGGAAGTGGTTGGCCGAGATGGCACTCAGTGAACCCAGACCGAATTGGATTTCAGAGGTGGAGGAGGAGGAGGTACTCGAGAACCCACCAGGTAGAGCAGGAGAATGGGTCAATCTGGGGCTCGGAGCACCAGACCGAGAAGCACCGCCATTTCAGGACATAGGCCCGTCTCGTCGAGTTCTTCCTCGATGCGAGGAGGACCTCCTCGATCTCCTCTGGGAGGTGCAGTGAGGTTAGACACACCCATTCAGCCACCAGGCTATCAGGGATAGCGAGACCAGGTTCGGTGGAGCACCCGTCCCTCCTCCTGCATCAGCAGACTTGGGGTTACCCTGCTTGGGTGTGGTATCGGCCCACAAAAGCAGGAAAGTTGCATGTTTGCCGGGCTGGCGAACAGGTCCAAGGACGGAGTCCCCCCAGCAGCGGAACCACCTCTGGACACAGGTGCCACGTGTGGATGAAGGGGCTTGCTGAGTCTGTCTGCGAGAACAATGTCCTGGCCCGGGAGGTAGACCACTCTCAGGGTCATGCCCCAGCGTACGGCAAAGGAGCAGAGGAGGCAGGAGCCCATACCCCCCTCCTTGTTTATGTAGAACATCGTAACCTTGTTGTTGGTCTGCACGAGCACCGACTTGCCTTGCAGGTGGTATTCGAAGACCTTCAGGGCCAGCTGGATCACTCGAAGCTCGAGCAGGTTGATCTGCTACCGAGATTCCTAGGGTGAACACCGCCCCTGGGTGTGGAGTTTGCCGCAGTGGGCTCTCCAGCTGAGGCATCCGTTGTCAAGATGAGCTCGTGTTGTAGAGTCTGGAAGGGCATGCCCTGAAGGCGGCTTTGGGGGTTCAGTCACCAATCCAGGGAACTGGAGAGGCTGCGGAGACCGACACAGGATTCCAGAGGTGGCCCGAGGTTTGGGCCCACTGAGCTCTGAGGCACCACTGGGCTGCTGGCATATGTATGCGAGCACTGGGGACGACATGGACGGTCGAGGCCATGTGCCCCAGAAGGCACAACATGGCCCACAACCAATGTTCCCTCTAATTTTCTGTAGGTTGTGTGCGCATAAAGTATCAGCTGTGCAGCTTTTGAAGGTAGGTTAAATTTTTGTGCGCCATATGATGACACTGCACATGCGCGCGCAGCTTAGAGGGAACAGTGCCCACAATGAGACCCTGGACCGGCTTTAGACTTCGGCAGCCAGACTGTGGAGCTGATCCGTGCGTGCTCGAAGAAGGAAGGCAGTCGCCTGTCCCGTGTCGAGAAGAGCACCAATGAACTCCAGAGCCTGCACCAGTTCGAGGTAGGACTTGGAGTAGTTGATCAGGAAACCGAGGTGCTCGAGGAGGAGGACTGTGCGCGACACCGAGAGGCGAGCCTCCTCTGCTGATGTGCCTGTGACAAGCCAGTCATCTAGAAAGGGTAGACTGATTTCCGCTGTAGCCAGAGGTGGGCTGCAGCCGCTGACAAGCATTTCGTGAAGACACGCGGAGCAGACGCGAGCCCGAAAGGAAGCACTCTGTATTGGAAGTGCTCCCCTTGCACCCTGAAATGCATCCTGTGCTTGGGGTGAACCAGGATGTGGACGTAAGCATCTCTGAGATCAAAGGAGCATAGCCAAATGCCCTGCCGGAGGAAGGGCAGCAGGACGCCAAGTGATAGCATCCTGAACTTCTCCCGCATCAGAAATTTGTTCAGATTCCTGAGATCGAGGAATGGGCGCAGGCCCCCCGTCCACTTCAGAATGAAGTAGTACCGGGAGTAAAACCCCCGACCTCGGAGGTGCGGCGGAACTCTCTCGACCGGCTGTTGACCGAGGAGGCTCCGCTGAGGAGAAGGGAGGAGGAGAAAGACAGGTGTGGGTCATGAACTCCGTCTCGATCTCGGCTGCCTTGTCCTCCATGGACTTGCCGAACAGTTGTTCGCCGAGGCAGGAGACATGCAAGAGCTTCTCATGGACCCATTGTTCCAGGTCTGAAGACTGGAGCCACGCTTGACGCCAGGCTCTGAAGCCAGCTGCTGCCACATGGGTGGAAGACTCAAACCCGTCATATGCAGCGCGGGAAAGATATTTGGAGCAATCTGCGACCGATCTCAGAAGGGTCTGAAATCTGATGAGTTGTTCGCCTCTGAGCCCCATGGAGAAACCGCCGAGCTCTTTAGCGAGGTCGCGAAGGAACATCGCCATATACAGTTGGTATGCCTGGATGCGGCACGCCAGCATGGATCCCTGGTAAGGCTTGCACCCGAGGGCATCAAGGGCCCAGGATTCCCTACCAGGCGGGACCGAAGAGTGCGACTTCGGGCTCTTCTGCTTCCATATCGCGGATTCAATTACCATGGAGGTATGGGTAAGTTGAGTCTTCCGGAACCCCAGGCCATGCTGGACCCAGGGTTACCGGGTCTGGCGTGGAGGAGGAAAGGGGGTCCTTGCCGGGACGACCCTCAGGAGACCAGGCGCCATCGCCAGAGGACTCCGTATCCGTACGAGGTACCTTTCGAGGTCGCTCCTTGTCCAACTCTCGGGAACGCCGAGGGCGGCTAAGGGAACGAGCACGAGACTGCTTGCACTTGTCTGGAGCCCACAACAGCGACTTTGAGGTCGTCGTCTTATTTTGCCGTTCCACCTCGTGCGAACCCTGATCGCAGTGACGCCTGAGGTGCAGCATTACTGCGGGGGACCTCATAAGATGTCGTCAGACTTCTGCTTACGGCTTAGCAAGGCCTTAGCGGACATTTTCTTACAGAGCGAGCAGAGCTCCAGGTTGTGGTCAGCCCCCAGACACCACAGACAACAGTCGTGGGTGTCCGTGAGCGACATTCTTGGAGCATCTGTCACATTTTTTGAAGCCGGTGGCCATGGGGGCAAAAAGAGCCCCTGCGAAGTCAAAGACCCTTGAGGCCAGCGGCTGGAAAAAGGTCATGAAAAGGCCCCGAAGAGAGAAACACCATTAAGGGAGAAAAATAAAAAGGGATCCCCTGGCCCACAGCAGGAGCAGGGGTGACGGGAGAGGACCGGTGCCACCGGAAAAAAGGGCCAAAAGGCCAAAGAAAAATCTTTTTCCAAGGGATGAGGACGTGCATCCGAAGGGCTCCACGGAAAAAGGGAGACTGAGCAAGATGGCACCTTTGGGTGGGAAGAGGACCACACATATTCGGCAGCAATCCCAAAGGCTTTCTTTGAAAGCTGGGGAATTGCTCTGCGTGGGCTCCGTTGGTGCCAACATCACTCATAAGTGAGGACTGACTTCCTGCTTGTTCCTGGAGAATGGCTATGCTCTTCAGGAACCAGTCAAAACCCCATCCCTAGCTTTGGCTGAGGAGCTGGCTGGGCCTTCTGAGGCTTCCCTCATTTTACTTGAGCTCGAGGAGTCTGCTTTGATTGGGAAGAGGGAGAACCTGGAATATACCTACACCTATGAGAATAGCAAGTCTTTTTCTGGTTGCTATCTTGAAGCCTCCTTCAATATGAAGTCTAGCAATCTACTTCCGGTGATACAATGTCAAGAAAACCCAAAGGCAGCTGGGTTGCTAGGAGTCAGCACTGACTTGATGGCACAACCCCCCCCCCCAAAAAAAAACCCAAAACGTTGAAATCTCTTAGAAGGCCAGCTCAGACATGCACCTTGAGAGCTTTGGATGAGTGACATGTGCTTTTCTTTCTTTTTTTTTTTAAATTTAACTGTTTATTCAACCAAACATAATATATCACAGTCCCACTACAATTTTTAAATTTTTAAAGATACCCCCCACCCACCTACAATATCCACATATAGGTACAAGGAGTGAGCCAAGAACACTCCCACTCTAAATCCCCCCCATTCACTCTCCTTTTCACCTCATACCCCCCACCCCTCCCCCTAGGACACACCATAATTCCCTCCAATCTAGTTCAAGCTTCCCCTCCCTCTGCCTCCTAGCCGCTGTTAACTTTTCCATAACAACAATATACCGTAATCTTCTCTCATACTGCTCCATAGCAGGTGCCTCCTTCTGCTTCCAGGCTGCAGCCAGTTCACATCAAGCCGCACACAAACAAGCCATCACCATCCGCCCCCCCCCTCTGTTGTCCTTCCCCCCACCACGATAATAACCATATACTCGGTATCATGTCTACCCACACCTTTAAGTTCCGTAGAACCCACTGTTGGATCCTACCCTAATATGCCTGGATCTTTGTGCACCCCCACCAAATATGCCAAAAGGACCCAACCTCCCCACATTCTCTCCAACATAATGGACTCACCCCAATATACATCTTATGCAATCTCTCCGGGGTAGAATACCATCTAAACAAAACTTTATAACAGTTTTCCCGTATACCACTCGAGCCTGGTGCCTTTTTCACCTGATCCCACACCCGCCTCCATTCTGCGGAAGTCAAACTCTTTCCCAGATCCCCCTCCCACTTTATCATATACCTAAACTCCCCCACCTGCTGTCCCCTCACACCTTTATATAATGCAGTAATCAACCCTTTCAAACCCTTCTTCCCATACCACACTGCCTCCACTACAGACACATTCCATTCCTTCCCCTCTTTCCCCAATAACCCCTTAAGGAAGGAACCCGCCTGCAAATATGCAAACCTATCCTTATCCTCCAACCCAAACTCCCTCCTTACTTCCTCAAAATCCTGCACCCCTCCCTCTTCCATCAACTGATAAAAACATTCCAACCCCTTATGACTCCATTCATCAAACCGTCCCCCTTCCCACCCCAGTTGGAAGGCTCTCCACGGTGTCACTAGCGAAAACCCTCTCCCGCATTCTTTAATATCCTGAGCCCTTACCTTATCCCCCACCCCCACCACATGCCTCATAGCTGGCGTACCAACTCCCATTTCCTTCCGCTCTACCCTTGTCGCCCACAACCAGGCATCTAACTCCCCCCCCCCTTAACCCGTGTTCTTTCCAATTGCACCCCAGATTTTAACCCTTTACTAGTCCTCCAGTCCATCACGTGCCTTACTTGCGCCACCCTATAATAATGCTCCAAGTTAGGGACTCCCAGCCCCCCCCTCCTCTTTAGGTGCATACATGACTCTCCCTCGCAATCCTTGGTGGCTTCCTTTTCCAAATATATTGAAAGACCTTTCTTTGCAGCACCCTCGGCACCTTCTCAGGAACTCCCACCGGTAAGGCCTAGAATAGATACAGGATCCTCGGTAAAATATTCATTTTAACCCCCGCTATCCTACCTAGCCAAGAGATTTCATACCTCATTCACCCTTCTAAATCCTTATAAATATCTCCTAATAGTCTCGGGTAATTTACCATATACAGATCCTCATATCTCGCAGGAATCTGGACCCCCAGATAACTCAAAGATTTCTGTACCCATCTTAAAGGGAATTCCCTTCTCAAATGCCCTTCCATCTCCTTACTCCCCCTCACTTTTAATACCTCCGTCTTATCCACATTCATTCTAAAGCCCGAAACCTCTCCAAATCTTTCCACCTCTCCCATTACCTCGGTAATGTCAGCTGTGGCTTACTGATATACACTAGAATATCATCAGCATATAATGATATCTTATGACTAATCCCTCCCCTATCCAACCCATGGATCTTAGCATTCACCCTGATTCTTTCCGTCAACGGCTCCACCACCATGGCAAATAACAAAGGGGACATCAGGCATCCCTGCCTAGTCCCTCGTCCTAATCCAAAATCCCCTGAATAGCTCCCATTAATTTTAACCCTAGCTCATGGACCCGCATATAATCCCCTTATCCATTTTTCGAAATTTGGTCCACAACCTACCTTCTGCAAAACCCTCATTAAAAATTCCCAATGTACCCTATCGAATGCCTTCTCAGCATCAATTGACATCAATAGGAAGTTGTCCTTTCCCTGCCCAGCCTCCCACACCACCCCTACCGCCCTCTTAACATTATCAGCTGCTTGCCTCCCCATAAAGAACCCGGCTTGATCTTCCTTTATTATTCCCGGCAACCAAGGGGCTAACCTCCCCGCAAATAACTTCGCCAGGATCTGAACATCTACATTAAGAAGAGATATTAATTAATGTGCTTGGTTCTTTGTTTCTATCTTGCTATTGCTTGCTTTGTTTATTTCCTTATTGATATAGGGGGTTTCCTCGCCCCCTGTTGATAGGTTCACTCCCCTGTGTTTCATTTTGGGGACTAATGTTTACCCTGCTTGTTAATTCTCTTATGTTTGTTTCTCTGTGTCCTTGATATGTTGCTTTGCAGGGTTAATTCTGTACAAGTGTTATGCTTGATTCAATGTTAACATGCATAAATATTAAAAAAAAAAAAGAAGAAGAGATATTGGACGGTACGAACTACAGTTCATTGGATCTTTCCCTGGCTTCTGCATTATGGTAATTCCCGCTGTTAACATTCCCGGTGACAGTTCTCCCCCCTCTTCCAGCACACCATTGAAAACTCTTCCTAGTAGTCCCCCTATCTCTCCTAAAAAGATCTTATAAAAACTTCCCGGCAGCCTGTCTAAGCCCGGTGCCTTCCCTCCCACCAACCCTTTTACCGCCTTCCCTACCTCCTCTCCCGAAATCCTAAGTTCCATCCCCTCTCTAGCCGCCTCTGGGAGCATTAATAGTTTTACCTCCTCCAAATATCTTTGGATCTGATCCTTCCCTATCCCTCCCTCCATCCTATACAAATCCTGATAGAACTGCTTAAATCTCTCTCTAATCTCATTCTTCTCCCTACATACCTTCCTATTAGCCCCCTTTACCTGATATATCGTAGAAGCCATCCTTTGCTGCCACAGCTTTCGCGCTAGCAATCTACCCGATTGCCAAACTCATAATACACTTGCTTAACTTGTCTCATTGCCCATGCTATTTGCTCCACCTGTAACGCTTGCAACTTCCCCCTCAACCTTTTCACCTCCCTCTTTTCCCTCTTCGCCCCGTCCTCTGTAGCTTCCACACTGCCTCTTTAAGTAGTTTATCTAGCTCCTCCTCCTTCTGTTTAGCTTTCTTCCTTTGTGCCCCCCACATAATAAACCACCCCCTGATAAAGGCCTTCAACCCCTCCCACAAAGTCACCTCTACCACCTCTCCATTATCATTACAGAGGAGATATTCCTTTATGGCCCTTCGTATATCCTCCATCACTTCCTTACTCTTGAGTAAACTTTCATTCAAGCGCCAGAATTTAGTTCCCTCTTGCCTCCCTCCCTCTAATTCCCACTTCCACTGCCCTGTGATCAGTCCACCCTATCGGGCTCTATGCTCCCCTCCGTCACCTCTAACATCCACTCCTTATCTACTAAGATCATATCAATCCTGCTCCAGCTATTATGCGGAATGGAATAGAAAGAATAATCCCTCCTCTTGGGGTGTAAAATTCTCCAGGAGTCCACTAATTGAAACTGCCTCATCAGTTGTTTTAATCCTCTTCTATTCTTCGCCCCCCGCCTATACCTCCCGAGTCCTTATCTATCCCTGGAATTAACACTACATTAAAGTCTCCCCCAAGAATGAGTTGCCCTTGTACTTCCCCTTCCAATAACTGCTGCATCCTCTTCCAAAAAGCAACCTGATTCCCATTTGGCCCATACACTGACACAATTACAACCTCCTCAGATCCCATTTTCCCTTTTATCCCCACTATTCTCCCCTCTAAGTCCCTAAAACTTCCTTTCACTTGTATCCCAGAACCCTCCCGCACCAGGACAGCCACCCCTCTCTTCTTCGTCCCTTCCCTAATGCATGAGTAAAATTGGTCCAGGAACCTCCTATTCTTCATCCGCCCCGTATCCTTCCCCCTCAGGTGTGTTTCGTGGATTAGCACAACATCCCACTGTTTCTTCTGCACTTCCCTGTATAACAAGCTCCGTTTTTTGGGAGAGTTCAGTCCCTTTATTGTTCCTATCCGCAGCATATCCCCCCATTCCCTTTCTCCGCCCCTCCCCCCTCCACTGTGACGTTCCCTTCCATTCCTCCCCCCTTCCCCTCCCATCCCTCCCCCCCATCCACCCTCCCAACTGTCCTTCCATACGTGACATGTCCTATCCCATTAACTGCCCCCTTCGCCTCCATCATCCCATCCAATACCAAACACCCCCCTACCCTACTCCCCCCTCCCCTCCACTGCTCTTTCCTAAGCCATATACATTCCCCCCTTCTTTTCCCACCTCTGTCCCCCACCTCCCTCACAAATTGACTCTCCCCCTTTGTGCCCTATAAGTCCAGTGTCCAAAAGGGCTCTACTGCCCTAAGCCATCTGGTCACCTCCACTCCTTCACTCTCTTGTTGGCACTCTCACGTTTCATCTTCAATCTGAGGCATCCTTTTGTCTTGAGACAATCTCTTTAGTCTCTGTCCCTTCTCGCCCACTCGCTGCCAGCGGGACGTAGCTTGTGTCTTGCCATCAGCTCCTGTTGTATGCCAGCTCCGATCTCCCTCTGAGGGCCTTGGTAGATTCTCGCATCCCAGTTCTTGTAGCACATCCCATGCTTCATCTGCTAGTTTCACCTTCCGTGATACACCATTCACCGTCATCAGCAATCCAAAGGGAAACATCCATCTATATCTCAGTCCTTTCCCTCTTAAGTAGGTTGTGACCAATGTTCCCTCTAATTTTCTGTAGGTTGTGTGCGCATAAAATATCAGCTGTGCGGCTTTTGAAGGAAGGTTACATTTTTTGTGCGCCACATAACGACACTCGGAGTTATGTACTTTAAAATTTGACTACACATCAGAATACAGTATGTACACCACATTGATTGCACTAGAAAATATTGTAGAACTTGTGAAAACCATAAATACACAACAACTTTTAAATTTTAAGACGTCTGTGCTGTTTCCTATCAGAATCAGAACTGTAATTTTTGTGCGCTCTGTTGTAAAGTATGTGCGCTCGCTTGGCAAGGTGTGTGTGCGCGCGCACACGCGCACAGCTTAGAGGGAACAGTGGTTGTGACCTCCTTCAGGTTTCTCCGCCTTTCCAACGTGCCCCTGGAAAGGATCATTAAAGATTTTGACTTCACTGCCTTCCAAGGCAATCCGCCCATATTTCCTGGCTGCATTCAATATTTTCTCCTTCATGGGGTAACTGCTCAGGCACACGATAATATCTCACGCTTGTTTCTCTTTCCGGGGACCCAGGCTTCGATGCACTCTTTCCACCCCCACTACTGCAGCGCGGCCCTCCTCTTCCTCCTCTGCCAATCTCAATATATGCACGCCTAGACGCTGCACAACTCCACACAGTCCTTGTAGTTCTCTGTCTCCGGCACCCCTCGAATTCGGAGGTTTCTCCGCCTAGCCTGATCCTCGATCTCCTCCAGCTTCTCTCTCAATTCCTCCTGCTGGGCTTTTATTTGGCACTGTTCCACCGCCATTTCCTTCTGCTCCCCCTCCTGCGTCCTCTACTCGTTGTCCTAGACAGCCCAAATCTTTCTGAATAGTTAGCAGGGTTTCTTTCAAGTCTTTTCGCATCTCCTTCAGCTCCGCATGCATTTCCACTTTAAATACCTGCAACCATGCTCTCATATTCGATCCTTCCTTCTGGCTCACCATCGGGCCCTCCTCCTCCTCCGAGCTCGCCTGCTCTCCTGCCTCTTCCAGGCCGCCCGATTCCACCGCTGCCGCCAACTCTCTCCGTGCGTACGCGGATTGGAAGCCTGCCAATTTCTTCCGAGCCGACATGGCTAAAGGGGGTGCCCGTCTCTCCCCCACGATATTATAAAGGGGAATCTTTTATATTCCACAAAATGTTGTGGGAATCGGACGGAGCTGCGCTACAAGCCAGCCATCAGCTCCGTGACGCCACCGGAAGTCGACGTGTGCTTTTCAATGAAGCCAGTTTTTTTCAACTTTTTCTACAAAGAGATTCTCTCCATAGCATGGTACTTCAGCAAGTTTGTCCTGCACAGATTGTTAAAAGTCTAAAGTCCGGAGCCAAGCGAGTCTCCAGGTGGCAATACCCACTGCAGAAGCTTGTGATACCATTCTGAAGATGACATATGACATTCGGATGATGAACTCTGGACAGTCTTTGCTGGGTTTCACCAGGGAACAATACTGTTTTAATTTCTCTGAAGGGAGATATTGGGACAGATCATTTAAGCTACACATGATGTTCTTCAAGAACATGCCTGTGTAGAGCTAGTAAGAGGCCATTTGAGCTGCAAGCATGGAACTCTGGAAAACCCTCCTTTGAAAAAATTCTAATGTCTAAGCTTCCTTCTCCAGGGGGGCTGAGGAGTGAGACTTGGAGCTTTTAGATCTTTTAAGGGCAGATTAGACCACCGAGTGATGATAAAGCTGAAGCTTTTTGAATCCAGGAGCATTCTGAATTCTGTATAGCCAAGTTTTATATTCACTGGAGGTACAGATAGGGGGTTCTGCCACATTCTAAACTTTATGGTGCATGGGCACTGTCACCGCTTCCTTGGGGGCAGAGGAGTACTGGAGGATCTCCAAGTCTTCTGTCCTCGGCTCACCCTCCGTTTCCAGAGAAAATGGTATGGCCCTAGCTATATCCTGTACAAAACCTTGAAATGTCATATCCTCAGGAGGTGATTTATGCCTTTCATGAGGAGAAGGGTCCAAAGGACATTCTGGAGACCTGTCCTTCAAAATGTCATCAGTCCATAACTCAGCCTTTTGAATCAGATTCAGGAGAAATCAAACTACTTCTGAGTCTCGGTCTGGATGACTCTCCTGCCCTTTAGGAATCTGAGCCCCTTTGGGAGCGTCAATGCACCCATTTTCTAGGCTTCGGGGTGCATCGGTCTTCATTGTACTAGACAGTGATATTGGCCGGGTAGGCCCTGACATACGGATCTTTCGATGCCCCAATGTCAACGCCTCTCCTGCGGGTACTTAATGCTTCTCAAGGATAGGCTGGACTGCCGTCCATGCCAATGCAGCAGACATCAAGGCACTGACTTGCTACATGGTGAACTGCATCATGATGAGTTCCTCAATAGCCTTCAGAAGGCATTTTTCCAGGGCTGCCATTTCCTAAGGCTGTGGGGCCTCAGCAACATCGACTGATGGTGCTGACTGGTCTCTGCACTAGGCTGTTGCTGCCTCTCCGATGTCCTGGAGGATGAACTGTCCTCTCTTCAGTGCTGCTTGGGGGGGGGGAGGTTGTTCTTGCAAACTCTCTCTGCTCTCGATGTCATGTCTAGGAGGGCTTTGATGTCAAAGCACCAAAGCCTCCACCAGATGGCGAAGATGAATCCCTCTTCACCTTCAGGTGAACATCGATCGATGGTAGATGATCCCGGGTACTATAGGCACTCGGTACCAAGAGGGCTCAAGGCCTATGCCGATGAACCGCCAGCATCCAATGCAACTTGTGATGCCATAGAGACCAATGCTACCGATGCATCAAACTTAGAAGTGCCAAAAATAACTTTACGCTGTTTTTCATGATCTTTGAGCCCTCTTTGTCATCTGTAGATACAATTTACAAGAAGAGGGCTGATGATTGGGTCCCAAACATGAGTATCTGTTATGGATATGGTCCTTCAGCACCTAGAACAACTTTTTAAACCCACTGGCTACTTTGTGACATATCGTCTGGAAAGATAGCCACAGCAAAAAAAAAAAAAATCTCTATTTTTACAGAAAAAACTTTCAGAGGACGCAGCCAGAGCACCGACGACTAAGGGGGCTATGGTGCCACGGAAAACAAAGGAAGCTTTAAAATGCTCAAAAACGTCGAACTAGGGAAAAAATTAAAGGGTAAAGCAATTACTCATGATGGCAGGGCAGGCAACATGAAAAATGAAAGGAAAAAAATCTGATAAATATTAAAGTGTAGTTACCTCACACATGATGTACAGACAAGCATCTGAGCAGCTCCATGGAAAAAAATGGAGTGAGGTCAAAATGGTGCTGCGACAGCGGGCAGGTGCACACATGCACAGTGGAGCTTCCAAAAGCTTCTAAGAGGAGCTAGGAATACTCCTGCGAAGGGCTTTACTGGATGACATTACCCATATGAGGACTTTTTTTCCAGCAGTGTGCTCCATTTTTATAAAATGGACATCACAGATGACACCACCACACTTGGAGTTTCTGCCGCATAGAGTTCCTCTTCAAAGGACCAGCATGTGTTGACAGAGTATTATTTCCATGTTTAGCAAAGGATTTTAAACAGTGCATATGAAGGGCAATACTTAAAGATCTATTCTGAAGAAAAATAATTAGAAATCGTTAGCTTTGAAAAAGGAAATATATGTCACCTTAGCATGCTTCAGTTCCAGTTCTGCCAATTCCACAAGATTTTTTCGGAATGCAGCTACTCTTCTTGTTTTAAAGTCTATTAGTTCTGTACAGAATATGAGTACACTGTTAAAGCTGATTTTACACACACAAATTTTTACATACTGTTTTTGCTTGCTGCAATTTAGTTTTCTTCCCAAACTCCTTCACTAGTGTTCCAGGACATTCAATTACAATACAGGAATTCATCATAAAATACAATTTCCAATTACGGAATGAACTTTCATGAAATGTATGAAGAAGCATCACAAAAAATGCAGATGATGTGGCTGACATATTAAACTATATGCAGCTGTGGTCAACATTATTGGCACCCTTGCATTTTAGGTATGTTGTGTAGAATATCTTAAGAAATAATTGGACATATTCCAACTGTATCATAATATTTTAATAGTATGTTCAAAGGTATACAACAACAAAAAAAGATGTCTGTGTAACTGAGACGTAGTAATTTCTGAGAAAAAGAAAAAATATGACGGACAGGATTAACGGCACCCTTCACTAATATTTAGTTGCACAACCCTTAACAATGACGACAGCCTCTAAATGTTTCTTGTAGCCATCTATAAGTTTCGTACATCTGTTTGCTGGCAGTTCTTCCCACTCTTCAATTCCAATTTATTCTAGCTCATGAATGTTTCCAGGATTCCTTTTACCAAAGGCAGATTTCAGCTCTTCCCAAAGGCTCTCAATTGGATTGAGATCAGGACTCATTGCTGGCTGTTTAAAACAGTCCATTTCTTCCTTTTTAACCATTCTTTTGTACTTCTGGATGTATGTTTTGGGTCACTGTCCTGCTGGAGGACCCATGACCTTCGACCCAGACCTAACTTTCTGACAGTAGGTAACACATTTAGCTCCAAAATACCTTGGAAGTCCTCTGACTTCATGATTACTTTAATATGTTCCAGACCGCCAGCCCCACAACATTACGAAATCTTTATCATTTAATTAATTGTGCAAAGGGTGTTATTTTTTCCTTATAAGCTTCATTTTTTCGCCTGTAAATGTATCACTGGTTTGCATTGCCAAAGAGCTCAAATTTGGTTTCATCTGTCCACAGAACATTTTTCCAGAAGGACTGTTTCTCAAGGTGGGTTTGGGCAAAGATCAGGCATGCCTTTTTGTCTGTTTTTGAGCAGTGGGGTCTTCCTTGGACTTCGCCCATGAAGTCGTTCTTTGTTTAGTGCACAGCATATAGTGTGGGTGAAACCACTACACCAGACTGCTCCAGGCCAGCCTTAAGCTCTTTGGATGTTATACATGGTGTTTTACCAACTGTTCGTACTAACCTTTGAAAACTTCTTGGATTAATTTTCTTCTTCCCATGATGTCTTGAGAGGTTCTTGACAGTTCCATGAGCAGAAAAACTCTAAATAACACTGCCAACTGTAGACACAGGAATCCCAAGGTCTTTGAAGATGGCCTTGTACCTCTTTGAAGTTCGGTGATGCTGGCTTTTCTGAAGGTCTCAGGCAGCTCTCTTGTCTTCACCATTGTGAAAATGGAACAGGGAGTGAATGTGGCCATTTAGAACATTACAGCCATCATTCATTGTGAGTACTGACAATTGATCACAGGTACATCTAATTTTACTGCAATTAGAATGTGGTTCTTCTGTTCAAACTGATTTGAATTGTTTATAAGGGTGCCAATAATCATATCTTATTAAATCACTATCAAAACCTAACTATGCCGCCACAATGTAATTATGAAAAAAAAAGGCACATAGATGACCTCATGTAAACCCACATGTTCTATTTCCCCATTGACAATTCCGGCAGACCTAAAATGCAAAAGCATTTTTTGTCGGATCGCCAGTCATGAGGGTGAAAAGACACTCTCCTGCGACGGGCCCTCCTTTTTAATCAGTATTCAAAAACCGTTAAAATGGTCAAAGTGCGTGAGGTTATGTGTTCCCCAGAACCAACCACCGCAAAAGCCAACTAATTGGTGTAGTAAAAATCTGTCAAAAAGACATTCAACTAGTGTCTGCAATTGCCAAACCAAAGTGCATAAATATCATCCACACTGCAAGGCATTCAAATACTCATCTACAAGGATAGGGAAACAATGCAGCATTCCGCGACTTCATGAAGATACAGTCTTTCAATTCAAAGTCAGCGCTTCTTCCTCAGATGGCTATACAATGTCGAACAGTGCTGCCAGCAATCCGTTGGGTGCCCCGACACAAACGTTGCATTTCAAGCTTGTTTTTCCCACAGCTCTTTTTCAAGTTGCGTTAACCCAACTTCCCGCCCAATAAATTACGTAATGATGCCATCAAAATGAAATATGGAATTAAAACCAAGGTAAACAAATATACACTAGATAACTCAAGACTATTGTAAAGACCACCATTCCACTTCAGTATTCAAACCATTAGGGAAGGTGGAATGTAGCAAATAAATCCATCTTTGCTCTTTATAGCGGAGTTGACTATGACGGTCACCCCCTCTAATCAATGGAGGAACCATATCCAGTATTAACCATTTCAAATGACCAAATTCATGACTGTGTTGAATACAATGTTGCACCATCGGCGCTGCCAATACCTTAGTGTTAAACCTAAAGCGATATTCACGCAGCCGTTTTTTTACCGGCCGTGTTGTCATACCAATGTAGATTTTCTGACAGGGACAAATTATTAAGTAGACTGCGAAAGAGGAGTCACGTAGTGGCAAAGCGTAATCTATAATGCTGTCGAGAATGTGGATCAGTCCATTCAGAGCCCTCAATAGTAGTCGTACAAAAATCACAGGACCCGCAAGCATGGTGTCCACCTTCCACGCCAGATGGTATCAGAGATGGGGGACCAGTGCGAACAATATGATCCGATATATTCATACTCCGACGATAGGCCAACGTCAAAGGACGCTGGAAACATTCATGGCAAGAGAGAATATGCCAATGAGACTTCAAAATCTTAGAAACCGCTGCCGTGTGAGGCATGAAAGGAAGCACCCCCACTACTCGGGCATTGTCGCTCACAGTGGGCGTAAGATCATTGCTCCACCACTCTAGGTGGGTATACAAAGCCCGTTTATATGCCCGATTCAACAGCGATAAAGGATATCCGCGGACCAGCAACCGTGATTTTAAATCCCTCGCATGTCTACGAAACTCCCCCACAGTAGAACACAATCTACGAATGCGTAAAAATTGCCCAGTGGTAATGCTCTCCGTAGAGGGCCAGGATGATAACTAGTAAACTGCAACAAAGTATTTATGAATCTTAGGGACCATGTACAAAGCAGGTGTTTTTGGAAATTTAGGGTTCAAGAAGTCAAACTCTTTAGATGTAATCCATCCTGACTGTAATGCCTGCGTAGTGTAGGCTTTAATCGCGAACTGTAGTTCCGGTCCGGGCTCAGTTGTAAGGGTCCGGTAATATTTAGGATTTTGCAAATGAGCCCAAACTGTCGCATGATACTTATCAGTGTCTTGAATTACTACCGCTCCACCCTTATCTGCCCTACCGAACGGTCAAATGAGATGCTGTTCGCAATTCAATCAGAGCATGGTGCGACCGAGCAGAGAAATTCGAAAAAGGTTTTACTGAAACTGATCTTTCCATTTCACCGACATCTCGAAGGACCAAACGTTGAAAGGTGACCAGAGAAGCATCCATACTAACAGGGGGTTGCCAAGTAGAGGGATTATAACAAATAGAATTGTCCCTCATGGAAGCCGCTTTGTCTTGGAAAAATATAATGGTATGCAGTTTCCGAAAAAAACAGTGCAGGGCTACTTTCATCTTAAAGGAGTTATAAGATGGGGACGGGACAAAAGAGAGTCCCAACTCCAACACTTGAGATTACTCACCCGTTAACTCTGTTGCAGATAAGTTGATGACAGTTGTTTCGCCAACGATCTGGTTAGTGGGCCCGACCAATCGTCCGCGGGAGGCATTACAGTTGGAATGGATTACATCTAAAGAGTTTGACTTCTTGAACCCTAAATTTCCAAAAACACCTGTTTTGTACATGGTCCCTAAGATTCATAAATCTTTGTTGGACCTGCCTGGACGCCCGATAGTTTCTTGCCGTTCCTCTGTTTTGGAACCGCTTTCAATATTTTGTGATAGGTTTTTTCAATCTCTGACTTTACAAATAACATCCTATATATGAGATTCTTATCACTTCTTGTCACAATTGCAGGAGATTCCAGTACTATTCCATCACATTTTGGTGACCCTAGATGTTGTTGCGCTTTATACCAACATTGATCAGCAGGAGGCTCTCTCGATTTTGGAGGCTTTACCATTTCAGCTTCCATCTAGGCTGCCCAAGAGTTTTGTGATGCACCTATTAACCTGCGTTTTAAAAAGGAATTATTTCATGTATGACCAACAATATTATCATCAATGCTTTGGGGTGGCGATGGGAGCAACAGTCGCACCATCGGTAGTGGCACTGTATATATCCCACTTTGAGGACGCGTATTTATATGGTTCGGTTGGATTTACTCATATTTCCTTTTGGAAACGTTTCCTGGACGACATTTTTTTCATCTAGACAGGCTCATTGGTTGAGTTACAACAGTTCTTAGTTTGGATAAATACCTTACATGCCCATATTAGATTTGAAGCAAAGTTTCATTTTTCACGTATTGAATTTTTGGACATGTTATTATACAAAGAGCAACGACGAGTACTATCCACCTTGTACAGGAAGCCAATGCAACGGAATACTTTGTTGCAGTTTACTAGTTGTTATCCTGGCCCTCTACGGAGAGCATTACCACTGGGGCAATTTTTACGCATTCGTAGATTGTGTTCTACTGTAGGGGAGTTTCGTAGACATGCGAGGGATTTAAAATCACGGTTGCTGGTCCACGGATATCCTTTATCGCTGTTGAATTGGGTATATAAACGGGCTTTGTATACCCACCCAGAGTGGTGGAGCAATGACCTTACGCCCAGTGAGCGACAATGCCCGAGTAGTGGGGGTGCTTCCTTTCATGCCTCACACGGCAGCGGTTTCTAAGATTTTGAAGTCTCATTGGCATATTTTCTCTTGTCTTGAATGTTTCCAGCGTCCTTTGATGTTGGCCTATCGTCGGAGTATGAATATATCGGATCATATTGTTTGCACTGGTCCTCCATCTCTGATACCATCTGGCATGGAAGATGGACACCATGCTTGCGGGTCCTGTGATTTTTGTACGACTATTGAGGGCTCTGAATGGACTGATCCACATTCTCGACGGCGTTATAGATTACGCTTTGCCACTACGTGTGATTCCTCTTTCGCAGTCTACTTAATAATTTGTCCCTGTCAGAAAATCTACACTGGTATGACAACACGGCCGGTAAAAAAACGGCTGCATGAACATCGCTCTAGGATTAACACTAAGGTATTGGCAGCGCCGATGGTGCAACATTGTATTCAACACAGTTATGAATTTGGTCATTTGAAATGGTTAATACTGGATATGGTTCCTCCATTGATTAGAGGGGGTGACCGTCATAATCAACTCCGCTATAAAGAGCAAAGATGGATTTATTTGCTACATTCCACCTTCCCTAATGGTTTGAATACTGAAGTAGAATGGTGGTCTTTACAATAGTCTTGAGTTATCTAGTGTATATTTGTTTACCTTGGTTTTAATTCCATGTTTCATTTTGATGACGTCATTACGTAATTTATTGGGTGGGAAGTTGGGATAACGCAACTTGAAAAAGAGCTGTGGGAGAAACAAGCTTGAAAGACAACGTGTGTGTCGGGGCACCCAACGGATTGCTGGCAGCACTGTTCGACATTGTATAGCCATCTGAGGAGAAGAAGCGCTGACTTTGAATTGAAAGACTGTATCTTCATGAAGTTGTGGAATGCTACATTGTTTCCATAGAGGGAGGAGTGGTCTAGTGGTTAGGACAAGGTACTTCAGGCCCGAGGGCCGGGGGTTCAAGTCCCACCTGGGGACAGCAATCTCAGGCCGGAGGGTCTGGGATTTCTAGTCCTATAGGCACTCCTTGTGGTCTTGGGCAAGCCACTTAACCCTCCATTGCCCATATTCCCTGTAAGTATTAGCGTATGTGTCTCATATCCCCTCGTGTTAAATGTATCCCTCAATTGACCGCTTTGACCCGGTGAAAAGCGGGATATAAATACAGCTAAATAAATAGCTAAATAAATATCCTTGTAGATGAGTATTTGAATGCCTTGCAGTGTGGATGATATTTATGCACTTTGGTTTGGCAATTGCAGACACTAATTGAATGTCTTTTTGACAGATTTTTACTACACCAATTAGTTGGCTTTTGTGGTGGTTGGTTCTGGGGAACACATAACCTCACAAACTTTGACCATTTTAACGGTTTTTGAATACTGATTAAAAAGGAGGGCCTGTCGCAGGAGAGTGTTTTTCACCCTCATGACTGGCGATCCGACAAAAAATACTTTTCCATTTTAGGTCTGCCCGAATTGTCAATGGGGAAATAGAACATGTCGGTTTACATGAGGTCATCTATGTGCCTTTTTTTTTCATAATAATCATATCTTGGCAATGTCCCAGTTTTTATACTATCTCCTACTATTTCCTTTTTTAATTGGTCTTGTTTTATTTGAATCTTTTGTGTGTCAAATATGTGCACATATATAATCCAAAGACATTTCACTGGCCGCCACTTTTTTTTTTTAGGAGATACTGGGCATTAAGTGGTTGAACTGCAAGGGTGCCAATAATGTTGACCACAACTGTATTTGCAGGACAATCATGGCACAGGAGAGACATCCTGAGCTTAACTACTTTGTGGTAATCTCATTTACATGCCTCTGTCCACTCCCAGGAAGTCTGCCAACAATTCCCACACCTCTTATGGAATGTCCCTATGTTCCATGAGATTAACTGGTCCTGCTAGATAAGTCCAGACAAGTAGGTTGTGTCCCCCTGCCAGCAGAGGTAGAAAAAGAGAATTAGAAACTTCTAGTGACATCATCCTGCTACTTGAGCTAGTGCAGCTAGAGGCATACTTCAGTATTCTCTGCCTCCAGCAGATGGTGGATGCAGGATTGCAATGCAATATGTGCCTTTGAGTCAGTCCTGACTCCTGGCGACCCAGAAGCTCCTGGGTTTTCTTGGCAATGTCACCGGAAGTAGATTGCCAGGCCTTTCTTCTGAGGCAATGGAGGGTTAAGTGACTTGCCCAAGGCCACAAGGAGTGCTAGTGGGAATTGAACCCTGGTTGCTTGGTTACCAAGACAGTGTTCTAACCACTAGGCTACTCCTCCATTCCAGGATGCAGGATTAGTGCAGTTCAATTTTGGATGTGGATTAGCTCCTGGGCAGCTGTCCTAAGAGATGTGCCATGGACCCAGTAGAGCTTGACAGCAGACATCTCTAGAGTGTACTTAAAAGTACTCTGCTGGAGTTTTCCCATGGAGAGGGGGAAAAAGGGCCATCTTCTCCATCTATGGACCCCTTTGTGAGCACTGAAGAATCAATGTGAGCAGTTGGAAGTGGATCCAATGGAGAAGAGTACTTCTCAAAGTATGGATTCAGAGTGGGGAAAGGCTAGCACAGCAGGAAGATCCACACATTGTTTGCCTCTTTAGGAGAAATGAATTGGCAGCCCTGATTTCTCAGGTGGCTTTTTACCTACAGATTTCAGATGTTCCCACCAGTGGTGTGGAATTGCAGGGACAACCTCTTCTTCGAGTCCATAGATCTGTCAAGACCTTCCTGTTTCAGCAGGTCCTCCAGGACATGGTCTCTGAAGAGAGAGGATTCCTTGGACTCCCCAGTGAAAGTTGGCAGCGATATGCGGAGACTTGACTGCTTAGACTTTTCTCCAGTGGATGCAGTTACTTCTAGAGGACAATGTCTCAGCTCGTTTGGAGTTGGCTGCAGCCTATCTGGCCAATACCATGTATGATTTTGTCCAGATAGCAGCCAGGGACATTGCAATAGCCATGGTGGAAAGGTGGTGACTTTTGGCTATGGAACTGAGTCACGGACGTGGCCTCTAAGTCCAGGCTGGCCAAGCTCACCTTTGAGGGTAGGCTCCTGTTTGGTGAGGACCTTGAGAAGCTCGTCAAATTCTCTTTGCCTGCCTTGCATTTAACTTGACAGTACTTGTGTTTCCTGTTTTCATTATTTGGCTCTTTTTTTTCCATTTTCTGAAGGATTTCTCTTAGCTATTTTTTCCATTTTCTGAAGGATTTCTCTTAGCTATAACAGCCTCTGACTTCACCTTTAAGCCATGCTGGCTGCCATTTGGCTTTCATATCACCTTTTTTATGTTCAAGGATCTGGTGGATTCTAAGCCCCAGCATCTCCTGAAGAATAAGCTTAGGGGATCTTGAAGGCATATGCCTTTTTCATCATCTTCCTCCCTCCTCATGTTTTCCTCATTCTTGATTCTGGGATTCCCGAGATTCTTAGAACTCTCAGAGATACAGGCCAGGAAAGTCAGCCTTGGGTTTTCTCCAGTTCCTGGGCCCTGACTCAGCCCTTTCATGGAGTCTATAGGCCTGGTAACACTTCTTCCTCGAGTGTCAACCCCTCCTGTCTAGCAAAATGACTGACACGGGGCCCATTCAAAGATACCTCCCAGTGGGTGACGGTCTATCTTTTTCACCAGGAATGGGCCCAGGTCACCGCTGATCAAGAGTAGTTACTCACCTGTAACAGGTGTTCTCCAGGAGCAGCAGGAATCAGTCCTCACATATGGGTGACGTCGGCGCCGACGGAGCCCTCGTGCGGAGCATTTCCCCGGCTTTCACAGAAAGCCTTTGGGAATTGCAGCACGCATGCGCAGTCCCCTTCCCGCCCAAGGGTGCCATCTTGCTCAGTCTGATGACATAGCTAAAAGACAGCAAAAAAATTAGCAAAATAAATCATATGACTGCAACTCCAAGGGGAGGAGGGAGGGTTGTGAGGACTGATTCCTGCTGCTCCTGGAGAACACCTGTTACAGGTGAGTAACTACTCTTTCTCCAGGACCAAGCAGGAAGTCAGTCCTCACATATGGGACTCCCCAGCTTAAGGCTACCGGAGACCCCAAGCGGAAAAATGAGCTCCCTCTAGCTCGTCAGCACAGAAGGAATCTTCTCTGAGAATGCCCCCGACCGGTAGCCCAACACCAGGGCCGGAGGGTAGGAGTTGCCTAAACCCCAAAGAGATTATGGAGTACTGCCTGTCCGAAAGCACTGTCCCTGCGGGACTCCCTCTCAAGGCAGTAATGGGCCGCAAAAGTCTGGCTTGAAGACCAAGTAGCGGCCTGGCAGATGTCTGCCAACGGAACAGAGCGGAGATGAGCCACTGACGCAGCCTTCGCCCTGACACGATGAGCCGTGACTCGACCCTCCAACGAGAGGCCGGCTGCCCCATAAGCCCAGGCGATACAGTCAGAGACCCATATGGACAACGTACGCTTGGAGACAGGGAGCCCCAACTTATTGGGTCAAAAGAAACGAAAAGCTGAACAGCCTTCCGATGCTCCCGCGTACGGTCAAGGTAGAAGGATAACGCCTTCCTACAGTCCAGGGTATGCAAGACCATTTCAGCCCGGTTGGCATGCGGCCTGGGAAAGAAGGTCGGAAGAACCACCTCCTGATTGAGGTGAAAAGGTGAGACAACCTTAGGAAGAAACTTAGGGTGAGTCCGTAGGACTACCCTATTCCGGTAGAACCTAGTGTAAGGAGGATCAGACACTAGTGCCTGCAGTTCACTCACTCGCCTAGCAGAGGTGAGAGCTACCAGAAATAAAGTTTTCCAGGAGAGAAAACGGAGAGGGCAGGTAGCCATAGGCTCAAAAGGCGGACAAGTAAGCCGCTGTAAGACCACATTCAGATCCCACTCAGGGGCCGGTGGACGCAAAGGAGGCTTAAGCAGAAGGCGGCCTCTGAGGAAACGAGCCACCAAAGGGTGGTTAGAAAGAGGCCTGCCGTCCACTGGCGAGTGGTGCGCTGAGAGAGCACTAAGGTGAACTCGGACAGAGTTAGACTTAAGGCCCAGATTGAAGAGGTAGAGCAAATATTGCAATACTACCGCTACCAAGCAGGAGAAGGGATTCTCACTGTGCTGAGCACACCAAGCGGACAATCTACGCCACTTAAGAGCGCAGGATTTCCTGGTGGATTGATGCCGAGAGGCCAAGACTACATCTTCCACTTCTCGAGGCAGTAGTAGGGGTGCTAGGACTACCCTTTCAGCAGCCAGGCCATCAGATGAAGGGACTGGAGGTTGGGGTGCAAGAGAGTCCCCTGATCCTGTGACAGGAGATCGTGTTGAAACCCCAGAGGAAGAGGTGTGTCCACCGCCAGCTGTAGCAGAAGCGGGAACCACGGTTGCCTCGGCCACCTGGGGGCTATGAGAATCAATGAAGCCCCATCCTTGAGGACTTTGAACAGCGTTCTGGACACTAGTGGTGTGGGAGGAAACGCATACAGTAGGCCTGTGGACCACGAGATCAGAAACGCATCCGCTGCTACTCTGAGAGGATGCGGTTGTCTGGAGCAAAATCTCGGGAGTTGTCGGTTCAGAGGACTGGCGAAAAGATCCATGGTGGGAAGCCTCCACTTGAGAAAGACCTGCTGAACCACCAATGGGTTCAATCTCCATTCGTGTGGTTGCAGGATCCGGCTCAGTCTGTCTGCCAGGCAATTTTCCTGACCTGGGAGGTAGACAGCCTTGAGAAGGATTCCATGATTGACAGCCCAAGAGCACAGTCATTGTGCCTCCTGACAAAGAAGGAAGGAGCCTGTGCCTCCTTGTTTGTTCATATAGAACATGGCAACTTGATTGTACTGGTCCAGACGGACAGACTGGTGAGAGGCGAGGTGGGAGAAGGCTCTCAGAGCTAGGCGTATCGCCCGTAGCTCCAGGAGGTTTATCTGCTGAGTAGCCTCCCAAGGGGTCCAGAGACCCCGAGTACATGCCCCTTGGCAATGTGCTCCCCAACCGAGAAGAGAGGCATCGGTTGTCAGCACCTGAGTATGCGGAGGGGATTGGAAAACCACTCCGAGCACCAGATTTGGAAGATGAAGCCACCATTGCAGAGAGGAGATCAGGAGGTCGGAAATCCTCACTGAGTCCGCTAGGCCCTCTGTGGCTTGATGTCACTGAGTGCGAAGGCTCCACTGAGCAGGACGCATGTGCAGGCGGGCATTGGGGGTGACATGGAACGTGGAAGCCATATGGCCGAGTAGTCTCAGGAATTGCCTGGCAGAGACCAGGGAATTGCTGCGAAACTGGCTGGCCAGATCCATTAGCCTGTGGGCCCTGTCCAGAGGCAGAAAAGCCTTTGCTTGAAGAGTGTCTAGTCTGGCCCCTATGAACTCTAAGGTCTGGGACGGGAGCAAAGTGGACTTTGCGTAGTTTATGACAAACCCACAGTGCGAAGGGTGGCCTGGTTGGCCTCCTGGGAAGATTGGCCCCTTATGAGCCAGTCGTCCAGGTACGGAAACACAAAGAGACCCTGAAGCCTCAGGTAGGCCGCCACCACTGCCAGGCACTTGGTGAACACCCTGGGAGCGGATGAGAGGCCAAAGGGAAGCACTCTGTACTGATAGTGGTTTCCTCCCACAACAAACCTGAGATATTGTCTGTGGTCTGGATGGATAAGGATGTGAGTATATGCATCCTTTAGATCCAAGGAGCATAGCCAGTCTCCCTGCTGGAGGTAGGGCAGCAGGATTCCAAGGGTAAGCATCTTGAACTTTTCCCTCTGCAGGAACTTGTTAAGATTTCGCAAGTCTAGGATGGGTCTGAGGCCTCCTGTTCTTTTTGGTACCAGAAGGTACCTGGAATAAAAGCCTTGACCTCTCAGGTGGTAGAGCACCGGTTCCACAGCCTGATCCTTTAGTAGACCTGTCAACTCCTGAAGGAGTAGGTCCCTGTGCAGAGGGAGTCTTGGAGGCTCCCCTGGAAAATAGGAGGGAGGTACCTGGTGAAAATGGAGAAGATAGCCCCTTTGGACTATATGAAGAACCCAGGTATCTGATGTGACGGCTGACCACCTGTGGGCAAAGTGGGCCAGCCGGCCTCCTGTGCTGAGAGAAGCCAGCTGAGAAGAGGCTATGCTGTTTGAGTCAAAATCCCCCACCCTGCTGAGCAGGGGCCGGTGTTAGTGGCTTGGGGGTCTTCGGCCTACGGGGCCCTTGACCCTGCCCCTTGGCCTGCTGACCCTGTTGGGGAGCTGCAGAGGCCTGATAATGAGGGTACTGTTTGTAGGCAGATGACTTCCTCGGGTAAAAGGTCTTTTTTCCCCGAGCCCTTCTTTTTCTGAGAAGGGGCAGAGGTTTTCCTGGAAAGCCTAGTCCTGGTCAGAGTCTCGGTCTCGAGTTCTGCAGCCTTTTCAGCCATGGGCTTGCCAAAGAGGTTTTCACCTCGGCAGGGGACATCGACCAACTTGTCTTGGACCCATGGCTTGAGGTCGGATGACTGTAGCCAAGCCTGTCGGCGGGCACCGATGCCGGCCCCGGCTACTCGGGCCGAAGCCTCGAAGCCATCGTAGGCTGCTTGAGAGATAAACTTCGAGCACTCTCGAATACCGGTGGACAAGGCCTGGAACCTCTGCAAAGGTTCCTCGGAGAGACCAGCAGAGAACCCGGCAATCTCCTTTGCCAGGTCTCGGAGGTACATGCCCATGTAGAGCTGGTAAGTCTGGACACGGCAAGCAAGCATAGAGCCCTGGAAGCACTTCTTACCGAGGGCATCCAGGTTCCGGGCCTCCTGGCCGGGAGGCACCGAGGAGTGCATCTTCTGACTTTTCAGTCGATGCATGGCCGATTCTACAACCATGGAGTGGTGCGGTAATTGTGCCTTTTGGAACCCAGGGCTCTTGCGGACTCGATAAATGGAATCGACCCGCTTGCTTAACACCAGTGTCGAAGCCGGGGTCTCCCACATGCGGAAGAGTAGCCGCTCCAGCATTGGGGGAACCGGAACAGTAAAGGCCTCCTTCGGGGAAGAGTCATACTGGAGGGCCTTGAGCTCCTCAGCTCGAGGCTCCTCCTCGGGATCCACGGGGAAGGCCAAGACCTTGGCCATATCCCGCATGAAGTCCGAGAACCGGGTATCCTCCGGTGGGGACCATCTCCGAGGTTCGGACTCGGGTGAGTCCGAGGGGACACACCGAGTCCGATGGGTGTCGGGTGACTCTTCGTCCTCCGTCTCCCAGCCCGACTCCTCCTTGGAGGAATCGAGCGGCTCCTGTCGGGCGGGCACCGATGCTCTCCGCCCCGACGCCGAGGGAATCTGCGTCGACGACCTCGGCCCCGAACGGGAGGTCGAGGGAGACCGTGGCCGAGGAACGACTCGAGCACGCATGGACTCGAGGATTGGCTCGGCCTCCGGGGTCGACTTGGATGTCGAGGTCCCAGTGGTCGGGGCAGATGCACCGGTGAGACCGGCAATCAATGCCCGCTGCTGTTCCACGAAGGCAGCGAAGCTGCTCTCCAAGGCCGTCAACCTGAGTCCGAGCTCAGGACACAGCAGCCCCCGACTCGGGCCCCGACGGCGTCGGGCCCGACGTCGGCTCCCTCGGAGGAGAGTCAACGAGGACAACAGCACTTACGTGTCCAGGAGACTCCATCTCAACACGAGGATGCTTCGCAGGCCTCTCCGACTCCGAAGACCTGGGACGGCTATCGGGGCTATGCGACCTGGCCCTCGAGGAACCAGGAGCGTCCACCGACGCCGCCCTCGTGGGTTTCTTCTTCCTGCGATGTTCCTGCGAAGGAGACCCCCGCTCAGAGGAACCCCGACGCTGCTCGGGACCGGAGTCCCGAGATGTCGAGGCCTCTGACGAGGTCCGGGCCCGGCCGGACGCGGAGTAAGAAAAAATTCTATCCCTCTGGTGCTGCCGACTCCTCAACGCCTTCGAGGACATTTTGCCACACGGACCACAGATCATCGGGTCATGATCGGGTCCGAGGCAACGGAGGCAGCAGCCATGTGTGTCGGTAAGAGACATAAGTTTCTTACACCGATCACATTTCTTAAACCCGCTGGCAGCCATCGGGGGAAAAAGGGCCCCTGCTAGGTCAAAAGACCGGTCTGCCAGGGAAAAAAGAAAAAAGGCGCGAACGCCAGTCACAAAGGACAAAAAACGAAAAAGAGAGAAAGGACTCGATACCGGCGTATCGGTCCGAGCGGGAAAAGGATCCGGCGTCGAACAGGAGAAAAAAATAGAAAAATAGAGAAAATCAACTTTTTCCTCGGGGAAAAACGAACTACGTCCGTCGGGCTCCGCGGAAAAAAGAAGACTGAGCAAGATGGCACCCTTGGGCGGGAAGGGGACCGCACATGCGCGCTGAAATTCCCAAAGGCTTTCTGTGAAAGCTGGGGAAATGCTCCGCATGAGGGCTCCGTCGGCGCCGACGTCACCCATATGTGAGGACTGACTTCCTGCTTGGTCCTGGAGAACTAGATTATTCAGCACGGTTATCTCCTGGAGTGCAGGGAGCCTATTTTGAAGGCCTTTGTTGTCCCTTCCTTTGGCTCTGAAACCAAGAAGAATGCAGTTCTGGCTACCCTGGAGAAAGTGCTGCATCTCCAAGGCTGTTGTACCCATACCTCCTGCCCAACGGGGCTGTGGCAAGTACTCCATATACTTTGTTGTGCTGAAGGAGGTCTGTTCCTTCAGGTCCATCTTCATCTTAAAAAGAGGTCAATGCCTCCTTGAGAGTTCCTTGTTTCTGGATGGAGATGCACTGATCAGTAATTCATGTGGTTTGTAGTGGGGAGTGACTCTCCTCGATGGATCTGGTGGAGGCATACTTCCACATTCCCATTTGGGCGATCTCTTTCAGTTCCATGCTCTGCCCTTCGGTCTTGCTACAGTCCTGAGAACCTTCTCAAAGATCATGATAGTTGCAGTAGGGCTCTGCAGCACAAGAGCATGTGTGTACACCCTCAATGACTGGCTTATTTTCACCATATCACAGTCCTCAATATGAGTGGTCCAATACAAGCATTGAGGAACCTGTCTCTTTTGGAGAAACTGCTAGGTACTTATGAACTAGATTGGCTACTGACGGAAACAGGATACTGGGCTTGATGGACCTTGGCCTGACCCAGTATGGCATATCTTATGTTCTTAGTCCAGTTTCTGGAGGGCCTCAGCTGGGAGGTAAATTGAAGCAAGAGTTACCCAGAGCCCTCTCAGTTGGAAGAGTTTCTCAAAGTGTGGCTCAGTACCCACACTGCAGTGTCTTCTCGACTGCAGAGAGAATATCCAAGTTTTTGGTGCAGTTGGTTTTCCGGCGACAGCAAGCTCCCAAGATTTGGAATGATTTTCAGCTCCTGGGCTTGAAGGCAGCCACTCTGGAATTAGTCCCTAGGGAAACGGCTCACATGTGGCCACTCCAAAGATTCCTTCTGTCATTCTGGTCACCTCGTTCGCAAGACGTCAAGATCTGGATCCCTCTACTGCCATCAGTAGTATCCAGGCTGGTTTGGTAGTCTTAGCCTGCCAATTTGAACAACAGAATGCCTTTGGATGATTCTCAGTTACACATCCTGACTTCAGGTGACAGTCTGACTGGGGGGCTCTCTGCAGGGGACAGTCAGAGGAGGGGAACCGGTCCAGTCGTGAATTGGCTTGGCCCATCAGTCACCTTGAAGCATGTTAACATTCACTTAGCCCTATGGCATTTGTGTCATCTGGTCATATGCTGAGTGGTTCGGGTCCTCCTCGGACAATGCTACAGTGGTGGAATGTGTCAACAACCAGGGTGGCACAAAGTATGTGGAAGTGGTCCTGGAAATGGCCTTAAGGTTTCATGGGAAGAGTGGCATTTTCTGGCATTGACGACACAGTAGTACACTGCAAGCACAGACAATGTGGAGGCAGATTTTCTCAGTCATACCCTCGGATCCCGGGGAGGGGGAGCTAGCGCCGCCCATATGCCAGTGGATCCTGGATCGCTGGGGTAATCCCTCATGGATTTGATGTTGTCTTGATCCAATGCTAAAGTGGAGAGATTCTTCAGATGGCGCAAAGAACTGGGCACCCAGGGTGTCCATGCTCTGTTCAGAGCTGCAGAATCTCTCATGTAGAGATCCTTACCTGCCTCTCTCAGAAGAGGCTCTCCTTTTTCTTGCACAAGATAGTCTCAAGCCTTTAATGTTAATCAGGTAGTCTGCCTTCCAACCTTTTTAATGGAACAGTGTAAGGGGAAAGACAAGGATCTTCATTTATTTGATGTTTGTAGGGTACTTCTTAGATATCTGAAAGTCACTAATTCTTTCTGAAAGTCAGATAGATTGTGCTCTTGCAGGTCTGCTAAGGGCACAGCAGCTTTTAAGGTAACACTGGCCTGTTGGATAAAAGAGGCTGTCCCATCAGCCTATCTTTTGTGGAATCATTCTGTCCTGAAGGGATTGCAAGTGCACTCTACTCTACCTCAAGCTTTTTCCTGGGCAGAGAGCTGTTCAGTCACTCCTACTGACATTTGCAAGGCAGCAACTTGGTCATCTCTCTCAACTTTTGTCATTCATGCACATCTGTCTGGATGTCTAAGTTGAGCAGACAAGACCTTCGGTGTAGAGATTTTGAAGGCAGCGATGTTTTCTTCTTGCCCACTGAGTAGCAGCTTTGGTACTTCTCACTTGGTCTAGCAGGATGATCGGGAAGATGACATGTTACTTACCAGATAATGTCTTTTCTGGAGTCCTGATAGACCAGTCCAGGGACCTGCCCCTTGTGCTTTCTTTCTGCAGTTAGTCTTCCAGACTGTGAACTTCTGACTGCTGTTCTGTGTGGTGGCTGTTCTGTACATAATTTGGTTTTATTTCACACAATGAGGTTGTATGTGGTCAGGTTCTTGACTATTTGCTTGGGCACGAATCTGAAATATTTCTCTAGCTACACCAGCTCAAATTGCACAATGATGTCACTAGACGTTTCTAGTTGTATTTCCCTGCCAGCAGATATGGAGGCAGAGAACAACTCACTTGTCTGGACTGGTCTAGCAGGATTACAGAAAAGGACATTATCTGGTAAGTAAAATGTCACCATAATAATCTACTAAATATCATACTATCATCCACAATGTTCCTGTAGTTATTTTCCCATCAGCTCTGAATACTGAGACTCAAATTCAGCCAGTGTTTTCATGCCTGCTTAGCCAATTTTGTATGATGTGATCCAGTAGCCAGATCACAATTCACTCCAAAAAACGCAGGTCAATTTTACAGAGGATTCAGCTAATAGCTATAAAAATCATCTACTCCTCTACAATACTACAGGCTATTTACTTATTTAGTTGTGATTTGCTCCAAAGTAGCTTTTTTACCACATCTCAAAAAGGGAACTTGTTGAAAACCGGGTCTCAGACTGTTATCAGTACATATTCTGGGATTAACTCCCCGTTGTACTAGCTTCGCATCAACCACCACAGTTTCGATTAAGTTCCATGTTTTTGCATCCAAAATACTATGCTTCTTATCCCAATGTTTCAATTCAGAATATCACTCTGTTGAACTTTCTAGAACTGTGCATGAATGCAATAAGTAGAAGAAACTTATCTCATGGTTCATCTTGTCTTTATATTTATCATAATTGTCCCCGACGCCACCTCCTCGGCACCGCTTTTGCGTTTCACGTAAGTTTCATCAGGGGTTTGATATAATGCTGTAAATAAACACATCTTTCAGGTAATGCCAAAATAAAATACCACCAACTCTTAGATATTTCCAGCGTTCCTACTCATACCTTATTAAATTGCAGAGACAACTCCTGCTAGCGCTTTCTTGCATGTATATTATTGAGCCATTCAGCTTCAAAAAACGCCGCGCATGCGGGTTAATGCAAGCCGTAGCCATTTAAAAGTATTCAGAAGCCAGAAACAACAAAGTAAAGAAGAAAGACGGGGTAAAAACCAGACAGAAAAGCAGACCGTGACAGACAGACAGACAGAAGAACGTGCCCAGAATGGAAAGAATGTTTGAATTGCCCGGAGACTAGTAATCAAATACTCGATATGTTAACCACCATCGAGGTATCTTTGTCATTAGAACAAGAAAAAGTTTTAAACAAAGGGTTGTCCTTCGTGCCCGAAATATTTTTTTGATAGTTTTCAGTTCCGAGTAGACTTAGAAAGTTTGATTCGGAAATTGCATTTAAAAGTTTTTTTTGCATCCAGAACACCTGTAGCGGAAGACGTCAACCCCCAGTTGACACGTCGAATACCATTACCGATTCGGTCCACATGGACCCCACCGGGACCTGTCCCTCCAGCCTTGATATTGTTTAGGGATTTAATCTTACGGGATATAGAGAAGGTAGAACAAGGTAGAGCGTCTAAAATTAGTTTCCTCACAAAATCGGAGAGGTTAATATTGAGTCAACTACAAACAAGGGATGATGTGGTGATTAGGCGTGCAGACAAGGGGGGTGCTATTGTATTATTAGATAGACATCAATATCTTGCGGAAGCCATGTGACAATTGTCAGACGTGAACACTTATCAAAGGCTTTTGGAAGATCCTACGCAGGGTTTACGTCATCAAATAAAACTATTAACTACACAAGCCCTAGATGAAAAAGTTATTAATAAAAAAGAGTGGCAATTTTTAAATAGACCGAGCTCCACAATTTCCAAGTTATATCTGGTACCAAAGATTCACAAGAGCTTGACATCTCCACCGGGCCGCCCAATAGTTTCCACCCAGGGATCGATTTTGGAACCATTGTCCATTTATATAGACTCTTTTTTACGTCCGTTAATGGGGAATATAGCTTCTTATGTCAAAGACACTTCTCATTTTCTACAACTTCTAACAGCTTATTCAAAATGGGCAGCTGACAAACAAGTTTTTTTGGTTACGCTTGATGTGTCAGCTTTATACACAAGCATTCCACAAGGGGCGGCTCATAACACGATCGTTACCACTCTGAGAAATAGGGAAGATCTTTCAGAAAAGACTATCCTTTTCGTATCAAAATTAGCTGAAATTGTGATATTTAAGAATTATTTCATGTTTGAACAACAACTATATTTACAAACGTCTGGGGTGGCCATGGGTGCCACAAGTGCCCCGTCAATCGCAAATCTGTTCATGGATCTTTACGAACAACGCTGGTTAACGCATTTCCCTTATGAAACCTCAGGTAGTATTGTGGAAGCGATATATTGACGACATTTTTGTGCTATGGAGAGGACCTGAGACTGTGTTGTTGCAGTTTTTTACATGGTTGAACAGCCTGGATTCAGCGATACAATTTACACACGCTTATGATAAACAGAGTATACGTTTTTTGGACGTTACTATCAGGAAAGGAATCAATGGCTGGTCAACCTCACTGTATCGAAAAGAGACAGACAGTAATACTTTTCTCCATTACCAGAGTGGTCATCCACAACAATTACGGAACAGCCTGCCTTTGTCACATTTTTTCAGGTATAGAAGGAATTGTTCGGATCCTGAAGATTACATAAAACAGGCGCGTAGATTAAGACAGGATTTCCAAGATCGAGGATATCCTAAACAAATAGTCACCTCCGCATATAAAAGAGCTTTATACAACAATCGGGCTTTACTTTTGAGCACTAGTCGAGTGATGAGGAATGATGATACCAATGTAAATTTCATAACAAAACATTCCCCTTATAGTGGGCAGATAAAAAAGATCATCAAAAGTCATCATAATGTCATAAGTACATTACCGGGGCTGGAACAAAAGCAAATTAGATGTGTCTGGACCAGACATCGGAATTTTAAGGAGACACTTAGCCCCACGGTGCTCAGACCATTACTTACTACTTCATCCCGAAATGCCACGGGACATCGCCCTTGCGGAGAGTGTAATATTTGTGACATTTCGGAAGACATTACGGAATTTGAATACAATCATACCACGTATCATCTACAGCATCAGACTTCCTGCAATACGAGTTTTGTTATTTATGGCATTAGGTGTCCTTGCCACTTACTGTATATAGGTAAAACGATTAGATCACTCAAGGTTCGTATGAATGAACATCGCAGTCGTTTGCGATGTAAAGTATTGGAAGCCCCGATAGTTGCACATTGTTTACAGACTCAACATGAATTTGGGGATCTCAGATGTTTTTGTCTCGACAGAGTTTTAACTGGACAGAACAATAAGACTGTAGAACAATCATTGATCATCAGAGAACAACGTTGGATATATCGTCTGGGAACAGTGTCCCCTGGAGGTTTAAACAATGCTATAGAATGGGGTGCATGCCTTTAAGTGATTGACAAGAACACGTCATATGCTTAAGAGCAGGAAACTTTTAAATGGCTACGGATTGCATTAACCCGCATGCGTGGCGTTTTTTGAAGCTGAATGGCTCAATAATATACACGCAAGAAAGCGCTAGCAGGAGTTGTCTCTGCAATTTAATAAGGTATGAGTAGGAACGCTGGAAATATCTAAGAGCTGGTGGTATTTTATTTTGGCATTACCTGAAAGATGTGTTTATTTACAGCATTATATCAAACCCCTGATGAAACTTACCTGAAACGCAAAAGCGGTGCCGAGGAGGCGGCGTCGGGGACAATTATGATAAATATAAAGACAAGATGAACCATGAGATAAGTTTCTTCTACTTATTGCATTCATGCACAGTTCTAGAAAGTTCAACAGAGTGATATTCTGAATTGAAACATTGGGATAAGAAGCATAGTATTTTGGATGCAAAAACATGGAACTTAATCGAAACTGTGGTCGTTGATGCGAAGCTAGTACAACGGGGAGTTAATCCCAGAATATGTACTGATAACAGTCTGAGACCCGGTTTTCAACAAGTTCCCTTTTTGAGATGTGGTAAAGAAGCTACTTTGGAGCAAATCACAACTAAATAAGATCACAATTCACTACAATGGAAAGATTAGTAACATCTCAGACTGATCCAAGACAGTCAGATTGACAATGCAGTTAGAAATGAAATTTGCTACATTCACACACTTCAACAGTGATACAAGCACTTGAAATGGATGAGCCATTCATTATGTGCATCTTGGATTTTAGATTTAATTACTCAATTTTCCAAATCCAAGGTGAGCTATAAAGTCAGAACAGAGCTTCTCACTTGCTTCACCATACGAATTATGACTATGTTCTTCCCTAATTCATTTTACTCCCAGCAGAAAGCGTAGTTGCTCACCTGTAACAGGTGTTCTCCAGGGACAGCAGGAATCAATCCTCACTTATGGGTGACGTCGGCACCGAAGGAGCCCGCGTGGAGCAATTCCCCAGCTTTCAAAGAAAGCTTTTGGGATTGCTACCACGCATGTGTGGTCCTCTTCCTGCCCCAGGGTGCCATTTTGCTCAGTCAGGTCCCTTAGCTCGAGCCCTACCAAGCAGATGGCAAGGGAAGGACAAAAATTCAGTAACTCATCAGGGGAGGCGGGAGGGTAGTGAGGGCTGATTCCTGCTGTCCCTGGAGAACACCTGTTACAGGTGAGTAACTATGTTTTCTCCAGGAACAAATAGGAAGTCAGTCCTCACTTATGGGAACTCCCTAGCTACAGGCTACTGAACCTGTAACCAAAAAACACCATTGCAAGGTTGTAAGCAGAAGCCGAAGCCCTCGGGTCCTCAGGGCAAAGCCCTTGGTAGCCGTGAGAAGGGTCGGAGGGCAAGAGTTGCTTATACCCCGAAGAGATTACGGAGTACAGGCCTGGCCGAAGGCGGTATCCCAGCGGGACTCCCTCTCCAGGCAGTAGTGGGCGGTGAAGGTATTCGTAGAAGACCAGGTTACCGCCTGGCAGATGTCCATTATGGCTATGGAGCGCAGCGAGGCCACCGAGGCCTCTTTGGCTTGGACCCCATGTGCAGAGACTTGACGAACCAGAAGGAAGCCCGCCTTCGCATGGGCGAACGCGATACAGTCCGCCACCCAGAGAGGGTGCGCTTGGTGACTGCTTGCCCCTGCCTAATGGGATCGTAGGTTACGAAGAGCCAGTCAAACTTGCGATAAGTCTGGGTACGCTGCAAGTAGAAGGCGAGGGCCCGCTTGCAGTCGAGGGTGTGGAGAGCTGCCGATGTCTGATCGGCGTGGGGCCTCGGGAAGAAGGTCGGAAGCATTCTCTCTTGGTTAAGATGAAAAGCCGACACAACCTTGGGTAAGAACTTAGGGTGCGTCCGGAGGACCACCCTGTTCCGATAAAACCTAGTGTAAGGGGTGTCAGCCATGAGAGCCTGAAGCTCTCAGACTCGGTGAGCCGAGGTCAGCGCCACCAGGAAGGCCACCTTCCAGGACAAATACTGGAGCAAACACGTCGCCATCGGCTCGAAGGGTGGACGAGTGAGCTGTGTGAGCATCACGTTCAAGTCCTATTCTGCCGGAGGGGGACAGATGGGCGGTTTGGATAACAGAAGGCACCGCATAAAGCGGGAGGACTAGTGGTTGCCCCGAGAGAGGCTTCCCCTCAATAGGGAGATGATTAGCTGATATGGCGCTCAAATGAACCTTAACAGAGTTCGACTTCAGCCCTTCCCTCGAGAGGTGGAGAAGGTACTGGAGAACTGACCGAACTGGGCATGAGAAGGGGTCGATCTAGAGCGCTGAGCACCAGACTAAGAAGCGTTTCCACTTCAAGGCATAAACCCACCTAGTGGAGTCCTTCTTCGAGGCCAGGAGGATTTCCTCGACCTCCTCCAGAAGGGCCAGAGAGGCTAGAGAGACCCGGTTCAGCTGCCAGGCCATGAGGGATAGGGAGGGGTAGGTTTGGGTGCAGCACCCGACCCTCCTCCTGCGTCAGCAAGTCCCTGGCAGAGCCCAGGGGAATCGGAGGCTCCAATGATAGCTGGAGCAGGAGTGGGAACCAAGGCTGCCATGGCCACGAGGGGGCCACGAGAATCAAAGACGCCCCATCCCGTTGAGCCTTGAAGAGAGTCCTCGCAATGAGGGGGAAAGGAGGGAATGCATATAGGAGACTGGAGGACCAGTCTAGGAGAAAAATATTGGGGCCCTCCCTGCCCAGGTGCGGTAGTGGGCCGCAGAAGCGAGGAAGTTCTGTGTTCTGGCGAAGAAGTCTATCGCTGGAGTGCCCCAGTGTAGGAACAGCCAGCCTGCCACTCTGGGATCCAGATGCCACTCATGGGGGCGAAGGATTCTGCTGAGCCTGTCTGCCAGGCATTCTCCTGACCCGGGAGGTACGCCGTCTTGAGGGACATCCTCCGCCGGGTGGCAAAGGAGCAGATGAGGACTGCTTCCCTGCAGAGGGAGCACGACCCCATACCCCCCTACTTATAGATGTAGAACATCGCTACCCGGTTGTCGGTCTGCACCAGAACCGACTTCCCGCTAAGGACATTCTCAAAGGCCCTCAGGGCCCACCGGATGGCCCGAAGCTTGAGCAAGTTTATCTGCTGCTGAGCCTCCACAGGCGACCACTGCCCTTGCGTGCAGAGAGGCCCGCAATGGGCTCCCCACCCTAACAGGGAAGCATCCGTGGTCAGTACCATCTCGTGCTGTGGGGCCTGGAAGAGCGATCCCCACAGGAGGTTGCAGGAGTTTTGCCACCAGCTCAGGGAAAAACGAAGGTCGGGAAGAATCCTGATGGGGTGCCTGAGGTGTCCGAGGGATTGACTCCATTGGGAGCTGAGACACCACTGGGTCGTCTGCATGTGCAGGTGGGAGTGAGGAACCACATGCACAGTCGAGTCCATCTGGCCCAAGAGACATAGCATGGACCGAGCGGTGACCTAGTGGGTGCCTTGGACGCGAGCCGCCAGAGCTAGGAGGCGGGTGGAGCGATCCACCGGCAAGAAGGACATGGCCTGCCGAGTATCGAGGCATGCCCCGATGAACTAGAGAGCCTGTGTCGGCTCTAGATGAGACTTTGGGTAATTGACAAAGAACCCCAAGCTCTCCAAGAGGATGACGGTGCGTGACATCGCTCGCTGGGCCTCCTCGATGGAGGAGCCTGTAATGAGCCAGTCGTTGAGGTAGGGAAACAGCGGCATGCCCCGGCACTGATGTTGAGCGGCGGCCACGACGAGGCACTTCGTGATGACCCGAGGAGCGGATGCAAGGCTAAAGAGGAGTACCCTGTACTGGAAGTGCTCACTCTGCACCCTGAAAGCGTAGTTACTCACCTGTAACAGGTGTTCTCCAGGGACAGCAGGTATCAGTCCTCACATATGGGTAACGTCGACGCCGACAGAGCCCTCGTGCGGAGCAAATCCCCAGCTTTCAGAGAAAGCCTTTGGGAGTTGCCATCACGCAGGCGTGGTCCCCTTCCCGCCCAAGGGCACCATCTTGCTCAGTCAAATGACATAGCTAAAATACAGCAAAATGAGCAAAATATACTAATAATAAGACGATTGCAACTCCAAGGGGAGGAGGGAGGGTCGTGAGGACTGATTCCTGCTGTCCCCGGAGAACACCTGTTACAGGTGAGTAACTACGCTTTCTCCAACAAGCAGGAAGTCAGTCCTCACATATGGGACTCCCCAGCTATAGACTACCGAGAACCCATAGCTAAAAAAGGCTCCCTTTACGAGAGCCGCAAAAGCAATGAAAACTAAGGGAATAGCACTCCGGTAGCCTGAACACAGAGGGGTCGGAGGGCAGGAGTTGCCTAGACCTCAAAAAGGTTACGGAGTACAGCCTGGCCGAAGACACTGTTCCGCCGGGACTCCCTGTCCAGGCAGTAATGGACTGTGAAAGTCTGACTCTAAGACCAGGTGGCGGCCCGGCAGATATCTGCTAAAGGAACAGAGCGGAAATGAGCCACTGAAGCCACCATGGCCCTGACCATATGGGCCTTAACGCGACCCTCCATAGGAAGCTCGGCTGCCCTGTATGCCCTGACAAATGCAGTCTGCCACCCAGGTGGACAGCGTACACTTAGATACCGCCATCCCCAGCTTACTGGGGTTCGTAAGAAACAAAAAGCTGAGAAGCCTTCCGATGCAGTTGCGTGCGCTGGATATATAGAAGGCCAACGCCCTCTTACAGTCCAGGGTATGCAGGACCGACTGCCCGACTGGCATGTGACCTTGGAAAAAAGACAGGTGGAATGAGGAGACCACTTTCGGAAGGAACTTGGGGTACGTGCGAAGCACCACCCGGTTCCTATAGAACCTGGTATAGGGTCTTTCCGACACTAGGGCCTGGAGCTCACTCACCCACCGAGCGGATGTGAGTGCCACCAGGAAAACCACCTTCCAAGAAAGATAGCGTAAATGACAAGAAGCCATGGGCTCAAAGGGCGGCTTAGTAAGCTGCCCTAAAACCACACCGAGATCCCACTCCGTCGCCGGGGGGCAGACCAGGGGTCTCAAGAGAAGTAGGCCCCTCAGGAACCAAGAGACCAAAGGGTGGGTGGCGAGAGGCTTCCCATCCACTGAAAGGTGATGTGCTGCAAGGGCACTGAGGTGCACCCTGACAGAGTTGACTTGAGGCCCAAATCAAAGAGGTGGAGAAGATATTGTAGAACCACCCCTACCGGGCAAGAGAAAAGATCTAACTCCCGCTCCTGGCAACACACCGCAAACCTATGCCACTTCAAGGCGTATGCTCGTCTGGCCGACGGCCTCCCTGAGGCCAGCAAGACCGCCTCAATATTCTTTGGAAGGAGGAGCGGAGCGAGAATTACCCTTTCAGCAGCCACGCCATCAAGTTGAGTGAGCTGAGATTGGGGTGCAAAATAGAGCCTCCCTCCTGAGACAGGAGACTTGGTGAGGACCCCAAGGGGATCGGGGCCTCCAATGCTAGCTGCAGAAGAAGTGGGAACCAGGGTTGCCTGGGCCACTGAGGGGCAATAAGGATGACCGAGGCCCTGTCCTGGAGAATCTTGAACAGCATCTTGACCACCAAAGGTGTCGGGGGGGGAACACATACAGAAGGTCCTCAGACCATGATATCGGAAACGAATCGGCAGCCACCCTGTGCGGGTGGGGTCGCCTGGAGCAGAAAAGGGGCACTTGGTGATTGTCCAGACTTGCAAACAGGTCCATCACCGGCTGCTGCCATGTCTGGAAGAGCCTACTGGCTACCCCGTGGTCCAGCTGCCATTCGTGGGGTTGGAGAATCCTGCTTAGCCTGTCTGCTAGCCAGTTGTCCTGGCCCGGCAGGTAGACTGCTCAGAGACGAATGCCATGCCGGGCTGCAAAGGCGCAGAGGTCCAGGGTTTCCTGACACAGGAGGCGGAATCCCATGCCACCCTTTTGTTCACATAGAACAGGGCCACCTGGTTGTCTGCCTGGACCGAGACAGATTCTTGGGCCAGGAACTGCCTGAAAACTCCCAGCTCTAGGCGGATGGCACGTAGTTCCAAGAAATTGATTTGTTGAGCCTTCTCGCTCAGTGACCACAGACCCTGAGTCCGGAAACCCTGACAATGGGCTCCCCAGCCCAGCAGTGATGCATCTGTGGTCAGGATCCTTGTGTGCAGAGGGACCTGGAAAGGCATTCCCGCCCTCAAGTGATGTGGTTGGAGCCACCAGGCTAGGGACCTTACTAGACGTTTGGATACTCTGATCCTGTCCCGAAGGCATCCTGAGGCCTGAGACCACTGGTCCCTGAGGCACCACTGAGCGGTCTGCATGTGGAGGTGGGCATCCAGGGCCATATGGACTGTGGAGGTCATGTGCCCGAGGAGGCGCAGGAAAAGCCTTGCTGACACTGCAGACTTGCGGCTCACCTGGCCTGCCAGAGCCATAAGTCTGCTTGCCCTGTCTGTAGGCAGATAGGTCCTTGCTTGAAGGGTGTCGAGGCTGGCCCCAATGAACTTTAGCTGCCGAGTTGGAGTGAGGCTGGACTTGGGGTAGTTTATCATGAATCCTAGGTGCTGCAGCACTTGGATGGTGCGAGTTGTGGCCTGGTGGACCTCAATGTCCGAGGAACCTCTGATGAGCCAGTCGTCGAGGTAGGGGAATACAAAGACCCCTTGGAGCATGAGAAAGGCAGCAACCACAGCAAGATGTTTTGTGAACACCCTGGGGGTAGAGGCAAGGCTGAAGGGGAGTACCCTGTACTGGTAGTGAATGCCCCCCACCACAAAGCGTAGATATTGCCTGTGGCTTGGATGTATTAGGATGTGTGTATACGCATCTTTCAGGTCTAATAAGCATAGCCAGTCTCCCTGGTGGAGGAAAGGCAGCAAGATTCCAAGGGAGAGCATCTTGAACTTTTCCCTCACCAGGAATTTGTTGAGGTTGTGCAGGTCGAGGATGGGTCTGAGGCCTCCTGTCCTTTTTGGTACCAGAAAGTACCTGGAGTAGAAGCCCCTTGCCTGCAAGTGGTGGGGCACCGGTTCTACTGCCTGATCCTCAAGAAGACCTGCCAACTCCTTCAGAAGGTGGTCCCGGTGAAGGGGAGACCTGATGGGCTCTCCTGGAAAATAGTGAGGAGGCACCTGGGCTAGGTGAAGAAGATAGCCATCTTGGACTATCTGCAAAACCCAGGCATCGGTGGTAATGGCCGTCCACCTGTGGGCATATAGGGCAAGCTGGCCCCCTGTGATCTGCCTTTCCCCTCTGGGAAGAGTGGTCATGCAGTAGAAGTCAAAAGCCACTGCCAGGCTGGACCAGAGCAGGTGCCTGGGGCTTTTCTGCTTACGCGGCCATGCCCCTATCCCTTGGCCTGCTGCCCCTAATGGGGAGCAGGGGAGGCCTAAAAATGGGGGTAGCTTCAGTAAGCAGCAGCCTTCCTCGGGTAAAGCGTAGTTACTCACCTGTAACAGGTGATCTACGGGAACAACATGAATTTAGTCTTCACATATAGGTATCGGTACCGATGGAGCCTGCGCGGGAACGCTCCCCAGCGTCCAATAGGAACACTTTTGGGAGCATCCCTCAGCACATGCGCACTGCCTTCCCGCCTTTCCAACTGTCCCTCTTCAGTTAAGTTTGTAGCTGAGTGAAAGGATAGAGGGAGAGAGGAAAGAGACAGAGAAATAGAGACACAACTCCTAGGGGAGGTGGGTGGGTTGTGAAGACTAAATTCCTGCTGTTCCCGGAGATCATCTGTTACAGGTGAGTAACTACACTATCTAGGGAACAAGCAGGAATGTAGTCTTCACATATGGGGACTCCCTAGCTGAAGATGCCAGGGAGATGGCCCCATGAAGCTGCCACCTATAGTGAGGTGGGCCATGCTTCCTCCCATAGATCTCTGGCATCCTACCAGGGTTGGTGGGTAGGAGTTGAATTAAGTCTGAAAGAGATGTTGAACAGCCTGGCCAAAGAAGGCATCCCGACAGGAGGCTTTATCTAGGCAGTAGTGGGCTGTGAAGGTGTGCACTGAAGCCCAGGTGGCTGCTCGACAGATGTCATCGATAGACACAGAGTGAAGGTTAGCCATAGAGGCTGCCATGGCTCTCACATTATGTGCTGTGACATGGCCTTGAAGAGGAAGACTCTTACTCTCATAACTAAAGGATATGCATTGTGCAATCCATTTAGATAGAGTTCTTTTGGAGACTGGAAGTCCCAAATGACTAGAATCAAAAGCAACAAAAAGTTGAGAAGACTTTCTATGATGCTGTGTTCTTTGTAGATAAAAAGCCAAGGCTCTTTTACAGTCCAAAGTATGAAGATTCCTTTCTGCATTAGAGGCATGAGGCCTCGGAAAGAATACAGGAAGGTAAGTCAATTGATTTAAATGAAAAGGTGAAACCACCTTTGGCATAAAATGTGGATGAGTTCTGAGAACAACCTTATCATGGTGAAACCTTGTATAAAGGGGATCAGCCACTAAAGCTTGCAATTCACTAATGCGACGTGCAGAGGTGATTACAATTAGGAAGATGACCTTCCAGGATAAGATCTTTAGGGTTGTAGTGGCTAAAGGTTCAAAGGGCAATTTCATGAGCAGTCAAAACTAGATTTAAATCCCATGCCACCGGTGGTGGCCTGATGGGAGGCTTTGTTAATAGAAGACCTCTCATAAATCTTGCTATGAGTGGATAAGAGGAAATTGGCTGTCCATTTAGAGGCTTATAGGAAGCTGCAATTGCACTAAGATGGACTCTTACTGAATTTGTCTTTAGACCAGAATTTGATAAATGAAGTAGGTACTCTAGTACCGATTCCAAAGGTATCACAAGGGGGTTTAAGCCCTTTTGAGAACTCCATATAGTAAAACGTTGCCACCTGAAGGCGTAAGAACGTCTTGTGGAAGGTTTTCTGGATGCCTGAAGAACATCCTTTACCTGTTGGGAAAGATTAAAATCCTGCAGGTCTAGGCTTTCAGCAACTAGGCCCTGAGATGCAGGGACTGGGGATTCGGGTGTCATAGCATCCCGCTCTCTTGGGAGAGAAGGTCTGGAGCACACCCTAACTCCAGAGGTGCAGCTTGAGAGAAATGTAGAAGCAGGGGATACGTTTGTCGTGGCCACCGTGGCGCTATGAGGATCATACGACCTCTGTCTCTCTGAAGCTTGAAGAGTGTTTTGGGGATGAGGGGAATGGGTGGGAAGGCATAGAGGAAGTCCTGACCCCAGTGAAGGAGGAAGGCGTCCCTTGCCTGGCAATTGTGAGCCGGAATTCTGGAACAGAACCGGGGAGGTTTGGCATTCGGTGGACTTGCAAAGAGGTCTATGTCTGGGGTTCCCCAGATGTGAAATATCTTTATCACCTGGTCTAGGTGGAGAGACCATTCATTCGTGAGGCAGCAGTACTCGGTTGAGTTTGTCTGCCCAAAGGTTTTGAATGCCTGGAAGATATACCACGAGGAGGTGAATTTGATGCTCTCTGGCGAGGGCCCATAGTCGTAAAGCTTCGTTGCATAACGACAGAGAGCCTGTTCTGCCCTGTTTGTTCACATAGAACATGGCTACTTGATTGTCCATTTGGACTAGGACTGTCTTGTAGCTGAGCTGGGCATGGAATACTCGAAGAGCTAGATAGATTGCTCTGAGTTCTAGGAGGTTTATGTGAAGACAAGCCTCCTGTGGAGTCCAGGTACCCTGGGTGGAGAGATGGTGCAGGTGTGCTCCCCATTCCACCTGTGATGCATCTGTTAGGGTGGCCTGGAATGGGGGTTTGTTGGAAAGGAGACCCCACTAAAAGATTCTCCAGTGATTGCCACCATTGTAGGGACAAGATCAGTCGTCGTGAGTTTGATATCTTGTCCGACAGACGTCCTGTGGCCTGTGTCCAATGTGTGGATAGGGTCCACTGGGCTGCTCGCATGTGGAGGCAAGAATAGGGAACTACATGAACTGTGGATGCCATATGTCCCAGTAATTGCAGCAGTTCTCGAGCAGTTAGGGAGGACTTCCCCGCTGCTTGAGAAGCTAGTTGCATTATGCGAAGACAGCGGGGCAGTGGGAGGAAAGCCCTTGACTGGTATCTAAACAAGCTCCTATGAACTCCAGGGTCTGAGAAGGAACAAGTTGGGATTTTGGGACGTTTATGACCAATCCCAAGTATTGGAGAATTCACATTGTGCCGAGACAGTGCAGAGCTGGCTTCTGGAAACGTAGGGGCTCGAATGAGCCAGTCGTCCAAGTAAGGGAAGACGAATATCCCTAGGGTTCGCAGGAATGCAGCTACTACTGCTATGCATTTCGTGAATACTCTTGGTGCCGAAGCCAGACCAAAAGAAAAACCCTGTATTGGAAGTGTTTTCCCTTGAAAAGGAATCGTAAGAACTTCCTGTGATCTGGATGGATCAGAATAGGAGTATATGCATCCTTTAGATCTAGAGAGCAAAGCCAATCCTGACTTTCAAGGTATGGCAGAAGAATTCCCAGAGAAATCATTTTGAACTTTTCTCAGAACAGATATTTGTTCAATTCTCTGAGGTCTAGAATGGGTCTGTGTCCTCCTGTTTTCTTTGGAATAAGAAAATAGGGGGAGTAGAACCCTGTACCTTGTTGGGGAATGGGCACTTCCTCTATTGCTTCCTGAGCAAGGAGTGTTGAGACCTCTTGATCCAGTAGATTGTCTGGAGAGGTTTGGGAACTGAACTGTCTTATGATTGTAGGAGGGGGCATGCTGTGAAAATGAAGCTTGTACCCCCTCCCCTACAATGGACAGAGTCCAATTTTCTGCTGCTATTTGGTGCCATCTGTTGACAAAATGACACAACCTGCCTGGAATGTTTAGGGGTTCTGGACCCTTCAGAGGCAGGAAAGCTAAGCTCTCTAGGAAGGAGTCAAAGCCCTTGAGAGGGCTGAGCCTGTGGAGCTCGTTGAGCTCTCGGGCCTTTTGGCTTCTATTGTTGCTGTTGTCCCTTTTGGGCAACTTGACCCTGAGCTTGCCCCTGGGTATAGGATGAATAAAACTTCCTCTTTTTGCTGAAAAAGGTTTTTTTTAATAGGGTTTCCTTTTGGCTGGAGTGGCTGTAGATTTTGACAATCTGTCTAAAGTGAGATTGTCAGTATCTAGCTCATTAGCCTTTTCCTGCCAATTCTTGCCAAAGAGGTTTTCTCCTGTGCAAGGGATGTTTCCTAATTTGTCCTGTACCCAAGTCGCCAAGTCTGATGCCTGAAGCCAGGCAATCCGACGTGCACCAATGGCAATAGCAGAAGTTCTGCTGATGCATTCAAAGCAGTCAAAGGCTGCACGATTTACAAACTTGGAAACGTCTTGAGCATGCTTGACAAGAATAAGGAAGTCTTGTCGTTTGTCATCAGGGAGAAGGGGGCTCATAAGTTCCAAGTTTCCTGTAACTTCTTTGAGGAACATTCCCATATATAAAATATATGAGCTGATCCTAGCTGAAAGCATGGAAGCCTGAAATGTTCAACGCCCAAAGGCGTCAAGAGTCCTGCATTCACGACCTTGAGGATTGGATACATGTCTTTTTGCAGTTTTCATCCTACGCATGGCTGATTCCACTACCATTGAATGGTGTGGCAGCTGAGTCTTTTGAAAACCAGGACATGGTGGAACTCGATACATGGTATCGAGTCTCCTAGAATGAGGAGATGTGGTCAGAGGTGTTTCACACATCCTGAGCATCAAATCATGAAGAATTTCATAAATGGGCAGGGTAGCTGCCTCTTTGGGAGCCTTAGGGTATTGGAGTATTTCCAATTCCTTTGCTCTAGGTTCTTTTTCAGGAGCTACTGTGATTAATAGGCCTCGGGCCACATCACAAATAAAATCCTGAAAAGACATGTCCTCCGGAGGAGATATTCTGCGTTGAGGAGGAGAAGAGGCGTCTTCCGGAAGAAGTACTCTGGTACCGACCGAGTTATCCGAGTCATCGGAATCAGAAGATTCGAAGCATCTCTGATCCCGATGTTCATGCAAAGCACGGTATCGGTATCGATCAATGTCGGCACCGAGTTGGTCCGGTACTAATCTGTCGATGCCCGAAAAAGTCGGCATGGGCAGAATTCCCACCGGGGCCGGTACCGTCGGTGCTTGGTACCGGCACCGGTGCCCATTGAACCGTCGGTAGCGGTGTCAACGGTACCACAGCTGTAAGGAGAGCTGCAAGACTGCGTTCAATAGCGAGGAATCTCTGGTCTATCGATGCTGCCGATGCCTGGGTGCCGGTACCAGTAGAAGCGGCCGGAACCCCTGAGCATGGCACCAGTAGTTCTGCCGAGGTCGAGGCCTCGAGAACATCCTGGAGCCCCGTTAGTGCTTTGGAGGCCAAAGCCTCCCGCCGGGGCTGTTTTGCCGTTATAGTTTCCTCAAGGGCAATGCCAATGGCTTCTCGATGCTTGGAAGGAGATCTACCCTTTGAGGACCGGCTATTAGTTACCTGAGATCCATGGGAGGAAGACGAGGTTCTGGAAGACGTCGATGCAATGGACGTCGCATCTGAAGAAAAGAGGGTACCGAGCTTTGCAGCCCGGTTCTGTCTTCCTCTTTTAGTCATCCCCATACAAGAGGAACACTCTGATGGAGAATGGTCAGGGCCTAAACATTTGAGACACCAGTCATGGGTGTCGGTGACAGAATTGGTACTGCCACACTTAGTACATTTTTTAAAACCACTAGCTGGTTCTTCCATTTTTCAGGAAAATGGGGCCTAATGCCCAAAATGGCGCCTAGCACCAAAAAGAAAAAGTTTCTGAAGAGAAACACTTCAGAAGAATTTTTTTTTTTTGAAAAAAAGAAGAAAAGAGAACCGGCGGTACCGGTAGGCATCAAGCGGAGGCAGGCACGACCATAAGAAAAACAAGTTTAAAGAAGAAATTTTCTGTGGTGACAGGGTATGTGACCTGTCGGCGCCGCGGAAAACGAAGAACTGAAGAGGGACAGTTGGAAAGGCAGGAAGGCAGCACACATGTGCTGAGGAATGCTCCCAAAAGCGTTGCTATTGGACGCTGGGGAGCGTTCCCGTGCAGGCTCCGTCGGTACCGACGATACCCATATGTGAAGACTACATTCCTGCTTGTTCTTGGAGATAAGGGTTTTTTACCCGAGCCCTTCTTGCGAGAAGGGGCAGAGGTCTTCTTAGAGAGCCATGTCCTCGTCATGTACTCGGTCTCCAACTCTGCGGCCTTGTCGGTCATGGGTTTGCCGAAGAGATACTCCCCCTGGCATGGGACATGACCAACTTGTCCTGAACCCATTGTTCGAGGTCTGACGACTGCAGCCATGCTTGCGGCATGCACTGATGCTAGCCGCAACTACCCGGGCCGCCGACTCGAACCCATCATAGGCCGCCCGATACATAAACTTTGAGCACTCACGGATGGCTTTGGACAGGCCCCTGAAGCGTTGCAAGGGTTCCTCGGAGAGACCAGCCGAGAACCCGGCGAGTTCCTTTGCCAGGTCCCTGAGGTACATGCCCATGTACAGCTGGTAGGCCTGGATCCAACAAGTCAGCATTGAACCCTGGAAGCACTTCCTGCCGAGGGCATCCAAGTTGTGGGCCTCCCTGCCGGGAGGCACCGAGGAGTGCATCTTCTGGCTCTTCAGCCTGTGCATGGCCGATTCCACAAGGAGTTGTGCAGCAGCTGCGACTTCTGAAACCCAGGGCTCCGGCAGACTCGATACATCGAGTCGAGCCGCTTGCTGACCATTGGCACAGATGCCCGTGTCTCCCACATGCAGAGCATCAGTAGTTCCAGGATCGAAGGCACGGGTACAGTAAGGGTCTCCCGAGGAGGGGGGCCTCATACTGGAGAATCTCGAGCTCGTCGGATCGAGGATCCTCCTCGGACTCCATGTGGAACGCCAAGGACATATCCCGCACGAAGTCCAAGAACCTCAGGTCCTCCGGGGAGGGACATTCTCCGAGACTCGGATACCGGGGAATCGGATGGTACATCCCTATGCTGGTGGGTATACGGGGACTCCTCATCCTCTGTTTCCCATGCCGACGCCTCTGAGGAGGAATCGGCAGGCTCCTCAGGCATCGAGAGCCCTGGCGCTGACCGCCCCGATGCCGGCAGGCTCGGCGGCGATGACCTCCGTCCCGAATGGGAGGCCAAGAGAGACCTTGGCAGAGGATCAACTCGAGCTCAAAGGGCTTCGAGGATCGGCTCGGCCTCCAGGGTTGACTTCGATGTCAAGGGCCCGGTGGTCAGGGCGGAGGAACCGGACAGGCCGGCTATCAGTGCCCGCTGCTGCTCCATGAAGGCAGTCCAAGGCCGCCATTCTGGACTCGATTCCAGAAGGCTCCGCAGCCACTGGCTCGAGCCCCGATGCTGGTTCCCCCGGAGGGGAGTCCTCAACGAGGACAGCTGGTACTTGCCTCGGCTGATCCGGTTCTCAACGAGGTAACTTTGTCGGGTGATCCGTCTCTGAAGATCCCGGCTGGTGCTCGGGGCTCCCCGACCGGCCCTGGGATGAGCCGGGTCGCTCTGAGCCATCCAGAGATGCTGCCTTCGAGAATTTCTTCTTCCTCTTGTGCTCCCTCGAGGATCCTCGACACTGCTCGGGCTCGGAGAGCTCCCCTTGAAACATGGAGGCCTCGGATGAGGTCCTGGCTCTCGGAGGCACGGATATGGAAAAAATCCTATCATGCTGCTGCTGGCGGCTCTTCAGGGACCTTCGAGGACATCTTCCTACACAGGCCACAGACTGACGGGTCATGGGCCGAGGCACCAGAGACAGCAGTCATGGTATCGGTGAGAGACATTAACTTCACACACCGATCGCATTTTTTGAACCCACTGGAAGCCATCGGGGGAAAAAGGGCCCCTGCAAGGTTCAAAGACTCAGGTTGCCAGTGAAAAAGAGAAAAAAAGATGCGAACGCCAGTCACAAAAGGCAAACAACAAAAAACAGAGACGGACTCGATACCGGTGTACCGAGCCGAAGGCGGGAAGAGGTACCGTTGTCGACGGGTCAAAGAAAAGCAAAAAAAAAAAAAAACCCAACTTTTTTCTCGGGGACACACGGACTACGTTCGAAGGGCTCCATTGAAAAAAGGAGAGACTGAGCAAGATGGCACCCTTGGGCATGAAGGGGACCGCGCATGCGTGATGGCAACTCCCAAAGGCTTTCTCTGAAAGCTGGGGATTTGCTCCGCACAAGGGCTCCGTCGGCGCTGATGTCACCCATATGTGAGGACTGACTTCCTGCTTGTTCCCGGAGAAACGCAGGTACTGCCTGTGTTGGGAGTGGATCAAGATATGGGCGTAAGCATCCTTTAGATCCAAGGAGCATAGCCAGTCGCCCTGCCAGAGGAAGGGCAGCAGCATGCCAAAAGATAACATCTTGAATTTCTCCCGCACCAGGAACTTGTTTTGCCTGCGGAGGTTGAGGATGGGTCCCCGTTTTTTTTCGGGACGAGGAAGTACTGATAATAAAAGCCCCGACCTCGAAGGTGGGGAGGGACCTTCTTGACTGCCTGTTGGGCAATGAAGGAGTGTAATTACCGCTGCAGCAAAAGATGGTGTGCAGGGAGTGGAGGAGGTTCCACCGGGGAGAAAGGGGGTGGAAGCCTGTCGAAATGGAGGCAATATCACTTTGGACACCTGGGTCCTCCAGGTCATCCGGGAGGGTTAAGCGCCCACGACAGGGCGAAACAGGACAGACGTCCCACCCACTGGCTGCTGCATCGCCGGAAGGTGAGGGACTATGCTGCTGGCGTCAAAACCCCTGAGGGAGTTGTGGGGGAGCCGGCGTTTGGGCCTTCGGGCCCTTTGGTGTTCGGTGACTTGGACTGGGCTTTCCCTGTGCAGGAGTGGTCAGCGCAGGAGTAGCCGGGTACGGCGGGTAGCTGCGGTACTGGAGGCCTTTCAAGGGGAAGAAGGGCTTCTTGGCAGGCTGCTTCTTCCAAGGCAGTATCGAGGTCTTGCGGGAGAGACGGGTCCTAGTGACATACTCCATCTCGATCTCCGCAGCCTTCTCCTCCATTGGCTTACCAAAATGTTGCTCGCTGAGGCAGGGTACGTCCAGGAGCTTCTCCTGCACCCACTGCTCCAAAATCCGAAGACTGGAGCCAAGCCTGGCGGTGGGCTCCAATGCCCACGGCCGCCACCCGAGCCGATGTCTCAAAGCCATCATAGGAGGCTCGAAAAATATACTTGGAGCAATCTGCCACTGATTTCAACAGGGTGCGGAACCTATCGAGGGGCTCACCCTCGAGGCCCGCGGAGAAGCCTCCAAGTTCTTTTGCCAAATCGCGGAGGAACATAACCATATATAATTGGTATGCCTGGATGCGACAAGAGAGCATGGAACTTTGATAGGCCTTGCAGCCAAGGGCATCAAGGGCTCTTGATTCTCGGCCCAGCGGGACCGATGAGTGGGACTTCGGGTTTTTCTGCTTCCTCATGGCTGATTCCACCACCATCGAGGTGTGTGGGAGTTGAGTCTTTCGGAAGCCTGGCCCTCGCTGCACCTTGTACGTTGTGTCAAGGTGCTTGCTCACAATGGGAACCAAGGCCGGGGCCTCCCACATGTGGAGCAATAGCTGGGAGAGGATCGGTGGCACCGGTATGGTGAGGGATTCCCTGGGCGGGGTCTCGTACTGAAGAATATCAAGTTCTTCAGCACAAGGGTCTTCCTCGGCCTGAGTGACCAGGTTGAGGGCCCGAGTCATGTCCTGAATAAACATCAAAGAGGTGGTGTCCTCAGGAGGTGAACGCCGCTGGAGACCAGGCGGCGAGGGGTCCAACGGAAGATCCCGGTGGGTGCGGGTCTCCGGGGATGTGTCCCCATCGGATTTCCAGTCTGAGAAATTGGTCGAGGGATCCAAGCCGGGTGGTTCGCCCTGTCCGATGGCCGGCAGCCTGAAGCCGGAGGCCCTGGACGATCTCACCTCCAAAGAATGGGAGAGCGAGCGAGACTGACGTCGAGGACCCTCATGAGGTCTGTGGCTCTTGGGGGTTTCCTGGACAGATTTGGGTGTCCCACATGAGAGATCCACGGTCTCTGGGAGCAAGTCTGCGAAGCTGGATGTGAGCGCCTGCTGGGAAGCAATGCATGCAGAAACGCTGCATTCTAGCGGCAGCATACGGGACTCCCACGCCGATACTGGGGTCACCGGATCAGGCGTCGAGGAGGAGAGGGGGTCCTCACCGGGACGACCCTCAGGAGACTGGGCGCCTTTGCCGGAGGACTCCGTTTCTCTGCGAGGTACCTTGCGGGGCCACTCCTTGTCGGACTCTCGGGAATGCCGAAGGGGGCTAAGCGACCGGGCGCAAGAGCGCTCGCGATTGTCGGGGCCCCCAGACAGCGACTTCGAGGCCTTGTTCTTTTTGCACCGTTCCACCTCGGGGGACCCCTGGTCAGCACCGGAGGGGAGACGACCAAGGTTGCCAGTGGGGACACCGAGGCAGCCTTTCGAAAAATGTCTTTGGACTTCTGCTTACGGCTGAGCAGGGCCTTAGAGGACATTTTCTTACAGAGTGAACAGAGCTCTGGGTCATGGTCGGCTCCCAGACACCTTAGACAGCAGTCATGAGTGTCCGTAAGCGACATGTTCCTAGAGCATCTATTGCATTTTTTAAACCCGGTGGCCATGGGGGCAAAAACGGCCCTTGCGAGGTCGAAGATCCACGCAGCCAGCGGTTGGGAGAGAAAAAAGGGCGCGAAGCCTGAGAAGAAAAATTTAGAAAAGGTATCCCCATAAGCTTCAAGAGAGAGCAAGGGGAGGATGGGTAGAGGACCTGTGCAACCGGAAAAAAGAGAGATAGCCTGTTAAGGCGAGGAAAACGCAAACTTTTTCCGAGGGATGAGGACATGCGTCTGAAGGGCTCCGCGGAAAAAGGGAGACTGAGCAAGATGGCACCCTTGGGCGGGAAAAGGACCACGCATGCATGGTAGTAATCCCAAAAGCTTTCTTTGAAAGGTGGGGAATTGCTCCGCGCGGGCTCCCTTGGTGCTGACGTCACCCATAAAGTGAAGACTGACTTCCTGCTTGTTCCTAGAGAAAGGAACTTAACACATAGAACCTTCCTCTACCATTATTTCGCATATTTAAAACTAATTCATTAATGAATGAGATGCTTCTTTTTTAGTGTATCACTTTGTTTCTTGTTTTGTGTATTTAAATGTAATGAAGCAAAACAAAACTGAAGTCATTTTCATGTGTTGTGGTCCGAGGATGGCCTATCTGAAAGATCAGTTCTTTGCCAGAATCCAGCAGAGGGGGGTCTGACCACCTCCACAAAGGCAGTTAAAAGGTTACTAACTACCCCGCATGAGCGGCAAGTACAGCCCTAAACAAAGGCACAGAGAAGGGTAACTTGCACAGAGAGCAACAGGTAGAACTCTAGCCATCTTACTGAGCAGACGAGATGGATCACATTGATCTTTATCTGCTATCATTTATTATGTTACTATGTAACACATGCTACACTATTACAGAGAAAACATTTTCTCCTAAAGATAAATATTAAGGATGTGAATGCCACTTAAATAGTTAACCATTTAAACAACCACTGTTCTAAAGATTAATCATTTAAAGAATCCTATCCTTGAGCCACCTGCAGACATGGGAGGGGAGACTTCCCCTATGTACCTGAGTAAAGCGCAGTTACTCACCTCTAACAGGTCATCTTCGGGAACAGCAGGAATTTAGTCTTCACATATGGGTGACGTTGGTACCAACGGAGCCCGCGTGGGAACGCTCCCCAGCATCCAATAAGAATGCTTTTGAGAGCATCCCACTGCGCCTGCATCACTGCCTTCCCACCCTTGGAACTCTCCCTCCTTAGCTGAATTTGTAGCAGAGATAAAAGGAGAGAAAAAAAGAAACCCTACAACTCCTAGGGGAGGAGGGTGGGTTGTGAAGACTAAATTCCTGCTGTTCTCGGAGATCACCTATTACAAGTGAGTAATTACACTATCTCTAGGAACAAGCAGGAATGTAGTCTTCACATATGGGACTCCCTAGCTCCCAGATGCCAGAGAAATGACTTCAGAATCGGTAGATTTGCCTCAGAGTAGGCATCAAGAGGTCATGGATCCTCCATGGATGTCTGGCATTGTTAAATTCCAGGACGGAGGGTAGGAGTTGCCTTAAGTCTAAAAGAGGTGCTGGAGTACAGCCTGACCAAACATGACATCCCGCCGGGAGTCCATGTCAAGACAGTAATGAGCAGTAAAGGTATGTATTGAAGACTAGTAGCTGCTTTGCAGATTTCGTCAATGGCCACAGACCATAGGTTTGCTGTCGAGGCAGCCATGGCACAAAAATTATGGCAGTGATGTGCCCTTCAAGGGATAGTCCTGGCTTAGCATAAGCAAACGAGATGCAATCTGCTATCCAATTGGACCAAGTACATTTAGAAACTGGGAGACCCAAGTGACTAGGGTCAAAGGAAACGAATAACTGCGAAGCTCTGGGGTGCTCTCTAGTCCTTTGAAGATAAAATGCTAAGGCACGCTTGCAGTCAAGGGTGTGCAAGATTGCCTCTGCCCTAGAGGAATGTGGTCTAGGAAAAAAAGACAGTAAGGTAAATTGATTGATTGAGATGGAAGGGGGACACCACCTTTGGCATGAAATGGGGGGTGAGTCCTAAGGATAACCTTATCACGGTGAAACCGGGTATAAGGTGGATCTGCCACCAAAGCCTGAAGCTCACTAATGCGTCTAGCCAAAGTGAGAGCAATTAGGAAGATAACCTTCCATGAGAGAACCTTTAGCAGGGTTGTGGCTAAAGGTTCAAAAGGTGGTTTGAGGAGCTGCCCTAAGATGACATTAAGATCCCATGCCACCGGTGGTGGCCTGATGGGAGGTTTGAGGTGCCAATTAACTGATTTGGAACTCCAGGTTTTAAATAAAGGGCTTTCCTTTGTTCCCACTAAACGCCATGATAAATTTTTAACACATGTGGAACTTTACAGGTTCTTTCGTAAGCTCAAAATTATAGATTTTGAAAAAAATCCCTCCACTTCCACAGATTCTTCTGTAGTTAAGAAACCATCCACTTGGCTACCTCCGTCCATCTCAGATCCCATGATCACTGCTTATGAAAACATGGTCCTTTCCAGAGTTAGTGCATTATATAAAACTAAACAAAAGCATTCATATCACAATCTTACAGCTTCACAAAGATCAGCATTGAAAAGACTTCAATCTAACCAGGCCATAATAATTAAGCCCGCAGATAAAGGCGGTGCAATTGTAGTACAGGACAGGACTGCATATGTAGCAGAGGTCATTCGTCAACTGAATGACACCACATTTTATCAAAAGATTTTTGATGATCCTACGAGTGGATTACAACGAAAAGTGGATGATTTATTATACATCGGTAAAGAGGCAGGATACCTGACACATAAGGAAATCACCTTTCTTACTGTCACTCATCCTGCAATACCAACAATTTACATGCTACCAAAAATACATAAATCTATGCAAAATCCTCCAGGCCGACCGATTGTTTCAGCGAATGGCTCACTTTTTGAACCACTCTCTAAATTTCTTGATTATTTTTTGCGACCATTTGTCTCTTTAGCACCTTCTTACGTTAAAGACTCCACCCACATCATCAATATTCTAAACAATTTTCAAGGTTACCATGACGGTCTTATTTTACTCACATTGGACATCAATTCTTTATACACAAACATTCCGCAACAAGCAGCTCTAGAAGTGCTAGCAAATGTGTTAATTACAAGACCCAAACCGGTTCGGACACCAACCTTTTTTCTGACGCAGTTAGCCTCTTTAGTCATGTCCGAGAATTACTTCATCTTTAAAGGCCTTTTTTATAAACAGATAAAAGGGGTGGCTATGGGTTCGCCCATGGCTCCTGATGTAGCAAATCTTTATGTGTCTGAATTTGAGAAGAAGTTTTTATCCTTTCATCCGTTTAAGAAATACATCCTCCTCTGGAAACGTTATATTGATGACGTTCTTGTCATTTGGGATGGCCCTGAAGATACCTTGCATACCTTCCATACTTGGCTTAACACATTAGATTCTAACCTGCAATTTGAGGGTGTATACAGCCTAGAATCTATTCCATATCTTGACATTTTGATCAAGAAGTCAAATAAAGGTTTCATCACTGATTTATACCGTAAAACTACTGATAGAAATACTTTTCTTACATACGACAGCTGTCACAATACTGCCTTCAAGCAAAATCTTCCTATCAGCCAATTTCTTAGGATCAAGAGACTATGCACTAACAAATTGGACTTTGAGAAACATGCAACGGATTTATATCGGAGGTTTGAACAACGGGGATACCCCAATAAATGCATTCGTAGAGCATATCAAAGAGCACGGGCCACAGATCGCCCCACACTTCTGCAGAATACAATACGTTCACAAACAGATCGGATTACGTGCCCCCTCACCTTTTCATCATATTCCAGAACCATCATGGACATCTTGAAACAAGAATGGGATCTTATATCTTTTTTACCTGCCTTTAAATCAAAACGTCTGATGGTATCATATAAACGGGCACCCAATTTAAGTCATTTTTTAGTTCCTTCAGCTCTCACTGCTCCTCGGTCCTCTCCAAAAGTTAGAGGTCATTACAGTTGCGGAAATTGTTCTGTCTGTCTTCATGCTATTACTACAAAAAATTCTTTCACACATACATCCACGGGCCATAAAGTAATTATAAATCATTATTCAAACTGCAAGACTATCAATGCTATTTATCTGATATTATGCCCCTGCGATAAAGTCTATATCGGTAAAACTTTACGACAAATACGGACACGCATCATTGAGCACAGGAGTAATATTCAGAGGCAACTCACTGAAAAACCATTAGTTTCGCACTGGTTGGAGAAGGGCCACATGATCAGCGACATTAAATTTTTGGTCATTAAAACTGTCATTCCACATTGGCGTGGTGGCGATATCAATAACATTTTACTTCGTTCAGAACAACGATTCATTTATGAATTGGATAGTCTGGAACCGTCTGGGCTTAACCAAGAAAGTGATCTTTCAGTTTTCTTATGAATCAGGTCACACATATGGAGAGATATATATCCTTTTTTTAAAAAATATGTTTATATTGCATTTTTTACCCAGCCATGCCTTTTTATTTCTGCCACTTTTTGCTTTAACATATACTTAATATACATGCATTTTTTTATGATCTTTTTTATATATTCCTCTTTTTTATATATTTCACACATTTTTTAATACATATTTATGAACCCAAGTTTTACTAGTGTATACCTCATTGTACCTCAACATAATCTTAGTCATTCTACACTGTTTTTTGACAGATTTGGGTCGCCAGCATTACTACGATGTTTTTTGTTTTGGTTCCGCCCACTTAACTAATGTCATTTTAAGTTCTGCTAGTCCTGGTTCATAGAATATTGCAATTTACACATTTTTTCATTTAATGTTTGACCATTCATTAGTTTGCTTTTACTCAGTCACGTGTTTTAATGTTATTCGGTTTGTGTTTTTTGACTCCGCCCACTCGTCAAAATTTAGACTCACAAGGGTATCTAATGTATATCCATAACTCCACTCTTTTTCTCAAATGGTTTAATATTATGTTTCTTGCATTTTTTAACTTAATTTTCATGGGATCGCTAGTCCGTGTGGCCTTCCTTTGACTCCGCCCACTTGTTACGTCATTCAGAGAGGCGCGAAAATTGGCGTCCATATAATACTGGCTATTTTCCCTCGGTTCCCCTCATTGCAACCACGTTGTTCTTATATCCAGCATATCGTTGTTATTTTGAGTACCATTTTCAACGCTCTGCACAGGATTGATTAACGCCATATGTAAGTTTACATTTCATTGTACTGTCAGCTGTTCCCTTTTACACTCTTATTTTAATATATTATTGACATTATTATCACTCTTCACTTTTTTTATTCAAAGTTCTGCCATCTATTTGCTCTCACCTATCCCCCTTTTCACTTATTCTCACGTTTTTGCTTTTTGTCATGGCCGTATTTAACTTTGCCCCATTGAAACGTCATTTAGGAAGGCGCGAAAATTGGCGTCTACATAATACTGCTTGTATTTTCTTCCCCCGGTTCCTTCATTGTGACCATCCGTCCTTATATAGTTCTAATGTTCTGCACAAGTTTGGTTGACGCCAAATATAAGATTACGTTTTTATTGCATCGTGAGTTTTTTATTTAACCTCTACACTTTTCTGAATTTATTATTTATTGTCACCACTAGCCCCCTTTTTTAGACATATGTCCATGATGGTTGGGTTGTTTAGTCAGACTCACCAAGAAAGCACCGTCTTTTCAGCACTACTTTTTTACATGTAAGACTCTGGCTCTTCTAATTCATGATGGCTCAGTTCTTTGGTTAGATCCATTAGAAAGCATCGTTTATTCAGCACTACCTTTTGTACATGTATTACTCTGGTCCTCCCATTACATTTTCACTATTTTATTTTATTTACTTTTGCATTGTAGACAATATTTGGATATTCCTATATTGGTCACTATCTATCCCTGAATATATATTTGCAGTCACCTGAATACTTTCAGTTCATTGGCTATTTTTAATCATGGTTCCATCTCCTCAATAGTTCCTTTACATAGGTTTTGCTTACAAGTTCTCTGTACCAATTCACTATATGGTCTTCCCAACTGGTTTCTTCTCTTCAATAGCTCGGTTAGCACATGTTTTGTTTATAGCTCTCTGTATAATTTCTATACATGGACTCTCAGTCTTTTACTAATACTGATGTGTTGTTTGATAGTATGTTTAAATCACTAGCATTATGTCATATTCGCATATGTTCCTGACCCTCCACATGCATCTCGTTAGATCCAATTGTTTCATTTCCTTGTTTGGCATTCATTTATTTATCAGTATGTATGTATTTGAAGATTTGTGCATTTTATTATTATATTCACAATTTTTAATGTTTTTACATTGTTGCAATACTGATCATTGTTTGTTATTTATTGTTCTTATATGTATCACATATTTTATATATTACATTTTTTATGTATTTATTGATTGTTCATTCATATTTTATATATATATATATTTTAGCATTGTATAATTATTCGACCAAACTGTCTTAATGAGACACCTCAGTTGACACAGCACTGGTAGGTTCAGTTATATTTCTGATTTGTTTGGTTTCATCACCTTTTATCACTTTTTATTCTATACAATGGACATACTGGTTGTTTTTCAGTGGGCCTTCAGATTCACTCCATACCTTTCCCCTTGTTTGTCTATGATTCAGAGCATGCATGCATACTTGTTTATCATTAGTTTTTAATTATTTTTTAATTATTTATTCATTCCATAAGGTTTTAGTTTTTTATATGTATATTGGCCATTGTTCCTGGTTTAAGTGTGCACATTTCTCACTGTTTGTGTAAATTGGTTTTCCTTTTGTCTCGGCCCTTCTTATTTTACATTTGTTTTGAATGTACTTTTATAATTTATTTAATTTTTCATCATTACATTTTTTTATCACTGTATTTGTAGTCTGTATATCGCTTATTATGACACTGTTTGCTTTTTACATTGTTTTAGTTCTGATCATGTTTGTCATTTTATGTTAGCTGCATGTCCCCCGAGGAAGGCGTTTGCCGAAACGCGTAGGGACCATCATCAATAAAGCAGTCTATTACCAACCTACGTCTCTTGCTCCTCTTGTTCTCTTTCTGATGGGAGGTTTGGTCAATAAGAGTCCTCTCATGAAATATGCTACAAGCATTATGAGGAGATAGGTGGTCCATCCAAGGGATGGTGAGAAGCAGAAACTGCACGGACGTGAACCCTCACTGAGGTTGTCTTGAGACCAGTTGAGGAAAGATGTAGGAGATACTGAAAGAGAGCCACCACAGGAGCTGAGAAGGGATTAAGCGCCTTCTGGGAACACCAGGTGGAGAACCTACACCACTTGAACTCATAAGAACACCTGGTGGATGGTTTCCTGGAGGCTAGCAGGATCTCTTATTTCCTGAGTCAGGTTAAGATTTTGTAAGACTACACTTTCAGCAACCAATCCATGAGATGGACAGACTGTGGATTGGGATGGAGTAGCATCCCTTCCTCCTGGGAGAGGAGATCGGGAGCTGACCCGAGACTCAGGGGGGTGAGTCTGGGACAAACGTAGCAGGAAAGGAAATCATGGCTGATGTGGCCAGAGGGGCTATGAGAATCATTTTGTCCCGGTCTGTTTGAAGAGCGTTTTGGGAATCAGGGGTATGGGAGAAAAGGCATACAGGAAATCCTGACCCCAGTGTAGATGGAAAGCATCCATCTGTTGTAAGCTGGACATTGGGACTCTGGTGCAGAAACGAGGAAGTTTGGCATTTTGTGGAGTGGAAAAACAGTATTTTCAGTTCCCCAAGTTTGAAAGATGAAGGAGATTGTCTCCGGATGCTGGGACCATTTGTGTGAAAGAAAGATCCGACTCAATCTGTCTGCTAGGATATTTTGCTATCTCGGCAGATATACCGCTTGGAGATGTAGCTGATGAGTAATGGTAAAAGACCAAAGATGGAGAGCCTCCCTATTCCTCCCTGCTTGTTCACACAGAACATGGCTACCTGATTGTCTGTCTGGACGAGAACCCTGTGGCCCTGTAGTAGTTGTTGAAACGCCTTGAGGGCAATGAAGACAGCACAAAGCTCCAGTAGATTTATCTGGAGCTGCAACTCCTGCTCCGTCCAAAGGCCCTGAGTGAAGAGACAGCTTAAGTGAGCTCCCCAGCCCAGTTTGGAGGTATCCATCGTCAGGATGCATTGATGTGAAGGCATCTGAAAAGGTGACTCTACGAGGAGATTTGTTGGGGAACACCACCATAGAAGGGACTTGGTGAGTAGGTCTGTGACTTGGATCTCGTCCTTGAGGGTCCCGGAGACCTGTTTCCTCTGTGATGCAACAGTCCAATGAGCTGTTAGAATGTGCAACCGGGCATATGGAACCACATGTACCGTAGAGACCATATGGCCTAGAAGTTGTAGCATCTCTCTGGCCAAGAGATGGTCCCTGAGCTGCACTTGAGATGCGAGCTGTACTAGTTGAGTACAATAGTCCTGGGGTAGAAATGCCCTTGCCCGTCGAGTGTCTAGAAGAGCTTCTATGAATTTTAGTGTTTGAGTGGGAACTAGATGGAATTTTGGAAGTTTTATCATAAATCCCAGATCTTGCAGTAGCTGCATTGTATGAAGGAGGGATAGATGAACCTCCTGTGAGGTAGCTGCCCTTATCAGCCAGTCGCCTAAGTAAGGAAAGACGAATATCCAGCGAGTCCTTAGATATGCGGCTATGACCGTCAAGCACTTTGTGAAGACTCTTGGGGAAGAGGCGAGTCCGAAGGAAGGACTTTGTATTGATAGTGATTTCCCTGGAAGATGAAGCGTAGATACTTTCTGTGTTCTGGATGAATAAGGATATTTATTTATTTGGTTTTATACCACACTATTCATGATCAGCACGGTTTACAAAGTAACATATTACATAGAACAGTTAACATTGAACATATTACATTGAACAGATTCATTGAACATGAGAACAAGATATAAAACAATTAACATATTTACATAAATAGATGATACACAGTAGCATGTAAGACTGGGAACTATTTACAGTTTAACCAAAACTTGAGTATGATATTGATGGGCCAGGCTTTAAGTTACGTGGTCAAAAGCAAGATGGAATAGGTATGTTTTGATTGCTTTGCGAAAGGTGGCCAAATCTGAAATGAGCAGGTAGGGAGGTAGGGAGTTCCATAGTAGAGGGGCAAAGAGGGAGAAGGCTCGGTTCACTGCAAATTGGGAGCTTTTTCTAGTTATGGACGGGATGGTGAGTGTTTTCCATATTTGTTCTTCTTGCTCTGTTGTCTGGAGTCCAGTGTAAGAGCTCTTCTAGCGAGGATGCAGAAAGGTGATGGAGGATTTTAAATGTTATCAGGAGAGTTTTGTATTTAAGTTGACTGCTTATTGGGAGCCAGTGCAGGTGGATTAGGAGAGGAGATACATGCTTGTGTCTGGAAGCTCCGTAAACAGTTCGTGCAGCAGTATTCAGTGCTAATTGTAAAGGATGGAAAGTATATCCATGAAGCCCATGCAGGATGATATTTGCGTAGTCAAAGAGTAGAATAATAAGGGCTTGGAAGACAGTACAGGCTCCAATAAGGGTCGGAGATGACTGAGGGAACATATTTTATAATAGACAGTCTTTGTGATATTGCTCATATGGGGCTCCATGGTTAGGGACTTGTTCAGAGTAATGCCCAGATATCTAATCTCATGATTAGACTTAAGATCAGCATTCTTAACCTGCAGGGTTGTCAGGGATATGAATGTTGGGACTTTAGTGACAAACAGGACTTTAGTCTTTTTATAGTTCACTTTCAGGTTGTGCACAGCTAGCCAGTCAGAGACTGCAGTGAAAGAGTCAATGATTCCAGTGAAGTTTGGGTTTTCTGTTGAAAAAGAAGTATAGAGAAACACATCATCTGCATAGATGTGGTAAAGAATGCCGAATGATTGTATGACTGTACATATTTGTTGTAAGTATATGTTAAATAGTAAGGCGGATAGGGACAAGCCCTACAGTACTCCTTATGTTTGCTGATACATATCTGATCTTTGATTGCCCATGACAAACCTGTTGCTGCCGATCTGTTAGATATGAGCGACACCAATTTAGAGCTGAACTCTGAGTGCCCTTGAGCTTAAGCAGATTAATCAAATGGTTGTGACAGACTGTATCGAAGGCTGAAGCAATGTCTATCAGTAACAAGATAAAGCCCTGTTTTGTATTATTTAAGCCTAAGATCAGGTTATCAAATAAGGAGGTGAGTAGGGTCTCAACAACATGATGTTGTCGAAAACCATGCTGTTGTGAATCAAGTGGTACATGGCAATCGATATGGTCTTGTATTTGTTGTTGTATAATCTTCTCCATTATCTTGGACAAGAAAGGAAGACTGGATATGGGACGGTAGGAGTTTGGGTCCTGTGGGTCAAGCTTGGGATTTTTTAGGAGAGGTTTGAGTGTGGCAGTTTTCAGCGATACTGGGACAATACCCTTGTTGAAGGATAGGTGGATGATCTTGGCTATATGGGAGCTTAATTCAGGGCAAGATTTGATCCAATGGGAAGGGCATGGATCAGTAGGAGAAGTGGTAGAATTCAGACCTTTTATTACATTTTGGATTTGTATGAGGGAGTATGAGTAGAAATGACTTACAGCAGGGATGTTGGTGCTTTCAAGCAAAGGGGTATCTATGCAGATGTCTCTCAGATTGTTGAGGGATGCTTTGGTTTTATTTTGAAAATGAGTGGCAATTTCTTAAGGGTGGATTACATTATTTGCTCGAAGCAGAGATGATTCATTTGTAAGGGACTGAATTAATCTAAAGAGCTCACAGGGCTTGTTGAGAGAGCACATAATCAGATTTGTATGGTATTCCTTCTTCCCTTGATTAACAGTTAGGCGGTGTTCTTGCAAAGTCTTCATGTAAAGTTCTTGGTCGAGGGGGGGCCTGGAGTTATGCCATTTTCGCTTGAGTTTCCTAAGATTCTTTAAAGGATTGTACAAATCAGCTGTAAACCAGATGGCCGTATGCATCCTATTCTTTGGACATTTATGCTGAGATAGAAGTGCAGCTTTACTTAGGGTAGCATTCCAAGTGTGTATTACTTGGTTTATGTTAATTGATTCAACATTGGAGCTAAGGTCAGCTAGGGTTTTGGCAAGGAACAACTCTCTGTTAAATGGCTTAAAACGACGAGCAGGTGGTAAAGCGTAGTTACTCACCTGTAACAGGTATTCTCCAGGAGCAGCAGGAAGGGTGATGTTGGCGCCGACGGAGCCCTCGTGCAGAGCATTTCCCCAGCTTTCGAAGAAAGCCTTTGGGAATACAGCGCGCATGCGCGGTCCCCTTCCCGCCCAAGGGTGCCATCTTGCTCAGTCTGATGACACAGCTAAAAGACAGCAAAAACCAAAATGAAATATATATGCCTGCAACTCCAAGGGGAGGAGGGAGGGTCGTGAGGACTGATTCCTGCTGCTCCTGGAGAACACCTGTTACAGGTGAGTAACTACGCTTTCTCCAGGACCAAGCAGGAAATCAGTCCTCACATATGGGACTCCCCAGCTCTAGGCTACCGAGAACCCAAAGCTGAAAAATAAGCTCCCTCTAGAGCCTCAGCATGCGTGATAAGAATCTTCTCTGAGAACGCCCCCAAACGGTAGCCCAACACAAGGACCGGAGGGTAGGAGTTACCTAAACCTCAAAGAGATTACGGAGTACCGCCTGTCCGAAAGCACTGTCCCTGCGGGACTCCCTCTCGAGGCAGTAATGGGCCGCAAAAGTCTGGCTTGAAGACCAAGTAGCTGCCCGGCAGATGTCTGCCAACGGAACAGAGCGAAGATGAACTACTGACGCAGCCTTCGTCCTGACATGGTGGGCTGTGACTCGACCCTGCAAGGAAAGGCTGGCTGCCCTGTACGCCCAGGCGATACAGTCCGCTACCCAAATGGACAGGGTACGCTTGGAGACAGGTAACCCCAGCTTATTAGGGTCAAAAGATACGAAGAGCTGAACAGCCCTTCGATGCCCCTGCATACGGTCAATGTAGAAAGACAACGCCCTCCTACAGTCCAGGGTATGTAAGACCATCTCAGCCCGGCTGGCATGCGGCCTGGGAAAAAAGGTCGGAAGAACCACCTCCTGATTGAGGTGGAAGGAGGAGACAACCTTTGGAAGGAACTTAGGGTGAGTCCGTAAGACCACCCTGTTCCTATAGAACCATGTGTACGGTCTATCAGAAACCAGAGCCTGTAGTTCACTCACACGCCTGGCCGAGGTAAGAGCCACCAAGAACAACGCCTTCCAGGAAAGGAAGCGTAAATGACAGGTAGCCATCGGCTCAAACAGTGGGCGAGTAAGTTGTTGCAAGACCACATTCAAATCCCACTCAGGGGCTGGTGGACAAATCAGAGGCTTAAGCAAAAGCAGGCCTCTGAGAATGCGGGCCACTAAAGGGTGGACTGACAGTGACTGACCCTCCACCGGCGAGTGGTGCGCTGACAGAGCACTGAGGTGGACCCGAACAGAGTTGGATTTAAGGCCTAGGTCCGACATGTGAAGCAAATACTGCAGCACCACTAGTACCAGGCATGAGAAGGGATCCTCTTGGCGCTGAGCATACCAGGTGGAGAACCTACACCACTTGAGCGCATAAGATTTCCGGGTGGATTGTCTCCTAGAACACCACCACCTCCTCCACTTCCCTAGGTAGAAGTAAGGGGGCTAGAACTACCCTTTCAGCAGCCAGGCTATCAAATGGAGGGACTGGAGGTTGGGGTGCAGGAGAGATCCCTGATTCTGAGACAGGAGATCGGGTTGCACCCCCAGAGGGAGTGGAGTGCTCACCGCCAATTGCAGAAGGAATGGAAACCACGGTTGCCTCGGCCATCTGGGGGCTACCAGAATCAGCGAGGCCCTGTCCCGAAGAACTTTGAATAGGGTTCGGGCCACTAGAGGCGTTGGAGGAAACGCATACAGCAGGCCCGTAGACCAAGAGATTAGGAAGGCATCTGCTGCTATCTGCAGAGGGTGCAGTTGTCTGGAACAGAACCTGGGCAGCTGACGGTTCAATGGACTGGCAAAGAGATCGATGGTTGGAAGACCCCATTTTAGGAAGATCTGCTGGGCCATTAGGGGATTCAACTGCCATTCGTGAGGCTGTAGAATCCTGCTCAACCTGTCTGCCAGGTAATTTTCTTGGCCAGATAGATAAACTGCCCTGAGAAACATGTCTTGTTTGACTGCAAAGGCGCACAGAGCCTGTGCTTCCTGACACAGAAGCTTGGATCCTGTGCCTCCTTGTTTGTTCACATAGAACATTGCTACTTGATTGTCTGTCTGAATCAAGACAGACTGGTGAGAGAGGACATGAGAGAAAGTTTGCAGAGATAATCGAATAGCTCGCAACTCCAGCAGATTGATCTGCTGTGTGACCTCCCAAGAGGACCAGAGGCCCTGAGTGCAGGCCCCCTGGCAATGTGCACCTCAACCTTGAAGGGAAGCATCGGTCGTCAGCACCTGTGTGTGTGGTGGTGCCTGGAAAGGCAACCCTTTCATCAGGTTTGAGAGATGCAACCACCATTGCAGGGAGGCCGCTAGTAGTTTGGACACTCTTACTCTGTCTCTTAAGTTTCCTGTGGCCTGTATCCACTGAGCTCTGCGGCACCATTGAGCAGGCCGCATATGCAGACGAGCATTTGGAGTTACATGGACCGTGGATGCCATGTGGCCCAAAAGCCTCAGGAAATGTCTGGCAGAGACCAGAGATCCACTGCGAAACTGCTGGGCCAGAGCCATCAGTCTGTGAGCCCTGTTCTCGGGCAAATAAGCCATTTCTTGTAAGGTATCCAACCTTGCCCCTATGAACTCTATGTCTTGTGAGGGGAGCAAAGTGGACTTTGCGAAGTTTATGATGAAGCCCAGGTGCTGGAGAAGAGAGAGAGAGAGTGCGAAGAGTGGCTTGTCTGGCGTCCTGTGGAGACTGACCCCTGATGAGCCAGTCGTCCAGGTATGGAAAGATAAAGATGCCCTGGTTTCTGAGATAGGCCGCCACCACCGCCAGGCATTTGGTGAAAACCTTGGGTGCGGAGGATAGGCCAAATGGAAGTACTCTGTACTGAAAATGATTTCCTTCCACTACAAATCTGACATATGATCTGTGGTCTGGATGAATGAGGATGTGAGTATAAGCATCCTTTAGGTCTAAGGAGCATAGCCAATCTCCCTGCTGGAGGTAGGGGCAGCAGTATTCCAAGGGTAAGCATCTTGAACTTTTCCCTCTCCAGGAACTTGTTGAGACTTCGCAAGTCTAGGATGGGCCTGAGGCCTTCTGTCCTTTTTGGTACCAGAAAGTACCTGGAATAGAAGCCTCTACCTATCAGGTGGTGAGGCACCGGTTCCACCGCATGCTCCTGTAGGCGGCTTGCCAACTCCTGAAGGAGGAGGTTCCTGTGCAGAGGGAGTCTTGGAGGCTCCCCTGGAAAATAGGAGGGAGGTAACTGGTTGAAGTGGAGCAAGTAGCCCTTTTGGACTATGCTCAGTACCCAGGTATCCCCTGTTATAGCTGACCATCTGTGGGCGTACAGTGTCAGCTGGCCTCCTGTGCTGAGTGGAGCCAGCTGTGGGGGAGAGGCTATGCAGTGGGAGTCAAAACCCTGCTTCCTGCTGTGGAGGAGCCGGAGATGGCGGCTTGGGGGTTTTCTGCCTACGGGGCCCATGTCCCTGCCCCTTGGCCTGCTGACCCTGTTGGGGAGCTGTAGAGGCCTGGAACTGAGGGTAGGATTTGTAGGCAGAGGTCTTCCTCGGGTAAATTGGCTTTTTCCCCGAGCCCTTCTTCTTCTGAGAAGGGGCAGAAGTCTTTCTGGCCAGCCTTGTCCTGGTGAGAGTCTCACTGTCGATTTCTGCAGCCTTTTCAGCCATGGGTTTACCAAAGAGGTTCTCACCCTGGCAAGGGACATCGACCAACTTGTCCTGGACCCATGGCTCGAGGTCCGATGACTGTAGCCAGGCCTGACAGCGTGCACCGATGCCGGCCGCTGCTACTCGGGCCGAAGCCTCAAAGCCATCATAGGCTGCTCGAGATATTAACTTTGAGCACTCTCGAATCCCCGATGACAAAGCCTTGAACCTCTGCAAAGGTTTCTCGGAGAGGCCAGCAGAGAACCCGGCAATCTCCTTTGCCAGGTCTCGGAGGTACACGCCCATGTACAGCTGCTAAGTCTGGACACAGCATGTCAGCATAGAGCCCTGGAAGCACTTTCTACCGAGGGCATCCAGGTTCCGGGCATCCCAGCCGGGGGGCACCAAGGAGTGCATCTTCAGACTCTTCAGACGATGCATGGCCGATTCCACAACCATGGAGTGGTGTGGTAGCTGTGCCTTCTGGAACCCAGGGCTCTTACGGACTCGATAAATGGAATCGACTTGTTTGCTGAGAACCAGCGCCGAGGCCGGTGCCTCCCACATGTGGAAGAGCAGCCGTTCCAGCATCAGAGGAACCGGTAGAGTAAAGGCCTCCTTCGGGGGAGTCATACTGGAGGGCCTCGAGCTCTTCGGCTCTTCGGCTCCTCCTCGGGATCCGTGGGGAAGGCCAAGGCCTTGGCCATATCCCTCACGAAGTCTGAGAACTGGGAATCCTCCGGGGGGGGGGGGGGGGGACCTTCTCTGAGGCTCCGACTCCGGTGAGTCTGATGGGACGTACCGGGTCCAAAAAGTGTCTGGAGACTCCTCGTCCTCCGTCTTCCACCCCGACCCCTCCGAGGAGGAATCGAGCGGCTCCGGCAGGGCAGGCACCGATGCCATCCACCCCAACGCCGAGGGTACCGGCGTCGACGACCTCGGCCCCGTACGGGAGGCCGAGAGAGACCTTGGCCAAGGATTGACTCGAGACCGCATGGACTCGAGGATCAGCTCGGCCTCCGGGGTCAACTTGGACGTCGAGGTCCCGGTGGTCAGGGCAGATGCACCGGTCAGACTGGCGATCAGCACCCGCTGCTGTTCCATGAAGGCAGCCAAGCTGCTCTCCAAGGCCGTCAACCTGAGTCCGAGCTCAGGAGACTCAGCAGCCCCCGGCTCGGCCCCCGACGCTGTCGGGGCCGACTTTGGCTCCCCCGAAGGAGAGTCCACGAGGACTACAGCACTCATGTGACTCGGGGACTCCGGCTCCACACGATGCAACTTGGCAGGCCTCTCCGGCTCCGAGGACCCAGAACGGCGGTCGGGGCTATGCGACTTGGCACTCGAGGGACCAAGAGCATCCACAGACGCCACCCTCGCAGATTTCTTCTTCCTTTTGTGTTCCCGTGAGGGAGACCCCCGCTCAGAGGAACCCGACGATGCTCGGGGTCAGACTCTCGAGATGTCGAGGCCTCTGACGAAATACGGGCCCGGCCAGACGCATTGTCAGAGAAGATCCTTTCTCGATGATGCTGACTGCTCCTCAACGCCTTCAAGGACATTTTGCCACACGGGCCACAGATCATCGGGTCATGATCGGGCCGAGGCACCGGAGGCAGCGCAGTCGTGTGTGTCGGTGAGACATCAGTTTCTTACACCGATCACACTTCTTGAACCCGCTGGCAACCATCGGGGGAAAAAGGGCCCCTGCAAGGTCAAAAGACCGGGCTGCCAGTAAAAAGAAAAAAAGGGCACGAACGCTAGTCTCGAAGGACAAAAATCGAAAAAACAGCTCCGGGCTCGATACCGGTGTACTGTGCCCAGGCGGGAAGGGGAACCGGTGTCGAACTGGCAAAAAAACACGAATCTTCGAAGGAAAAATCAACTTTTAACCGGGTGACTAGGACACACATCCGTCGGGCTCCGCGGAAAAAAGAAGACTGAGCAAGATGGCACCCTTGGGCGGGAAGGGGACTGTGCATGCGCGCTGCATTCCCAAAGGCTTTCTTTGAAAGCTGGGGAAATGCCCCGCACGAGGTCTCCGTCGGCGCCGACGTCACCCATATGTGAGGACTGACTTCCTGCTTGGTCCTGGAGAATTCAGACTTGACAGGAATTTTCGAGACTAGTCTGTTGAATGGGATATGGAATATGATAGCTTTATGTCTGACCAGGGTACTGGGAGGACTTGTGGTTGAACAAAGTTGTTTGTGTCATACGTATAGGGGGGGGGGTGCAAAAATAAGGTCCAATGTGTTACCTTTAGTGTGGGTAGGGGCATGAACTAGTTGCTGATAGTTAAGAGCAGACATAGCGTCAAGAAAAGCTGTGGAGTTCTTCTTCGATAGAGCTGGGAGGTTGAAGTTGCCTAGAATCCAGAGAGGTTTGGACTGTGGTGAGTGGTTACAGATGAGATCTAGTGTTATGGAGAGGTCATTCGTACAAGTAGAAGGGGCACAATAGAACAGTGCTGATGCCATTTGCTTATTTGCTATCATGATGGCGTCGAGGCTGCTAGTACTATGGGAGGAGAGGCATTGGAACTGCAGGTTCCATGATAAGTGGCCATGATAAGTGTGCCTCCACCTCTTTTGTTAGTCCTTGGGCAATTGAAGATATCATAGTTTGGAAGCTTGAGCTGATTAATAAGTACTGCATCAGTATCTGTGAGCCATGACTCCGTGATGAAGATTATGTCTAGCTTATGATTCTCCATATAGTCCCCAATAACTGGCCATTTCTTCTGTATGGATCTTGCATTTACCAGCATGCATTTTAGAGCTTTGTCATCTGCGGGCTTCTGAGTGGGAGATTTTCCTGATGGCTGGCATATGATGTGGATAAGATGTTGGTGTCTTATCATACGTGGTTGTCTCAGGGTAGTGAAGGTATCTTCATGTTTGTTTCGGCCAAAGCCATGTATAGTGGAGATTAGGCTATGTTGGTTTGAGAATGAATCAACAGAAATGAAAGATAGGGCAAATCCATAAAGGCATAGGATGGAGGACATATAGTCAGGCATTTTGGTGGTAAGGTGATTGTGGTAGTAGTTATCTAGATAACAGTAGGTGTAAGTTCTTAGAGGTGTAGCAGGGAGTGGAAGCAGCTATAATAATCTACCGAGAGGTCAGCAGTATAGTGGCAAAGGTAACAGACATAGGAATAACAAGATCAGCATATATGAATCAATGAATAATGCACTTACAGCAATTATCCAGCAGAGGGGGAGATCATCTGCTAGGCATCATCAGAAGTACAACCATGTAGATTTTATTGCTTTTGTTTCTTTTCACCTGCCTGTGTTCCCCGCCTAAGGGCCATGCCAAAGGGTCCTCTTGTGAGGCCCTCAGGCGCGGGCGCGCCCGATGGTGCTGCTGCTTTTAAAAGTCTTTAATCAGCCCTGATTGGCCTTGGACCAGTGAGCGGGGAGGGGATCTCCTTCCCGCTCCCTTGCCCGATGCTGGTCAGGGGGAGGAGTAGTATATGCTTCTTTTAGATCTAGAGAACAGAGCCAGTCCTGACTCTGGAGATAAGGTAGAAGGGTTCCTAGGGAGACTATCTTGAATTTCTCCCGGACTAGAAACTTGTTTAAGTTTCTGAGGTCTAAGATGGGTCTGTACCCTCTGTTTCTCTTTGGTATGAGAAAGTAGGGAGAATAGAACCCCATTCCTTGTTGGGATGGTGGAACCTCTTCTACGGCACGCTGTGACAGAAGAGAGGTGACCTCTTGCTGCAGGAGAGCAGTAAGTACGGGTTGAGATTTATATTTCCACACTAAGGTGGAGGGGGGTATGCTTTGTAAATAAAGCCTGTACCTCCTCTTGCACTATGGTTAGTGTCCACTGCTCTGAGGTGATGAGATGTCACCTGTGGGCATAATAGCAAAGTCTGCCTGCTATGTGGAGGGGATGGGAGTTCTCCAGGGGCAGAATGGCTATGTTCTCTAGGAAGAAGTCAAAACCCAGTTGCAGATTGGGTATGCGCAGCTGGTTGAGATTTAGGAGCCTGTGGCTTCTTCTGTTGCTTGGGAGGCTGAACATAAGAACATAAGATATACCATACTGGGTCAGACCAAGGTCCATCAAGCCCAGTATCCTGTTTCCAACAGTGGCCAATCTAGGTCATATGTACCTAGCAGTTTCCCCAAAAGACACAGGTTCCACAATGCTTGTACTGGATCAAGCATTGATATCCTGGGTCCCTTCTTAATAATGGTTTATGGACCTTTCCTCCAGGATCTTGTCCAAACCTTTTTTAAACCCAGCTACACTAACTGCCTTTACTACATCTTCTGGTAACAAATTCCAGAGTTTGATTACACGTTGAGTGAAAAAATATTTTCTTTTATTAGTCTTAAATAGTTTACCCTGTAGCTTCATTGCATGTCCCCTAGTATTTCTATATTCTGATAACGTAAACAATCGATCTACGTTTACCCGTTCCACTCTGTTCATTAATTTATAGACTTCTATCATATCTCTCCTCAGCCGTCTCTTTTCGCTGTTGCCTCTTATGGATACCCCGAGGTTGGTATTGAGAAGCTGGGGGGGGGGGGGGGTAAGAAGGGTAAAATTTCTTCTGTTTACCATAGAAAGCTTTCTTTGCAGCTGCTTTCTTTTTCGTAGGGTTGGCAGTAGTTTTTGAAAGCCTATTGAGGGTGGTATTCTCAAATTCTAATTGAGAAGGCCTTATCCTGCCAATCCTTTCCAAACAGGTTCTCACCGGTACAGGAAATACTACCCGGTTTGTCTTGAACCCACTGTTCAAGGTCTGATGCTTGAAGCCATGCAATACTATGTGCATCTATGCAGACGGATGTTGCTCTGCTAGTGCACTCAAAACAGTCAAAGGTTGCCCTATTGAAAACTTTGAAACATTCTGGGCATGTTTGACTAATGTAAGATAGTCTGCTCTCTTATCATCCAGGAGAAGAGGCGCCATTGATTCCAGATCCCTAGTTACCTCCTTAAGGAAAATACCCATGTTGAGTATGTATGAACTTATGCGGGCTGAAAGCACTGCCGCCCAAAGGCATAGAGGGTTCTCGATTCCCTACCTGGGGGATTGGAGGAGTGCATCTTAGAACTCTTAATTCAATGCATAGCCGATTCCACTACCAATGAGTGGTGTGGAAGGTGTGTTTTCTGGAAACCGGAACTTTCCAGTACTCGATACATGGTATTGAGTCGCCAAGTATGGGGGGGAAAATGGTGAGGGGCGTTTCCCACATCCAGAGCATAAGATCCTAGAGTATATGGTGAATAGGCAGAGTAGTCGCCTCCTTAGGTGCTGTAGGGTATTGGAGGATCTCCAATTCCTCTGCTCTGGGCTCTTTCTCAGATGTAGGTGAAGGGCCCCTCACCATATCCTTGATAAACGCTTGAAAAGGCATATCTTCGGGAGGGAACATGTGTCATTGCGGTGATGGTGAGACTTCGCATTTCTTGGGTACCGATCGATTTATCATCTAAAGAATCAGAATACGTAGTGTCAAAGTATCAGCGTGAGTGATGCTCTTGCAAGTTCCGGTACCGATCGAGATCAGTATCGGCCCAAGAGACTTGTCCCTACTGGTACCTCAAAACAGGGCGGGAGTGCACTGAGCGGCATGAAGTCGACGATACCGATGCCACCACCAGTAACATCCTAACTGGTACCAATGCTGCCAATAGAGCCGCTAGACTCCTCAATAGCCAGGATACACTGATCCATAGAGCATGCCAATGCCTGAGTATCAGTATCGGAAGCATGGGCCACCGTCCCAGAGCATGGCACCAGGAGCTCTCTTGAGGTGGAGGCTTTGGGAGCATCCTGGACCCTTTTGGTGACTTTGAAGAGGAGGTACTTCCGCCAGGGTTTTGGCTGGTCGATCCAGCTCAAGGGCAATGCTTGAGGCATCTCTATGCTTAGATAGAGATCTACCCTTGGGAAGATGGCCTGTCTTCGATGAAGACTTGTGTTTCGATGCTTGAGATCCATGAGATCCATGAGAGGAAGAATATGCCCGACGACGTCGAAGCGAGTGAAACTGCATCTGAGGCAAAGAGGGAGCCATGTTTTGCAGCCCGAGTAGGCCTCTCTTTGTCATCTTTTTGCATAGGGAACAATTGGATGGCTGGTGATCTGGACAAAGGCATTTAAGATACCAGTAATGGGTATCAGTAGCAGAGATAGTGCTACCACACTTAGAACATATTTTTAAAACCACTGGCAGGTTTTTCCTTCATGTAAGTAGACAGGATGGCGTCAATGTGCCTGAAGAAATTTAAGGGTTTTCTTTGTTTTGTTTTTTTTACAGAAGAAAGAAACAGAATTGAAGATATTGGTTCTGGTGTCGACAGGAAGACAGACGCAACCACAAAAAATAACAAAAAAAAAAAAGAATGAAGAAATTTTCTGCAGTGACAGGATTTGCTTCCTGCTGGCTCCACAGAAAACAAAGAACTGAGGAGGGAGAGTTCCAAGGGCAGGAAGGCAGGTGCAGTGGGATGCTCCCAAAAGCTTTCCTATTGGACGCTGGGGAGCGTTCCCAAGTGGACTCTGTCACTACCGATGTCACCCATATGTGAAGACTACATTCCTGCTTGTTCCTAGAGATTTCCCCTCCTCCAGTGCATCCCTCCAGCCACTTTCCCCCAAAATGCTTGCATGCTCCCCAGGCTGGTCAATAGCGGTCTAGCCTGCCTCAATGTGGTGAAACTTCATCATGCCTGGGAAGGGAGATCCAAAGTCAGTAGCAGACTGACTTGGGCAAATCCCCAACTCCTTGCAGTTGGGTGGGAAATATTACATGGTTAACTAATGACTGAATAGTAATACTTAACTTACTGTTTAATGTTAAACATCCCTAGTATGCAATCACTTTAAATCATCATTTTTCCTATTAAAAATAAAGCTGTGTAAAGATAGTTTGGTGTTTACCTTGTTTAGCAGATTCAGATATTTTTTCAAATTTCTGACAACACACTTGTTGGGCGGTTTCAGCTTGAAGCACATCCTTATTCTTGGCTCTTGCTTTGTCCAGTGCCTTATTGGCATTTTCATAATCTACTAATGACCTAGATCTTCTATACAGGAGATCCTGAAAAATAGAAAGATACAAAAAGCTATATCATCTCCAAACTGCAGCATCTATGCTGGAACATATGCTGGAAGAAGCAACAAAGAGGCTTCTTGTCCAACCCTATGCAACTGGGATTTAAACATGGCTTGAAGGGAGGTGGAAAATAATGTGGGAATAGGGAAGACCCTTTGCAGGTTCAGTTATCACAAATAAATAACTGGATATTAATGAATTAATGAATATTTGTGTAGGGTATTGTCTACCCTACACAAATATTCATTATTAACAGGGCACTGCCTCAGGGAACAAACAGAAGCAGTACTCACCTTAGCAGCCTGTGATTCTCTCAAATAATATTTCAGAAGGTCTGAAAGTTTAAGATCTTCATCAGCAGATACTCTGGCTTCTACCTTCTGGAAAACAACAATTATCATTATCACCTTGAGAAAACTTTAAACCAGGTACTACAACCAAGGACTATTGAAACAATAAAGAGTAATTACTTGTAAAGCATTGTTATTTCTCTGTGACAAATATTTTCTGTAGACTGCAGGATTGATTAGGCTACAAGATGGAACAGCTTTTCCAGAGCTCGGAACTAAATGTAAAATTCTGAGTATATGTAGCCCTTCTCACTCGCAATAGTCTCCTCAATATTCCAGTTCCACATTTCAAGAAGAAATGGAACTCTCTCAGGGAGGTGGGATGGATTGTGTGCCTGATCAAGCCTGTTGTCTACAGAAAACACCTGTTGCAGGTGAACAATGCTATTTCCATCAACAAGCGGGACTGAGGCACAAAAGTAGGTAACTCCCAAGTTCAGGGCTGCTCATTTCTTTGCATTGCTCAATGTTCAGGAGCAATTCCCTCATCCAAAAGAAGCAAGAGTTGCAATATCAGACAGGTTAGCCAGCATAGCACGACCAAATGCACTGTCTGAAAGTGGACTGGTTCAAGTTGTCCAATAAAATGAATGTATGAAGCAAATACAAAGTTGCTGCTTGGCATATGAAATCCAGCCAAAGAGCTTTCAAGAGGGCCAAAGCAGCTGCAGTGACTCTGATGAGATTTCACTTTATTGGTTAGGGGAATACCAACTGGTGGGTAACAGAAGTGAATGCAGATCCAATTTCTTAAAGTCCACTTGCCTACTGGAGTATCAACTCTGTGGAGGTTGAAAGAGACAAACAGCAAGATATATTTTGATGGATTCAGTTCTTTTAAGGTAACAAACCGGCAACTATTTGCTGAACGTCTCATGGGAATTCCAAGGTTTGAACAGAAAGCGTAGTTACTCAACTGTAATACGTGTTCTCAGAGGACAGCAGGAATCAGCCCTCACATATGGGTGATGTCGGCACTGACGGAGCCTGCATGGATCTATTACCCAGCTTTCAGAGAAAGCCTTTGGGAGTTACACCGTGCATGCGCAGTCACCTTCCCGCCCAAAGGTGCCATCTTGCCTCTGTAAGCGTAGTTACTCACCTGTAACAGGTGATCTCCGGGAACAGCAGAAATTGAGTCTTCACATATGGGTGACGTCGGCATCGATGGAGCCTGCGCGGGAACACTCCACAGCGTCCTATATGAAAGCTTTTGAGAGCATCCATCTGTGCCTGCGCTGCTGCCTTCCCATCATTCCAACTCTCCCTTCTCGGGTTTGTAGCTGAGATAAAAAGAGAGGAGAGAGAGAAAGAGAGATACAACTCCTAGGGGAGGATGGTGGGTTGTGAAGACTCTATTCCTGCTGCTCCCGGAGATCACCTGTTACAGGTTAGTAACTACGCTATCTCCAGGAACAAGCAGGAATGTAGTCTTCACATATGGGACTCCCTAGCTTAGAGATACCAGGGAGATGACCCCCAGAGAGAGCAGTGAAACGCAGGCCTAAGTGGGTCATGTTTCCTCCCAAGGATCTCTGGTACCGAAACCACGGGGGGGGGGGGGGGGGTGGGGGTTTTTAAAATTCTGAAAGAGATGCTGGAGAACAGCCTGGCCAAACAAGGCATCCCAACGGGAGTCCTTGTACAAGCAATAATGGGCCGCAAAAGTGTGGACAGAGGACCAGGTTGCTGCTTTGCAGATTTCATCAATCGCCACTGAGTGTACATTTGCCATAGAGGCAGCCATTGCTCGCACAATGTGTGCTCTGACATGACCTTCAAGAGAAAGTCCTTTACACTCATAGGTAAAAGAGATACAGTCTGCAATCCACTTGGAGAGTGTTTTCTTAGAAATTGGTAGACCGAGGTGACTGGAATTAAAGGCAACAAAAAGCTGTGAAGCCTTTCTGTGCTGCCTAGTTCTCTGAAGATAAAAGGCCAAAGCACACTTGCAATCCAGAGTATGTAGATTCCTTTCTGCACTAGAGGCATGAGGTCTAGGGAAGAAAAAAGGCAGGTAAACCAGACTGGTTCAAATGAAAAGGCAAAACCACCTTTGGCATAAAGTGGGGATGAGTCCTAAGGACTACCTTATCATGGTGGAACTGTGTATAAGGTGGGTCAACCACTAAAGCTTGGAGCTCACTGATGCGTCTTGCAAAAGTGAGGGCAATTAGGAAGATGACTTTCCAAGAAAGAAACTTCAGGAATGTGGTGGGCTAAGGGTTCAAAGGGCGGCTTCATGAGCTGTCCAAGGACAAAATTGAGATACCGTGCCACAGGTGGTGGCTTAATGGGAGGCTTAGTTAAGAGTAGACCTCTCATAAAACATGCTACAAGTGGCTGAGAGGAGATAGGTTGTCCATCAAAGGGCAAGTGAAAAGCCACGATGGCACTGAGATGAATTCTTACTGAATACATTTTAAGTCCAGAGGATGAAAGGTGAAGGAGATACTCCAGTAATGCCTCTACTGGAATGGAAAAAGGATTAAGATCCTTTTTTGAACACCAAATTGAGAACCTTCTCCATTTAAAAGAGTAAGCATGCCTTATGGAAGGTTTCCTAGAGGCCAGAAGGATATCTTTAACCTGTTGAGAGAGGTTGACATCCTGGAGTTCTAAGCTCTCAGCAGCCATGCCATCAGGTACAAAGACTGAGGATTCATGTGCAGAAGTGTTCCGTTCTCCTGGGATAGAAGATCTGGAGTACATCCCAACTCCAGAGGTTTGGCTTGAGAGAGACATATAAGCAGTGGCTACCACGTCTGTCGTGGCCAGCGTGGGGCTATGAGGATCATATGGCCTCTGTCTCTCTGAAGCTTGAACAGAGTCTTGGGAATGAGGGGAATGGGTGGGTAGGCATATAGGAAGTCCTGACCTCAGTGGAGGTGGAAAGCATCCATCGCCTGACTGTTCTGAGCAGATATTTTGGAACAGAAGCGGGGAAGTTTGGCATTCTGAGGACCTGCAAACAGATCTATATCTGGGGTTCCCCAGATTTGAAAGATTCAAGCAATTTGCTTGGAATGGAGAGACCATTCGTGTGGCAGTAGTACTTGACTGAGTTTGTCTGCCAGGAGATTTTGCTTGCCAGGGAGATATACCGCTAGTAGGAGTATCTGAAGGTGTATGGCAAAGGACCATAGGTGTAGGGCTTTGTTGCACAATGCCTGAGAACCTGTTCCACCCTGTTTGTTCACATAGAACATGGCAACCCGAATGTCTGGACTAGAACTGTTTTGGAGCGGAGGTAGTCCTGGAACACTCAGAGTATTGAAGACGGCTCTGAGTTCTAGAAGGTTTATGTGAAGCTGAGCCTCCTGCTCAGTCCAAAGACCCTGAGTGGAGAGATTGTCCAGATGAGTTCCACAACCCAATTTGGATGCATCCGTCATCAGGGTGGACTGGTGTGGTGACTTCTGAAAAGGTGACCCTATGAGTAGTTTTTTTGATGATTGCGACTAATGGAGGGACAAAATGAGACATGCAGAGTTCTTGATTTTGTCCCCCAGATGGCCTGATGCCTGAGTCCACTGAGTTGTACGCATGTGTAGACGAGCATAGGGAACCACATGTACAGTGGAAGCCATATGACCGAGCAACTGAAGCATTTCTCAAGCAGTTAGGGAGGTTTTCATAGCTACTTGAGAAGTCAGTTGAACTATTCTAGCGCAACGTACCTGTGGAAGAAAAGCCCTTGACTGATGCGTGTCTAGAAGAGCCCCTATGAACTCTAAAGTTTGAGAAGGGATGAGTTGGAAGATTTATTACAAACCCCAAATGTTGAAGAACCTACATTGTGCGGGAGAGGGCAGAGCTGGCCTCTGGAGCTGATGATGCTCGGATGAGCCAGTCTTCTAAGTAGGGGAAGACCAATATCCTTAGAGTTCTTAGAAATGCTGCTACTAGTGATGTCATTGAGTATGGCAGCAGCATAAAAACAGAGCTCCGTCAGTGCTTCATGAAAACCCACGGCAAATAAACACTCCAGAGAGAGAACTGCAGGGAAAACCCGACAAATCAGGTCCTTATTAAGGAGAATGCATGACGATGTGGAAAGGGACTGCAGACTTGAAGTTGTTTGCTTACAGGACCATGAGGACAAGCTCCTCCGGGAAAAACAAGATGGTGGCCGGCAGTGCTGTAAGTGAGGAACCACTGGCCATACTGAAGAGCGCGGAAAAAGACGAAGGGGGAGCAATCGGAGCGCTGAGAGGAGAGTTGAAGTGATAGTTTAGTACCATTCGGCAAGATCTTGCTCATTTTAAAACGGAGGTACATACAGGGATGGAGGAGTTGAGATCGGATGTGAGGGAAGTTTGGCAGCGACTGGAGGTTGTGGAGAATAAGCTGGAGACCCAGGAAAGTATAATGCATGGTATGCAAGAGAGAATGGACATGATGGAAGGTGATCAAGATGACCTGTGGTTGAAGATGGAGGATCTAAAGAACAGATCAAGGCGAGCCAATATAAGGATAAGAGGGGTTCCTGAAAATGAAGAAATCGGACTGTGCTGGTTTGGTGGAACAAATCTGTGTACAAATAATGAAGGAGGCAGGCCTGGATGTGTCTACTTACTGTTGGAAGTTAGATTGGGCCCATAGAGCGCTGGGTCCAAAAAGAGATGGACGTATCAGAGACATAGTGGCCTGTTTTCATGAATATTCCACTAAGAACGCAGTTGTGGAAGCGGCCCATAAAATAAACAAACTGCAATGGGAAAATCAACACATTGAGATTTATGCGGATTTATCTGCTATCACAATGCGGAAGAGGCCAGAGTTTGCAGTGATAACCAAGCAGCTGAGAGAAGGACAAATCAAATATAAGTGGATGTTTCCTTTTGGATTACAATTTTGTATAGCGGGAGTGACTTCACACGTAAAGATGACAGAGGAAGCTGCTAGGGCAATGAGAGAGGCGGGATGGTCAGAGGTGCCAGAGGTTGATCAAGTACCGCAAGCTAAGTCATCGAGGTCGCAGTGCGGAGAAAGTGGATGGAGGCAGGCACAACAGGGTGATCGACGACTACGATGACAAAAGAAGAATACGCCTCAACCAGAAAGAAGAGGATGAAAATGTTGGACATTAAGGAAACTGTGATAAATAAGTTATGGGTCTGTGTTTGCTGGTAGTAGGGAGGAGTGTCAGTTAAAATAAGGGGAAGAGGAGTTGAGATAAAGTTGCAAGGGGAAAAGTTGATGATGTTGTGTATATTTTTTGCCGAGTGCTTTGTGAGTCATGCCTCTATGGAAAAGAGTTAAAAGGCGAGCTGGAGGGAGGATGTTGGGGGAGGGGGGTGTAAGAGAAAAGGGAAATTAATGGATTTATGCCTGTTGAGAAGGAGGAATATTGAGATAATGAATGTTTGATAGATGGCCAAAATACGGGTATTGACGATGAATGTACATGGTCTTAATTTCACGATAAAAAGACAAGAGAATGTATAAAGAGATAAGTAGGCTATATTTATACAGGAGACGCACCTGAAGAAATGTGATGAATGGAGGGTGGGACATAAAAAATTTCAAGGGCAATAGTTTGCATCCAATCAGGTTGAATTGAAGAAAGGGGGGGGGAATTATGATAAATGGGCAACTCCCTTATTTAGTGAGTGCTGTACAACAGGATAGAGGGGGAGATATATTTTTGTAAAGATAAAAATTCAAGAACAAATGTTTACTTTGGGCCAAATACAGCACAAGGGGCCTTTTATGAAACAATAACCACCTCTATATCTCAATTCGCTGAGGGTCAGTAGATTATTGGAGGGGATTTTAATCTGACAGTCAACCCAATACTGGATAACTCTAAGGGAGACATGGTGGGAAGTGCTAAGTGTAGGAGACTACTGAAATTAATGGGGAAGAAATTGGGGGTGGTAGATACATGGAGGGAATTGAAAGGGCGGATAAAGGACTTCACGCTCTATTCCCCAGTACATAAATCCTTCTCGAGGTTGGATATGATTTGGGTGACTAAGTCTATGGTAGCTGGGTTGGATCTGTGTGACACTGGGGAAAGGACGTGGTCTGATCATGCACCTGTATGGATTGAATTTAGACTAGAGAATAGGGGGGGAGAGAGAAATGGGTGGACATTAAATGAATCTCTTTTAGAGAACCCAGAAATAGTTTAACAAATTCTGAAGACGATAATGTCATATCTAGAGATAAACAATAGAGAAGATTGTAAAATTGGAACCCTATGGGAATGCCTGAAAGCTGTAGTGAGGGAGAACCTGATTTTGATAGGTTCGCATGTGAAGAAGGTCAAAGAGGAAAAAAAAGAGACACTGCGTAATAGGATATGGGACATGGAGGGTCTCCAAAAGCAAGGAAAATTGGAGGTTAAGGCGATACAAGAATTAACTGCAATGAGGCGAGAATTGGGGGAGTTAGAATTGATAGAAATTAACTATGCACAGGATAGATTAAAACAGCAGTTTTTTGAACTGGGCAATAAGCCGAGTCGTTTATTGGCATATAAGTTGAAACAACATCAGACTAGGAACTATATAACTAAAATACGAAACGCAAGGGGACAGGAAGTAAGGAAATTAGAGCAAATTCAAGAGAGATTTGTGGAGTTTTATAAACAGCTATATTCTCCAGAACATACGGGCTTCCCTGGAAAGAACAAAAAAAATATTTACAACAAGCAAATTTACCTAGGTTGACCTTGGCAGAAGCTGAACAAATTTCTAATTCAAAAAAGTCAAAACAGAGTGTTAACTGGATAAAGAACTAAAGCTACTCAAAATAGCACCAAAATATCACCAAATCATTTCTGTCGGAAACCGCCGACCTGAGATAGAGAGGGGAAAAACTCTCCACTCTGTGTCGGCAGTAACCGTTTTTTCAATTTTTTAATTGGCATAAAGTGCTTGCAAAACTAATCATAGTGAAAACCACTTATCTGAAAGATGGGCAGGCTGGGCAGCAAAACGAATACAGCGACATGCATGTTTCGAGCCTACAAGAGGCCCTGTCTCAAGCTGTTCAGATGAAAAGCGCGCCCATAAGAATGCCACCTTCCACCTTCCATTTTTTATGGATCTTTTGGACAATGTTTACTTTCATCCTGATGCTGTTCAAGATTTTTTGAGTTTATTTTTTCATTCTACTGATGTTTTTGAGCCGATTGCCTTGGGACTGAGTTCGCTGACGTCGTGATGACGTCTTCAGGGGATGCCTTTTTGCAGCCAATCAGAGAGCGTTTCATGGCCTTTTAAATATACCTGGATGGGGCTGGCATTCTTATGGGCGCGCTTTTCATCTGAACAGCTTGAGACAGGGCCTCTTGTAGGCTCGAAACATGCATGTCGCTGTGTTCGTTTTGCTGCCCAGCCTGCCCATCTTTCAGATAAGTGGTTTTCACTATGATTAGTTTTGCAAGCACTTTATGCCAATTAAAAAATTGAAAAAACGGTTACTGCTGACACAGAGTGGAGTGTTTTTCCCCTCTCTATCTCAGGTCGGCGGTTTCCGACAGAAATGATTTGGTGCTATTTTGGTGCTATTTTGAGTAGCTTTAGTTCTTTATCCAGGTAACACTCTGTTTTGACTTTTTTGAATGGGATTGGTTTATGTCATCACAGTACTCACTTGTTTGGGGTTTTTTTACTCTTGAACAAATTTCTAAGCCTATGACGGAAAAAGAGGTAATTGAGGTGATGAACTCATTACCTTCACATAAAGCACCTAGGATGGATGGGCTCACAAATAAGTTTTATAAGACATTTAATGCTGTATTGGGGGAGCCACTGACGCGTCTCTTCAACTCCTTTAAAGAGGGAGAAAAAAAATCCCAGAATCAATGCGGACAGCGGGTATTACAATTCTGCCAAAAGAGGGAAAAGGATCCAAATTTATGTGGGTCATACAGACCTATATCATTGCTAGGTACGGATTTTAAAATATTTACTAAGGTGTTGGCAAACAGGATATTACCATACATACCCAGACTTGTGCATGAAAACCAGTCTGAGTTTGTGCCAGGGCGCCAAACAGCTGACAATATAAGGAAGGTTTTGAACGCGATGTGGAAGGGGGAAAAGCAGATGATTTTATTGACAACAGATGCTGAAAAAGCGTTTGATCACGTGTCATGGCCCTTTCTTTTCAAGGTGTTGGAGCGAATGGGGATAGAGGGAAGTTATTTGAATTGGATTAGAGCTATATATGAGTAATCAATGGCTAAAATGTAAGTACAATGCAGGTTACCTCCTGCATTGTACACATGTTACTTGTAAACCGCACTGATTTTAAAGAGCACGGTATAGAAAAGCTTTAAATAAAATAAAATAAATAAAAATAAAATTTGTATTAATGAGGAATATACAAAGGCATTTGAATTGTTTAGGGCAGAGGTTCCCAACTCCAGTCCTGGAGGGCCAAACACCATTCAGGTTTTCAGGCTGTCCCTAATAAATATGCATGAGATACATTTAAATATAATGGGGGCAGTGCATGCAAATGCATCTCATGCATATTCATTAGGGACAGCCTGAAAACCTGAATGGTGTTTGGCTCTCCAGGACTGGAGTTGGGAACCTCTGGTTTAGGGGGACTCATCAGGGGTGCCCTCTTTCGCTGATTCTCTTTGTACTATCCATTAGCCCAGAAGGTGAGAGAATGTTCTGAGATACATGGGGTAAAATGGAAGAAGCTAGAAAGTAAAGTCTCCCTTTTTGCGGATGACTTGCTTTTTCTGCTGACTAGAATGAAAGAATCATTGGAGGCTTTATATAACATATTGTTGGAATTCGGGGAGTTCTCAGGTTTTAAAATAAATGCCACCAAATTGGAGATATTAAATATATCCTCCCCAGCAGAAATACAATTACAGATTAAAGAGAGATTCCCATTTAGATGGGCTAAACAAAGCATTAAGTATTTGGGAATAAGTTTAACCTCAAAGGGTTTAGGATATGTTTGGGGCAAATTTCGTAAGGTTGGAAAAAAATAGTAAGGAAAGAACTGGAGAAGTGGGGAAGTAGAGAAATGTCATGGATGGGGAGAGTGCCCGCTATTAAAATGATGACATTACCCACGTTGATATATCTTTTTACCACACTCCCTATAAGTGTGCCAAAGAACTATATAGTGAGATTACAGAGGATTATTATGAAATTTGTGGGGGGAGGAAAAATAGAGTGGCATGGAAGACTCTTACAAGGAAGAGAGAGCGGGGTGGTATGGCTATACCAGATTTAGCTAGATACATAGAGGCAGCACAATTAACTGCAATTGTAGAGTGCGGGGCGGAAGAGATAAAAAAGTGGGTTCAGAAAGAATCAGCCGAACTTGAAGATGGTATGATAGGAGATCTCCTATGAATACTGAAGAACGTAAGAGGTGGGTACCAAGGAAGTAACCCATATGTCAAACTGACTTTGAGGCTTTGGAATAAACATTTGTGGTTGGGGAAGAGTGGAGTGTCCAAATTGATACCTATTCGAGGAAACCCAGATTTTCCTCCTGCGTTGGGGAAAAATGATTTTGAGAAATGGGAGAAAAATGGTTTGACAAAGATAGGTCAACTACTAGAGGGGAAGAAAATAAAAGAGTTTGAATAACTAATAAAGGAGCATGATCTAGAGGGTAAAGATATATATAGATATAAACGGATATGTCACTATATACAACATAAGATCCTGCCAGAATTGAGAAGAGATCCCACTGAAATTGAGAGAATGTTCCTGACGGGACAGAAAAAAGGGGTGCTGGCGAAGATGTATAACATGATGGCCATGGAAGGGACGAGGATAGGTTTTCAACGGAAAGGGGAAATAGATTTAGGAGAAATATGGGAGGATTCAATGTGGGAACGAATATATCAAAATAAATAGAGGATTACTTACTACCAATTTAATTGAGAACAGCTATATAATAATGTATAGATGGCATCTAACACCGGGAAAATTACATATTATGCATAAACAAGTTGATGATAAGTGTGGGAGACAATGTGGAGAAAAGAGAACTTATTTGCATACCTGGCGGAATTGTAAAAAATAGTATCAGGTATGGGAGAAGGTTTTCATATTAACTGTTGATATTCTGGGGAAAGAAATTAAGCCCCAGCTTTCTGTGGCAATGCTAGGGGTGAAAATTTCCATATTAAATAATACTGAGGGTGTTTTCTTAAATATGGGGTGTGTGGCCCTTAGAGTTTTAATCGCTAGGAAGTGGAAACAGGCAGTTGTGCCGACGATTGAGGAATACAAACCATACCTGGGACATATATACTTAATGAGCAAATTAACAGCTTTAAAAAGATCTAGACCACAGCAATTTTTAAGTATTTGGGGGAATTATATAAAGTTGGAATCTAATATTTCAAAATGAAGGGGGAATTGAGGTCAGAAATCCATTGGGGGGAGAGGGAGGGGGGTTTAAAGAAGGTCTTAAAAAAGGAAAAAGCATAGGACGATCACGGACTAGAGAAAAAAAGGATTGTATAAAGATGAATAAGTCTGTTATTGATTTGATGTATGAAGACTGTGTGGAAAATTGGTTTTGTGATATTGTTGTTTGAAGAAATTTGTATTAAGTTTACAAAATATAAATTTATAAAAAAAAAGAAAAAAAAAAAGAAAGAAATGCTACTGCCATGCATTTTGTGAAGACTCTTGGGGCAGAAGCCAGGGAGAAGGGTAGAACCCTGTACTGGTAAAGAGTAGTTACTCACCTGTAATAGGTGTTCTCCAGGAGCAGCAGGACTCAGTCCTCACATATGGGTGTCATCGGCGCCGATGAAGCCCCAGCGGAGCATTTCCCCAGCTTTCTATGAAAGCCTTTGGGAATGCAGGCACGCATGCACGGTTCCCTTCCCGCCTAAAGGTGCCATCTTACCTCAGTCAAATGACATAGCTAAGAACAGCACACAAAAATGAAAAATAAACTATGTACAACTGCAACTCCCAGGGGAGGAGGGAGGGTTGTGAGGATTGATTCCTGCTGCTCCTGGAGAACACCTGTTACAGGTGAGTAACTACTCTTTCTCCAGGACCAAGCAGGAAGTCAGTCCTCACATATGGGTGACTCCCTAAGCTCTGGGCTACCGAGGAACCCAGGCTGAACAAGAGAACTCCCTCTAGTCTCAGCAGCAAAGAAAGGCTTTTCAAGGACACAACCTCCACCGGTAGCACAACAGAGGACAGGAGGGCAGGAGTTGCCTAAACCTCAAAGAGATTCCGGAGTACTGCTTGGCCAAAAGCACTGTCCCTATGGGACACCCTCTCCAGACAGTAATGGGCCACAAATGTCTGGCTTGAAGACCAAGTTGCAGCCCTGCATATGTCTACCAAGGGCACAGAGCGGAGATGAGCCACTGAGGCAGCCATTGCCCTGACACGGTGGGCTGTGACCCTACCCTGCAAAGGAAGGTCAGCCGCCTTGTAAGCCCAGGTGATACAGTCAGCCACCCAGATGGACAAGGTACGCTTGGACACAGCCAACCCCAACTTATTAGGGTCAAAGGATACGAAGAGCTGAGTAGCCCTCCTATGCCCCTGCGTACGGTCAAGGTAGAAGGATAAGGCCCTCCTACAGTCCAGGGTATGCAGGACTGCTTCCACCTGGCTTGCATGAGGCCTAGGGAAGAATGTTCGAAGAACCACCTCCTGATTGAGGTGGAAAGAGGAGACAACCTTTAGGAAGAACTTTGGATGAGTCCTGAGGACTACCCTGTTCCTATAAATCCTGGTATAAGGCCTATCACAGACCAGGGCCTGAAGCTCACTCACTCGCCTAGCCGAGGTAAGGGCTATCAGGAAGAGTGTCTTCCAGGATAGGAAGCGTAGTGGACAAGTAGCCATCGGCTCAAAAAGTGGGCGAGTCAGTTGCTGCAAGACCACATTCAACTCCCACTCAGGGGCAGGAGGACGGATTGGAGGCTTGAGCAAAAGCAAGCCCCTGAGAAAGCAGGACACCAAGGGGTGACCTGACAGAGAATGTCCCTCCACCAGTGAGTGGTGAGCTGCTAGAGCTGAGAGGTGTACCCGAACAGAATTGGACTTAAGTCCCTGATTTGATAAGTGCAGTAAGTACTGAAGCACTACTGGCACAGTACAGGAGAAAGGATTCTCTGTACATAGCTGACACCACACAGAAAACCTTTTCCATTTGAGAGCATAGGTTTTCCTAGTGGACCGTTTTCTAGAGGCTAGGACAACCTCCTCAACTTCCTGAGGTAGGCCCCAGGGAGCAAAAACTACCCTTGCAGCCTCCAGGCCATCAAATTGAGAGCTTTGAGATTGGGGTGCAGAAGGGAACCCTGCTCCTGTGAGAGAAGGTCGGGTTGAAACCCCAGAGGCAGTGGGGGATCCACCGCCAGTTGAAGAAGAAGAGGAAATCAAGGCTGTCTCGGCCACCTGGGAGCCACCAGCAGGACCGAGGCCTTGTCCTGAAGAATTCTGAAGAGAGTTCGGGCCACCAAGGGCATGGGAGGAAACGCATACAGGAGGCCCAGAGACCATGGAATCAGAAAAGCATCTGCTGCTATTCTCAGAGGATGCAGTTGCCTGGAGCAGAACTTTGGCAGTTGCTTGCTCATTGGGCTGGCAAAGAGATCTACCAAAGGGAGACCCCATTTTAGGAAGATCTTCTGAACTACTGAAGGATGCAGCTGCCACTCGTGGGGCTGCAGAATTCTGCTTAATCTGTCGGCCAGGTAGTTGTCCTGGCCTGGAAGGTACACAGCCTTGAAGAGCATGTTGTGCTTGAGGGCAAATGAACAAAGGTCCTGAGCCTCCCGACAAAGGATTCTGGACCCAGTCCCGCCCTGTTTGTTCACATAAAACATGGCTACTTGGTTGTCTGTCTGAACCGGGACAGATTGATGAGCCAGGGTGGGAGAGAAAGCTTTGAGTGCTAATCGAATAGCTCTGAGTTCGAGGAGATTGATCTGCTGTGCAGCTTCCCAAGGAGACCACAGGCCCTGGGTGCACTTGCCTAGACAATGAGCTCCCCAGCCCTGCAGCGAGGCATCGGTGGTCAGTACCACCGTGTACCCAGGAATCTGAAAAGGCACCCATTTCAGTAGATTGGGTGGGTGCAGCCACCAGTTGAGGGAGTTCAGAAATTGTCTGGACACCCTTATCCTGTCTCTGAGGCTGCCTGTGGCCTGTGACCACTGAGTCTGAAGGCACCACTGTGCAGGCCTCATATGGAGCCTGGCATTGGGGGGTCACATGTACTGTCGAAGCCATGTTGCCAAGCAGCCTCAGGCAGAGTCTGGCGGAGACCAGTGACCTGCTGAGAAACTGATTTGCCAAGGCTATCAATCTTTGGGCTCTGTCTTTTGGCAAGAAAGCCTTTGCCAGCAGAGAGTCCAGCCTTGCTCCTATGAACTCCAAGTTCTGGGAGGGGAGCAAAGTAGACTTTGCGAAGTTTATGACAAACCCCAGGCTTTGAAGAAGAGCAATAGTTCTGAGGGTGGCTTGTCTGGCCTCCTGGCATGTCTGACCCCTGATGAGCCAGTCGTCCAGATAGGGGAAGAAAAAGATTCCCTGATTTCTCAGGTAGGCAGCCACCACTGCCAGGCAATTGGTAAAGACCCTGGGAGCGGAGGTGTGGCCAAAAGGCAGCACTCTGTACTGATAATGGTTTCCTCCCACAATGAACCTGAGGTACTTTCTGTGGTCTGGATGAATGAGGATGTGAGTGTACGCATCCTTTAGATCTAAGGAGCATAGCCAATCTCCCTGCTGGAGGTAGGGCAGAAGTGTTCCAAGAGTAAGCATCTTAAACTTTTCTTTCTCTAGGAACTTGTTGAGGTTCCTGAGGTCCAGAATGGGTCGAAGGCCACCGGTTCTTTTGGGCACCAGGAAATACCTGGAGTAGAATCCGTGACCTTGCAAGTGGGGAGGCACAGGCTCCACCGCCCTGTCCACCAACAGACCTTGAAGCTCTTGAAGGAGAAGGTCTGTGTCCAGGGGAGGCCTTGGAGGCTCCCCTGGAAAGTAAGGAGGAGGCAGTTGGTGAAAATGAAGGGCACAGCCCCTATGGACTATGTCCAACACCCAACTGTCCCCGGTGATGAGGGGCCACTGGTGGGCAAAGAGGGCGAGGCGACCTCCTGTGCAGGGTTGGGAGAGCAGGGATGGAGAGGCTACGCTCAAGGAGTCCAAAACCCCAACCCTGCTGAGTGGGAGCAGGGGCCGGAGGCTTGGGGGTCCTCTGCCTACGGGGCCCATTAACCTGCCCCTTGGCTTGCTGACCCTGGGGTGCAGCTTGGGCAGCCTGATATTGAGGGTACTGTTTGTAGGCAGTGCCCTTCTTCGGGTAAAAGGGATTTTTACCCGAGCCCTTCTTTTTATGAGAAGGGGCAGAGGTCTTCCTAGACAGCCTTGTCCGTGTAAGGTGCTCTGTTTCGAGCTGGGCGGCCTTCTCAGTCATGAGCTTGCCAAAAAGGTTTTCACCTCGGCAAGGGACATCGACCAACTTGTCCTGAACCCATGGCTCGAGGTCCGATGACTGCAGCCATGCCTGGCGTCGAGCCGCAATGCCGGCTGCTGCAACTCGGGCCGAAGCCTTGAAGCCATCGTAGGCGGCGCAGGACATGAACTTCGAGCAGTCCCGAATCCCCGAGGACAAGGACTTGAATCTCTGCAAGGGTTCACCGGAGAGACCAGCAGAGAACCCGGCCAACTCCTTGGCCAGGTCCCGAAAGTACATGCCCATGTACAGCTGGTAAGACTGGACATGGCAAGCAAACATCGAGCCCTGGAAGCACTTTCTACCGACGCCATCGAGGTTCCGGGCCTCCCTGCCGGGGGGCACCGCAGAGTGCATCTTCTGGCTCTTCAGACGAAGCATGGCCGGTTCCACAACCATGGAATGATGTGGTAGCTGTGCCTTCTGAAAGCCAGGGCTCTTCCTGAGTCGATAGATCGAGTCGACGCGCTTGCTTAAAACTGGCGCCAAGGCCGGTGCCTCCCACATCCTGAAGAGGAGCCGTTCCAACATCGGAGGAACCGGGACAGTAAAGGCCTCCTTCGGTGGAGAGTCATACTGCAGGGCCTCGAGCTCTTCAGCTCGACGCTCTTCCCCAGGGTCCGCCGGAATAGCCAAGGCAGTGGCCATATCCCAGACGAACTCCGAGAACCAAGTATCCTCCGGAGGGGATCTACTCCGGGGCTCAGACTGCGGTGAGTCCGACGAGATGCACCGAGTCTTGAACGTATCGGGGGACTCCTCATCCTCCGTCTCCCAGGCGGACTCGTCTGACGAGGAGTCAGGGTCCGACCCCGCGGGGCCCTGGAGCACCCACCCTGATGCCGGAGGCACTGGCGTCGACGCCCTCGGTCCCGAGCGGGAGATCGAGGGAGACCGCGACCGAGGTCGACTTCGAGCCATGATGGACTCGAGTATCGGCTCGGTCTCCGGGGTCGACTTCGAAGTCGATGTCCCGGTGGTCGGGGCAGATGCGCCAGACAGGTTGGCCATCATTGCCCGCTGCTGCTCCATGAAGGCAGACAATCTGCTCTCCAAGGCTGACATCCTGAGACTCAGCTCGGGAGACGCAGCAGCCACCGACGTCGGCTCTCTGGGAGAAGAGTCCTCGAGGACTACGGGGTTTACGTGTCCAGCAGACTCCGGCTCCACACGAGGAACTTTGGCAGGCTTCTCTTTGTCCACGGGCCCAGGGCGATGGTCGGGGGTCTTAGCCCTGGCCCTCGAGAAGCCAGAGACCTCCTCAGACGACGCCCTCGCGAGCCGCTTCTTCCTCTTGTGTTCCCGGTCGGGGGACCCCCTGTCCGAGGAGCTCCGACGGTGCTCGGGATCCGAATCCCGAGATGTCTAGGCCTCAGACGAGGTCAGGGCCCTGCCATAAGAACATAAGATATGCCATACTGGGTCAGACCAAGGTCCATCAAGCCCAGTATTCTGTTTCCAACAGTGGCCAATCTAGGTCATACGTACCTAGCAGTTTCCCCAAGGGACACAGGTTCCACAATGCTTGTATTGGTTCAAGCATTGATATCCTGGGTCCCTTCTTAATAATGGTTTATGGACCTTTCCTCCAGGAACTTGTCCAAACCTTTTTTAAACCCAGCTACACTAACAGCCTTTACTACATCCTCCGGTAACAAATTCCAGAGTTTGATTACACGTTGAGTGAAAAAATATTTTCTTTTATTAGTCTTAAATAGTTTACCCTGTAGCTTCATTGCATGTCCCCTAGTCTTTCTATATTATGATAAGGTAAACAATCGATCTACGTTTACCCGTTCCACTCCGTTCATTAATTTATAGACTTCTATCATATCTCCCCTCAGCCGTCTCTTTTCCAGGTTAAAGAGCCCCAACCTTTTTAGCCTTTCTTCATAGGAGCAGCCTTCCATCCCCTTTACCATTTTGGTGGCTCTTCTCTGAACCTTTTCTAAAATCGCTATATCCTTTTTAAGATACGGCGACCAGAATTGCACACAATATTCAAGGTGCGGTCTCACCATGGAACGATATAGAGGCATTATAATATCTTTTGTTTTATTTTCCATTCCTTTCCTTATCATACCTAGCATTCTATTTGCTCTCTTGGCCGCCGCTGCACACTGGGCCGAGGGTTTTAACATGGTATCCACAATGACGCCTAAATCTTTTTCCTGGGTGGTGGTTCCTAATGTGGAACCTTGCATCGTGTAACCATAGTTTGGGTTGTTCTTCCCTAGGTGCATAACCTTGCACTTCTCCACATTAAATTTTATCTGCCATTTTGATGCCCAGTCTTCCAATTTATCAAGATCCTCTTGCAATTTTCCACAATCCTCCTGGGTTTTAACAACTTTAAATAGTTTTGTGTCATCTGCAAATTTGATAACCTCACTCGTTATTCCACTTTCCAGGTCATTTATGAATATGTCAAAAAGCAGCGGACCCAGCACAGATCCCTGGGGTACACCACTATTCACCTTTCTCCATTGGGAAAATTGGCCATTTAGCCCTACCCTCTGCTTTCTATCTTTTAACCAGTTCCTGATCCACAATAGTACACTGCCTCCTATCCCATGACTCTTTAGTTTTGCCAAACGTCTCTCATGAGGGACCTTGTCAAAGGCTTTCTGAAAGTCCAGATAGACAATATCAACCGACTCACCTTTGTCCACCTGTTTATTCACTCCTTCAAAAAAACATAACAGATTAGTAAGACAAGATCATCCTTGTCTAAAGCCATGTTGGCTGTCTCCCATTAGGTCGTGACTATCTACATGCTGAGTAATTTTATTCTTTATGATGGTTTCTACCATTTTTCCCGGTACTGACGTCAGGCTCACCGGTCTGTAGTTTCCCGGATCACCCCTCGAACCCTTTTTAAAAATTGGTGTTACATTGGCAATCCTCAGGTATTAGAGATGATTTTAATAATAGTTCACAGATTACTGATAGCAGGTCTGCCATCTCAAATTTCAGTTCTTTCAACACCCTTGGATGTATACCATCCAGCCCAGGTGATTTGCTACTCTTCAGTTTATCTAATAGTTGTAAGACATCTTCCCGATGTATCGATATTTCCTTCAATTCTTCCACACCTTTAAATACCACTTCAGTCATGGGTAACATCCCTACATCTTCCTCAGTAAAGACCGAAGCAAAGAATTCATTCAGTCTCTCCGCTATCGCCTTGTCGCCTCTTAGTGCTCCTTTAACCCCTTTATCATCTAATGGACCAACTGACTCTCTCACAGGTTTTTTGCTAGGAATGTACTTGAAAAGGTCTTTATTTCGCGTTTTTGCTTCCGCAGCAAGCTTCTTCTCAAATTCTCTCTTTGCCTGCCTTATCAATGCCTTGCATTTGACTTGCCAGTGCTTGTGCTGTTTCCAGGTTTCATCATTTGGCTCTTTTTTCCATTTCCTGAAAGATGCTTTTTTGGCAACAACAGCCTCTCTGACCTCACCTTTAAACCATGCTGACAGTTTTTTGGACTTCCTTCCACTTTTCTTAAAGCGTGGAATACAGCTGGTCTGGGCTTCCAAGATAGTATTTTTCAACAACACCCAAGCTTGATGTACGTCTTTAACCTTTGCAACTGCTCCTTTTAGTTTTTTCTTAACTGTTTTCCTCATTTTATCATAGTCTTCCTTTCGAAAGTTAAAGGGTAGTACTGTGGATTTCCTTACTATCCCTCCTCCACTAATTAAATCAAAGGTGATCATGCTATGATCACTATTGCCAAGTGGCCCCAACACCCTTATCTCTTGCACTACATCTGGTGTTCCACTAAGGACTAGGTCTAATATTGCTTCCCCTCTGGTCAGTTCATGAACCAGCTGCTCCAAGAAGCAGTCATTTATTTCATCTAGGAACTTTATCTCCCTAGCATGTCCTGTTGTGACACTGACCCAGTCGATGCCGGGGTAATTGAAATCACCCATTATTATTACTGCACTGTAACTTTTGCTAGCTTCCTTGATTTCTTTGAGCATTTCATCATCCATTTGTTCATTCTGGCCAGGCGGACGATAGTACACCCCCACTGCCATCGCCTTCCCCTTTTTACATGGAATTTCAATCCATAGAGATTCTACAGCAAATTTTGTTTCTTGCAAAACTTTAATCCTTTCTGACTCAATGCCCTCTCTAACATAGAGCGCAACCCCTCCACCAATTTGATCAGCTCTATCATTACGATATAGTTTGTACCCAGGTATCACAGTGTCCCACTGGTTGTCCTCCTTCCACCATGTCTCTGATATTCCAATCATATCTAACTTCTCGTTTAGTGCTATATATTCTAACTCTCCCATCTTGTTTTGTAGACTTCTAGCATTTGCATACAAACATTTTAGAGACTGTATTTTATTCATATTAATTTGGCTATTGGTAGACATGGGTAATTTGGGATCTTTAAGCTCTGTCTGCTCCATACTCGAGGGCATTTGGGCTACTTTACTCTTTTTTGGAACCTCTCTGCTTTTTGTAGTATCCTTCAAGGATACATTCTTCTGAACCATGCGCTCTTGGGCGACTGTCGGCTTTCCCCTATTATCTAGTTTAAAAGCTGCTCTATCTCCTTTTTAAAGGTTAATGCCAGCAGCCTGGTTCCATCCCGGTTAAGGTGAAGCCCATCAATTCGGAAAAGCCCCTCCTTTCCCCAGAATGTTCCCCAGTTCCTAACAAATCTGAACCCCTCATCTCTGCACCATTGTCTCATCCACGCATTGAGACTCCGGAGCTCTGCCTGCCTTTTGGGTCCTGCGCGTGGAAAGGGAAGCATTTCGGAGAACGCTACCCTGGAAGTTCTGGATTTCAACTTCCTACCTAAAAGCCTAAATTTAACTTCCAGAACCTCCCTACCACATTTTCCTATGTCATTGGTACCGACATGTACCAAGACAGCAGACTCCTCCCCAGCACTATCTAAGACCTTATCTAGGTGGCGTGTGAGGTCCGCTACCTTCGCACCAGGCAGGCATGTTACCAGGCGATCCTCACGTCCACCAGCCACCCAGCTATCTACATGCCTAATGATCGAATCACCAACTATAACTGCTGTCCTAACCCTTCCCTCATGGGCACTTGGCCCTGGAGAAACCTCCTCGGTGCGAGAGGGGTTTACATCACCTGGAGGACAGGTCCTAGTTACAGGACCACTTCCTGCCACACCAGGGTGATGCTCTCCTGTCACGTGACCTCTCTCCTCCATGGCAACAGGGATGCTGCCAGACTGGAGGTGGGACTTCAGAACTATATCCCTGTAGGTCTCGTCTATGTACCTCTCTGTCTGTCTTATGTTTTCCAAGTCTGCTACTCTAGCCTCTAGAGAACGGACTCGTTCCCTGAGAGCAGAGAGCTCCTTGCACCTAGTGCACACGTAAGACCTCTCACCAGCTGGGAGGCTGAGTCCGAGAAAAGCCTTTCTTTCTGCTGCTGGCGACTTCGGAGTGCCTTGGAAGACATCTTCCCACATGGTCCACACGACTTAGGGTCGTGATCAGGACCGAGGCACCGAAGGCAGCAGTCGTGTGTGTCGGTGAGAGACATTAATTTCTTACACCGATCACACTTCTTGAAACTGCTGGAAGCCATCGGGGAAAAAAAGAGTCCCCGCGAGGTCAAAGGACCGGCCTTCCAGGGAAAAAGCAAAAAAGGGCGCGAATGCCAGCCACGAAGGGCAAAAACCGAAAAAGAAGAATCGGGCTCGTTACCGGTGTACCGAACCCGGCGGGAGGGGAACCGGTGTCGAACCGGGAGAAAAAACAGCGAGGATCGCCGAAAAAAATCACTTTTATCCGGGATGACAGGACACACGTCCGGTGGGCTTCTCGGAAAAAAAGAGACTGAGGTAAGATGGCACCTTTAGGCGGGAAGGGAACCGCGCATGTGTGCCTGCATTCCCAAAGGCTTTCATAGAAAGCTGGGGAAATGCTCCGCTGGGGCTTCATCGGCGCTGATGACACCCATATGTGAGGACTGACTTCCTGCTTGGTCTTGGAGAATTTCTTCCCTGAAAGAGGAACCAAAGAAACCTCCTGTGTTCTTTGTGGATAAGGATGTGTGTATATGCATCCTTTAGGTCTAGAGAACATAGCCAATCCTGACTCTGGATGTAAGGGAGAAGTGTTCCGAGAGAGATCATTTTGAATTTCTCTCGGAGCAGATACTTGTTTAATTCTCGGAGGACCAGAATAGTCCTGTATCTTCCTGTTTTCTTTGGTATAAGGAAGTAGGGAGGAGTAGAAGCCCAGGCCTTGTTGGGAAAGAGGCACTTCCTCTGTCGCACCCTTAGCGAGAAGGGTGGTGATCTCCTGGCACAAGAGAGTAGTAAGAGGGGGCCAGGAGCTGAACTCTCTTGGAGTGGAGGGAGGGGGCATACTTTGGAACTGAAGTTTTCACCCCTCTGTCACTATGGAGAGAGTCCAATGTTCTGAAGTTATCTGGTGCCATCTTTTGGCAAAATAACACAGTCTGCCTGGGATACTGACTGGCTCTGGAATTTCCAGGGGTAGGATAGCTAAGTTCTCTAGCAGGAACTCAAAGACCTTGTGGAGGCTGGGTCTGCTGAGCTGGTTGAGCTCTAGGGACTTGAGCCTTTGTTGTTGCTGTCCCTTCTGGGAAGCATGGACCAGACAGTGGACCGCATGGGTGTAAGGAGGATAAAACAACTTCTTGTTCAAAAAGGGCTTCTTAACAGTCTTTTTCTTAGCTGGGTTGGCAGTGGTCCTAGAGAGCCTGTTTAAGGTGGTATTCTCGGACTCAAGCTGAGAAGCTTTGTCTTGCCAATCCTTACCAAAGAGGTTTTCTCCCGTGCAAGGAATATTCCCAAGTTTATCTTGCACCCACTGTTCTAAATCAGATGCTTGTAACCAAGCAATCCGACATGTACCAATGAAAATAGCAGATGTCCTGCTAATACACTCAAAACAATCAAAAGTTGCCCTGTTCATGAACCAAGAAACATTCTGGAAATGTTTAACAAGTGTCAGGAAATCAGCCCTCTTGTCATCTGGGAGGTGCCATTAGTTCCAAATCTTTAGTCACCTCCCGAAGAAATATACCCATGTAGAGCATGTATGAACTTATTCTGGCCAACAACATGGAGGCCTGGAAGCATCGACAGCCAAAGGCATCGAGAGTTCTTGCCTCACGGCCCAGGGGATTAGATGAATGTGTCTTAGCACTTTTAATTCGCCGCATTATGGTTGCCGATTCCACAACCATAGAATGGTGTGGTAACTGCGTCTTCTGGAAACCGGGACACTGCGGTACCCGGTACATGGTATTGAGTCTTTAAGAATGTGGAGACACCGTTAAAGGTGTTTCCCACATCCTAAGCATGAGGTCATGCAATATCCGATGAATGGGTAAGGTCGCGGCCTCCTTAGGAGCTGCCGGATACTGAAGAATTTCAATTTCTTCAGCTCTTAGTTCCTTCTCGAAGGTCACCGTAATCGAGAGGCCCTGAGCTACATCCCATATAAAGTCTTGAAAAGACATGTCTTCTGGTGGAGACATCCGTCGTTGTGAGGAAGGAGCAGGATCTTCCGGAACAGCCTCTCCGGTACTGACTGATTCATTGGAAGAATTGGAATCGGACGACTGTGCTGGGTCCGCTGCTTTTTGACATATTCATAAATGACCTGGAAAGTGGAATAACGAGTGAGGTTATCAAATCTGCAGATGATACAAAACTATTTAAAGTTGTTAAAACCCAAAAGGATTGTGGAAAATTGCAAGAGGAAATTGATAAATTGGAAGACTGGGCATCAAAATGGCAGATGAAATTTAATGTGGACAAGTGCAAGGTTATGCACCTAGGAAAGAACAACCCAAACTATGGTTACACAATGCAAGGTTCCACATTAGGAACCACCACCCAGGAAAAAGATTTAGGCGTCATTGTGGATACCATGTTAAAACCCTCGGCCCAGTGTGCAACAGCGGCCAAGAGAGCAAATAGAATGCTAGGTATGATCAGGAAAGGAATGGAAAATAAAACAAAAGATATTATAATGCCTCTATATGCGTTCCATGGTGAGACCGCACCTTGAATATTGTGTGCAATTCTGGTCGCCGTATCTTAAAAAGGATATAGAGATTTTAGAAAAGGTTCAGAGAAGAGCCACCAAAATGGTAAAGGGAATGGAAGGATACTCCTATGAAGAAAGGCTAAAAAGGTTGGGGCTCTTTAACCTGGAAAAGAGACGGCTGAGGGGAGATATGATAGAAGTCTATAAATTAATGAACGGAGTGGAACGGGTAAACGTAGATCGATTGTTTACCTTATCAGAATATAGAAAGACTAGGGGACATGCAATAAAGCTACAGGGTAAACTACCGTATTTTTCGGACCATAAGACGCACTTTTCCTTCACCAAAAAGCGGGGGGAAAAGTGCCTGCGTCTTATGGTGCGAATAGAAGAAATTTTAGTTTTCGGAAAACGGAAGCAGGCAGGCTTACCTTCTGGAACACAGTCCAAAACGTGATTGGGTGGAAAAACACTTTATTAAATTAGTAATCTAAGACCTATGTACAACCCAATTTATTATCAGCTTTATTTATTGGTGCCGACAGTCAAGTTACATTTGCTTCTAATTAGCTTTGTTGGTAACTTTTAGTTCGAGTGTGACTTTTTTTTCCCCTGCCTCCCGATGCACATTTGGCACCTTGTGCCTCTTTGTAAGTTTGTTTTTCAGGCTCCCTTTTCTATGACGATTTTAACTATATTTTAGCTATTTATTTATCCATTGTTTTTACTGTTTGAGATGGTCATATTGTTTCGGACGTATCACAAAAGAAAGTTCTACCTTGGTCTTTATAATATATATGCTTAATACTATTCGTCAGAAGGAATAGACTCAGCCTCCGTCACGCCCCCCAGTTTCCCGCTCTACACGGAGACTACAAGTCCTGCGCATGTGTCGGCGTTCCTATTAGAAAGGTTTCTTTGGTATGCTGGATGATGCACGACTTTGGTTATATGCTGGTAATCCATGACAGCTACTGATTTTGGTAAGCGTGATTTGCTTTACTACACTGTTGGTTTATGAGGGACCTTTTTAAAGGCGGTCTGAAAGTTCTTTTGGTGTGCTGAGCTATGCACGACCTGGATTGTATGCTGGTAATTCATGACAGCTACTGATTTTGGTAACGCGATTTGTTTTACTAAACCGTTGGTTTCTTCAGCTATGTGATTTTGAAATATAGATATTCGGTTCCACTTTTATTAGAATTAGTTAGTAGAATTGGCACATTATATACACTTGAGGCCTATCCCTGGTATTGCCAACAGTTAAGATATATTTATTTCCATGAAGCTCTACTGGCATCTCTAGGTTCGAATTTGACCTCCTCCCTCCCTAGCTTCCGTATATAAATTGCACCCGTTGGAATATTTTTTCCTATTTTTCTCCTCTGAAAACCAGGTGCGTCTTATGGTCCGGTGCGTCTTATGGTCCGAAAAATACGGTATTTAAGATTAATAAAAGAAAATATTTTTTCACTCAACGTGTAATCAAACTCTGGAATTTGTTACCGGAGGATGTAGTAAAGGCTGTTAGTGTAGCTGGGTTTAAAAAAGGTTTGGACAAGTTCCTGGAGGAAAGGTCCATAAACCATTATTAAGAAGGGACCCAGGATATCAATGCTTGAACCAATACAAGCATTGTGGAACCTGTGTCCCTTGGGGAAACTGCTAGGTACGTATGACCTAGATTGCCCACTGTTGGAAACAGAATACTGAGCTTGATGGACCTTGGTCTGACCCAGTATGGCATATCTTATGTTCTTATGACTGGAAGTATTGACGGGCCGGGTGCTCCCACCCGGCCCGATGGTACCGATCGCAATCGGCATCAGAATGCCTCGGTACCGGACCCTCAATGCCAGAGACTGACTCCAGGGCCGGCATGGGTGGTAGCATGGAGAGCGGCGCCATGGTCAATGCCGATACCTCTGGTACCGGTACCGATGGCTGCAGAACCGATTGCAAGGGCTTTAGCGGTACTGAGGCAGCCAGCAATGCCGCCAGCCTCTGCTCAATGGTTAGGATACATTGATCCATGGAGCCAGCCGATGCCTGGGTATCGGTACCCGAACAGCAGGCCACGACCCCAGAACATGGCATCAAGAGCTCTCCGGAGGTGGACGCCTTGGGAACATCTTGGGACCCCGATAATGCTTTGTAGGGAAGGACCTCCCGCCATGGCTGTTTGGCCGGTGTATTCTCCTCTAGGGCAATGCTTAAAGCATCTCGATGCTTAGAAGGAGATTTTATTTATTTAAAAGGATTTATATACCGCTTTATCCTGAAATCAAAGCGGATTACACATCAAAAAAATCAAGTGCCAAGTGCTTTTGGGTGTGGGCATGCAGTGATAAATGGATAAGTGTGTGTGTGAGTGGAGTGAAGTTGATTGCGTGGTGAGCTATATACAGTGTGAGCTGTGTACAATAAATTTTTACATTTTGTTGGGCTGAGAGTTCGTTCGTTTAGACAGTTCATGTTATGTCCTTGTAGTGTTCTGTGAAGAGTGTAGTTTTGAGCATCTTCCTTAAGTCTTTGAGGTCTTTTTGTTGATTTCTGGGGGTTTCGGTGATTAGGGTAGTTGGTGGTCATCATTGAATTGTTCAATGAATAGGGTGGCTTTTAGTAGTTTCCTGAATTCTTTTATATCTGTTGTTGATTTTAGTTTATCTGGAAGGACATTCCAGATAGCAGGGGCAGCAAGAGAGAAGGCTCTCATGGATGTGGATTTGTTGGTTCTTGTAAATAGACTGGGTGTTGGTATATTGTTTTTGGTGCTATTTCTGTCTGGTCTTTTGCTTGTTTTGGTTCCGATGAGTTCATGTAGTATTTCTGCTGACATGTTTTTAATTTTGAAGATAGTTAGTGCTGCTTATATTTTGCATGTGATGATATCGGTAGCCAGTGTAGGTCATGTAGTATTGGGGTTATATGGTCTTGCCTTGATGCGCTAGCAATGATGCAGGCGGCAGTGTTCTGTATTATTTGTAGTTGATGGGTGGTTTGTTTGGGTAGACCTTGGAATAGTATATTACAGTAATCCAGTACAGGTGTAATGATGGCCTGGCATACTGTGCGGAAGTGTTCTTTGTTGAGGAGAGGTTTTAGTCTCCGGAGCGTTGCGAGTTTGAAATAGGCAGTTTTGGATATCTTGTTTATATGTGGTTGGAGGGTGATTTGCTTATCTAGAATCACTCCGAGGTATCTGACTTCATCTTTTATTGTAATGGGTGTATTGGATATGTTGATAGAGGTAGGATGAATGATTATTGCTCGTTATGATTATTGCTTCAGATTTTTTTATGTTGATGTTTAAGTTGTTGTTATTTAGCCAGGTTGATCTACCCTTTGAGGACTGACCAGTCTTCGAAGAAGAACCTGGGTTTCGTTACCTGAGATCCATGGGAGGAAGATGAACCATCTTGAACATTTCCTTGACCAGAAAGCGGTTGAAGTCTCGAAGATCCAGGATGGATCCTATTTTCTTGGGGACCTGGAAGAAGCGGGAGTAGAATACCCGACCCTGAAGGTGAGGAGGGATGGGATCCACTGCTTGATCCTTAAGTAAAGACCCGAGCTCCTTCTGGAGAAACTCCCTGCGCAAGGTGTCCATAGGTAATTCACCTGGGAAAAAGGGAGGAGGCAGCTGAGCAAAGTGGAGGAGATATTCCTCTTTGACCACCTGCAACACCCAGGTGTCTGTGGTGATAGTGGGCCACCGCTGTGCAAAGTGGACCAGCCTTCCTCCTGTGAATCTTGGGCTTGATACCTCCTGAGGGAGGGAGGCTATGCCCGAGGAGTCAAAAGTTCTCCCCAGGCTGTGACTGGGGTGCTGTTTGGGGTTTAGGAGCCTTAGGTTTACAGGGACCATGCCCCTGGCCCTTGCCTGCTGCCCCTGAGGGGGAGCGGGGTGGGTCTGTAAGTTGTGGTGGTTTCCGTAAGCATTCTTGGACTTCGAGTAGAAGGACTTTTTCCCCAAAGCCTTCTGACGGGAAGGATCCAACACTTTCTTGGACAGCCTGGCCCTTGTCATGAATTCCTTCTCCATCTCATTGGCCTTCTCTGGCATGGGTTTGCCAAAGAGGTTGTCTCCCCCGGCATGGGATGTCGGCCAACTTGTTCTGAACCCATTGCTCTAAGTCAGGGACTGTAGCCAGGCAAGGCACGGGCACTAATGCCCACCACAGCTACATGAGCCACCAACTCAAAGCTGTTGAAGGCTGCCTAAATCTGAAACTTGGAGCACTCTTTGACCAAAGATATCAGGGTCCTGAACTACTCAAGTGGCTCACCTGATTGACCAGCAGAGAACCCGGTGAGTTCCTTTGCCAGGTCTCTCAGATACATATCCATGTACAGCTAGTAAGCCTGGATCCCAGCTGTGAGCGTAGAGCCCTGTAAACACTTCCTACCAAATGCATCCATGCTACGAGCCTCCCTGCCAGGAGGCACTGAAGTGAGTCTTCTGGCTCTTGATACGACGCACAGCTGACTCCACCACCATGGAATTGCATGGAAGTTGAATTTTTTGGAACCCAGGGCTCCTGCCGACTCGATACTATGAATTGAGTCAACGGTTCACAATTGGCACCATCACCGGGGTCTCCCACATCCTGAACAGCAGGCACTCGAGGATGGGGGGGGGGGGGGGGGGGGCACGGCACAGGCCCCATCAGCACCTCCTGAGGAGGTGCATCATACTGGAGGATCTCAAGATCCTCCACATGTGACTTGTCTCCGGGTACCGCCACAAAGGCGAGTGCCTGGGACATCTCCCTCACAAACTCCAGGAAGGCAGGATCCTCTGGAGGGGATCTCCATCAGTGGTGTGGCGGAGAGAGGTCAGAGAGGACGTCCTAATGGAGCACGGTGTCAGGGAACGTTTCGTCCATCTCCAACAATGACTCAGAGTCATCAGTGAGCGCCCTGGCGTTGACGACTCCTGACGTCGGTGGTCCGGCGGTGTAATGTCATTTGCAGACAGCTTTGACAACAACCGATGGGGAGGGAGCATCCTCTGTGGAGGTCCTCATCAAGGAAGTCCCTGTGTGAGGCGCCAATGACCCGGAGTTGAGCCCATTTGTACCGTCATCCTGGTCTTGATGCCAGATGGCTCCATAGCCTGCACCAGCCCCAAGGACGTCGAGGCTGGTGTCAGGTCCCTGGCTGGGGAGTCCCAGATAGTGATGGAGTCGTTGCGACCATGTCAATCGCTCGATGCCGCAGGCGATTCATCTCTCCGGGGCTACTTCGACAGGAGCTCCCATCCGTTGTCTCCAGTGTCGAGTTGAAGGCTTCAAGGCCAGGTTGCAGTGGACTTACCACCTAATCTCGGATCAGTCCTCGACGACAGCTTCACCAAGCTTCCGATGCCCGGGGGAGATCTCTGACAACTCTGATGCCCGATGACCTCTGGGCTCCAAACGAGCCCGGGAATGTGATGTTGAGTTGCCTGATGCTGGTGTCAAAGGCAGGGATTCCACCCCGATGCCGAACCTGAGCCAGACCTACCAAACAGCTCCCCCTGCCGCCTTTCATATTCCTTCCGTGTCTTAGCTGACATCAGGAGGCAAAGCGGGCAGGAAGACCCGTCGTGGTCTGCCCCGAAGCATTTGATGCAGGCACTGTAGCGGTCCGTACAGGACACAGTAAAGTTGCACTTGCCACACTGCTTGAAACTGATGGTTGAGGACATAGTGGAAAAAACGAGACCCACGAGATCAAACTCAGACATCTCAATCAGCAAGGCAGTGAGTAAAAAAATCCCGCGGGCCAAAAAAAGACAAAAAAATGAAATAGATATATCTGAGCGAAAACCACAATGCCATGATGGGAGAACTTGGTCGGCGGAAAGATGATCAAACCGATGGACTCGAGAAAAAGACAAAAACCGAAGAATGGGTCAAAAAATCTACTTTGTCAAGGGTGCACAGCAGACACGTCTGCAGGGCTCCGCAGAAAAAGAAAGACTGAGGCAAGATGGCACCTTGGGTGGGAAGGTGACTGTGCATGCGCAGTGTAACTCTCAAAGGCTTTCTTTGAAAGCGGGGAGCTGGGGCGTTGCTGAGCGTCAGCATCATCCATATGTGAGGACTGACTTCCTGCTTGTTCCTGGAGAAAGCACTATTTGGTCATTAACAAGGAATAATGACTGAACTACAGAGATTAGAAGAATACCTTCTAGGTAACATACTTGAGCAAAGCAGATTCCCTTGGCTCAAATGGTGGCCTTAGCTGAGATATAAGGACATTGTGGTCCTAGAATACAGGCAGGGCTGGCCCTCCACTAAGTGGACTAGGCAGTCACCTAGAAAGGCAGGCAGACCTCAGAGGGGTGGGGGACCATAGATCCAGGGCTGGCATAAGGAGATGAGGTGCCCTAGGCGAACCTCATCCCTTGTGTCCCCCCCCCCTCCCAGCGCCCATTAACACAACTATCGCTCCTCTCCAGGATGTGTAGCAGCAGCAATGGGCACAAACAGCCCCATCGTTCTACCTTTAAACTTCGGTGCCACTGGGCTGTTTGCTTCTGTCTCCTCTCCGATGCCAACTTACTGTATGCAGCAGGAAATTGGCATAGGGTGTTGGAGGGGCGGAAGTTTAAAGGTAAGCGCCACGGTGCTGTTTGTGCCCACTGCCACTGATGCACATCTAGGAGAGGAGCGGCACTGCTGGCAATGGGCACCCACAGAGTGCCGGCACTCTAGCGACTGCCTAGTTTGCCTAATGGTAGCACCTGTTCTGTATAGCTTCTCCACATACCTCAAAGTAGCGGCAGAGCAAGCCACTGTCGGCGCCACCACAGTCTTTGAAGCATCTGCACTCATGGTCTGCTGCTCTTGCCCCTTCTGACACAAACGTCCTGTTAGAGGAGGCAGGAGCAGCAGGCCATGAGTGCACACATACACATGGGTGATTAAAGCCCACCATGGCACTGAAACCGCTTGCTCTGCTGCCGCTTTAAAGTATATGAAGGAGTCACAGTGCTGCCCCCCCCTTGAGATGAGGAAAAAGGAAAGGAAAGGGAAGATGGATACCTAGAGTGGGCAAAGTGGGAGTATAGGGAAGGGAAGAGTTGACTGCCTACCTGGGTGAGCAGAAAGGGAAGAGGAAATATTGGACACAGAGTGGGGGGGAGATGTTGGGACTATGGGGAGGGTAGGGAAGGGAGGTACAAAAGTATGGAGGAGGGTGGGGTAGGACTGATGGTTTGCCTAGGTCAGCAGATACCTTTGGGCCGGCCCTGCCTGCAGGCAGTTTCTCTAAATATGGATTTGATATAAAGCAGCCCCTTCATGAAATGAAATAATGACAACACAGCAAGCAACTGAAGATCTCCCAATTAGAGCTTGATAAGACTGAGGAAATGCTTAAAGGTACTCCGATAGAGAATGGTTAAAGTCCTACACAACAGAGATGATACAAGGAGTACAATATGATGTCAGGAGAACAACAAATGGAATCATGAGTATTTATGAAACACAAGATGGAAAACGTCTTCTATTTGACAGCATAGATATGTCTGGTGGATAGCTTCCCTGAAGCTACAATGATACTGTAAAACTGGTGTCAGAAGCTCCAGGCTGGAGGCAAAATACTACTCAATCTCCATGCTGAGGACTAGTGATGAAAAAAAGGGAGCCCTTGTTCTTATTGATTAGAAGTGGAAACATATGGAAACTACATGAAGATAGAACTACAAGTTTTAAGCCGTGGAAACCAATTTTGGTGAGGGAAGTATGGGGGTTCTGATCATCATGGTGATATTCCTCCCTAATTTGTGCAGAGCCTCTGTTACTAGCAAGATGGGGGGGAGGGGGGGGGGAATCAGCATAAAGAAGAGGCCAAGTCTCATGGCATAGATAGGGTGTCTTGCCAGTTGATGTAAGAATGGGCATACTGAGCAAAAGAGAAAGGGTAGCTTTGCATTTTCACTGCTGACAAAGATTTATTTGGATGTTCTGATAATCAAATATGTTGTGCAGAGTTTTCTGGTTCAGCGACTCACTTGTGAAGCTGAAGACTCTACAAAGCTTGCCAATTGAATGCTGGGGAGATAAGCAGTTTGGATTTCGATATGGATATGATTGGTAATGGCAAAGTCCCACATTCTTCTTGTTTCCCAGAATGGGTGGAGGGATCCCACTGCTCCTTGCTCATTGACAAACATGGCAATTTGGTTGTCCAGCCAAATACTGGTAGATTGTGGGGAAGCTAGACTGAGCATTGGGAGGACATAAAATATTACTAAGAGCAGCTGATTGATGTGGAGCAGTCCTTTGGATTGTGACCAGGTTTCCTGAGGTAAGTGAGAGTCTATGTGGTCTCCCCACTCAATGTTGGAGGCCGCTGTTATGAGTGTTAGTCCAAGGAAACTGGACACCTGTGATGAGGTTGTGCACTGATATCTAGCATTGTACCATTGTTCACAGTTGAAGTGTTGTATTATTTGCAGGAAAGGCCAAGCACATAGGTTCCCCACTGGAACTCGAGATTCCATAGAGGCCTTTTCATTTTCAGCTGGGCAAAAGAGATGCCATGCAATGCTGCAGTCATATGCCTTAACATCAAAGTTTTTGCTGAGACAGATAAATCAGACAAATTCTGATTTCTGCTACCTAACATGAAGTATCAGGAATTGAAGTCCATCTGGAGGCAGAAAAAAACTTTGCTAGTAACATGCCGACAAAAGGCCTAACAGAGGAAGCTTGTACTGGATTGATATATGTGTATATAAATCCTTGAGATCCAGAGTATGCAGGGGCCATAAAAAGCAGAATGAAGGGAAGAATATTTATTCAGAATTTTTTCTTGTGAAGAAATCAGTTGAAGCCGCTAAGGCCCAGCATGTGTTCCAAATCTCCCACATCTTCTTGATTTTTTGGATTAGAAAATCTCCAAGGTAGAATCCTCAATTCTTGTCTTGTGGTTGAGACTGTTCCATGCTCTATAACTGTAGGAGAAAAATATCCTGCATCAACAGAATGGTATGGGAGGTAGAGAGGTGAGTCCAGTGCCAATGGTTGATCCAGAAGTTGGGTAATGAACCAGAGTCAATAACCTGTTTTGACTATACTCAGGACCCAGGATTCACTGGTAATATTCTGCCATGATTGAAGGAAGACTTGAATCTAACCCCCTACAGAAAGTGCAGAATGTATATTTTGTAGGGACTTTCCAATAAGGTATTGCCATGCAAAGGGTGCAGTTATATAGGGTGGGGCTTCAGCTGATGATGTCAGATGTCTGTGTATTTAACTGGAAAAGAAGCAGGAAGTAACAAGCCGCTTTAAACCAAGAAGACAGATGAATAAGTGGAACAGTGTCTATAAGTATTTGTATTGGTGAAAAAACGAAGAAACAAGGAGCCATAAGAAGATTAAAACAGATTTTGTAGATACTCCTTGAAGCAGGACATGGTTAATTGCTTTGGTCTGAAACACAGTGCTGTGTTGGGCGACTCTAGCTTACTAAGGTACTTTGTGTCTTGGTTATTGGACGCAGATTACCTGTGGAAAGATCTGTTAAGTTTTAAAGACAGTATTAAGTAATTGCAGAATAATATTGCTTAAAAGGGGCCTACGTGTATGCAGTGATTAAGTATATCATGTGCTGTGAATAGAGCCAGGCAAAAATTAAAAAAGCAAAAAAATAATTTAAAAAATGTGAAAATTACAAAAATCAATCTGGACTTTAACCATGCTAATTGGATGTGATTTGATTTTTCATGCAGGGGCTTTTTTTGGTAATTTGTGTATATTTGACCTAACCCTTCTATATTCTACTTGTGATGCAAATAGCATCTGCCAATTTGGAATGTAGGTTCTAACCAGGCTAGGAGTCTGGCCACAGTGGTCAAAGAGAAAATCCCGGAGGACTTGAAACATTATATGCCATCTGTATAAGATGAATGCCACACTCCTCCAATGTTAGCCTGGAAGCCAACTAGGCTTCAGCTAGCAATGAAAGGCCAGGCAACAAAAACTGGACTTTTTGAAAGACTGTATGTATATACAGGATCACATACAGCTGAAGCATCACAATGCAGACAACATGGCTTTTGAAACAATTCCTGCCAAAAAGGGTAAAAAACGATATCTTCTAGGCCCAGAGGAACATTGGGAAAGCATAGTTACTCACCTGTAGCAGGTGTTCTCTGTGAACAGCAGGAATAAGTCCTCATGTATGGGTGACGTCACTGATGGAGCCCAGCACGGAAGCACTCCCCGTTTCTAAAGGAAGCTTTAGGGAGGCAAACCGCGCAAGCCTTCTCGCCTGCTGTGGCGCCATCTTTTCCATTCTAACAACATAGCAGGAGCCAAAAGGTAACTCCCAGGGGAGGTAGGAGGGTTGTGAGGACTTATTCCTACTTTTCACGGAGAACACCTGCTACAGGTGAGTAACTATGCTTTCTCCATAAACAAGCAGGAAATAAGTCCTCACATATGTGACTCAGGAGCTAAAGACTACTGGAACCCGATGAGAACAGCCCAATAGGGGGAACCAAACTGGAGAAGCCAGGAAAAAGACTAGGGTAGTCCCACAAGGGTCTCATCTGATTCAGCATCCTCAGCAGACATCAACCTGAGGGGTTTTAATTGGTAGCCTGGATGGACAAAAGGGTCGGTGGGCAGAAGTTGATTCTAAGACCCAAAGAGATGCCGGTGCACAGTCTGGCCATTAGTTGCTGTTTATTGTTTATTTCACACTTGTTATATCGCCCCCCATAACATCGGGGCAGTTTACAAAGACAAAATTAATAACAATTATAGAAAAAGGAAAAATAGAACTACAATATATGATAGAGCAGAGAAGAGAGTAAGAACAGGACAGTTAGACAAATAGAGTTATAGGAACAGAATATTAAGACTCATGAGGAAAAGGCTAGGGAAAACAGATGGGTCTTAAGGAGGGAACGGAATTTGGGGTATGATTCTTCTGTACGGAGGGCAGTGGGAAGGGAGTTCCAGAGAGATGGAGCTAAGTAGAAAAATGCTGCTTTCCTGGTAGATTGCAAATGTGCTTTGGAGGGTGCTGGTAGGTGAAGGCGGCTGATGTGAATGGACCTAAGACTGCGGGAGGGAGTATGATAAGTAAGCAGATCCGAGAGGTAAGTAGGTGTAGACAGATAGATAGCTCTATGGGCTAAAGTAAGGACCTTGAAGGATATCCGGAAATCAATTGGCAGCCAATGTAGATGGAATAGTAAAGGGGTGACGTGATCGCGGGGTGAAGCATGTAAAATCATATGAGCGGCGGTATTCTGAATTAATTGTAAGCGGCGTCTTTGATACTGGGGGATACCGGCAAAAATGATGTTGCTGAAGTCTAATCTGGTGATGATCAGGGAGAGAAGGAGAGTGGTGATAGCCTGAGTGGACAAGAATGGACGAATAGCACGGATTTGTCGAAGGCACAAGAAGGAGCACCTGGAGACATGAGAGATATGGTTGTGGAAACTGAGGGCACTATCAAGAAAAACTCCAAGATAATGGAGTTGGGGGACTAGAGTAATGCTGGAGCCTGAAAGGGATGGAGCGAGTGAAGGAATAGGAGAGGTGTGCGGGAACCAAATGGCAGCAGTCTTGGAGACATTGAGTACTAGGCAGTTAGAGGAGAGCCAAGAAGAGATAGTGGCCAGACAATCATTTAAAGGAGATATATCAGGGTGAGATGATGAAGTATGGTGCAGAAGAAAGATATCATCGGCATAGAAGTAGCTAGAGATCCCAGATTGCTGGATGAGTAGAGCCAGGGGGGCAAGAAAAACATTAAACAGTAGGGGGGCCAGAATTGATCCCTGAGGGACACCACAGTGGAGTGGGAAACGATCGGAGGTGGAAAGAGCAGAAGAGACAGCAAAGGACCGGTGACAGAGGAATGAGTGAAACCAGTGATACACCAAACCACGGATGCCCGCATCCCGAAGGCGAGAGAGAAGAGCGTGATCCACCAAGTCGAAGGCTGCAGAGAGGTCAAGTGAGACAGCCAGAGCGATATTGCCCTGATCATGAGAGGTGTGAATTTCATTCATAACTGCTGCAATCGTATATGCAATCACTGCATGTATAACACACTCACCTTACCCGATTGTTTGCTGTGATACCACCTTGATTATTAAGATAAGGCGGTTTAGAAATACTGTTAAATAAATAAAAATAAAATCGTGGTCTCAACACTAAAGCCAGGTCGAAACCCGGATTGTCTGGAATGAAGAAAAAGTGTTGAGTCGAGAAAGTGAGAAAGCTGTGAGAACACTACTTTTTCCAGGAGCTTGGAAGAGAAGGAGAGATTGGAGACTGGACGATAGTGCGCGGAGACCGAGGGAGCAAGGGTGGGTTGTTTCAATAAAGGACGAACTGTGGCGTGCTTCCAGGGGGTAGGGAAAAGACCGGACAAAAGGCTGGAATTAATGATCGTCAGAAGGGGTTGAAGAAGTACAGCGGGAGGTTCAGAGAACCAGAGGGAATGGGATCCAAAGCACAAGTGGTTTTGCGGGTAGTTGACAAAAGTTGGAGCAGTTCTGGGGAGGAAATTGGAGAGAAAGCAGACCAGGCGTGGGAGAGAGAAGGGGAGGAAGGAGGGGAAACAGGGGGAGGTGACATCAAGGCCGGAGGACAGTGAGGAAGAGAGGAGCGAAGATTCTGAACTTTAGAGAAAAAGTATGTCGCCAAAGAAGTGGGGCTAGGAGCTTGTTCAAGAAGGAGAGCATCCTGAGCTGTAGGGGATTGCAGTCGAGAGAGGGTAGTCAGTGTCGCAAAAAGTTGGCGGGACCTATTTGGGGCAGCTGTGATCGAGGATGAGTAAAAAGAATACTTTGCCTGGTGGATGGCAGACCTGTAGTAAGCGTGACAGGATTTGAAATGCTGATAAGATGAGGCAGAAGGGACTTTGCGCCAAAGTCGCTCGGCTCTTCGCAATTGGGAGCGAAGCAGAAAGAGCCCGGCGTGGTACCAAGATTGGTGAGCACGGCGCCGGGGTTTGAAGGGTTTAACGGGGGCAACTTGATCCAAGGCACGTAACTGTTCAGAATTCCATACGGTGACCTGGGACGATGGTGAAAGAGACGAAAAATCAGATGGGGGAGAGTGAAGAGTGGAGAGGAAGGCCTGCAGGGTAGTTGAGTGGAGACATCGGGAGGGGCGGACAGGAGGGGAGGGAGGAGCCTGGAAGGAGAACAGGAGGTAGATATGGTCGGACCACGGAATAGGAACTGCGGAGGGACAAGAGATACAGTATGGGGAGGACAATGGAGAAATAACTAGATCAAGGGTGTGACCCGCAACATGGGTTGGTGAGGAGACATGTTGAAACAGGGAAAGATCCCGAAGTAAGGCAGTGAAGGCGACATCCCTAGCTGAGGTAGGGGAGTCGAAATGGACATTAAAATCGCCTAGTAGATGGAGCTGAGGAAACTGCAGAGCCAAATCAGAAATAGAAGACAGGAGAGAGTCCCAAATAGTGGGAGAGGAGGACTGGGGGGGGGGGGGGGAATAAATGAGAAGGAATTGGAGAACAGGCAGGCTATCTAGCTGGAGCAGAAGAGATTCAGGATAGGATAGGGAGGTGGAAGAAATCCTGGAAAGTGGGACTGAGGAGCGGTAAATAGCTGCGACCCCACCACCCGACCTGGAGAGACGTGGAACGGAAATGGCTACATAGTCAGGAGGAAGGCAGCGATGGAGGAAGGACTCCTCTCCTTCCTTAAGCCAAGTCTCGACTAGAAAGAGGACGTCAATACGCTCGCGGTCAATGAGATCATATATTAGTGCCGTTTTTGAACGTAGAGATCGGCAGTTCAGTAAACTCAGACGAAGGGGCGCTGAAGATGCAGAGACGGGATGGAGAGAGGGGGGGGGGGAACAGAAACACAGGAAGGGGCCAATGTAATAGAACGAAGATGGGCTCGAAAGGGAGCCTGCGGGCGGGGAAACGAAGACGGAGGAGGCAGAGGCCGTCGGCCCCAGACTACCGGAATGGCCGATATAAACAATGCCCCGAGCAGCAACACACAGAGAGTGAAACAAAGATTAGGTAAAGAGAGGAATGTAGGCCTATACCGAGGGGCAGAGGGCAGTTCAGCGGGCGAGAAGAAGGCAGGAGAGTCTGTATCTAAGACACGGAGAGGTAGGAAGGGAGTATCAGGAGCCGGTAGTAAGACGCCGCCCAAGTCGTCGCCCCAAGGAGCTCGCCCAAGGAGCAAGACTTGCTCCTTGGGTGCGGGACGCCGTTGGGAGCGTCTTTAAATAGAGTGCCAGGAGCAGGGCACAGACGTGATCGCGCTGCGCTGTGCGTGATTACGCAAGTTCCGTTGGGTGGAGTCAGGTGGACAACAGCACACTAAGAGAGACAAAAGCCAGAAAAGGAGGTAAACAGAGGGTAAATAATGAATAATAGAGAGAGGACAATAAGGAACAGCTTGGTCCTTGGGCAAGAAAGCCTTCGACTGGAGAGTGTCGATCTTTGCCCCAATGAACTCCAGACACTGTGTCGGGAGGAGATGAGATCTGGAATAGTTTATGACAAAACCCAAGTGTTGCAGAACCTGGATGGTGCGTGAGGTGGCCTGCTGCACCTCTGCGTCCATGCCTCCCTTTATGAGCCAGTCGTCCAGGTAGGGAAAGACGAAGACCCCCTGGAGCGGGAGGAAGGTGGCCACGACTGACAGGCATCTTGTGAAAACCTTTGGGGCAGAGGCTAGGCCGAAGGGAAGCACCCTGTACTGAAAATGCCTGCCCCCCACTACGAACCGCAGGTACTACCTATGGTTGAGGTGGATAAGGATGTGGGTACAAGCATCCTTGAGGACTAAGGAGTATAGACAATCTCCCGGCTGGAGGTATGGCAGCAATGTTCCAAGGGAGAGCATATTGAACTTCCCTCTCTCCAGGAATTTGTAGAGGTTGCGCAGGTCGAGGATGGGCCTTAGGCCCCCTATCCTTTTTGGCACGAAGAAGTACCAGGAGTAGAACGCCTTGCCCCTGAGATGGTGGGGCACCGGTTCCACTGCTCTGTTCTCGAGAAGACCTGCAAACTCCTTCAGAAGAAGGTATGGGTGGAGAGGAGACCCAAGGGGCTCTCCTGGGAAATAAGAGGGAGGTGTCTGAGTCAGATGGAGGAGAAAACCCTCCTTGACCAACCGAAGTGCCAGGAATTGGTGGTGATGGACATCCACCTCTGGGCATAGAGGGCCAGACGTCCTTCTGTGGGCTGCTGATCTCCTTGGGGTAGAGAGGCTATGCTCAAGGAATCAAAAGCTCCCCCCTGGCTGGGCTGGTGCCTGGGGTTTTGGAGCCTTACGTGGGCCATGCCCATGTCCCTTGGACTGTTGACCCTGTTGGGGAGCTGGGGAGGTCTGATAAGGTGGGTAGTTTCTGTAAGCAGCTCCCTTCCCCGAGTAAAAGGGAAGGGGCAGAGATCTTTTTAGAGAGCCTGGTCCTCGTCATGAACTCTGTCTCCAGTTCGTCAGCCTTGTCAGTCATGGATTTGCCAAAGAGGTTCTCTCCTTGGAAGGAGACATCGACCGATTTGTCCCATACCCACTGCTTGAGGTCGGACGACTATAGCGAAGCTTGGCAGCATGCACATATGCCCGCCGTGGCTACTCGGGCTGCCAACTCAAACCTGTCATAGGCCTCTCAGGACATGAATTTGGAGCACTCACAGACTGCCTTTGCCAGGTTCTTGAAACGGTGTAAGGGCTCCTCACAGAGGCCAGCTGAGAACCCGGCGAGTTCCTTCGCCAGGTCTCTCAGGTACATGCCCATGTACAGCTGATAGGCATGGATGCGGCAGATGAGCATTGAGCCCTGGTAGCACTTTCTGCTCAGGGCGTCCAAGGTGCGGGCCTCCTTGCTGGGGGGCACCGAGGAGTAAGTCTTTTGACTCTTCAGCCGACTCCACCACTATGGAGTTATTAGGCAGCTGTGACTTTTGGAAGCCCAGGCTCCAGCAGACTCGATACATCGAGTCGAGCCGTTTGCTCACCACTGGCACAGAAGCCGTTGTCTCCCACATATGAAGCATCAGTCGTTCCAGGATGGGAGGGATGGGCACCGTGAGTGATTCCCACAGAAGGGCCTTGTACTGAACAGAAGAACATAAGATACGCCATACTGGTCAGACCAAGGTCCATCAAGCCCAGTATCCTGTTTCCAACAGTGGCCAATCTAGGTCATAAGTACTTAGCAGTTTCCCCAAAAGACACAGGTTCCTCAATGATTGTACTGGGTCAAGCAGTGATATCCTGGGTCCCTTTTAATAATAATTTATGGACCTTTCCTCCAGCAACTTCTCCAAACCTTTTTTAAACCCAGCTACAATAACAGCTCTTACTATATCCTCCGGTAACAAATTCCAGAGTTTGATTACACGTTGAGTGAAAAAATATTTTCTCTTATTAGTCTTAAATAGGTTACCCTGTAACTTCATTGCATGTCCCCTAGTCTTTTTATAGTCTGATGACGTAAACAATCGATCTACGTTTACCTGTTCCATTCCATTAATTAATATATAGACCTCTATCATATCTCCCCTCAGCCATCTCTTTTCCAGGTTGAAGAGCTCTAACCTTTTTAGCCTCTCTTGATAGGAGTATCCTTCCAGCCCCTTTACCATTTTGGTGGCTCTTGTCTGTACCTTTTCTAATAACGTTATATTGTTTTTTAAGATACGGTGACCAGAACTGCACACAATACTCAAGGTGTGGTCGCACCATGGAACGATACAGAGGCATTATATCCTTTGTTTTATTTTCCATTCCTTTCCTTATGATACCTAGCATTCTATTTGCTCTCCTGGCTGCCGCTGCATACTGGGCGGAGGATTTTAACATATTATCCACGATGATGCCTAAATCTTTTTCCTAGGTGGTGGTCCCAATGTGGAACCTTGCCTCGAGTAACCATAGTTTGGGTTATTCTTTCCTAGGTGCATAACTTTGCACTTGTCCACATTAAATTTCATCTACCATCTGGATGCCCAGTCTTCCAAATTTATCAAGATCCTCTTGCAATTTTCCACAATCCTCTTGGGTTTTAATAACTTTAAATAGTTTTGTGTCATCTGCAAATTTGATAACCTCACTCGTTATTCCCTTTTCCAGGTCATTTATGAATATGTCAAAAAGCAGCGGACCCAGCACAGATCCCTGGGGTATTCCACTATTCACCTTTTTCCATTGGGAAACTTGGCCATTTAGCTCTACCCTTTGCTTTCTATCTTTTAACCAGTTCTTGATCCACAATAGTACATCACCTCCTATCCCATGACTTTTTAGTTTTGTCAAAAGTCTCTGATGAGGGACCTTGTCAAAGGCTTTCTGAATGTCCAGATACACTATATCAACCAACTTCTCTTTGTCTACCTGTTTATTCACACCTTAAAAAAAACATAACAGATTAGTAAGACAAGATCTTCCTTGTGTAAAGCTATGTTGGCTGTCCCCCATTAATCCATGACTATCTACATGCTGAGTATTTTTGTTCTTTATGATGATTTCTACCATTTTTCCTTGTACTAACGTCAGGCACACCGGTCTGTAGTTTCCCGGATCACCCCTGGAATCCTTTTTAAAAATTGGTGTTACATTGGCGATCCTCCAATCTTCAGGTTTTACAGATGATTTTAATGATAGTTCACAGATTACTAATAGCAGGTCTGAAAACTCATATTTCAGTTCTTTCAACACCCTTGGATGTATACCATCCGGTCCAGGTGATTTGCTACTCTTCAGTTTATCAAATAGTTGTAATACATCTTCCCGATGTATCAGTATTTCCTTAGATTCTTCTGCACCTTTAAATACCACTTCAATCATGGGTAACATCCCTACATCTTCCTCAGTAAAGACCAAAGCAAAGAAGTCATTCAGTCTCTCCGCTATAGCCTTGTCCCCTCTTACTGCCCCTTTTATCCCTCTATCATCTAATGGTCCGACTGACTCATAGGTTTTTTGCTAAGAATGTACTTGAAAAAGTCTATTATGCGTTTTTGCTTCCTCAACAAGTTTCTTCTCAAATTCTCTCTTTGCCTGACTTATTTATTTATTTAATTTACATTCTCTTATATACCGCGCTATTCTGCATCAGTGTGGTTTACATTGAACAAACTGAAATTACATTGAACAGGGCATTATAACTTGGAGATAACTATTTTACAGGGAATATGGGCTATGGAGGGTTAAGTGGCTTGCCCAAGACCACAAGGAGCACCTGTGGGACTAGAAACCCCAGTCCTTCCGGCCCAAGGTTGCTGTCCTCTAGTGGGATTTGAACCCCTGACCTTCCAGCCTAAAGTACCTTGCCCCAACCACTAGGCTACTCCTCCACTCAGTGCCTTGCATTTAACTTTCTAGTGTTTGTGCTGTTTCCTGTTTTCGTCATTTGGCTCTTTTTTCCATTTCCTGAAAGATGCTTTTTGGGCAACAGCCGCCTCTCTGACCTCACCTTTAAAGCATTCTGGCAGTTTTTTGGAATTCCTTCCGCTTTTCTTTAAGTGTGGAATACAGATGGTCTGGGCTTCCAAGTTAGTACTTTTAAACACCCCCCAAGCTTGATGTGTCTTTAACCTTTGCAACTAATCCTTTTAGTTTTTTCTGAACTATTTTCCTCATTTTATCATAGTCTGCCTTTCGAAAGTTAAAAGGTAGTAATGTGGATTTCCTTACCATCCCTCCTCTATTAATTAAATCAAATGCGATCATGCAATGATCACTGTTACCAAGTGGCCCCAACATCCTTATCTCTTGCACCAGATCTGGTGTTCCACTAAGGACTAAGTCCAACATGGCTTTCCCTCTGGTTGGGGACACAACGAGCAGAAGCACAACGATGACCACAGTGGCTAGTAGAACCTTTTATTGAAGAACCCCGACGCGTTTCGGCTTGCGCCTTCCTCAGGGGGACTTATAAAATAGAAGAAATCATAATATTAAAATAATACATAATGTAATATTGACACAACCAAGGCATGATAAACATAAAAATACAATATAAAACAAAATTAAAATTAAAATTAAAACTAGATAATTTTCAAAATGCTCTACACTTAAAACATAAAAGCTTAACATTCATAGTAATAGATCAAAATATTACAATTTATAATTAAAACAATATTAAAAAGCAATATTACAAACACAGTAAGAGCAAATTAAAAATAAATTAAAATAACATAATTTATTTTTAATTTGCTCTTACTGTGTTTGTAATATTGTTTTTGGAAGAGAGCAAACACTTGAAACAGGGCTTAACGGCCCGAAACGTACGTCGTGTATAAATTATCCGACCGCTGTTTGAGAGAAACGCTTGATGGATTGAAGTTTCACTGGACTATGGTTATGAGCTAAGTAAAATATGTTTTAGCATTTATACAAAAAAAGAAAAATAGAAAAGGCTGTCTGGTGTGACTGGACGTCAATTCCAGTCTCCTCCAGTCTCTTCTGACAAAAATATGTTTAAATAGGGGTTCCACTTTGTGGGTTTAGTTTTGGTTTCTGGATTTCATATTTATTGACCCAAGGACTTAATTTATATAGATTTAAGTGAAGGCAGTTTGAGGACAACCATTGTGCTATCAGGGAGAGGCAGGAGTTTAGGGGTCCAAGGTCAGGATGCAGAAAGTTAGCATGGTGGAGAATGACGATATCGTCGGCATAATAAAAAGCTGATAGACCAAGTTGTTGAATTTGGAGAGCAAGTGGGGCAAGGAAAAGATTAAAAAGGAGGAGGGTCAAGACGGAGCCCTGAGGGCCACCACAGGGAAGAGGTAGAGGGTCTGAGGATGACTGTGAGCTAGGTAGTGGCACGAAGAAAGAGCGGGAGGAGAGAAAAGAGTAGAACCAGCGATAGACGGAGCCACAAAGACCAGCATCCTGGAGGTGAGAAAGGAGAAGAGAGTGATCAACGAGATCAAATGCTGCAGAGAGATCTAATGAAACCACCACCGAGATATCACCCCTGTCGTGAGAAGAGTGAAGTTCGTTCAGGAAAGCTAGGACTGTTTCAACACTATGGCCTTGTCAAAATCCTGATTGGCGGGAGTGGAGGAAGTTAATGGAGGTGAGGTGTTGTGACAGCTGGGTGAAGACAGTCTTCTCTAGGATCCTTCAAGGATACATTGTTCCGAACCATGCGCTCATGGGTGACTATCGGCTCTCCCCTATTATCTAGTTTAAAAGCTGTTCTATCTCCATTTTAAAGGTTTATGCCAGCAACCTGGTTCCATCCCGGTTAAGGTGAAGCCCATCCCTTCGGAAGAGCCCCTCCTTTTCCCCAGAATGTTCCCCAGTTCCTAACAAATCCAAAACCCTCATCCTTCCACCACTGTCTCATCCACGCATTGAGACTCCAGAGCTCTGCCTGCCTTTTGGGTCCTGCGTGTGGAATGGGAAGCATTTAAGAGAAAGCTACGCTGGAAGTTCTGGATTTGAACTTCCTTCCTAAAAGCCTAAATTTAGCCTCCAGAACCTCCCTACCACATTTTCCTATGTCACTGGTACTACTACTACTACTATGAGCATTTATATAGCGCTACAAGTCGTACACAGCGCTGCGCAGACATGTAAGAGACAGTCCCTGCTCATCAGAGCTTTCAATCTAGTCAAGACAAACACAGAAGGTGTAGGCAGGGATAAAGCAAGGGGAAAGAAAAAGGAGATCAGGTGAGATCATTGGTACCGACATGTACCAAGACAGCAGACTCCTCCCTAGCACTATCTAAGACCTTGTGTAGGTGGCACATGAGGTCCGCTACCTTCGCACCAGGCAGGCATGTTATCAAGCGATTCTCACGTCCACCAGCCACCCAGCTATCTACATGCCTAATGATCAAATCACCAACCATAACGGCTGTCCAAACCCTTCTCCTAATGGGTACTTGGCCCTGGAGAAACTTCCTCGGTGCGAGAGGGTTTTACATCACCTGGAGGACAGGTCTTAACTATAGGATCACTTCCTGCCACACCAGGGTGATGCTCTCCTGTCACGTGACCTCTCTTCTCCATGGCAACAGGGATGCTGCCAGACTGGAGGTGGGACTTCAGGACTCTATCCCTGTAGGTCTCATCTATGTACCTCTCTGTCTTCCTTATGTCTTACAAGTCTGCTACTCTTTCCTCCAGAGATTGGACTCGTTCCGAGAGCAAAGAGCTCCTTGCACCTTGTGCACACGTATGACCCCTCACCAACTGGGAGGCTGGGAGAAAATCATACATGTGACACTCAATGCAAAAGCCTGGAAAGCCCCCATCTCGCTGCTGGACTGCTGTCTGCATCTTTGTTTTAAGGTTGTGTTTAGATATTTAAGTTCTTTACTTACTAAGGGTTGCTAGGGATACTTATACTAATAAAACTATACCTAATACGTTTAATGTACTTTGTTCACCTGAAATTTAATTAATCTCAGGTCCTTAATATATGCTGATGAGAATAAACAGCTGCACCTGAAAGTGAATATGGCACTTCCTTTCCTTTAAGAGGTTTAAGCACCTGTTTTTTCTGTAAACACAAAGTACCGTTGAATTGTGTAACTCCTTGTTTATTGTAAACCGCGCTGATGCTGAATAGTGCGGTATATAAGAGACTATAAATAAATAAATAAAGCTACGATTATCCCATGGGCAGGTGGGTGTCAGGGAGGGAGGGAAAGAAGACTTATTAAAAGCTGGCTGCTACACAGTACCCTGTCCTGTACTTCTAAGGTAATGTCTGACCAATCTCCAGGGGGAGTCCCACAGCCCTTGCTTGGATAGAGGGAGTCTTGGGTTCTAAATCTAACCAGAAGTCTCTCTTCTGTGTTTTAATTTAAACTAGGCCCTGACTAAGTATTAAATTTAAACTGGAAGCTCTCTGCTGGGTTCTAAATTTAACCAGAAAGCTCTCTTCAGTGTTTTAAATTTAAACTAGGCCCTGACTGAGTATTAAATTTAAACTGGAAGCTCTCTGCTGGGTTCTAAATCTAACCAGAAAGCTCTCTTCTGTGTTTTAAATTTAAACTGAAACTCTTTGCTGCTACTAGGCCCTGACTGATTTAACAAATACACTGGTTTGCAGATTAATCAGCTTTAATCTAAAGAATTCCTTTTTCCCCAAGATTTAGAAAAATTCCCAGAAGTAATACTTACAATTGCAGATCTCTCTTTAAGACTGCAAAATTCCAACTCATCCGCCCGAGAGTCCTCCTCCGATTCGTTCGGGAATGTCAGGGCCTTAGAGATGTCCTTGATAAAGTCCAGAAATCCCATGTCCTCGGTTTGGGGACTGCAGCCGAAATTCTGAGATGGGGGAGTCAGAAGGGACGTTGCAGTGGCGACGGGTATCAGGGGGGACTCCTCGTCCTCCATCTCCCACTCTGAATAGTCCATCGAGGACTCATAGGAGGACTGCTCCAAGGGCCTTAGGGCCCCGATGCCCTGCAGCCAGTGCTCAGCAAACTTGCTTGGGATTAATGCGATCCTGTTGAGTGGGACTTAGAGCGCGACTGTGGCAGAGGATAGACTCAAAGCCGAAGGACCTCGAGGATCGGCTCAGCCTCCGGGGACGCGTTGGACGTTGAGGTCCCGGTGGTCAGGGTAGATGAACCGGTCGTGCCGGACAACAGCGCCCGCTGATGGTCCATGAAGGTAGACAAACTGCGCTCCAGAGCTGCCATTCTGGACTCCAGACCAGAAGGCTCTTCAGCCTTTGGTGAGGGCACTGAAGGACTGGGGCCTGATGGCAGCTCCCGCGAAGGGGAATCCTCGACGAGGATGGTGTCTAGGGGCCAAGGTCAGTCCGCGGTCGGATCCTTCTGGGAGACCTTCGCAGGCTGCTCCTTCTCCGTCTCCTCAGACGAATGTCTCAGACTGCGGGACCAGGCCCAGGGAGCCCCCGACCGGTCGGAACCATCCAAGGATGCTGCCTTCAAGTGTTTCTTCTTCTTTCTGGGTTCCCTCGAGGGAGACCCTCTTTCTGAGGACCCATGACGAGGCTCGGGTTTGGAGGGTTCCTCCCGAGATGTCGAGGCCCCAGATGAGGCTTTGGCCCTCGCAGATATCGGGGATTCGGGGAAAAACATATTGTGCTGCTGCTGGTGGCTCTTGAGGGCCTTGCTGGACCATCCTCTTGCAGAGACCGCAGGCTGCCGGGTCGTGATCTGGCCCAAGGCAGTGGAGACAGCAGTTGTGTGTGTCGGTCAAAGACATAATTTTAGAGCACCGATCACACTTCTTAAAGCCACTGGTAGCCACTGTTCCCTTTAAGCTGTGCGCGCGCGCACACACCTCGCCAAGCGAGCGCACATACTTTACAACAGAGCGCACAAAAATTACGGTTCTGATTCTGATAGAAAACACAGATGTCTTAAAATTTAAAAGTTGTGATTGTGATTACTAGAAATTTTCTGCTTCATTTAGAAATCGTCTATTTTCATTTAATTGGATTAAAATCAATGTGGTATACATACTGTATTCTGACGTGTAGTCAACTATAACTCTGAGTGTTATGCGGCGCACAAAAATGTAACCTTCCTTCAAAAGCTGCCCCTGATATTTTATGAGCACACAGCCCACAGAAAATTAGAGGGAACATTGCTGGTAGCCATGGGGGAAAAAAGTACCCCTGCGAGTTCGAAGACTCTCCGAGCTGCCAGTGGGAGAAAAAAGGCGCGAAGTTGCCAGAAAAAAAGAAAAGAAGGAAAGACTACAAAAGATAAACTGAACCAGATGCCGAGGCACCGAGGTCGGTAGGCGGGAAGAGTACTGGTGGAATACCGGAGACGAGTGTGAAACTCAGAGAGAGAAAAATCAACTTTTTCTGGGGGACGAGCCAGACATTGTCTGTAGGGCTCCGCAGAAAAAAGGAGACTGAGCAAGATGGCACTCTTGGGCAGGAAGGGGACCGTGCATTCATGGTGTTATCTCCCAAAGACTTTTTTTGAAAGCTGGGAGGATGCTTCTGCGAAGGCTCTGTCAGTGCTGATGTCACCCATATGTGAGAGGACTGACTTCCTGCTTGTTCCCGGGAACTAAGCTTTCTGAAGATGCTGCCAGAAGCCAGTCATTGAAGTACAGAACACAGTAGGTGAACCCATTTGTGCAGATATGCAGTTATAATGAAAGGGCACTTGGTGAACATTCTTGGCACTGATAAGTAAGGACACTATACTGATAATGTTCCAAGTGAAGAATAAACCATGGGCAGCTTCCACAATGTGGATAAACTGGAAATGTGTGCAAGCATCCTTTACCTTCTGAGTGTAGGAAACATGTTTATTTTGATCTTTTCCTTGTATACAGAAACACAGAAAAATGGTGGCAGATAAAGGCCATACAGCTTATCCAGTCTGCCCACACAACTTCTAAGTTTCACAAGCCCTTCTTTTCCCTTAGAGAGCCTCTGTATTTGCAACATGTATTCTTGAATTCAGATACAGTCCTTGTCTCAGACACCTATATTATGAAGAAATTAGACCTTACCTGCTAATCTTCTTTCCTCGAGTCTCTCCAGTCCAGTCCAGACGCATGGGATGTACCAGAGCAATACTCAACATTGGGAGGGACCTATGAGCCTGGCTTGCAACACTCACACCCCAAGCTGCACATCCCTTCATGCCTGAACATCTAGAGGATAGTGACACACAAAAGTATGAAGCGAGGATCAAGTCGCAGCTTTACAGTTGTTGACTAGTGGAACAAGACTTCAATCCAACTGGCGGAGATTACGTTTGAGCACATAAAAGGATAACACAACTTCTTTTAACCACTGTGCAACAGGGGCCTTAGAAGCAGCCTTCCCTTTATGCAGATCGCCAAAAAGAATTAAGAGATGATCAGATTTCCTGAAGGAATTAGTATACTTAAGATAACGCTTGAGGACTCTGAAAACATCCAACAGATGCAATTCAGAATCTTCAGAGCTGTCCTGTGTCCCAGAGAACAAAGAAGAGCCATCGACTGGTTAATATGAAACGCCGAAACAACCTTCAGCAAAAAAGAGGGAACTGGTCTCAAGACTACCTTCTCCTTCGAGATGACAAGGAAAGGATCCCTGCAAGACAGCCTGCAAGTCCGAAATCCTATGAGCTGAACAAATGGCCACAAGAAAAACAGTCTTCAAAGTGAGATCCTTCAACGAAGCCTAACATAGGCTCAAAAGGAGGACCTGTGAGAACAGAACCAATTCAAGTCCCATGAGGGGGACAGTGACACAGAGGTCTAAACTGCTTAACTGCCTTTGGAAAATGAACATCATTCAGATGAGAGGACAAAGAAAATCTTTGGACCCTGCCATAACAGGTCAAAGCTGCTACCTACACGTGTAAAGAATTTAAAGCCACCAGCTTGTCAAAAGGCAAGCACAACCGGAAAGGAAGCAGAGAAAGTCTGCACAGCCTTGCCCTCACACCAGTTCTCAAATACATGCATATTTGATATAAGACAAAGAATTTGAATGCTTCCGAGCTCAAAGCAAGGTCGCTATAACCTGAAGAAAGTAACCTTTCTTTCTTAGCTTAGCTCTCTCAATAGCCAAGCCGTAAGCAACAACCGAGCCACGTTCGGAATTAGAACAGGACCCTGAGTTAACAAGTTGTCCATCACCGGAAGATGCCACAGCCCATCCACTGTCAGCCGCACCAGATCTGCATACCAAGGCCTTTGAGGCCAGTCAGGAACCACTAAAATCACTAGACCCCAATGCATCTCTATCCTCTGGAGGACTTGGCCTATCAGAGGCCAAGGAGGAAAAATAGAGAAGAGATTCTGTAGGCCATTGCTGAGCTAGAGCATCCAGACCCTCTGACATCCTTTCCCGTCTGCAGCTGAAGAAATGCTGAACTTTTGCATTGGAGGCAGATGCCATCAGATCCATGATCGGCGGACCCCAATGGTTCATCATGCTGTGAAACATTGGCACTTTCAGAGACCACACTTCGGGATCTAGCTGATGTTAACTGAGAAAATCTGCCTGCATGCTTTCTTTTCTGGCCACGTGAGCCACTTAAAGAGCTAGAAGAGCTAGATGAAGCAGAGATATCTTCCTTGTCAGAACCACATTCCCCTGACGACTGATGTAAGCCACGATGGTCGCACTGTCGGAGAAAATTCTCACTGCTTTGTGGAGCAGTAGTGGATGAAAAACTTTCAGAGCAAGGACCACCACTCACATCTCCAAGTGATTTATGGACCAAGTCCTGTCCTCTCGAGTCCACTGGCCCTGCACCACCTGTGATAGACAATGTACTCCCTAATCGCTCAGGCTGGTATCAGTGGTCTCTACTCCCTATTCCGGAGTCTCCAACTGCATTACTGCATGCAACTTGGATGAGTTCATCCACCAATGGAGGCTGAGCTTCGCCTCCCATGGACATTGTAATATCTTTGGAAAGGAAGTGTTTCTGCGGAGACTAGTGGGACAACAAGGCTCACTGCAGAGGCCTCATATGAGCCCTGACCCAAGCCCCCAGATCCAATGTCGCCGCCATGAACCCTAGAATCTGTAGGTAATGCCAAGCTGAGGGATACCGCCTCTGATAGAAATTCTGAACTTAACTTTTCAGATTTACAATCCTGTCAGTAGACAAAGACACCCTGCCTGCGCCAGTCACGAAGCGAGCTCCCAAGTGAGTGAGATCTTGAGACAGGACCAAGTTGCTTTTGCTGACAATAACCCACCCCAGATCCTGAAGGAAGGCTATCACTTTCCTCGCAGCCTGCTGCCTTTCCTGAAATGACTACCCTGATTAATCAATCATCTAGATAAGGATGAATCAAAATGTCCTCCTTCTGAAGAGCTGCCACCACTACTACCATGACACCTCTGTGAAAGTTCAAGTAGCTGTAGCTAGACCGAAAGGTAAGGCCTAAAATGAAAAATGTCCCATCAAAATTGCAAAGCATAGATAACGCTGATGGTCAGGATGGATGGGAATGTGTACATAGGCCTCCGTGATATCTAAGGGGAGTCAAAAACTCATCCTCTCTTACCACTACAATGACGGAATGCAAAGTCGCCATACGAAAATGAGGCATCCAAAGGGCTTGACTGACATCTTGAAATCTAGAACCAGACAAAAGGAACCCCTTTCTTGGTAACGATGAAATAAATCAAGTAGCGACATTGTTTTAGCTGATCTGAAGGCACTTTGACCACTGTCTGCAGCTGAATTAGCCTGTCCAGCGTATCCGCCACCTCTATTGCTTTTAGTGAGGCTTTGCAAGGGGACAACATAAAGGCAATGGAGAGGGGTCTGGTAAATTCCATTGTGTAACCCTCCCAAATCACCTCTAGCACCCACTGATCGGATGTAATGTAGACCCAAGTGGCTTAAAAAGGCTTGAAGCCAACCTCCTACTGGAACCAACTTTGCTTGAGCCCCCTCATCTCATTGTGACTTCTGGGAGTTACTAGTGGCTCCTGAATAATATCTTCTATCTGAACCCCTACCCCCTGAAAGGGCTGCCCCCTCTGAGAGAATAGCAAAAGCTTTGAAAGAATGAAACGAGAGGACAGAAAATTCCAAAAGTTCCTAAAATGACCTCTAGCAGGATTGCACAGACTTGGATGTTTTAGGCTTATCCTCCAGAAGCTTAGGAACTTATCTAACGCTTCCCCAAAGAGAAGTTTCCCTTTAAAAAGAAGTGTACTAAGTTTAGTCTTAGATGTAACATTCGCAGACCAGTTGTGAAGCCAAAGCAGCCGCCGCGCTGAAACAACGCAAACCATGCACTTAGATGAGACTCTAAGTCATAAAACACATATGCCAAGTAAGCTGAACCGGATTCAAGCTTGGCTGCTTCTGAGCGAAATTATTGCAGATCCAGATCAGGCTCCGGCAAACTTTGAGCCTAATGTAAACATGCTCAAGAAACATATGTCCCACAAATGGACGCTTGCAATGTCAAGGAATTAATCTCAAAACACTGCTTTGGCAAAGATTTTAATTTCCTATCCTGGGCATCCTTCCAGGCAGCTTCACCTTCAACAGGAATGGTTGTCTTTTTAGTAACAGCCGAAACCAATGCATCACCAAACATAAACATAAACATCTAACTTAGGCAATTTAAGTAGATCTTTCTCCACTTGCAGAATTGGGTACAGACATGACATGGACCTGCCACCTCTTAACCCAGCCTCCAGAACTTCCCACTCTTCTTCAATCATCTCTTTGATGGCACTGTGGACCGGAAAGGACATCGGAGACTTTCAAATACTCTACACCAAAGGATTCTCCAAAGGTCCCTCTTTCACTGGAGAACCATGAGGAATATTAAGGGCTGCTAAGGACTGAGCCATCAAGACTGCCAACACTTCTGAATGAAAAACTCTGATAATAGAAGGGTCCCCACCCAGAGGAATCTCCCCTCTTAAGCTCCGTCCCAGAAGCATCCCCCAAAGACCAAAGGGTCCCTCCAGAGGATCATCAGAAGCCTCGGAAAGCATAGTTACTCACCTGTAACAGGTGTTCTCCAGGGACAGCAGGAATCAGTCCTCACTTATGGGTGACGTTGGCACCGATGGAGCCTGTGCAGAGCAATTCTCCAGCTTTCAAAGAAAGCCTTTGGGATTGCTGCCACACCTGCGTGGCCTCTTCCCGCCCAAGGGTGCCATCTTGCTCAGTCAGGACCCTTAGCTCGAGCCCTACCAAGCATATGGCAAGGGAAGGATAAAAATCCAGGGGAGGTGGGAGCGTAGTGAGGACTGATTCCTGCTGTCCCTGGAGAACACCTGTTACAGGTGAGTAACTATGCTTTCTCCAGGAACAAGCAAGAAGTCAGTCCTCGGTTATGGGACTCCCCAGCTACAGGCTACCGAACCTATAACCAAAAAATGCCTCCACGAGGCTGTGAGCAGAAGCCGATGCCCGAAGGAGCAAGAGTCCTCGGGTCCCCGGGGCAAAACCCTCGATAGCCCTTGAGAAGGGTTGGAGGGCAGGAGTTGCTTATACCCCGAACAGATTACGGAGTACAGCCTGGCCGAAGGCGCTGTCCCGGCGGGACTCTCTCTCCAGGCAGTAGTGTGAGGCACGCCCTGGTCATGGCCCGGCAGATGTCCACCAGAGGCACGGAGCGCAGTGAAGCTACCAAAGCCGCCTTGGCTCAGACGCAGTGTGCGGTGACTCGTCGATCCAGCGAGGCGCCTGCCTTGCGTGAGCAAAGGCGATGCAGTCTGCCACCCAGATGGAGAGGGTGCGTTTTGTGACCGCATGCCCCAAGCAATTGGAATTGTAGGTTACGAAGAGCTGGCCAGACCCGTGATGAAGCTGGTTGCACGGCAGATAGAAGGCGAGAGCCCATTTGCAGTCGAGTGTGTGAAAAACCCGTGGATGCCTGGTCGGCGTGGGGTCTCGAGAAGAAGGTCAGCAAGACTATCCCCTGATTGAGATGAAAATCCGAGACAACCTTCGGCAGGGACTTGGGGTGGGTACGGAGGACCATCCTGTTTCTATAGAACCTGGTGTAAGGGTTGTCAGCCATGAGAGCCTGGAGGCTCACTGACTTGGCAGGCCAAGGTCAAGGCCACCAGGAAAACCACCTTCCAGGACAGGTGCCAAAGTGAGCACATTGTCATCGGCTTGAAGGGTGAACGTGTAAGCTGCATGAGCATTATGTTCAGGTCCCACTCCGCCGCAAGAGGCCGGATGGGCAGCTTGGATAGCAAGAGGCTCCGCATAAAGCGGGAGACCAAGGGATGCTCCGAGAGGGGTTTGCCCTCTACGGGAAGGTGATTCGCAGAGATGGCACTCAGGTCTACCCTGACAGAGTTCGACTTCGGCCCCACCTTCGAAAGATGGAGAAGGTACTGGAGGACCCACCGAGTAGGACATGAGAAAGAGTCGATCTGGAGCTCGGAGCAAAAGACCGACAAGTGCCACCACTTGAAGGCGTAAGTGCGTCTCGTCGCGTCCTTCCTCGACGCGAGGAGGACCCCCTCGACCTCCTTCAGGAGATCTAGTGGAGCTAGAGAGACCTGTTCAGCCGCCAGGCTGTGAGTGACAACATGGACAGATTCGGGTGTAGCACCCATCTCTCCTCCTGCGTTAGTAGGCCCGGGGTGCAGCCCAGGGGGACCGGAGGCTCGGATGCGAGCCGGAGCAGGAGTGGGAACCACGGCTATCGAGGCAAGGAGGGAGCGATGAGTATCACTGACGTTTGTTTCCGGTGGGCTTTGTGGAGGGTCCTCACAATGAGAGGAGTAGGAGGGAATGCATAGAAAAGCCCAAAGGTCCAGCTCAGGAGGAATGCATCCTGCGCCTCCCTGTTTGGGTGTGAGACCGGGCTGCAGAAGTGGGGGAGCTGCGTGTTCGTCAGGCTGGCAAACAGGTCCACGGTCAGGGTCCCCCACCGATGGAACAGCAAGTTGGTCACCTCTGGGTCCAGCCGCCATTCATGAGGCAGAGGATCCTGTTGAGTTTGTCCGCAAGGATGTTCTCATGGCCCGGGAGGTAGACCGCTCGCAGGGTTATCCCCTGGTGGAAGGTGAAGGAACAGAGGAGGATCGCCGCTCGGCAGAGGTGGCGTGATCCTGTGCCCCCCTCCTTGTTGATGTAGAACATCGCCACCTGATTGTCGGTCTGCACGAACACCGACTTCCCTTGGAGATTGTCCTCGAAGGCCCTCAGGACCCACTGGACCACCTGAAGCTCGAGCAAATTTATCTACTGTTGAGCCTCTGTGGGTGACCATCGTCCCTGCGTGCACAGTGCACCACAGTGGGCCCCCCATCCCAGCAGGGAGGTGTCCATAGTCAGCACTATTTTGTGCTGCGGGGTCTGGAAAGGCAACCCCCCCGAGAAGATTGCAGGGGTCCTGCCACCAGTCTAAGAATCTGCGAAGGTTGCGGGAGACCCAAATGGGGTCTCTGAGGTGACTGGAGGCCGGGATCCACTGAGTGCTGAGGCACCACTGGGCCGTTTTCATGTGCATGCAGATATGTGGAACCACATGGACAGTGGAGGCCATGTGCCCTAGGAGGCGCAGCATAGTCAGTGCCGAGATCCGAATGGTGCTCTGGACCTGGGCCGCCAAGGCTCGGAGGAGAGCCATGTGGTCCACCGGCAGAAAGGCAATCGCCCACTGGGTATCGAAGCGTGCGCCAATAAACTCCAAGGTTTGCGCCGGTTCGAGGTGGGACTTGGGGTAGTTGACCAAGAACCCCAGGTGCTTGAGGAGGAGGATCGTGTGCGATACCTCCAGGCGGGCTTCTCCGGCCGAGGGCCTCATGACGAGCCAGTCATTGAGGTAAGGGAAGACCGGTACTCCCTGCCTTCTGAGGGAGGCGGCAGCTGCGGAGGGGCATTTCATAAAGACCCACGGAGCAGATGCGAGTCCGAAGGGGAGCACCCTGTATTAGTAATGCTCCCTTTGAACCCTGAAGTGCAGGAACTGCCTGTGCTGGGGGTGGATCAAAATGTGGGCGTAAGCGTCCCTGAGATCCACGAACCATAGCCAGTCGCCCTGCTGGAGGAAGGGTAGCAGGATGCTAAGTGATAACATCTTGAACTTCTCCCGCACCAAAAACTTGTTTAGTTTTCGGAGGTTGAGGATGGGACGTAGGCCCCCCGACTTCTTCGAAACGAGGAATTATCGGGAATAGAAGCCCCAACCTCGGAGGTGCGATGGTACCCTCTCGACCGCTCGCTGAGCGAGGAGGTTGTCTAACTCCCGCTGTAGGAAGGTCTTGTGCTTGGGGAGTCGAGAAGGCTCCGCCAGAGAGAAGGGAGGGGGAAGCTTGTCCAGGCGGAGACGGTAGCCGTCCCGGACTACTCAGAGAACTCAAGTGCCTGACGTGATGGACTCCCACTGAGGGGCGAAGGAGGACAGGTGTCCCCTCACTGGCTGCAGTGCTGCTGGAGGGCGAAAGGCTACGCTGCTGGCGTCAAAACCCCTGGGCGGGCTGAGGTGGCGCCAGGGTGGGGGCCTTGGGTCCTTTCGGCTTGCGATCACTATGGGGCCCAGACTTTCTTTACGTCACGGTGGACAGCGCAGGAGTGGGTGGGTACGGTGAGTAGCCCCAGTAAGGTAGACCCTTCCGTGGAAAGTACGGCTTCTTGGCCTGCTGTTTCTTTCAGGGAAGAGAGGAGGTCTTGCGCGAGAGGCGGGTTCGTGTGACGGACTCGGTTTCTATCTCGGCGGCCTTATCCTCCATCGGTTTGCCGAAGAGCTGCTCACCAAGACAGGGTACATCTAAAGAGCTTCTCCTGGACCCGTTGCTCTAAGTCTGAAGACTGGAGCCATGCCTGGCGTCGGGCCCCTATACCAGCGGCCGCCACTTGAGCAGAAGACTCAAATCTGTTGTAGGCGGCGTGGGAGAGGTATTTCGAGCACTCTGCGATGGACTTTAGAAGGGTCCAGAACCTGCTAAGAGGTTCACCCGCTAGGCCCACGGAGAAACCCCCGAGTTCCTTAGCAAGGTCTCGCAAAAACATGCTCATGTATAACTGGTATGCCTGGATACGGCAGGAGAGCATGGACCCTTGGTAGGCCTTGCGGCCTAGGGCGTCAAAGGCTCTCGACTCCCTGTCCGACGGAACCGAAAAGTGCGACTTCGAACTCTTTTGCTTTCTCACAGCCAATTCCACCACCATAGAGGTGGGGGGGGGGGGGGGGGGGGGGGGGAGTTGGGTTTTCCTGAACCCGGGGCCACACTGGACCCTGTACATTGCATCGAGGCATTTGCTCATGATGGGAACCGAAGCCGGAGTCTTCCACATGCGGAGCAGCTGCCTGGACAGAATGGGGGAAACCGGAACAGTAAGAGATTCCCGAGGTGGGGACTCGTACTGTAGGATGTTGAGCTCTTCAACTCGAGGTTCCTCCTTAGCCTGAGTAGCCAGGTTGAGAGCCCGCGCCATATCCCGTACAAACACCACGAAGGAGGTGTTCTCGGGTGGCGAACGCCTCTGAAAGGCAGGTGGGGACGGGTCCGATGGGAGGTCCCGATGAGCGCGGGTCTCTGGAAAGGTATCTCTGTCTGACTCCCAGTCTGAGAAATCGGTGTAGGAACCCGATTCGGACTGATTGCCCCATCCAGAAGCCGAGGCCCGCTTGGAGCTGGAGGCCCTGGAGGACCTCGCCCCTGAGGAACAGGAAGGCGAGTGAGACATACGCCGAAGACCATCACGAGGCCCTTGGCTCTCGGGGGTTTCCATGGCAGATTTTGGTGTCCCCCTCGAGGAAACCTTGGTCTCTAGGCGTGGGCCAGCGAACCTGGATACAAGCGCCTGCTGGGAAGCTATGAACGCAGAAACGCTACATTCTAGCACTAGCATACAGGGCTCCCACGTAGGAGTGGGGCCCTGTGACGCAGAAACCGGAGTCACTGGGTCGGGCATCAAGGAAGAGAGGGGGTCCTCGCCGGGATGGCCCTCAGGAGACCTGGCACCATCGCCCGGGATCTCTGAGTCTGTACGGGGTACCTTACGAGGTCGCTCCTTGTCTGACTCTCGGGAATGCCGACGGGGGCTAAGCGACTGAGTGCAGGAGCGCTCGCGCTTGGCGGGAGCCTCCGACAGCGACTTCAAGGCCTTCTTCTTCTTACGCCACTCCACTTCAGGGGACCCTTGGTCAGAGTGCCTTCTTGAGCGTGGAGCTGGGGTGGGAGATCCCACTGGCGGAGACGACTGAGGGTGACACCGGGGATTCCAAGGCAGCCTTACGGAAAATATCCTCAGACTTCTGCTTACGGCTGAGCAGGGCTTTTAAGGACATTTTCTTACAAAGCGAACAGAGCTCTGGATCATGGTCAGCTCCGAGAGAACGCAGACAGCAGTCATGGGCGTCTGTAAGCAACATGTTCTTGGAGCATCTATTTCATTTTTTGAATCCGGTGGCCATCGGGGCAAAAAGGGCCCCCGCGAGGTTGAAGACCCACGCAGCCAGCGGTTGGGAGAAAAAAGGGCACGAAGCCCACTAACAACAAAAAGGTAGGAAAAAACATCCCCTAAACTCAAAATAAGTGAAAGCAGGGGAAGGACGGGTAGAGGATCGGTGCAACCATAAAAATAGTGGGCCAATAGGTCAGAAAACAAAACACTTTTTCTGAGGGACGAGGATGTGCGTCTGAAGGGCTCCGCGGAAAAAGGGAGACTGAGCAAGATGGCACTTCCCACTCATCCTGGATCATCTGCTTGATGACCCTATGCAGAGGGAATACTGTCCTGGTCTTCTGTACTGCTTGAAACAAAGGATCCTCTAAGGGCTCCTCGTCCTCCTGTGGGGCCTTGTTGGAAATGTTAAGAACTGCCAAGGACTGAGTAATCAAGGAAGAGAGCTCTTCCCGGTGAAACATCCGTATGATCCGGGACGCCTCCTCCATCGGGATTTCACCTTCCCCCAGTTCAGTGGAGGCTGCCCCTGTCAGTTCAGCATGGTCCTCCTCCTCGGACCCAAGGGAGCCAGGATCATCCCATAGATCCATCTCCGGCCCTGGAGACTAATGTCCGCCTCCTCTTCCTCCTCTGGAAAGCCCCAACCCTTTGCTCGGGCCTTGTTGCTCCCCGAAAGCTTCTCACCCAGTTTCTTGCAAGAAGCCTTGTGCATGAGAAGCATGCATTCTGGAGAGAAACCCCCCAGAGTCACATGCCATCAAACCCCTGCTAAGAACGGGTCATGAAGCTTTCCCGCTCTTCACCTGCACCTCCAGGATAGGTGAGGTGAATGCCCCACCCTCCACGCTTGTCCCAGTTGCCCCAGCTACCAGCCTGGAGGAGTGCCGTCCTACCTCGTACCCGGAGGGCCCATCCATGTTCTCTAGGGTCCTAAGCTGGCTGCCCTTCCTGGACGACTCCTCTATCCTGCAGCCAATGGGGCCTCTCCCATGCATCCTTTACAAAGTCCTGAAGCAGAGAGTGAAGACTTTCGTAGCTCACATGCCAAGCAGTTAGCCTTATCCGGCATGACAGCTTCCCTGGAGCACACTGAGTTTAACGACAAAAACGGTCCTGTCTTTCCTCTGAGGCTAGGTGCTCTCCCCTCAACTAGGTCAGCAGCTGCTTTCCTGCTGTAAGTTCAAAGGACTGTCTCCTGCAATGTTGCAATGTGGTGCTTGCGATTCTTTAATCTTTTTTTTTTACACCTAAGGCAAACCGAGGAGAAAGAAATACCAAAAAGCCCAGCACCTTGTGAAGAGTTCGCTAGGACCCCCGCACTACCGGCTCTAGAAAATGGCACCGCTGTTCCCACACTCCTATTAAATTGCAGCCCCACACATGTGCTGATGCCTGAGCCTGATCCTGAGGCCCCGTGCTGCAGCTCCCCCGCTGCTAAAACATTTACCGGCGCTGGTTGCTTGTCCTGCCCACTCAGCCCTGGAAGCGGCATCAGCGGAAGTGGGAGTTACAGAGGTAGAATCTGAGACGGCGGGTTGGCCTGAAGATCACCACAATGTTCCTGACCCCTCGGGGATCAGTAGCCACGACCCACATGGCTACCTATCTGCTATAGCCCGACTCTTGCACCGGAAGGCCTCCGGTCTGAGTTTAGTTGTTTGTTGACATAGGTCACCTGCGTGGTTCCCGCTCGTCCAAGACCTTTATCTCTCGTCTTATTTTTATTTTTTTTGCAAAATGGTCAGAAATCTCCGTTAAGTGGCCAGCCACCCTCCCCCCCCCCACTACAGCTACAGCTACACCTAACACACTAACTGCCCAAAAGAACCAAAAGTAAACGGAATTGAAAGCAAATAAAAAACCTGACTGTGCGTCCCCTCGTGGGAATCTCCTCGCTCCAGTTGCTTGGAGACTGACAATACTGAGCCTGGTGGGCAGTGACTGTGCCCTATGTAGGGTGAGGTCATCAAGCTTTGTTACTGTTAGTCTCCAAGCTGCTGGTTGGGGGTGACAACCCATATGTTAGGACTGGACTTGAGGTACGCTAAGGAAAGGAATGTCAGCAATCCAGTGTGTGTAGGCTTGCCTCTGCTTAGCTGGAATACAACTTAAGAAAAGTAGGTCAGGAGAATGATGGACTATGGAATTCAGAGACCACCTTGGGCAGGAACTTGGGATGAGTGTAGAAGGACCACTCTGTTCAGGAAAAATTACATGTAGAGAAATAATGCACCAGGAACTGTAGCTTGCTGAAGGCAGCATTCCTATTGGGCAGCAAGCAGACTGGCTAATCCTTTGTTAATGAGAGAAAGAAGGTGAATGAGATTTGTCTTGGCCAGTAAGGTACCACCAGAATTAGTGTGGTTCTGTCCTGTGTGAATTTTTGCAGGACTCTGGAAATGAGCAGAAAGGCAGAAAATACAAAGAGAAATGTGGGCTCCACGAGAGAAAGAAGGTAGTGGGATGTTAGCCTCAGGATGGCAAGACAGAGAGCAAAATATGTGACATTTCCAGATTTATGTCGGCCCTTGAACAGCCTCTGTGAAACAGTCATCAAGAGAACCATTTATGGAGATGAAGATCACAGCCCAGTGGAACAGTGATGCGACTGAGGTCACCAGGAAGATATGAGGCCTGTAGGATGGACTTCATAGAGAGAACGTTGTTATTCACCTGTAATAGGTGATCTCCAGGAACAGTAGGAATCAGTCTTCACATATGGGTATTGTCAGCACCAACAGAGCCCATGTGGGAATGCTCCCCAGCGTCCAATTGGAAAGCTTTTGGGAACACTCCACTGGGCCTGCACATCTTCCTTCCTGCCTTCCCAAGCCCTCTCCTCAGTTGAGTTTGCAGCTGAGAGATAGAAGAAAAAAGAGAATACCCTACAACTCCTAGGGAAAGAGGGCGGATTGTGAAGACTGATTCCTGCTGTTCCTGGAGATCACCTGTTATAGGTGAGTAACAATACTATCTCCAGGAACAAGCAAGAATACAGTCTTCACGTATGGGACTCATTCGCTCCCAGGTACCAGACTGGAGTTGCTCACAGTGGTATCCCTGAGGCTAAAGGATAGCGCAGAGAAGGTGTGGATACAAGAAGCCCCATTGGATTGTATTGCAGATGGCAGCCCATCGACAGGGAAGTTTGATGCGAGAAAAAAATCAGGGACAGAGGATAGGAGTTGCAGTTAAGTCCCAAAAAGGTGCTGGAGGACAGCCTGGCCAAAGACAGCATCCCGACAGGAGTCCTTGTCTAGGCAGTAGTGTCAGCGAAGATATGAAGGGAGGACCAGGTAGCTGCATGACATATTTCATCAATAGAGACGGAACAAAAGTTGGCAACTGAGATTGCTAGGCCTTATGTTTGAGCAGTGATGTGACTCTCTAGGGAGAGTCCTGCTTGAGCATAAGCAAAAGAGATGCAGTCCGCAAATCCATTTGGATAGGGTGCACTTTCACTGGAAGTTCAAGGCGACTTGGATCAAAGGAAATTAATAGTTGAGAGGATTTCCTGTGATTCTTGGCTCTATCCAAGTAGAAAGCTAGGGCGCGCTTGCAATCCAAAGTGTGGAGCACTGCTTAAGCCTTGAGGCATGCGATCTGGGGAAGAAGATCGGTAGCATGACCGGACTGGTTGAGATGGAAGGCTGAGACCATCTTCGGAAGAAGTATGGATGTGTATGGAGAACCACCTTGTCGTGGTGGAAGCAGATATACAGAGGATCCAATATCAAAGCCTGCTGCAGTAAACTGATACGGCAAGCTGAGGTCAGGGCGATGAGGAAGATTGCATAAAAGGAATTTTAATGAAGCAGTGGCTAAAAGCTTCAAAGGAGGTTTTAGAAGTTGTGCTAGGACCACATTGAGATCCCAGGCCACCAGTGGTGGTCTGATTGGTGGCTTGGACAGTAGGAGACCCTGCATGAACTGTTGCACAAAGGGTGTGAAGAAATAGAATGCCTATTTACTGGCTGGTGATAGGCTGAGATGGCACTGAGATGAACTCTGAGTCAGTTTTGAGGCCTGCAGAGGATAAGTGGAGGAGATACTGTAAAACAAACCTCCAATGGACAGACAAAGGGGTCAATATGTTTTGGGATACACCAGAGAGTGAACCTTCGCCATTTGAAGGCATAAGAACATCTAGTAGATGGCTTGCGTGAAGCAAGTAGGATGTCCTTGACCCGTTGGATAAGGTCGAGGTCAACAGCCACTCCATGAGACGGAGGGCTTGTGGATTGGGATGGAGGAGTGTCCTATGAGCCTGTGAGAGGAGGTAGGGAGTATGACCCAGACAGAGGTAGAGAGAGAGAAGTTACTCACCTGTAACAGGTGTTCTCCAGGAGCAGCAGGAATCAGTCCTCACATATGGGTGTCATCGGCGCCGATGAATCCCCAGCGGAGCATTTCCCCAGCTTTCCATGAAAGCCTTTGGGAATGCAGGCAAGCATTCGCGGTTCACTTCCTGCCTAAAGGTGCCATAGCTAAGAACAGCACACAAAAATGAAAAAAATAAACTATGTACAACTGCAACTCCAAGGGGAGGAGGGAGGGTTGTGAGGACTGATTCCTGCTGCTCCTGGAGAACACCTGTTACAGGTGAGTAACTACTCTTTCTCCAGGACCAAGCAGGAAGTCAGTCCTCACATATGGGTGACTCCCAAGCTCTGGGCTACCGAGGAACCCAGGCTGAAAAAGAGAACTCCCTCTAGTCTCAGCAGCAAAGAAAGACTTTCCAAGGACACAACCTCCACCGGTAGCCCAACAGAGGGCAGGAGGGCAGGAGTTGCCTAAACCTCAAAGAGATTCCAGAGTACTGCTTGGCCAAAAGCACTGTCCCTACGGGACTCCCTCTCCAGACAGTAATGGGCCGCAAAAGTCTCGCTTGAAGACCAAGTTGCAGCCCTGCAGATGTCAACCAAGGGCACAGAGCGGAGAAAACCCACTGAGGCAGCCATTGCCCTGACACGGTGGGCCGTATCCCGACCCTGCAAAGGAAGGTCAGCCGCCTTGTAAGCCCAGGTGATACAGTCAGTCACCCAGATGGACAAGGTACGCTTGGACACAGCCAACCCCAACTTATTGGGGTCCAAGGATACGAAGAGCTGAGTAGCCCTTCTATGCCCCTGCATACAGTCAAGGTAGAAGGATAAGGCCCTCCTACAGTCCAGGGTATGCAGGACTGCTTCTGCCTGGCTTGCATGAGGCCTAGGGAAGAATGTTGGAAGAACCACCTCCTGGTTGAGGTGGAAAGAGGAGACAACCTTTAGGAGGAACTTTGGATGAGTCCTGAGGACTACCCTGTTCCTGTAAATCCTGGTGTAAGGCCTATCACAGACCAGGGCCTGAAGCTCACTCACTCGCCTAGCCGAAGTAAGGGCTATCAGGAAGAGTGTCTTCCAGGATAGGAAGCGTAGTGGACAAGTAGCCATCGGCTCAAAAGGTGGGCGAGTCAGTTACTGCAAGACCACATTCAACTCCCACGCAGGGGCAGGAGGCCGGATTGGAGGCCTGAGCAAAAGCAAGCCCCTGAGAAAGCGGGACACCAAGGGGTGAACTGACAGAGAATGTCCTTCCACCAGTGAGTGGTGAGCTTCTAGAGCTGAGAGGTGGGGACCCGAACAGAATTGGACTTAAGTCCCTGATTGGACAAGTGCAGTAAGTACTGAAGCACTACTGGCACAGTACAGGAGAAAGGATCCTCTGTACGTAGCTGACACCACACAGAAAACCTTTTCCATTTGAGAGCATAGGCTTTCCTAGTGGACTGTTTCCTAGAGGCTAGGACAACCTCCCCAACTTCCTGAGGCAGGCCCCAGGGAGCCAAAACTACAGGCCATCAAATTGAGAGCTTTGAGATTGGGGTGCAGAAGGGAACCCTGCTCCTGTGAGAGATGGTCGGGTTGCAACCCCAGAGGCAGTGGGGGATCCACCGCCAGTTGAAGTAGAAGTGGAAACCAAGGATGTCTCGGCCACCTGGGAGCCACCAGCAGGACCGAGGCCTTGTCCTGAAGAATTTTGAAGAGAGTTCGGGCCACCAAGGGCGTGGGAGGAAACGCATACAGGAGGCCCTGAGACCATGGAATCAGAAAAGCATCTGCTGCCATTCTCAGAGGATGCAGTTGCCTGGAGCAAAACTTCTACCAAAGGGAGACCCCATTTGAGGAAGATTTTCTGAACTACTGAAGGATGCATAGCCACTCGTGGGGCTGCAGAATTCTGCTTAATCTGTCGGCCAGGTAGTTGTCCTGGCCTGGATGGTGTACACAGCCTTGAGGAGCATGTTGTGCTTGAGGGCAAATGAACAAAGGTCCTGAGTCTCCCGACAAAGGATTCTGGACCCAGTCCCGGCCTGTTTGTTCACATAAAACATGGCTACTTGGTTGTCTGTCTGAACCAGGACAGATTGATGAGCCAGGGTAGGAGAGAAAGCTTTGAGTGCTAATCGAATAGCTCTGAGTTCGAGGAGATTGATCTGCTGTGCAGCTTCCCAAGGAGACCACAGGCCCTGGGTGCACTTGTCTAGACAATGAGCTCCCCAGCCCTGCAGGGAGGCGTCGGTGGTCAGTACCACCGTGTACCCAGGAATCTGAAAAGGCACCCCCTTTAGTAGATTGTGTGGGTGCAGCCACCATTTGAGGGAGTTCTGAAATTCTCTGGACACCCTTATCCTGTCTCCGAGGCTGCCTGTGGACTGTGACCACTGAGTCCGAAGGCACCACTGTGCAGGCCTCATATGGAGCCTGGCATTGGGGGTCACATGCACTGTCGAAGCCATGTGGCCAAGCAGCCTCAGGCAGAGTCTGGCGGAGACCAGTGACCTGCTGAGAAACTGATTTGCCAAGGCTATCAATCTTTGGGCTCTGTCTTTTGGCAAGAAAGCCTTTGCCAGCAGAGAGTCCAGCCTTGCTCCTATGAACTCCAAGTTCTGGGAGGGGAGCAAAGTGGACTTTGCGAAGTTTATTACAAACCCCAGGCTTTGAAGAAGAGCAATAGTTCTGAGGGTGGCTTGTCTGGCCTCCTGGCATGTCTGACCCCTTGATGAGCCAGTCGTCCAGATAGGGGAAGACAAAGATTCCCTGATTTCTCAGGTAGGCCGCCACCACTGCCAGGCATTTGGTAAAGACCCTGGGAGCAGAGGTGAGGCCAAAAGGCAGTACTCTGTACTGATAATTGTTTCCTCCCACAATGAACCTGAGGTACTTTCTGTGGTCTGGATGAATGAGGATGTGAGTGTACGCATCCTTTAGATCTAAGGAGCATAGCCAATCTCCCTGCTGGAGGTAGGGCAGAAGTGTTCCAAGAGTAAGCATCTTGAACTTTTTTTTCTCTAGGAACTTGTTGAGGTTCCTGAGGTCCAGAATGGGTCGAAGGACACCGGTTCTTTTGGGCACCAGGAAATACCTGGAGTAGAATCCGTGACCTTTCAAGTGGGGAGGCACAGGCTCCACCGCCCTGTCCACCAACAGACCTTGAAGCTCTTGAAGGAGAAGGTCTGTGTGCAGGTGAGGCCTTGGCGGTTCCCCTGGAAAGTATGGAGGAGGCAGTTGGTGAAAATGCAGTGCATAGCCCTGGTGGACTATGTCCAACACCCAACTGTCCCCGGTGATGAGGGGCCACTGGTGGGCAACAAGGGCGAGGCGACCTCCTGTGCAGGGTTGGGAGAACAGGGATGGAGAGGCTACGCTCAAGGAGTCAAAAACCCCCACCCTGCTGAATGGGAGCAGGGGCCGGAGGCTTGGGGGTCCTCTGCCTACGGGGCCCATTACCCTGCCCCTTGGCTTGCTGACCCTGGGGTGCAGCTTGGGTAGCCTGATATTGAGGGTACTGTTTATAGGCAGTGCCCTTCCTCGGGTAAAAGGGCTTTTTACCCGAGCCCTTCTTTTTATGAGAAGGGGCAGAGGTCTTCCTAGACAGCCTTGTCCGTGTAAGGTGCTCTGTTTCGAGCTGGGCGGCCTTCTCGGTCATGGGCTTGCCAAAAAGGTTTTCACCTCGGCAAGCAACATTGACCAACTTGTCCTGAACCCATGGCTCGAGGTCTGATGACTGCAGCCATGCCTGGCGTTGAGCCGCGATGCCAGCTGCCGCAACTCAGGCCGAAGCCTCGAAGTCATCGTAGGTGGCGCGGGACATGAACTTCGAGCAGTCCCGAATCCCCGAGGACAAGGACTTGAATCTCTGCAAGGGTTCCCCGGAGTGCAGCAGAGAACCTGGCTAACTCCTTGGCCAGGTCCCGAAAGTACATGCCCATGTACAGCTGGTAAGACTGGACATGGCAAGCAAGCATCGAGCCCTGGAAGCACTTTCTACCGACGCCATCGAGGTTCCGGGCCTCCCTGCCGGGGGGGGCACCGCGGAGTGCATCTTCTGGCTCTTCAGACGATGCATGGCCGATTCCACAACCATGGAATGATGTGGTAGCTGTGCTTTCTGAAAGCCAGGGCTCTTCCTGAGTCGATACATCGAATCGACTCGCTTGCTTAAAACCGGCGCCGAGGCCGGTGCCTCCCACATCCGGAAGAGGAGCCGTTCCAGCATCGGAGGAACCGGGACAGAAAAGGCCTCCTTCGGAGGAGAGTCATACTGCAGGGCCTCGAGCTCTTCAGCTCGAGGCTCTTCTTCGGGGTCCACCAGAATAGCCAAGGCAGTGGCCATATCCCGGACGAGATCTACTCCGGGGCTCAGACTGCGGTGAGTTCGATGGGACGCACCGAGTCTTGAACGTATCGGGGGACTCCTCATCCTCCGTCTCCCAGGCGGACTCGTCCGAGGAGGAGTCAGGGTCCGACCCCGTGGGGCCCTGGAGCACCCGCCCCGACGCCGGAGGCACCGGCATCGACGCCCTCGGTCCCGAGCGGGAGGTCGAGGGAGACCGCAACCGAGGTCGACTTCGAGCCATGATGGACTCGAGTATCGGCTCGGTCCCTGGGGTCAACTTTGATGTCGATGTCCCGGTGGTCGGGGCAGATGCGCCAGACAGGCTGGCCATCAGTGCCCGCTGCTGCTCCATGAAGGCAGACAATCTGCTCTCCAAGGCTGTCATCCTGAGACTCAGCTCAGGAGACGCAGCAGCCACCGACTCGGGCCCCGGCGGTGCCGGGCCCGACATCGGCTCCCTGGGAGGAGAGTCCTCGAGGACTACAGGGCTTACGTGTCCAGCAGACTCCGGCTCCACGCGAGGAACTTTGGCAGGCTTCTCTTGGTCCACGGGCCCAGGGTGACGGTCGGTTGTCTTAGACCTGGCCCTCGAGGAGCCAGGGACCTCCTCCGACGACGCACTCGCGAGCCGCTTCTTCCTCTTGCGTTCCCGGTCGAGGGACCTCCTGTCCGAGGAGCTTTGACGGCGCTCGGGATCCGAATCCCAAGATGTCGAGGCCTCAGATGAGGTCCGGGCCCGGCCGGAGGCTGAGTCCGAGAAAAGCCTTTCTTTCTGCTGCTGGCGACTTCGGAGTGCCTTGGAAGACATCTTCCCACATGGCCCACACGACTTAGGGTCGTGATCAGGACCGAGGCACCGGAGGCAGCAGTTGTGTGTGTCGGTGAGAGACATTAATTTCTTACACCGATCACACTTCTTGAAACCGCTGGAAGCCATTGGGGAAAAAAGAGTCCCTGCGAGGTCAAAGGACTGGCCTTCCAGGGAAAAAGCAAAAAAGGGCGCGAATGCCAGCCACGAAGGGCAAAAACCGAAAAAGAAGAATCGGGCTCGATACCGGTGTACCGAACCCGGCGGGAGGGGAAACCGGCGTCGAACCGGGAGAAAAAACAGCGAGTATCGCCGAAAAAAATCAACTTTTATCCGGGATGACAGAACACACGTCCGTTGGGCTTCTCGGAAAAAAAGAGATTGAGGTAAGATGGCACCTTTAGGCAGGAAGGGAACCGCGCATGCATGCCTGCATTCCCAAAGGCTTTCATGGAAAGCTAGGGAAATGCTCCGCTGGGGCTTCATCGGCGCCGATGACACCCATATGTGAGGACTGACTTCCTGCTTGGTCCTGGAGAATCTGTGCTAGGCGAAGCAGCAGAGGAAACCATGGCTGGCATGGCCAGTAAGGGGCTATTAGAATCATGGAGCCCCGACTCGCCTGCAGCTTGAACAAGGGTATTAAGGGGGTGGGCAGGGATGCATACAGAGTAGTCCCTTTCCTCAATGGAGAAGGAAGGCATCCATTGCCTGGCTGTGCTGGGAGGGAAGCTTTGAGTAAAACAGTGGACGTTGTGCATTCTCCTGGGTGGCAAACAGATCTATCCTGGGGGTCTCTCACATGTGGAAGATCCAAGATGCCACTTCCCGATTCAGAGTCCACTTGTGTGGATGCAGGACATAGATTCTGTCCGCAAGGAGATTGAGTTCGCCTGGGAGATACACCATCCTAAGATGTATGCGGTGCGCAATGGAGAAGAATCAGAGATGAAGGGTTTCCTGGCAAAGGGAATAGGAACCTGTTCCCTCCAGCTTGTTCACATAGAACATGGCCACATGGTTGTCCATTCGGACTAAGGCCCGGAAAGTTGGGATTGAAAAACCTGAAGGGCATGCGTGAGAACACGAAGCTCCAGAAGGTTGATCTGCAAATGAGACTCTTGGTGTGTTCACTGCCCTTGTGTAGTGAGACCATCGAGATGTGCTCCCTATCCTAGTCTAGAAGCATCCGTTGTCAGGGTGCATTGAGGTGGAGGCTTCTGAAAAGGTGACCCTCCGAGTAGGTTTTGAGGGGAGCACCACCACCAAAGGGAGATGACAAGAGGAGGGGTGATGCAAATCTTGTCCGAGAGAAGCCCGGTCGCTTGGGTCCATTGAGAAGAAAGCATCCTATGGCTTGCTGCACATGCAGATGAGCATAGGGGACGATATGGACTGTGGAGGACATGTGTCCCAGAAGGCGTATTATATCTTGAGCTGTTAAGGCACTGTGACTCGTTATAGTGTAGGCCAGCTCGATAAGGCGGGCAACGCGGTCCTGTGGAAGGAAAGCTCAGGCTTGACATGTCCAGAAGTGCTCCGATGCATTTGAGCCCCTGGGATGGCACCAGGTGCAATTTTGGAAAGTTTAGGACGAAACCAGATTGGAAGCTCAGTGACAGTGCGATGAAGAGATAGTTTTACCTCTTCTGAGGATTCTCCCCTGATTAGCCAATCGACTAAGTAGGGGAAGACAAAGATCCCTAAAGTACACAGGAAGGTGGCAACCACTGCCATACATTTTGTGAATATTCAGGGTGCTGAGGCTAATCCGAAGGGGAGCACCCGATATTTGTAGTGGATTTGCTGGAACCGAAAACACAGATACTGTCTGTGTTGAGGATGGATCAACAAGTGTGGGTATGCTTCCTTGAGGTCTACAGAATTAGCCTTCCTCCTGGAGGTGTCTGAAATTTTTCAGGAGAGCCTTTTGAGGGCGAGATCATCCACCTCAAGCTCCCCAGCCTTCTCTCTCCAACCCTTTCCAAAGAGGTTTTTCTCCAGAGCAGGGGATATAGGACAATGTATCCTGAACCTACTGCTCAAGGTCAGATGCCTGGAGTCAGGCCATTCTCCGAGCACAGATGCAGACTGCTGAAGCTCTGCTGGATGATTCAAAAGCTTCAAAAGATGCTCTGGTAAAAAACGTGGATGTATTCTGGTTTTGCCTAAGGCCTGGAATGCATCATATGTTTGTCATCAGGAAGATAGGAGCAAGGTTATCCAGATCCTTGGAGATATCTTTGAGATACAAGCCCATGCAGATCATGTAAGAAGTAATCCTAGAAGTAAGCACGCATGCCTGAAAGCAACGAAGCCCAAAGCATTGAGAGTTCTGGAGTCCTTGTCCGGAGGCATGGAAGAATGAGTTTTAGAACTCTTGATGCAAAGCATCGCTAATTCCACCACCATGGAATGGTGTGGAATTTCAGGCTTTTGAAAGCCAGGGCATGGAGGAACTCGGTACATGGTATCGAGTCACTTGCTAATAGGCGGAACAGTTAGCGAGGCTTTCCACATACGTAGCATTAGATCCCGAAGAATCCGATACACCGGTAATGTGGCAGCTTCTTTGGGCATCGAGGGATATTGGAGGATTTCTAATTCCTTTGCCCTTGGGTCCGTCTCGGAAGTCACAGTAATCTGCAGGCCCACTGCCATGTCTCGGATGAAGTCCTGAAAAGACATGCCCTTTGGCAGGGGCCAATGCCGCTCATGAGGAGGGGAGTGATCAGAAGGGAGATCTTGGATTCCCCTGGAATCCTCTGATGCATCATCAGAAGAGGTAGAGTCCAATACCGGGAGAAGTTTGAAGTATCGACGGTCTAGCGCCAATATCGAGGCACAATGCCGGTACCGATGTTCAGGTGGTACAGCACCGGGAATCTGTTGGGTACAGATGTTGCCTGTCTGTTACAAAGCAGGCATCGGAAGGAGAGGATCCCCCAATACCAGTTCAAGGGCTGGCATCGGTCCCAAAGGTATCGACCTCAGAACGGATGCCAACACCTGCACTACTGGCACAGTCAGTACCAAGGCTGCCAGGAGTGCTGCCAAGCTCCTCTCGATAGCCAGTATGCGCCGGTCGAGGGAGGAGGCCGAGTGGATCACTTACAAGGCTTTAAGCCACTGTCCCGGAGCATGGAACCAGTAGCTCTCTGGAGGTAGAAGCCTTGGGAGCATCCTGGAGCCCTTTTTGTGCTTTGGAGGACTGGTCCTCCCACTGGAACTGTTTGGCAGACCGGTCTGCATTGGATGCACCTTTCGGTGACTCTCGATGCCAATGAAGGGACTTACCTCAAGGATCGGTATCGATGTTCAATGCCTTAGACTTATGCTTGGACTTAGAGAAGACCTGAGAACCAAGAGAGGAGGCAGATGTCCTCGATGATGCGGAAGCCACTGAAATCAAGTCCAGGGCAAACAGAGAACCATACTGTCTGGCCCTGTTCTTTAGGCCTTGTTTTGTCATTTGTTGGCACAAAGGACAATCAGTCGGCGAATGGTCTGGGCCCAAACATTTTAAACACTAGTCATGTTTATCAGTTACAGATATTGTACCATAACACTTGGTACATTTTTTTGAAGCCACTGATGTGTTTTTCTATCATGGCGGAAAAGAGTAGGCCTAGGCCTCATTTGGCAGTACAACCACCAAAATTTGGAAAAAAAAATGAAAAGAAAAAAATAAAAAGAACAGAAATATCGGGGCTAGTATCAGGGAAGGTACCGGCATTGACACAAAGGCAGAATACAGATTTAAACAAAAAAAATGATGTTTTTCGGCAGTGACAGGAACAAACCCTCCTGCTAGATCCACAGAAAATGAAGAACTGAGGAGAGGAGTTGGGAAGGCAGATGTGCAGGTGCAGTGGGGTGCTCCCAAAAGCTTTCCAATTGGATGCTGGGGAGCGTTCCTGCGTGGACTCAGTCAGTGCCAACAATACCCATATGTTAAGACTGTATTCCTGCTTGTTCCTGGAGATGGCCAGTTCCATATTTTGGTTGCTTATTGGCACTGATCGAACAACCTTAAACCACCTTGTTTGTTGATGTAGAATATGGCAACCCGACTGTGCAGGCAAAGGACCTTCTTACCATAAAGCCATCCTTCAAAATCTAGAGAGTAGAAGACAGTCTATAGTCCTGGAAGATTGATGTGCATGATTAGTTTATAATGTGTTTAGAAGTCCTGGGTGTGCAGATAAAGAACCTGCACACACCACCCAAATGTGATGGGAAAGAATAACCACTGATGAAGCTGGTGGGTTGCTTCCAGCAGTGTAGAATGAGCTTGACATCTGGTGACAGAGCAACTCTTTTAGTAAGGGCTGTAATGTTGGTCCCAGTGGAACTTAAAGTACGAAGTCTCATGCCTAAGAGATGGATGCAGACACTGACTTACTATTTGACCCAGGACTTTAAGGATGCTGCAGGTTGCTTCTAATTTGGCTTCACATATTTTTCCCCCTAAACCCTCCTCTCCCCTTCCTCCTTTCTGTTTCTGTGGATAACTCTACTTCTCCCTGTCTCCTCAGCTCGCAACCTCGTGGTCGTCTTTGACTCCTCTCTCCTTCTCCACACATATCCAACTAATAGCTAAAACTTACCGTTTCTTTCTCTATATCATCAACAAAATTCGCCCATTCCTTTCTGAACACACTACCAAGACACTTATCCACTCCTTAGTCACCTCCAGTCTAGACTATTCTAACCTACTCCTTGCTGGTCTCTCTCTGAATCATCTCTCCCCCCTTCGATCTGTTCAACACTCTGCTGCGACTAATCATCTGCTAGCCTCATCATGCTCATATTGCTCTCTTCTCAAGTCACTTCATTGGCTCCCTATCTGTTTCCGCATCCAATTCAAACTTCTCTTGTTAACCTGTAAGTGCATTCACTCTGCAGCTCCTCACTACCTTTCCTCTCCCTACACCCCTCCTCGGGACCTCTGCTCTTCTGGCAAATAGCTTCTATCTGTGCCCTTCTCTTCTATTGCTAACTCCAGACTTCACTCCTCTCACCTTGCTGCTCCTTATGCCTAGAACAAACCACCTGAGTCTGTACGTTAGGCACCTTCTCTGACCCTTTTCAAATCCAGGCTGAAAACACACCTCTTCACTGCTGCTTTCGGATCTTGACTCATCTGATTTCCTTTGTGTTTCCTTACCATTCCCCTCAGAAGCATCCTGTGTCTCAGCTACTGTGTTGTCTGTCTTGACTAGATTGTAAGCTCTGATGAGCAGGGGCTGTCTTTTACATGTGTCTGTGCAGTGCTGTGTACGTCTTGTAGTGCTATAGAAATGTTCAGTAGTAATAGTAGTTGGTGAATAAAGGTGATCTGACTATGGAAATTATCGCACAATTGCTCTGATCCCACATGCTGGCAAGATTCTACTCAAGATCATTCAATGGAGACTACAACCATACCTGGAACAAGAACTGCTTGAAGTGCAAGCAGGGTTCAGGAAAGGGCGAAGAACAAGAGACATCATTGTGGATGTGAGATGGATCCTTGAAAAGACAAAATAATACCAAAAGGATATCTATATATGTTTTATTAAACACAGCAAGGCCTTTGACTGGATAAATCATAAATAGACCACATTGAGAAACATGGGTATTATCAGAACACCTAATAGTTCTCATGCACAACCTTTATATTGATCAAGCAGCAGCAATTCAGACGGAACAAGGGGAAACAGAATGGTTTAAAAAACTATGTTTATTTAATTTATTTATTTATTTAACATCTTTTATATACCGCACTATTTATAATCAGCGCGGTTTACATAGAACAATAAAACATCAGATAAGATACATATTATCTGGGTTTTTTTTTACATAGAACAGGAACAAAAACTTGGGTAACCGGGGTAATTATTTACAATGAATAATAGTCAATATTCATTGACTATGTTGTGTTGGGGGATGTGTTTTGAGCTGGAGCAAATGTGTGTCTGATTATATTTAGCTCTATTAATGGCAATATTCTATAATTAAATTAAAACAGACCCGTTATGACTATCTGAAACTGGGCTTGATCATATTTTAAAGGTCCAATAAAAATAGTTTGGATCTGCACCGAGGATGATACTTGTTTAGTAGTAATTTTTGTATCTTTCATTGATTGGGGTGCTTAAGGAGTAGCAGGATGAGGCGAGATGGATGGAACTTGACCGTGTCCTGGCTGCTTCCTTAAAACCGTACTATTTGCCATAGGGTGCACTGAGATTTTTGTACCATCCACAGAGGCATACCTTTCCGGACAGATCTTATGCAATATCGCTTATAAACCGTAGTTACTCACTTGTAACAGGTGATCTCGGGGGAACAGCAGGAATTGAGTCTTCACATATGGGTATCGTCGGCACAGACGGAGCCCATGCGGGAACGCTCCCCAGCGTACTATAAGAAAGCTTTTGCGACCATCCCACTGCGTCTGCGCTGCTGCCTTCCTGCCTTTCCAACTCTCCCTCTTCAGTAGGGTTTGTATCCGAGACAAAAGGAGAGAAGGAAAGAAAAAAGGGAGAGACAGAGATATAACTCCAAGGGGAGGTGGGTGGGTTGTGAAGACTCAATTCCTGCTGTTCCCGGAGAACATCTGTTACAGGCGAGTAACTACGCTATCTACAGGAACATGCAGGAATGTAGTCTTCATATATGGGACTCCCAAGCTTAAAGATGTCAGGGAGATGACTCCAGAGAGAGAGCAGTGAAACACAGGCTGAAGTGGGTCATGTTTCCTCCCAAGGATCTCTGGTATCGAAACCCAGGATGGGGGGTAGGAGTTGTTCTAAGTCTGAAAGAGATGCTGAAGAACAGCCTGGCCAAACGAGGCATCCCGATGGGAATCCGTGTCCAAGCAGTAATGGGCCTCAAAAGTGTGGACAGAGGATCAAGTGGCTGCTTTGCAGATGTCGTCAATCGACAATGAGCGAAGGTTGGCAATAGAGGCAGCTATTGCTCTTACACTGTGAGCTGTGACATGACCTTCAAGAGAAAGTCCCTTACTGTCATAGGTAAAGGATATGCAGTCTGCAATCCACTTGGAGAGTGTTTTCTTGGAAACTAGTAAACCTAGGTGACTGGAATCAAAGGCAACAAAAAGATGTGAAGCCTTTCTATGCTGCCTAGTCCTCTGAAGGTAAAAGGCTAAAGCCCGTTTACAATCTAGAGTGTGAAGATTTCTTTCTGCACTAGAGGCATGAGGTCTAGGGAAGACGACAGGAAGGTAAACCGACTGGTTCAAATGAAAAGGCAAAACCACCTTTGGCATAAAGTGAGGATGAGTCCTAAGAACCACCTTATCATGGTGGAACCTTGTGTAAGGATGCTCAGCCACTAAAGTTTGTAGCTCACTGATACGTCTTGCAGAAGTGAGGGCAATTAGGAAGATCACCTTCCAATAAAGAAACTTCAGGGATGTAGTGGCTAAGGATTTGAAGGGCGGCTTTATAAGCTGTCCAAGGACAAGATTTAAATCCCATGCCATGGGTGGTGGCTTAATGTGAGGCTCAGTTAAGAGTAGACCTCTCATAAAATGCGCTATAAGCGGCTGAGAGCACACAGGTTGTCCATCAAAGGGCATGTAGAAAGCCGCAATGGCACTAAGGTGGACCCTTACTGAATTAGTTTTAAGTCCAGAGGATGAAAGGTGGAGGAGATACTCCATTAATGCCTCTACTGGAACTGAAAAAGAATTAAGTTCCTTTTCTGAACACCAGATAGAGAACCTTCTCCACTTAAAAGCGTAAGCACAACTTGTGGAAGGTTTCCTGGAGGCCAAAAGGATATCTTTAACCTGTTGAGAGAGGTTGATGATATGTAGTTCTAAGCTCTCAGCAGCCACGCCATCAGGTGCAAGGACTGAGGGTTGGGGTGCAGAAGCGTCCTGTTCTCCTGGGATAGAAGATCTGGAGCCCCTCCCAACTCCAGAGGTTTGGCTTGAGAGAGATGTAGAAGCAGTGGGGATACCACGTCTGTCATGGCCAGCGTGGGGATATGAGGATCATATGACCCCTGTCTCTCTGAAGATTGAAAACAGTTTTGGGAATGAGGGGAATGGACGGGTAGGCATATAGGAAGTCCTGACACCAGTGGAGGTGGAAAGCAACCATTGCCTGACTGTTCCAAGCAGGAATTCTGGAACAGAATCGGGGAAGTTTAGTATTCTGAGGACTTGTAAATAAGGTCTATATCTGAGCTTCCCCAGATTCAAAAGATTCGAGCAATTTGCTCTGAATGAAGAGACCACTCATGTGGCAGCAGTACTGGACTGAGTTTGTCTGCTAGGAGATTCTGTTTGCCTGGGAGATACACTGCTAGTAGGTGAATCTGAAGGCCTCTTGCAAAAGACCATAGGTGTAGAGCTTCGTTGCACAATGCCTGAGAACCTGTTCCACACTGCTTGTTCACATAGAACATGGTTACCTGATTGTCCATCTGGACAAGAACTGTCTTGAAGCGCAGATGGTCCTGGTATACTCAAAGAGCGTAGAAAATGGCTCTGAGTTCTAGTAGGTTTATGTGAAGACAAGTCTCCTGCTGGGTCCAGAGACCTTGAGTGGAGAGATTATCCAGATGAGCTCCCCACCTAACTTGGACGCATCTGTCATCAAGGTAGCTTGGTGCAGTGGCTGCTGAAAAGGTGACCCTACGAGTAGGTTTTCTAGCGATTGCCACCACTGAAGGGACGAAATGAGGTGTGCCGAGTTTCTGATTTTGTCCCCAAGACGACCTGACGCCTGAGTCCACTGAGAGGCTAGGGTCTACTGGGCTGCTCGCATATGTAGGCGAGCGTAGGGGACCACATGTACAGTGGACACCATATGACCGAGCAACTGAAGCATTTCTCGAGTAGTTAGGAAAGTTTTCATAGCTGCTTGAGAAGCCAGTTGAACTATTTGAGCACAGCGTAGCTGTGACAGGAAAGCCCTTGACAGCCGAGTGTCTAGAAAAAACCCTAATTACTCTAGGGATTGAGTAGGGGTAAGATGGGACTTTGGGAGGTTTATGACCAATCCGAGATATTGAAGAACTTGCATTGTGCAGGAAAGAGTAGAGCTGGCCTCTGGAGCTGTTGATGCTCGGATTAGTCAGTTGTCTAAGTTGGGGAAGATAAATATCCCTAGAGTCCTTAGAAATGCTGCTACTACTGCCATGCATTTTGTGAAGACTCTTGGGACGGAATCCTGGCCAAAGGGTAGAACCCTGTACTGGTAATGTCTTCCCTGAAAGAGGAGTCGAAGAAACCTCCCGTGTTCTGCATGAATAAGGATAGGTGTATACGAGTCCTTTAGGTCTAGAGAACATAGCCAATCCTGACTCTGGATGTAAGGGAGAAGTGTTCCGAGAGAGATCATTTTGAATTTCTCTCAGAACAGATATTTGTTTAACTCCCTGAGGTCCAGTATGGGCCAGTACCCTCCTGTTTTCTTTGGTATAAGGAAGTAGGGGGAATAAAAGCCCAGGCCTTGTTGAGAAAGAGGTACCTCCTCTATCGCACCCTGAGCAAGGAGTGAGGTAACTTCCAGACACAAGAGAGTGGTGAGGGGGGCCGAGAACTGACCTTTCTTGGAGTGGGGGAGGGGGCATACTGTGGAAATGGAGTTTGTACCCCTCTGTCATATGGAGAGAGTCCAATGCTCTGATGTTATCTGCTGCCACCTCTTGGCAAAGTAACACAGAATGCCTGGAATGTTGAGTGGCTCTGCAATTTTTAGAGGTAGGATGTCTAGGTTCACTAGGAAGGAGTCAAAGAGCTAGTGGAGGTTGTGTCTGATGAGCTGGCTGAGCTCTGGGAACTTGAGCCTTTCTTTGCTGTTTCGGCTGCTGTTGCCCCTTCTGGGAAGCATAGACTGGGCAGTGGACAGTATGGGTGTAAGAAGGATAGAATTTATTTTTCTTCTTGAAAGAGTTTATTAAATGTCTTTTTCTTAGCTGGGTTGGCAGTGGTCCTTGAGAGCCTATTTAAGGTAGCGTACTCAGACTCAAGTTGAGCAGCTTTGTCCTGCCAATTCTTGCCAAAGAGGTTTTCTCCCATGCAAGGAATATTCCCCAGCTTATCTTGCACCCACTGCTCTAAATCAGATGCTTGTAACCAAGCAATCTAACGTGCACCGATGGAAATAGCAGAAGTCCTGCTGATACATTCAAAACAATCAAAGGTTGCCCTGTTCATGAACTTAGAAACATTTTGGGCATGTTTAACCAGTGTAAGGAAATCAGCCCTCTTGTCATTAGGGAGAAGAGAAGCCATTAGTTCCAAATCTTTAGTAACCTCCCGAAGAAACATACCCATGTAGAGTATGTATGAACTTATTCTGGCTGATAACATAGAGGCCTGAAAACATCGATGGCCAAGGGCATCGAGAGTTCTCACCTCACGCCCTGGAGGATTAGATGAATGTGTCTTGGTACTTTTAATTCGGCGCATTGCCAATTCCACAACTATGGAATGGTGTGGTAACTGTGTTTTTTGGAACCCGGGACACTGCGGTACCTGGTACATTGTATCGAGTCTTCAAGAATGTGGAGACACTGTTAAATCCTAAGCATTAGGTCATACAAAATCCAATGTATGGGACGTGTTGCAACCTCTTTAGGGGCTGCCGGATACTGAAGAATTTCAAGTTCTTCAGCTCTTGGTTCCTTCTTGGGGGTCATGGTGATCGAGAGGCCCCGAGCCACATCCCATATAAAGTCTTGAAAAGACACGCCCTCCAGACGAGACATCCGGCATTGTGGGGAAGGAGAGGGATCCTCTGGAAGAACCGCTCCAGTACCGATGGAGTCATCGGAAGAATTGGAATTGGAAGACTTGAAGTATCGACGGGCCGGGTGCTCCCGCACTGTCTGTCGACGGTACCGACTGAAGTCGGCATTGGAATGCCTCAATACTAGACCCTCTATGCTGGACACCGATTCTAGGGCTGACATGGGTGGTAGCGTGGAGAGCGGCGCAATGGTAGATGCAGATACATCCGGTACTGGTACCGATGACTGCGGAAACTATTGCAGCGGCTTTAGCGGTACGGAGGCTGCTAGCAAGACTGCAAGACTCGCTCAATGGCTAGGATACATTGATCCATGGAGCCTGCCGATGTCTGGGTGGGTATCTGTACTGGCAGAGTGGGCTACAACACCAGAACATGGCACCAAGAGACCTCCAGAGGTGGACACCTCGGGAACATCTTGGGACCCCGATAATGCTTTGGAGGGAAGGATCTCCTGCCGGGGTTGTTTGGCCGGTGTATTCTCCTCGAGGGCAACACTAGAAGCATCTCGATGCTTAGAAGGATATCTATCTTTTGAGGACTGGCCAGTCTTTGAGGAAGACCTGGGTTTGGTTACCTGACATCCATGGGAGGAAGATGAAGCCCTGAACGACATTGATGCAACGGACATTGCATCCGAGGCAAAAAGGGTGCAGAGTTTTGCAGCTCTATTCTGCAGGCCCCTGTTAGTCATCTTTCTGCAGAGGAGACACTCCGATGGTGAATGGTCTGGGCCCAAACATTGAAGACACCAGTTATGGGTGTCAGTAGCAGAAATAGTACTGCTACATTTAGAACATTTTTTGAAACCACTAGTTGGTTTCTCTGTTTTAAAGAAAAACAGGGCCTACAGCCCAAAATGGCACCAAGGCACCAAAAGGGGAAAGACCCTCAAGAAAAAAAAATTTTTTTTTTTTTTTTCAAAGAAAGAAAGAAAGACGACACCGATGGTACCGGTGTCAGCGTCGATGGGAAGGCAGACGTGACCACAAAAAAGAAAATTTTCTGCGGTGACAGGAATTGCTGCCTGTCAGCTCTGCGGAAAACGAAAAACTGAAGAGGGCGAGTGGGAAAGGCGGGAAGGCAGCAGCGCAGGCGCAGTGGGATGCTCCCAAAAGCTTTCCTATAGGACACTGGGGAGCATTCCCACGCGGGCTCTGTCGGTGCCGACGATACCCATATGTGAAGACTACATTCCTGCTCGTTCCTGGAGATAAAATGTTACAAAGAACAGAACCAAAGACCAAACCCTGTGGCACACCACTGGCAATGCCCCTATCTTCAGAGTGAATTCCATTTACTACTACCTTCTGTCGGTCCACTCGATCAGTTTCACATCCAGTCAGTCACTTTAGGGTCCATCCCAAGGGCACTTGACTTATTTTTAAGTCACTGATGCAGAATGGTCTCAAAGGCCTTGCTGAAATCTAACACTACCACATTTAGCATTCTCCCCCAATCCAGTTCTCTGGTCACCCAGTCAAAGAAATCAGATTCGTTTGACGATACCCCACTCTAGTAAAGCCATGCTGTCTCGGATTTTGTAATCCCTTGGATTTCAGAAACTGCACCAACCTCTGCTTTAGCAGAATTTCCATTAATTTACCCACCACAGAGGTCAAATTAACTGGCCTGTAATTACTAACCTCTTTCTTACTTCTGCCTTTGTGGACAGAAACCAAATTCATTCATCTCTGGTCCTCCAGGATCCCTTCTGACTTTAAAGAAGCATTGGAAAGGTCAGCCAGCAGAGCCCCCGGTCCTTCCCTAAGTTCTTCAATATCCTTGGGATGAATCCTGTCTTGCCCCATCCCTTTGTTCACTTTTAGTTTAGTTAGCTCTTCACGAACACAGTTTTCTAAAAATCAGTCAGGTTCTACCTCGCTTCTATTCCTATTTGTATTTGTTTTATGAGGTCCCATTTCCAGCCCTTCATCTATGAAAGCAGAACAGAAATTTAAGCAATTCTGCTTTATCATCAGCCACTACATATTCTACCCCTTCACCCTCAAATCTCATGATGCCATCCTTGCACTTCCTCCTGTCACTAACGTAACTAAAAAATAAAGTCTTGCTCCCATGTTTTATTGTATTGACTGTTTTCTTCCATTAGCATTTTTTGCTTTAACTACTTTACTAGCTTCCCTTTGCTTCTCTGGATATTGCCATTTGTCTTCCTCTTTCTGCGATTTCTTATAGTTCATTATGGCTAACGTCTTTTTCCTTACTTTTTCAGCTACTGCTTTTGAAAATCATAGCAGCCTCCTTTTCCTTTTATTTACTTTCCTAACAAAAAGGTTTGTTGTCTTTAAAATAGCTCCATTTAGTTTTGTCCACTGTTGTGCTTCCTTCAGATATTCCCATTCAGCTAAAGATTATTTGCAATGTTAGTTTTCCTCAAGCCCAGGACCCTTGCTTTTGAATGAACATCTCCAACCATGTCCTAATATTGAAGCTCACCATCTAGTGATCACTGCGCGCTAGATGTTCGCCCACTATAACATCAGAAATTCTCTCCCCATTTGTAAGAACCAAGTCCAGTACTGCCCTATCCTGGATAGTTTCCGTTACTAGTGCTCAAACCGTTCTCATTTGCTCCAGCTCAAAAACAAAAACATTGCTTTCAACAACGTCGCATTTCAAACAACATTCTCAATTATATATATATATAAATATATATATACACACACACACAAACACACATTTTTTACTCAGCTGGAAATGCTGCCATAACTTCTACATGGCAAAGTGCTATGTGTTTCACTTAGAACACTACCAGTGTACTTGACGTAATGGCAGCATTTCTAGCAAGGTAAAAGATTTATCATCTTTCCCTGAAGCAGAACATGTGCATCTGATTATATTTAGCTCTATTAATGGCAATTTTCTTTCATTAAATTAAAATGGACCCGCTATGACTAGCTGCATCTGGGCTCCATAAACACCCAACGCATCCCTGGGCAAGTATAAAACGCATGTCATAAAATTACATAGGACAGTGATGGCTAACCTTTTTGAGCCCGAGTGCCCAAACTGCCGCACAAAACCAAAGAATTTCCTCAAAGTGCCAGCACGTCAATTAAACCTTAACAACAAGATTTTAGTATCTAAAAACTCTTTATAAAGTTGCCTGAACTATGTAACATCATTTATAAAGGTTGGAATCTTTGTATTGTCAGAGAATCAATTTGATTCACAATCCTTTGGTTTTCATTTCAATTTATTGGCAATTTATAATGTTTTAATGATTTCATTCAATTTAATGAATTTAGGAAGAATTTGATTCAGTTACACAATATATTTTAAATGTATTATTCACATAACATGTCAAATGTATCCTGAGTAAAAAAAAGATAAACTTCTTAAAACTGTTAACTGTGTCAGGACTCGGTGTGTATTCCCAAAGAATCTATACATGAAAAAAATTAATGTGATGTTTGTTGTTGCATGCATGCTGATAACTTGTCAAAGAGATATCTTTCTACCTTTTGTGCATTTTTTTTCAGTTGCAATTGCTCCAGCCACTTTCTTCTGGTTTCTTCATGTTTTCTGCTAACTCTCCATCATCTGCTGTCCATTTGTCCTTTCTTCTCTCTTCTAGTTTTTTTTTTTCCATTCTCTCTCTCTACATCCGCTTTAACATACTAATCTTTCTCCTTTTGCTCTTTCCTCATTCCTATTTCATCCACTCAAATATTACCCCTCCATCCTCAATCCCCACTTACTCTCCCAATACCCGGCCAATTGTAGATTTTTTATCCCTCCCACACAAAATATTTTTCCCCTCTCCATTTTACTCTCCCAGCCCCATCCCATTCTAAGCCTCCCCCAACATCAGCTCCCTTCTAGTTCCAGCCTCACCCAGCATCCATTCCCTTCTAGTCCCTGCATCAGCCCATTTCCAGTCCTAGCCCCCCATCAGCCCATTTCCAGTCCTAGCAACCCCCCAACCCAATACCAGTCCTAGCCCCCCCCATCAACCCACTTCCAGTCCTAACCCCATCAACCCATTTCCAGTCAGCCCCCCATAGCCCATTGCCAGTCCTAACCCCCCCATCAGCCCACAGCCCATTATCAGTCCTAACCCCATCAGCCCACCTCAAGTCCTAACCCCTCCCTATCAGCCCATTTCCTGTCCTAGCCCCCCCCATAGCCCATTATCAGTACTAACCCCCCCATAGCCCATTACCAGACAGCCCCCATCAGCCAACAGCCCATTACCAGTCTTAACCCCCCATAGCCCATTACCAGTTCTAACCCCCCCAACAGCCCACAGCCCATTACCAGTCCTACCCCCATCAACCCACCTCAAGTCCTAACCCCTCCCCATCAGCCCATTTCCTGTCCTAGCCCCCCCATAGCCCATCAGCACTCCTAACCCCCTCCCAGCCCCCCCATAGCCCATCAGCACTCCTAACACCCCCCCAGCCCCCACATAGCCCATCAGAACTCCTAACCCCCCCCCATAGCCCATCAGATCTCCTAACCCCCCCATAGCCCATCAGCACTCCTAACCCCCCCCAGCCCCCCATAGCCCATCAGCACTCCTAACCCTCCCCAGCCCCCCCATAGCCCATCAGCACTCCTAACCCACCCAGTCCCCCCATAGCCCATCAGCACTCCTAACCCCCCCCCCCAGCCCATCAGCAATCCTACCCCCCCCCCCGCCCCGCCCAGCCCAGCCCAGCCGAGGGAATTTTTTTTTTTAAAAAGCTGTCTTCTCCCGCTGCCGGGGCCGCCGCGGCAGAATCGAGTGTGCCGCGGGGCCCCCCCTGCCCAGCACAGCCTGCCCTCCCCCTCTATCCGCTCTCTCGTCGCAGCTCACAGTGACACGCGCCGGCTTTCAGAGCGCGAAGGGATTAGTTTCCCTTTCGCGGCTCTGTTAAGCCCGCGGGGGCTGATGGGAACTTCCCATCAGCCCCCGCGGGCTTAACAGAGCAGCGAGGGAGAAACTCTTCCCTCGCTCTCTGAAAGCCGGCGCGTGTCACGGTGAGCTGCGACGACGAGAGAGAGCGGATAGAGGGGGAGGGCAGGCTGTGCTGGGCAGGGGGGGCCCCGCGGCACACTCGATTCTGCCGCGGCGGCCCCGGCAGCGGGAGAAGACAGCTTGCTTTTTTTTTTTTTTTAATTTTACTTGCGGACCTTCCCGCGTGCCAGCTGCAAGGCCTTCGCGTGCCACAGCTGGCACGCGTGCCATAGGTTCGCCATCGCTGACATAGGACATAAGAAATGCCATACTGGGTCAGACCAAGGTCCATCAAGCCCAATATCCTGTTTCCAACAGTGACCAATCCAGGTCAGAAGTGCCTGGCAGGTTCCCAAAAAGGTACACAGGCACAATGCTTGTCCGGGGTAAACCGTAGATTTCCCGGGTCCTCTTTAATAACGGTTTACAGACCTTTCCTCCAGGAACTTGTCCAAACCTTTTTTAAACCCAACTATACCAACAGTTTTTACTACATCCTCCAGCAATGAATTCCGGAGTTTGATTACGCGTAGAGTGAAAAAATATTCTCTCTTATTACTCTTAAATGGGTTACATTGTAGATTCAGTGCATGTCTCCTAGTCTTTCTACTTTTTAATGGTGTAAACAACCGATCTACGTTTACCCGTTCCACTCCATTCATTAATTTATAGTCCTCTATCATTTCTCTCCTCTGCCATCTCTTTTCCAAGTTGAAAAGCCTTTCCTCATAGGCGTATCCTTCCATCCCCTTTACCATTTTTTTTGGTGGCTCTTCTCTGTACCTTTTCTAATTCTACAATATCCTTTTTAAGATATGGCAATCAGAATTGCACACAATATCCAAGGTGCGGTCGCATCATGTCCTTGGTTTATTCTCCGTTCCTTGCCTTATGATTCCTAGGCATTCTATTAGCTTTCTTGGCCGCGGCTGCACATTGGGCAGAGGGTTTCAATATATTATCCACAATGATGCCCAAAATCTTTTTTCTAGGTGGTGGTTCCTAATGTGGAACTTTGCATCATGTAGACGCCCAAATCTTTTTCTTGGGTGGTGGCTCCTAATGCGGAACTTTGCATCATGAATCATAGTTTGGGTTGTTCTTTCCTAGGTACATAACTGCACTTCTCTACATTCAATTTCATCTGCCATTTGGACACCCAGTCTTCCAGTTTATAAAGGGTCCTCTCTCAATGTTTCCACAATCCTCTTGTGTTTTAATAACTTTGAATAATTTTGTATCATCTGCAAATTTGATCACCTCACTATTATTTCCATTTCCAGGGCATTTATAAATATATTAAAAAGCAGCGGGCCCAGCACAGATCTGTAGGGTACTCCACTATTCAGCTTTCTCCATTGAGAAAATTGACCATTTAGCCCTATTCTTTGCTTTTTATTTTTTAATCCATCCCTAATCCACAATAGTACACTGTCTCCTACCAATGACTTTTTAATTTTGTCAAGTCTCTCTCATGAGGGACCTTATCAAATAATTTCTGAAAATCGATACATTATATTGATTGGCTCATCTTTGTCGACCTGTTTATTCACACCTTCAAAAAACATATAGCAGATTAGTAATACAAGACTTTCCTCGGCTAAATCCATGTTGGCTTTCTCCCATTAAACCATGGACTATCTACATGTTTAGTAATTTTTTGTTTTATAACTGTTCCTACCATTTTGCATGGTACTAACGTCAGGCTCACAGATCTGTTTCCCAGATCACCCATAGAACCCTATTTAAAAACTAGCCATTCTCCAATCTTGGGAAAATACACTCCACTCAGGTGCTTAGAGCTTTCAGTTTCCTCAGAGCAATCTTCCAGGTCAAGTACTCAGAGTGCAAGTATCCAGTGGAGCTCTCATCAACTGGGTTAAGACCATGTTCTGTTGTGACAGGCTGGTTAAGGCTTCCAGTCTGCCTTAAACTTGATGTCACCAAAGCCACAGAGGTCTGCTCTGGATGGGGCTGACATGAGGAGTTAAAACTCCTTAGTGCTATCATTCCCGGAGAGTTCTGCTGCAGTCTGGGGTAGGAGGGAGGGTAAACAAAATAGAAAGACATTTTGAAAAGCAAGGGGGGGGGGGGGGGAAATGGAGTCTGGAGTCTATGCTTGGCTGCAGATGATGACAACGGGGTGGGGGGGGGAATAAACAATAGGTATACAGGAGAAGTCGCATGCACAAATCTAAAGAGTTTTCTGGACTCTGGAGTTCAGCTTGGTGTAGTTAGGAATGATGTCACCCATCTGTTTGGCTGATTATATCCTGCTTGTCTATGGAGAAACTAAAGGGCTTGATTTTGAAAAATATACCCGATCACACAATCGGGCCCCCTATTTTGTCCTTTTATCAACACACCCCCAGGCTGTCACACTTCACCATTATAGAAGTAAGATGGGGAAAACTGCAGGACCAAGTTCCAAATAGGGCAACAAAAGCAGATTGTTAGTGTGCATGGGGACTGTGCAAACACATGCTCTGAACAGAATGACCTAGTGGTTTGAGCAATATGCTGAGAACCAAGGAAGCTGGGCAACTCATTTTCACTCTTCACTGCCTCTGGTATAAACCAGAGATCCCAAGGGTGGACTGACCCAAAGGGAGATTTATGGGCGATGTGTCTGAGGTATAAATTTAGAATGTTTTAAGTGTCAAGAAGATTCAAAAATGAAAATAGCACAAGAAAATATTTTGGCTTTTTTTGGTGCCTCTGAAAGATTATAGACAAAGTGGAGGAAGTATTAGGATAGTTTTTGAAGGAATATGATCAGGTCCACAAACATTCCTCCACTTAGTATGTACATATTTACATACATATCAATAGATGTCTGCACGCCAGCCCTGATTTTCAAAGTAAAGCATAGTTACTCACCTGTAACAGCAGGAATTGAGTCTTCACATATGGGTATCGTTGGTACCGACGGAGCCTGCGCGGGAACACTCCCCAGCGTCCAATTAGAAAGCTTTTGGGAGCATCCCACAGCGCCTGCATGCTGCCTTCCCGCCTTTCCCAACTGCCTCTCTCCAGTTGAGTTTTAAAGCTGAGACAAAGAGAGAGAGAGGGAAAGAAAAGAAAAGAGAGATATAACTCCTACGGGAGGTGGGTGGATTGTGAAGACTAAATTCCTGCTGTTCCCGGAGATCACCTGTTACAGGTGAGTAACTATGCTATCTCCAGGAACAAGCAGGAATGTAGTCTTCACATATGGGGACTCCCTAGCTACAGATACCAGGAAGAAACCCCAGACGTTGTGTGCCCCTGTGAAAGGGCTCCACTTCCCCCCATGGATCTCTGGCATCCTACCGGGAATGGTAGGTAGGAGTTGATTAAGTATGGAACAGGTGTCATAGAACAGCCTGACCAAACAAGGCATCCCGGCGGGAGTCCTTGTCTAAGCAGTAATGGGCTGTGAAGGTATGAACAGAGGCCCAAGAAGTTGCTAGACAGATGTCATCAATAGACACAAAATGTAGATGAGCCATTGAGGCTGCCATGGCTCTCACATTGTGAGCTGTGACATGGCCTTCCAGAGAAAGGTTTTTACTCTGATAGGTAAAAGAAATACACTGTGCAATCTAATTGGATGATGTTCTCTTGGAGACTGTAAGTCCCAAATGAGAAAGATCAAAAGCAACAAAGAGTTGAGAGGACTTTCTATGTTGCTGTGTCCTTTGTAAGTAAAAAGCAAGTGCTCTTTTACAGTCCAAAGTATGACGATTCCTTTCTGCATTTGAAGCATGAGGCCTTGGAAAAAATACAGGCAGGTAAACTGCTTGGTTTAAATGAAAAGGTGAGACCACTACCATGGAGTGGTGTGGTAACTGGGTTTTTTGAAATCCAGGACAAGGAGGTACTCGATACATGGTATCAAGCCTACGAGAATGAGGAGAGGTGGTAAAGCACAGTTACTTACCTGTAACAGGTGATCTCTGGGAACAGCAGGAATAAGTCTTCACATATGGGTACGTCGGTACCGACGGAGCCTGCGCGGTAATGCTCCCCAGCGTCCAATCAGAAAGCTTTTGGGAGCATCCCTCAGCGCCTGCGTGCTGCCTTCCCGCCTTTCCAACTGTCTCTCCTCAGTTGAGTTTCATAGCTGAGACAAAGAGAGAGAAAGAGGAAAGGAAAGATAGATATAGAAATACAACTCCTAGGGGAGGTGGGCGGGTTTTGAAGACTTATTCCTGCTGTTCCCAGAGATCACCTGTTACAGGTAAGTAACTGTGCTATCTCCAGGAACAAGCAGGAATGAGTCTTCACATATGGGGACTCCCAAGCTAAGATGCCTGGAGCCCTAACATGTTGAAGATTGAAAACATGCTACACCTCATATGGCCAGGCATCCTGAGGATGGAGGGCAGGAGTTGAAAAGAGAGGAGCTGCAGAAAAAACAGCTAACCTAAGAAAGGACTACCCACAAGGAGTCCTTGTATGTATGATCATTATCAAAAGATATATGGAAATGAACAATCACCATAATATGGAAATGAACAATCACCATATGACGCTCACCTACTGGATTGCAGGAAGTAGAGAGGCTGATGGAGTTTACTGGGGAGCCAGTAGAATAATGTTCAAGGTGACTTCACTGGAGTGAAGGTGGAGGTCAACATCTGGAAGTGAGAGGTGACCTCAGGATTCAATTGGGGTAGCACAAACACGGCAGGTCTTCAGTGGGAAGCTTCATGGAAAGCTGAAAACTCTTTTGGCTACAGAAGTATTCAGAGGTAGGAGCAAAAGAGGAAGACTGACCGATCTGGACAAACAGACCTAGTCCTTGAGGGAGGAAAGGGTATGAGGAGAACCCCATACTTCCAAGAAAGGACAGATGTTTGATGAATTGAATTTGAAATCCACTGAAGATCCACCATGTCTTTCCTAACTGGTGAGAGGTAGGAAGACATTGGGGCATGGAGCTTCAGGGATACGTAAACCTAGGATACGGTAGGGCTGTCAGTACCACAGCAGTGGGTGAGTGCATAATATCCGAAACATACTGTGGAACAGTATGAAGCTGTGCAAGCCCACTGTTAGAAACATACAGGAAGGTAAAAACCTTTATGAGCATAGACAGTCAGAGAGATAAGTATGGAAATACATATCTACCTATAATAAGTATCTGGATAGATACACACACATATATATATATATATGAGATCCAAAGGGCATAGCATATGCACACTTAGCTGACAGACAGATAAATCTACATATATATATATATATATATATATATATATATATATATATACCTGAATATATAGGTCTAAAGATAGATGCCTGCAACTAAGCAGACAGAGCTATGCATACCAGGACATTCACATGGAGATGTGAAGGGAAAAGATTCATCTAAGAACAAGGAGGTGAAACCTACTTGAGAAGATATATAGAGAATCTGTTCACCCAGAGATGATGGTAAAGGAATGCTATCCAGTGAATAACCAGGATGGTTACGTGAAAAAAACAGAGGATAATATCAGTCTGTAAACAGCAAGTCCGGAGTCCTGTGGAACTCCAGCATGGTAAAAGGACAGAAACGCATAGAATGAGATACCAGGTGGACCTACGTGAGGGACAAAGGAGGTATCAGGCATTTTCCAGATTCATATGTGCTGTCCTTGAAGTACTAGGATACCATGAGGACAAGCTGCAAGAAAAAAAAAGAGTATATTCCCTATAGGAATGGGATAACTCTTAGACTTTCAAGTGGAGAAGGCTGATGTCCTTTTCCCTCTTTTTTTTTTTTTTTAAAAAAGAAGATAGTAGGGTGTGAAGAACCCTCACAGTCATAGGGGATGACTGAGGAAGCCTTTTTCAACCATGATGGATAGCCATTAGAGAAACTCTATGCTCTCTAGCAAGGGCCCATAGTGGAAAGCTTCTCAGTAGGATTGCAGAGAGCATTATGCAGGAGAACTGGGATGTAGAACTGGCTGATGGAGAAAACCGACAGCCACGTCCACTACGTTGCCAGACCCAGAGATTGGAGATGGCAAGGGTAGAAGATAGTGTAAGAAGCCTGTAGTTAAAAAGATTATCCAAGAAAGATGTAGAAAACTGTCTTGAAATCACTACTAAGGCCAGACAGGAGTGGTGGAAGACAAGACTGGGACTTGTGGAAAAGTACCAGTAGTCAATTACTGGAACTCCTGCATAGGCAGCTACTGAATAGGACAACAGAGAGAGTCGGTCTGTGTCAAACAGAGAGAACAGACTGAACAAAGAAAGGAAGCTGTCTCTGTCTGCAGAGCTGCCCAGATAAAGAAGGGAGTTTACTCAGGAGAAGAAACTCTACAGTGAAAAGAAAGACAAGAAAAGTCTTTCAATGGTATGGTACCACTCTTACAGGGGAAACCCTGGCGAAGAGGGTAGAGATAGAAGCTGAAGAAGGACTTACCACATGGTAAGTCCTTGGAAGGAAAAATTCATGCTGGCACAGAGAAACTATCATGTGATAGTTGCTAACCTCTCTTCTAGTCAGGAAGAGGTGGAAAACCCTGTAATTTATAGACATGAATATTCTGACAGTTCAGCATACTGAAGAGTAAATGGATTTCCTGAGGATAGGAATCCCTGAGCAGAGTTTTGAATGGAAAAAAATAGTGAAAAACTTCTGCTGAAAAGAAGTTAACTGTAGTTATAAAAAGATTAATCAGAAACCTATGGTTACTGCGTTTATTCAGCCTGGCTAGAGTTTGGATTCTTCAGACAAGGGCGAGACTTCCCCTGCTTGGGAACATCCGAATGATGGGCAGGAGAAGACGAAAACCTCTTTCTTTTAGGGAAAGAAGGTTTGGTAGGGCATTTCCTACCTGCTGAGGAAGGAGAGGGCTTAGGATGGCCCTCAGAAACAGGAAAGTCAGTGGAGCAATGAGCAACCTGACGTAAGGACTCCTTATTGAAGAGATTTTCTCCAGTACAAGGAGTATTACTCAGTCTTTGTTGTGCCCATCTACTCAAGTCTGATGCTTGGAGCCAGGCTTTACGACGTGCTCCTATGGCTATAGCAGAAGTTCTGCTAACAGACTCAAAAGAGTCTAGGGAAGCACGAGAAAGAAACCAAGAGATATTTTGGCTATGACTAAGAAGTAAGGAATAGTCTGCAGCCTTGGGCTTTGAAAGAAAAGGAGTCAAAAGAGATAATTTCTTTGTGATCTCCTGAAGGGATAGACTCATATAGAAAATATATGAGAGAGTCCTTTTTGCCAGCATAGATGTTTGGAAGGTTTGACGTCCAAAGGCATCCAGTGTTCTAGATGCACGCCCTGGCGGGAAAGAAGAATGTTTCTTCTTACTTTTTACCTTCCTCATTGCTGATTCCACTACAATGGAATGATGGGGAAGTTGAGGCTTTTGAAATCCTGGAGAGGGGGGCACCTGATACAGAAGAGAAGTTGCTGTAGGAGGTGAAGAAACCGTTAAAGGTTTTTCCCATACTCTCAGAAGAAGATTCTGCAAAGAGTGATGTAAAGGAAGCATTATATTTTCCTTTTCTGCAGAAAAACCCTGAGAAGACTCATAGCCAGGGATAGGAATATTAAGGAAGGTTGCCATGTCAAGGAGAAATTTCTGAAAAGAAGGATCTCCGATGGGAACCATCCCTGGACAGGCTAAATTTGAAAAGGTAGCCTGGGCACCGGAAGATGTATCTGACCGGTGCAGAACAGGATTTGTAATGGATGGACACTGGAACTGGCCGTTATGAGTTGAGACAGTCAGTAGTGCATCATCCATGTCAGGTATCGACTCCAAACTAGGTATAGAGAGGAGCGATCCAGGTGAAAAAGGCATGGAAGGAGCTGGTTCCGATGATACTGCAGGTACCGGTATCGATACCGATACCGGTAGTTGTGCCGGAATTGAAGGCGAAACCGACACCGAAGCAGTCATCGGAGGCTGCTCAAGCGGTACCGAGGTAACTAAAAACCCCTGGTGATTATCCTTGGTACCGTGCATGCGGAATCGGTAAACATCGGTTCCGAGACGCTCGGTACCCAGTCCTCTAGACTAGAAATTGATTCTAGACTCGGCATCGAAGGAAGCGAGTCTATCGATGCATGCCTAGAGGGTACCGACGTCGGTGGTGGTATCGGCGGTACTACTGATACTGGAAAGTCAATCTGGGACGTTTCGATCGGTCCCGAAGGTACCGAGAACGCCAGATGACGATCCCTAGTGAAGAGCGGATCACCCAACACCGGTGCCGATGCCGGGGTATCGGTACCGCTTGAAGCGGATGCCACCACCAAGCATGGCTCAGGTATGTTCTGTGAGGGGTGAGCCCCAGGAACAACCTGAAACCCCTGAAATGCTTTGGAGCCCAAAGACTCCCGCCGGGGTTTTAATGCCAATGGGGTCTTGAGGGCAAGGCTGGGGCCGTCAGCATGCTTAGCATGAGACTTACCACTCAAGGATTGGCTAGTCTTAACAGACTGTTTGTGGGTTACCTGATCCTGTAGAGAAGAAATGGCAGGTGCCGTGCCATAGGGAGGGAAAACGGTATCGAGGGAAACTCGAAAGAGAGAATCTCTTCTCACAGAATTGTATTCAGGGGAAAAAGGGTCAGGACTCAAACAGGTTAGACACCAGTCATTGGAGTCTAAAAAGAAAACAGTATTTCCACAGTGAAGGCACTTCTTAGGAGAAGAAGGCTCCATGATGGAGAGGCCTTATAGGCCCAAAAAATTGTAAGACAGAAACTGAGGGAAAACTCTCCCTCAGTTTGTGAAAAAGAAAAGAAAAACCCCACCGGCGGTACCGGTGGCGGCGGGAAAACAGCCGCGACCACAAGAAAACAAAAATTAAAAAATTAAAGAAAAACGTTTCTGCGGTGACAGGAGGACGTCCTGCCGGCTCCGCGGAAAAACAAAAACTGAGGACAGTTGGAAAGGCGGGAAGGCAGCACGCAGGCGCTGAGGGATGATCCCAAAAGCTTTCTGATTGGACGCTGGGGAGCATTCCCGCGCAGGCTCCGTCGGTACCGACGTACCCATATGTGAAGACTCATTCCTGCTTTTTCCTGGAGATGAGGTGTTTCCCACATTCTTAGCATGAGATCATGCAAGATCTCATGAATAGGCAAAGTAGCTGCCTGCTTGGGAGCTTTAGGATATTGTAAAATCTCCAATTCCTTTGCTCTGCGCTCTGTTTCAGGAGCCACTGTGATGGAAAGACCTCTAGCCACCTCCCGAATGAAATCCTGAAAGGATATACCCTTTGGAGAAGACATCCTACGTTTAGGAGAGGAAGGCTCCTCAGAGAGAAGTACTCTGGTATCGACAGAGCTGTCAGAATCCTCAGACTCATCGGAGGATTCAAAATATCTCCTGTCCGGGTGCTCTTGCAAAGCACGATACCGGTACCGATTGAAGTCGGTACCGGAGGGGTCCGGTACCGGCCTGTCGATATCGGAGGAAACAGCATGACTCGGTGTCGGTAACAGTCGCCGATGTCGATGCTGTTGGTACCGGTACCGATATCGGTGCCGGAACTGGTGTCGATACCGGTTGAACTGTCTGAAGCGGTCCCGAAGGCACCGAAGCTGCAAGAAGAGCCTCCAGACTGCGTTCAATAGCCAAGAACCTCTGGTCTATTGACGCTGCCGATGCCTGGGTATCGGTACCGGACGAAGCGGCCGGTACCCCAGAGCATGTTACCACTAGTTCTGCCGAGGTTGAGGCCTTGAGAACATCCTGGAGCCCCGATAGTGCTTTGGAAGCCGAAGCCTCCCGCCGGGGCAATTTTGCCGGTACAAGTCCCTCAAGGGCAACGCCAGAGGCATCTCGATGCTTGGAAGGAGATCTACCCTTTGAGGATCAGCCAGATTTATGTTTGGTTACCTTAGATCCATGGGAGGAAGACGAAGCCCTGGAAGACGTCAATGCCACAGATGCTGCATCGGAGGGAAAAAGGGTGCTAAGCTTAGCAGCTTGGTTTTTCCGACCCCTCTTTGACATCATCCCACAGGCAACACACTCCGAGATGGAGTGGTCAGGACCTAAACATTTAAGGCACCACTCGTGAGTGTTGGTGACGGAGATGGTACCGCCACACTTGGAACACTTTTTAAAACCTGAGGCGGGTTTTTCCATTCTGAAGGAAAAGTTGGGCCTAGTGCCCAAAATGGCACGTGGCACCCGACAGAAAAAAGACTGGAAAGTCCAGAAAAAGATTACAAAAATTTATATATTTTTTTTTTGAAGAAAGAAAGAAAGAAAGAACCGGTGGTACCGGTATAGCGTCGAGGAAGGCAGACGCTACCACAAGAATGAAAAAGATGGGATAATTTCTGCGGTGACAGGAAAAACGACCTGCTGGCTCCGCGGAAAACGAAGAATTGGAGAGAGGCAGTTGGGAAAGGTGGGAAGGCAGCATGTAGGCACTGTGGGATGCTCCCAAAAGCTTTCTAATTGGACGCTGGGGAGCATTCCCGCGCAGGCTCCGTCGGTACCGACGATACCCATATGTGAAGACTACATTCCTGCTTGTTCCTGGAGATAACTATTTATATGACACTGTACCCACCAGGGAAAGACAGACACACACACACATTCTCTGAAACAAATATATGCGCTCTTGCATGCTTCAGACACACATATGCATGGGCCTGGATAGGGTTTTAAGAGTGTCACTTTGCTGCTTGATGAGGGAGTGGCAGCCTCTTGCATTTTATTTCTAAAGAGATTCTCTCCATGGAATGGCACATCAGTAAGTTTCTCCTGGACATCATTCTGCAAGACTGAGGCCCAGAGCCATGAGAATTTGTGGGTACCAATACTCATGAAGGAGGGTTCCTGATTTGGTATCAAAATCATCCTAAGTAGTTTGGATTAGGTATTTTCCCCATTCCTTTATTTATTTTATTTATTTATTTAACAAGCACTTATATACCGTGGCTTCCGGGGATCAGCTGCGGTTCACAAATAACAACAGTCAACAAAGCATAGTTTGTTTTACATATAACATATAACTATAAACAATGTAAAGTTAACAGAAAATGTTAAACAGATTAGCACGGAACAGTGCAACACTATATACATTATATACATATACATTTTATGTAGGGTATTATCGTAATGAGTAGTTCAGGTTTTGACGGGGAAGGTTTTCTTTTTCTGTTATAGTAAGATGTTAACCAGAAACTGATTAGCCTTTATCTAATTCTTTTGAGGGCTGGTCTATGTTATTGTAGTGTATTGTAAAAAGGTGGGTTTTCAATTTTTTGCGGAATTCATTAATCTCTGTTAGCATTCTTAGTTCAACTGGGAAGGAATTCCAGGCTATTGGGGCTGCATGTGAGAATGCTCTGTTTGTTGATTTATTTGTTTTTATGAAGTCTTTGGGGGTTTTGAGTTTATTTAATTTACCTTTTCTTTGAGTAGGTTTTGAATGTTCTTTAGTAATTAAGTTACTTAATGTGCATGGTGCCATATCAAATAGTGTTTTAAAAGCAGTTATTAGTGTTTTATGTGTTATCCGGCTTTGAATTGGCAGCCAGTGAAGGGATGCTAGTATTGGTGTTATATGTTGATGTGAGTGTGTTTTCGTTATGATCCTAGCTGCTGAATTTTGTGCAAGTTGAAGTCTTTTAATGTTTTGTTTTGATGTACCTACTAATATAAGATTAGCAAAATCAAAGTGGGGGGTTATGGTAGCTTGAATTATACTGATGAAATCATGTATGTATACAAGAGGTCTAAGTTGTTTAAGTATTTTGAGTTCCCTTTACGCACTAGGATTTGGAGTTACTTAGCTTCCCTGGAGGATGGGGGGAGGAAGAGTTGGCAAACTCCTGCATGCTGTGCATATTGCTCCACAGTATTCTATATCTTTCATATATAGATCCTTCAGGATTCTGTGGACAGACACTGCCGTAGCCTCCTTAGGGAGATCAAGAATTACAGGATTTCCAATGCTTTGGTCCTGGGCTCCTTCTCAGTTGTAAAACTTAAATGGAATGGACTTAGCCGTTTTCCATACAAACTCAAAGGACAACACCTCCAGAGGGGACTCATTTCTCTTGAGGAGGTGAGGGATCTGATAGGCAATTCAGGAGACATCTCTTCCGAGAAGTACTCCAAGCCCCAGAAGCACCGACTCAGAAAGTACTCTAGGAATGTCTGAGTCACAGTCTGGGCTGACAGCCACTTCTCCTGAGCATGGATCTGCATTTAGAATGTCACATCTGGCTGCCAATATATAGCTAGTCACAAAAGTTTACTTAATTACCTTCTCCTTCTTCTGGTGTTAGATTCAGGTAAAAAAAAACCCAAACCTTCAATTCTCTGAATTCCCTTATTAGCAAGGGCATCATCTCCAAGAATTTCACTACCTCTGGACCGTTCTACCATATACGCAGAAATTCCCACTCCTTATCACACCATCTCCAACACTTTTTCCAGACAATACATCCCAAAAACTCTTCAGAAGGTTTAAATGGTGTACCTGGTACAACAGGACCATGTGTGTAACAGATAAGCATAGCATGAGGACCAACATGAACTCTCGTCATCTTGTGTGTTCACAGATGACAAAGAGAAGTCTCAAGGGTTGAGAGGAACAGCACCAAAGGAATTTTTGTGCTAAGCCCAACATGTTCTATAAAGTAACATATACATTCTCCAAAAGGTTTGCGGAGATAGTTTGGCATTCTCTTGTAAAATCACTTTTCGTTCCCCCCAAGTCATCACTCACTTCTAAATCTTTATCCCATGGTTTATGGTTTATTAAAATTTTGATATACCACTCTTCAAACATTGTATCAGGGCGGTTTATAATAATAAAAACATTAGAAAAAAAAAGGAGAACACGCCATTAAAATTAAGGAAATATTAAAGATAGGTTAGCATGGGAGGGAAAGAGAGGATGGGAGAAATGCAGAGTATCAGCGAATTCCAGGTGTGGACACAATTGGGTGCCCGGAGTCCTTAATTACTAGGTTGCAACAGAGGATATATGAAAAGCTTGGTGGAAAAGGTGGGTTTTAAGAGCTGTTTTAAATCTAGAAAAAGAAGATTTGAGACATAGGGAAGCAGTAAGTTAATTCCAAAGTGAGGGTCCTAGAAAAAAAAAGCTGAATTTCGAGTGCCTTCTAGATGGGCATTTGATGGAGATGGTAAATAGAGGTGATGCGCATGTGCTGAGCGGAGTGTGCGAGTGGGGGTGTAAGGAATTATGTGGGAGGAGAGATATGCTGGGATACCTGAGTTAAGAACCTTGTGAGTTATGGTTAGTAATTTATAATTAAGTCGGAATGGAAAAGGAAGCCCGTATGATTTTATGAACGGAGAAACATGATCTGACCTTGAGGCATGATGAAGGTGGACAGCGGTGTTCTGTACTAATGTAGATGCTTTAGCTGATACTGAGGAAGTCCAGAATAAATGGTGTTACAACAGTCCAATTTTGAAATAACTAAAGAAAGCAGAAGTGTGGTAATAGCGAATGTTGGAAGACAAGAACGAATACTACAGAAGTGGCGGAGGGAAAAGAAGCAACAGCGAACTGTCAAATTAATGTGTGACTGAAAGCTAAGAGAAGACTCAAGCGTAACACCTAAAAATTAAGAGAGTGTACTAGAGGTATAACATTACACAGGTACACTAAAAAAAAATTTTTTTAAACTGCCTCTAATGTTTCGATTGATTTTTACGTTTTTTGGTGCGCTGAATCCAAATCTGGTAACCAATTTGCTCTATCACGTACAGATTTTTTGCTACATTGGGTTAGCAGTTTGAGGTGAACGTTTCAGATTGAGTGCGATCAAGATAAAAGTTTCTTGGATGAATTCTTTATACTAATTGTTTAGTAGTTATTCAAATAAGAATAAAGAAAATTGTAACAAGGCAGCACATAAGAATAGAGTAATGTCAACAAAACACACTGTGATGGTAGCAAAATTGTCTGCACTTAAAACAGCCACATACATGTGCACAAACATTGAGCATATAAGAGCGAGGTTAGACACAAAGCAAAGCAAAGAAATGTGCAAAAAATGTTGTACAGGTATGTATGTAAGAATAGAAAACACAAACCGCACCATTGCAATACATGAAGACAAACACCCGATGGTGTGAAAATAAAATTCTAATAAATGAGATCCGACACTGTGGTAATAACTAGCAAATTTTTATTTCAAAGTTTAGTAAAAACACGATATTTGTCAACACAGTTTAGATTTTAAAGTCATTCTTGGGTCAATCAATCTCCTGGTGGGCCCGTTTCTTCTTCCCCCGAATGCTTCTCTTGGTGCGCTGCTTGGCGTATTTTTCATCTGGGGTTTCCCGCAGCAGCAACCAGCAGAAATCAGCCATCATAGTGGTGTTCCATCTTCCTTGGTACCTTCTCTCTGCGTCCTTGATGTCCTGGTGAAACCTTTCACCTTGTTCTTCACTGTACGCCCCCAAGTTTTCGGGAAAGTAGTTCACATGGGAGTGCAAGAAATAGACTTTCAGGCTCATGTTACAGCCTTGTTCTTTGAAGGCATTGAGCATCCTGGCAACAATATCCTTATAGTTCTCATCCCGCCTGTTCCCCAAGAATTTGAGAACAACATCCTTGAAGGAATCCCAGGCTTCTTTTTCCTTCTCAGACATCGTTTCAGCGAATGCTCCATCTGAAATGAGTTTCCTTATATCAGGGCCAACAACACTCCTTCCTTTAGCTTTGCTTCAGAAAGTCGGGGGAACTTTGAGCAAAGGTACCGAAAGCACTCACCATCTTTTGGAAGGGACTTGATGAATTGCTTAATGAGACCCAACTTAATGTGGAGAGGTGGTAATAGAATTTTATCACGAGGTACCAAGCTCTCATGAAGAACATTTTTCTCACCGGGTCTCAAATACTTCCGAATTGGCCAGTCTTTTTTCCCCCAGTGTAGGGCCCGGCTATCCCACAAGCAAAGGAAGCAGGGATATTTGGTGAAACCGGATTGCTGCCCTAATAGCATGGATAGAATTTTAAAGTCTCCACAAATCATCCACTTATGCTCATCATAACGAATCTTCTGAAGAATCGGGGCCAAATTCTCGTATTTTTCTTGGAGAATAACAGAGTGAGCAATAGGAACTGAAGCGAATGTGTTGCCATTATGAAGAAGAACACCTTTTATGCTGTCTTTTGACGAATCAATGAACAGCCGCCATTCAGCAGGATCATACTTGAGTTTAAACTTTTCCATCACTCCGTATATATCGTTGCAAAATACCAAATCTTCCTCTTTGCTGAAATACTTCAAAAATTGTGTCTCGCGGTTGCGGTACCAATAAAAAGTTGTTCCTGGTGACAATAGATTTTTCTGTTTAAGCCGAGAACCTAGCAGTTGGGCAGCATCTTTTGGGAGTCCTAAATCCCGGACGAAATCATTCAATTCAGCTTGAGAGAAAAGTTCAGGTTTCGGATCTGGTTCAGTTTCAAACTCGGAAGTACTGGACTCATCGGGAAAAGCCATCTGATGAGTCTCATCATGATCAGAACCGTCCACACAAATATGATCCAAAGATTTTGGTGGTTCAGGCACAGGTACTTCGTTGCTATGAGGCATAGGCCTAATTGCTGAGGGAAGGTTGGGGTAACTTATTACGTTCTTATTTTTTAAGTTGTATCCCTTCACAATGCAAGAGCAAAAATAGCAGTCACTGCTGTGGTCTCTTTGTTCACGCCACATCATAGGTATTCCGAAACGAAATGCTTGTTTTTTACCTTTCATCCATAAGCGTAGATCTTCCTCACATGTCTTGCACACTTTGTGAGGAGCCCACGGTTTGTCTTGATCGCCTAACTTCAAACCGAAATAGGCGAAATATACTTTTTTAATAAATGCAGAAATGTTCCTCTGCCGCTTTTTCACGGTATATTCCCCACAAATAAAACAAAAACTGTCCGGAGAGTTGACGCAACCTCTGGCTCTGTGAGCCATCACAAATACACAGCACTGCAAACTACAACTGTAGTGAACCACTTCGGAATAAAGCTGGATTACGACTGAGCAAACAAAAGGTAATAATGAACTTGCAAGAAACTGAAATTTGACAGGAACGTTCATGTCGCAACCACCGTGTTTGAGCGAGCGAACGAGGCGAGGAGAACAGGAAAGAACATGCGCCAGCGCGAGAACTGGATTTAGCCCCCCGCCTCCCAATTGTCCTGTTAATGTATAAAATGAATACAAAACACTCTAAAATATCATGAGGGAGTGTTTCTAGTTAGTTAACCATTACAACCTCTATTTTGGGCCAAGAAAATAAACTGCAGTCGGCTAAAAAGAAATTATCTGAATATTCCTTATATGGGTAAGAAATCTAATTTTGCAAGAAAACGTGATGTGATGGAACATTTTGGCTATTTTTCCTGGATTCAGCACCCCAAAATCTATAGGAATCAGTTGCAAAACTGGAGGCAGTTTTTTGGAAGTGTACCTGTGTTATCTTCAAGATGGAGGAGTAAGTGAACCAGACAGCCAAAGTGTTGAGGTTTTTCCTGCATTAAGATGCAAGTTATTTGATTTCAACCTAGAGGCCACTAAGCTGAGACACAAGCCACCATATGTGCACCTCCCACCTTGTCTAGTCTAAGAAAGATTGAGCGAATCTTCAATAGTAACCCTTTACTACCTACTTGAGTTCCGCAAACTTGTTAGAAGGGGGTCTCTTATTTAAATGTATTTAACTACTTTTATATACTGCCTTACCAGAATGTCACAGCGGTTTACAAATTAACAGATTAACAAGAACATTGAAGTTACATATGAACAAATAGGAACAAATGAAAGTAAGGAACAATATAAATATTGGTAGAGAATCAACGTGGATGAGCCAGAAGGGGATGGGGAGCAGAACCAGTGTGCTCATTACAGCTAACTGGAGGGAACAGTTCTCTGTACTTAATGGTAGAAGAAGAACTAGTCCTCTCTACCAAAGTGCTCGACGAACAAGGGAGCTTTCAGTCTCTGGTACTATAACATAATGCCTTAGTTTTCTGTACAAAAGTAATCCTTATCCAGCAACCTCCACTTCCATACAAAGGAAAAGATTCTCCCATCTGTAGCAGCACCAAGAATTTGTCAGACACCTCAATTGGAAGGGTCATGAACAGGTAATTTAGATATGGGTAAATATTCATTTTTATACTAGCGATTTGGTCGGACCAGGAAAATGTAAACAAATCCCATAACTTTAAATCTAAATCTTTCAGAATAAGTGGCTCCCCAAAGCTATAAAGATTCCCCAAATATATGCCTTCAATTCCTCCCAAATTACTGTGGCCCCTCATGCCCAAACAGAATTATGCCAAAAATACTCCAGTAGTTCCATGCTGACTTTCCGACACACTTCCTCTCATTAGGAGACTCATTTAACCTCCAGAATTTAATTTGGATGCCCAATCTTCGGTTGGATTTTGGCCCACACTAGCATGTGATCCTAAGTGATAGGGTCTATGTCCACCCTCTAATTTTCCCACTACACATTTATGCATCAAAATCAAATCAATCCAAGAATACGTTCTAAGGACTTGTGAGTAGTGTGTGTGGTACCGCCTGGATTCACTCACTGCCCACCAAGCATCTTCCAACTCATATACTGTATAAAACTCTTCAATTTTTTTCTGTGTATACTCCCCACTGCAATTATTCAGTTTGGGATTTAACATCAAACTGAAGTCTCCCCCAACAATAATATCTGTTAGCCAATGTGTGCTCAGAGTGCCCCTTATCTAGATGTTCATAAAAGGCCCCCCTGTTGTGTAGTTGGAGCATATTTTTCTAACAAATTAAATGGTCAATTATTAACCATAGCTTCCACCAGTCTATGTCTGCTCAATTTATCTTGAACTATATTTTTCACTTCCACCTTGCAGGAGCCTCGCCAGCTTATACACAAGGGTGATACAGTCCATGTGGACAGCGTACGCTTGGTCACCGCCTCCCCTAGCCTACTGGGGTCATAGGAGATGAAAAGCTGAGAGGTTTTGAGGTGGCCCTGAGTGCGCTGGATATAGAAGGACAAAGCCTTCTTACAGTCCAAGGTGTGGAGGATCATCTCCACCCTGCTGGAGTGAGGTCCTAGAAAGAAAGAGGGGAGCACCACTTCTTGGCTGAGATGGAAAGGAGACACTACCTTCGGCAAGAATTTGGGATGCGTGCGAAGCACCACTCTGTTCTTATAGAACATAGAATAGGGCACCTCCGCCACAAGGGGCTGAAGCTCACTAACTCTGTGAGCAGAGGTAAGCATGATCATGAAAACCACCTTGCAAGAGAGGTAGCAAAGGTGGCAGGTAGGCAGAGGATCAACGAGCGGGCGAGTGAGCTGCCCTAGCACTACGCTGAGGTCTCGTTCAGTTGCTGGAGGGCGAACTGGGGGCTTCAATAAGAGCAGGCCCCAAAGGAAACGAGCCACCAACAGTTGGATTGAGAGAGGCTTACCATCCACCGTATGGTGGTGCGCTGCAAGGGCACTAAGGTGCACTCAGATGGAGTTGAGCCTGGACTGAGAGAGGTGGAGAAGGTACTGACATACCAGAGCCACTGGGCAGGAAAAAGGGTCAACCCTGTGTTCGGCGCACCAAACAGAGAACCTGCGCCATTTGAGGGCACAAGTCTTCCTATAGAGGCCTTGTGAGAGGCCAGCAGAATGTCTTCCACCTCAACCAGAAGGTTGAAAGGTACCTGTGTCACCCTCTCAGCAGCCATGCTGTCAGCGAGAAGGACCCCAGATTGGGGTGCAGGAGAGAGCCCCCCCCCCTGAGATACGAGTCCCGGGGCGGTCCCCAAGAGGATGGGGTCTCCACTGTCAACTGTAGAAGCAGCGGGAACCACGGTTGCCTGGGTCACCGAGAATGAGCAAGGCCCTGTCGCAGAGGGTCCTGAACAAGGTCTTGGTGATTAGTGAGACCAGGAACGCATCTATTGCCACCCTGGAAGGGTGGGACTGCCGAGAGCAGAAGCAGGGCAACTGAAAGTTGTATGGACTAGCAAACAAGTCCATAAAGAATTCCCCCCCGAGCCAGAAAAGTTGACCGGCTACCCTGGGGTCCGGCTGCCACTCGTGCGGCTGCTGGGTCTGTCGGCCAGCAGGTTATCATGGTCTGGCAGGTACATTGCCCGAAGGAGGATACCTTGTTGGATCGCGTACAACTCTTGGGGGCTTGGGGCCTGAAAAGGCATGCCTGCCTCGAGAAGCTGGAGAGACTGCCACCAGGCCAGAGAATACGCCAATTGGTGGGTCACAGAAACTCTGTCTCGGAGGTGGCCCATGGCCTGAGACCACTGGTCCCGGTCGGAGACACCACTGCGCCACCGTCATATGGAGGCGAGCGTCGGGGGCGACATGAACCGTGGAAGCCATGTGCCCGAGGATGCGTAGGAGAAGCTGAGTGGACACCGAGGGACAGTACTGTACTTCCCGAGCCTGAGACAATCGGCTTGGTACTTGGGCAAGAAAGCCTTCGACTGGAGAGTGTCGATCTTTGCCCCAATGAACTCCAGACAGACACTGTGTCGGGAGGAGGTGAGATTTGGGGTAGTTTATGACAAAACCCAAGTGTTGCAGAACCTGGATGGTGCGTGCGGTGGCCTGCTGCACCTCTGAGGCCTTGCCTCCCTTTATGAGCCAATTGTCCAGGTAGGAAAAGACGAAGACCTCCTGGAGCGGGAAGAAGGTGGCCACGACCACCAGGCATTTTGTGAAAACTCTTGGGGCAGAAGCTAGACCGAAGGGGAGCACGCTGAACTGAAAGTCCCTGCCCCCCACTATGAACCGTAGGTACTGTCTGTAGTTGGGGTGGATGAGGATGTGGGTATAAGCATCCTTGAGGTTTAAGGAGCATAGCCAGTCTCCCCGCTGGAGATATGGCAGCAATGTTCCAAGAGAGAGCATCTTGAACTTCTCCCTCACCAGGAATTTGTTGAGGTTGCACAGGTTGAGGATGGGCCTTAGGCCTTCTGTCCTTTTTGGCATGAGGAAGTATCTGGAGTAGAACCTCTCGACCTTGAGATGGTGGGACACCGATTACACTGCTTTGTCCTCGAGAAGACCTGCCAACTCCTTCAGAAGGCGGCCCCAGTGGAGGGGAGACCTGAGTGCCCAGGAATCGGTGGTGATGGACATCCACCTCTGGGCATAGAGGGCCAGACATCCCCCTGTGGGCTGCTGATCTCCTTGGGGTAGATAGGCTAAACTCAAGGAGTCAAAAGCCCCCTAGCTGGGCCAGAGCAGATGCCTAGGGTTTGGGAGCCTTCTCCTTACGTGGGCCATGCCCATATCCCTTGGCCTGCTGAGCCTGCTGGGGAGGCCTGAAAAGGTGGGTAGTTTCGGTAAGCAGCTCCCTTCCTCGGGTAAAAGAACTTTTTACCAGAGCCCTTCTGTCGGGGAGGGGCAGCAGTCTTCTTGGAGAGCCTGGTCTTCGTCATGTACTCAGTCTCCAGCTCGGCAGCATTATCGGTCATGGGTTTGGCAAAGAGGTTCTCTCCTTGGCAGGGGACATCGACCAATTTGTCCTGAACTCACTGTTTGAGGTTGGACGACTGTAGCCAAGTTTGGCGGCGTGCACAGATGCCAGCTGCCGCTACTCGAGTCACTGACTTGAACCAGTCATAGGCCGCTCGAGACATGAATTTGAAGCATTCGCTGACTGCTTTTGGCCAGGTTCTTGAACTGCTGCAAGGGATCCTCGGAGAGACTTGCTGAGAACCCAGCGAGTTCCTTCGCCAGGTATCTCAGGTACATGCCCATGTACAGCTGGTAGGCCTGGATACAGCCGATAAGCATTGAGCCCTGGTAGCACATTCTGCCGAGGGTGTCCAGGGTGCAGCCTCCCTGCCAGGGGGCACCAAGAAGTGCGTCTTCTGGCTTTTCTGCTGACATATGGCTGACTCCACCACCATGGAGTTATACGGCAACTGTAACTTTTGGAAACCTGGGCTCCTGGGGACTTGGTACATCGAGTTGAGCCATTTGCCCACCACTGGCACCAAACTGGAGGATTTTATTTATTTAGCCATATTTATATACCACTTTTCGCCGGGTCAAAGCGGTAAAACCAAACACGTGGAGAGTACATTGAACAGATACAAGTGAGGGGGGGGGGGGAGAGATACCATTACCCGAGGATCCTCCTCCGACTCAGTCGGGAAAGCCAGGTCCTTAGTCATGTCCTTGAGAAAATCAAGGAAGCCCATATTCTTTGGTGGGGAATGCCATCGAGGCTCCGAGACGGGAAAGTCAGATGGGAGAGTCAGATGGGATGTTGTGGTGGTGACGGGTATCGAGGGACTCCTCGTCTTTCATCTCTCACTTGGAGTAGTCCGTCAAGGACTCGTAGGAGGACTGCTCCACGGGACTCGGGACCCTCAAAGCCCTGCGGCCGGTGCCCGGTAAGCTTGTCGGGGATGACCACAGTCTCATCGAGTGGGACTCCGATCACAACCTCAGCCGAGGATCGATTCGAGGCCAAAGGACCTCGAGGATCAGCTCAGCCTCCTGGGACGCCTTGGACGTCGCGAGCCCGGTGGTTGGGGGTGGATGAACCGGTCGTGTCGGACAACAGCACCCGCTGCTGATCCATGAAGGCAGACAAACTGCGCTCCAGGGCCGCCATTCTGGACTCCAGACCAGAAGGATCCGCAGCCTTCGGCGCAGGCACTGAGGGACTCAGGCCTGACACCAGCTCTCCTGATGGGGAATCCTCAACGAGGATAAAGTCTGGAGACCAAGGTAGTGTCTGGGGACTGAGGCTGGTCCACGGTCAGATCCCTCCATCGGAACTTTGCAGGCCGCTCCTTCTCTGATGCCTCAGACTAACATCTTGGACTGCGAGATGGGCCTGAGGGGCACCTGGCCAGTCGGAACCATCCAAGGACACTGCCTTCGAGGGCTTCTAATTCTTCCTGGGTTCCCTCGAGGGAGACCCTCTTTCTGAGGACACACGAGGCTTGGGTTCGGAAGGTTCCACCCGAAATGTCAGGGCCTCAGACGAGGCCCTGGCCCTCGGAGGCACCGGGGTCTCGGGGAAAAAGTTATCATGCTGTTGCTGGAGGTTCTTGAGGGCCTTACTGGACATCCTCTTGCAGAGGCCGCAGGCTGCCGGGTCGTGATCTGGCCCTAGGCAGTGGAGACAGCAGTCGTGTGTGTCAGTCAAAGACAATTTTGGAGCACCGATCACACTTCTTAAAGTCACTGGTAGCCATGGAGGAAAAAAAGTACCCCTGCAAGGTCGAAGACTCTCCGGGCTGCTAGTGGGAGAAAAAAAGCACAAAGATGCCAGGAAAAGAATGAAAACCTACAAAAATAGACTGAACTCGACGCCGAGGTCAGTAGGCAGGAAGAGTAACGGTGCAATACTGGAGGTGAGTCTGAAACTCGGAGAGAAAAATCAACTTTTTCCAGGGACAAGCCAGACAAACGTCTGAAGGGCTCCGCAGAAAAAAAAGAGACTGAGCAAGATGGCACCCCTGGGTGGGAAGGGGACCACGCATGCGTGATGGCATCTTCCAAAGGCTTTCTTTGAAAGCTGGGGGGATGCTTCCACGAGGGCTTCGTCAGTGCCGACGTCACCCATATGTGTGGACTGACTTCCTGCTTGTTCCCGGAGAATTCAATTCTTCAACTAACTTGCAGCATGTCCTATTCACTCATTCTTTTCACCAACACAGCCTGGGTAAATCTGGCAGTGCCTGTTGTATTCTCTGTACTGTGGTATCATCTTTAACCTCACACTATTACCCAGAACTTGAGCATCGGAAGCAGCTTCTTTTCAATCCCCAAAGCTTCCATGGACCAATTATGTTTTGCTTCTTGTCTAAAGATTTCCCTCAGCTGATTCAAGGCTTGAAGGTAAATGCAGGTTCTGTCTAGTTTCCCCAACAATGAGATTTCCATAGCTGTGACACACTGAATGGCCTGTGATGTCAGCAGTCTGCATCTATATGTGCTGAAGCAGCAAATTCTGACAGATTATTCATAGCACCAAAGGGAAAATGGGGAGGGGACAGTTTATTACTATGTTTTACTTCCCAAGATAACCAGTTTTTGTGAAGCCCTTAGTATTCTATGAGAGGGATACATCTTGCAAATCTTAGCATGTTTTATTTCCCATCTCAAACAGATTACACATGGGTGACAACTTCATCAGGAACTACTAGCAACACTCTAGATGATTCTGAAGCCTCATGTGGTATTGTGACCCAGTTCGGGAACCACTGAGTTGTGCGTTTAAAGAATTGTATAACTTAAAATCTCTGTAATTTGCCATCTCATGAATCAATTCTACAACAGCAGGGCCGGATTTACCTTGAGTGAGGCCCTACGCCAACAAAAATTGTGGGCCCCCAGCAGGGGCGGCCCAAGGGGGGTGCGGACCTCATTTGCATAAGGGGCCTCATTTGCATAAATATTTGCATAATGTTACCATATACTAACTTTTAGTAAACGTGCCTCTTAATGAGTGTATGGATAAAGAAAGACTAAAAGATTTCTACATTACTATAATCCAGTGCCAACTGCCAGACACATTAGGAACTACTACAAACACTGCCCATAGTAAACCCGCCGTATCCTAACAGCACTACCAGGACTCACAAAGCACCATACTCTACCAATCAAAAGGCAACACTGCAAATATTAAACCAATACATTTCAGAGAACAACAATACATGACCTACTGGGGAAAGAGAACAAGTGGCAATGTCAAATAGGAATTATATAAACAGAACACCTCAGCTCAGTTACACATGCAGAACATAGACCATCACCAAACAAGTAATCACAATTTAGAAATAGGAAGACAATAATTAAACTGGGAATCCCAAAAGCCAAACTTGGAATGTACAACACTGTAGAAATAAAACTATACATTAATTTGCTCTTGTACTAAACAAAGCACAGATGTTAATGATGCACATTTACCAGAGCTGACATATTCCAATTAATAAATTCAAAATAAAGAGATATTTTTCTACCTTTTGTGCATTTTTTTCAGCTGCAATTGCTCCAGCCACTTTCTTCTGGTTTCTTCGTGTCTTCTGCTAACTCTCCATCGTCTGCTGTCCATTTGTCCTTTCTTCTCTCTTCTAGATTTTTTTCCATTCTCTCTCTACATCTGCTTTAACATACTAATCTTTCTCCTTTTGCTCTTTCCTCATTCCTATTTCATCCACTCAAATTTTACCCCTCAATCCCCACTTACTCTCCCAATACCCGGCCAATTGTAGATTTTTTATCCCTCCCACACAAAATATTTTTCCCTTCTCCATTTTACTCTTCCAGCCCCATCCCATTCTAATCCTCCCCCAACATCAGCTCCCTTCTAGTTCCAGCCTCACCCAGCATTCATTCCCTTCTAGTCCCTGCATCAGCCCATTTCCAGTCCTAGCCATCCATCAGCCCATTTCCAGTCCTAGCAACCCCCCAACCCAATACCAGTCCTAGCCCCCCCATCACCCCACTTACAGTCCTTAACCCCCCATCACCCCATTTTCAGTCCTTAACCCCCATCACCCCATTGTCAGTTTAAGCCCCCCCTATAACCCATTACCAGTCCTAACCCCCCATCAGCCCACTTCCAGTCCTAACCCCATCAACCCATTTCCAGTCAGCCCCCCATCGCCCATTGCCAGTCCTACCCCCCCCATCAGCCCACAGCCCATTACCAGTCCTAACCCCATCATCCCACCTCCAGTTTTAACCCCCCAGCCCATTTCCAGTCCTAGCCCCCCATAGCCCATTACCAGACAACCCCCATCAGCCCACAGCCCATTACCAGTCTTAACCCCCCCCAAAGCCCATTACCAGTTCTAACCCCCCCCAACAGCCCATTACCAGTCCTAACCCCATCAGCCCACCTCCAGTCTTAACCCCCCAGCCCATTTCCAGTCCTAGCCCCCCCCATAGCCCATTACCAGACAGCCCCCATCAGCCCACAGCCCATTACCAGTCTTAACCCCCCCCAAAGCCCATTGCCAGTTCTAAGCCCCCCCAACAGCCCACAGTCCATTACCAGTCCTAACCCCATCAGCCCACCTCTAGCCTTAACCCCCCCAGCCCAGCCCATTTCCAGCCCCAGCCCCCCAATAGCCCATTACCAGCCCTACCCCCCCCAGTCCATTTCCAGCCCCAGCCCCCCCAATAGCCCATTACCAGTCCTCCCCCCCCAGAGCCCCTTTACTGTCCTACCCCCCCCATAGCCCATTTCCAGTCCTACCCCCCCCATCGCCCATTTCCTGTCCTCCCCCCCCCCCCTAGCCCCTTACCAGTCCTAACCCCCCCCATAGCCCATTACCAGTCCTACCCCCCCCCCCCATAGCCCATTACCAGTCCTACCCCCCCCCGGCCTAAAGTAAAATTTAATTTAAAAAAAAAAAACCTGGTGGCTGCCGCCGCAGGGCCCCCTCTGCTGCCGCGGGGGCCCCGTCTACAAGCTGGTCGGGTCGGGTCCGGTCCGGTCCGGTCGGGTCTCTCTCCCTCCCTCGCTGCAGGCTGCGAGAGACGCGAAGGGAGAGAGTCTCCTCGCGTCTGTGTTAAGCCGGCAGGGGCTGATGGGAAATCCCATCAGCCCCTGCGGGCTTAACACAGACACGAGGAGACGCTCTATCTTCGCGTCTCTCGCAGCCTGCAGCGAGGGAGGGAGGGAGGGAGAGAGACCCGACCGGACCAGCTTGTAGACGGGGCCCCCGCGGCAGCAGAGGGGGCCCCGCGGCGGCAGCCACCAGGTTTTTTTTTTTAATTGAGTTAAAAAAAAAAAACTGGTTCTTTTTTTGTGGGCCCCTGCCGGCTGTGGGCCCTACGCCATGGCGTACATGGCGTATACGTAAATCCGGCCCTGTACAACAGTATGTTAATCTATAACAATAATATGTCTATATGTTTATTTTTAATTCTTAATATACCACTGGTCATTATGGCATCACAGCGGTTAACAAAACAAAATTTTAAGAAGTGTCAAAGAGGATGGAAAAGAACCAGTAAGATAAGAGCTAACAGGTCCTGTCTGAGATATTTTACCCTCAGGTTGACCCTGCCATCAGTCCTCAAAAGCCTGTGAAAAGAAAAACACCTTAAGTCAAGCTCTGACTTTCTTAATGGAGGCCAGAGTCTGGGGTACTGACGAGCTGAGTTCCATAAGAGGGTGGGCTAAAATATCAAAGGCTGAACTGCACAGAGATTTCAAGAGTGCACAAGGTGGTGTATGGATGAAGAGAAGCTTGTCATTCTGGGAACATAATTGATGCGGAGGGACATGTGAAGTTAAGGTGTTAAAGAGCAGGGCAGGTTGACCTACCTGCATTTCCTTCAAGGCTAGAATCAAAATTTTAAATTTCACCCGATATGATACAGGGAGCCAAACTCTCCCTAAAGGAGTAGAGAGACACGATTAGTGGACTTGGCAGAGTAGATTAACTGAGCTTTATCTGTTAACTTCCTTTCTTGGAATCCTGGAATTCTGCTAGGCCAGTCAAGATGTGCGAGTTTGTCTCACCTTGTCAGCAGACTGAAATAGAGGATCATAAACATTCAGAGATACCACTGCAATATAGGGTAGTTACTCACCTGTAACAGGTGTTCTCCAGGGATAGCAGGAATCAGTCCTCATAGGTGACGTCGGCACCGACGGAGCCTGCACAGAGCATTTCTCCAGCTTTCAAAGAAAGTCTTTGGGATTACTGCCACGCATGCGTGGTCCTCTTCCCGCCCAAGGGTGCCATCTTGCTCAGTCAGGTCCCATAGCTAGAGCCCTATTAAGCAGAGGCAAGGGAAGGATAAAAAGAGCAACTCTTCAGGGGAGGTGGGAGGGTAGTGAGGACTGATTCCTGCTATCCCTGGAGAACACCTGTTACAGGTGAGTAACTACACTTTCTCCAGGAACAAGCACAAAGTCAGTCCTCACTTATGGGACTCCCCAGCTACAGGCTACCAAAGCCTGTGAACAAAAATGCCTCCGCGAAGCCGTGAGCAGAAGTCGACGATCCGAAGGGAGCCAGAGTCCTCAGGGGCCAGCTCTCAGTAGCCGCAGAAGGGTCAGAAGGCATGAGTTGTTTATACCTCGAACAGATTACAGAGTACTGTCTGGTCGAAGGTGCTGTCCAGGCGGGACTCCCTCTCCAGGCAGCAATGTGAAGCAAAGATATTCGCTGAAGACCAGGTCGCAGCCTGGCAAATGTCTGTCAGAGGCAGTCGAGTGTATGCAAAACTGCCGATGCCCGGTCAACTTGAGGTCTTGGGAAGAAAGTCGGTAAGATCATTTCCTGGTTGAGATAGAAATCAGACAACTTTCGGAAGGAACTTAGGGTGAGTCTGGAGGACTACCCTGTTCCCGTAGAACCTGGTGTAAGGGGCACCGGCCATGAGGGCTTACAGCTCGTTGACTCATCGAGCAGAGGTCACCGCCACCAGGAAGATGATATTCCATGAGAGGTGCCAAAGTGAGCACGTCACCATCGGCTCGAAGGGCAGCAGCATCAGTTGCATGAGCACGATGTTCAGGTCCAACTCCACTGGCAGAGGCCGGACGGGATGTTTGGAAAGCAAGAGGCCCCCCATGAAGCGGGAGACCAGAGGCTGGCCCGAGAGGGGTTTTCCCTCGACGGGGAAGTGGTTGGCTGAAATGGCGCTCAGGTGAATCCTGACCGAATAGGAATTCAGCCCTACCTGCGAGAGGTGGAGGAGGTACTGGAGAACCCACCGGGTGGAGCAGGAGAACAGATAGATCTGGAGCTCAGAGCACCACACCGAGAAGTGCCGCCACTTGAAGTGTAGGCCCACCTCGTAGAGTCCTTCCTCAAAGCAAGCAGGACTTCCTCAATCTCTTCTGGGAGGTGCAGCGAGGCTAAGAGACCTGTTCCACCGCCAAGCTGTTAGGGATAGTGAGCCCAGGCTCGGGTGAAGCACCCGTTCCTCCTCCTGTGTCAGCAGACCCGGGGCACTGCCCAAGAGGACTGGAGGCTCCGAGGAGAGTCGGTGTAGCAATGGGAACCAAGGCTGGCGATGCCACGAGGATCACCGAGGCTCGGTCCCGCTGAATTTTGTGGAGGGTCCTTGCAATGAGAGGAGGGGGGGGGGGGAACGCTTACAGAAGCACGGAGGTCCAGCTCAGAAGACGACTGCCTCCTGACAGAGGAGGCGGGAGCCCGTACCCCCTTCCTTGTTTATGTAGAACATTGCAACCTTGTCGTCGGTCTGCACAAGCACCGATTTGCCTTGCAAACGGTGCTCGAAGACCTTCAGAGCCAACCGGACAGCTCGAAGCTCGAGCAGGTTGATCTGCTGCAGTGATTCCTCAGGTGACCATCGTCCCTGGGTATGGAGGTTGTCGCAGTGAGCTCCCCAGCCCAATAGCGAGGCATCCATCATCAAGACGAGCTCATGTGGCGGGGTCTGGAAGGGCATACCCCGAAGGAGGCTTCGGGGATTCTGCCACCACTCCAGGGAACTGGATAGACTGCATGAGTCCGAGATGGGGTCCCAGAGCCGGCCCGAAGCCTGGGACCATTGTGCTCTGAGGCACTATTGAGCCGTTCGTATATGCATGCGAGCATGGAGAACGATATGCACAGTCAAGGCCATGTGCCCCAAAAGGCGCAGCATGGTCCGCGCCAAGACTCTGGAGTGGTTTTGGACCTCTGCAGCCAGAGCGCAGAGGCGGTCTGCGCACGCTCGAGGAAGGAAGGTGGTCGAGCAGAGCAAAGATGAACTCATGTCTGCACCGGCTCGAGGTGGGACTTGGAGTAGTTGATCAGAAAACCCAGAAGCTTGAGGAGGAGGATTGTGCACGACGCCGAAAGGTGAGCCTCTTCTGCCAATGCGCCCGTGACAAGCCAATCATCTAGATACGGGTAAGAAGGATATGCCCTGCAGCCGGAGGTGGACTGCAGCTGCTGACAGGCATTTTGTGAAGACCTGCAGAGCAGACGTGAGCCCAAAGGAGAGCACTCTATACTGGAAGTGATCCCCCTGCACCTTGAAACGCAGGTAACTTCCTGTATTTGGGGTGGACAAGGATGTGAGTGTAAGTATCTCTGAGGTCCAAGAAGCATAGCCAATCGCCCTGCCGATGGAAGGGCAACAGAACGCCAAGCGATAGCATTCTGAACTTCTCTCGCACTAGAAAATTGTTTAGGTTCCTGAGATCGAGGATGGGGCGCAGGCCCCCTTATCCTCTTCGGAATGAGGAAGTAACAGGAGTAAAACTCCCGACTTCGAAGGTGTAGAGGAACCCTTTCGACCACCTGTTGACCAAGGAGGTTGTTCAACTCTTGCTGCAGGCAAGCCTGGTGCGGGGGGAGCAGAGAAGACTCTGCTGGTGAGAAGGGGAGAGGGATTCTGTCCAGACGAAGGCGATAATCGTCCCGGACTACCTGGAGGACCCAGGTGTCAGATATGATGGCCTCCCACTTGGAGGCGAAGATGGACAGACATCACCCCACCAACGAGGGTGCCGCCAGGAGGAGAGAGGCTATGCGATTGGCGTCAAAACCCAGAGGCTGGCTGGGATGGTGCCCATGGTTGGGTCTTGGGCCTCTTAGTTTCCAGTGACCCTGAGCTCCCCCTTTGCCTTGGCCACTGGGTGCCAACGCAGGAATGGGCAGGTAGGGTGGGTATCCCCGGTACAGGAGCCCCTTCCTCTGGAAGAAGGACTTCTTACTGTGCTGGTACTTCCGAGGAAGGGAAGAGGTTTTGCGAGAGAGATGGGTGTGGGTCACAAGCTCCGTCTCGATATCGGTCACTTTGTCCTCCATGGGGGTTTGCCGAACAGCTGTTCGCCAAGGCAGGGGACATCCAAGAGTTTCTCCTGGACACACTGCTCCAGGTCTGAGGATTGGAACCACGCTTGAAGACGGGCTCCGATGCTGGCTGCTGCCACACGGGCAGAAGATTCAAACCCGTTATATGCGGCATGGGAAAGGTATTCCGAGAAGTCCACGACCAATCTCAAGAATGTCTGAAAATGGAGGTGGTGTTCACCTCTGAGGCCCGCTCTTTAGCAAGGTCACGAAGGAACATACCCATATAGGGCACAGGATTCTCTACCAGGCGGGACCGAAGAGTGTGACTTCGGACTATTCTGCTTCCACATCGCGGATTCCACTACCATGGAGGTATGGGGAAGTTGGGTCTTTCAAAACCCAGGGCCGAGCTGGACTCTGTACATGGCATCAAGTCTTTTACTGACAATAGGGACTGAGGCGGGTGCTTCCCAAATGCAGAGGAGCAGCTTGGTCAAGATGGACAGCACAGGGACCATGAGAGACTCCCTAGGGGGAGACTCATATTGCAAAATGTCGAGTTCCTGTGCCCTTGGTTCTTCCTCAGTCTGCGTGGGCAGATTGGGGGCCCGAGCCACATCCCGCACAAATACCAAGAAGGAGGTATCTTCGGGAAGCGACTGCCTTTGCGAGACAGGCGGGGATGGGTCAGAAGGAAGATCCCTATGGGCGTGGGTTTAAGGGGACATGTCCCCGTCCGACTCCCAGCCCGAGAGGAATGAGAAGAACTCAGATTCAGGCTGATCCCCATGTCCCATGGCCGAGGCCCGCTTGGAGCCAGAGGCACCGACTCTGGAAGACCTCGCCCCCAAGGAACGGGACGGTGAGCTAGACCGGTGCCGAGGACCTTCACATGGCTCTCAGGGGTTTTCAAAGCAGTTTTTGGGACCGCAGACAAGGGCCCCTCGGTCTCAAGGCACGGGCCAGCTATGCTGGGGCAAAAGCGCCTGCTGGGCAGCTAGTGAGGCAGAAACACTAAGCTCTAGGGCCAGCATACGCGACTCCCACTTGGGAGTGGGTCGCTGGGCCACCGAGGTTATCGGGTCTGGCATGGAAGAGAGGGGGTCCTCACCGAGATGACCCTCAGGAGACCGGGCGCCATCGCTGGAGGCCTCCATATCTGTACAAGGTATCTTTCGAGGCCGGTCCTTGTCGAACTCTCAGGAACACCGGTGAGGGCTAAGGGAACGAGCGCGAGACCGCTCACGCTTATCCGGAGCCCTTGACAGCAACTTTGAGTTCGTCGTCTTCTTTCACCGTTCCACCTCGGGCGAACCCTGGTCGGAGTGACGCCTAGGACTCGGAGTCACTGAAGGGGGACTCCACAAGTGGTGGATCGGTGGAGTGGGCCACCATTGGAGACCCCGGGGCAGCCTTACGTAAAATGCTGTCCGACTTCCGCTTACGGCTTAGCAAGGCTTTAGCGGACATTTTCTTACAAAGCAAGCAGAGCTCCGGGTTGTGGTCAGCCCCAAGGCACCTCAGACAACAGTCATGGGTGTCCGTGAGCGACATATCTTTGGAGCATCTGTCACATTTTTTGAAGCCGGTAGCCATGGGGGCAAAAAGAGCCCCTGTGAGGTTGAATGCCCTCAAGGCCAGCGGTTAGAAAAAGGGCGCGAAAAGGGTCCGAAGCAAGAAAAATGGGAAAAAAGGCAAAAAAGGGGATCCTCCCCTGGCCCACGGCTGAAGTGAGAGTGCTGGGGAGATGCAACTGGAAAAAAGGCCGAAGGGCCAGGAAAGAAAAAAACTTTTTCCCGAGGGATAAGGACGTGCATCCGAAGGGCTCTGCGGAAAAAGGGACTGAGCAAGATGGCACCCTTGGGCAGGAAGAGGACCACGCATGCGTGGCAGCAATCCCAAAGGCTTTCTTTGAAAGCTGGGGAATTGCTCCGCGCGGGTTCAGTCGGTGCCAACGTCACCCATAAATGAGGACTGATTTCCTGCTTGTTCCTGGAGAAAGGCATTTTACAGAAGAGGCACTTGTCAGTATCTTAAGGCAGGGCTCGACAAATTCCAGATACCAGATTGCCATGGCGACCAGAAATATGTACCTGGTGTTTGCGATTTCTTGCCTACCCCCCTCCCCCCCGAATGGCTGTGATCCCTTATGTCTGCCCACAGGGATCCCATCTCCAATGGGCAGAAAAGCACAGCAAGGCTTTAATCGCAGCAAAGATCTCTTCTGCCTGCCCATGAGGATCCCATCTCCCATAGGCAGAACAGAAGGGAAGAACGCAATTACTCCGATGACCTCGTCTGCTTGCCCACAGGAGATCAGATCTCCGAGGGCAGGGGAAGACTGCGATCACAGCCTTTATGCAGCTATCTGCTCATGGGAACCCCATCTCACGCGAGCAGAAGAGAAGGGAGAGGCCGTGATTGCTGCAACGACCCCTTCTATTTGCTCACAGGAGATTGGATCCCCACAGGAGAAGGGGAAGGCCACAATTGTGGCCTGCAGCAGCAAAAAGGTTGTGGGGGTTGGGGGGCAAGTGCGGTAAAAAAAGACAGTAAAAATTGAAAGGGGAAGTTGGCTTATTAAGAAAGGTGGATGGGGGTTTGGTGAAGGGCGGGGTGAAGAATATAGAAGGATAACAGAGTAGGGGAGTCATCAGGAGATGTGTTGAAGGGGGGAGGAAGAGTGCAAGGTGTTGCCAAAAGGTGCATTCCCTTCCCCCTAGAACACATACACAGGCAGCCAATCTCCTCCGCATGACTGACATGCACCCCAGCTCCGCATAACATATAAACGTGCACACTCAAGCACCTCACTTCTGCACTGTACACACACAGGCAGCCCATCTCCGCACTACATACACACACGTGCACTCCACTTCTGTATTGGCTCCAAGATTTTGGCCTGGATCCTTAATACACACAAAATTTGTCAAAGCCTATCTTAATGTCAAAGCAATAGAATGGAACCCAATGGTCAGCTAAGAAAATGAACTTGATAAAAGTGACCACCATCCTCTCAAAACCCCAATCACCAAGAAGGGAAAAGAGGACAGAAGAGAGAAGAGATCCTGACATTCCCCCCTTAGAAAGGAACAAAGGCAAACTTTTAATACGAGAATCCTTCAGACAAAGATAAGCCCACAATAGCGGCCAATTTCCTGAGAAGGTTCTGGAGTAATATAGCAGGGTTCAAGTAAAGGAAATTAATAGGTAAGACTAAAGGGGCCTTTTCACTAAAGTATGATAAAATTTTGCACTTACCTTGCATTTAGCGCTAAAACTAATACACAGTAGTGCAACATCTGTGTACCATCAGGGGCATGTCCAGCAAGTTCTTGGCAGTTACCGCACTGAATCATACCCTAATGCATGGCAATGGCAATGGCAATGGCATTTGCAGTTAACATGGGTGCTCTTACCACTACCCATTGTCATTAAATGAACTCATACCAATTGCAACAGTGACAGCCTGTGATATGTACCCCCCGCATTCTGCAATGAGCTCTCCATACCCACTCTCCAGCCCTATCCCACCCATTCCCCACCCCATCACATGATTTGCAGGAATTAGTGTGGTAAACTGTCATGTCCGCATGGTAATAGTTACTGCCGCAACCTGCTAAAAGCACAGTTACTCACCTGTAACAGGTGTTCTCTAAGGACAGCAGGAATTAGTCCTCGTATATGGGTGACGTTGGTGCCGACGGAGCCTGCATGGAGCATTTCCCCAGCTTTCTTTTTTTTTTTGCCGCATCCATGTAAATAGTTATGAGAGGACATTAGCAGTTGATAAAAAGTTGTAATTCCCTTCCCCTTTTCACCCCAAGTTACTTGTTTATTCATGCAAAACTGTTTAATGTATATTTCCATTAACTATGTTTTAATGTATTTCTTTAGCTCTATGTAAACCGCTTTGACTCACGAAAGGCGGTAATAAATACAAATAAATAAATAAATGCTGCCATGCATGCGTGGTCCCCTTCCCACCCAAGGGTGCCATCTTGCTCAGTCAAATGACATAGCTAGGACAGTAGTAAAAAATAAAACAAGGTAGGGGAGGCAACTCCCAGGGGAGTAGGGAGGGTTGTGAGGACTGATTCCTGCTGTCCCTGGAGAACACCTGTAATAGGTGAGTGAGTATGCTTTCTCCACGAACAAGCAGGAAGTCAGTCCTCACATATGGGACTCCCTAGCTCCAGGCTGCCCAGGACCAAACCATGAACGGCGGCCAAGTCAGGTAGCCATGAGTTGCAGAAGATATTATAATGCCTCTATTGTTCCATGGAGCGACCACACCTTAAATATTCTGTGCAATTCTGGTCATCACATCTTAAAAAGGATATAGCATTATTAGAAAAGGTACAGAAAGAGCCAAAAAAATGGTAAAGGGAATGGAAGGATACCCCTATGAAGAGAGGCTAAAAAGGTTAGGGCTCTTCAACCTGGAAAAGAGATGGCTGAGGGGAGATATGATAGAGGTCTATAAATTAATGAATGGAGTGGAATGGATAAACGTAAATCGATTGTTTACACCATCAAAATATAGAAAGACTAGGGGGCATGCAATGAAGCTACAGGGTAACCTATTTAAGACTAATAAGAGAAAATATTTTTTCACTCAACGTGTAATCAAACTCTGGAATTTGCTACTGGAGGATGTAGTAAAAGTGGTTAGTGTAGCCGGGTTTAAAAAAGGTTTGGACAAGCTCCTGGAGGAAAGGCCCATAAACCATTATTAAAGTGGACCCAGAATATCCACTGCTTGCCCCAGTACAAGCACCTGTGTCTTTTGGGGAAACTGCTAGGTACTTGTGACCTAGATTGGTCACTGTTGGAAACAGGATACTGGGCTTGATGGACCTTGGTCTGAGCCAGTATGGCATATCTTGTGTTCTTATGAGTCCCCACTGAGAGAGACTGCAAGACCCTGGCGTTCAGCAGCACTATCACTCTTACAGCCTGAACATAGAAGGGTCAGAGGGCAGGAGTTGCCTATACCTCGAGAATATTATGGAGTACTGCCTGACCAAATGCATTGCCCCTACGGAACTCACTCTCCAGGCAGTAGTGAGCTGTGAATGTGTGAATCAAAGACGATGTGGTGGCCTTGTATATCTCCGGCACAAAGTGCAGATTGGCCACAGATGTGGCCATCGCCCTCACGCGATGCGCTGTGATCCAGTGCTCAAGGGAGAGGCCAGCTTGCTAATAAGCGAGGGTAATACAGTCTGCCACCCAAGTGGACAGAGTTTGCTTAGTCACAGGGAGCCCCAGTCTGCTGGGGTCATAAGACACGAAAAGCTGACGAGTTTTGTGATGGGCCTGAGTCCGCATGTAAGTAGGATAGGGCCCATTTGCAATCCAGTGTATGAAGTACTAGTTCCTCCCTATCGGCGTGAGGCCGCAGGAAGAAGGTGGGGAGGACTAACTCTTGGTTGAGGTGAAAAGGAGATACCACCTTTCGGAGGAATTTGGAGTGCATGCAGAGCACTATGCTGTTCCTGTAAAACCTTGTATATAGTGGATCTATCACCAGGGTCTGGAGTTCGCTCACTCTTCGAGTGGACGTGAGGGCCAGCAATAAGGCCACTTTTCAAGAAAGTTACCGCAGGTGGCAAGTGACTAGGGGCTCGAATGGCAGTCTGGTGAGCTGTGAGATTACCACGTTGAGGTCGCACTCCGCTTCCGGAGGGCGGAGAGGGGACTTGGATAACAGGAGGTCCCGGACGAACCTGGAGACCAGAGGCTGGCCCAAGAGTGATTTTCCCTCGACTAGGAGGTGACGAGCAGCTATTGCGCTCAGATGCACCCTCACCGAGTTAGACTTCAGCCCAGTGTGTGACAGGTGCAGTAGATACTGGAGTACTAACTGCACATGGCAGCAGAAGGGGTTCTCCCTTTTTTACGCACACCAGGAGAACCTTCTCCACTTAAAGGCTTAAGCCCGTCTGGTGGAGGGCTTTGGGGAGGCCAGTAGGATATCCTTGACTTCTCTCGAAAGATTGAAAGTGGCCAATGCTACCTTTTCAGCAGCCAGGCTGTTAGCATTAGGAACCCCTGGTTGGGATGCAGGAGGAATCCCTCCTCCTGAGACAAGAGGTCCGGGATCCGGCCCAAGGGGACTGGGAGTGCCACCGACAGGGCGAGAAGCAGTGGAAACCAGGGCTGCCTCAGCCACCTGGGGGCCATTAGTATGACTGACGCCATCTCGCTCTGGACCTTGAAGAGGGTCCTGGCAACCAAGGAGGGGGAGGGTCGGTAGGAATGCATGGAGTACGCCTTCGGAACACAAGATCAGGAAGGCATCTTCCACTACTCTCTCCAGGTGCGGTTGGCGCGAGCAGAAGCAAGGCAGCTGCGTGTTATCTGGAGAGGCAAATAGATCCATCATGGGCCTGTGCCCCAGAAATGGAAGAGCCTCTTGGCCACCCTGGGATTCAAGCGCCACTCGTGTAGCCGAAAGACTCTGCTTAGCCTGTTTGCTAGGCAGTTGTCCTGGCTTGGGAGGTAAACTGCTTGCAAGCATGTTGTTGCAAGCTGCAAAAGAGGAGGGCCACCGCCTCCCAGCAGAGGAAGTATGAACCCATGCCTCCCTGCTTGTTGATATAGAACATGTCAACTTGATTGTCCGTCTGGATCAGTATGGACCGGTGTCGCAGGCAATGGCAGAACACTCGCAGGGCTAGGAAGATTGCCCTGAGCTCCAGGAGATTTATCTGTAGGAGTGACTCCTCCTGGAACTAGCTGCTCTGAGTGCGGCGGTCCCCATGAAGCGCCCCTCCAACCTAGGAGGGAGGCTTCTGTGGTCAGGGTTCTCTGAGGTGTGGGTGCTTGAAGAGCATTCCTGCCTGGAGGTGGCGGAGGTTTTGCCACAGTTGAGGGATTTTGCCAATTGGCGGGTAACCCTGACACTGTCCCATAGCCTAACCCATGGCTTGAGTTCACTGTGGGCGGAGGCACCACTGGGCTGTCCGCATGTGCAAGCAGGCTGAGGGCGTTACGTGAACTGTAGAGGCCATATGGCCCAGTGGGCGGAGGAAGAGAAACTAGCACGGACCGTCAGCATTGTACCCCTCCTGCCTGTTGACTGAGGTGTTCTGCCCTTTCTCTGGGGAGGACCACCTTGACCTGCAGTGTGTCGAGCTGAGCACCTATGAACTCTAGATTTTGGGCTGGAGAGAGATGGGATTTGGGGCAGTTGATGAACCCTGGGTGCTGCAGAAGGAAGGAAGCACACTCTGCCACCTGGCTGGCCTCTGAGGCTGTACAACCCCTGATTAGACAGTCATTTAGGTAAGGGAAGATGAAGGCCCCTTGCAGACGCAGGTGGGCGGCCACCACAGTCAGGCATTTGGTAAAGACCCTTGGTGAGGAGGCCAGGCCGAAAGGTAGTACCCTATACTGGTAGTGCTCTCCTCCTACCACGAACCTTAGGTACTGCCTGTGGGAGGGGTGAATTAGGATGTGTCTGTACGCATCCTTTAGGTCCAAGGAGCACAGCCAATCTCCCTGGTGGAGGTAAGGCAGCAGTGTTCCAAGGGAGAGCATTTTGAACTTCTCCCTCACCAGAAACTTGTTTAAGTTTCGCAGGTCTAGTATGGGCCTAAGGCCCACAGTTCTCTTTGGGATAAGGAAATATCTGGAATAGAAGCCTTTTACCCACAGATGTTTGGTTACAGGCTCTACTGAGTTGTCCCCGAGCAGACCTGCGAGCTCTGAGAGCAGAAGGAAGGGTCTGGTGAAGGAGATGTCACGCTGGCTCTTCTGGAAAGAACCTGGTTGGAACCTGCTGTAGGTGGAGGAGGTATCCCTCTTTTAACCCTTTGAAGGCCTACTTTAAATTTTTAATCCACATTCTGCAGCCGGGTTAATTTTTGCATATTTCACGAAAATTGTACCCATCTTATTCAATATGTTCTAATAGTGATTTTCCTTCTGCTATGGTCATGTATTATATATCATTTGATAGGAATATTTAGTCAGAATTTTGGATCCTGAGAGTTTTGGGCTCGGCCTGGAAAGGGTTAAGAACATAAGATATGCCATAGTGGGTCAGACCATGGTCAATCAAGCCCAGTATCCTGTTTCCAACAGTGGCCAATCTAGGTCATACGTACCTAGCAGTATCCCCAAAAGACACAGGTTCCACAATGCTTGTATTGGGTCAAGCATTGATATACTGGGTCTCTTTTTAATAATGGTTTATGGACCTTTCCTCCAGGAACTTGTCCAAACCTTTTTTAAACCTAGCTACACTAACAGCCTTTACTACATCCTCTGGTAACAAATTCCAGAGTTTGATTACACGTTGAGTGAAAAAATATTTTTTCTTGTCTTAACGAGTTTACCCTGTAGCTTCATTACATGTCCCCTAGTCTTTCTATATTCTAATAGCGTAAACAATTGATCTACGTTTACCCGTTCCACTCCATTCATTAATTTATAGACCTCAATCATATCTCCCCTCAGCCGTCTCTTTTCCAGGTTGAAGAGCCCTAACCTTTGTAGCCTCTCTTCATAGGAGTAGCCTTCCATCCCCTTTACCATTTTGGTGGCTCTTCTCTGTACCTTTTCTAATAACGCTATATCCTTTTTAAGATACGGCGACCAGAATTGCACACAATATTCAAGGTGCGGTCGTACCATGGAACGATACAGAGGCATTATAATATCCTTTGTTTTATTTTCCATTCCTTTCCTTATGATACCTAGCATTCTATTTGCTTTCTTGGCCGCTGCTGCACACTGGGCGGAGGGTTTTAACATGTTATCCACGATGACTCCTAAATCTTTTTCCTGGGTGGTGGTTCCCAATGTGGAACCTTGCATCGTGTAACCATAGTGTGGGTTGTTCTTTCCTAGGTGCATAACTTTGCACTTGTCCACATTAAATTTCATCTGCCATTTGGATGCCCAGTCTTCCAATTTATCCAGATCCTCCTGCAGTTTTCCACAGTCCTCTTGGGTTTTAACAGCTTTAAACAGTTTTGTGTCATCTGCAAATTTGATAACCTCACTAGTTATTCCCTTTTCCAGGTCATTTATGAATATGTCAAAAAGTAGCGGACCCAGTACAGATCCCTGGGGTACTCCACTATTCACCTTTTTCCATTGGGAAAATTGGTCATTTAGCCCTACCCTCTGCTTTCTATCTTTTATCCAGTTCCCGATCCACAATAGTACACTGCCTCCTATCCCATGACTTTTTAGTTTTTCCAAAAGTCTCTGATGAGGGACCTTGTCAAAGGCTTTCTGAAAGTCCAGATACACTATATCAAACGACTCACCTTTGTCTACCTGTTTATTCACATTTTCAAAAAAAACATATCAGATTAGTAAGACAAGATCTTCCTTGTCTAAAGCCATGTTGGCTGTCTCCCATTAGGCCATGACTATCTACATGGTGTGTAATTTTGTTCTTTATGATGGTTTCTACCATTTTACCAGTTACTGACGTCAGTCTGTAATTTCCCGGATCACCTCTGGAACCCTTTTTAAAAATTGGCGTTACATTGAAGGAGGTATCCCTCTTTTCCACCTGCAGTATCCACTGGTCCAAGGTGACACTGGACAGCCTGTGGGCAAAGAGTACCAGGCGGCCCCTTGTGGGCTGGTGAAGGTCCCCCAGGGAAGGAGGCCCTACTTTGGGAGTCAAAAGCTCCCCCCGGGCTGGGTGGGAGCTGGGACTTGTGGCATCTGTGCCTTTTGCTTCTGGGCCCCATGATTTTGTCTTTTAGGGTGAGGACCCTGCTACTGGCCCAAGAAGGGCTGGTAGAGGTGACTGATAAAAGCGCCCCTTTTTCCTTGGGAATAGGGGTCTTTTCCCAGATGGTTTCTTACAGGGGAAGGATGAGGTCTTTTTGGAGAGCTTCTGTCGAGTCACCACGTCGGCCTCTATCTCGGCTATGTTATCAGCCATAGGCTTGCCAAACAGGTTCTCCCTGGTACAGGGGACGTCGAGCAGCTTGTCTTGGACCCACTGTTCAAGATCCATAGACTGCAGCCAAGCTTGACGCTGGGCGCCAATGCCGGCCACTGCCTTGATGCCATCATAGGCTGTCCGGGAAAGGAATTTTGAGCAGCCTTTGATCCCAGAAGTCAGGGATAAGAACTGTTGGAGGGGTTCCCCAGCAAACCTGCTGAAAACCCAGACAATTCCTGGGTTAGGGCCTTGAAATACACGCCTATGTATAAGCTCATAGATCTGGATCCAACGTCCCGGCATTGAGCACTTGTACCCAAGGGCATCAAGGGCATCTGGATCCAACGCCCCGGCATGGTAGCACTTGTACCCAAGGGCATCAAGAGCTCTAGCATCCCTACCAGGGGAAACAGAAGACTGGATCTTCTGGTTTTTAAGCTTTTGCATGATTGACTCGACAACCATGGAGTTATATGGGAGTTGGGGTTTGTGGAACCCCGGCCCTTTCCTGACACGGTACATGGCGTCGAGGTGCTGGATGACCACCGGTACCGATGCTGAGGTCTCCCACATCCAAAACAGAAGGCACTCGAAGTTCAGCTGCACTGGCACCATGAGAGTTTCCTTGGGTGGAGACTTGTACTGGAGAATCTCCATCTCTTCGGTGCACGGGTCCTCCTCTGCCTTGGTTTGCACCGAGGGGGCTCTGGCCACATCCTTGATAAAGTCGTGGAAGGCCATGTCCTTTTGAGGAGAATGGCACTGGGGCGCCGGGGGCAACAGGTCTGAGAGGATGTCTTGGTGCCGCCTGCTTTCCAGGGATGCCTCATCATCGGAGTCAAGGGGTGATCACGAATCCGAGGTCCTGTGACTCCTTGCCTTGAGGCCAGCACCGAGGGGCCTGGGGCCTCCGGAGGACCTGAGGTCCAAGTCACGGAAACTGGTGGGGGAGGATCGGATTCCTGAGGAACGGGACCGGGACCTCGACCAGCGCCAAGGGCTTACCTGCGACCGGCGACACTCAGAGCTCGGCTCAACGACTGGGGGCCCCCTGCAGTCGGGGGGCCAGTCATTGGGACAGATAATGCGGATGAACCAGGCATCATTGCCTGTTGCAGGGCCAGGATAGCAGAGATGCTCTGCTCCAAGGCCACCATTCTAGTTTCCAAGCCAGAAGGCTCCGCAGCTTTCGGCGTGGGCACTCTAGCAAGCGAGTCCTTGACAAGGACTATGGTCTCCGCCAGCCGAGGAATCCTTTTTGAGGATCTTGGTAGGGCGCTTCTCAGAGCCGCCCTCTATGGGATTTTACCGGGTTTCTCCGGTGGAACCTCGACGGACTTCCAGGATTTCTTCTTCTTTCTCTCGGCATCTGAGGTCTTCTCGTAAGAGCCGTTGCTGTGGGATTCTGAAAACGCTTGGGCCTCACGGACAGTGCTGGAGCTAGGCATCAGGGAAGCCGGTGCAGAGTCAGACCTTGGGATCAGTTTCTCCTGCAACTCCGAACTCTTTTTATTAGTCTTAGGCGTCATGGCCTGGCACAGGTCACAGGAGTTGCTATCATGGCCTGGGTCCCAGGCAGCAGTATGGGTGTCGGCTACTGACATGGTTAGAGGTCACATTTTTTTAACCCAAGACATGGTGGGAAACACACGGCCGGGATAGACAACCCCTGGGCGAAAAAAGGCACAAATGCCGGTCGAGTCAAGCCTCGATCAAAAAAAGGGAAAAAAGCTGGGATCGGCGCAGACTCGAGGCGGGAAGAGGAACCGGTGCGCAAACTGGGAAAAGCTAACTTAAGGATATTAGCAAGGATTTTTTTCCAGGGAAACAGGACAGACGTCCGTTGGGCTCCGCAGAAAAAAGGAGATTGAGCAAGATAGCACCCTTGGGCAAGAAGGGGGCTACACGAGTGGTAACATGTCCCAAAGGCTTTCTTTGAAAGCTGGGGAAATGCTCTGTGCGAGATCAGTCAGCGCCAACGTCACCCATATGTGAAGACTGACTTCCTGCTTGTTCCTGGAGAACATCTGAGTTATTAGGCTGGCCCTGAAAGCACCAGTTCCATCAATCCCCTTCTGGATAGTCCTGACTGTTAAAAGTGCAATAGTCAGTGAAACAGAACCTTCAGGGCTGTTCTGCAGCAAATCACTGAGGAGTCTGAAAGTACCTTCATGCTACATCACGTGTGCTCTCATTTGATAAAGGAAGCCAATCTCAGTAAACTTAATTTAGACTTTCTAACAAAACCTAAAATAAAAGATGAAACTTAGGAGGCAATTTTCTAATAACCTGTGTAGAAGCAAAATATGCAGCTATGGTTATGTGCAACTACAGCTAATTTTCAAAGCAACAACCTGAGTAGCTTTTTTTGGAAATCAGATAACATGGATTGATTTTTTTTTAATCAGCTAGCATAAATCAATTAGAATAAAAGCAGCTGTGTACTTTATGAAGAGACAAAAGCATGCCTCCCCCCCTCCCCGACAGCTTACTAAAATATAATGAATTATATCTGTAGTTATAGATGGCTAGTATAAGCTTGTATTAGTAATATTATGAATTATGTTCACAGCCGAGTGTAGGCTGTGAATCTGACTAAGAGCAGATGCTATCCTTTAAGGAGGAAGCACATTATCTTAACCAGGAATGTGGAGCCATTTGTTGCTTATTTGCTCACAATTCCACTAACTTTGGTTTAAACCTTGCACTGAATCAACAAAAGTCTGGAAGGATTTTTCTTTACCAACTTTAAAACAGATTGAAAATATAATCAGCACACTTAATACAACAACTTCACCAGCTGATCCATGTCCAGTAGAAATTTTATATTACATTTTATATTACATTTTACATTATAAATTTTGCAAATAATTCCTTAAAACAAGGTTACTTACCATCTATACTTAAGAGTGCTATAATTCGACCAGTCTATAAAGGGAAATCACTGACCCTAAGTCATACCGGCCTATAGAGTAGTTACTCACCTGTAACAGGTGTTCTTCCAGGAGCAACAGGAATCAGTCCTCACATATGGGTGACATCGGCGCCGATGGAGCCCCCGTGCGGAGCATTCCCCAGCTTTCAAAGAAAGCCTTTGGGAATGCAGCGCGCCTGAGGGTGCTATCTTGCTCAGTCTGATGACATACCGTATTTTTCGCACCATAAGACGCACTTTTTCTTCACCAAAAAGTGGGAGGAAAAGTGCCTGCGTCTTATGGTGCGAATATAAGAAGTTGCAGAGCGGCAGCGGGTCCCCCGGGACCTTCTGTGTCCTTGGGGACTGCATCATCCCTCCCCCGCCCCGTGTTCAGGCTTACCAGTGCCAGCCACCACCACAGAAGATCTCCTCCTTAGACACTCACCGACTCCTCCTTCTGCAGCCGCGGCTCCCTGCCTCGTAGGGAACCGCGGCTGTGCTTTTAAAATCATCTCGGAGCCCTTCCTGTCTTGACGGGCTCCGTGCAGCATTGTCCCGCCTCCAAAGGAAGTGGTAAACAACTTCCTTTAGAGGCGGGACAATGCTGCACGGAGCCCGTCAAGACAGGAAGGGCTCCGAGATGATTTTAAAAGCACAGCCGCGGTTCCCTACGAGGCAGGGAGCCGCGGCTGCAGAAGAAGGAGTCGGTGAGTGTCTAAGGAGGAGATCTTCTGTGGTGGTGCCAGCGCTTCCCAGATTGCCAGAAGCCACTGATATCATGAGGTAATAGGAGAGCAGGACGTTCGATAGCTACACTTGAGCAGAACACAGCTTCCTGTAAGTGGCTTCTGGCAGGGATTGGGGAAGACTTGGAAATCATCGTTTCTCTTTTTCCAGCCCAGTTTCCTGACTTCATATGCTAGGGTTAAAAATTAGAGGCTCTTGGGGGTATTCTAACATCAATATTACTAGCAATAATAAGCACTTTCACAGCAAATAGGTAGGATGCATAAGGCAATCAAAACAGAATATTTTTTTTCCTATTTTCCGTAGGATGCATAAGGCAATCAAAACAGAATATTTTTTTTCCTATTTTCCCCTCTGAAAAACCAGGTGCGTCTTATGGTCCGGTGCGTCTTATGGTGCGAAAAATACGGTAGCTAAAAGACAGCAAAAAACAAAATAAAGTATATGACTGCAACTCCAGGGGAGGAGGGAGGGTCGTGAGGACTGATTCCTGCTGCTCCTGGAGAACACCTGTTACAGGTGAGTAACTACTCTTTCTCCAGGACAAAGCAGGAAATCAGTCCTCACATATGGGACTACCCAGCTCTAGGCTACCGGGAACCCAAAGCTGAAAAAATGGCTCCCTCTTAAGAGCCTCAGCATCCGTGATAAGAATATCCTCTGAGAATGCCCCCGTACGGTAGCCCAACACAAGGGCCGGAGGGTAGGAGTTGCCTAAACCTCAAAGAGATTACGGAGTACCGCCTGTCCGAAAGCACTGTCCCTTGGGGACTCTCTCTCGAAGAAGTAGTGGGCTGCAAAAGTCTGGCTTGAAGACCAAGTAGCGGCCCGGCAGATGTCTGCCAACAGAACAGAGCGGAGATGAGCTACTGATGCGGCTTTCGCCCTGACACGGTGGGCCGTGATCGACCCTGCAAGGAGAGGCCGGCTGCCTTGTACGCCCAGGCGATACAATCTGCTAACCAAGTGGACAAGGTACGCTTGGAGACAGGCAACCCCAGTTTATTAGGGTCAAAGGAGACGAAGAGCTGAGTAGCCCTTTGGTGCATTCGCGTACGTTCTATGTAAAACGACAACGCCCTCTTACAGTCCAGGGTATGCAAGACTGTTTCAGCCCGGCTGGTATGCGGCCTGGGAAAGAATGTCGGAAGAACCACCTCCTGGTTGAGGTGGAAGGAGACGACAACTTTTGGAAGGAACTTTGGATGGGTTCATAGGACCACCCTGTTCCTATAGAACCGTGTGTACGGTCTGTCAGAAACCAGAGCTTGTAGTTCATTCACACTTCTGGCCGAGGTAAGAGCTATCAAGAAGAGTGCCTTCCAAGAAAGGAAGCGTAAATGGCAAGTAGCCATTGGCTCAAACGGTGGGTGAGTAAGTTGCTGCAAGACCACGTTCAAATCCCACTCAGTGGCTGGTGGACGAATCGGAGGCTTGAGCAGAAGCAGGCCTCTGAGGAAGCGGGACACCAAGGAGTGAACCAACAGGGACTGACCCTCCACCGGTGAGTGGTGTGCTGATAGAGCACTGAGGTGGACCCGAACAGAGTTGGACTTAAGGCCTAGGTCTGACAGGTGAAGTAGGTATTGTAGTACTACTGGCATAAGGCAGGAGAAAGGATCTTCATTGCGCTGAGCACACCATATTGAGAACCTACGCCACTTGAGGGCATAGGACTTTCTTGTGGACTGCCTCCTAGAGGCCAAGACCACCTCCTCAACTTCCCTAGGTAGAAGTAAGGGAGCTAGCACTATCCTTTCAGCTGCCAGGCTATCAGATTGAGGGATCTGAGATTGGGGTGCAGAAGGGAAACATGATCCTGAGACAGGAGATCGTGTTGCAACCCCAGAGGGAATGGAGTTTCCACTGCCAACTGCAGAAGAAGTGGAAACCACGGTTGCCTCGGCCATCTGGGGGCTACCATAATCACCGAGGCCTTGTCCCGTAGAATCTTGAACAGAGTTCGGGCCACCATGGGCGTGGGAGGAAACACATACAGGAGGCCCGTAGACCAAGAGATCAGAAACGCATCTGCTGCCATTCTCAGGGGATGCGGCTCTCTAGAGCAAAACCTGGGCAGCTGATGGTTCAGTGGACTTGCAAAGAGATCGATTGATGAAAGTCCCCATCGTAGAAAGATCTGCTGGACCACCAGTGGATTCAACTGCCATTCGTGAGGCTGGAGAATCCTGCTTAGTTTGTCTGCCAAGAAGTTCTCCTGACCAGGTAGATAAACTACTTTGAGAAACATGCCATGTTTGACTGCAAAGGAGCAAAGGGCCTGCGCCTCCTGACATAGGAGTTTGGACCCTGTGCCCCCTTGCTTGTTCACATAGAACATTGCTACCTGATGGTCTGTCTGAACTAAGACAGACTGGTGAGAGAGGGCATGAGAAAAAGTCTGGAGAGCCAAGCGGATTGCTCGCAGCTCCAACAGATTGCTCTGCTGTGTGGCCTCCCGAAGACTACTACTACTACTATTTAGCACTTATAGAACACCAAGCATGCAGCGCTGCACAGCTAGCCTACAAGAGGTGGCTAACATTCAAGAGACAGTCCCTGCTCGTCAGTCATGCTCACCGGAGCTTACAATCTAGTTAGAGCAGAACAGAGCATTAGTCAGTTCTGCGGAAGGTATGATGTGGTACAGTTTGGTACAGCTTGGTCTAAAGTTTGGTCATAAACGTTAATGGGGGTTAGGGTAAGATGAGGATGGAAGTCAGGATCTGAATGCAACGGTGAAGAGGTGGGTCTTCAACCTGGATTTGAAGAGGGCCAGGGAGGGCGCCTGGCGCATAGACGCAGGAAGGCTGTTCCAGGCGTGTGGCACAACAAAGTGAAAGGAGCGTAGTCAGGAGTTTGCAGTGCGGGTGAAAGGCATTGAAAGAAGCGATTTGTTAGCAGAGTGCAAATTTTGAGAGGGGACGTAGGGAGAGATAAGAGATATGAGGTATTGAGGGGCCATAGAGTGAATGCATTTATAGGTCAGTAGAAGAAGCTTGACTTGGATGCAGAATTGGATAGGGAACCAGTGAAGTGACTTGAGGAGAGGAGTAATGTGGGCATGGCGAGGCTGGCAGAAGATTAGTCGAGCAGCGTGATTTTGTATAGACTGAAGGGGAAGGAGGTGGCTCACGGGGAGACCAGCGAGGAGTAGGTTGCAGTAATTGAGGCGAGAGGAGATTAAGGAGTGGATAAGCGTTTTGGTAGTATGTTCAGAGAGGAAGGGGCGGATCTTGCTGATGTTGTAGAGGAAAAAGCAGCAGGTCTTAGCTACAAGCTGGATATGAGTGGAGAAGGAGAGAGAGGTGCCAAAGATAACCCCTAGATTGTGGGCCGAGGAAACAGGAAGGATAGTAGATCCATCCACATGGACTGAGAGAGGGGGAAGTGGGGGGGAAGAGTTGGGGGGGGGGGAAGAGTTGGGTGGAAAGACAAGGAGTTCAGTCTTGGCCATGTTCAGTTTCAATCGGCGAAGAGACATCCAGGCAGCGATGTCCGAAAGACAAGCAGAGATCTTGTACTGCGTTGCCGCAGAAATATTAGGTGTAGAGAGGTAGATTTGGGAGTCATCGGCATAGAGATGGTACTGAAAGCCATGGGAAGAGATAAGCGCGCCAAGGCCTTGGGTATAGAGAGAAAAAAGGAGGGGGCCCAAGACAGATCCCTGGGGTACACCTACATGCAGCGGGGTAGGGGAGGAGGAGAAGCCACCAGAGCATACACTGAATGAGAGATGGGAGAGGTAGGAGGAGAACCAGGATAGTACAGAGTCCTTGAAGCCAAGCGAGGAGAGGGTGGTGAGGAGAAGGTTGTGGCCAACGGTGTCAAAGGCAGCAGAAAGGTCAAGAAGGATGAGGATAGAGGCCCTTAGATTTAGCCGAGGAGACCAGAGGCCTTGAATGCACATGCCCTGGCAATGTGCACCCCAGCCCTTTAAGGAAGCATCGGTCGTCAGCACCCTTGTGTGTGCTGGGGCCTGAAAAGGTACCCCCCTGAGAAGGTTAGGGAGATATAGCCACCACTGCAAGGAGTCCAAAAGTGGTTTGGACACCTTTACTCTGTCTTAGAGGTCGCCTGTGGCCTGCGCCCACTGAGCTCTGAGGCACCACTGAGCAGCCCGCATGTGCAGATGGGCATTCGGAGTCACATGTACCGTGGATGCCATGTGGCCCAGGAGCCGCAGGAAGTGCCTGGCAGAGATCTGAGAATTGCTTTGGAACTGGTTGGTCAAGTCCATCAGTCTGTGACTGCAGGGTGTCTAGTCTCGCCCCTATAAACTCTTAGGTTTTGTGAGGGGAGCAAAGTGGACTTTGTATAGTTTATGACAAAGCCCAGATGCTGAAGAAGAGAGACAGTGCGAAGAGTGGCATATCTGGCCTCCTGGAGAGACTGGCCCATGATGAGCCAGTCGTCCAGGTATGGGAAGACGAAAATTCCCTGATTCCTGAGATAGGCCGCCACCACCAGGCATTTGGTGAAAACCCTAGGGGCGGAGGTTAGGCCAAAGGGAAGTACTCTGTACTGTAAATGGTTTCCTCCTACCACAAATCTGAGATATTGTCTGTGGTCTGGATGGATGAGGATGTGAGTATAAGCATCCTTTAGATCTAAGAAGCATAGCCAATCTCCCTGCTGGAGGTAGGGCAGCAGTATCCCAAGGGTAAGCATCTTGAACTTTTCCCTCTCCAGAAACTTGTTTAAGTTTCGCAAGTATAGGATAGGCCGGAGGCCTCCTGTCCTTTTTGGTACCAGGAAATACCTGGAGTAGAAGCCTTGCCCTTCCAGGTGGTGGGGCACCGGTTCCACCACCTGTTCCTTTAGAAGACTTGCCAACTCCTGAAGGAGGAGGTTTCTGTGCAGAGGGAGTGTTGGAGGCTCCCCTGGAAAGTAGGAGGGGGGTATCTGGTGGAAGTAGAGCAAGTAGCCCTTCTGGACTATGCTCAGTATCCAGGTATCCGCTGTGATAGCTGGCCACCTGTAGGCGTACAGGGTCAGCCGACCTCCTGTGCTGAGTGGAGCCAGATGAGGAGAAGAGGCTATGCTGTGGGAGTCAAAACCCCGCTCCCTGCTGTGCAGGAGACGGAGCTGGCGGCTTGGGGGTTTTCTGCCTAAGGGGCCAATGCCCCTGCCCCTTGACCTGCTGGCCCTATTGGGGAGCTGGAGAGGCCTGGTACTGAAGGTAGGATTTGTAGGCAGCACCCTTCCTCGGGAAAAAGGGCTTCTTTCCCGAGCCCTTCTTTTTCTGAGAAGGGGCAGAAGTCTTCCTGGACAGCCTTGTCCTGGTGAGAGTCTCAGTCTCGATTTCCGCAGCCTTTTCAGTCATGGGCTTACCGAAAAGGTTTTCACCTTGGCAGGGCACATCGACCAACTTGTCTTGAACCCATGGCTTCAGGTCTGATGACTGTAGCCAGGCCTGACGGCATGCACCGATGCCGGCCGCGGCTACCCAGGCCGAAGCCTCGAAGCATTTATAGGCTGCTCGAGAGATAAACTTCGAGCACTCTCGAATCCCTGTTGACAAAGCCTTGAACCTCTGCAAAGGTTCCTCGGAGAGGCCAGCTGAGAACCCGGCAATCTCCTTTGCCAGGTCTCGTAGGTACATGCCCATGTACAGCTGGTAGGTATGGACACGGCAAGATAGCATAGAGCTCTGGAAGCACTTTCTACCGAGGGCATCCAGGTTCTGGGCCTCCCGGCCGGGGGCACCAAGGAGTGCATCTTCTGACTCTTCAGACAGTGTATGGCCGAATCCCCAACCATGGAGTGGTGCGGTAGCTGTGCCTTTTGGAACCCAGGGCTCTTACGGACTCGATAAATGGAATTGACCCGTTTGCTAAGAACCGGCATCGAGGCCGGTGCCTCCCACATATGGAAGAGCAGCTGTTCCAGCATCAGAGGAACCGGTACAGTAAAGGCTTCTTTCGGAGGAAAATCATACTGGAGGGCATCGAGCTCCTCAGCTCGAGGCTCCTCCTCGGCATCCGCAGGGAAGGCCAAGGCTTTGGCCATGTCCCTCACGAAGTCCGAGATCCGGGTATCCTCCAGGGGGGACCGTCTCCGAGGTTCAAGGGACGCACTGGGTCTGGAAGGTGTCTGGGGACTCCTCTGAGGAGGAATCGAGCGATTCCGGCCATGTGGGCCTTGATGCCACCCACCCCGACGCCGAGGGTATCGGCGTCGACGACCTCGGCCTCGCACGGGAGGTCGAGGGGGACCTTGACCGAGGATCGACTCGAGACTTCATCTACTCTAGGATCGGCTCGGTCTCCGGGGTCGACTTAGACGTCGAGGTCCCTGTGGTCGGGGCAGATGCACCGGTCAGACCAGCAATCAGCGTCTGCTGCTGTTCCATGAAGGCAGCCAAGCTGCTCTCCAAGGCCGTCAACCTGAGTCCAAGCTCAGGAGAGACTCAGCAGCCCTCGACTCGGGCCTGATGGCGTCGGGCCCAACGTCGGTTCCCCCGGAGGAGAGTCCACGAGGGCAACTGCACTTACATAACTCGGGGACTCTGGCTCCACACGAGGTAGCTTGGAAGGCCTCTCTGACTCCAAGAGCCCGGGACGGCGGTCAGGGCTACGCGACCTGGTCCTAGAGGAACCAGGAGCCTCCACCGACGCCGCCCTCGCAAGCATTTTTCTTCCTTCTGTGCTCCTGGGTGGGAGACTCCCTTTCAGAGGAACCCCGACAACGCTCGGGGTCGGACTCCCAAGATGTCGAGGCCTCTGACCAAGTCTGGGCCCGGCCGGACGCGGAGTAAGAGAAAATTCTCTCACGTTGATGCTGACAACCCCGAAGTGCCTTCGACGACATTTTGCCGCATGGGCCACAGGCCAGCGGGTTATGGTCGGGCCCGAGGCATTGGAGGCAGCAGTCATGTGTGTTGGTGAGAGACGTACGTTTCTTGCACCGATCACACTTTTTGAACCCGCTGGCAGCCATCGGGGGAAAAAGGGCCCCTGCAAGGTCAAAAGACCGGGTTGCAAGTGAAAACACAAAAAGAGCACGAATGCTAGTTACAAAGGACAAAAACCGAAAATCAAAACTCCGGACTCAATACCGGTGTACCGAGCCCAGACGGGAAGGGGAACCGGCGTCGAACCAGATAAGACAACGCAAAAATCGCAGAAAAAAAATCAACTTTTCCCGGGTGACACGAACTCACGTCCGTCGGGCTCCGCGGAAAAAGAAAGACTGAGCAAGATGGCACCTTTGGGCGGGAAGGGGACCGCACAGGCACGCTGCATTCCCAAAGGCTTTCTTTGAAAGCTGGGGAAATGCTCCGCACAGGAGCTCCGTCGGCGCCGACGTCACCCATATGTGAGGACTGACTTCCTGCTTGGTCCTGGAGAATTCAAGTTTACCATTTATCTCAAAAATTATAGAAAAAATGGTACAAAATCAGCTGCAAGATCACGACTCGTATGCCTCTTTGGATATACATCAGCATGGATTTAAACCTAATCACAATGTGGAAACTCTACTTACTTCTCTCTTTGATAATCTTATAACAGGCCTTGAAAAAAAATAAGTTATTTCTGTTAATTTTCATCGATGTCTCAGCAGCATCTGATACTGTCTCTCACACAATAATGTCACAACGTCTACAAGATATTGGCTTATGCAACAATACATTAAAATGGTTTGCCTCCTATCTAACCAATCGTACGCAGTTAGTAAAATATGGTGACAAAAATCCTCTCAATTTTTGATTGGATAAGGCATACCTCAAAGTTTAGCTTTATCATCTAGTCTCTTTAATATTTGTATTCAACCCATATGTCAAATTATTAATCTTCATGAAATTAATTATCATTTATATGCTGATGACATTATGGTTTATACTATAATTGACCAAAATACCTTTGATACAACAAAAATTAATAACTGTTTGGCTGATATGAATGAATGGCTTAATAACAACAACTTAAAAATAAATTCTGACAAAACAGAAGCAATGTTCATATTTAAATGACAGTCCTTAAAACTACCAATTGAAATTAATTTATTAAATAGAGAAATAAAAATTGAAGATGAAGAAAGATATTTAGGTGTAACAGATAAATATTTAAATTTAAAATCTCATATAAACAAAATTGTATCAAAAGCATACCATCGTTTAAAGATTATAAGACGACTAAAACCAATACTAAATACAAATCACTTTCACACGGTATGTCAGGCAGTCATAATACCTCTACTTGATTTTGGAAACATCTTGTATAAAGTTCTTCCTAAACACTCTATCCATCCATCCTCTCCAATTAGTTCAGAACACCACTGCGCGTATTATAACTGGCTCTACAAAATTTGAACACAACTCCTGTCCTCAGTTACATTTCCTTCTGGTTATTGCAAGAGCAAAATATAAAAACCTAATGACTATTTTCAAAATTTTTCACCAATCCTCAGCAAATATTCTACAATCTGTAATTTCAAAAGACAAGAACATAAGACCAAGATGATCTCAAAATATCAATAAACTTAATACTCCTTTGAACTTCAATAAATCAAAACAAATGACTTCTAAAAGAGCGTTTTCCTTTATTGGCACCAGAGTTATGTGGAATTCTATTCCTGAAGACAAGAACTCAGGAAGACATTAAGGACTTTCGTAAATCTTTAAAGACTTATTTATTTATAGAATCATTTGGTGAAATAACAAATTAACCATTATGTATATTTAATTTCACTATGATATAGTATTATAACATACTGTTTTGTTTTGTATTTATATTGTAATGTATCGCTTTTGTTTTCCCATACCCCTCAGTATGTAAGCCTTTGTTGTCTTGTCAACCACTTTGATTGAAGGATAAGGTGGTATACAAAACTGGTTAAATAAATAGGTACCAGAGAGTCTGCAAAGGTGTTACTGTGGAATTTATACAGATGAATTACTAGCCTGAGAAAGATCAAGACTGATACAAGCCAAAAAGATGCTGTAATTTGTGAGCAGGAGCTGTTTTTCTTCAAAGATTTTTGTTTATGTTAATTTATGCAAAATCTCTAAGAAAAGGGCCAATACAAGCTGAAGATAGATGGCAGGAGCTGCATGATTAGCTTCCTCTAGGCCTACGACTGGCTTCCTCTTAGGCCTAAGAATAAGCAAGTGTCTGAATTTCTTTTTTCTGTAACAGATCTTCTGTCCAGCCATACGAAGAACAGAGGATATACAAGTCTGCAAGTTCTTTGAGGTAACCCTGGGAGTTCTAGGGTCCACAGTCGTGGTGCTTTTTAGACTTAGTGGACAGAATGAATCATTGGCGGACCTGCGAGTATAACTACTGCCTGTATGGCATTGTTAGATTCTGTGTGGATATTACATTCTGTGTGGTTTTTGAGCACTCATAAATAACTGTGTGATTGAGTTAGAAATTTATGTGCACTGTTGAAATAGGTAACCTAAATTGTAAAAAAGCATAAAAAAAGATAACCTAAAGGAACTGCTGAACGATTAGCGGATACCCAAAGGTGATATCTGGCTAACTAAATTTTTAAAAATGTGATACTAGAGCTCTGCAGTTTATGGGACGCTGGCATTCCAACACGTCACAGAACCCCAGATTACAATTCCCTCTTAGAGTCCGTCTGTTGTTCTCTCATTGTCAGCAATGAAAACAAAAGAAAAATATAATGCTCGAGCAGGCATTTCCTAGTATCCACAATTTGGGCACTGGTTGGGAAAATTACTGGGCAAATTAGAAGTAAAAATAATACTGTTTGAATCTTATTTTTACCATATATCTGTTGTATTCGTCTTTGACTTTACTAAAACTAGCCGTTGTATGTGTATCTTGTCAAACCTTGATGTTCCCTGTAAACTGCTTTGATAATTTGAAAAACGGCATATAAGCAAGTTGAAATAAATAAATAAATTTAAATAAAGAGAATATTAAACATTGTGGCAGGCAATTTATAAAAGGCATAAATATTGTTTAGATGTATTAAAAAAAGAGATCTGTTTGCTTTCCTTAACGAGATAACATTCTCCCATTGTAAAAGAAAACATTCGAAGTGTGGTTGGAACTTGGAAAAAAAGTTTTAGTTTAAATCTAGCAAACTACTGGTAATTTGGTTAAAAAAAAGGAAGTGTTCTCTGGTATTGCAGTGTCCCTTCTATGAAAAAGATTTGTTCAAATACCCTTAGAGTATTTAAACATTTGTTTTCGTAAAATGCATACATGTGGAGGCCAATTCTGATCGGGGCACGTCTGAGCTGTCCAGATGTCCAAAATCTGGATGACCCGATTCTACTCCCATAGGAGCTAGACGGCCCCACGGGAACAGAATCAGGGCACAAGGCCTGGACATGCCCCGATGTCTCCCTGGCTAGCCCAGTCAGGCTCCTGCATGGAGCCACGGTTCCATGGCATCGCAGCTCCATGCAGGAGCCCCGATCGCCTGCACCGCAACAAAGTTCTGTTCCCTGCTACCCGACCTCCGATCAAGCCTTTTGAGGCCGGGATCGGGCGGCGGGGACCCCCATGCCCTGCTCACCTGTGTCCCAGCTGGCCTGGTCGCTGAGGTTGGGGGGGGGGGGGGAGGAACTAATTCCATCTCCGAGGTGGAATAAGTCCCCTGCCTAGATCGCCGACCCTGGACGTACAGAGCCAACACTGGAATCAGGGTCATGTCTACTACCTACCCTCACTCCTTATCCAGCCCACCCCCTCCTGCCCCCATCCAGAGCTCCCCACACATCTCTGCAGTAAGTACGGGGAGCTCCTTGGCAGGCATCGGCACCCAGGCGTTTAGTAGGGATATACACCCAACCCGGACAAATAACACTGCTAAACGCGAATCGGAATGACCCGCATAATCTGAACTGCAAGGCTTTAGTTAATTATTTTGCATTGTTAAGCTCAGTGGTGATAAAAAAAAGGTATTTTCTTCCTGTTTCCTTTCATGATTGTGGATTGATGAACAGAACAGCAACACTATATGATTTGTCCTGTTTGGGTTGTTTCACTATTGGGTTTTAGGGCAATTTCACCTGTTTTCTGTGTGTGAATTATACGTTTTGTTTTGAGGAAAACAAATGCATTTTGTTTTGAAAAAAATTCCCGATCTCCGTTTTGGAAGAACTAAAAAACAAGTTTTAGCACTATGAGATACTAATTTTATTTAGTTTATGCACATGCATCACTAAATGTGATCTTTGTAGTACTATATTATGTAGAGACCCAGCATATAGACAGCAGTCACAGGATGAGTAAACATTACTGTTTCTTTTGGACTTGCATTGCCCTTAAATTTGTTGGAATTTGGATAGAGACTGATTTGAAATTACTTTATTTTTCAAGTATAAAGACTATATTTAGCAAAAAGATTGAACTGAGTTCCCAGAAAATATGAGAATCTCTTCTTTTTTTAGCTTATATTTGTATACTTTCATAATATTATTTACCCAATACTACCAGAGCCTTCCATCTAAAGCATAGTTACTCACCTGTAACAGGTGATCTCCGGGAACAGCAGGAATTTAGTCCTCACATGTCGGTATCGTCGGTACCGACGGAGCCTGCGCGGGAATGCTCCCCAGCGTCCAATTAGAACGCTTTTGGGAGCATCCCACAGCGCCTGCGTGCTGCCTTCCTGCCTTTCCCAACTGCCTCTCTCCAGTTGAGTTTTAGAGCTGAGACAAAGAGAGAGAGCAAGGGAAAGGAAAAGAGATAGAGAGATACAACTCCTAGGGGAGGTGGGTGGGTTGTGAGGACTAAATTCCTGCTGTTCCCGGAGATCACCTGTTACAGGTGAGTAACTATGCTATCTCCAGGAACAAGCAGGAATGTAGTCATCACATATGGGGACTCCCTAGCTTTAGGTGCCAGGGAGAGACCCCAGAAGTTGTGTGTCCCTGAACAGGGCTCCACTTCCCCCCATGGATCTCTGGCATCCTACCAGGGATGGTGGGTAGGAGTTGATTAGGTATGGAACAGGTGTTTGAGAACAGCCTGACCAAACAAGGCATCCCGGCGGGAGTCCTTGTCCAAGCAGTAATGAGCTGTGAAGGTATGAACCAAGGCCCAAGTGGCTGCTCGACAGATGTCGTCAATAGACACAGAGTTCAGATGAGCCATTGAGGCTGCCATGGCCCTCCAGAGAAAGGTTCTTACTCTGATAGGCGACAGAAATACACTGAGCAATCCAGTTAGATAGTGTTCTCTTGGAGACTGGAAGCCCCAAATGAGAAGGATCAAAAGCAACAAAGAGTTGAGAGGACTTTCTATGTTGCTGTGTTCTTTGTAAGTAAAAAGCTAGAGCTCTTTTACAGTCCAAGGTATGAAGATTCCTCTCTGCATTTGATGCATAAGGTCCTGGAAAAAAGACAGGTAGGTAGACCTCTTGGTTGAGATGAAAAGGCGAGACCACCTTAGGCATAAAGTGTGGATGAGTTCTAAGGACTACCTTGTCATGATGGAACCTTGTATAAGGTGAATTAGGTACTAGGGCTTGCAATTCACTAATGCGGCGTGCAAATGTGATTGCAATGAGAAAGATAACCTTCCAAGAAAGAAATTTCAAGGAGGTGGTAGCTAAAGGTTCGAAAGGTGGCTTCATGAGCTGCCCAAGAACCAGGTTCAAGTCCCATGCCCCGGAGGTAGTCTAATGGGAGGCTTACTTAGAAGGAGGCCTCTCATAAATCTTGCTATGAGAGGAAATAGGTTGTCCATTTAGAGGTTTAAGAGAAGCTGCAATAGCATTCAAATGGACTCTTACTGAATTTGTCTTAAGGCCTGCATTAGATAAATTTATTTATTTATTTAGCTGTATTTATATCCCGCTTTTCATCGGGTCAAAGCGGTCAATTGGGAGATACATTTAACACAAGGGGATATGACACACATACGCTAATACTTACAGGGAACATGGGCAATGGAGGGTTAAGTGGCTTGCCCAAGACCACAAGGAGTGCCTATAGGACTAGAAATCCAAGTCCCTCCGGCCTGAGATTGCTGTCCCCAGGTGGGACTTGAACCCCTGGCCCTCCAGCCTGAAGTACCTTGTCCTAACCACTAGGCCACTCCTCCCATAAATGGAGGAGATACTCCAGCAAAGATTGCAGAGGTATCGCAATGGGGTTAAGACCCTTTTCCAAACACCAAATAGTAAACCTTTTCCACTTGAAAGCATAAGAGCGTCTGCGCGCTGCCTTCCCGCCTTTCCTAACCAACTCTCCTCAGTTCGAGTTTAAAGCTGAGACAATAGAGAGAGAGAGGAAAGGAAAGATAGAAAAGAGATACAACTCCTAGGGGAGGTGGGTGGGTTGTGAAGACTTATTCCTGCTGTTCCCAGAGATCACCTGTTACAGGTAAGTAACTGTGCTATCTCCAGGAACAAGCAGGAATGAGTCTTCACATATGGGAACTCCCTAGCTGAGATGCCTGGGAGATCCCCAAGGATATGAGACCCTGAAAGGGGTCTGCGTCCTCCAATGGATCTCAGACATCCATCCAGGGAAGGAGGGCAGGAGTTGTTTAAGAATGGAACAGGTGTCTGAGGACAGCCTGACCAAACAAGGCATCCCAGCGGGAATCCTTGTCCAAGCAGTAATGGGCTGTGAAGGTATGAACAGAGGCCCAGGTGGCTGCTCGACAGATCTGGTCGATGGACACAGAATTTAGATGAGCCATAGAGGTGGCCATGGCCCTCACATTATGAGCTGTGACATGGCTCTCCAGAGAAAGGTTCTTACTCTGGTAGGCGAAAGAAATACACTGAGCAATCCAATTGGACAGTGTTCTCTTAGAGACTGGAAGTCCCAAATGAGAAGGATCAAAAGCAACAAAAAGCTGGGAAGACTTTCTATGTTGCTGTGTCCTATGTAAGTAAAAAGCAAGAGCTCTTTTACAATCCAGAGTATGAAGATTCCTCTCTGCACTGGATGCATGAGGAGCTGGAAAAAAGACAGGTAAATATACCTCTTGATTAAGATGAAAAGGTGAGACCACTTTAGGCATAAAATGTGGATTTGTCCTAAGGACTACCTTGTCAGGATGGAACCTTGTATAAGGTGGATTAGCCACTAAGACCTGCAGTTCACTGATGCGGCGAGCAGAAGTGACCGCAATGAGGAAAATAACCTTCCAGGAAAGAAATTTCAAGGAGGTAGTGGCTAAGGGTTCAAAAGGTGGCTTCATAAGCTGACCAAGAACCAAATTTAAGTCCCATGCCACCGGAGGAGGCCTAATGGGAGGTTTAGTTAAAGTTAGGCCTCTCATGAATCTTGAAATAAGAGGATGAGAGGAGATAGGTTGTCCATTGATGGGCTTAAGGGATGCTGCAATAGCACTCAAATGGACTCTTACTGAATTTGTCTTAAGTCCTGCATTGGAGAGATGCAGGAGATAGTCTAACAAATAAGTTAAAGGTAGTGCCAGAGGGTCAAGACCCTTTTCAGCACACCAAATGGAAAAGCTCTGAGGTGAAGGGACTTGGGGTTTGGGTGCCACAAAGTCCCTTCCTCCTGAGACAGAAGGTCTGGAGCAGCTCCCAAGTCCAGGGAGGGGGCTTGGGAGAGATGCAGAAGTAGAGGGTACCACACTTGGCGTGGCCAGCGTGGAGCTATGAGGATCATAGATCCTTGATCCCTCTGGAGTTTGAGCAGAGTCTTGGGAATCAAGGGAATGGGTGGAAAGGCATACAGGAAGCCCTGACCCCAATGAAGGAGGAAGGCATCCTTGGCCTGAACCCCCTGACATGGAAATCTGGAACAGAACCGGGGAAGTTTGGCATTCCACGGACTTGCAAAGAGGTCTATGTCCGGGGTTCCCCATTCTTGAAAGATTCTGAGTACCTGATCCATGTGCAGGGACCATTCGTGTGGAAGCAGAACTCGACTGAGTCTGTCTGCCCAAGAGTTTTGGATTCCTGGGAGATATACTGCCAGGAGATGGATTTGATGCTCTCTGGCGAAGACCCATAATCTTAGAGCTTTGTTGCAAAGCGACAGAGAGCCAGTTCCTCCTTGCTTGTTTATGTAAAACATGGCTACTTGATTGTCTGTATGAATAAGGAATGTCTTGTAGCTGAGGAGGGTATGAAAGACCTTGAGAGCTAGAAACACTGCTCGAAGTTCCAAGTGGTTGATATGAAGAGAGGTCTCCTGTGGGTACCAAGTGCCTTGGGTGGAGAGGTCTTGTAGATGAGCTCCCCAACCTGTTTGGGAGGCATCTGTTGTGAGGGTTGCTTGGGGCAACAACTGTTGGAAGGGGGACCCCAGCAACAGATTTTGAGTGGACATCCACCATTGGAGAGACCAAAAGAGACGTTTGGAGGTTGCTATTTGGTCTGAGAGAGCTCCTGAAGCTTGAGTCCACTGGGTGGACAAAGTCCATTGAGCTGCTCTCATGTGTAGGCGAGCATAGGGTACCACATGTACTGTGGAAGCCATGTGGCCTAGCAGTTGTAGCATCTCCCTGGCAGTTAAGTGGCTCTTTGACTGAATCTGGGAGACTAGCTGCACTAGACGTTGGCAACGGGCCTGAGGAAGGTAGGCCCTTGCAGTGGTGGTATCCAACCAGGCCCCTATGACTTCCAGGGACTGAGTAGGGATGAGCTGGGACTTTGGGAGGTTTACTACCAGTCCCAGATACTGCAGAATGCGCCTTGTGCGGTCCAGGGAAATCTGGGCCTCTGACTGAGATGGAGCTCGGATGAGCCAGTCGTCCAGGTATGGGAAGACAAAAATTCCCAGAGTGCGTAGAAATGCAGCAACTATTGCCATGCATTTGGTGAACACTCTCGGAGCAGAGGCCAGACTAAAAGGAAGGACTCTGTATTGGTAATGTTTTCCCTGGAAAAGAAAACGTAGGAATTTTCTGTGAGATGGATGGATGAGAACATGTGTGTACGCATCCTTGAGATCTAGAGAACAAAGCCAATCCTGACTTTGAAGGTATGGAAGGAGAGTGCCCAGAGAAAGCATCTTGAATTTCTCCTTGCATAGAAATTTGTTCAATTCTCTGAGATCTAGAATGGGTCTGTATCCCCCTGTCTTCTTTGGAATGAGAAAATAGGGGGAGTATAACCCTGACCCTTGTTGAAGAAGAGGAACTTCTTCTATTGCCCCTTGGGCAAGAAGGGTAGTTATCTCCTGACCTAAAAGGCCGAGAAGAGATGTGGGAGAATTGAAGTGTCTCACCATGGTGTGGGGAGGAAGGTCTGAGAAATGAAGTTTGTAGCCCTCTCTTATGATGGAGAGGGTCCACTGCTCTGATGTGATTTGCTCCCATCTAGGAGCAAAAAGAGCTAACCTTCATGGAATGGTGAGAGGTTCTGGCTGTGTTAAAGCCAGAAAGGCTAAGTTCTCTAGCATCAAGTCAAAATCCCTGAGGGGGGTTGGGACTGCTGGGTTACAGCAGCCCCTGTAGACTTAGGCCTGGCCTGCTTAGGTTGCTGACACTTAGTGGCAAAGCGACCTGTAGAAGATTGTTGGCCAGAAGTGGAAGGAAACCTGCCCTTCTTGAAAAAAGACTTTTTAAAAGTCTTTTTCTAAGGCAGGAATGGAGGTAGACCTGGAAAGTCTATCCAGAGCAGAATTCTCTGCATCCATTTGAGTGGCTTTAATTTGCCACTCTCTGCCAAACAGATTTTCACCTGTACAGGGCAGATTTCCTAAGCCATCTTGAACCCAGGGCTCTAAATCAGAAGCCTGGAGCCAATCAATTCTGCGAGCAGCTATGGCAATGCCTGAGGCTCTACTGGCACCTTCAAAGGAGTCAAAGGCTGCCCTGTTTGAAAACTTGGAGATGTCTTGAGTATGCTTAAGCCACATAGCACAGTTACTTACCTCTAACAGGTGATCTCTGGGAACAGCAGGAATTAGTCCTCACATATGGTTACGTCGGTACCGACGGAGCCTGCGCGGGAAAGCTCCCCAGCTTCCCAGAAAGGAAAGCTTTTCGGGCCTCCCACAGCGCATGCGCACTGCCTTCCCGCCTTCCTGACCAACTCTCCTCAGTTCGAGTTTAAAGATGAGACAATAGAGAGAGGAAAGGAAAGAGAGAGAGATAGATACAACTCCTAGGGGAGGTGGGTGGGTTGTGAGGACTAATTCCAGCTATTCCCAGAGATCACCTGTTACAGGTAAGTAACTGTGCTATCTCCAGGAACAAGCAGGAATAAGTCCTCACATACGGGGACTCCCTAGCTAAGATGCCCGGGAGATCCCCCCCCTAAGGGTATGAGACCCTGAAGGGTTCCTCGTCTTCCTATGGATCTCAGGCATCCATTCAGGGAAAGTGGGCAGGAGTTGTTCAAGAATGGAACAGGTGTCTGAGGACAGCCTGACCAAACAAGGCATCCCGGCAGGAGTCCTTGTCCAAACAGTAATGGGCTGTGAAGGTATGAACCGAGGCCCAGGTGGCTGCTCGACAGATCTGATCGATGGACACAGAATGAAGATGAGCCATAGAGGTGGCCATGGCTCTCACATTGTGAGCTGTGACATGGCCCTCCAGAGAAAGGTTCTTACTCTGGTAAGCAAAAGAAATACACTGAGCAATCCAATTGGACAGTGTTCTTTTAGAGACTGGAAGTCCTAAATGAGAAGGATCAAAAGCAACAAAAAGCTGGGGAGACTTTCTATGTTGCTGTGTCCTGTGTAAGTAAAAAGCAAGAGCTCTTTTACAATCTAGAGTATGAAGGTTCCTCTCTGCACTGGATGCATGAGGAGCTGGAAAAAAGACAGGTAGGTATACCTCTTGATTAAGATGAAAAGGTGAGACCACTTTAGGCATAAAGTGAGGATTTGTCCTAAGGACTACCTTATCATGATGGAACCTTGCATAAGGTGGATTAGCCACTAAGGCCTGCAGTTCACTGATACGGCGAGCTGAGGTGACTGCAATAAGGAAAATAACCTTCCAGGAAAGAAATTTCAAGGAGGTGGTGGCTAAGGGTTCAAAAAGTGGCTTCATAAGCTGACCAAGAACCAAGTTTAAATCCCATGCTACCGGAGGAGGCCTAATGGGAGGTTTAGTTAAAGTTAGGCCTCTCATGAATCTTGCGATAAGAGGATGAGAGGAGACAGGTTGTCCATTGAGAGGTTTAAGAGATGCTGAGATAGCACTCAAATGGACCCGTACTGAATTCGTTTTGAGTCCTGCATTGGAGAGATGCAGGAGATATTCCAATAGAGAATTCAAGGGAAGTGCTAGAGGGTCAAGAGCCTTTTGAGCACACCAAATGGAAAATCTTTTCCATTTAAAAGCGTAAGAACGCCTAGTGGAAGGTTTCCTAGAGGCATGGAGGATATCCTTCACTTGTTGAGAAAGATTGAAGTCTTGAAGGTCTAGGCCTTCAGTAACCAAGCTCTGAGGTGAAGGGACTTGGGGTTTGGGTGCCACAAAGTCCCCTCCTCCTGAGACAGGAGGTCTGGAGCAGCTCCAAAGTCCAGGGAGGGGGCTTGGGAAAGATGCAGAAGTAGAGGGTACCACACTTGGCGTGGCCAGCGTGGAGCTATGAGGATCATAGATCCTTGATCCCTTTGAAGTTTGAACAGAGTCTTGGGAATCAAAGGAATGGGTGGAAAGGCATACAGGAAGCCCTGACCCCAATGAAGGAGGAAGGCATCCTTGGCCTGAGTTCCCTGACACGGAATTCTGGAACAGAACCGGGGAAGTTTGGCATTCCACGGACTTGCAAAGAGGTCTATGTCCGGGGTTCCCCATTTCTGAAAGATTCTGAGTACCTGATCCATGTGCAGGGACCATTCGTGTGGAAGCAGAACTCGACTGAGTCTGTCTGCCCAAGCGTTTTGGATTCCTGGGAGATATACTGCCAGGAGATGGATTTGATGCTCTCTGGCGAAGGCCCATAATCTTAGAGCTTCGTTGCAAAGCGACAGAGAGCCAGTCCCTCCTTGTTTGTTTATGTAAAACATGGCTACTTGATTGTCCGTATGAATAAGGGCTGTCATGTTGTGGAGGAGGGTATGAAAAACCTTGAGAGCTAGAAAAATCGCTCGAAGTTCCAGATGGTTGATATGAAGGGTGGTCTCCTGTGGAGACCAAGTGCCCTGAGTGGAGAGGTCCTGAAGATGAGCTCCCCAACCTGCTTGGGAGGCATCTGTTGTGAGGGTTGCTTGGGGCAACAGTGGTTGGAAGGGAGCCCCCAACAACAGATTTTGAGTGGATATCCACCACTGGAGAGACCAAAAGAGACGTTTGGAGGTTGCTATTTGGTCTGAGAGAGCTCCTGATGCTTGAGTCCACTGGGTGGACAAAGTCCATTAAGCTGCTCTCATTTGCAGGCGAGCATAAGGTACCACATGTACCGTGGAGGCCATGTGGCCTAGTAGCTGTAGCATCTCCATGGCAGTCAAGTGGCTTCTGGACTGAGTCTGGGAGGCTAAGTGCACTAGACGTTGGCAACAGGCCTGAGGGAGGTAGGCCCTTGCAGTGGTGGTATCTAACCAGGCCCCTATGAATTCCAGGGATTGAGTAGGGGTGAGTTGAGACTTTGGCAGATTGATCACAAGTCCCAGATACTGCAGAATGCGTCTGGTGCGGTCCAGGGAAGTCTGGGCTTCGGACTGAGATGGAGCTCGGATGAGCCAGTCGTCCAGGTATGGGAAGACAAAAATTCCCAGGGCGCGTAGAAATGCAGCCACTATTGCCATGCATTTGGTGAACACTCTTGGAGCAGAGGCTAGACCGAAGGGAAGTACTCTATATTGGAAATGTTTTCCCTGGAACAGAAACCGTAGGAATTTTCTGTGGGATGGATGGATGAGTATATGTGTGTACGCATCCTTGAGATCTAGAGAACAAAGCCAATCCTGACTCTGCAGGTATGGAAGGAGAGTACCTAGAGAAAGCATCTTGAATTTCTCCTTGCATAGGAATTTGTTCAATTCTCTGAGATCTAGAATGGGTCTGTATCCCCCTGTTTTCTTTGGAATGAGAAAATAAGGGGAGTAAAACCCTGACCCCTGTTGAAGAAGAGGAACCTCTTCTATTGCCCTTTGGGCGAGAAGGGTGGTCACCTCCTGACCCAAAAGGTCCACGGGGGATGGGGGAGAATTGAAACGTCTCACCATGGTATGGGGAGGAAGGCTGGAGAAATGTAGTTTGTAGCCCTCTCTGATGATGGAGAGGGTCCACTGTTCTGATGTGATTTGCTCCCATCTTGGAGCAAAATGTGTTAACCTTCCTGGAATGGTGAGAGGCTCTGGTTGTTGTAGAGCCAGAAAGGTTAAGTTCTCTAGTATTAAGTCAAAAACCCTGAGGGGGTTGGGACTGCTGGGCTGTAGTAGTCCCTGCAGGTTTTGCCCTGGCCTGTTTAGATTGCTGACGCTTAGGAGCAAAGCGAGTTGTAGAAGATTGTTGGCCAGTATTTGTAGAAAATCTTGCCTTCTTATAGAAAGGCTTCTTAAAAGATTTTTTCTTGGCAGGGGTAGAGGTAGACTTAGAAAGTTTATCTAAAGCAGCATTTTCTGCATCCATTTGAGTGGCTTTGATTTGCCACTCTTTTCCAAACAAATTTTCACCTGTACAGGGCAGATTTCCAAAGCCATCCTGGACCCAGGGTTCTAGGTCAGAAGCCTGGAGCCAAGCAATTCTGTGAGCAGCTATAGCAATGCCTGAGGCTCTGCTAGCACCTTCAAAGGAGTCAAAAGCTGCTCTGTTGGAAATTTTTGAAACATCTTGGGTATGCTTTAGCAAAAGAAGGAACTCCTCCTGTCTATCCTCTGGGATAAAAGGGAGAAAATTGTGCAGCTTTAGTGCAATCTCCTTCAGGAACATGCCCATATAAAGGCTGTATGAATTGATTCTGGCAATAAGCATACTGGCTTGGAAGATTTTCCTACCAAAAGCATCCAAAGTCCTACATTCTCTTCCTGGAGGAGTAGAAGAGTGTCTTTTGGTACTCTTTATCCTTTTCATAGCTGACTGCACCACAATAGAGTGGTGAGGGAGCTGAGTTTTTTGAAAACCAGGAGAAGGAGGGACACGATACATGGTGCCCAAACGACGAGAATGTGGAGATAGAGTGAGAGGAGTCTCCCATAAGTCCATCATATGTTCTTGAAGAATTTCATGAATGGGCAAGGTGACTGCCTCTTTGGGAACCTTAGGGTATCCTAAAATATCTAATTTTTTTGCTCTAGGTTCTTTTTCAGAGGTTACTGAAATAGAGAGTCCTTTAGCTACTTCAATGATGAAGTCTTGAAAGGACAAATCCTCTGGAGGAGACATTCTCCTCTTTGGAGAAGAGGGCTCCTCAGGAAGAGTAAGATACTTCAGGAGAGTCATCTGATGAATCAGAATCATCAGAAGACTCTAAGTATCGTCTGTTGGCTTCCAGGGATCGATAAGCGTATCGACCGGTATCCACATCGGGCGTACCCGGAACTGGATCGGTATCGGGAAAAACCCCGGAACCGGGAACCGGAATCCTGGTTGATGTGGATGCCCTGGGTACCGGCATCGGTTGTGGTACCGGAACCGCATTTAAGCATTTAAGAATTTATTGTAAATAGTTTAGAATTCTGTTAATTGTTAAACCCTGTTATCCAAGTTTTATTTCCTGTTCCTTGTAAGCTTAACATCTGTTCTATGTTTCAGTACAAAATTGTTAAAATGTGAACCGCGCTGATAACAAAAGTGCGGTATATAAAAGCTGTTAAATAAATAAATAAATAAATAAATAACCGGGATCGGTACCGCTCACTGCGGTACCGTGGGCGTCGCAGCCTTAATAAAAGCCATTATGGCTTGCTGCATGGATTGAACAGTATGATCCATAGACGCCACGACTGTCTGGATGTCGGTACCGAAAGAGTGTGCCGGTACCCCAGAGCAGTCCAACAGGTGATCGGTCGAGGCCGTGCCATTGATGTCAACCTGTAACTCCATAGGAAGAGCTTTGGAAGCTGGAGCTTCCCGCCGGGGTTGTTTGGCTGGGGCAGGGTCCTCAGGGTCAAGCCCTGGGGCATCTCAATACTTAGAGGGAGATTTGCCCTTTGAGGACCTGCCAGAAGGTGGTTTGGTTACCTGAGATCCATCAGGAGAGGAAGACCTGGAGGATGTCGATGCTGGAGTATCTGTGGAAAACAGCATATGAAACTTGGCTGCCCGGTTTTGTAAGCCACGTTTAGACATCAGAGAACAGGACTGGCAATCCGGAATGGAGTGGTCAGGCCCCAAACATTTAAGACAACATTCATAGGTGTCGGTAACTGAGATGGTACCGCTACACTTGGTGCATTTTTTAAAACCAGAGGCTGGTTTCTCCATGAGGGAGAATTTTCTCTAGGCCTAGAGGCCTAAAGAGGAAATACACCAAGTGGGGAAAAGAAGATATATATATATTTTTTTTTAAGAAAAGTAAAGAAAAAGACCGGCGGTACCGGTCCGGAGTCGGGGAAGGCAGACACGCGGCCAAAGAAACAAATTAAAATAAGAACTTCTTCAGCAGTGACAGGAACACGACCTGCTGGCTCCGCGGAAAAAGAAGAACTGAGGAGAGTTGGTCAGGAAGGCGGGAAGGCAGCGCGCATGCGCTGTGGGAGGCCCCAAAAGCTTTCCTTTCTGGGAAGCTGGGGAGCTTTCCCGCGCAGGCTCCGTCGGTACCGACGTACCCATATGTGAGGACTTATTCCTGCTTGTTCCTGGAGATGCGGAATTCTTCCCTTTTATCTTCTGGAATAAAAGGGAGGAAAGTGTGCAGCTTTTCTGCCACTTCTTTCAGAAACATACCCATATAAAGGCTATATGAGTTGATTCTGGCAATAAGCATACTGGCCTGGAAGAATTTCCTACCAAAAGCATCCAAGGTCCTGCATTCTCTTCCTGGAGGAGCAGAAGAGTGTCTCTTTGTACTCTTTATCCTCTTCATAGCTGACTGCACCACAATGGAATGGTGAGGAAGCTGAGTTTTCTGGAACCCAGGACAAGGAAGGACACGATACATAGTGTCCAACCTGCGAGAATGAGGAGAGAGAGTGAGAGGAGTCTCCCATAAATCAATCATGTGTTCATGAAGAATCTCATGAATTGGTAAGGTGACTGCCTCTTTAGGAGCCCTAGAGTATCCTAAAATATCTAATTTTTTTGCTCTAGGCTCTGATTCAGAGGTTACTGAAATAGAGAGTCCTTTAGCTACTTCTCTTATGAAGTCTTGAAAGGACAAATCCTCTGGAGGAGACATTCTTCTTTTTGGAGAAGAAGGCTCCTCAGGAAGGGCTAAGGATACTTCAGGAGACTCATCTGATGTATCAGAATCATCAGAGGAATCCAAGTATCGCCTGTCAGGGTGCTCTTCTAACGCTCGATACGCGTATCGAGCGGTATCGACATCGGGCGTCCCCGGTACCGGATCGGTACCGAGAAGTAGCCCTGGACAAGGAACCGCAGCAGTCGGTATCCTGGTTGATGTCGATGCAGACGGTACTGGCATCGGCGCTGGTGCCGGTACCGGAGCCGATACCGACAACGGAGCTCGTTGCGGTACCGCCGGCGTCGCAGCTTGAATGAAGGCTGAAATAGCCTGCTGCATAGACAGAACATTCTGATCCATCGACGCCATGAATGCCTGGAGGTCAGTACCGGTAGATTGTGCCGGTACCCCAGAGCATTCTAACAGGTGATCGGTCAAGGCCATGCCATCAATGTCAACCTGTAACCCCATAGGAGGAGCTTTGGAAGCCGGAGCTTCCCGCCGGGGTTGTTTGGCTGGTGCAGGATCCTCGAGAGCAAGCCCGGAGGCATCTCGATGCTTAGAGGGAGATCTACCCTTCGAGGACCTGCTAGGTTTATGTTTGGTTACCTGAGATCCTTCAGGAGAAGAAGACCTGGAAGATGTCGATGCTACTGCCGGTGCCTCAGCGGGAAACAGCACATGGAGCTTAGCTGCTCGGTTCTGTAACCCCCGTTTAGACATTAGGGAGCAGGACGGACAGCACAGTTACTTACCTGTAACAGGTGATCTCAGGGAACAGCAGGAATTAGTCTTCACATGTGGGTACGTCGGCGCCGACGGAGCCCGCACGGGAATGCTCCCCAGCATCCAATCAGAAAGCCTTTGGGAGCATCCCTCGCGCCTGCGCGGTGACTTCCCGCCTTTCCCACTGCCTCTCCCCAGTTGAGTTTCATAGCTGAGACAGAAGGAGAGGAAGAGGAAAGGAAATAGATAGATACAACTCCTAGGGGAGGTGGGAGGGTTGTGAAGACTAATTCCTGCTGTTCCCTGAGATCACCTGTTACAGGTAAGTAACTGTGCTATCTCCAGGAACAAGCAGGAATGAGTCTTCACATGTGGGGACTCCCTAGCTGAGGGTGCCACGGGAGATCCCATAAAATGCGTATCCCTGGACAGGACGGCATTTTCCCAACCTGGATCCCCAGCATCCCCTGAGGGATGGGGGGTAGGAGTTGAGGAGAGAAGAGAAGAGTTGCAGAGGAACAACAAAAAACTAAAGACCACAGGGGAGATGAGTCTTTAGAATGCATGTCAGGTATCATTAAAGCATTTAATGAACTAGTACCATATAGAGCTTACCTACTGGATTGTAGGAAGTAGAACTGTGATGGAAGGTACTGTAGACGCAGTAGCGGAATCTTCAAGGGAACTTCACAGCAGTGAGGATGCAGTTCCAAATCTGGAATGGGCAGGTGACCCAGGTGTCAACTGGAGCAGAAGAACGGCAGGTCTTCAATGGAAAGCTTTATGTGAAAAAGCTGAGAACTCCTTTAGGCACAGAGTTATTAACATTGAGGAATAAAAGAAGAAGACTGACCGATCTGGAATTAGCCCAGTCCGGAAGGGAAGAGAAGGTATGGAAAAAAACCCTTTTCCCAGGGAAAACAGGAGGGTACTCCGGAACACTGAAGATGTACACTGTCTTACCTAGCCAATAAGAAATAGGAAGACATTGAAGTTTGATACCTCATAGATAAGGAGGTGTATAACGAAAATAGAAGCTGTTGACGCCACAGCAATAATGGTGAGTATAACCGGACCCAGTTACCGAGCCGTATGATAATAGGCAAGCGGACTGTTTGGACCCCTTAGAAAGTAAAAAAACTTTAGTACCGACAGTTAGGGAGATAGTGGGTAATACACAGGATGCTATTGTGGTAGGCGAAGGCCTATGATCCATGGTGTCTGAAATAAGCAGACAGGCCTAACAAGCTTGACCTGTAAATGAGGCCTGTGGAGAGGCCCATAGGAATTACACATCCCCAATATGCTGCTATTGTAGAATTAGAACTCAACAAAGCCTTGAATTAGCTTAGATAAACAAAATTGAAACCTAGAGAAATATAGAAAAATAAGTTTAATTGCCACTGATAAGAGAGTACAGCAGCTAGGGATTTAATTAAAACTGCTGACAGAAGAGTTACAGTGCCCTGCCTCCCCACATGTGCTAACTAGTTAAATGGCCTTGGAGGAGAAAAGTAACGAAGTTGGTGAACTGACCATTGTAATTGGGACTAGAAGGGGGGTGAGCAGGTGCTAAGCCCAGTCAAAGGACATAATTAGATAGCCTTATCAATACCGGGACCAATAGAAGGGGTACGGGAGGTTACCGGGACCAATGAAATGTTTTCCTATACCTAGAATGGAGAAGAAGTCTATAAAAGTTGTTGTTTTGCTAGAAACCATTGCTCAGCCATTTTGAATTTGATTCTGCTTGAGACTTGTGCACAAATAAATGATTTGGACCTTCTGAACAGACTCCTGGTATCATTGGTTTGTCTGCGCTCTGCTGCTACATATTCTTGGTGCGTTGGCCGGGAAAGTGTGGTAATAGAGGGTATATAGGGCAATATACCACGACTTTCCGCCTCTACAGGTTTGGTCCTGCCGGGATCGCGCCCTTCCGACGGGGCTCGCTCCCTGGCGCCACCGGTCCCTTGCATCGGAGGGAGCTGGCCGGACCTCGGCGGGTGCTGGACCCGGCTGGAGCCAACACCTCGAACCCGAGTGAGGGGAGTCCGAGGTCCAACTCATGCGCTTGCTTGGGAACTTTGAGGACCGGATCCGGTGAGTAGAGTTTTGATTTGGTATGTCTAGACAGATGAGACAGAGTAGTACTGCCATTTGAATCTTGAATTTTGAACTTGGAACTTGGTAAGAGAGCTTGATCACCTCTCAAAGACAGACCGATTAACCCTGCATGAGTATTCGCGGGGTGAAACTCCCGTCTTCTTGTATTTTGGAATTTGAATAAGATTAGTCAGAATAGACAGGATTGGATTGTATTCCTGGGATACGTTGCTAGCATGATTGTGTGAATGAAGTGTGAATGAGAGGTCTGGCAGCACGGACCAAGCGAAGGCGGACTCCTGAGTAACGCATTTCCTGGCCGGGCGACCACGTCCAGGTCGTAAAAAGGAGGAAGCGACTGTCGTCTTGTCTTGTTATTCGTTCCCCTTATATGTCTCTAGGGCCATGAGGACCCCTTACCCACGGTCCGCCCTCCTTTTCCCTTCTGTCTGTTGTTGCGCGCACACATCGAAATGGGAGGGGCGGGGTCTACTAGGAGCACTCCATTAGAATGTATGATCACACAATTTAAGGAAGGATATTCAGGAGATTATGGAATTAAAATGACTTTACCACAATTACAGATTTTGTGTGCTAGGGAGTGGCCCGATTTAGACCCTACATGGCCTCGAGAGGGAACCTTTAATATAGGAATTATTCAGTCAGTTCACCAGAAAGTGCGAGTAGCGCACCCCGATCAGTACCCCTATATAGATTCCTGGTTGAGTATTTGTGAGAACCCGCCCCCTTGGGCGAAGCGCTGCTATGAAGAGCAGTGCAGAATAATGTTAGCACGAGCAGATCCAATGCAGAAAGTAGTTCAGTCTAAAAAGACAGGGACAAGTGAGAAATCCAGACGGAAACCCGTCCTGGCAGATCCTGAATCCCCCGAAGTAATAACTAGGCAGCCCCAAGCCCAGCGCCCAGTAAGGCTGCCCCCGCGTCCCGCCCCAGAGCCCCGGAGACAGCGGGAGAGGGACCCAACCCCAGACCCACCACCCGAAGAACAGGAAGATAAGCTCCCATCAGATGATGAGGATGATTCCACTGAGACTGAGGAGAAAGTTGAGTCAGGAACAGAAGAGAAGAGGAAGAGGAGGCTTCCCTGAGTGATGCTGATAGTGTAAAAACGACTGTTAGTATGAGTTCAGTTAAAAGTAAAGTGTCCCAGACTAAGCGCACTCACAAGAAGAAGGCCCCTGTTAGGAGAGTTTCGAAAATCTCCCTCAGATCAAAAAGGACCCCCACTGCTAAGATGATGCCTTTACGGCAAGTCCCGGGAATGCCCGTAAGGAATGAGGATAATGAGGTGGTGGCGGGACCTCTAAGTTACGTGTATGTGCCCTTCTCCACTACTGATTTGTTAAATTGGAGGTCACATTACGCCTCCTATACCGATAAGCCCCAGGAACTCACGGAATTAGTGCATACCATTATGGAAACCCACCAACCCACTTGGGCAGATTGCCGCCAGCTCCTGTCTACCCTATTTACAACAGAGGAGCGGACACGAATTAAGAAAGCAGCTGTTGATTGGATGGCAGACAACCCTGTAGCTCCAGGAGAAAGGGGGGATGCAAGGATAGATAATCGAGAGGCAGCTCAAAGAGAATTCCCAAATGAAGACCCCCGGTGGGATCCAAATACAGAAAGAGGATCCAGAGCCCTAGCCCGGTTTCGCCAAGGCCTTTTGCAAGGTCTGAAAAGGGGAGGGCAGAAAGCTATGAACCTTTCTAAAGTCATCCAAGGTATAGATGAAAGTCCAGCAGTATTTTATGAAAGATTGACAGAAGCGTATAGAATGTATACTCCCTATGATCCAGATGCACCAGGAAGTTTATGCATGGTGAATTCTGCTTTTGTAAATCAGTCTCAACCAGACATTAGACGTAAATTACAGAAGTTAGAAGGGTTTGCGGGCATGAATGCAACTCAGTTACTGGAAGTCGCTCATAAAGTGTATGTGAATCGTGATAATGAAAGGCAGAAAGAATGTGATCAAAAGATGAAGAAGAAAGCTGATTTTTTGGCTGCGGCCATAGTTGAACAGAAAAGGGGAGGTTTCCCTAGTCGAAGGAGCAGAGGAAGAGGGAGGGGCCGAGGAGAAGGCCGGCCCCAACTAGGCGTGAACCAATGCGCCTATTGCAAAGAGGAAGGACATTGGAGAGATACATGCCCGCAACTCGAAGACGCCCATCAGGATGACGCGAACAATGATCAATGGAGAGAAAGAGGAAGAGGCTGTCCCCGGAATCGCGGAGGAGCCAATCGAGAACAATTTCAGCGAGAAAGGAGAGGCCATTCAAGCATTGGCCGCAACAGCCAATGACGAGGATGATGTGGATTAGGACAGACCGGGCTCCGAATTCGCTTTAGGTCTCCAGGAGCCTATGGTCGGAATACAAATAGGAGACCAAGTTATGAACTTTATGGTTGATACTGGAGCAGAACATTCAGTAGTAGACAAAAAGATTGCCCCATTTTCCACAAGAGCAGTCACCATCGTGGGAGCAACTGGTGCCAAAGCTACAAAACCTTTTCTTCAAAACCGTATATGCAGTCTGGGAGGACAGCAGATAACTCATCAATTCCTCTATATGCCTGAATGTCCAGTGCCATTACTGGGACGAGATATGTTAGCCAAGTTACAGGCCCAAATATCATTTTCTGAAAAAGGAGAGATGCAAATGACAGTAAATCCTCAAACTAAACCTGCAGGAATAATGCTGCTTACTGTACCCCGAGAAGAAGAATGGAGATATTACAGTGATGAATCCGCCCAGGATACCTATTTTGAACAAACCTTAAAGAGCATTGATGCCCCGCCCGGAGTATGGGCGGAAGGCAATCCCCCAGGCCTAGCCAAGCATATAGCTCCAATAATTGTGAATCTTAAACCCAGTGCTACACCAATACATGTCAAGCAATACCCGCTCCCAAGAGCAGCAATTGAAGGCATTCACCGCCACTTGTTAAGATTACTAGAGTATGGCCTACTAAAAGTATGTCAGTCATCATGGAACACTCCACTCTTGCCAGTGAAGAAGCCCGGAACAGATGACTACCGTCCAGTGCAGGACCTGAGGAGAGTGAATGAAGCAGTTGAGACCATACATCCAGTTGTGCCAAACCCTTACACACTTTTAGGACTAATTCCTGCTGAAGCAACCCACTTTACTGTTTTGGACTTGAAAGATGCGTTCTTTTGCATAAGATTAGCCCCAATTAGTCAATTGCTGTTTGCCTTTGAATGGCAGGATCCTGTCTCTGGGAGACGGGGCCAACTTACTTGGACACGATTACCCCAAGGATTCAAGAATTCACCTACCATCTTCAGTGCTGCGTTGAACCAAGACCTTTCAAGCTATCCAGTGGCCCCGGGGAAGAGAGTACTTCTCCAATATGTGGACGATCTGCTGATAGCTGCTGTATCAGAAAGTGAATGTATACAAGCCACCAAAGACCTCTTGCAGTTGCTAGATGAAGCTGGATACAAAGTTTCCAGAGCCAAAGCACAGCTATGCCAAAAAGAAGTGAAATATTTAGGCTTTCGTCTGACTAAAGGAAGCCGCCAATTAGGAAGGGAGAGAAAAGAAGCTGTGTGCAGAATCCCAACCCCAACTACCAGGAAGCAAGTCAGAGCCTTTCTGGGAGCAGCAGGATAATGCCAAATCTGGATTCCCAACTTTGCTCAAATTGCCAAACCATTGTATGAAGCTACAAAAGGAGAAGAAAAGTTGCCACTAGAGTGGGGACCTGAGCAGGATACAGCCTTCAAAACGTTAAAGGAAGAATTGATGTCATCACCAGCACTTGGACTACCGGATGTCCACAAGCCTTTCCATTTGTTTGTACATGAGACACAAGGGAATGCTTTGGGCATGTTGACTCAGAAATTAGGAAATTGGGAACGACCTGTAGCATACCTGTCGAAACAATTGGACACTGTGGCTAAAGGATGGCCACCTTGCTTGAGAGCAGTTGCAGCTACAGCCCTGTTAGTAAGTGAAGCAGACAAGCTCACATTAGGACAGAATCTACGAGTTACTGTGCTGCATGCAGTACTTGCCCTCATGGAACAGAAAGCAAATCATTGGCTCACCAATTCCCGAATGTTGAAATACCAGAGTATGCTATGTGAAAATCCACAGATACAATTAGAAGTGAGCCATGCCTTGAACCCAGCTACATTGTTACCTGTCAGTGAAGAATTACCAGAGCATGATTGTATAGAAGTCAAGGAAACTGTCTTCTCAAGTGGACCAGACCTGACAGATGTGCCCCTAGAGAATCCTGATCAAACCTACTTTGTGGATGGAAGCAGTCTCATCATCAATGGACGACGTTGTGCTGGGTATGCAGTAGTCACTCAGTATGAAGTGGTTGAATCATCAGCTTTAGCATCAGGCACATCAGCCCAGAAAGCAGAATTAATTGCACTTACCCGAGCATTAGTATTAGGAGCAAAACTCGTGCTAAACGAATACACAGACTCTAAATATGCCTTCACCACTCTGCATGCTCATGGAGCTCTTTATAAAGAACGAGGGCTCATCACGTCAGGAGGAAAATCAATTAAATATGGCCCGGAGATATTGATGCTACTAGATGCAGTATGGGCCCCAACTCGTGTAGCTGTCATGCACTGCCGAGGACAACAAGCAGGCAAAGGAGATGTTGCCAAGGGAAATAGGCTCACTGATGCCTCAGCACGACAAGCAGCCATGACAGGACAAATTTCATCGCAAGCCATGCCAATGCAGGCAGCATTGTTTCCAGTACCCCTTAATTTATGGACAACCCGATATACCACCAAAGAATTGGAGTACTACTGTACTAAGGAAGAGGGAGTGCTGAAGGATGGGTGGATTGAGCTGCCACCAGCAGAGGGCAGTCAACCCCCAGGACGAATTGTAATTCCTGAATTGTTGGGACCAGCTTTTGTCAAGGCTTTCCATCAAGCCACACATTATGGAAAAAGTGCTATGGAAAAAGCACTCAGACCACATTTTTGCATTACTATGCTGGCAGCCCTATCAGCCTCAGTAGCACGCCAGTGTCTAATTTGTGCCAAGAATAATGCCAAACAAGGCCCCACACCACCACCCCGAGTTCAGTCAGGAGGTGTAACCCCTATGCACCACCTGCAAATTGATTTTACTGAAATGCCAAAGGCAAATGGATACCACTATTTGTTAGTATTAGTTTGCACCTTCTCTGGGTGGGTGGAAGCTTTCCCCACCAGGACTGAAAAAGCCAGAGAAGTCACCAAAGTATTGCTGAGAGAGATTATCCCTAGATTTGGAATTCCAGCTGTAATAGGGTCAGATAATGGGCCCTCATTCGTGTCTCAGATCACCCAACAGTTAGCAAAAGCCCTACAGATACAATGGAAGCTTCACACTGCATATAGACCTCAGAGTTCAGGGAAAGTTGAGCGAATGAACCGCACCTTGAAAGCCCAAATGTCTAAGCTTTGTCAGGAGACTCGCCTGAAGTGGCCCCAAGTACTCCCAATAGCTTTACTCGAAGCCATCAATGCTCTTCACCCCCGTCAAGCGGGGTTCCGTCAAGGCCACAGCACTGAGACCGTACTATTGGCTCTACTCAATGAACTACACATATCTCACGACCGTGGTGACATTACTCTTCTTGTTTCCTTAGATTTATCCGCGGCATTTGATTTAGTTGACCATCAAACACTTCTGTCCCGTCTCTCTGATATTGGTTTCCGTGGTTCTGTTTGGTCTTGGTTCTATTCTTTTCTTTCATCCCGCTCCTTCTCTGTCCATGTTAAGAACCAGTCCTCATCCATCCTTCCCCTCACTTGTGGTGTTCCACAGGGCTCAGTCCTTTCTCCTCTGCTGTTCAACATCTTTCTGGCTCCTCTACCGTTGATAATACAACAATACTCTATCTCTTCTTATCTGTATGCAGATGATATAGTTCTATTATTTCACACGTCAACCCTCTCTCCTGATATTACGCAGTTAAACCTTTGTCTTTCGCACATTGCTTCCTGGCTATCAGACAACTTTCTTCATCTTAACCCAACTAAATCCTCAGCAATGTGGGTCTCACTTAGTGGTATATGTCCTACTCTCGCACCTTCTATTGGTCAAATCACAATCCCTCTCACCTCCTCTGTCCGGTATCTGGGTGTCACTCTAGACTCTCGCTTAACTTTTTCTGAACACATTTCCAACGTTTCCGCCGTTCCTTTTCTGCTCTGTGGCAGATCCGAGCCGTTCGGTCCATTGTACCTCCTAATGCCCTTCTCACTCTTGTTATTGCCCTTGTAATAAGCAGACTGGATTACTGTAATATATACCTGGCCAACCTTCCCAAATATCGCCTTCAACAGTTACAACGCATTCAGAACACTGCCGCCCGTCTCATCACCTTCTCCAGCAGATACGATCATATCACCCCGGTTCTGCTCCGACTGCACTGGCTCCCCCTCCAATACCGTTTTCATTTTAAGTTTCTGATTCTCCTTCACCGGGCTATTTACACATGCACTCCGCGATATTTGTCAGACTGTGTCTCTCGTTATACTCCTCATAGGTTACTTCGCTCCACTCAAACAAACCGTTGGTCTCTTCCGTCACCTTCACAAGCCCGTTTAGAACAAACACGACATTCAGCCTGGTTTTTCCTAGGACCTTCCCTATGGAACACACTCCCCACTTCATTACGTTTAGAGCCCTCTTACCCTCAGTTTAAATCACTCCTTAAAACCTACCTTTTTCAGAAAGCTTTTGACCTCCCCCTGGAAAACCTCCCTACTTGATTTGTCTGTATGTCTACCCCAGGTATTGTCTATGTTTGTTAATTTTGCGTTCCTGTATTCTGGCTGGCTAATATTATCATTATGATTTGTTATGATTTGTTAATTACTGTCAAAACCACTTGTACCCAGTCTACTATGAGTTATTGTTTAGCTGTTTTTATTATGATGTGTCCACTTTCTCTAAACCATAGGTGTCAAACTCTGGCCCGCGGGCCAAATTTGGCCCGTAGTGTAATTATATTTGGCCCGCGAGGCTATACCAAATGACTACTAGAGCTAGCCCGCCGGTATTATACAGCGCATTCATTCATCGCTAATACTACAAATCCCATAATGCCTTGCTGTTGTTTTGGCGCGTCAATCAGGACAGGTCCCAGAAACGCCCTCTCCTGTGTGACAGAAGTCATAGCGATCTCAAGCTACAACTGTCACTGTGGAACCCCTTCCCAAAAATGGCAAAAAGAAAGGCAGACAACAGGAACTTTCTGGACAGGTGGGAGACAGAATATTTGTTTACATATGTAAAAGACAGACCTGTTTGTCTGATTTGTGGAGTCAACGTGGCTATAACTAAGGAGTATAACATTCGACGACACTATGAAACAAAACACCATGACAAGTACAAGGACCTGGACATGACTCAAAGGAGCCAGAAAGTGGAGGAGATGAAAAGAAGTTTGGTTTCACAACAGAATATGTTCAAAAAAGCCACATCACAAAGTGAGGCTGCTGTAAAGGCTAGTTATATTGTGGCAGCAGAGATCGCAAAATCAGCCCGGCCCTTTAATGAGGGAGAGTTTGTGAAAAAGTGCATGTTGAAAGTTTGTGACATCGTGTGCCCAGAGAAAAAGCAAGCCTTTTCAAACGTGAGCCTGAGCAGAAACACAGTAGCTGATCGCACATGTGATCTTGCCACCAATCTGTATGACCAGCTTTTGGAAAAGGGAAAAGATTTCGTTGCATTCTCCCTTGCTGTGGATGAGAGCAGCGACGCATCTGATACTGCTCAGCTGTCAGTCTTCATCCGTGGAGTGGACTCAAATATGTGTGTTACGGAGGAGCTATTGGGATTCAAATCAATGCATGGCACAACCACAGGAAAGGAAATTTTTGAGGAGGTTTCCAAATGCGTAACTGAAATAAAGCTGCCGTGGGATAAACTCGTGGGATTAACGACAGATGGTGTGCCAGCGATGTGCGGTAAAACAAGTGGACTGGTGGGCAGGGTCCGGGAGAAGATGCAGGAAGAGAACTGTGCAGGTGAACTAACTGTTTATCACTGCATCATACATCAGGAATCATTGTGTGGCAAAGCCCTAAAGATGGAACATGTTATGACCACAGTAACACAAATAGTTAACTTTATAAGAGCCAAAGGTCTGAATCACCGCCAGTTTAAGTCTTTTCTGGAGGAGTGTGGTTCGGAATACGCAGACGTGCCGTATCACACAGAGGTGAGATGGTTAAGCCGAGGAAAAGTACTGAATAGATGTTTTGAGCTGCATGAGGAAATATGTCAGTTTCTGGAAAGCAAAGGGAAGGACACAGCAGAGCTTCGGGAGAAAAAGTTTCTGTGTGAGCTGGCCTTTCTGTGTGACATCTCGAGCCATCTCGATGCGCTGAACCTGCAGCTTCAGGGGCGGGGGCGCATCATCACAGACATGTACGCTGCAGTGAGGGCTTTTAAAACTAAACTGTGCCTGTGGGAGAATCAGATGCTGCAAGGAAACCTTGGCCATTTTCCCTGCTGCCAAACCATGAAAACGCAGTTCTTTACCAACTTGTTCCCATGCGCACAGTTTGCTGAAAAACTCAGTGTACTCGGCGCTGAGTTTAGCCGGCGATTTGCCGACTTTGATGTCCAGAAATGTAGGTTTGAACTGCTCAGTAATCCCTTTGCAGTTAATGTGGAAAACGCACCAACCAACCTCCAAATGGAGCTAATTGAACTCCAGTGTAATGACACGCTGAAGTCAAAGTATGATGCTGTGGGCGCCGCCCAGTTTCCACAGTTCATCCCTGACACAATGCCTCAGCTCCGCACCCAAGCTGCTCAGATGCTCTCCATGTTCGGCAGCACTTATCTATGTGAGCAACTTTTCTCCTCGATGAAGATGACCAAAACATCTCACAGGAGACGTCTGACTGATGAACACCTTCGCTCGATACTGAGGATTTCCTCAGCTCAAAGCCTGAGCCCAGACATTGATGAACTATCATCCAAGAAGAGATGCCAGGTATCTGGCTTGGGCACATCAGATTAGATCAGTGTGCAGCAAACTGAGCAATAATTAACGTTTTCTTTATGCACTTTTTCTTGCTACTCCAAGACATGGGCTTGAATGGTTGATTAATTTTATTATTGTTATTTTATTTTAAAAATTATTATTTATTATTATTTAAATCTTATTTAATAAATGAATGTCATTGATGTTTTTTTTAATTTGAAATTGGTTTTTGCATATCTGAACTATTAAGTTATAAATTGTATAGTAATAAGTGTTGCTTCATATTCAATGTTAAAGCAAATCTTGTTTGGGTCCATATTAAAAGGTTCATTTGTTCAATGCTGGCCCGCGACTTTGTTCAAGTTTTACATTTTGGCCCACTGTGTATTTGAGTTTGACACCCCTGCTCTAAACCCTCTTTCCTGTCTTATTTTGGCGTTCTGTTTCTTGGTTTGTGGTGTTAATCAACTTTTTATTGTACACCGCTTAATGCTTTTGCAACAGCGGTATATCAAATTTTTAATAAAGATAAAGAATAAAGATAAATACGCTCAGCCCCTGTAAAGTCAACAGGATTTTCCCCTTTTGAGGTTTTGTATGGTAAACCCCCACCAATAGTGCAGGGAATTAAAGGAAGTTTAACACAGATTGGTTCAGAAATAACCAGACAAGAACTTCTAGCTCTTAGTTTTGTTCTACAGACTCTCCATACGTGGATACAGGACCAGTTGCCTATCAACTTGACGGAGCCCCTGCATCCCTACCAGCCTGGTACCTCGGTGTGGATCAAAGATTGGAAGAAGACACCGTTGGAACCACATTAGAAGGGGCCATACACCGTCATCCTGTCTACCCCAACTGCAGTAAAGGTAGCAGAGATCGATTCCTGGATCCACCACAGCAGAGTCAAGCCTGCAGCCGTTCCAGAACCCAAGCAGTGGACAGCGGTACAGCATCCTGATGTACCTTTGCGACTTACCTTGAGACGGCAACCAGTGACCTAGACACTTTTGGGATCATCCCAACAACCATAGTTGCAGTAGCCAAGTCTTTCGAAGAGGATTGCTGTTTCCAATACAGCAAGATTTAGCTCAAACAAACCTTATATGTGCGGTTTTGCACACTGTTTGATACTATATTGATTGACAGATAATCAGAGCCAACTGAAATTGATAAGCTAGTTGGCATACGACAGACATTGTGAGGATCTTCAATCAACATTCGACACCCGTTGAATTGCTTCATTAGCAAACGGGACAGCATTGTGCCAAAACAAGGACGTCGAGATCAAGATTTTCAAGTGAGGATTCAGAAGAACTCCAATCAACATGCATCTTTGTTTTTACTTTGTCCTGGTTGCCTGCCTAGGAGGCCTTGAACTGACTTGTGCCTTGCCTCCATGTACGGCTTGCATTACTTCCACTCGGACTGGAATGAAAGTAACTCAGACTTTGCTATATCATTCTTACTATACTTGCACTGGTAACGTGACTCGGTGTATTTATAACACCACTGAACTAAATGTTTGCACCAAAGGGAAAACTAAAGTTTGTTTCAACCCACATCAGAATCCATCCTATTACACTTTAGAAATATGATGGAATGATGCGGATGGACCTCTGCTTAATGCCACACCCCCACTCACTGATCCTACGCAGCTTGCTTTTCTGTATTTTGATGCTTGTGATGCCATAAATAGAGATAGTCGTTCCAAGTGTGGTAATTGGGAAAAAACCTACTCACACAATGACAAATATATGTGTCCCGAGGGAACCACTGGATGGGGAGAGTGTACAGGTAAAAGAGTTTTAGCAAATGAATACAGTACAGCCCCAGTTGCGGATTACTATTGCCCAAAATGGGCATGTGTTTTTTATGCCACATGGAAAACTGGTATGATAGAAAATACCAGAGACAATCGAATGGCTGCCTTAACTAAGCCATACGACAAGGATATAGCAAAATGTAAGAAAGGTGCCTGTAACCCATTACAGTTGTTTATACGCAACCCCAGTGCATGGAAGCAAGGGTATAAATTTGGCCTACGAATTGCAGGATCTGGATCAGATCCAGGAACCATAGTATATATAAGATTAAATACCCAAGCCCATAGATCATCCAGGTACCATATCCATAACACTTTCTATGAAACCATGCATGAGAATAAGTTTGATATTCCCCATCCCTCCCAGAATTTATTCTTAGAATTAGCTGGAGCAGTAGTATCCAGTCTCCATATCTCAGACTGTTACTTTTGTGGTGGGACACAAATGGGTGACCAGTGGCCATGGGAAGCCCAAGAGTTGAATTATTCCATGACTTACAATCATACTGAATTACATAAGACTACCAGCGAATGGGTATTAGCACACCCAATAGTTGGACGTCTCTGTTATGCTAGAACTGGACCTCAATTCAATCTACCGGTGGGACAGCTGGTCTGTCTCAGCCAAAAGTTTTATAATGACACCACGAAAAAGACGACCTGGTGGTCAGGAGCTAAAGAACCTGAACCCCCTAATCCATTAGCAAAATTCCCTGAGCTTGCTGATTTATGGAATAATCTTGCCAAACCCCATGCCTGGCAAGCCCCACCTGGCTTGTATTGGATATGTGGAACCAGGGCATATGCCAGACTCCCTATACATTGGGGAGGGGCGTGTGTCTTAGGGACCATCAAACCTTCTTTCTTTCTCTTACCCACAGAACATGGAGAACAATTAGGATACCCAGTATATACTCAAAGACAGAAAATAGCGCTCAGACAGAAGAGAGCACCTCTACAGATAGGCAAGTGGGAAAAATGGGAGGGTGATGATTGGCCACCCGAGCGAATCATTGCCTATTATGGACCGGCCACATGGAATGACGATGGTATGTGGGGTTATCGGACCCCTGTATATATGATTAATCGAATTATCCGCTTACAAGCAGTAGTTGAATTAATAACCAATGAAACTAGCCAAGCACTCACACTTTTAGTTAGACAGAGTACTCAGATGCGCACTGCCATATATCAGAATCGCTTAGCACTAGATTATCTATTAGCAGCTGAAGGAGGAGTATGCGGAAAATTGAATTTAACCAATTGTTGTTTGAAGATCGATGATAAAGGTCAAGTAGTTGAAGAAATTGCTGAAAATATGCGAAAACAAGCTTACGTGCCAGTACAGACTTGGCATGGATTGCATTTTCCTAACTGGTTTGTCTCTATTTTCTCGTGGCTAGGAGGACTTAAAACTTTCCTGATACTAGTACTAATAATTGTTGCTGTATTTTTGCTATTACCATGTATAATTCCATGTTGTATGCGTTCTATCAACACTGTTATTGAGAATACAGTCGAGTGGAAAACCGCAACTAAGATCATGGCCTTATGGCATCCTAGTCCTCCTGCATATAGTCGGGATCCTCCGACCATGGTATGATCCAATTGAATGATTTAACTCTCACACCTTATTAAGTATAAGAGGGTGAGATTAATCAAAGGGGGGAATGTGGTAGGCGAAGGCCTATGATCCATGGTGTCTGAAATAAGCAGACAGGCCTAACAAGCTTGACCTGTAAATGAGGCCTGTGGAGAGGCCCATAGGAATTACACATCCCCAATATGCTGCTATTGTAGAATTAGAACTCAACAAAGCCTTGAATTAGCTTAGATAAACAAAATTGAAACCTAGAGAAATATAGAAAAATAAGTTTAATTGCCACTGATAAGAGAGTACAGCTGCTAGGGATTTAATTAAAACTGCTGACAGAAGAGTTACAGTGCCCTGCCTCCCCACATGTGCTAACTAGTTAAATGGCCTTGGAGGAGAAAAGTAACGAAGATGGTGAACTGACCATTGTAATTGGAACTAGAAGGGGGGTGAACAGGTGCTAAGCCCAGTCAAAGGACATAATTGGATAGCCTTATCAATACCGGGACCAATAGAAGGGGTACGGGAGGTTACCGGGACCAATGAAATGTTTTCCTATACCTAGAATGGAGAAGAAGTCTATAAAAGTTGTTGTTTTGCTAGAAACCATTGCTCAGCCATTTTGAATTTGATTCTGCTTGAGACTTGTGCACAAATAAATGATTTGGACCTTCTGAACAGACTCCTGGTATCATTGGTTTGTCTGCGCTCTGCTGCTACACTATGACCATCTCCCAAAAAGCGCATACCTATATATATATATATGAACCTATATACATATCAATACAGATGTGAATATATATGTCTAGACAAGTGTGACATATATAGCTATATATAGATATAGATGGGCATGGTTTATGCCCACCCAGGGTGCAAAAAACATGTATGCATAGGACACATACATACATGAAAACAATACTGCCTGCAACTGGGCCACAGAAGAAACATCCACATGGGAAATGTGATGCGAAAAACTTCATCTAATAGTAGGGGGCGAAAACCACCCGAAGAGTATAGAGAATTTATTTCTGTGGTACAGGAATGCAGATCAGTGGAATTAGCAGTATAGTTGCGTGAAGAACAGAGGACAATATCAGTCTGGGGAGAGCACGTCAGGAGCACTTTAGGCTGCTGATGCGTCCCAAGGACAGAAAACGCATAGACCAAGATACCAGGATGACCCAGCCAAGGGACTCAGGGGTATCATGTACAGTAAAAGAATATGCGCTGTCCAAGTGGAGCAGAAACATAATGCCAAGCTGTAAGGAAAAAAAAGGGGGGATTCCTGCCAGATTGGGAGCTCCTTGGACATTCACGCAGAACAAACTTGTCTTCTGCATCACAACGGAAGACAAGAGGGTATAATTATCTAGATAGCCATGGAATGACTATATAAGCCTCTTCTATTATATGGAAGACCCTCAGAGACAAAGTCCAATGCTCTATGGCAAGGGCCCATAGTGGGAAGCCTCTCTGACGATTGCAGAGAGCATCGTGCAGGAGATGGGACTGACAGAAGTCGACAGGTTGCCACATCCTCGATAAGGACATGGCCAGGAGAAGATAACCTGCAGTGAGTGTCAGCACGCAGATGGTTGAGAGCAGCGTGCCGAAGCATTAAAGTATGCACTGGAACTCCTGCACGCACAGCAACTGAACAAGATAGCAGAGGGGATTCTCCCGTATGAAACAGGGAGAAGACAGACCAAGGGAGCGGGGATATTCCGGCCCTGTCTGAGGAGTTGTCCAGAACATGCGTTGAAGGATAACAGGAAGCCTACACTGGAAAGAAAGAGAGAGAGACGTTCCAGTATGGTACTGACTCAAGCAGGGGAAACCCTGGAAGAGAGGGGTTGAAGGTGACGTACCATATGGTAAGTCAGCAGAAGGAAAGAATGTCCATGTGGGGACAGGAGCTATCATGGGATAGTGGTGATCTCCATTATAGCAATAAGAAAGGGAGAATACTGTGACCCATGGACAAAAGCATACTGAAAAGAAAACCCAGTGTAGAGTTGGAAGAAAAACTTCTGGTAAGAAGAAGTTAATTGTAGACTGCAGCATACAGGAGCCTATGGCTGCCGGTTATGATTATCCTGGTGAGAGCTTGGGAACTTCAGACCAGGATGAGATGTCCCTTGCTTGGGGACATCTGGAGGATGGGCAGAAGGAGGATGAAACTTTCTTTTTTTAGGGAAAGAAGGTTTGGTAGGACATTTCCTACATCCTGGGGAACAAGAAGGCTTAGGATTTAAGAGAAAAAGTTTCTGCGGTGACAGGAGGTACGTCCTGCCGGCTCCGCGGAAAAACGAAAACTGGGGAGAGGCAGTGGGAAAGGCGGGAAGTCACTGCGCAGGCGCGAGGGATGCTCCCAAAGGCTTTCTGATTGGATGCTGGGGAGCATTCCCGTGCGGGCTCCGTCGGCGCCGACGTACCCACATGTGAAGACTCATTCCTGCTTGTTCCTGGAGATAATCCAGAATGGAGTGTTCAGGACCCAAACATTTAAGACACCATTCATGGGTATCTGTAACAGAAATAGTACCGCTACACTTAGTGCATTTTTTGAACCCGGAGGTTGGTTTTTCCATGAGGGAAATTTCTTGTGGGCCCTGAGGCCTTAAGAAGAAAAATACACCAAGTGAGGAAAAAATATCGATTTTTTTTTTTTTTTTTTTTTTAAAGAAAGAAAGAAAAGACCGGCGGTACCAGTCCAGAGTCGGGGAAGGCAGACACGCGACCAAAGAAATAAAATAAAATAAAGAACTTCTTAAGCGGTGACAGGGCTCGACCTGCTGGCTCCGCGGAAAAGAAGAACTGAGGAGAGTTGGTTAGGAAAGGCGGGAAGGCAGCGCGCAGGCGCTGTGGGATGCTCCCAAAAGCTTTCCTTTTTGGGAAGCTGGGGAGCGTTCCCGCGCAGGCTCCCTCGGTACCGACGTACCCATATGTGAAGACTCATTCCTGCTTGTTCCTGGAAATAGGAAAGATATTGAAGCCTGACGCTTCAAGGATAGAGAGACTTAGGGCAAAGTGGAAGCTGTTAGCACCACAGCAGTGGTTGTGTGCATAAGAGCCCCCACATACTGAGGAACAGTATGAAAATATGGAAGCCCACTGTCTGGAACCTCTAAGAAGGTAAAAATTTTAATAGCATAGACAGTTAGGGAGATAGTATGTAATACATATTGACCTATAAAAGGCCTCCCAACAGATACATATAGGGGGATATATACCTAAATATATATATATATATAGGGGCATAATTATGCACACACAGCTTACAGACATATGTATGTAGATGCATATACATACATGAATATGAGTCTGAAGATACATGTCTACCACTAAGCCCCATAAGAACATTCACATGGGGAATGTGAAGGGGAAAGATTCATCCAATAACAAGAGGGTGAAACCCACTTGACAGATATATAGAGAATCTATTTCCATGGGCTAAGAGGATGCAGGAATGCAATCCAGTAAAATAACCAGGATGTTGCGTGAAAAACAGAGGATAATATCAGTCTGTAAAGAGCAAGTCGGGAGTCCTTTAGAACTCTGACATGGTAGATGGGTAGAAACGCATAGAGAAGATACCAGGAGGACCCACTGGAGGGACATAGGGGTATCATGCGTTACTAATAGCCTTGGATATTCACGCAGAAAAAGCTTATATTCCGAATTATAACAGGAGACAAGAGGGTGTGGAGAACCCTCAAAGTCATGGGAATGATTTATAAGCTTTTTTCTACTATATAGAATAACCCTCAGAGACAAAGATCAATGCTCTGTAGCAAGGGCCCATAGTAGAAAGCTTCTCTGAATATTGCAGAGAGCATTGTGCAGGAGAATTATGAGATAAAACTGACTGAAGTAAGGTGTGTTGCCACATCCTAGGAAAAGGAGATGGCTAGAAAGAAGATAATGTGAGAAGCCTAAAGTGAGTAGGATTATCCAAGATAGATGAGGACTAGCTTGGAATAACTACTGAGGCTAGACAAAAATTGTGGAAGATAGACTGGAACTTGTGGAAAAGTACCAGTAGTTCAATCACTGGAACTCCTGAATGCACAGCAGCTGAAAAAGACAGCAGAGAGAATCTTCCTGTGCAAAACAAAGAGAAACAGACAAAGGGAGAGGAGATATTCCTGTCCCTGCCTGATGAGTTATCTTGAGAATGTATTCAAGGAAACAAAAAGTCTACACTGGAATGAAAGGCTAGAGAAGCTTTTCAGTATGGTACCACTCAGCAGGGGAAACCCTGGATGAGAGGGTAGAAAAAATAGGTAATTGGAGGGTGACTTACCCATATGGCGAGTCAGCTGAAGGAAAAAATGTTCATGTTGGGACAGAAACAATCATGGGATAGTTGTAACTTCCCTTCTTGGTAGTAAGAAGAGGAGAATTCTGTAACCCATGGACAAGAATATCCTGACAACTTAGCATACTGAAAAAGGAAAACCCCAGTGTAGAGCTTTAAGAAAAACAGTGAACAAACTTCTGCTAGGAAGAAGTTAACTGTAGATTGCAACCTTCAGAACCTATGGTTGCTGGGTATGCTCAGACTGGCTAGAGTTTGGAAACTTCAGACTAGGACGAGGTGTCCCTTGCTTGGGTACATCTGGATGATGGGCAGGAGAAGAATGAAACCTTCTTTTCTTAGGGAAAGAAGGTTTGGTAGGACATTTCCTACCTCCTGGGGAAGAAGGCGGCTTAGAATGGTCTCCAGAACCAGGGAAGTCAGTGGAACAATGAGCAACCTGACGTAAAGCCTCCTTATTGAAGAGATTTTCTCCAGTACAAGGAGAATTACCCAGTGTGTGTTGTGCCCATCTGCTCAAGTCTGAAGCTTGGAGCCAGGCTCTACGAAGTGCTCCAATGGCAATAGCAGAGGATCTGCTAACAGACTCAAAAGAGTCTAGAGAAGCACGAGAAATAAACCAAGAGATATTCCGGCTATGACTAAGAAGCAAGGAATAGTCAGCAGCCTTAGACTCTGACAAAAAAGGAGTCAAAAGAGAATTTCTTTGTGACCTCCTGGAGTGTTAGACTCATATAAAATATATAAGAAATAATTCTTGATGCCAGCATAGATGTTTGGAAGGTTTGACGTCCAAAGGCATCAAGTGCTCTAGATGCACGACCTGGCGGATAAGAAGAATGCTTCTTCTTGCTTTTTACTTTCCTCATTGCTGATTCCACTACAATGGAATGATGGGGAGGTTGAGTCTTTTGAAACCCTGGAGAGGGGGGCACCTGATACAGAACATTAGTTGCTGTAGAAGGTGAGGGAACCCTTAAAGGTGATTCCCATATTCTTAGAAGAAGATCCTGCAAAGAATGATGTAAAGGAAGCATTATATTTTCCTTTTCTGCAGGAGAGCCTTGGTTAAGATCACAGCCAGGGATAGGAATAGCAAGAAAGGTTGCCATATCAAGGAGAAATTTCTGAAAAGAAGGATCTCCAATGGGAACCATCCCTGGGTAGGCTAAGGTTGAAGAAGCAGCCTGAGCACCAGAGAATGTACTGGTCTGGTGCAGAAAAAGAACCCTACTAGATGGATAGTGATACTGGCAGTCACGATTTGAGGTAGTTAGTACTGCATCGTCCATGCCAGGTATCGATTCCAAACTAGGCATAGAAAGGATCGATGGTACCGATGTAACTGCAGGAATCGACATCGATACCGATACCGGCAGCTGAGGCGGAATCGGAGACGGTAATGTCATCGAGAAAGTCATCGGAGGCTGCTCAAGCGGTACCGAGGAAACCAGAGAGTCTTGGTGAATATCCTCAGTACTGCATATCCGGAAACGATAAGGGTCGGTTCCAAGACGCGTCGGTACCCAGTCATCTAGACTAGATATTGATTCCAGACTCGGCATCGAAGGGAGCGAGTCTATCGATGCATGTCTAGAGGGCACCGACGTCGGTGGTGGTATCGGCGATGCCGATACAGGAAAGTCACTCTGGGTCGTATCGATCGGTCCCGAAGGTACCGAGGATGCCAGATGACGATCCCTGGTGAAGAGTGGAACACTCGACACCGGTGCCGATGCCGGGGTATCGGTACCGCTCAAAGCGGGTGCCATCCCTGAGCATGGCTTAGATACAGGAAAGTCAATCAAGAACATATCGATCGGTCCCGAAGGTACCGAGGACGCCAGATGACGATCCCTGGTGAAGAGTGGAACAATCGACACCGGTGCCGATGCCGGGGTATCGGTACCGCTCAAAGCGGGTGCCATTCCCGAGCATGGCTTAGATACAGGAAAGTCAATCAGGAACGTATCGATCGGTCCCGAAGGTACCGAGGACGCCAGATGACGATCCCTGGTGAAGAGTGGAACACTCGACACCGGTGCCGATGCCGGGGTATCGGTACTGCTCGAAGCGGATACCACCACCGAGCATGGCTCAGGTATGTTCTGTGAGGGGTGAGCCCCAGGAACAACCTGAAACCCCTGAAATGCTTTGGAGCCCGAAGACTCCCGCCGGGGTTTTAATGCCAATGGGGTCTTGAGGGCAAGGCCGGAGCCGTCATCATACTTGGCATGAGACCTACCACTCAAGGATTGGCACGTCTTAACAGACTGTTTGTGGGTTACCTGATCCTGTAGAGAAGAAAAAAACGGTGCTTTCACTGCCGGAGTGAAAACGGTATCGAGGGAAACTCGAAAGAGGGAAGGTCTTCTCACAGTATTGCAGCCTGATGGTTCAGGGGAAAAAGGGTCAGGACCCAAACAGGTTAGACACCAGTTATTGGAGTCTAAAAAGAAAACTGTGTTTCCACAGTGAAGGCACTTCTTAGGAGAAGAAGGCTCCATGATGAAGAGGCCTTGTAGGCCCAAAAAGTTAAGACAGAAGCAGAGGGAAAAATCTCTCTGAATTTAAGAAAAAGAAAAGAAAAAACCACCGGCGGTACCGGCGGCAGCGGGAAAAACAGCCGCGACCACAAGAAAACAAGAAATGAAGAATTTAAAGAAAAAGGTTTCTGCGGTGACAGGAGGACATCCTGCTGGCTCCGCGGAAAAACGAAAACTGAGGAGAAGAAGTGGAAAAGGCAGGAAGTCAGTGCGCAGGCGCGAGGGATGCTCCCAAAAGCTTTCTGATTGGATGCTGGGGAGCATTCCTGTGCAGGCTCCGTCGGTACCGACGTACCCATATGTGAAGACTCATTCCTGCTTGTTCCTGGAGATTGCCTTCTCTGCCTTGGATAATGAGGGTGCCCAATCCATGGAAACTGAAGTGCCTTAAATGAAAGACCTGATGCCAAATCTACTGATAATGCACCAAATAGGAAGAAAAAAAATCACATAACAGAAAACTACTGCTACTTGGAGATTCCATCATCAGAGGCACTAACTTGGGAACACAGTTCAAAGGAGAGAAGATGGTCAAATGTCTCCAGGTTCTTTAGCCAGCAGAAATATAAACCAAATTGTTGGTATAGTTAGTTCAGAAAGTGAGCACTCCAAAACCGATGTGGCATCAACTTGGGCACAAATGACCTGGCTAGAAACAGTGCCTCTGCAGTTCAAAGACACTTCCAGACTCTAGGAGAGAAACTCAATAGCATTCTCAGAAATTCTACCTGTTCATGGTAAGGGGGCAGAAAGGCTGTATTGTATAAACAACTTTAACACATGACTCCAAACCTGGTGCAAACAAGAAGGATTTAGATATATTGGCGACTGGGGAAACAGATGGATCAACAAGAGACTATACTGTGCTGATGGACTACATCTTTCCGTCGTAGGGAAAAGGATCCTAAGTGAAAAATTCAGGCAGTATGTGGACAGGTATTTAAATTAGGGAAAGGGGGTGACGGATGGAGAAGGACTAGTTCAGGATGTCACTCCCAGCAAAAGCAAAACGACAATGGAAACAGCTACACTTTTAAACCACACGTCAATGGCAAGTGGGAAGGGGCGTGCAGAACAAAATCCATGCAAAACAAGCAATGCATCCAGCACCACTCACCTTGATATGATTACTATAACAAATGAACTCTGCTCTATCAACCTTTTATATCGAGCTCCAACACCCTCACCAGACGAATTACCAACAAAAAACACAGGTACACTACCAAAAAACTGCCTCCAGTTTTGCAACTGATTCCTATAGATTTTGGGGTGCTGAATCCAGGAAAAATAGCCAAAATGTTCCATCACGTCACATTTTCTTGCAAAATTAGATTTCTTACCCATATAAGGAATGTTCACATAATTTCTTTTTAGCCGACTGCAGTTTATTTTCTTGGCCCAAAATAGAGGTTATAATGGTTAACTAACTAGAAACACTCCCTCATGATATTTTAGAGTGTTTTGTATTCATTTTATACATTAACAGGACAATTGGGAGGCGGGGGGCTAAATCCAGTACTCGCGCTGGCGCATGTTCTTTCCTGTTCGCCTCGCCTCGTTCGCTCGCTCAAACACGGTGGTTGCGACATGAACGTTCCTGTCAAATTTCAGTTTCTTGCAAGTTCATTATTACCTTTTGTTTGCTCAGTCGTAATCCAACTTTATTCCGAAGTGGTTCACTACAGTTGTAGTTTGCAGTGCTGTGTATTTGTGATGGCTCACAGAGCCAGAGGTTGCGTCAACTCTCCGGACAGTTTTTGTTTTATTTGTGGGGAATATACCGTGAAAAAGCGGCAGAGGAACATTTCTGCATTTATTAAAAAAGTATATTTCGCCTATTTCGGTTTGAAGTTAGGCGATCAAGACAAACTGTGGGCTCCTCACAAAGTGTGCAAGACATGTGAGGAAGATCTACGCTTATGGATGAAAGGTAAAAAACAAGCATTTCGTTTCGGAATACCTATGATGTGGCGTGAACAAAGAGACCACAGCAGTGACTGCTATTTTTGCTCTTGCATTGTGAAGGGATACAACTTAAAAAATAAGAACGTAATAAGTTACCCCAACCTTCCCTCAGCAATTAGGCCTATGCCTCATAGCAACGAAGTACCTGTGCCTGAACCACCAAAATCTTTGGATCATATTTGTGTGGACGGTTCTGATCATGATGAGACTCATCAGATGGCTTTTCCCGATGAGTCCAGTACTTCCGAGTTTGAAACTGAACCAGATCCGAAACCTGAACTTTTCTCTCAAGCTGAATTGAATGATTTCGTCCGGGATTTAGGACTCCCAAAAGATGCTGCCCAACTGCTAGGTTCTCGGCTTAAACAGAAAAATCTATTGTCACCAGGAACAACTTTTTATTGGTACCGCAACTGCGAGACACAATTTTTGAAGTATTTCAGCAAAGAGGAAGATTTGGTATTTTGCAACGATATATACGGAGTGATGGAAAAGTTTAAACTCAAGTATGATCCTGCTGAATGGCGGCTGTTCATTGATTCGTCAAAAGACAGCATAAAAGGTGTTCTTCTTCATAATGGCAACACATTCGCTTCAGTTCCTATTGCTCACTCTGTTATTCTCCAAGAAAAATACGAGAATTTGGCCCTGATTCTTCAGAAGATTCGTTATGATGAGCATAAGTGGATGATTTGTGGAGACTTTAAAATTCTATCCATGCTATTAGGGCAGCAATCCGGTTTCACCAAATATCCCTGCTTCCTTTGCTTGTGGGATAGCCGGGCCCGCGACCTACACTGGGGGAAAAAAGACTGGCCAATTCGGGAGTATTTGAGACCCGGTGAGAAAAATGTTCTTCATGAGAGCTTGGTACCTCGTGATAAAATTCTATTACCACCTCTCCACATTAAGTTGGGTCTCATTAAGCAATTCATCAAGTCCCTTCCAAAAGATGGTGAGTGCTTTCGGTACCTTTGCTCAAAGTTCCCCCGACTTTCTGAAGCAAAGCTAAAGGAAGGAGTGTTTGTTGGCCCTGATATAAGGAAACTCATTTCAGATGGAGCATTCGCTGAAACGATGTCTGAGAAGGAAAAAGAAGCCTGGGATTCCTTCAAGGATGTTGTTCTCAAATTCTTGGGGAACAGGCGGGATGAGAACTATAAGGATATTGTTGCCAGGATGCTCAATGCCTTCAAAGAACAAGGCTGTAACATGAGCCTGAAAGTCCATTTCTTGCACTCCCATGTGAACTACTTTCCCGAAAACCTGGGGGCGTACAGTGAAGAACAAGGTGAAAGGTTTCACCAGGACATCAAGGACGCAGAGAGAAGGTACCAAGGAAGATGGAACACCACTATGATGGCTGATTTCTGCTGGTTGCTGCTGCGGGAAACCCCAGATGAAAAATACGCCAAGCAGCGCACCAAGAGAAGCATTCGGGGGAAGAAGAAACGGGCCCACCAGGAGATTGATTGACCCAAGAATGACTTTAAAATCTAAACTGTGTTGACAAATATCGTGTTTTTACTAAACTTTGAAATAAAAATTTGCTAGTTATTACCACAGTGTCGGATCTCATTTATTAGAATTTTATTTTCACACCATCGGGTGTTTGTCTTCATGTATTGCAATGGTGCGGTTTGCGTTTTCTATTCTTACATACATACCTGTACAACATTTTTTGCACATTTCTTTGCTTTGCTTTGTGTCTAACCTCGCTCTTATATGCTCAATGTTTGTGCACATGTATGTGGCTGTTTTAAGTGCAGACAATTTTGCTACCATCACAGTGTGTTTTGTTGACATTACTCTATTCTTATGTGCTGCCTTGTTACAATTTTCTTTATTCTTATTTGAATAACTACTAAACAATTAGTATAAAGAATTCATCCAAGAAACTTTTATCTCGATCGCACTCAATCTGAAACGTTCACCTCAAACTGCTAACCCAATGTAGCAAAAAATCTGTACGTGATGGAGCAAATTGGTTACCAGATTTGGATTCAGCGCACCAAAAAACGTAAAAATCAATCGAAACATTAGAGGCAGTTTAAAAAAATTTTTTTTTGTGTACCTGTGTAATCAATCTTGCTTGCAATTCCAGTATCCCAAGCTGGATAATGGGAGATTTTAACCTGCCTTCTCTAACAACTGCACATGCAACAGCCTTCATTGATGCTATGAAAGATCTGGGATACAATCAGATTATTGAATCACCTACCCACATCAAGGGAAGCACACTTGACCTGATCTTCGCCCCACAGATAGCAACAAATATAGCTCACCACTTCGCCACATCAATAACTTCAGTACCCTGGTCTGATCATGATCTTATCACATTTCAGATACCCACCATCCATCAGACTAACAGCACTATCAAGGCACAAGCCCCACCGAGCTCTCTATCTACACGTTTTAAGCCTTTTGTTAAGGATAAAGCCCTTGAGGAAATCTTACCTCGCCTTATTATCACACTATCTGACCCAGATAAACTAGTTTCCAACTGGGACCACGCCCTTAAATCAGCTGCCTCCCTTCCAACCACAAGAATAAACATCAAGAAGCGAGAACATGCTCCATGGTACACCAATGACCTTAGAGCGTCGCTCCTTCACTTACGTAAACTAGAGAGACACTGGCGCCACGCCCGGTCCCCTGAATCTCTACGTACATACACCTCTTATCTACAATCTCATCGAGCAATGACGATGGAAAAAAGAAAACAATACCATGCAGATATTCTAAAGCGATCGCTTAACAAACCTCATGATCTGTTCAGCATAGTTAAGTCCCTAACAGGTGACCCAGCTCCCGCCCAAACAACTATGCCTCACCCACAAGATTATGCAAACTACCTACAATCAAAAATAATCCAAGCCAACAAGTTATCAACCTGCACAATCTCCTCTACTACATGTAAAACCCCTCTACTCAAATTTTGCGAAGTATCCAATAAAGAAATACAAGATATTATCACATCCATTAATCTTACCACTGCCCCTAGTGACCCTTGTCCAGCTAGTTGGATCAAAGAATTACGCCAAGAACTTAGTCCCGCTATAAGCAGAATCACAAACCAATCGCTCTCCATAGGATCTTTCCCACAAAGTCTGAAATTTACTTCAATCCGCCCATTATTAAAAAACAACAAACTTGATTCCTCCAAAGTTGAATCCTTTCGCCCAATATCAAGCATCCCCCTACTCGCCAAAATCATTGAAAAGGTAGTTCAACGACAAATCCAACAACATATTGACGATGTAGCTCCACTGGATCCATCTCAACATGGCTTCGGAGAAGCTCATGGTGTCGACACCATCCTCACAACTCTCTTCAATGATCTAGTTACAGGACTTGATAACATCCGCCAGGGATTTGTCCTCATTTTCATGGATATTGCTGCAGCCTTTGATTCAGTCAACCATGAAACTCTGATACTCCGTCTTGTGGAGAAAGGAATACAAGGCTTAGCCATAGCATGGTGCAAGTCCTACCTATCTAACAGATGGCAACAAGTCAGAACAGGTCCCATGACTTCTGACCCATTCCCTCTCAATCAAGGTGTACCTCAGGGTTCATCCCTATCTGCATTAATGTTCAACATATATATGCAACCAATTTGTACCCTAATCCGCTCCTTCAACATCCAGTGCCTAGTCTACGCAGACGACGTCCTAATCTACTCACCATTCCTGATTGATCAACCTGACTTTTCACCTATATCAAGCTGCTTCGAAGCTGTATCACAATGGCTTACAACACAAAATTTAAGGATCAACCATAGTAAAACAGATGTCTTATTCCTCACCAAGAACCAGATGTTCTCCCCACCCCCCACATTAAAAGTAAACAATATTGAGTTGATAGCAAAATCAACTATCCGCTATCTCGGCATCACGCTTGACCAACGACTCGACATGTTTACACATGTGAAGAACATCACAAAAACAATTTACCATAAGGTCCGGATACTACGTCACCTGCGCCCCCTATTGGACTTTAATGACTACCGAACTATCTTCCAAGCCTTGGTGCTCCCACATCTAGACTTTGCAATTATCATCCTTCATGGCCTCCCTCAGTCAACACTAGGACCTCTTCGCCTTGCAATGAATGCTGCAGCAAGGGTACTTGCAGGTACATCAAGAGTTAAACATATAACCCCAGTCATGATGGATCTCCACTGGCTTCCACTTCAGGCTAGAATCCAGTATAAGTCCCTAGTACTAACATTCAAAGCCCTAAGGAACCAGATCACCTCACCCATCAGCAAACTCATTCAAAGACGGCCGTTCAACAGGATCAGGAGATCTAATCAAGCAAACACTCTAGAGATCCCCAACATTCTAACTAAGTGCAAAAAGGCTACTGCCAATACAGCCTTCTCCCTATTTGCACCCATGACCTGGAATGCCCTCCCCACTGAGCTCCGTTCCACCCCAGACCTATTGTCATTTAGAAAAGCCCTCAAACAACACCTTTTCCTCATCCATTACCCAGAATCCAATCCCAGAAACAACCACCCATCCTCACATCCTACACCCTACTCCACCCCACCCAAAATCCAACACCATAAAGAAAATGACTAGCTCTACCACCATATCCCCTCTCTTATTTATTATTGGTACTGATCACACATCTTATTGATTAAACCTCTTATAAATATGTTGAAACCAAGCTATACTATATGTATAATTTCTCACCATACTATATGTATAATTTCTCACCATACTCCATGAATAATTACTCTGTAATTAGTTACCCCTGTTACCTCCAGGTTATCTCGTCCATGTTCAATGTAAAAACTCAATTGTCGTGTGACATTGCAGTATGTTTTTTGTTCAATTGTAAACCGCACTGATTTTAATAGCGCGGTATATAAGAGAAGTAAATAAATAAAATAAAATAAAATAAATAAAACACAGGCAAGCCAGTCAATGAATTCAGGAAAGCAATGAGCACAAATGCTCGCAGCCTAGCCACCGAAGTTCCTGATCTGGAAGACCTAATGGTGGAAATGGACATTGTGGCTATTACAGAAACATGGTTTAATGAGTCGCATGAATGGGATATAGCCATAGCTGGTTATAATCTATTTAGGACAGAGAGGGTAGAAAAGGAGGCGTAGCGGCCCTATAAGCCAAAAGCAATATTAAAGCTGCTGAAATGCAGGGGACATGGGGAAAAGAAGAAGTGCTGTGGACTGTGTTGGAAAGAAGAGATGGCACTGTCCATCCATACTGGTGTAATCTTACAGACCTCCAACTCAAACCGAAGAAATGGATAGCAAACTGATTGCTGATATTGCAAAGATAGCCGTGAAGGGGGAAGTGATCATATTGGGTGACTTTAATCTACCCGATGTGGACTGAAGTATTCCTTCTGAAAATCTGGAAAGAAGTAAAAAAATTGTGGATGCCTTCCAAGACGCATTACTTAGACAAATGGTGATGGAACAGACCACGGAGAGCTCAGTATTGGATTTAGTGCTCACCAACAGAGATAGCATGTCGAATATCTGAGTGGGTGCCCATGTGAGCAGCAGCGATCATCACACGGTGTGGTTTGAGATAAAAGCCAAGGTAGAATCCAATCACAGCAAGCTCAAAGTCCTAGACTTCAAAAACACTGACTTCAGTAAAAAGTGTAGTTACTCACCTGTAATAGGTATTCTGCAGGTACAGCAGGAATCAGTCCTCACTTATGGGTGAAGTTGGCACTGACAGAGCCCGCACGGAGCAATTCCCCAGCTTTCAAAGAAAGCCTTTGGGATTGCTGCCACGCATGCGTGGTCCTCTTTCCGCCCAAGGGTGCCATCTAGCTCAGTCAGGTCCCTTAGCTCGAGCCCTACCACGCAGATGGCAAAGGAAGGATAAAAATCCAGCAACTCATCAGGGGAGGTGGGAGGGTAGTGAGGCCTGATTCCTGCTGTCCCTGGAGAACACCTGTTACAGGTGAGTAACTACGCTTTCTCCAGGAACAAGTAGGAAGTCAGTCCTCACTTATGGGACTCCCCAGCTACAGGCTACTGAACCTTTATTTATTTATTTTATTTATTATTAGTTTTTCTATACCGCACTATTCGGAATCAGCGCGGTTTACAATGAACAGGTTTGTACAATGTGGAACAATCAGACATTGAACTTACATATAACAGGGAATTTCAACTTGGATAACAGGTGAACTTTATACACTATTTACATAAAGAGGGTTGCATCATAGATGGATTTGTAGTACCAGCCCTGCAAGGGGTGGTTCTGTGTACTTGAAAGTTAGATTAGAGATTAGTTCGTCGGCTATGGGATGAGGGACTGTTGGGTCGTGTACTGTTGTCTAGGTAATGTTGTCAGAGTTACAGAAGTGCTGTTGAAATAGGTAGTGTTTGACGGCCTTTCTGAATTGGGTGAGGTTGTTTATGGCCCGGATTTCTGCTGGGAGAGAATTCCAGCTGGAGGGTGCAAACAAGGCAAAGGCCCTTCTACTTGTTGATTTGTTACATTTAGTGATAGCTTTTGGGAGCAGAATGGTATTGTAGGACTTGGTTCTTCTGAGTCTGTTGTCTGGAGTGGGTTGTATCAGGTCTGACAAGGTGGTTGAGGTGATTCTATGAACTGTTTTAAATGTCATGGTTAAGATCTTGAATGTGATCCGGTGTTGTATGGGGAGCCAGTGCAGGCTCTTCAGGATAGGGGTAATGTGGTCTTTGCGAGCTGCTCCGTATAGGGTTCTTGCTGCGGTGTTCATAGCTAGCTGTAAAGGATTCGTTGAGCTTTTTGGGAGGCCAAGTAGGATAGAATTGGCGTAATCGAAGTGGGGCATTATGATGGCCTGGAAGACTGTTCGAAAGTCATTTGGTTCTAGGGTGTCCTTCAAGAGGCGTAGCGTTCGTATTTTATGGTAGATTGTCCTGATGGTATTATCTATGTGGGCATGCATGTCAAGGCGCTGGTCCAAAGTTACTCCAAGGTATCTGATCGTTGTCTTGGAGCTGATGTCAGCGTTGCCCACCTTGATTGAAGGAGGGGGGTGAATGAATGATCTCTTCCGATGAATAGGACGTCTGTTTTTTTTAGATTTATTCGGAGCATTTGAGTGCATAGCCAGTCAGAGACAGCGTTAAAGCAGGAGGAGAGCTGGTCGAGATTTGGATGGTCAGTATCTATTGGGGTGAACATTAGTACATCGTCAGCATATACTAGGCAGTTTATGTTAAATGACCGAATGAGGCTGCAGATGGGCTGCATGTAGACATTAAATAAGAGGGCTGAGAGGGATGACCCTTGTGGGACGCCTTTTTCTTGCTGGAAAGGTTCCTATAGAGAGAGGCCGGAGCGGACATGCTGCCATCTGTTACTCAGGTATGAGGCGCACCACGCTAGAGCATTGAGGCACTTTTTGATTACAGGTTACTATGGTTATACATTGCTAAACCAGGAGTCACTAGTGATTCCCCAGTGTGGTTACTATTAAGGCTGTCTGAGGTTCACCCTTAGAACTATCCTGAGGAGCAGCAGCAGTAGCAAGTCACCGACTGAAAATTCTGCGACCCGATATGGCAGGGTGCAGTGCCAGTGGGCTTGCAGGCCCCCTCCTCAGTTCGCTACTGCACTTCCCGCATGGGAAGACGTCTGGGTTGATGTTTACCTTGATGCTATACGTCCCAGTAGAAGAGCAGATGCTGGGCGGCAGTGCACTCTGCAAGTGCCTAGAGTGCACTCTGCAAGCGCCTGGAGATGCAGGGCTCTGTCCCAAATAAGAAAACCTTGGTCTTGATGGTGTCCAGCTGCCCTTAAGAACTCCATGTTTTGGGTTGGCTGGAGATGAGACCTTGGGTAATTGACTAAGAACCCGAAGTGTTCTAGCACAGGGAAGTGCGTCCTGTCACTTGCTGTGGCTTTGGCGGCTGTGTTGGCCATTACCGGTGATCCAGATAGGGGAGGATGAGGCCCCCTTGCCACTGTCCTTGATACATTAGCCCGAGGACAAGCGGTGATCCATTCATGAGTAGGAGCAGTAGCGAACTGAGGAGGGGGCCTGCAAGCCCACTGGCACTGCACCCTGCCATATCGGGTCGCAGAATTTTCAGTCGGTGACTTGCTACTGCTGCTGCTCCTCAGGATAGTTCTAAGGGTGAACCTCAGACAGCCTTAATAGTAACCACACTGGGGAATCACTAGTGACTCCTGGTTTAGCAATGTATAACCATAGTGCTACATCTCTCCTCGCGAGGAGTGGGTTGGGGAGCAGGTCTGCCTCGAATCGAGGAGTGGGCTTCGTTGTAAGGACAGCTAGCTAATAGCACTCTGGGCAGGAGGTACCCATGTAGACCGATCTGGGTGGGGGGCAGAACCAGCTGGCGGTGCCATTCAGGTCTACCGTGGAGACTTATTTTTCGGGATGGCCGAAAGAACATCAGGAACTGCCTCTGGCCTCACTGCTTACGGAGTACCAAGGTTGCTAGGGTCAACGACCAGCGCAAGCTGCAAGAGAGCAATAGGCACCAAGGGGGGACAGTGAACTCGATCCTGAAAGCGATTTCCGATCTGGCCTTTCCTATGCAATGGATCTCTCTGACCGAAGAATGACAGGGAGAGAGTTGGAGATCGCACCTAGCAGCTTTTCACCTCAGTGTATGCATGCCTCAGCCAAACTTGTTCATTTGGCACTGTGGGGGATTGACCCCTGATCCCTGCATCATTGGTCGGGATCTTAACCCTTGTATGGGGACTGGGTTGGCAGGGGCCCCCTGCTGGGATTTGAACCTGAGACCTTCTGGTCCTACAGGCACTGGCGAGCACTTTACATTCTCGCAGCTTCTCATCGCTGCTTACATAAAGGACGCCGAGCATAAGGATGCTCCTGAACACACAGATTGTGTGTACTGCACCCCACTGTGGCCACAGGAGTAACACGCTGGTGAGTACTAGGATTTATGTGCAAGCGCCGCAAGAGACTGGTAACAGTCCGGGAGCCTACGGAGGTCAGCGGTCAGTGGCTACTGGGCTTAGCCTCCTCGGCATGGGGGATCTGGAGAGAGACTGGACAGGCACCACCAGTGCTCTGTCAAGCACCCAAGCCCAGTGGTGGGACAAGGAACTGCTACAGTAGAGTGGAGTGTAGCTGTATCAGCTCAGCCAGACACTCCCACCAGCTCCGGGTTTGCCTTGACATGTGGATGCGAAGTTCTGACTTCTACTGGGATCAGACTTACACTTCCATGCGAGGGAGGGACTTAGCGTGGAGTGCATCAATGAGCACTTAGGGAGGAGGGCTAAGGCAATATTACCCATAACAGTTAATGCCTCAGCCAGCCTATTCATTAGGCGGGTGGGGATTGGCCCCATGACTCCTGCATCATCGGCCGGTGTCTTAACCATTGGACTGCCGCTCTGTTCCGCTGGAGGCAGCTAGGTCCTGGAGCCGTGCGAGGAGGGGCCGCACCACGCAGCGCACTGCCTCTCCTCCCAGGCACATTTTGTCCCTGAATCTCTGCTTGCCCCCGTAGTCGAGGCAGAGTCACAGGTACGGCTGGCGTGCCGGCGCCAACGGAGTCGTGAGCAAGGGAGAGACCAAGATGGGCTCCAAATGCTAGGGCAGGTAGTGCCTTAGCAGTCTTATTCATTGGGCATAGAGGGGAATAGAACCCATGACCCCTGCACCATCAGTCGGTGCCTTCACCATTGCTACACTGCTGTTCCGGTGAGCAAAGGGCTTCCCTGTTGCCCCTCCGCTCAAGACAATGAGATCCCCACCGTGATGAGTGCCGCAAGGAGGGAGGGAGGGACTGCTGCAAACTGTAGTATTAGTGGCTGCGCCGTGCACATCAATCTCACGGGGGGCCGTCGGTGATTCCTCTCCGCGCCGCCGGCGGGCCGGCGCTGTTTCTCGGCGCGGTGAAGGCTCCAGCGCCATCTCTGCGGCAGCCAAAGGGGCCGAGGGTGAGCATGACCCTATGCTCATCCAAGGCGCCACGGACAGGATCGACGGCGCCAGCCAATGGCGCTGCTGGGGTGCCGAACAATACAGACCAATCCTGCAGAGGGGCGTGTCTGTAACTTTGCCCAATAATGTAGCTGGGGGCGGTGGCATGCAGAGCAGCCTGGCTGGGCAAGATGGCCGCCCCCATGGATTACACGAGGGTTAGGCCTGTCCCACGACCTAGTGCTGCTGCCTCACCTCCGGAGAAGAATTCTGAGGAGGCCGTAACCTGTAATCAAAAAGTGCCTCCGCGAGGTCGTGAGCAGAAGCCGATGCCCAAGGAGCCAGAGTTCTCGAGACAAAGCCCTCGGTAGCCATGAAGAAGGGTCAGAGGGCAGGAGCTGCTTATACCCCGAACAGATTACGCAGTACAGCCTGGCCGAAGGCACTGTCCCGACGGGACTCTCTCTACAGGCAGTAATGGGTTGTGAAGGTGTTCGCTGAGGACCAGGTCACCACCTGGCATATGTCCATCAGGGGCACAGAGCGCAGCGAGGCCACCAAAGTCGCATTGGCCCGGACCCTGTGCGCGGTGACTCAACGGTCTAACGGGATACCTGCCTTCGTGTGAGCAAAGGCAATGCAGTCCACCACCCAAATAGAGAGGGTATGTTTAGTGACTGCCTGTCCCAGTCGATTAGGATCGTAGATCACAAAAAGACGGCCAGATCTGGATGAGCCTGGGTGTGCTGCAAATAGAAGGCAAGAGCCCTTATGCAGTCGAGAGTATGGAGAGCTGCCGACGCCTGGTCGGCATGGGGCCTCGGGAAGAAAGTCAGTAAGACTATCTCCTGATTGAGATGGAAGTCCGAAACAATCTTCGGCAGGAACTTGGGGTGGGTACGGAGGACTACCCTATTCCTATAGAATCTCGTGTAAGGGGCGTCAGCCATAAGAGCCTGGTGCTTGCTGACTTGGCGGGCCGAGGTCAGGGCCACCAGGAAGACCACCTTCCAGGAGAGGTGCCGAAGGGAGCACGTCTCCATTGGCTAGAAGGGTGAAAGTGTAAGCTGCATGAGCACCACGTTCAGGTCCCATTCTGCTGGGGGCGGTCGGATGGGCGGTTTGGAAAGCAAGAGACTCCACATAAAGCAGGAGGCCAATGGCTGCCCTGAGAGGGGCTTTCCCTCAACGGGGAGGTGATTCACCAAGATGGCGCTTAAATGCACCATGACGGAATTCAACTTCAGACCTTCCTTCGAGAGATGGAGGAGGTACTGAAGGACCCGAGTGGAGCAAAAAAAATGGGTCGATCTGGAGCCCGGAGCACCAGACCGAGAAACGCCGCCACTTGAAGGCGTAAGCTCAACTAGTTGAGGTCTTCCTTGACGCGAGGAGAACCTCCTTGACCTCCTCAGGGAGACCTAGCGGGGCTAGGGAGACCCGTTCATCTGCCAGGCTGTGAGAGATAACGAGGCCAGGTTCAGGTGCTTCACCTGACCATCCTCCTGCGTTAGCAGGCCCAGGGCACATCCCAGGGGGACTGGAGGCTCTGTCAATCGCAGGAGCGGGAAGCAGGGCTGTCGAGGCCATGAGGGAGCTACGAGGATCATTGATGCCCGGTCGCGATGAGTCTTGAGGAGGGTCCTCGCAATGAGAGGCCTGGGAGGGAACGCATAGAGCAGACCGGAGGACCAGCTCAGAAGGAATGCACCCGGGCCCTCCCTTCTCGGGTGTGGCACCGGCCCGCAGAAACGGGGGAGCTTTGCGTTCAGAAGACTGGGGAATAGGTCCACAGCCGGAGTTCCCCATTGAAGAAACAGTCAGCCGGCCACCTCCAGATCCGGCCACCATTCGTGAGGGCGGAGGATTCTGTTGAGCCTGTCCGCTAGGACATTCTCTTGGCCCGGGAGGTAGACCACCCTGAGGGCCACCCCCCACGGAAGGCGAAGGAACAGAGGAGGACCGCTTCCTGGCAGAGGGAGCGTGATCCGGTACCCCCTTGTTGATGTAGAACATCGCCACGCGGGTGTCAGTCTGCACGAGCACCGACCTCCCCTTGAGGTGGTCCTCGAAGGCCCTCAAGGCCCACCAAATCGCCCGGAGCTCGAGCAAGTTTATCTGCTGCTGAGACTCCTCAGGCGATCACTGCCCCTGCATGCACAACGCACCACAGTGGGCTCCCCACCCCAGCCGGGAGGCATCCGTTGTCAGTACTATGTCGTGCTGCAGAGTCTGGAAGGACAACCCCGGAGAAGGTTGCGGGGGTTTTGCCACCAGCCCAGGGACAGGCAAAGGCCATGGGAGACCCTTATGGGGTACCTGAGGTGACTGACGGACGGGATCCATTGGGCGCTGAGGCACTACTGAGCTGTCCGCATGTGCAGGCGGGCGTGGTGAACCACATGGACGGTGGAGGCCATGTGGCCCAGGAGGCGCAGCATAGTTTGGGCCATGACCCGGGGAGTGCTCTGGACCCGAGCTGCCAGGGCTTGGAGGCGGTCAGTGCGATCCGCTGATAGAAATGTGGTTGCCTGCTGAGTATCGAGGTGCATCCTGATGAACTCTAAGGCGTGCACCGGTTCAAGGTGGGACTTGGGATAGTTGACCAAGAAACCCAGGCCCTCGAGCAGAACAACCTTGCGCGATGCCGCCTGGTGAGTTTCCTCGACCGAGGATCCCGTGACGAGCCAGTCGTCGAGGTAGAGAAGACCGGTACGCCCTGACACCTGAGACAGGCGGCGACTGCAGAGAGGCATTTCGTGAAGACCCGCGGGGCGGACGCAAGGCCGAAGGGGAGCACCCTGTACTGGAAGTTCTCTCCCCATATCCTGAAGCGCAGGTATTGCCTGTGCTGGGGGTGAATCAAAATGTGGGCATAAGCGTCTTTTAGATCCAAAGAGCATAGCCAGTTGCCCTGCCGGAGGAAGGGCAAAAGAACGCCAAGGGATAACATCTTGAACTTCTCCCGCACCAAGAACTTGTTTAACTTTTGGAGGTCGAGGATGGGCCGCAGACCCTCCTATCTTCTTCGGGACGAGGAAGTACTGGGAATAGAAGCCCTGACCTCGGAGGTGCGGCGGCACCTTCTCAGCCGCCCATTGGGCGAGAAGGATGACTAATTCCCACTGCAGGAAGATCTGGTGCGAGGGAGTCGAGGAGGCTCCGTCGGAGAGAAGGGAGGGGGAAGCCTGTCCAAGCAGAGGCGACAGCAGTCCCGGATGACCAGGAGGACTCAGGTGTCCAAGGTGATGGAGGCCCACTGAGGGGCGAAAGAGGACAGACATCCCCCTACCGGCTGCTGAGTCGCCGCCAGAGGGCGAGAAGCTATGCAGCTGCATCAAAACCCCTGAGCGGGTTGTGGCGGAGCAGGGGTTTGGGCCCTTTCAGCTTGTCGTGACTGTGGCCGGACTTCCCTTGCGCCAGAGAAGTCAGGGTGGGGGTAGTCGGGTACGGTGGGTAGCCATAGTAGGGAAGGCCTTTCCTCGGGAAGAAAGGGTTTTTGGCCTGTTTCTTCCGAGGGAGGGTGGAGATCTTGCGCGAGAGAGAGGTTCTGGTGACGAACTCTGTCTCTATCTCCGTGGCCTTATCCTCCATCGGCTTGCCCAAGAGCTGCTCGCTGAGGCAGGGTACGTCCAGGAGCTTCTCCTGCACCCACTGCTCCAAGTCTGAGGATTGGAGCCATGCCTGGTGAAGGGCCCCAATGCCCGCGGCGGACACCCAAGCTGAGGACTTAAAACCATCATAGGCAGCATGGGAGAGGTATTTTGAGCAGTCTGCGACAGACCTCAGCAGGGTACTGAACCTAATGAGGGGTTCGCCATCGAGGTCCACGGAGAAACCTCCAAGCTCCTTGGCCAGGTTGTGCAAGAACATGCCTATGCATAATTGGCATGCTTGAATGCGACAGGAGAGCATGGACCCCTGGTAGGCCTTGCGGCCTAGGGCGTCAAGGGCTCTCGACTCCTGGCCCAGGGGGACCAAAGAGTGCGACTTCGGGCTCTTTTCCTTTCTTATGTTCGATTCCACCACTATGGAAGTGTGGGGGGAGTTGGGTCTTTCTGAATCCAGGGCTGCGCTGTACCTTGTACATAGTGTCGAGGCGCTTACTCACGACATCTGCTTATGACTGAGCAGGGCTTTAGAGGACATTTTCTTTCAAAGCGACCAGAGCTCCGGATCATGATCAGCCCCGAGACACTGCAGGAAACAGTCATGGGTGTCCATAAGCGACATGTTCTTAGAGCATCTATCACATTTTTTTAATCCGGTGGCCTTAGGGGCAAAAATGGCCCCCGCGAGGTCGAAGACTCTCGCGGCCAGTGGTTGAAAGCAAAAAAGGGCGCGAAGCCCGTTCAGGTAAAAAAAGGCAAAGAAAACCATCCCCTAATAGCTCTAAAAAAGGTAGAGCAGGGGAAGGACGGGTAGAGGACCGGTGCAACCGAACAATAGAAGGCCAGTAGGCAAAAACGAAATACTTTTTCCGAGGGATGAGGGCGTGCATCCGAAGGGCTCTGCAAAAAATAGGGAGACTGAGCAAGATGGCACCCTTGGGCAGGAAGAGGACCACGCATGAGTGGCAGCAATCCCAAAGGGTTTCTTTGAAAGCTGGGGAATTGCTCCACGCGGGCTCCGTCGGTGCCGTTGTCACCCATAAGTGAGGACTGACTTTCTGCTTGTTCCTGGAGAATGGCCAAGTACCTGAAGGAGGAGTTGGCAGGGTGGGAGGTGATAAGGGAAGCGGAATTGCAATGGGCTAAACTAAAGGAGACAATAAAAGGGGCCACAGATAAGGAACATAAATAAAAAACAAGAGGAAAAGGAAACCTATTTGGTTCTCCAAAGAAGTGGCTGCACAGATAAAGGCAAAAAACACAGCTTTCACAAAATTCAGAAATTCACAAACAGAGGAACACAGAAAAGAATACAGGATCAAACTAAAAGAGACAAAAAGAGAAATAAGGATAACAAATCAAAGGCAGAAGAATAGATGGCTAAAGATATGAAGTGTGGCGATAAAACCTTTTTCAGGTATATTCGGGAAAAGAAGAAAATCAGAGGTGGAATTGCAGGACTCAAAACTGCTGAGAATGGATTTATGGAAAGTGACATATAAAAAGTGAAAATGCTAAACAAATACTACTGCTCTGTTTTTACTAGAGAAAATCCTGGAAAAGGACCCCCTGTGATTGACAAATATACAAATGGGAATGGAGTAGATACCACACCATTCACAGAAGATGATGTGTTAGAGCAGCTTGCAAAACTGAAAGTGGCCAAGGCCATGTGACCAGATGGGATACATCCCAGGATACTGAAAGAGCTCAGAGAGGTTCTTGCATGGCTATTAAAGGATGTTTTTAATAGATCCTTGGAGACAGGAGAAGTTACACAGGACAGGAGAAGTTACACAGGACAGGAGAAGGGCTGATCTGGTATCTCTTCACAAAAGTGGCAATAGGGAAGAAGTGACAAACTACAGGCCAGTAAGCCTTACCTCGGTGGCAGGAAAAGTAATGGAGGCGCTCCTGAAAGAGCGAATAGTGGACTCTCTCGAAACCAACAGGTTGCATGATCCGAGGCAACGTGGTTTTACCAAAGGACAACGTTGCCCAACAAATCTGAATGAGTTCTTTGACTGGGTGACCAGAGAACTAGATCAAGGGCATGCGATGGATGTGATCTACCTAGATTTCAGCAAAGCCTTTGATACTGTTCCTCATAGGAGGCTTATCAATAAACTCAACAGTTTTGGGATAGGATCCAAGGTGGTGAACTGGATCAGAAATTGGTTGACTGACAGACCACAGAAGGTGACGGTAAACAGAACTCACTTGGATGAAAGGAAGGTGATTAGCAGTGTGCCCCAGGGTTCAGTCCTGGGACCGGTATTGTTCAATGTATTTGTGAGTTATATTGCTGAAGGACTGAATGGAAAATCTGTCTTTTTGAAGATGACACGAAAATTTGCAACAGACTGGACTCCCCTGAGGGAGTGGATAACATGAGGAAAGATCTACGTAACCTGGAAGAAAACATAGTTACTCACCTGTAAGAGGTGATCTCCGGGAACAGCAGGAATTTAGTCCTCACATATAGGTATCGGTACCGATGGAGCCTGCGCGGGAACGCTCCCCAGCGTCCAATAGGAAAGCTTTTGGGAGCATCCTTCAGCACATGCGCGCTGCCTTCCTGCCTTTCCAACTGTCCCTCTTCAGTTAAGTTTGTAGCTGAGTGAAAGGATAGAGGGAGAGAGGAAAGAGACAGAGAAATAGAGACACAACTCCTAGGGGAGGTGGGTGGGTTGTGAAGACTAAATTCCTGCTGTTCCCGGAGATCATCTGTTACAGGTGAGTAACTACACTATCTAGGGAACAAGCAGGAATGTAGTCTTCACATATGGGGACTCCCTAGCTGAAGATGCCAGGGAGATGGCCCCATGAAGCTGCCACCTATAGTGAGGTGGGCCATGCTTCCTCCCATAGATCTCTGGCATCCTACCAGGGTTGGTGGGTAGGAGTTGAATTAAGTCTGAAAGAGATGTTGAACAGCCTGGCCAAAGAAGGCATCCCGACAGGAGGCTTTATCTAGGCAGTAGTGGGCTGTGAAGGTGTGCACTGAAGCCCAGGTGGCTGCTCGACAGATGTCATCGATAGACACAGAGTGAAGGTTAGCCATAGAGGCTGCCATGGCTCTCACATTATGTGCTGTGACATGGCCTTGAAGAGGAAGACTCTTACTCTCATAACTAAAGGATATGCATTGTGCAATCCATTTAGATAGAGTTCTTTTGGAGACTGGAAGTCCCAAATGACTAGAATCAAAAGCAACAAAAAGTTGAGAAGACTTTCTATGATGCTGTGTTCTTTGTAGATAAAAAGCCAAGGCTCTTTTACAGTCCAAAGTATGAAGATTCCTTTCTGCATTAGAGGCATGAGGCCTCGGAAAGAATACAGGAAGGTAAGTCAATTGATTTAAATGAAAAGGTGAAACCACCTTTGGCATAAAATGTGGATGAGTTCTGAGAACAACCTTATCATGGTAAAACCTTGTATAAAGGGGATCAGCCACTAAAGCTTGCAATTCACTAATGCGACGTGCAGAGGTGATTACAATTAGGAAGATGACCTTCCAGGTCCAAAACCTAAGGGCTGTAGTGGCCAAAGGTTCAAAAGGCGGCTTCATGAGCTGCCTGAGAACTAGATTTAGATCCCATGCCACCGGTGATGGCTTGATGGGAGGTTTAGTTAATAAAAGGCCTCTCATGAATCTTGATAGGAGTGGATGAGAGGAAATTGGTTGTCCATTCAGAGGCTTATAAGAAAGTGCAATTGGACTAAGATGGACTCTTAGCGAACTGGTCTTTAGGACAGAATTAGTTAAGTGAAGGAGATACTCTAGTATCGATTCTAAGGGTATGACCAGGGGGTTTAATCCCTTCTTGGAGCACCATACAGTAAAACGTTTCCACTTGAAGGCATAAGATCTTCTTGTGGAAAGTTTCCTAAAAGCCTGAAGGATATCTTTTACCTGTTGGGACAGGTTGAAATCTTGGAGATCTAAGCCTTCAGCAACCAGACCATGAGGTGCAGGGACTGGGGATTCTTGTGCCTTAGCATCCCATTCTCCTGAGAAAGGAGATCTGGAGCATGCCCTAACTCCAGAGGTGCCGCTTGAGAGAGATGTAGAAGCAGGGAATACCACATTTGGCGTGGCCATCGTAGTGCTATGAGAATCATGCGACCCCTGTCTCTCTGAAGCTTGAAGAGTCTTTTGGGGATGAGGTGAATGGGTGGGAAGGCATAAAGGAAGTTATGCTTGAACAATTTATGTCTGCTGTGCCTAAAGATTTGCACACTTTCCTTATACAGCAAAATTGCCATAACCTTGGAAAGGCAACCATGCTAGCAGAGATTTTCTTGGAAGCCATGCAGGCTTGCCACAGAATGGGTGGCCCTCTGAAGGTTGGTGCTGAGGCAAGCTGTGCTGTATCAGAAAAGAAAATGGTTAAAAATGTTTCTGAGAATAATTTTACTGTGCCAACCCAGATTACAAAGTGGAGTATAAAGAAATGTGGAAAATGGGGACATTTGGAAAGGGGATGCCAGATACACACTAGCTTGATGGGTGTTGATTTAAAACAGCCCAAAGGAGGATTCCTTTTGGTGGTTGATGTGCAGGGAATTACCACAAATGCTCTGTTAGACTCTGGGGCAGACCAGAGTATGCTGTCAAAGAGGCTTTGGAAGAGGACCGAGGCCCAAGAAGGATTTGAGCCTAGAACCCCTGAAAGCCAGGTCCACATCAGATGCATTCATGGTGCTGCAACATCATATCCCACCTATAGGCTAATGGTTAAGTGCCTGGGGGAACAAGAGGAAATTCTTTTAGCAGTGGTGCCTAGGCTTCCGTTTGATTTGGTTCTAGGAAGAGACTGGCAAAGATTTAAGCAGGGACTAGTGAAAGGACTAGGAAAGAAGGAGGGAGAAGGAATGATGGTAATAGTTCCCGAGCCTTTGTTTGGAAGTCCTCAGACCCCAGCTAAAAAGATGGTTAAGCTTCCAGAAGACCAAACTACCAAGAAGCAGATATTTACCTTGAAGTACCATAGGGTCACAGAGAAGGCCCAAGCTCCTAAGCGGGCAACCCCTCAAGCTGCTGGATTTGACCTGTGCAGTGTAGAAAATGTGACGATACCTAGCCAAGGGAGAGCCCTGGTTGACACTGGACTCCAAGTTGAAATACCCATTGGGTGCTATGGGCGAGTAGCCCCAAGATCAGGATTAGCCCTGAAGTATTTCATTGATGTGGGAGCGGGAGTGATTGATCCCGATTACAGGGGCAATCTTAAAGTTCTGTTATTTAATTTTGGACAGAACGATTACCATGTAAAGTCGGGAGACAGAATCGCTCAATTGATATGTGAGAGACTGGGTTTCCCACCTGTGGAGGAAGTCACATCCTTGTCAAATTCTGAGCGTGGAACCAAAGGCTTTGGTTCTACTGAAGACAAAGGGGTTAAGAGCCTAGCTGCCACCTGTGCCCGTGAAAGGGAGGTGCATGAAGAGGAGGATTTGGGACCCCAAGTATCTGACTGTAAAGAAAGTTCAGAACCCCAAATAGGTGAGGACCTGACAGGGGTACAGCAGGAAGAAATAAGGAAATTGCTTAAAGAATTCCCAGATGTTTTGACTCCCATACCTGGGGAGACACATTTGGTTGCCCATGAGATAATAACTCCACCTGGGAAATTAATTCGTCAAAGGCCATACCGCTTGCCTGAAGCAAAGAGACAGGAAGTAGTGGCACAAGTTCAGGAAATGTTAGACATGGGAGTAATAGAGGAGTCGAAGAGTCCCTGGAATAGCCCCATAGTCTTGGTGCCAAAGCCTGATGGCTCTTTAAGATTCTGTATTGACTTCCGGCAGGTAAACGCAATATCAGTTTTTGATGCATATCCAATGCCAAGAATTGAAGAGCTGTTGGACCAGCTTGGACAAGCTCAATATTTAACCACCCTTGATATGACAAAAGGCTATTGGCAAATCCCTCTAACCAGGGAGTCGAAGCTGAAGACTGCGTTCAGCACCCCCGTTGGCCTTTTCCAGTTCAAAAGGATGCCTTTCGGATTGCATGGAGCGGCAGCTACCTGCCAAAGGTTAGTGGACCAGGTACTTCGACCCCATCAAAATTATGCCTTTGCCTATATGGATGATGTCATAATCCATAGTAACATTTGGGCGGAACATCTAAAGAGAATCAGGGCAGTCTTATGCTCCATGAAGCAAGCGGGAATCACTTTGAACCCAAAGAAGTGTGCCTTTGCTAAAAGAGAGGTAAAATACCTAGGCCACCTGGTGGGAAGAGGGAAAATTAAACCTCTAATGAGCAAGGTGGATAGCATCAGGAATTTTCTTCCTCCAACAACAAAGAAACAGCTGAGGAGTTTCTTGGGACTTATTGGATACTACTGCAGATTTATACCACAGTTTGCAGAGAAAAGTGCAATTTTTACTGATATGCTGCGGAAGAATTGCCCAAACCAGCTGAAATGGACTCCTGAAGCTGAAAAAGCATTTTCAGTCCTAAAAGGGAAGTTGTGTACAGGACCAGTACTGAAAGGGGTGGATTTCAGGAAACCCTTCTTGGTTGAAACAGATGCCTCGGATGTAGGGCTAGGAGCTGTTTTATCCCAATGTCATGAAGGGGAGGAGCATCCTGTGATGTACCTGAGCAGGAAATTGTCACCGGTTGAACAGAAGTATTCCACAATAGAAAAGGAATGTTTAGCTATAAAGTGGTCAGTGGAGGCATTAAGGTTTTACCTTACAGGGAGGAAGTTCCAACTCGTTACAGACCATGCCCCACTTAAGTGGCTGCAACAAATGAAGAACCACAATGCCAGGTTGACACGCTGGTACATGGCCTTACAGGCATTTGATTTTCAAGTGGAACATCGTGCTGGGAAGTTACACAAAAATGTGGATGCCCTTTCCCGTATTACGGACTGTAAAGAAGAAGTTTCACCAGTTGCACCAGTCCGTAATAACTTAAGCAGGGGGGTATGTGATAAGGAAGCTTATCATAGTTCAGGAGGGAGCTATAAAAGAGGTGAATTGGCTCTGAACAAGCAACCTGTCTTTGCTGGTAGAAATACTAAAACAGAATGTTTTCATAAAAGACTACCAAACCCAGAATGCACCAGGTTATAAACAGCCTCTAGAAGGGCTGAAGTGGGGAAACGTGTGTTCAATCAGGAGAGCTATGAGGTAATCCCCAATCACTCATCTCCAAGGGCAGGGCTTGATTCAGCACACCTGGGCTGTGCTAGGGTGGAGTGTCCCTCTAAGCACTTTAAAAGTAAAAGATATTCTACACAGAACAGGGAGAACAGAGAGAACAAGCAGAAGCTGCAGATCCAGAAACAGAAGCCATTGGAGAAATAAGAGAGAGGACTACAACAGCAGAAGCAACGCAGAAGGAAGAAGAGAAAGACATCTTGGAGGTCTAAAGAAGGAGCCCACAGCAGTACGTGTGTTAGGAGTGATTCCAGAGGCAAGCATACTCCATTAGACTGGAGGAAGCCAGAGGATTGGGGTTATAGAGCCAGGAATTCCCAAACGGCACCTTTGAGGGAGACGGCTGCATTTGGAAGGGGCCCTAAGACCGGTGCAAGAAGGTATGTGAAGAGAGACCCAGTGTCCAGGGATCTTGATTGGAAGGCTGGACAAAAAAGCTGGACTACCTACTGGCCAGGATACCTGGAGAGGAAATCTAACAGCAAGGGGATCACAGGTATGAACTTTGATCTATGCCCTAGCTCTTCACCGGGAAGACAGCAGGGAAACAAGTATTATCCTGAGAGTGATCCATTAAGGAATTCCTCTGAGCCAGACCATGATATTGTTTCCATGATATTTGAGGAAGGAGGAGATATATCAAATGACCAATTGGAATACATGGATTGCTCTCTGTCTAGGCTGCTGTTTTAAAGTAGTTTCTCACTAATGCAAACAACCACCAAAAGGAACTGTAATTTGTTCTTTTATCTACCCAGGAAAGTCTCTGCAAGAAAGCTTTAGGGTAGGATTGAGCCACGTAGAGAGAGTGAACCAGCAAAGGGGTTTGCAGCTGGCTAATTATTTGTAATTGAGCCAGGCACAAGTGCACGTGAGCTCTAGAAGGAAACTTCTTCCTTGTGTGTGTGAATAGAAGAAAGTTATCCTTGATAAAGAACAGTTTTTCTACTTTTGAGTTTGTTTTTGCCTTTTGGAGCACTGCTAAGAAGGTCATTAGCAGGAGCCATCAAAAAGACCTTTTCTGTTTCCCATCAAGGTCTTTATTGATTTATTGCTTAAGAAGTTCAGTTACCTTATATCATGTTTTGTTTTTCCTGAGTACAATACTTGAAGCAAGTGTCCTTTTGTGTTACCAAGTAAATCTGTGTGGGAGAATTAACCCCATGAATAAAATCTGTTTTTCTTTGCTTACACTCGAGCATCACAACTCATTATTTTGTGAACGGCTGATTCTGGTATGAATGAACTACAAACCCCACACTCCTTTGCAAGTCATAATAATATTTTGCCTTTGCCAAGACTGTGGACTTTCACGACCAGCACCCCCGTTTACACTACTTGATTGTCCGTCTGGACTAGGACTGTCTTGTAGATGAGCTGGGCATGGAATACTCGAAGAGCTAAATAGATTGCTCTTAATTCCAGGTGGTTTATGTGTAAAACAACCTCCTGTGGAGTCCAAGTGCCCTGGGTAGAGAGATGATTCAGGTGCGCTCCCCAACCCACCTGTGATGCATCTGCTGTTAGGGTGGCCAGAAAGAGAGGTTGATGGAAAGGAGACCCCACTGTCAAGATTTTCTAGTGATTGCCACCATTGGAGAGACAAAATTAGTCGTTGAGAGATTATTATTTTGTCTGACAGATGACCCGTGACCTGTGTCCACTGTGTGGAGAGAGTCCACGGAGCTGTTCGCATGTGGAGGCGAGCATATGGGACTACATAAACTGTGGATGCCATGTGTCCTAGTAACTGCAGTAGCTCCCGAGCAGCGAGGGAGGATTTGCCTGCTGCTTGAGAAGCTAGTTGCATTATGCAAAGACAACGGGCTTCTGGAAGGAAAGCCCTTGCCTGTCTGGTATCCAGACAGGCTTCTATGAATTCTAGGCATTGGGAAGGAACTAGTTGAGATTTTGGGGAGTTTATTACCAATCCCAAGTATTGGAGGATTCACATTGTATGGGACAGTGCAGTGCTGGCCTCTGCAACTATAGGGGCTTGAATGAGCCAGTCGTCTAAGTAGGGGAAGACGAAAATCCCCAGTGTTCGTAGAAATGCAGTTACTACTGTCATGCATTTCGTGAATACTCTTGGGTGCTGAAGCCAGACCAAAGGGAAGACCCCTGTACTGGAAATGTTTTCCCCTGAAAAGGAAACATAAGAATTTCCTGTGATCTGGATGGATGAGAATGTGAGTATATGCATCCTTTAAGTCTAGAGAGCAAAGCCAATCCTGGCTTTGAAGGTATGGCAGAAGAGTTCCTAGAGAAATCATTTTGAACTTTTCTCGAAACAGATATTTGTTCAATTCTCTGAGGTCTAGAATGGGTCTGTGTCCTCCTGTTTTCTTTGGAATAAGAAAATATGGGGAGTAGAACCCTGCACCCCGTTGAAGAATGGGTACTTCTTCTATTGCCCCTTGGGCAAGAAGTGTGGAGACCTCGTGATCTAGCAGATTGTCTGCAGAGGTTTGTGAATTGAATTGCTTTAGAATTGTAGGAGGGGGCATACTGTGAAAATGAAGCTTGTACCCCTCTCCTACAATGGACAAAGTCCAATCTTCTGCTGTTATCTGATGCCATCTGTTGACAAAGAGGCATAACCTGCCTGGAATATTGGGGGGTTGGGGACCCCTCAGAGGCAGGGAGGCAAAGCTCTCTAAGAAGGAGTCAAAGCCCTTGAGGGGGCTGAACCTGGAGAGCTGGTTGGGCTCTCGGGCCTTTTGGCTTCTTTTGCTGTCTATCTTGTCCCTTTTGGGTAACCTGACCTGGAGTTTGACTCTGCTGGGTATAGGAAGGATAAAACTTCCTCTTTTTGCTAAAAGAGGGTTTTTTGTAAGGCTTCCTTTTGGCTGGAGTGGCTGTAGACATTGACAATCTAAGGTAGAATTGTCAGCATCTAACTCGTTAGCCTTTTCCTGCCAGTTCCTGCCGAAGAGATTCTCCCCTGTGCAAGGAATGTTGCCTAACTTGTCCTGTACCCAAGTCTCCAAGTCTGATGCCTGTAACCAGGCAATTCGTTATGCACCAATGGCAATAGCAGAGGTTCTGATGATGCATTCGAAGCAGTCAAAGGCTGCACGATTAACAAACTTGGAGACATCTTGAGCATGCTTAACTAGAGCAAGAAAATCTTGTCTCTTGTCATCTGGGAGAAATGGGCTCATAAGTTCCAAGTCTCCTGTGACTTCCTTGAGGAACATTCCCATATATAGGATGTATGAACTGATCCTAGCTGAAAGCATGGAAGCTTGAAAGGTTCTGCCCCCAAAAGCATCCAGAGTCCTGCATTCACGACCTGGAGGATTGGATGCATGCCTCTTTGCACTTTTCATCCTACGCATGGGCTGATTCCACTACCATTGAATGGTGTGGCAGCTGAGTTTTCTGAAATCCAGGACATGGCGGAACTCGATACATAGTATCCAGTCTCCTAGAGTGTGGAGAGGTAGTCAGAGGTGTCTCCCACATTCTGAGCATCAAGCTATGCAGAATTTCATGGATAGGCAGAGTGGCTGCCTCCTTAGGAGCTTTAGGATATTGGAGAAAGAGTAGTTACTCACCTGTAACAGGTGTTCTCCAGGAACAGCAGGAATCAGTCCTCACATATGGGTGACATCGACGTCGATGGAGCCCCTGCGAAGCATTTCCCAAGCTTTTTATGAAAGCCTTTGGGAATACTGCACGCATGCGCGGTCCCCTTCCCGCCTAAAGGTGCCATCTTGCTCAGTCAAATGACATAGCTAAAAAACAGCACACAAAAATGAAAAAATATAACTCTGTACAACTGCAACTCCCAGGGAAGGAGGGAGGGTTGTGAGGACTGATTCCTGCTGTTCCTGGAGAACACCTGTTACAGGTGAGTAACTACTCTTTCTCCAGGACCAAGCAGGAAGTCAGTCCTCACATATGGGTGACTCCGTAGCTCTGGGCTACCAGGAACGCAGGCTGAACAAGAGAACTCCCTCTAGTCCCAGCATCAAAGAAAGGCTTTGCACTGAAAGAACCTCCACCGGTAGCCCAACGGAGGGCAGGAGTTGCCTAAACCTCAAAGAGATTCCGGAGTACTGCCTGGCCAAAAGCACTGTCCCTACGGGACTCCCTCTCCAGGCAATAATGGGCCGCAAAAATCTGGCTTGAGGACCAAGTTGCAGCCCTGCAGATGTCTGCCAACGGTACAGAGCGGAGATGAGCTGAGGCAGCCATAGCCCTTACACGGTGGGCCGTGACCCGACACTGCAAGGGAAGGTCAGCCGCCCTGTAAGCCCAGGTGATACAGTCAGCCACCCATATGGACAAGGTACGCTTGGACACAGCTAACCCCAGATTATTAGGGTCAAAAGATATGAAGAGCTGAGTAGCCCTTCTATGTCCCTGCGTACAGTCAAGGTAGAAGGATAAGGCCCTCCTACAGTCCAGGGTATGCAGGACCGCTTCAGCCTGGCTTGCATGAGGCCTAGGGAAGAATGTTGGAAGAACCACCTCCTGGTTGAGGTGGAAAGGGGAGACAATTTTGGGAGGAACTTTGGATGAGTCCTAAGGACTACCCTGTTCCTATAGAAGCGGGTGTAAGGCCTATCACAGACCAGGGCCTGAAGCTCACTTACTCGTCTGGCCGAGGTTAAGGCTACCAGGAAGAGTGTCTTCCAGGAAAGGAAGCGTAGAGGACAAGTAGCCATCGGCTCAAACGGTGGGCAAGTCAGTTGTTGCAAGACCACATTCAACTCCCATTCAGGGGCTGGAGGACGAACAGGAGGCTTGAGCAAGAGCAAACCCCTGAGGAACCGGGACACCAAGGGGTGAACCGACAGAGTGTCCCTCCACCAGAGAGTGGTGAGCTGCCAGAGCTGAGAGGTGGACCCGAACAGAATTGGACTTAAGGCCCTGATTGGACAAGTGCAGCAGGTACTGAAGCACTACTGGTACGGCACAGGAGAAAGGATCTTCTGTACGCAGCTGACACCACACAGAAAATCTTTTCCATTTCAGGGCATAGGTTTTTCTAGTGGACTGCTTTCTAGAGGCCAGGACGACCTCTTCAACTTCTGGAGGTAGGCCCCAAGGAGCCAAAACTACCCTTGCAGTCTCCAGGCCATCAAATTGAGAGATTTGAGATTTGGATGCAGAAGAGAGCCTTGATCCTGAGAGAGAAGGTCGGGCTGCAACCCTAGAGGCAGTGGGGGGTCCACTGCCAGTTGAAGCAGAAGTGGAAACAAAGGTTGCCTCGGCCACCTGGGAGCTACAAGAAGCACCGATGCCTTGTCCTTTAGAACCTTGAACAGGGTTCGGGCCACCAGAGGCGTGGGAGGAAACGCATAGAGGAGGCCCGGAGACCAGGAAATCAGAAAAGCATCCGCTGCCCACCTCATGGGATGCGGATGCCTAGAGCAGAACTTGGGCAGTTGCCTGTTCAGGGGACTGGCAAAGAAATCTATGGATGGAAGTCCCCATTTCAGGAAAATCTTCTGAACCACTAATGGGTGGAGTTGCCATTCGTGGGGCTGCAGAACTCTGCTCAACCGGTCTGCCAGGCAGTTCTCCTGGCCAGGGAGGTAAACAGCTTTGAGAAACATGTTGTGCTTGAGCGCAAACAAGCAAAGGTCCTGTGCCTCCTGACAAAGGAGCCTGGACCCAGTGCCCCCCTCCTTGTTCACATAAAACATGGCTACTTGGTTGTCCGTCTGTACTAAGACAGACTGGTGAGCCATGTTTTGAGAGAAAGTCTTGAGGGCTAAGCGAATAGCCCGGAGTTCCAGTAGGTTGATCTGTTGCATGGCCTCCCAGGGAGACCACAGGCCCTGGGTGCACTTGCCCAGACAATGTGCTCCCCAGCCCTGCAGGGAGGCATCGGTGGTCAACACCACTGTGAACCCAAGTATTTGAAAAGGCACCCCTTGCAGTAAGTTTGGGGGGGGGGGGTGCAGCCACCAGCGTAGGGAGTTCAGGAATGGTCTGGACACCCTTACTCTGTCTCTGAGGCTTCCTGTGGCCTGTGTCCACTGAGTTCTGAGGCACCACTATGCAGGCCTCATATGGAGCCGGGCATTGGGAGTCACATGTACTGTCGAAGCCATGTGGCCGAGAAGCCTCAGCCAGAGCCTGGCGGAAACCAGTGACCTGCTTAGAAACCGGTTTGCCAAGTCTATCAGTCTTTGGGCTCTGTCCTGTGGCAAGAAAGCCTTTGCCTGCAGAGAGTCCAGCCTTGCCCCTATGAACTCCAAGTTTTGGGAGGGGAGCAAAGTGGACTTTGCGAAATTTATGACAAACCCAAGGTGTTGAAGTAGAGAAATAGTTCGGAGGGTGGCTTGCCTGGCCTCCTGGCACGTCTGACCCCTGATGAGCCAGTCGTCCAGGTAGGGGAAGACAGATACCCTGATTTCTCAGGTAGGCTGCCATCACCGCCAGACATTTGGTAAAGACCCTGGGGGCGGAGGTGAGGCCGAAAGGCAGCACTCTGTACTGATAATGGTTTCCTCCCACAATGAACCTGAGGTACTTCCTGTGGTCTGGATGAATGAGGATGTGAGTGTATGCATCCTTTAGATCTAAGGAGCATAGCCAATCTCCCTGCTGGAGGTAGGGCAGAAGTGTTCCAAGAGTAAGCATCTTGAACTTTTCTTTCTCTAGGAACTTGTTGAGGTTTCTGAGGTCGAGAATAGGTCTGAGGCCGCCGGTTCTCTTTGGTACTAGGAAGTACCTGGAGTAGAACCCGTGACCTTGGAGGTGGGGAGGCACAGGCTCCACTACCTTGTCTCGTAACAGACCCTGAAGCTCTTGGAGGAGGAAGTCTGTGTGGAGAGGCAGCCTTGGAGGCTCTCCAGGGAAGAAAGGAGGCGGCAGCTGATGGAAATGAAGCATATAGCCCCAGTGGACTATGCTCAGGACCCAACTGTCTCCTGTAATGGGTGACCACCTGTGGGCAAACAGGGTTAGTCGACCTCCTGTGCAGGGATGGGACAGCAGAGACGGAGAGGCTATGCCTTGGGAGTCAAAAACCCCCACCCTGCTGAGTGGGAGCAGGGGCCTGAGGCTTGGGGGCCTTCTGCCTATGGGGCCCATGTCCCTGCCCCTTGGTCTGCTGACCCTGTGGGGGAGCTGGGGAGGCCTGGTAAGGTGGGAACTGTTTGTAGGCAGTCACCATCCTCAGGTAAAAGGACTTCTTACCCGAGCCCTTCTTTTTATGAGAAGGGGCATAAGTCTTTCTAGACAGCCTTGTCCTCGTGAGGTGCTCGGTCTCGAGCTGTGCAGCCTTCTCGGCCATGGGCTTGCCAAAAAGGTTCTCACCTCGGCAAGGGACATCGACCAATTTGTCCTGAACCCATGGCTCGAGATCCGATGACTGCAGCCATGCCTGGCGTCGAGCAGCGATGCCGGCTGCCGCAACACGGGCCGAAGCATCAAAGCCATCGTAGGCTGCGCGGGACATGAACTTAGAGCATTGCCGGATCCCCGAGGACAAGGACTTGAACCTCTGCAAAGGTTCCCCGGAGAGACCAGCGGGAAACCCGGCAAGCTCCTTCGCCAGGTCCCGCAAGTACATGCCCATGTACAGCTGGTAAGACTGGACACGGCAACCAAGCATCGAGCCCTGGAAGCACTTTCTACCAAACGCATCCAGGTTCCGGGCCTCCCTGCCAGCGGGCACCGCGGAGTGCATCTTCTGACTTTTCAGACGATGCATGGCCGATTCCACCACCATGGAATGATGTGGTAGCTGTGCCTTTTGAAAACCAGGACTCTTACGGAGTCGAAAAATGGAATCGACCCGCTTGCTCAGAACCGGCGCCGAGGCCGGTGCCTCCCACATCCGGAAGAGGAGCCGTTGCAGCATCGGAGGAACCGGCACAGTAAAGACCTCCTTCGGAGGAGACAGTCAGGAGACGTGGCAGTTATTCAGGCCTTTATTATTCCACGGATCAAGCGTGCCAAACCCGACACTGGCCGTGTTTCGTATTACACTTCCTCAGGGGTTTACGGCTCACGCTATGGCATCCCGTGCAACACGGGCGTACTCCTGATCTTGCCGGGACAACAGAAATATGTTCCGGTGCACATACAATATAATTGGAATTGTATATCCAAACCTGTAAAATATACAGAGGGAACACCGCTCGCGAGCGGATTAGCAGCTTCTACTTCGGCTCGAGGCTCCTCCCCGGGGTCCGCCGGGATCGCCAAAGCAGTGGCCATATCCCAAATGAACTCCGAGAACCGGGTATCCTCCGGAGGGGGATCTACTCCGGGGTTCCGACTGCGGTGAGTCCGACGGGACGCACCGAGTCTTGAAGGTATCAGGAGACGCCTCGTCCTCCGTCTCCCAGGCGGACTTGTCCAAAGAGGAGTCGGGATCCGACCGCGCGGGGCACGGCAGCACCTGCCCCGATGCCGAAGGCACCGGTGTCGACGCCCTCGGTCCCGACCGGGAGGTCGAGGGTGACCGGGACCGAGGTCGACCTCGAGCCTTCATGGTCTCGAGTATTGGCTCGGTCTCTGGGGTCGACTTCAACGCCTATGTCCCGGTGGTAGGGGCAGATGCGCCAGCAAGGCTGGCCATCAGCACACGCTGCTGATCCATGAAGCTGTCAGCCTGAGACCCAGCTCAGGAGACTCAGCAGCCACCAACTCGGGCCCTGGCGGCGGCGGCGCCGGGCCTGACGTTGGCTCCCTGGGAGGAGAGTCCTCGAGGACAACAGGACTTACGTGTCCAGCAGACTCCGGCTCCACACGAGGCACTTTTGACGGCTTCTCCTGTTCCACGGGCTCGGGACGGCGGTCAGGGGTACGAGACCTGGCCCTCGAGGTGCCAGGGACCTCCTCCGACGACGCCCTCGCGAGCTGCTTCTTCCTCTTTCGCTCCCGCTCGGGGGACCCCCTGTCCAAGGAAACCCGACGATGCTCGGGGTCAGACTCCCGAGACGTCGAGGCCTCAGATGAGGTTCGGGCCCGGCCGGAGGCCGAATCAGAGAAAAGCCTTTCCTTTTGATGCTGGCGACTTCCAAGTGCCTTAGTGGATATTTTTCCACACGGTACACAGATCTTAGGATCATGATCCGGACCGAGGCACCGAAGGCAGCAGTCACGTGTTTCGGTGAGAGACATTAGTTTCTTGCACCGATCACACTTTTTAAAACCACTGGAAGCCATCGGGGAAAAAAGAACCCCCGCGAGGTGAAAGGACCGGCCTTCCAGGGAAAAAGAAAAAAGGGTGCGAACGCCAGCCACAAAGGGCAAAAACCGAAAAATAAGAACGGGCTTGATACCGGTGTACCGAACCCGGCGGGAAGGGGAACCGGCGACGAACCGGGCAAAAAACCGCAATGAATCGCAGGAAATAGTGAGAAAAATCTAACTGTTTTCCGGGTGAACTAGGACAAGCGTCCGACGGGCTCTACGGAAAAAGAGAGACTGGGCAAGATGGCACCTTTAGGCGGGAAGGGGACCGCGCATGCGTGCAGTATTCCCAAAGGCTTTCATAGAAAGCTGGGGAAATGCTCCGCAGGGGCTCCATCGAAGTCGATGTCATCCATATGTGAGGATTGACTTCATGCTTGGTCCTGGAGAATTTCCAATTCCTTTGCTCTGGGTTCATCTTCAGGAGCTACTGTGATTGAGACCTTTGGCCATATCACGGATGAAATCCTGAAATGACATGTCCTCTGGAGGTGACATTCTGCGTTGGGGAGAAGAGGGGTCTTCTAGGAGAAACCCTCTAGTGCCAGCAGAATTGTCAGAGTCTTCGGAATTGGAGGAATCGAAGTATTGCTGACCTGATGCTCTTGCAAAGCACGATCCCGGTACCGATCGAAGTCGGTACCGAACTGAGCCGGTACCGCTTTGTCAATTCCAGCCAGAGATGGCATGGGAAGAGTTCCCGTCGGTACCGGTATTGTCGGTGTCTGTACCGGTGTCCGTTGGACCACAGGTACCGCAACTGAAAGGAGAGCTGCGATGCTGCGCTCGATAGCGAGGAACCTCTGGTCTATCAACGCTGCCGATGCCTGGGTGTCGGTACCGGTAAGAACAGCCGGAACCCCTGAGTATGGCACAGTTAGTTCTTGCGAGGTTGAGGCCTCGAGAACATCCTGAAGCCCCATTGATGCTTTGGAAGCCGAAGCCTCCCGCCGGGGCTGTTTTGCCAGTGTGGTTCCCTCAAGGGCAATGCCAATGGCCTCTCGATGTTTAGCAGGAGAGCTACCCTTTGAGGACCGGCTTTTATGTTTAGTTACCTGAGATCCATGGGAGGAAGAGGCCCTTGATGTCGATGCAATGGATCTGGCATCTGAAGAAAAGAGGGTACCGAGCTTTGCAGCCCGGTTCTGTCTTCCTCTTTTAGTCATCCCCATGCAGGAGAGACATTCAGTTGGAGAATGTTCAGGTCCTAAACATTTCAGACACCAATCATGGGTGTCAGTGACGGAAATGGTACCGCCACACTTAATACATTTTTTAAAACCACTAGTTGGCTTTTCCATGATTTAGGAATATGGGGCCTAGTGCCCAAAATGGCGCCTAGCATCAAGAGAAAGGTTTCTGAAAAGAAACAGTCTAAGTCTAAGTTTTTTTTTTTGTATGAAAAGAAAAGAACCGGTGGTACCGGTAGGCGTCGTGCGGTAGGCAAGCGCGACCACAAGAAAAGAAATTTAAAGACGGAATTTTCTGCGGTGACAGGGAATAGATCCTGTCAGCTCCGCAGAAAACGAAGAACTGAAGAGGGACAGTTGGAAAGGCGGGAAGGCAGCACGCATGTGCTGAGGGATGCTCCCCAAAGCGTTCCTACTGGACGCTGGGGAGCGTTCCCGCGCAGGCTACTTCGGTACCGATGATACCCATATGTGAGGACTACATTCCTGCTTGTTCCTGGAGATTGGTCTAATGCTTAGCAGTTAAGATTTAATGTGAAGAAGTGCACTGTCATGCATTTGGAAAGCAAAAATCCAAGGGAAATGCATGCGATATGGGGCGAGAGGTTGGTGTGCATGGACCAGGAGAAGGACCTCAGAGTGGCTGTTTCTGAAGATCTCAAGGTGGCAAAACAGTATAACAAGGTGGTGGCAAAAGCCAGAAGGATGCTGGGTTGTATACAAAGAGGAATTACCAGCAGAAAGGAAGAGTTACTAATGCCACTGTACAAGTCGCTGGTGAGGCCTCACTTGGAATATTGTGTCTAGTTTTGGAGACCATATCTCACAAAGGACATAAAAAGGCTGGAAACAGTTCAGAGGAAGGCAATGACCTCAGAAGATGACCATAGAAGTTAATGACCTCAGAATCAGAACATTCCGTAAATACCTAAAAACACACCTATTTACTACTCACTATGGATCAAAGCTTAACTCCCCCACACAAACAGTATCAACATCCCAGTGGAGGAGTAGCCTAGTGGTTGGGGCAAGGTACTTCAGGCCGGAAGGTCGGGGGTTCAAATCCCACTAGAGGACAGCAACCTTGGGCCGGAAGGACTGGGGTTTCTAGTCCCACAGATGCTCCTTGTGGTCTTGGGCAAGCCACTTAACCCTCCATTGCCCATGTTCCCTGTAAGTATTAGTGTATGTGTCTCATATCCCCACATGTTAAATGTATCCCCCAATTGTGTTGTGACCGCTTTGATTGAAGGATAAGGCGGTATACAAAAACTGTCTAAATAAAAAAAAAAAAAAATCCCATAACCTGAGTACCCTTTCACTAATGTTAAATATCACTTTCACATTACAGTAACCATTACATCTCTATTCCCTGACTATACTGCTCCTTTGAGCCCCCTGTTCACCCCTACTGTATAGTTTGTTATGATATTTGTTATACCTGTACTTGTATAAATTATTTGTATAAAGCTTTACTAGTTCTATGTAAATGAAAATGCACTTTTATGCATTTCATATCCTGTTTTTTGTAAACCACGATTGATCTTTGGAAAGCACGGTATAAAAATGTTTATTATTAAAAAAGCAAAATGATTTGGAGCCTGCATCAGAAGACTTATGAGAAGAGACTTGAAGACCTAAATATGTACACTTTGGAGGAGAGAAGGGACAGGGGAGATTTGATTCAGACCTTTAATTATTTATTTATTTGAACTCATTTTATACCGCTCCTTCCAGTGATCAGCAGCGGTTTACATTTTAACATTTTTCTGCAATGGTGGCAGTTACATATAAAGAGTAGTTACTCACCTGTAACAGGTGTTCTCCAGGAGCAGCAGAAATCAGTCCTCACATATGGGTGACATCGACGTCGATGGAGCCCCCATGCGGAGCATTTCCCCAGCTTTCAAAGAAAGCCTTTGGGAATACACCCACGCATGCGCGGTTCCCTTCCCGCCCAAAGGTGCAATCTTGCTCAGTCAGATGACATAGCTAAAAGACAGCACAAAAACAAAATGAACTATGTACAACTGCAACTCCCAGGCTTTGAGGGCTAAGCGTATCGCCCGGAGTTCCAGCAGGTTGATTTGTTGCGGGCCTCCCATGGAGACCACAGGCCCTGTGTGCACTTGTCCAGACAATGTGCAACCCAGTCCTGCAAGGAGGCATCGGTTGTGAGTACATAGTGGAAACAGGTACACGAAAAGGAATTCTCTGTAGAAGGTTGGGGGGGGGGGGGGATGAAGCCACCACTGCAGGGAGCTCAGAAAGGGTTTGGACACCCTTACTTTGTCTCTTAGGCTTCCTGTAGCCTGCCTCCATTGAGTCCTGAGACACCACTGGACAGGCCTTATATTCAGGCAGGCATTGGGGGTCACATGCACTGTTGAAGCCATGTGGCCCAGTAGCCTTAAACAAAGTCTGGAGGAAACCAGTGGGTTGTCTAGAAACCGGCTGGCCAAGTCCATCAGCCTTCCCGCTCTGTCTTCTGGCAAGTAAGCTTTTGCGTGCAGGGAGTCTAATCGTGCTCCTATGAACTCCAGGTTATGGGAGGGGAGAAAAATGAACGTTGCGAAGTTTATGACGAAGCCTAGTTGCTGAAGAAGAGAGACAATACGGAGGGTGGCTTGCCTGGCCTGCTGGAGAGTCTGACTACTGATGAGCCAGTCGTCCAGGTAGGGGAAGACAAAAATACCCTGGTTTCTCAAGTAGGCCGCCACCACTTCCAGGCACTTTGTGAAGACCCGTGGGGCGGAGGCTAGGCCAAAGGGCAGTACTCTGTACTGAAAATGGTTTCCTCCTACCAAGAACCTTAGGTATTTTCTGTGGGTTGGATGAATGAGGATGTGAGAGAGTAGTTACTCACCTGTAACAGGTGTTCTCCAGGAGCAACAGGAATCAGTCCTCTCTTATGGGTGTCATCGACGCCGATGAAGCCCCAGCGGAGCATTTCCCCAGCTTTCCATGAAAGCCTTTGGGAATGCTGGCACGCATGCGCGGTTCCCTTCCCGCCTAAAGGTGCCATCTTACCTCAGTCAAATGACATAGCTAAGAACAGCACACAAAAATGTAAAAATTAAACTATGTACAACTGCAACTCCAAGGGGAGGAGGGAGGGTAGTGAGGACTGATTCCTGCTGCTCCTGGAGAACACCTGTTACAGGTGAGTAACTACTCTTTCTCCAGGACCAAGCAGGAAGTCAGTCCTCACTTATGGGTGACTCCCCAGCTCTGGGCTACCAGGAACCCAGGCTGAACAAGAGAACTCCCTCTAGTCTCAGCAACACAGTAAAGGCTTTGCAAGGACACACCCTCCACATGTAGCCCAACCAGAGGGCAGGAGTTGCCTAGACCTCAAAGAGATTCCGGAGTACTGCTTAGCCAAAAGCACTATCCCTACGGGACTCCCTCTCCAGACAGTAGTGGGCTGCAAAAGTTTGGCTTGAAGACCAAGTAGCAGCTCTGCAGATGTCTTGCAATGGAACAGAGCGGAGGTGAGCCACTGATGCAGCCATTGCCCTCACACGGTGGGCCGTGACCCTACCCTGCAAAGGAAGGTCAGCCGCCTTGTAAGCCCAGGTGATACAGTCAGCCACCCAGATGGACAAGGTACGCTTGGACACAGGCCTCCCCAAGTTATTGGGTTCAAAAAAAAGGAAGAGCTGAGAAGCCTTCCTGTGACCTTGCGTACGTTCAAGGTAGGCTGCCACCACTGCCAGGCACTTGGTAAACACCCTGGGAGTGGAAGTCAGTCCAAAAGGCAGTACTCTGTACTGATAATGGTTTCCTCACACAATGAACCTGAGGTACTTTCTGTGGTCTGGATGAATAAGGATGTGAGTGTAAGCATCCTTTAGATCTAAAGAGCAAAGCCAATCTCCCTGCTGGAGGTAGGGCAGAAGTGTTCCAAGAGTAAGCATCTTGAACTTCTCTTTCACTAGAAACTTGTTTAGGTTTCTGAGATCCAAAATAGGTCGAAGACGACCGGTTCTTTTTGGCACCAGGAAATACCTGGAGTAAAACCCGTGACCTTGAAAGTGGGGAGGCACAGGCTCCACTGCCTTGTCCAGCAACAGACCCTTTAGCTCCTGGAGAAGAAAGGCTGTATGCAGGGGAGGCCGGAAAGGCTCCCCTGAGAAGTGTTGCGGAGGCATTTGGTGAAAGTGCAGGGCATAGCCTCGATGGACTATATCCAGCACCCAACTGTCCTGGGTTATCAAGGGCCACTTGTGGGCGAACAAGGCTAGGCGGCCTCCTGTGCAGGGCTGGGTCTGCAAGGGAGGTATGGCTATACTCAAAGAGTCAAAAAACCCCACCCTGCAGGGGCTGCAGGCTTGGGGGTCCTCTGCCTATGGGGCCCATTACCCTGGCCCTTGGCTTGCTGACCCTGGGGGGCAGCTTGGGCAGCCGGATATTGTGGGTACTGTTTGTAGGCAGTGCCCTTCCTCGGGTAAAAGGACTTTTTACCCAAGCCCTTCTTCTTATGAGAAGGGGCAGAGGTCTTCCTCGACAGCCTTGTCCTCGTGAGGTGCTCTGTCTCGAGCTGAGCGGCCTTCTCGGCCACAGGCTTGCCAAAAAGGTTTTCACCTCGGCAAGGGACATCGACCAACATGTCCTGAACCCATGGCTCGAGGTCCGATGACTGCAGCCATGCCTGGCGTCGGGCCGCGATGCCGGCTGCCGCTACTCAGGCCGAAGCCTCGAAGCCATCGTAGGCGGCGCGGGACATAGAGCATTCCCGGATCCTCGAAGACAAGGACTTAAAACTCTGCAAGGGTTCCCCGGAGAGACCAGCAGAGAATCCGGCCAACTCCTTGGCCAGGTCTCGTAAATACATGCCCATGTACAGCTGGTAAGTCTGGACACGGCAAGCAAGCATCGAGCCCTGAAAGCACTTTCTACCGACGCCATCAAGGCTTCGGGCTTCCCTACCAGGAGGCACCGCGGAGTGCATCTTCTGACTCTTCAGACGATGCATGGCCGATTCCACAACCATGGAATGGTGTGGTAGCTGTGCTTTCTGGAAGCCAGGACACTTCCGGAGCCGATAGATGGAATTGACTCGCTTGCTCAAAACCGGCGCCGAGGCCGGCGCCTCCCACATCCGGAAGAGGAGCTGTTCCAGCATCGGAGGAACCGGGACAGTAAAGGCCTCCTTTGGAGGATAGTCATACTGCAGAGCATCGAGCTCCTCGGCTCGAGGCTCTTCCTCGGGGTCAGCCGGGATAGCCAGGGCAGCGGCCATATCCCGGATAAACTCTGAGAAACTAGTATCCTCCGGAGGTGATCTACTCTGGGGCTCAGACTCAGGTGAGTCCGAAGGGACACACTGAGTCTTGAAGGTGTCAGGAGACTCCTCGTCCTCGGTCTCCCAAGCAGACTCGTCCGATGTCGAGTCGAGGTCCAACCCCGCGGGGCCTTTGGGCACCCGCCCCGACGCCGGTACCACCGGCGTCGAGACCCTCAATCTCGAACGGGAGGTCGAGGGAGACCTCGACCGAGGATGACCTCGAGCCGCAAAGGACTCGCGTATCGGCTCGGTCTCCGGGGTCGACTTCGAAGTCGATGTCCCGGTGGTCGGGGCAGATGCGCCAGACAGGCTGGCCATCAGCGCCCGCTGCTGATCCATGAAGGCAGACATTCTGCTCTCCAAGGCTGTCAACCTGAGACTCAGCTCGGGTGATGCAGCAGCCCCCGACTGCAGCGCCGGGCCCGACGTCGGTACTCGGGGAGGTGAGTCCACGAGGACAACAGGACTTACGTGTCCAGCAGACTCCGGCTCCATGCGAGGAACTTTAGTGGGCTTCTCCTGGTCCATGGGCCCGGGACGACGGTCGGGGGTCTGAGACCTGGCCCGTGAGGGCTCAGGGACCTCCTCCGACGCCGCCCTCACGAGCCGCTTCTTCCTCTTACGTTCCTGGTCGGGGGACCCCCTGTCCGAGGAGCTCCAACGCCTCTCGGGATCGGAATCCCAAGGTGTCGAGGCCTCAGACGAGGTCCGGGCCTGGGCAGAGGCCGAGTCCGAGAAAAGCCTTTCACTTTGTTGCTGACGACTTCGGAGGGCCTTGGAAGACATTTTTCCACATGGTCTGCACGTTTTAGAATCGTGGTCCGGGCCAAGGCACCGAAGGCAGCAGTCGTGTGTGTCAGTGAGAGACAATCTTCTTACACCGATCACACTTTTTGAAACCGCTGGAAGCCATCGGGGAGAAAAGGGTCCCCGCGAGGTCAAAGGACCGGCCTTCCAGGGAAAAAGAAAAGTGCCTAGCCACTAAGGGCAAAAACCGAAAAAGTAAGAAAGGGATTCGATACCGGTGTACCGAACCCGGCGGGAGGGGAACCGACGTCGAATCCGAAGGAAAAAAAACAAAATAACGCCAAGAAAAAACTTCTCTTATCTGGGAAAAAAAGGACACACGTCCGATGGGCTTCACGGAAAAAAAGAGACTGAGGTAAGATGGCAACTTTAGGCGGGAAGGGAACCGCGCATGCGTGCCAGCATTCCCAAAGGCTTTCATGGAAAGCTGGGGAAATGCTCCGCTGGGGCTTCATCGGCATCGATGACACCCATAAGTGAGGACTGACTTCCTGCTTGGTCCTGGAGAATGTATGCATCCTTCAGATCTAGAGCATAGCCAATCTCCCTGCTGGAGGTAGGGCAGCAGTGTTCCAAGAGTAAGCATCTTGAAGTTTTCCTTTTCCAAGAACTTGTTGAGATTTCTCAAGTCCAGAATGGGCCGGAGACCTCCAGTTCTCTTTGGCACAAGAAAGTACCTGGAGTAGAAGCCCTGCCCCAGCAGGTGGGGAGGTACAGGCTCCACCGCCCTCTCTTGAAGACGACCTTGCAGTTCCTGGAGAAGGCGTTCCTGAAGCAGAGTAGGCCTTGGAGGCTCCCGTGGAAAGAAGGAGGGGGGTACCTGATTGAAATGGAGCAGATAGTCCTTCTGGACTATGCTCAGTACCCAAGCATCTCCTGTGATGAGCGGCCACTGGTGGGCAAACAGGGCCAACCGACCTCCCGTGCTGAGATGGGCCAGCAGAGGGAGAGGCAATGCAGTGGGAGTCAAAAAAACCCTCCCTGCTGAGCAGGAGCCGGAGGCTTGGGGGCTTTCTGCCTACGGGGCCCATGTCCCTGCCCCTTGGCCTGCTGACCCTGCTGGGGAGGCCTGATAGTGAGAGAAAGGTTTGTAGGCAGACGACTTCCTCGGGTAAAAGTAAACCTTATGTTACCCAAGTTTATATACCTGTTTGCTGTAAACACGGAATAGCCTGTTATTCTGTTGATGTTGTTGCATGTGAACCGTGCTGATATCAAATAGCGCGGTATATAAAAGATTGTAATAAATAAATAAATAATAAATAAATAAATAAAAGGCCTTTTCCCTGAGCCCTTCTTCTTATCAGAAGGGGCAGAAGTTTTCATGGACAACCTTGTCCTTGTCAGATTCTCGGTCTCGAGCTCAGCGGCCTTTTCGGCCATGGGCTTGCCGAAGAGGTTTTCACCCCGGCATGGGACATCGACCAACTTGTCCAGTACCCATGGCTCGAGGTCCGATGATGGTAGCCATGCCTGGCGTCGAACATCAATGCTGGCTACTGCTACTCAGGCCGAAGCCTCGAAGCCATCAGAGGCCGCCCGGGAGATGAATTTGGAGCATTCCCGGATTCCCGAGGACAAGGTCTGGAACCTCTGCAAAGGTTCCCCGGAGAGGCCAGCCGAGAACCCGTATATTTCCTTAGCCAGGTCCCGCAAGTACATGCCCATGTATAGCTGGTAGGACTGGACACGGCAAGCAAGAATCGAGTCCTGGAAGCACTTTCTGCCGACGGCATCCAGACTTCGACCCTCCCTACCGATTCCACAACCATAGAATGGTGCGGCAGCTACGCCTTTTGGAACCCAGGGCTCTTCCGGACTTGATAAATGGAATCGATCCACTTGCTCAAAACCGGCGCCGAGGCCGGTGCCTCCCACATTCGGAAGAGAAGCCGTTCCAGCATTGGAGGAACCGGCACAGTAAAGGCCTCCCTCGGGGAAGAGTCATACTGTAGGGCATCGAGCTCTTCGGCTCAAGGCTCCTCCTCGGGATCCGCAGGAACATTCAGAGCTTTGGCCATGTCCCTGGCAAACTGCGAGAACCGGGTGTCCTCCGCTGGGGACCTACTCCGGGGTTCGGACTGCGGTGAGTCCGAAGGGACATACCGAGTCCGAAAGGTATAGGGGGACGCCTCGTCCTCCGTCTCCCACGCAGACTCATCCCAGGAGTCGTCGAGGGGCTCCGACCACGCGGGCTCCGGTAGCACCCGCCCTGACGCCGGGGCCATCGGTGTTGACGCCCTCGGTCCCGAACGGGAGGTCGAGGGAGACCGTGACCGAGTCTGGATTCAGGCCTTCATGGCTTCGAGAACCAGCTCGGTCTCCGGGGTCGACTTAGACGTTGATGTCCCGGTGGTCGGGGCAGATGCACCAGTCAAGCTGGCCATCAGCACCCGCTGCTGATCCATGAAGGCAGACAGTCTGCATGCCAAGGCTGTCAGCCTGAGTCCAAGCTCAGGAAACTCAGCAGCCACCGATTCGGGCCCGACGTCGGCTCCCTGGGAGGAGAGTCCTCGAGGACAACAGGACTTACGTGCTTGACGGACTCTGGCTCTACACGAGGCACCTTAGGCGGCTTCTCCAGCTCCAAAGGCCCGGGGCGGCAGTCAGGGGTCCGGGACCTGGCCCTTGAGGAACCAGGGTTATCCCCCGACGCCGCCCTCACGAGCTTTCTCTTCCTCTTATACTCCCGACTGGGGGACCCCCTTTAAGAGGAACCCCGACGAAGCTCGGGGTCAGACTCCCAAGACGTCGAGGCCTCTGACAAGGTCCGGGCTCGTCCGGAGGCAGAGTCGGAAAAAATTCTCTCCTTCTGATGCTGCCGGCTTCTGAGTGCCTTAGTGGACATCTTTCCACACGGGACACAGACCTTGGGATCATGGTCCGGCCCGAGGCAACGCAGGCAGCAGTCGTGTGTGTCGGTAAGAGACATTAGCTTCTTACAACGATCACACTTTTTAAAACCACTGGAGGCCATCGGGGAAAAAAGGGCCCCCGCGAGGTCAAAAGACCGGCCCTCCAGGGAAAAAGAAAAAGAGCGCGAACGCGTGCCACGAAGGGCAAAAAACTGAAAAAGAGAGATCGGGTTGATACCGGCGTACCGAACCCAGGCGGGAAAGGGAACCGGCATCGAACCGGACAAAAGAGCGAAAATCGCAGAAAAAAATCAAACTTTTCCAGGTGACACGGACACCCGTCCGCTGGGCTCCATGGAAAAAGAAAGACTGAGCAAGATGGCACCTTTGGGCGGGAAGGGGACCGCGCATGCGTGGGTGTATTCCCAAAGGCTTTCTTTGAAAGCTGGGGAAATGCTCCGCATGGGGGCTCCATCGACGTCGATGTCACCCATATGTGAGGACTGACTTCCTGCTTGGTCCTGGAGAAAGCGTAGTTACTCACCTGTAACAGGTGTTCTCCAGGAGCAGCAGGAATCAGTCCTCACTTATGGGTGACGTCGGCGCCGACGGAGCCCTCGCGGAGCAATTTTCCCCAGCTTTCAAAGAAAGCCTTTGGGAATTGCAGCGCGCATGCGCGGTCCTCTTCCCGCCCAAGGGTGCCATCTTAGCCATTCAGATGACACAGCTAAAAAAGACAGCATAAAAATTTGCAAAAAAGTAAAGCAGACGATTGCAACTCCAAGGGGAGGAGGGAGGGTTGTGAGGACTGATTCCTGCTGCTCCTGGAGAACACCTGTTACAGGTGAGTAACTACGCTTTCTCCAGGACCAAGCAGGAAGTCAGTCCTCACTTATGGGACTCCCAAGCTCAAGGCTACCGGAGACCCTAAGCACAAAAATGAGCTCCCTCTAGCTCAGCAGCACAGAAGGAAAGAATCTTCGCTGAATTATTACCCACCGGTAGCCCACATCCGGGATGGAGGGTAGGAGTTGCTCAGACCTCAAAGAGATTACGGAGGACTGCCTGTCCGAAAGCACTGTCCCTGCGGGACTCCCTCTCGAGACAGTAATGGACCGCAAAAGTCTGGCTCGAAGACCAAGTAGCGGCCCGGCAGATGTCTGCCAGCGGAACAGAGCGGAGGTAAGCCACTGACGTGGCCTTTGCCCGAACGCAGTGAGCCGTGACTCGACCTTCCAAGGAGAGTCCGGCTGCCCCATAAGCCCAAGTGATACAGTCCGCAACCCAGATGGACAGAGTACGCTTGGAGACCGGGAGCCCCAATTTATTGGGGTCGAAAGATACAAAAAGCTGAGCAGCTTTACGGTGCTCCCGCGTACGGTCAAGGTAGAAGTTCAGAGCCCTTCTACAGTCCAGGGTATGGAGGACCGTTTCAGCTCGGCTGGAGTGTGGTCTGGGAAAGAAGGTCGGAAGTACCACCTCCTGATTGATATGAAAAGGGGAGACCACTTTTGGGAGAAATTTTGGGTGAGTCCGTAGGACTACCCTATTTTTGTAGAACCGAGTGTAAGGGGGATCAGACACGAGGGCCTGCAATTCACTCACGCGTCTAGCGGAAGTGAGGGCTATCAAGAACAGAGTTTTCCAAGAAAGAAAACGGAGAGAACAGGTAGCCATAGGTTCAAAAGGCGGACAGGTGATCCGCTGCAAAACCACATTCAGGTCCCAGTCAGGCGCTGGCGGGCGCAGAGGTGGTTTAAGTAGAAGACGACCTCGGAGAAACCTCGCTACAAGAGGGTCGCTGGAAAGAGGTCTGCCGTCCACCGGCACATGATGTGCTGAAAGAGCACTGAGGTGAACTTTGACGGAGTTGGACTTAAGTCCCAGATTAGAGAGGTATAGCAAGTACTGCAGGATCACCGACACCGGGCAGGAGAAGGGATCCTGAGACTGTTGGGTACACCAAACGGAAAAGTGACGCCATTTAAGGGCGTAGCATTTGCGGGTAGAAGGTCGTCGCGAAGCTAGGACGACCTCCTCCACCTCCGCCGGCAGGAGAAGGGGAGCGAGGACTACCCTCTCAGCAGCCAGGCCATGAGGTTGAGAGACCTGAGGTTGGGGTGTAGCAGAGACCCCTGATCCTGAGTGAGGAGATCCGGTTGTAACCCCAGAGGGAATGGATCCTCCACCGCTAATTGCAGCAGGAGCGGAAACCACGGCTGTCTGGGCCAGTGAGGGGCCACCAGGATCATGAAGGCTTTGTCTCGGAGAACCTTGAAAAGAGTCCGAGAGACTAGCGGGATGGGAGGGAAAGCGTACAGAAGGCTCCCCGACCATGATAGTAGAAAAGCGTCCGCCGCAACCCGAAGGGGGTGTGGCTGACGAGAGCAGAAGCGAGGAAGTTGCCGGTTGTGAGGACTGGCAAAGAGATCCACCGTGGGGAGGCCCCACTTTAGAAAGAGCTTCTGAACTACCAAGGGATCCAGACGCCACTCGTGTGGCTGGAGGATCCTGCTGAGTTTGTCGGCCAGGTAATTCTCTTGGCCTGGGAGATAAACTGCCTTGAGGAGAATGCCGTGACTGACGGCCCAAGAGCAGAGCCTCTGTGCCTCCCGGCAGAGGAGGAAGGAGCCCGTGCCCCCCTGCTTGTTCACGTAGAACATGGCAACTTGATTGTCCGTCTGGACAAGGACGGACTGGTGAGAAGTCAGGTGGGAGAAAGCCTTGAGAGCCAGGCGGATCGCCCTGAGCTCCAGGAAGTTGATCTGCTGAGCAGACTCCCACGTGGACCAGAGGCCCTGAGTACGTGCCCCTTGGCAATGCGCTCCCCAGCCCAGGAGGGATGCATCCGTTGTCAGCACCCGGGCCGGCTGAGGTGACTGGAAAGGCATTCCGAATATCAGGTTCGGCTGCTGAAGCCACCACTGTAGAGACGAGATCAGCGGCTCGGAGACGCGCACTAGGTCTGCTAGGCCGCCGGTGGCTTGTCGCCACTGCTGGCGGAGACACCATTGAGCAGGCCGCATATTCAGGCGGGCATTGGGGGTCACATGGACGGTGGAAGCCATATGGCCGAGTAGTCTCAGGAAGCGCCTGGCGGAGACCAGGGACTGGCTGCGAAAACGGCTGGCTAGGTCCATGAGCCGCTGAGCTCTGTCGAGCGGTAGGTACGCTCGTGCCTGAGGAGTGTGCAGCCTTGCGCCGATGAACTCGAGATCCTGTGAGGGGAGCAAAGTGGACTTTGCGAAGTTTATAACAAAGCCCAAGTACTGCAGAAGAGTCACCGTGCGGCGTGTGGCGTTGGTGACCTCCGGAGCGGACGCTGCTCTGATGAGCCAGTCGTCGAGGTACGGAAAGACATATAGGCCGTGAAGCCGGAGATGGGCCGCCACCACCGCGAGACATTTTGTGAAGACTCGCGGTGCGGAGGACAGGCCAAAGGGCAGTACCCTGTACTGGTAATGATTTCCTGCCACCACAAACCGTAGGTATTGGCGGTGGCTTGGGTGGATGAGGATGTGCGTGTAGGCATCCTTTAGATCCAAGGAGCATAGCCAATCTCCCTGCTGGAGGTAGGGCAGAAGGATTCCAAGGGTAAGCATTTTGAACTTTTTCCCGCACAAGGAACTTGTTGAGGTTGCGCAAGTCCAGGATGGGTCTGAGGCCTCCTGTTCTCTTTGGTATTAGAAAATACCTGGAATAAAAGCCTTGACCTTTTAGGTGGTGGGGCACCGGTTCCACCGCCTGTTCCTGTAGAAGACCTGCTAACTCCTGAAGGAGCAATTCCCTGTGCAGAGGGAGTCGTGGAGGTTCTCCCGGAAAATAGGAGGGAGGGACCTGGTGGAAGTGGAGAAGATAGCCGTCTCGCACTACTTGAAGTACCCAGGCATCTGAGGTGATGCTGGACCACCTGTGGCCGAAGTGAACCAGCCGGCCACCGGTGCTGGGAGGAACCAGCGGGGGGGGAGAGGCTATGCTTAAGGAGTCAAAAGCCCCCACCCTGCTGAGCAGGGGCTGGTGGTGCAGGCTTGGGGGCTTGCTGCCTACGGGACCCGTTACCCCGTCCCTTGGCCTGCTGGCCCTGTTGGGGAGCTGCAGGGGCCTGATAATGGGGGTATTGTTTGTAGGCAGCCGCCTTCCTCGGGTAAAAGGGCTTCTTACCCGAGCCCTTCTTTTTCTGGGAAGGGGCGGAGGTCTTCCTAGAAAGCCTGGTCCTGGTGAGAGTCTCCGTCTCAATTTGTGCAGCCTTTTCCGCCATGGGCTTGCCAAAGAGGTTTTCACCTCGGCAGGGGACATCGACCAACTTGTCCTGCACCCAGGGCTCAAGGTCAGACGACTGAAGCCAAGCCTGTCGGCGGGCACCGATGCCGGCTGCGGCCACTCGAGCCGACGCTTCAAAGCCATCATAGGCTGCTCGGGACATGAATTTTGAGCATTCCCGAATGCCAGTGGACAAGGCCAGGAACCTCCGCAAGGGTTCCTCGGACAAACCAGCGGAGAATCCGGGTAGCTCTTTAGCCAGGTCTCGGAGATACATGCCCATGTATAGCTGGTAGGTCTGGACACGACACGCAAGCATAGAGCCCTGGAAACACTTCTTACCAAGGCCATCCAGGTTACGGGCCTCCCTGCCAGGAGGCACCGAGGAGTGCATCTTCTGGCTCTTAAGACGATGCATGGCCGATTCCACTACCATGGAATGGTGTGGTAGCTGTGCTTTTTGGAAACCAGGGCTCTTGCGGACTTGATAGATAGAATCGACCCGCTTGCTCAGGACCGGCGAGGTGGCCGGACTCTCCCACATGCGGAAGAGTAGTCGTTCCAGCATAGGAGGAACCGGCACAGTAAAGTGTTCCCTTGCGGGAGAGTCATACTGGAGGGCGTCGAGCTCTTCGGCTCGAGGCTCCTCCTCGGGGTCCGCAGGGAAGGCCAAAGCCTTGGCCATATCCCTGACGAAGTCCGAGAACCGGGCATCCTCCGGGGGGGACTGCTTCCGAGGCTCGGACTCCGGTGAGTCCGAGGGGACACACCGAGTCCGGAAAGAATCAGGCGACTCTTCCTCTTCAGACTCCCAGACCGACTCCGACGAGGACTCGGTGGGGTCGGCCCGGGCAGGGCGCGGCGCCTGACGCCCTGACGCCGAGGGAGTCGGCGTCGGCGACCTCGGTCCCGAACGGGAGGCCGAGGGTGACCTCGACCGAGGATCGACTCGAGTTCGCATCGACTCGAGGATCGGCTCGGTCTCCGGGGTCGACTTGGACGTCGACGTCCCGGCAGTCGGGGCAGCGACGCCAGCGAAGCCAGCGAGCAGTGCCCGCTGCTGGTCCATGAAGGCAGACAGTCTGCTCTCCAAGGCCGTCAACCTGAGTCCGAGCTCAGGTGACCCAGCAGCCCCCGACTCGGGCCCCGACGGCATCGGGCCCGACGTCGGCTGTCGCGGAGGCGAGTCCAGGAGGACCACAGGACTTACCCGAGCAGGCAGCTCCGACTCCAGGCGAGGTCGCTTCGGGAGGTGCTCCTTCTCCAAGGACCCAGGGCGGCTATCGGGGCTATGCGACCTGGCCCTCGCGGAGCCAGGAGCGTCCACCGACGCCGCCCTCGCGGGTTTCACCTTCCGTCGATGGTCTCCGGAGGGAGAACCCCTGTCGGAGGAACTCCGGCGACGGTCCGAGCTGGAACCTTTGGACGCGGAGGCCTCCGACGAGGTCCGGGTACGGCTGGGGTCAGCGAAGATCCTATCCCGCTGATGCCGCCGACTTCTCAACGCTTTGGAGGACATTTTGCCGCAGGGCCCACAGATCATTTCTTCATGATCCGGGCCCAGGCAGCGGAGGCAAAAGTCGTGTGTGTCAGTTAGTGACATATTTCGGTCACACTGACCACACCGCTTGAAACCACTGGCAGCCATCGGGGGAAAAAGGGCCCCGGCGAGGTCAAAGGACCGGGCTGCCAGGGAAAAACCGAAAACGAAAACTGACTAAGTCAGAAAAACCGAAAAAAAGAAGAGGACTCGTGACCGGCGTCGCGAGTCCGGGCGGGAAAAAGACCGGCGTCGAACCGAAGGAAAAAGAATAAAATTATGAAGAAAAATCGACTTTTTCGCGGGGACAAGACGGGGACGTCTGTAGGGCTCCGCGGAAAAAAGAAGACTGGCTAAGATGGCACCCTTGGGCGGGAAGAGGACCGCGCATGCGCGCTGCAATTCCCAAAGGCTTTCTTTGAAAGCTGGGGAAAATTGCTCCGCGAGGGCTCCGTCGGCGCCGACGTCACCCATAAGTGAGGACTGACTTCCTGCTTGGTCCTGGAGAACAATAGTAATAGTATGGAACTTTGTACATGACTAGGGTAACATTAATTCAATAACTCAAACTATTTACATATAGAAGAACTCATATGTTAAATTTTAACTATATACAGAATTTATAATGAAGTACAATAAGTATGTTAAATGCATGTAGGGTTTACAGTTTAATTAACTCGATGGCTTTGAAGTTTCATATGATAATAGAGGTGTTAAGCTCCATCATAATAAGTTGTTTTGAATACAATTTGCTTTATGTTATTTCTGTCTGATTGTAATATTCTTGAAATAAGTGAGTTTTAAGGTTTTTCCGGAATGATTTGAGATCTTTGTTAGATCTTAAGGTGTCGGGGAGTTTATTCCATAGTGTGGGTGCTAGGTATGTGAATGCTCTGTTGCTAGTATTTAATTTCACCTTGCAAATAGAGAGTGGGATTTGTAGGGTGTTTAGATTGTGTGTACGCCTTTTTCGGTTAGGCGGTTGTGTTTTTATGAGTGTGGCAAGGTAGGATGGGGCGATATTGTGTATTAACTTGGAACAATACTTTAAATACTTAAAGAGTATTAATGAACAAACAAACCTCTTCCAAAGATGGGGAGGCTTAAAACCTGAGGGGGTAAAATTTTTCACTGAAAGGGTGGTGGATGCTTGCAATGCCCTCCCGATGGAAGTGGTGGGGGCAAATATAGTGACAGAATTTAAAATGGCATGGGACAGACACAGTAGATCCCTTTATAGCAACAGGATAAAATCAAAATAAACATGACTATCTCACATCAAGTAAATGGAGCTCACTCTGAGGAGAAGGATGTTACCAGTGGTGTGCCCCAGGGATCTGTCCTTGGTCCGATTCTTTTAACATCTTTGTTAGTAATATAGCGGAAGGGCTGTCGGGTAAGGTTTGCCTCTTTGCGGATGATACCAAAATCTGCAATAGAGTAGACACCCAGGAAGGTGTAGATAACATGAGGAGGGATCTAGCTAAGCTTGAAAAATGGTCTAGAATTTGGCAGCTGGGATTTAATGTTAAAAAATGTAAGGTCATGCATCTGGGCTGCAGCAATCCAAGGGAGCAATACAGTATAGGAGGTGAAGTACTTTTGTCCACTAAAGAAGAGCGGGACCTAGGCGTGGTTGTGTATGATGATCTTAAAGTAGCTAAACAGGTAGAAAAGGCGACAGCAAAAGCTAGAAGGATGTTTGGGTGCATACGGAGAGGAATGGCTAGCAGAAAAAAGGAGGTGATAATGCCTCTGTATAAGTCTTTGGTGCGACCTCATTTGGAGTATAGTGTGCAATTTTGGAGACCGCACCTTCAAAAGGATGTGAACAGGATGGAGTCGGTGCAGAGGGTGGCTACTAAAATGATTAGTGGGCTTCATTATAAAGCATATGAGGACAGACTTAAGGATCTTAATATGTACACCTTAGAGGAAAGGCGGGATAGAGGTGATATGATTGAGATGTTTAAATACCTCCGTGGCATAAATGTTCAGGGAGAGAGCCTCTTTCAATTGAAAGCAAGTTCTGCTATGAGGGGACATGGGATGAGAGTGAAGGGAGATAGATTCAGGAGTGATATGCGGAAATATTTCTTTACGGAAAGAGTAGTGGATCCATGGAATAGTCTCCCAGTGGAGGTGGTAGAGATGAGGACAGTAACTGAATTAAAAAAAGCATGGGACCAACACAGAGGATCTCTAAAGGTAAAAAGTGGACTGTTATAGTTGTTGATATGGAAGGACAGACTAGATAGGCCATGTGATCTTTTTCTTTCATCATGTTTCTATGTTTCTATATCTGAGTAAATAGAGGTGACCTACACAGAGCGGTGGGTACACCCCTAAACAAAGGCATTGGGGAGAGGTGACCTGCACGCAGCGGCAGGTACATCTATTCTTGCCACCTTGCTGGGCAGACTAGATGAACCATACTGATGTTTATCTGCTGTCATATACTATGTTACTATGTTCTAAGGCTTGCACAGACATCTTCCTTGATGCCTGCTCCTTTGGCCTCGATGCCAGATGGCTCCGCAGCCAAAGAAGCAGGCACCAAGGACTGACCAGACACTGTTGAGGGGGGTGTCCAGAAAGCAGAGACCAATCCCCGGACGCAGATGGCATTCTCTCTTTGAGGGCTTCAAGCCGAGTGGCATGGGACTAACCCACGGTCCTGGATTTGTCAAATGAAGAGGCCACCAATGACATCAGACTCTTCAAGGGGTGTCCCTCCTTGAGGGAAAGTCCAGCTTGGAACTCCATGTCCTTGAAGCTCTGAAGTGGTGCGGTCGCCATGCAAGGAGGGATTCTCAGCAGCAGCCCTCAAGGGTGCTGGCCCCGCAGATGACTCTAGGGTTGAGTCAGTCTTATGAAAAATTGAATCGTGCTGCTTCTTGTGGCCTCAGCGGGCCTTGGGGATCATCTGTTGGCAGAGACCACACCCCAAGGCATCGTGATCCTGCCCAAGGCACCGAAGGCAACAATCATGCGTGTCCGTGCATGACATATTGTGAGCGCAATGGTCACATGGCTTGAAGCCACTGACCGAAGCCATGACAGGGAAGACTGTGCCCCTGTGATCCACCTCCTTTGGCCTGGCCAGAAAGGATGCCAAAACACATGTACCCAAGAAAAAGACAAAAGAAACCGAAAAAAACACGACGTCAGAAGCAAGCGGAATCGGGAGATGGGAGGGAACCAGTACACGACCAGAGAAAAGGCGACATAAAGACAAAAACAAAATGACTTTTTCCGGGGAAGATGGCCAGACGTCCAATAGGCTCTGTGGGAAAAAGGAGACTGAGGCAAGATGGCACCCTAAGACGGGAAGAGGACCACGCATGCATGGCACAACTCCCAAAGGCTTTATTTGAAAGCTGGGGAAAGGTTACCGCAAGGGCTCAATCAGAGCCAACACATCACCCATATGTGAGGACTGACTTCCTGCTTGTTCCTAGAGAACATGCTCAACAATTGGAAACAGCTACTTGGAGACAGGCTGGGTGCAACTTGCATTCAAGATGGGCTTTGGAAAACCCACACTGGTCATGTGGTGCTTCCAGAAGCTTTTTAACCCATTTTGCGCCTCTGTATATTCTGGCCAGACAACTGAAGGCAAAGAGGGATGATTTGATACACAAATTCTCATAAAATTGGTACAGTCCTAAATATGCCAAAAATTGCAGATGTCTGTGCAACTCGTCTGATCTGTAAACAGCGCAATAGTGCTAAACATGTGAAGATCAGTCAAGGGCACAAGTCACTGCCGTTGGGACCCTTTCTGAATTTATAAATGGATTATGTCCAATTATTCAAATGTCAAGGAATTGAATACCCTGGAGTAATTGTTTGTTTTCTGGGCAGATATTGCTATTGTTGCAAAGAAATTGATCAAGTATTTCCTACCATCATAAGGCTCTCCAGTGATACAGGAATAAGGAGCTTGCCAAACTGCAAGACAGCACAGTTACTTACCTGTAACAGGTGATCTCTGGGAACAGCAGGAATAAGTCTTCACATATGGGTACATCGGTACCGACGGAGCCTGTTGAGGTTTTGATTTTCTTAGCCTGGCTTGAGATGTTGCCCTTCTTTGTAAACATCTGCATGATGGGTAGAAGATGGATAAAACTTTTTTCCCCTAGGGGGATAAAGCTTTTTAGGAGATTTTTTACTAGCTGGAATAGAAGAAAGTTTTGACAATCCTCTGAAAGCAACAATATTAGTGTTTAACTGATTAGCTTGGAATAAAGCATCCTTGTTAAAGAGATTTTCATCAGTACAAGGAGTATTTGCCAGCCTTTCTTTTACCCATTTGTCCAAGTCTGAAGCTTGGAGCCAGGCCATATGTCATGCCCCTATGGCTATAGCAGAAGTTCTGCTAATAGACTCAAAACAGTCCAGGGAAGCACGATTAAGGAACTTAAGACATTTTGAGCATGACTGACTAATAAGAAATAGTCTGCTCTTTTATGTTCTTGAAGCAAAGGGTTCAAAAGCTTTAAATTCTTTGTGACCTCTTCAAGAGATAATCCCATATAGAAAATATATGAGATAATTCTTACTGAAAGCATAGATGCCTGGAAGCATCGACGTCCAAAGGCATCTAAAATCCTAGACTCACGACCTGGCAGATAAGAGGAGTGCTTCTTTGCACTCTTAATACGCCTCATTGCTGATTCTACAACAATAGAATGATGAGGAAGTTGAGTCTTTTGAAAACCTGGAGAAGGTGGCACCTTGTACACAGTGTCAAGTGTTTTAGAAGTTGGGGATAACGTTAAAGGAGTTTCCCACATTTTTAATAGTAGACCCTGTAAGATCTGATGCACAGGAAGCATGATCACATCCTTTGGAGTCCAGGGGAATTGCAGAGTCTCTGAATCCCCTGGTGTAGATTCTTTACGAGGTATAGAAATGGCAAGTAACTTTGCCATATCAAGCAAAAAAGCTTGAAAAGAAATCTCTCCTGAGGAGGACCCTCTGAAATGAGGGGTAAAGGCTGAAATTGTTGAAAATTCAGCCTTGGCACCGATGCATTCATCCCAGTCATCGGGATTGGAAGACTTGAAAGGATGAAGCATCGGATTTTCTTTAAAGAGATGTTTTCGGTACCGCCCGAGGTCAGTACCGAGATGAGTCAGTACCGAATCCTCCATGCTAGAGAGCGATTCCAGGCTCGGCATGGAAGGGAGCGAGTCTGTCGAAGAAAACATCGACGGTACTGACACCAGTGACGATGTCAATACCGGTACCGGTACCGAAGCTGATACCGATACTCGAAGAACGGTCTGCAGCAACTCTAGCGGTACAGAAGTAGCTGAGAGCGCTAGACTACGTTCATCGGTGAGGAGTGTTTCATCCATCACCATAGCCGATGCCGGGGTGTCGGTACCGCTCGAAGCGGCCACAACCACCGAGCATGGCCCAGGTATGTCCATGGAGGTAAGAACCTCGGGAACAACCTGAAGCCCCGTTAATGCTTTGGAGCCTGAAGACTCCCGCTGGGGCTTTATTGCCAAAATGTCCTCGAGGGCAACGCCAGAGGCATCTCGATGCTTAGAAGGAGATCTACCACTCGAGGACTGGCTAGTCTTAACAGACTTTTGTTTGGTTACCTGATCCTGTGAAAAAGAAGATATTCTGTCTGGTGACATCGAGTCCGATGTGAACCGGGTATCGAGTTGTGCTCGATTCTGAAGACTTCTTCTGTTTGAGCTACAGCAGGAGAGACACTCCAGTGGGCAATGGTCAGGACCTAAACATTTTAGACACCAAGTATGAGTGTCTAAAAATATATTTGTACCGCCACACTTTGAGCATTTCTTAAGGATAGTGGCTGGCTTTTCCATAATGGAAGGATAGAGGCCTAGTGGCCTAGAAACCGTCAGGCACTAAACAGGAAAAAATTCCTAGAGAAAAGAAGAAATTTTTAGTAAAAAGAAAGAAAAGCACCGGCGGTACCGGTGGCGTCGAGGGAAGGCAGACGCGACCACAAAAAAAGAAGAATAAAAAGAAGAATTTTCTGCGGTGACAGGAATACGTCCTGCCGGCTCTGCGGAAAACTGATGAGAGGGAAGTGAATGGGCGGGAAGGCAGCGCGCATGCGTGTGTGATGCTCCCAAAGGCTTTCTTTTTGGACTCTGGGGAGCGTTCCCGCGCAGGCTCCATCGGTACCGACGTACCCATATTTGAAGACTCATTCCTGCTTGTTCCTGGAGATAGGGTTGACATCGTATGAGATAATTACTGGAAGGCCATTGAAAGCCTACTTAACAATATTTCTTCCACAAGATATGACTTTAGTAAATATGAATGAAATTAAGTTTGTTTTATTGCAAAATCTAATCCAGAGTGTTTAGTCTTTTCACTTAAAGGTGGTTGCTGCTCTTCTGGATGAGGCCTGGAGCCATGTCACCAGCTGCAATCCCAGAGATTCCAACAGAGAATGGTCCAGAATCCAGATGGAAAGGACAGACTCCACATGCACAGCCTTGGCCCAGATACCTTTCACAGATGATCAATATGATTCTTTACAGAATCAGAGGAGGGACTGAAGAAACAAAGAATACCCCCTCCCCCAGGCAGCCTACTAGAATATTATGAATTATATCTATAATTATGGATGGATAGTATAAGTTTGTATTAGTAATATTATGAATTATGTTCACAGCAGAGTGTAGGCTGTGAATCTGACTAAGAGCAGATGCTATCCTTTAAGGAGGAAGCACGTTATCTTAACCAGGAACGTGAGGCCATTTGTTTCTCATTTGCTCAGAATAGGTGCCAGAAAGTCTTCAAAGGTGTCATTGTGGAATTTATGCAGATGAATTACTAGCCTGAGAAAGATCACGACTGATACAGGACAAGATGCTATAATTTGTGAGCAGGAGCTGTTTTTCTTCAAAGATTTCTATTTGTTTTCCTTATCGTTCCTCCAGTTCAGTCCTCTACCTTTGGGTTGTCAACCTCCTCCTGCAGCTTGGAGACTGGCATGTCAGAATCGTGACATCACTGGATATAGCTTGCTGGATACTCCCATCAGCCCCAGTGTGACCAGTCTTCATGCAGCAGGACGACTTTGTGAGCCTGGTCTGAAGCTCACAAGAGGAACAAATAAGGAATCTGAGGATAGTGTACATTAGTAGAATTGGGTTTATAATGCTTTCAAGGAGTTAAAAATTTCAGAGGAGGTTCTTTAAAATAAAAATAAAAAGCTAGATAATAGAGAACAGCGGAACCTTTCTTGCATGCTCCCTGCCTAAAGGTCTTTGCCTTACTGTGGAAGATACCGGTGCCATTTCCAAGGGATCTCTCCTCCCAGACGTTCTGGGGGAGAGCTCTCGGCTTAGCCACTCCGTACCACCGCTCCCGCTGTGCTAGCGAGAGTCGCAGACGTGGAGTGCAGGTTGGATAACGGCGGAATCCTCAGGGAGACTTTAGTCTCGCCGGCAGCACTTTCTTGATCTTTGCGAGGGCTGCAGCTGCGCGAGAGCACATCAGTCCTGGCCGGTAGTCATTTCACTGGTTTCAGGCTGTTAGATCAGCAGAGCCTAAACCTGACAGCGAGGTAAGCAAGCAACAGTCGCTTTGTCGCCCTTTTTCCTTCTTTCAGGAGCTGACGGCGGCCATTTTAAACAGCACGAGGGAGCGCGTGGCCGCCGAGTGGGAGGGGAACCGATCAGGCCTTAGGTTAAGGTTTTTGGGTCCGTGTTTCGCTGGCGTCGGTTCCTTTGGATTAGCAGGGCTCGTGTTCATTAGTTATTTATCTTTAGTTATTTATTTGATTATTTGTTTTCTGGCGGGACTTCCCGCCCTGGGGGGGGTAGGTCTTCTGCCACGTTGACAGGCATATCTGTGTTTAAGAGCTAAAGGCTGTAAGGATTTGAGGCACGTTTAAGGTTCTTTCCCTTCAGGCGTTTAAAAAAAAAAAAAAGAACAAAGAAAGAAGAACAATCGGTAAGAAAGGAGAGTAAGAGGAAGAGCATATTTAAAAAAAAAAAAAGGTGCTACAAGAGAAAGAGAGTGTAAATTTGATTACAAAGTTTTCCCCTCTAAGTTATCAAATTCAGAAGATATTGAAAAAACATCAGTATTTAATTCACATTATTCCAAGCATGATGGAAAAATCAGTGAGATGTGTCTGGCAAAGAAATAATAACATCAAAGAACAACTGAGCCCAATAAATTCCATTCCCTTCCCAATAGGAGACACAGGACCACAGAAAAGGGGGCATACAGCATGTGGCCATTGCAAAATTTGTCCAGTCACAGAAAATACTACAGAATTTGACTATTTAGGAATAACATATAGGTTAAAAAAAGCGACTTCATGTGATACTAACTCGGTTATATACGCAATTAGATGCCCATGTGGGAAATTATATATAGGAAAAACTAGCCGACCTTTTAAACGTCGGATTCAAGAACATAAAAGCCGTTTACAAAACAACGTGATGACAGCACCTATAGTTCAACATTGCATAGATATGGGGCATGAATACTCTCAACTACGGTGTTTTTGCATTGATCAGATAATAAAACCGAGGAGGGGCAAGACCCTAGAAGAAACGTTAGTGTTCTATGAACAACGATGGATCTTTCTAGTGAACACGGTGCAACCAGCAGGTTTAAATGCCTCCGTTGAATGGCAATTATGCAGATAATTGGTAGGGCAGATCAATCATCATTAAGTATAAAAAAACGTAAGAGCCAGCAGTCCGCATGCGCGGCGTTTTTGACAGAGAAATCAGAGAATACTTCAGAGAGACGTGGGCAGCATCTACTAGTGAGTACTAATAGCAGCCGACACACACACACAAAAAAAGAGAGCAGCTTCTTTTGCATAAACGCATTAAAGCTTTACAATGTGTGAGAAAGTTTAATTTGCTTTTAGATTCTCCATAAGTGACTCCTTTTGAGGAGTGCAACGCGAGGACGTCAAAAGTGTGAGGTGGGAGGAGAATTGGCAAGACAAACTTGAACAAGCACACTGAGAAAAAGCTAAGTTTGTTCTTCACAGAATTTTATTATTAACTGTTCTCTACAGAATTTTAAGTCACAGTTATTAAAATAAATGACAGAGGTGTGAACACTGGTGTAAAAGCAATAAAAAGAAGAAAAGGAAAACACACACGGAAACCAGGTAGTCATTGATGTTATCAAGCGCGGTTTAAGTGTTTGCCATATGGTGCACAAGAGCGCTGCTTTGATCTGAGACTACATTCGTGAGCTAAACAAACACCAATAGAACCTCGATTTAAAGCCAATAGTTAAGAGTGGAGTAATTGTTTTATCCTTACGTTAACTGCTAACCTTATGGCAACTAGACCACAGTGTGTGGTGTGTGGCTCCCGGAGAGGCTTGGTGGCAGAGTCCAGGAGTTGCCACAGTTGTGCGTCACTCTCTTCTGTGGTAGAGTCACAGATGGAGGTTAAGGAGCCTTCTGAGGCGCAGGAGGCGTCGGCAGGGACTGTGGCGGAGTCGGCGCAGGCAGATGTGCAAGGTCAAGCATTGGGGGAGACAGCAGGGTCCGCAAGAGCACTGTCGGGGCCGAGGCCATCAGATCTTGGAGATTTTTCCCCAGATTTCATCTTAATGATGCATCAGGCTTTTTGCTTGTGGCGTCAGGGCAAGATGCCAGCAGCATTATCGCTTCCTGTCCTTTCCCAACAGACGGACTCTGGGGAAGGGGGAGGGGGTCCACCAGCGCCTAAGAGGACCAGGACCCGCGCTTTGTCTCCCGCGGAAAGCGATTGGCAGGACGGGGAGGACCCCGACTGGGAGCATGAGGAAGGGTTGGAGGATCTCGAAGAGGGAGAGATCCAGGAACCCGAAGATCAGGCGAAAATCATAAGAGTTTTCCGCAGGGAAGAGCTGTCTGCGCTCATAACGGAATCTATGCAAATGTTGAATCTCGCTTCTCAGTCAGCTAGTGAGGAGGAGATCGAGGATCCGGTTATTCAAGCGGTACGGCAGACGCAGGTCGTGTTTCCGGTTCACCGGGTAGTCAACAGGATGATCCAGGAGGAATGGGATCAGGAGGAATGGGATCAGCCGGAAACGGGACTTAGAGGGATACGCACAATGAATAGCCTTTATCCCTTAGCCGATAAGGACAAGGAGAGGTTCCACTCGCCATGGGTGGATGCAGCGGTGGCAGCAGTTACGAAAAAGACCACTATTCCGGTGGAAGGTGCGGCAGCCTTGAAGGATGCGCAAAACCAAAAGGTTGAGAGCCTGCTGAAACAGGTTTTTGAGGCGGACGCGCTGTCCCTGCAAGCTTCCATCTGTGGGGCTTGGGTAACGCGTACCTGTCTGCGCTGGGTTCAGCGTTTTCGTCTCTCGTCGCACTTAGACCAGGAAGAGCTCAAGGAGCTTGGCCGTCTGGAGTCAGGGACAGCATATTTAGCTGATGTTCATTATGATTTGATCAGAGCTCTCGCGAATAGCACAGCGTCGGTAGTGGCTGCCCGCAGGTCTGTGTGGTTGCAAAATTGGGCGCGGATGGTTCGTCCAAGTCCCGTCTCAGCAAGTTACCCTTTAAGGGTAGGTTGCTGTTTGGAGAAGATCCGGATAAGTTGGTAAAAGACCTCAGGGAATCCAGGAAGGGCAGACTCCCGGAGGATAAACCAAAGCAGGGAAAGTCCGGTCAGGGCTTTCGGAGTCAATTTCGGGACTTCCGGAGATTTCGTATGACACGCTTTGGGAGCTCACAGAGGGGACGCTTTTCCGCGGCTTTCGTGGAGAGAATAGGGGGTTTGCCGCAAATTCCTCAGCAGAGTCTCGTAAGTCACAATGAAATGATGCGGGTCCCGGCAGAGGAACCTCCAATAGGCGGGAGGCTTCGGGAGTTTCTTTCTGCTTGGACCCACATCACGTCCGATCAGTGGGTGTTAGAGATTATTTGTCAGGGATACATGCTGGAATTGGCACGGCCAGTGCGGGATTCCTTTGTCATGTCTCCATGCAGGGGACAAAAGAAGACCATGGCAATCCGCAGTACATTACAGCGGCTTCTTCAGTTAGGGGCGGTCGTAAAAGTCCCAGACGCGGAGTACGGCGTGGGTCGGTACTCTATTTATTTCGTGGTGCCAAAGAAGGGTGGAACGTTCTGGCCGATTTTAGATCTGAAGGGCATAAATTGCTGCCTGCGGGTGCCGCATTTCCGGATGGAGACCCTTCGGTCGGTCATAGTGGCGGTGCGAAAAGGGAAGTTTTTGACTTCTCGACCTCACGGAGGCATACTTACACATTCCAATCTGGCCAACTCATCAGCAGTTTCTGAGGTTTGCCTTCCCTTGAGGGCACTATCAGTTTCAGGCATTACCCTTCGGCCTGGCCACGGCACCATGCACTTTCACCAAGATCATGGTGGAGGTGGCGGCGTTGCGCAAAGAAGGAATTTTGGTGCATCCCTACCTCAACGATTGGTTAATAAGGGCCAAATCACAAGCAGAGAGTGTTCAGGTAACCAGCAGAGTGGTGGAATTTCTACAAAGTCTTGGTTGGGTGGTCAATCCAGCCAAGAGCTGGTTGGAGCCATCCCAGAACCTCGAGTATCTGGGAGTGCGCTTCGACACGAAGAAAGGACAGGTATTTTTGCCGGATCAAAGAGCCCAAGGTCTCAGGAGCCTAATTCGCAAGTTCAGGTCTATGCCGGCTCCCTCAGCGTGGGCTTATCTTCGAGTGCTGGGAACAATGGCAGCGACGCTGGAAGCGGTGCCTTGGGCCAAGGTGCACATGCGTCCTCTGCAGAGGTCGCTCCTTCGCCGACTGTCGCATCAGAAGGATTCGTTGAGCAAGCGGCTTCCTTGTCCGCTCAAAGTCAGACACTCTCTACGGTGATGGCTGATTTCGACGACATTGTTGGCCGGGATGCCTCTGGAGCAGCTGGACTGGCTTCCAGTGTTGATGGATGCCAGTCTCGACGGCTGGGGAGCCCACTGCGAAAGCCGGTTTGCACAGGGGCTTTGGTTACCCCTAGAGAAAGCTTGGTCGATCAATCGTCTGGAGCTCAGAGCAGTGGTACGGGCTCTGCAGACGTTCGAGACGGAGGTGATAGGTCGGGCAGTCCGCATTCTGTCCGACAATTCGGCAATGGTAGCCTACATCAATCGTCAGGACGGTACTGGGAGTGCAGCCATGGAAGAGGAGGCGGACTCCTTATTCGCTTGGGTAGAAAGTCGGTTAATGGCTATTTTGGTGGCGCATATTGCAGGAAGAGACAATGTGATGGCCGATTTTCTCAGCAGAGTTCGAGTGGATGCGGGGGAATGGGAGATTCACCCAGAAGTGTTTGCCCAGATAGTGGGCCGCTGGGGGAGGCCTATAATGGATCTCATGGCAACCTTCCAGTCGGCAAAGGCCAACCATTTCTTCAGCAGAAGGAGAGAAAGGATGTCGGAAGGCATAGACGCGTTGTTGCATCGGTGGCCATTGACAGGGCTTCTGTATGTCTTTCCTCCATGGGCGTTGATCGGGCTAGTAGTTCAAAGAATCGGAGCTCATCCGGGAAGAGTACTCCTTGTGGCACCAGACTGGCCGAGGCGTCTGTGGTACGCGGATCTGGTGCGCCTATTAGATGGCTATCTTTGGCAGTTGCCAGTGTGGGCGGATATGTTACGCCAGGGGCCGCTCTTCATGCCTCAAGTGGATCGGTTCTCGCTTATGGTATGGCCCTTGAAAGGGACAGGTTGAAGAAAGATTATTCATCTGCTGTCATTGCAACGATGCTGAATGCGCGAAAACGCTCTACATCCCTGGCATATGTTTGTATTTGGCGCATATTTGAGGATTGGTGTTCGAGGCGGCAAGTTCGGGCGGCTGCGGCCTCCATGTCTTCTGTTTTGAGTTTTCTTCAGGATGGTTTTGCTAAAGGTCTGGCAGCCAGTTCGCTGCGTGTGCAACTGGAAGCTCTCTCTTGTTTTAGGGGAAAGGTGCAGGGCACTGCGCTCGGCGCTCATGCCGATGTCTTGTGTTTCCTTAAAGCGATTTTGAGATTACGTCCGTCACGCAGGGTGATGATCCCGCCTTGGGACCTGAATTAGGTGTTAGAGGCGTTAACCAAGCCGCCCTTTGAACCCTTGCATCGCGCGTCGATGAAGGACTTGAAGTTAAAGACGGTATTCCTAGTGGCGATCTGTTCAGCGAGACGCATTTCGGAACTGCACGCCTTGTCTTGTAGGGAACCGTTCTTGGTATTTGAGAGAAAAGGTGGTGTTGCGGACGGTCCCATCCTTTTTGCCGAAAGTGGTTTCCCCCTTTCACTTGAGTCCGGCGATATCGCTTCCAGTGCTGAGTTCTATGGTCAGCGATGTCCAAGACCGCAGTTTGCGTCGTTTGGATGTAAGGAGAGCGTTGCAGCAGTATTTGTCGGCTACTCAACCAATTTGCAAGTCAGATCGGCTGTTTGTCTTATTCGGTGGCGTTCGAAAGGGGGAGGCGGCGGTGAAGGCTTCCATTGCCAGGTGGATCCGAGAAGCTATTTCTTCCACCTATTTGATTCAAGGTCGGGTGGTGCCTGCAGGGCTGCGAGTGCATTCCACCAGAGCACAGGCGTCTTCATGGGCGGAGCACAGTTTGGTTCCGCCAGCAGGTATTTGTAGGGCTGCTACGTGGTCATCGCTGCATACCTTCAGCAAGCATTACCATCTAGACGTGGCAGCTGCGAGTGACGCCTGTTTTGGGTCGGCGGTGTTACGTGCCGGCTGGAAAAGCCCCTCCCTTTGATTACTGCTCTGGTACATCCCATAGGTAGAGGACTGAACTGGAGGAACGAGATAAGGAAATGATAATTACACTTACCTGGTAATTGTAGTTCCTTGAGTAACGACAGTTCAGTCCTCATGCCCACCCGGGGAGTTTTGTCAGGTATAGCTTTGACTCGGCGATGGAACGATATGAATTACAGGTAGGTCTCATTATTTAGTTTCACCTTTCTTCTCCCTTGTTGGGGTATGTTTGGGCACGGAGGAGTATAAGAAAGGTTTGTCTGCATATTTGCAGTAAGGTTTCAGTTTAGATTGCAGAGGTTCTTTAAGATACTTATTTGTTGCTCCTTTGAGTCTGCTTTGTTAATAGTTCACACTGGGGCTGATGGGAGTATCCAGCAAGCTATATCCAGTGATGTCACGATTCTGACATGCCAGTCTCCAAGCTGCAGGAGGAGGTTGACAACCCAGAGGTAGAGGACTGAACTGTCATCACTCAAGGAACTACAATTACCAGGTAAGTGTAATTATCATTTAATTTATGCAAAATCTCTAATAAAAGGGCCAATGGAGCGAGTACAAGCTGAAGGCAGGTGGTGGGAGCTGCATGATTAACAGCCTCTCTGACTGGCTGCCTCTTAGGCCTAAGAATAAGCAAAACGTCAATTTCTTTTTTTTAACAGATCTTCTGTCAGCCATACAAAGAACCAAGTACATATTAGGAGATCTGGAAGATGTTTGAGGTAACCCTAGGAGTTCTAGGGTCCATACTTTATACCTCCTATCAGTGTGGGTGGGATAAAGGGTATTAAAATAGCATGTTTTTGGACATTTATTTTTTTCCTTCCCTTGACCTAAACATGCCCCCGCTAATGCCTCTCTTTAATATGGCTAAAAGCAAATCATCTATGGACAATGGTGTTGCTTTTAGCAGTGGGAAAGTGTGACAATATTGAAATATGCCAATCTGCCTGGGTATATGGCTTGGAAAGTGCCCTACTGAAAACTGCCCCTTCCTCACTGTAAGTACATGTGGGAAGAAGTGGGAAGTCAGGTAGAAAGAGGTTAAGAGACGGACAATCCACAAGGCCCTTTCATTTTAAAAGCCCCACCCACACATTTGCACCTGATTTAAAGAGGGTGCTAAGGTATGTAATTCAACTTCCAGTCTAATGCCCTGCTGGCCCACATTTTCAAAGGTAATTCCAATACCAAGTTTCCCATTCAAACAAAGTTTCAAGCTCACTAGTACAAGCAGCCTACAGGCACATAAATATGTGTTTTTTTAAAAATGACTCCTTTAGTGTACCATCCAGTAAAATCAAGCTAATGTTGTCATTCTATTTTCCAGCTCTCGTTTGCTCATCCTGATAATCCCCCCACATGCACTTATTTGATGAATAGCAAATAGGCTTTATAAGTACATTGTATGCAGGCAATGTTAAGCACAAAGTTGCTATACTTACTCTCGTTTTGTCAAATAATTCTGATACTCTCAAGAAAAATCTGGAAAAAAAATTTTTAAATGATAAATATTGTACATAACTATTTAAATGTAATGAAAATAACATTTGGAACCAAACATCTTATTTTAATAATTATAGGCAGGGTAAATCTTTCTTATGCACCATCTCCACAGGAGTCTGCTCCATGTAACCACCACCCTTTCCGTAAAGAAATATTTTCTTAGATTACTCCTGTGTCTATCCTTTTCACCTTCATCTTATGACTCCTCATTCCAGAGCTTCCTTTCAATTTAAAGGAATACCACCGCCCATGTATTTATACCATGGCGGTATCTAAATGTCCCTATCATATCTCCCCACTCACTCACTCAGCTTGTCATGCTGTGAGGGTGTGTAAGCATCAGCGATACTGAGAGCCAAGCTTTTGGTGGTGTCACTACTGGCAGGGTCTCCCAAGATGGACGAGTCTTAGCTGAAGTGCCAGACAGCGTAGTTACTCACCTGTAGCAGGTGTTCTCTGGGAACAGCAGGAATTAGTCCTCACATATGGTGCCACCAACGGAGCCTGCACAGTAATCTCTTACCAGCTTTCAAAAAAAAAGCCTTCGGGAGATCAACCACGCATGCGTGGTCAACCTTCCACCCAAGGCAGCCATTTTCCCTCAGTAGAATGACATAATTTAATCAAGCCCAAAAAGAAAAGCAACTCCCTGGGGAGAAGGGAGGCTAGTGAGGACTGATTACTGATGTTCCCAGAGAACACCGGCTACAGGCGAGTAACTGCGCTTTCTCCAGGAACAAGTAGGAGGTCCTCACATATGGGACTCCCCAGCTACAGGCCACTGAAAAAACCTGTAAATAGCCACAGGAAACCCAAAAAATCAAACTGTGAATGGCAGCTGAAAGACGCTGAAGAGCCTCAGGCATTGCTATTCAACCCCAGCATCTGCAAAGGCATCAACTCTCCAGCCTGTACAAACAGAAGGGTCAGAGGGAAAGGGTTGCATCAGTCCCCAAAGAGGTGCCGAAGAACGGCCTGGTCAAAGGTGGTGTCATGCCGGGAGGTCTCCTTGAGGCAGTAGTGAGCTGCGAAGATATGGACAGAGGACCAGGTGGCCACTCGACAAATCTCCGGCAGGGAGACAGAGCGTAGGTTAGCCACCATACCCCGAATGTTATGTGCCGTCACATGATGCTCCAAAGAAAGGCAAGCCTGTCCATAAGCGAAGGAGCAGAGAGTGCATGCAGTGAGATCTCCGCAAACAGAGGCCTGCAATGCCAAGATCGAGGACAAGAAAGTGGTTTTTAAGAGGACCTCCACCTTGCTATCCATCTGATCACGGAAGGCAGTGCCGCACTCCACAGGAATGGTTGTGCATTTAATGACTGTAGTGACCAGGTTGTCTAATTTAGGGAAACGCACCCACTTTCATCCGAGACCAAACAAACGCGCCCCAAATGATGAGCAGAGCATAGAGACACATCAAGAGAATCCCACTCTAAGGAGACCATCTGTTGTAGTTCCAGGGGAAAAAGGAAAAGCCTTAGAAGGTTTCCTGATGCCCAGGATGATGGGGAATTCCTGAGATTTAGAGAAATCCGAAGGCTGTTGCACTTGAGAGTATGAGAGGTGCAGAGCTTCCGTAATTTGAGCAATGAGAGCAGGAAGCTTTTCTTTATGGAATAACCAGATATCCTGACCATCTTCTTGTGGCTCCTGGTCATCTTCCAATGGCGAGAGCTCTCCTCCTTCCCAGCCAAACTCAAAAGTGATAGAATGTTCATCTGCAGGACCATCACTGTCTTCTCCTACAGGACGCCAGTCCCCTGGAGTAGAGGAGGTATCCTTGACCATATCTAAAGAAGCTCCAGCCAAACTTCGGCAGGCACGCTTTCTAGACGGAGGATCAGCGGCAGTCGAGTAGTCGAAGTTCCTGAGTGCAACATATCCCAGGCCTGATGGAATAGCTGCATAAACTGGAGATCAGAACTGGCAGCTGAAGTCTGCATAGGCTGAATACAGAGTTGTAGAGGGTGAACAGGCTGCTCAGGCAACAAAACCAGAGGAAAGGCATCTTGAGATCTAGCATCACCCTTAGGTAACCCAGAGGGAGCTAAAGCAAGAGACCTGAAAGAGCTACCGGAACCAGGACCTGCAGACGCAGGGCCCCCTTGATCAGAAACACAGGAGGAACACAAACTACCTGTCAAAGTCTTACATTTCTTCCCACAGTCCAAGCAGCACTGTAGGAAAGAAGGCAGTTTTACAACAAGATAAAAGAAAAAGCCACAGAAAAGCCGAGGAGCCAAAAATCAACTGACTATGAAGAAAGAATGGCAGCTATGGCACCAAAATTATGGCGGGAAACAGCGGAAACAGCCTCTGACTGAGAAGCAGGAAAAAAGCAACTGCAGAAAACTGAGCACACTGAAAAAACAGAAGGGAGGCACACACGGTCAGAAGAACAAGATACAGCCAAAAAACAGATTGGGACACTGCTTTAAAAGACAACTGCAAAAAAAAAAAAAAGAACACTCACTGCTCTCGAAGGAGGAAAAAAACAGGAGGATGAAGGGTCTGGGGAAGAAAAAAAATACCCAACAACTTCCTCAGAAACCGGGTCCTTGAATAAGGTGACTGCCAACTTAGCTAATAGAAATCTTGCTTGCAGAATAATCAGAACGGAAGGCTGCAACTGCTCCTCATGAGCAGGAGCACTTCCCTTCAGAAGTGCTTTACTGGTCCTCTTGACCAGGAGCAGCTCTGGAAAGTGAAGAAAGGAAAACTGTTGGCAAAGGGGCACCACAGTGTGCATAACTGCTAAATATAACTACTGTACACAAACATCAAATCTCTCCTCTGAGAACACCAGGAGCTAGGAGAATTCCACCATCTGCTGAGACAGAAAATACTGAAGTTCCCCATGGTGGATGGGTTTTTATTTTTATACCAAAGAGTTCTCTGTCTCATTTTTATACCAAAGGGTTCTCCGTCTCATCACCTGCTGGCAGGGGGACACATCCCACTAGTCTGGATTGGTCCAGCAGGATGTATTTGGAAAATCCATTCAAAAGCGAGTGTCTTAGACTTTAGGAAAACTGGAGGAGTAGCCTAGTGGTTGGGGCAAGGTACTTCAGGCCGGAAGGTCAGGGGTTCAAATCCCAGTAGAGGACAGCAACCTTGGGCCGGAAGGACTGGGGTTTCTAGTCCCACAGGTGCTCCTTGTGGTCTTGGGCAAGCCACTTAACCCTCCATAGCCCATGTTCCCTGTAAAATAGTTATCTCCAAGTTATAATACCCTGTTCAATGTAATTTCAGTTTGTTCAATGTAAACCGCACTGATGCAGAATAGCGCGGTATATAAGAGAATGTAAATAAATAAATAAAAATAAAACTTTGCCAAGATGAGACAACTCCTCAAGGAGTCATTAGCGGGATGGGAATAGCTGGGGGATGTAGAAAACCAATGGGCAAAACTGAAAGGGGATATTTTAAGGGCAACAAACCTTTTTGTTAGAAAGGTAAATAAATGTAAAAGGAAAGGGAGGCCACTATGGTTCTCAAAAGAAGTAGCTGAAACGGTGAAGAAAAAGAGGGAGGCCTTCAGGAAATACAAGAGACACAGAGAGGAAGACGGGCATCTATATTTGGAAAAACTTAGAGAAGCTAGCAAAGTTGTCAGAAAAGCAAAGATACAAATAGAAGAAGAAATAGCCAAGGCAATAAAATGGGGGAATAATACATTTTTCAGATATGTTAATGAGAGGAGAAAGGGCAAAAGTGGTATTGTCAGACTCAAAGGTGAAGGGGAGAAATATGTAGAAGCTGATGAGGATAAAGCGGAATTGCTTAACAAATATGTCTGTTCTATGTTCATAGATGAAGGGCCAGGAGCAGGATCACAGAAAACATCCACAAACAGGAACAGAAATGATGGGGAGCTTGAACGATTTTCAGAAGACTGTGTTCATGATGAACTAGCTAAACTAAAAGTAGATAAAGCAATGGGACTGGATGGGACACATCAGAGAATACTAAAGGAACTTGGGAACGTTCTAGCGGCTCCACTGACTGACCTTTTTAAAGCTTCTTTGGAGTCAGGAGTGGTCCCAGAGGACTGGAGAAAGGCACATGTGGTCCATTTACACAAAAGCATAAGTAAGGATGAGGTTGAAAACTGCTGGCTGGTTAGTCTAACTTCTGTTGTGAGTAAATTAATGGAAACGCTGCCAAAACAGAGAACAGTGAGGTTTCTGGAATCCAATGGATTGCAGGATCCAAGGCAACATGGGTTTACCAGTGGCAGGTCTTGTCAGATAAATCTAATTATTTCTTTGACTGGGTGACCAGGGAGTAGGGTCCAAGGGAGAGCCCTAGATGTCGGGTACTTAGATTTCAGTACAGCCTTTGACACTATTGCGCACAGGCGACTTATAAACAAACTGAGCATCCTTGGGATGGACCTTAAAGTGACTGATTGGGTTATAAACTGGTTAAGTGGGAGGCGGCAAAGGCTACAGGTAAATGGAGCTCACTCTAAGAAGGTGGTGGTTACCAGTAGTGTGATACAGAGATCTGTCCTTGGTCTGATTCTTTTTAACATCTTTGTTGGTGATATTGCGGAAGGCCTGTCGGGTAAGGTTTGCCTGTTTGCGGATGATACCAAAATCTGCAATAGAGTAGACACCCAGGAAGGAGTAGATAACATAAGGAGGGATACAGCTAAGGATTGAAGAATGATCTAGAATTTGGCAGCTGAGATTTAATGCTAAAAAATTGGAAATTACACTTACCTGGTAATTGTAGTTCCTTGAGTGATGACAGTTCAGTCCTCCACCTCTGGGTTGTGCACCTCCTCCTGCAGCTTGGAGACTGGACATGTCAAAATCGTGGCATCACTGGATATAGCCTGCTGGTCTCTCCCATCAGCCCCAGTGAACTATTGACAAAGCAGACTCAAAGGAGCAACAAAGTAGTAGCTAACATGTGAACTTTAACTGTAACTTAACTTTAACCATTACTATGTAAACCTGACTCTTCCCCAGGCAGAACTTTCTTGTACCCTTCCCTCCTGCTATACGCAGCATGAGCAAGAAGAAAGAGTAAGAATGAACAGGTACAAAGAGAAAGAGTAGGACAGACCCCACAAACAAACAGACCTACCGGTAGTCTTCCCGTTCTCCCAACAGACCATCCACTGCCAACAATAGCACCCCGGGTGGGAATGAGGACTGAACTGTTGTCACTCAAGGAACTACAATTACCAGGTAAGTGTAATTTCCATTTCCTTTTCGTTCCTCCAGTTCAGTCCTCCACCTCTGGGATGTAACAGAGCAGTAATCATTGGGAGGGACCTTTCCAGCCGGCTCATAACACTGCCGACCCGAAACAGGCATCATTTGTCGTCAGCACATCGAGGCGGTAGTGCCTACTGAAAGCATGAAGGGACGACCAGGTGGCCATCCTACAGATTTCCCCTGGCAGAACCAAACTGTGTTCCGCCCAGGAAGTCGCTTGCGCTCTGGTAGAATGAGCTCGTAAGCCCATCGGAACTGCACAACCTTGCAGCAGATAAGCAGATGCAATCGTCTCTCTAATCCTCCTGGAAATGGAAGCCTTCGCCGCCACTTCCCCTTTGCAGATGCCTCCGAGCAACACGAATAGACGGTCCGACTTGCGAAACACTTCCAAAACCTTTAAGTATTGTCGCAACACCCGCTTTACATTCAAACGGCGCAAACTTTGGTCCAAGTCGCTCCCCTCCAGCGAACCGAGCACTGGCAGAGACACCGTTTGATTCAGGTGAAAAGGAGACACCACCTTAGGCAAAAAGGATGGAACAGGTCACACCACCACCTTCTCTCTGGAAAAGGACAAGAACGGTTCCCTACATGATAACGCTTGCAACTCCGAAATGCTCCTCGCCAAACAGATGGCAACCAAAAACATGGCCTTTAAGGTCAAGTCCTTAACCGAGGCCCAGTGCAACGGCTCAAAGGGTGCTTTGGTTAACGCTCCTAACACCAAATTGAGATCCCACAGTGGAACCACAACTCTACGCGAGGGTCGCAGTCTGCTATTGCTTTAAGCAAGCGCAACACATCAGCATGAGCGCCTAGAGCAATGCCTTGTACTTTGCCTCGATAGCACGAAAGAGCTGCCAGCTGGACTCTCAAGGAACTGGCTGCAAGACCCTTATCAAAACCTTCTTGAAGAAAGCTTAAGATCAAGGGAACGGAAACCACAGCCGCCCGAACTTGCCGCCTTGAACACCAGTCCTCAAATATACGCCATACACGGACATATGTAAGAGACGTGGGCTGTTTTCGCGCTCTAAGCAAAGTCGCAATGACTGCAGCCGAATAACCCTTTTTCTTGAGCCTCGCCCTTTCAATGGCCAAACCGTAAGCGAGAATTGATCCACCTGAGGCATGTGGAGCGGTCCTTGAACCAAGAGATCTGCCGACACCGGCAACCTCCAAGGCTCTCCGTCAAGAAGGCGAATGAGATCGGCGTACCACGGACGCCTTGGCCAGTCTGGTGCCACCAATAGAACTCTCCCCTGATGAGCCTGAATCACTCGGCCTATTATTAATGCCCACGGAGGGAAGACAAAGACGACCCATCGACGGCCACTGATGCATCAGTGCATCTATGCGTTCCGACATTCATTCTCGCCTGCTGTAGAAACGACTGACTTTTGCTGGCTGTAAGGTTGCCATTAGATCCATGATTGGTGGTCCCCATCAGCGAACTATCTGTGTAAAGACGTCCGGATGCAGCTCCCACTCCCCGGCATCCACTCAGACCCTGCTGAGAAAATCGGCCATCACATTGTCCTTTCCCGCAATGTGCGCTGCCGAGATTGCTGTCAGCCGACACTCTACCCAAGAGAACAGGACGTCCACTTCCTCTTCCATGGCTGCACTTCCTGTGCCGCCCTGTCGATTGATGTAGGTCACCGCCGCAGAGTTGTCCGACAACACTCGCACTGCCCAACCTGCCACCATTGCCTCGAACACCTGAAGCACTCAAAAGACTGCTCTCAACTCCAGCCGGTTGATTGACCAAGAGCTCTCTCGAACAGATCATTAGCCTTGCACGAACCGATCTCTGCAATCCCATGAGACTCGTGTCCGTCAATAATGGAAGCCACTCCGGCTGCTCCAGAGACATTCCGGCTTTCAGCGAGCTCAGAAGCAGCCATCACCAAAGAGATTGCCTGACCTTGAGTGAACAGGGGAGACATTTGTTCAACGAACTGGACTGATGCGACCACTGGCGAAGCAGTGCTCTCTGTAAAGGCCGCATATGAAATCTGGCCCAAGGCACCACTTCCAGGGTCGCCGCCATTGTTCCCAGCATGCGCAGATAAGTCCACATTGAGGGAGCCGGAGTGGACCTGAACTTGCGCACCAATTGCCGAAGTACTTGAACTCGACGGTTCGGTAGAAACACCTGTCCTCTCTGCGTGTTGGACCGTACCCCCAGATACTCTAGCTCCTGGGAGGGTACTAAGCATCTTTTGGTCAGGTTGACCACCCAACCGAGACTCTGTAAAACCTTTACCACTCTGTCCGTCACTTGAAAGCTCTCAGCCTCGGACATGGCTCGAATTAACCAATTGTTGAGATATGGATGAACTAGAATTCCTTCCTTGCATAATGCCGCCGCTGCCACCACCATAATCTTGGTGAAAGTTTGTGGTGCTGTCGCCAGACCGAAGGGCAATGCCTGGAATTGATAGTGTCCACAAGGCAGAGCAAACCTCAAAAACGTTTGATGAGCCACTCTGATGGGAATGTGCAAGTACGCCTCCATAAGGTCAAGGGAAGTCAAGTACTCTCCCTGTCGCACTGCCACAATGACCAACCGTTTCCATCCTGAAATGCGGTACCCGAAGACCCTGATTCACCCCTTTTAGGTCTAATATAGGACGCAGGGCCCCGTCTTTCTTTGGCACCACAAAATAAATGGAGTATCGACCCACGCCGTAGTCTGCAACCAGCACCGGTACGACTGCTCCCATTCGTAACAGCCGATCTAATGTAGCACAAAACGCCAGGGTTTTCCGTTGACCTCTGCAGGGAAACATCACGAACGAGTCCCACACAGGCCGTGCCAATTCCAGCGCATAACCCTCGTGAATTATATCTAACACCCCCTGGTCGGACGTTATATGGGTCCAGGCAGGAAGAAATCCCCGAAGTCGCCCGCCTATCGGTTGGCTTCCTACTGGGACCCACCTCCTTTCATTGTGGTTTTCGAGTCGCTGCTGCGGAGTTTGCAGAGAAACCTCTATTTGCTCCCCGAAATTCCTGGGTCTGAGAAGCAAACCTTCCCCTTTGGAAACCACTTAAACGAGATGGACGAAATCTCCAGAAATCCCTAAACTGGCCCCGAAAGGCCGGTATGGACTTCCCTTGTTTCGGCCTATACTCTGGGAGTCTCCCCCCCTTGGACTCCCCAAGATCCTTTACTTACTTGTCCAGGTCCTCCCCAAACAACAACTTCCCTTTAAATGGAAGTTTACTGAGATGGGACTTGGAAGATCCATCGGCCGCCCAATTTCTCAACCACAGAGATCAGCGGGCAGCCACAACGGAAGCCATACTGTTAGCTAGTGCCCGAATCAAGTCGTAATGTACGTCCGGCTAAATACGCTGAACCGGACTCCAGACGATCCAGCTCTCTGATCTCTGCCTGCTCCAGGCTAGTCGACTGCCGCAGACGCTGAGACCATCTGAGACACGCTCTTGTCACCCAAGCTCCACAAATGGAAGCCTGCAATGACAGAGTGTCCGCCTCAAATGAACGTTTCCGTAAACCATTGACCTTCCTGTCCTGCACATCCTTTAGGGCCACGATACCTTCTACTGGTATAGTCATCGTCTTCATAACCGCTAACACTGCAGCATCGATTCGTGGAGATCAGCACTTCTCTTTGTCCTTATCTGCCAAGGGATAGATTGATGCATAATTAACACAAAGTCCAGGAAAAAATCCCCGAGATGTGTTCCCGATCCTGAGTAGTGCCCCTGACGGACCTGCCGAGACTTCCAGGCTGGGCCCTTGCAATGAGGCCCTCACAGGCTCACCTTCTGCCCCAGCCGGAGCATCCTGAGGCTCGGGAGTCACCTTGACCTCCATCTGCTGCTCCACGCTGGTAGACACCGTAGCGCAGCCGCAGCAGACCCCAGAATCAGCCACAGTACCTCTGCGGGTGCCGCACACCACACACTGAGAGCGCGACTCCATAAGGCAGACACCCCTAACCACTGGTATGTGGCCACGAATAACTACTTAAGATAGTTTTTTTGTTTTTTGTTTTTTTGACTAGGAAAGGAGATGAGCGCCAAAACCTCCCCCAACACGGAGAGGACCTGACCCCTGGTCCACTGGACAAACTCTTGAAGTCACTTAACCCTCAGGTCTTCACTAAGACAATACAAATGAAAATTTAAAATTTAGAATTAAAGAAATAAGGAAAATAAAGAAAATAAGGAGATGAGGGAAAAAAAACCCTTTGAACAGACAGGGCCAGGGCTTCCAGATGTCCGAGCTCCGAATCAGGCAGGCGTACACGCGCTCTTCAAAATGGTCGCCGTCAAACCCGATCGCAAAATGGCGCCAAAAACCCTGCTTTCTAAACACCTGACTTCAGACCGCCACACTGCGTGGCGGCCTGAGCACCTTGCCGATTCCCTCAATGCTCACCATGTCCTTACCCGAGGCACACTGCGCTCCGTTGGCCGCTGATCGGGAATGTCCTGCCCAGCGCGGCCCCGCTCAGCTCCAAAGCGAGCGAGGAGCTGCTGGCGAGAAAAACACTCACTGCCCTCTCTCAGATCAACCGCGTGTTCGGCGGGGTGAATGTGCCTGCAGCAGAGCTCTCCTCGGTATAGCCCAGGAGGAGAGATCTATCATCCCAGAAATGCTCAAGATGCCGACAGCAAAAGCAGGCAGGCAGGGACCGGAGCAAGAAAAAAAATGCCCTCTTTTTTTTTTTTTTTTTAAATTAAAAGGTACAGTAACCAAAGTGATAATTTAAAATTATGGGACCAAATCAAGCTATGCTACTCTACTGGCTCTTTATCTGTTCCTCAAAAGAGCCCAAACCTAGGCTCACGACGTCCTCCTGCTGCATGGAGACTGGACACACAAACTGGGGCTGACGGGAGACACCAGCAGGCTATACTACTTGGAGATTCCATCATCAGAGGCACCAACTTGGGAACACAGTTCAAAGGAGAGAAGATAGTCATGTGCCTACCAGGCTCGACAGCCAGCAGGAATACAAACCAAATTGTTGAAGTACTTAGTGCAAAAAGTGAACACTCCAAACTTGATGTTGTTATCCACTTGGGCACAAATGACCTGGCTAGAAACAATGCCTCTACAGTCCAAAAGGACTTCAAATCTCTGGGAGAGAAACTCAAGCCCATTGTTAACACTGTTGTATTCTCAGAAGTTCTGCCTGTTCTTGGTAAGGGGACAAAAAGGCTGCATCGCATTAACAGCTTGAATACATGGCTCCAGACCTGGTGCAAACAAGAAGGAGTCAGATTTATTGGCGACTGGGGAAACAGATGGACCAACAAGATACTATACTGTGCTGATGGACTACATCTCTCTGTCGCAGGGAAAGCAAAGTTATTCACCTGTAACAGGTGATCTCCGGGAACAGCAGGAATTTAGTCCTCACATATGGGTATCGTCGGTACTGACGGAGCCTGCGCGGGAACGCTCCCCAGCGTCCAATTAGAAAGCTTTTGGGAGCATCCCATAGCGCCTGCGTGCTGCCTTCCCAACTGCCTCTCTCCAGTTGAGTTTTAAAGCTGAGACAAAGAGAGAGGGAAAGGAAAGAGATAGAGAGATACAACTCCTAGGGGAGGTGGGTGGGTTGTGAGGACTAAATTCCTGCTGTTCCCGGAGATCACCTGTTACAGGTGAGTAACTATGCTATCTCCAGGAACAAGCAGGAATGTAGTCATCACATATGGGGACTCCCTAGCTTTAGGTGCCAGGGAGAGACCCCAGAAGTTGTGTGTCCCTGAACAGGGCTCTACTTCCCCCCATGGATCTCTGGCATCCTACCAGGGATGGTGGGTAGGAGTTGATTAGGTATGGAACAGGTGGTGGAGAACAGCCTGACCAAACAAGGCATCCCGGCGGGAGTCCTTGTCCAAGCAGTAATGGGCTGTGAAGGCATGAACCGAGGCCCAACTGGCTGCTTGACAGATGTCATCGATAGACACAGAATGCAGATGAACCACTGAGGCTGCCATGGCTCTCACACTGTGAGCTGTGACATGGCCCTCCAGAGAAAGGTTCTTACTCTGATAGGCGAAGGAAATACACTGAGCAATCCAGTTAGACAGTGTTCTCTTGGAGACTGGAAGTTCCAAATGAGAAGGATCAAAAGCAACAAAGAGTTGAGAGGACTTTCTATGTTGCTGTGTTCTTTGTAAGTAAAAGGCTAAAGCTCTTTTACAGTCCAAGGTATGAAGACTCCTCTCTGCATTTGATGCATGAGGCCTTGGAAAAAACACAGGTAGGTAGACCGCTTGGTTCAGATGAAAAGGCGAGAGCACCTTTGGCATAAAGTGTGGATGAGTCCTAAGAACTACCTTGTCATGATGGAACCTTGTATAAGGAGGATCAGCTACTGGCGCTTGCAACTCACTAATGCGGTGTGCTGATGTGACTGCAATGAAAAAGATAACCTTCCAAGAAAGGAATTTCAAGGAGGTAGTAGCTAAAGGTTCGAAAAGAGGCTTCATGAGCTGCCCAAGAACCAGGTTTAAGTTCCATGCCACCGGTGGTGGCCTAATGGGAGGCTTAGTTAAAAGAAGGCCTCTCATAAATCTTGCTATAAGAGGATGAGAGGAAATAGGCTGTCCATTTAGAGGCTTAAAGGAAGCTGCAATAGCACTCAAATGGACTCTTACTGACTTAGTCTTAAGACCTGCATGGATAAATGAAGGAGATACTCCAGCAATAATTCCAGAGGTATCGCAAGGGGGTTAAGACCCTTTTGCGAACACCATATGGTAAACATTTTCCACTTGAAAGTATAAGAGCATCTTGTGGAAGGTTTCCTGGAAGCAAAAAGAATATCTTTTACTTGCTGAGGGATATTAAGATCATGGAGATCTAGGCCTTCAGCAACCAAGCCCTGAGATGCAGAGATTGGGGATTGGGATGCAATAACATTCCGTCCTCCTGAGATATGAGATCTGGAGCAGACCCTAACTCCAGGGAGGGAGCTTGAGAGAGATGTAGAAGCAGAGGGTACCACACTTGCCGTGGCCAATGTGGAACTATGTGAATCATATGGCCTCTGTCTCTCTGAAGCTTGAACAGGGTTTTGGGAATTAGGGGAATGGGTGGAAAGGCATACAGGAAGTCTTGACCCCAGTAAAGGAGGAAAGCATCCCTGGCCTGAGCCCCCTGAGCCGGAATTCTGGAACAGAACCGGGGAAGTTTGGCATTCCACGGACTTGCAAAGAGGTCTATGTCCGGGGTTCCCCAAAGTTGAAATATCCTGGCCACCTGGTCTGCATGCAGAGACCACTCGTGTGGAAGCAGAACTCGACTGAGTCTGTCTGCCCAAGAGTTTTGAATGCCAGGCAGATACACTGCCAGACGATGAATCTGATGCTCTCTGGCGAGGGCCCATAGTCACAAAGTTTCGTTGCAAAGCGACAGAGAGCCTGTTCCCCCCTGCTTGTTCACATAGAACATGGCTACTTGATTGTCCGTATGAATGAGGACTGTCTTGTAGCTGAGCAGGGTGTGGAACACTCACAGAGCAAGGAAGATTGCTCTGAGCTCCAAGAGATTGATATGTAGACAACTCTCCTGTGGAGACCAGGTGCCCTGGGTGGAGAGGTCTTGCAGATGAGCTCCCCAACCCATTGGAGAAGCATCTGTTGTGAGAGTTGCTTGGGGTAAGGGTTGTTGAAAAGGGGACCCCAGCAACAGGTTTTGAGTGGACTTCCACCACTGGAGGGACAAAAAAGGCGACTTGTGTTTGCTATTTGGTCTGACAGGCATCCTGATGCCTGGGTCCATTGGGTGGATAAAGTCCACTGAGCTGCCCTCATATGGAGGCGAGCATAGGGAACCACATGCACAGTAGATGCCATGTGGTCTAGTAGTTGTAACATTTCTTGAGCAGTTAGATGAGGCTTTAGTACTGCTTGAGAAGCTAACTGCACCAGGCAACAACCTCGCAATAAACTACAACAAGACTGAAGCTCTAATCATTACTCGGAACCAAAGCTTCATACACCCACCAAATTTAAAGATACAAAACACTACTATACCAATAAGGTCAGAAGTGAGATACCTCGGGGTTACGCTGGACAATAAACTCAATCTCAAGCCACACATAGACAAAACAATACAAAAAGCCTACTACAAGATGCGAATCATCAGGAGACTGAAACCACTCCTCGCCCCAGAACACTTCCGTACCGTCTGTCAAGCACTGATAACCCCACTACTGGACTTCTGCAATCCGATATATCTTGGACTACCGAAACAAGCCATCAAACCACTCCAACTGGCACAAAACACCGCAGCAAGAATCATATCCGGAACTGCAAGACAGGAGCACATCACACCTACCTTAAAAGACTTACACTGGCTTCCGATCGGTGCACGCATAAGATACAAAACTATCATAAATCTATTTAAGATAAAACAGCTCACATCAGCCAACAGCCTGCACACCCTCATACAGCCAGACACCAGCACACGTCCTAGAAGAAAACAAACACACAACCGAGTCAGCACCCCAAGTGAATACAAACACACACGCAAGGACACAACGGACAGAGCACTCTCCATGGCTGCTCCAACAATATAGAACAAACTACCGGACGATTTGAGGGCAACTACTGACCTCAAGGACTTTAGAAAACAGCTGAAAACCATGCTGTTCATAGAACACTATGGACACATCACATAACCTAAGTGACTGTATAGCAGCACACGTTACCGCCTAACACTCTATGTATATAAAATGTTTTTAGCACCACTGTATATAGCCCACTTTGTACATAGCTCAAACCAATCTAGCACACAATACAACACGCACCCAACTAAATTTTCACCCTCACTGCATGTATAACACACTCACACTACCAGATTGTTTGCTGTGATACCACCTTGATTATTATGATAAGGCGGTTTAGAAATACTGTTAAATAAATAAATAAAATAAAAACGGGCCTGGGGGAGATAGGCCCTTGCCTTTGTGGTATCCAGCAAAGCTCCTATGAACTCTAAAGACTGAGTGGGAGTTAGACTGGATTTTGGGATGTTTATTACCAGCCCTAAATACTGAAGGATACGCATTGTGCAGGATAGAGAAGTCCTGGCCTCTGACTCTGTTGGGGCTCGAATGAGCCAGTCGTCTAAGTAGGGGAAGACGAATATCCCTAGAGTGCGGAGAAATGCTGCTACAACAGCCATGCATTTCGTGAACACCCTTGGTGCTGAGGCCAGGCCAAAAGGAAGCACCCTGTATTGGTAGTGCTTTCCCTGAAAAAGGAACCAAAGGAACCTTCTGTGAGTTGGATGGATGAGAACATGGGTGTACGCATCCTTGAGATCTAGAGAACAAAGCCAATCCTGACTCTGAAGGTATGGCAGCAGAGATCCGAGAGAAATCATTTTGAATTTCTCCTTGACAAGGAATTTGTTCAATTCTCTGAGGTCTAAGATAGGTCTGTAACCCCCTGTTTTCTTTGGGATAAGGAAATAAGGGGAATAGAACCCTGTACCCTGCTGATGAAGGGGTACTTCTTCTATTGCCCCTTGGGCAAGAAGGATAGCGACCTCCTGACCTAACAGGTTGATGAGAGAGGTCGGAGAACTGAACTGCTTTACTATTGTGTGGGGGGCATGCTTGAAAAATGAAGCTTGTACCCCCCTCCTTTATGATGGAGAGTGTGTCCAATGCTCTGCTGTTATATGCCCCCATCTGGGGGCAAAATGACATAACCTTCCTGGAATGATGGAAGGTTCTGGTCCCCCGAGAACCAGGAAGACTAAGTTCTCTAGATGAGAGTCAAAGGCCCTGTGGAGGCTGAGCCTGCTGGGCCGGTTGAGGCCTAGCAGCCTTTGCTTTCTTCTGTTTGGGTGGTTGCTGACCTTCCCTGGCAAGCTGACCTGCAGAACGTCCCTGCTGAACATAAGCAGGATAAAATCTTTTCTTTTTAGAACAGAATGGTTTCTTGAACAATTTCTTTCTAGCAGGATCAGCAGTGGACTTGGATAATCTATCTAAGGTGGAATTTTCAGCATCCATTTCATTGGCCTTTTCCTGCCAATCTTTACCAAACAGGTTATCACCAGTACAAGGGATATTTCCCAATTTGTCTTGTACCCAGAGCTCTAGATCAGATGCCTGGAGCCAAGCAATTCTACGTGCACCTATGGCAATAGCCGAGGTTCTGCTTATGCACTCAAAGCAGTCAAAGGCTGCACGGTTGGAAAATTTAGAAACATCTTGGGCATGTTTGACCAAAGTGAGAAAACCCTGTCTTTTATCCTCAGGAAGAAAAGGACTTAAAGCCTCTAAATCATCTGTGACCTCCTTCAGGAACATTCCCATGTAGAGACTATAGGAACTGATCATGGCAGAAAGCATGGAAGCTTGGAAGACCCGACGTCCAAAAGCATCCAGGGTTCTGCACTCACGTCCTGGAGGATTAGAGGCATGCCTTTTTGCACTCTTGATCCTTCTCATAGCTGACCCCACTACAATAGAGTGGTGAGGAAGCCGAGTCTTATGGAACCCAGGACAAGGAGGGACTCGATACATAGTATCCAGTCTACGAGAACGAGAAGAGGTGGTAAGAGGTGTTTCCCACATCCTTAACATGAGATCATATAAAATCTCATGAATGGGCAAGGTAGCTGCCTCCTTAGGAGTTTTGGGATATTGTAGAATTTCCAACTCCTTGGCCCTTGGCTCTGTTTCAGGGGCCACAGTAATGGACAGGCCCCGAGCCACCTCCCTGATAAAATCCTGGAAGGAAATATCCTCTGGAAGAGACATCCTGTGTTTAGGAGAGGAGGGATCCTCTGGGAGAAGCATCGCTGCATCGACAGAACTGTCAGAATCCTCAGATTCTTCTGAGGACTCTAAGTATCATCTGTCCGGATGCTCTTGAACAGCCCGATACCCGTACCGACCAAAGTCGGTACCGGGAGAAACCGGTACCGGGGTATCGGTACCGGAGGTCATCGGATGACTGGGTACCAGCAAAGCAGACACCGATGCCGATGTCAATGCTATCGTTACCGATACCGAGACCAGTGGAATTGTCTGTTGCGGTTCCGAGGGCGTCGATGCCACAAGGAAAGCCGCCAGACTACGTTCCATAGCCAGACCTTTCTGGCCTATCGACGCTGCCAATGCCTGGATGTCGGTACCGGAGGAAACCGCCGGTACCCCAGAGCATGGCACCAGTAGTTCTGCAGAGGTCGAGGCCTTGAGAACATCCTGGAACCCCGATAATGCTTTGGAAGTTGAAGCCTCCCGCCGGGGTAATTTCGCCGGTGCAGAATCCTCGAGGGCAACGCCAGAGGCATCTCGATGCTTAGAAGGAGACCTACCCTTTGAGGACCGGCTGGATTTATGTTTAGTTACCTGAGATCCACAGGAGGAAGAAGCAGCCCTGGAAGACGTCGATGCCACCGAAGCTGCATCAGAGGGAAACAGGGTACTGAGCTTAGCAGCTTGGTTCTGCCGACCTCTTTTAGACATCATGGCACAGGACATACAATCCGTGATGGAGTGGTCAGGACCTAAACATTTTAGACACCATTCATGGGTGTCGGTGACGGAAATGGTACAGCCATACTTGGTGCACTTTTTGAAACCTGAGGCAGGTTTCTCCATGGTAAGTTAAAGTTTTTGGGCCTAAGGCCCAAAAAGGCGCGTGCACCTGAAGAAAAAGAAAAAATAGAATGAATATATATATATATATATATATATATATATATATATATATATATATATATATATATATATATATATATAATTTTTATTTTTTTTCACAGAAATAAGAAGAGAAAAAAACGGCGGTACCGGTAGAGCATCGAGGAAGGCAGACGCGACCACAAAAAAGAACTGGAGAGAGGCAGTTGGGAAAGGCGGGAAGGCAGCACGCAGGCGCTGTGGGATGCTCCCAAAAGCTTTCTAATTGGACGCTGGGGAGCGTTCCCGCGCAGGCTCCGTCGGTACCGACGATACCCATATGTGATGACTACATTCCTGCTTGTTCCTGGAGATAATAATTTTAAGTGAAAATTTCAGGCAGTATGTGGATATGCATTTAAACTAGGAAAAGGGGGTGACGGATGTGGAAGGTCATGACCGGCACGCCACCCCCTGCAAAAGCAGAATAATATCAGAAACAGCCACACTTTTAAACCACACATCAAAAACAAGTGGGAAGCTGTGAGCAGAACAAAATCAATGCAAAATACACACAAGCCAGGTAAATGCTGGAAAGCAATGAGCACAAATGTTCGAAGCTTAGCCAACAAAGTTCCGGACCTGGAAGCCCTAATGGTGGAAATGGATTTGGACATTGTGGCCATTACAGAAAGATGGTTTAATGAATCGCATGATTGAGATTTAGCCATAGCTGGCTATAATCTATTCAGAAGAGACAGAGAAAATGGAAAAGGAGGAGGAGTAGCCTTGTATGTCAAAAGCAATATTAAAGCTACTGAAATGCAGGGGACATGGGGAAAAGAAGAAGCGCTCTGGATTACGTTGGAAAGAGGAGATGGCACTGTCATCCATACTGCTGTAGTCTACAGACCTCCGACTCAAATTGAAGAGATAGATAATGATTTGATTACAGATATCGCCAAGATAGCCACAAAGGGGGAAGCGATCATTTTGGGTGACTTTAATCTACCTGATGTGGATTGGATTACTCCTTCTGCACATCTGGAAAGAGGCAAAAAAATTGTAGATAATCTCCAAGATGCATCATTTAGACAAATGGTCATGGAACCAACCAGGGAAAGCTCAATGCTGGATTGAGTGCTCACCAACGGTGATAGCGTATCGAATGTCTGCGTGAGTGCCCCTGTGAGCAACAGCGATCATCACACGGTGTGGTTTGAGATAAAAGCCAAGGTACAGGCCAAACATAGCAAGCTCAAAGTCCTAAACTTCAAAAACACTTCAATAAAATGGCCGAGTACCTAAAGGAGGAGATGACGGGAGGAAGGAGATAAGGGAAGTGGAATTGCAATGGGCTAAACTGAAGGTGGCAATAAAAGGGGCAACAGACAAATATGTAAAAAAAGTAAACAAAAACAAGAGGAGAAGGAAACCTATTTGGTTTTCCAAAGAAGTGGCTGCTCAAATAAAGGCAAAAAACACAGCTTTCGCAAAATTCAAAAGCTTGCAAACAGAAGAACACAGAAATGAATACAGGATCAAACTCAAAGAGTGAAAAAGAGAAATAAGGATAGCAAACTCAAAGGCAGAGGAAAAGATGGCTAAAGATGTTAAGGGTGGCGACAAAACTTTCTTCAGGTATATTCGGGAAAGGAAGAAGAGCAGAGCTGGAATTGCAGGACTCAGAAGTGCTGGGAAAGGACTCGTGGAAAGTGACACAGAAAAAGCGAAATTGCTAAACAAATACTTCTGCTCTGTTTTCCTCTGTCTTGAAGGACTAGAAAAAGGGACTGTTACTTCTGGAGAGAGATCTGCAACTGTGAGTATATACTTCTGGTAATTTTCTAAAAGGAATTCTTTGTATTAAAGCTAATTAATCTGTGAACCCACTATTTTTGTTAAATCAGTCAGGGCCTAGTAGCAGCAGTTTAAGTTTAAATTTAAAACACAGAGGAGAACTTTCTGGTTACATTTCATACCCAGCAGAGAGCTTGTAGTTTAAATTTAATAGTCACTCAGGGCCTAGTAACAGCAAAGTACTTTTAGTTTAAATTTAAAACACAGAAGAGAGCTTTCTGGTTACATTTCATACCCAGCAGAGAACTTGTAGTTTACATTTAATAGTCACTCAGGGTCTAGCATCAGAAAAGTACTTTTAGCTTAAATTTAAAACACAGAAGAGAGCTTTCTGGTTAAATTTATAACCCAGCAGAGAGCTTGTAGTTTAAATTTTATAAGAAGTTAGAGCCTAGCAGCAGCTAAGAGCTATAATTTAAATCAAATCAGAATATAGCTTACCTCAGCAGCACAAGACAGGGTACTGTGTAGCAGCCCTCTTTTAATAAGTGTTAGTTCCCTCCCTCCCTCCCTCCCCACACCCACCCACCCCTGGGATAATCGTAGCTTTATAGGTACTTACACATCTTACAAGACAGGAGGTGCTCTCAGGTGAAGCTCATTACCCAAATAAGTCATACACTAAGGACCTGAGATTAGTTAAGCTTCAGGTGAACAAGGTATATTACACATATTAGGTACAGTTTTATTAGTATAAATATCCATAGCAACCCTTTGAGGACCTGCTAAAAGTATGTTTGGTTACCTGAGATCCATCAGGAGAGGAAGACCTGGAAGATGTCGATGCCACCGCCGGTGCATCCGTGGGAAACAGCACATGGAGCTTGGCTGCTCAGTTCTGTAACCCTCGTTTAGACATTAGAGAACAGGACTGGCAATCCGGGACGGAGTGTTCAGGCCCCAAACATTTAAGACACCATTCATGGGTGCCTGTAACAGAAATTGTACCGCTACACTTAGTGCATTTTTTGAAGCCAGAGGCTGGTTTTTCCATGAGGGAAAGTTTCTTGTGGGCCTGAAGGCCTAAGAAGAAAAATACACCAAGTGAGGGAAAAATATTATTATTATTTTTTTTTTTTTTTAGAAGAAAAGAAGAGAAAAGACCGGCGGTACCGGTCCGGCGTCGGGGAAGGCAGACATGCGACCAAAGAAATAGATTAAAATAAAGAACTTCTTCAGCGGTGACAGGAACACGACCTGCTGGCTCCGCGGAAAAGAAGAACTGAGGAGAGTTGGTAGGAAAGGCGGGAAGGCAGCGCGCATGCGCTGTGGGATGCCCCAAAAGCTTTCATTCTGGGAAGCTGGGGAGCATTCCCGCGCAGGCTCCGTCGGTACCGACGTACCCATATGTGAGGACTTATTCCTGCTTGTTCCTGGAGATATAAAGTTCCTAGATGAAATAAATGACTGCTTCTTGGAGCAGCTGGTTCATGAACCGACCAGAGGGGAAGCCATATTAGACCTAGTCCTTAGTGGAACACCAGATCTAGTGCAAGAGATAAGGGTGTTGGGGCCACTTGGCAATAGTGATCATAGCATGATCGCCTTTGATTTAATTAGTGGAGGAGGGATAGTAAGGAAATCCACAGTACTACCTTTTAACTTTCGAAAGGGAGACTATGATAAAATGAGGAAAACAGTTAAGAAAAAATAAAAGGAGCAGTTGCGAAGGTTAAAGACGTACATCAAGCTTGGGTGTTGTTGAAAAATACTATCTTGGAAGCCCAGACCAGCTGTATTCCACGCTTTAAGAAAAGTGGAAGGAAGTCCAAAAAACTGCCAGCATGGTTTAAAGGTGAGGTCAGAGAGGCTGTTGTTGCCAAAAAAGCATCTTTCAGGAAATGGAAAAAAGAGCCAAACGACGAAACCTGGAAACAAGACAAGCACTGGCAAGTCAAATGCAAGGCATTGATAAGGCAGGCAAAGAGAGAATTTGAGAAGAAGCTTGCTGCGGAAGCAAAAACGCGAAATAAAGACCTTTTCAAGTACATTCGTAGCAAAAAACCTGTGAGAGAGTCAGTTGGTCCATTAGATGATAAAGGGGTTAAAGGAGCACTAAGAGGCGACAAGGCCATAGCGGAGAGACTGAATGAATTCTTTGCTTCGGTCTTTACTGAGGAAGATGTAGGGATGTTACCCATGACTGAAGTGGTATTTAAAGGTGCGGAAGAATTGAAGGAAATATCGATACATCAGGAAGATGTCTTACAACTATTAGATAAACTGAAGAGTAGCAAATCACCTGGGCCGGATGGTATACATCCAAGGGTGTTGAAAGAACTGAAATATGAGATTGCAGACCTGCTATCAGTAATCTGTGAACTATCATTAAAATCATCTCTAATACCTGAAGATTGGAGGATCGCCAATGTAACACCAATTTTTAAAAAGGGTTCCAGGGGTGATCCGGGAAACTACAGACCGGTGAGCCTGACGTCAGTACCGGGAAATATGGTAGAAACCATCATAAAGAATAAAATTACTCAGCATGTAGATAAGTCACAACCTAATGGGAGACAGCCAACATGGCTTTAGACAAGGAAGATCTTGTCTTACTAATCTGTTATATTTTTTTGAAGGAGTGAATAAACAGGTGGACAAAGGTGAGTCGGTTGATATTGTGTATCTGGACTTTCAGAAAGCCTTTGACAAGGTCCCTCATCAGAGACTTTTGGCAAAACTAAAGAGTCATGGGATAGGAGGCAGTGTACTATTGTGGATCAGGAACTGGTTAAAAGAAAGCAGAGGGTAGGGCTAAATGGCCAATTTTCCCAATGGAGAAAGGTGAATAGTGGTGTGCCCCAGGGATCTGTGCTGGGTCCGCTGCTTTTTCACATATTCATAAATGACCTGAAAAATGGAACAACAAGTGAGGTTATCAAATTTGCAGATGACAAAACTATTTAAAGTTGTTAAAATCCAAGAGGATTGTGAAAAATTGCAAGAGGATCTTGATAAATTGGAAGACTGGGCATCAAAATGGCAGATGAAATTTAATGTGGACAAGTGCAAGGTTATGCACCTAGGGAAGAACAACCCAAACTATGGTTACACGATGCAAGGTTCCACATTAGGAACCACCACCCAGGAAAAAGATTTAGGCGTCATTGTGGATACCATGTTAAAACCCTCGGCCCAGTGTGCAGCGGCGGCCAAGAGAGCAAATAGAATGCTAGGTATCATAAGGAAAGGAATGGAAAATAAAACAAAAGATATTATAATGCCTCTATATCGTTCCATGGTGAGACCGCACCTTGAATATTGTGTGCAATTCTGGTCACCGTATCTTAAAAAGGATATAGCGATTTTAGAAAAGGTACAGAGAAGAGCCACCAAAATGGTAAAGGGGATGGAAGGATACTCCTATGAAGAAAGGCTAAAAAGGTTAGGGCTCTTTAACCTGGAAAAGAGACGGCTGAGGGGAGATATGATAGAAGTCCATAAATTAATGAACGGAGTGGAACGGGTAAACGTAGATCGATTGTTTACCTTATCAGAATATAGAAAGACTAGGGGACATGCAATGAAGCTACAGGGTAAACTATTTAAGACTAATAAAAGAAAATATTTTTTCACTCAACGTGTAATCAAACTCTGGAATTTGTTACCGGAGGATGTAGTAAAGGCTGTTAGTGTAGCTGGGTTTAAAAAAGGTTTGGACAAGTTCCTGGAGGAAAAGTCCATAAACCATTATTAAGAAGTGACCGAAGATATCAATGCTTGACCCAGTACAAGCATTGTGGAACTTGTGTCTCTTGGGGAAACTGCTAGGTACATATGACCTAGATTGGCCACTGTTGGAAACAGAATACTGGGCTTGATGGACCTTGGTCTGACCCAGTATGGCATATCTTATGTTCTTATGTTCTAAGCGCCTGCTGGGAAGCTATTAACGCAGAAACACTGCATTCCAGCGCCAGCATATGGGACTTCCACGCGGGCGTGGGGCCCTGGGATGCCGATACCGGGGTCACCGGATCGGGCGTCGAGGAGGAGAGGGGGTCCTCACCGGGATGACCCTCAGGTGACTGGGCGCCTTCGCCGGAGACCTCCGTTTCTTTATGAGGTACTTTGCGGAGCCGCTCCTTGCCCGACTCTTGGGAACGCCAAAGGGGGCTAAGCGACTGGTCGTGGGAGCACACACGCTTGTCAGGGCCCCCCCCCCCCCCTTACAGCAACTTTGAGGTCGCCTTCTTTTTACGCCGTTCCATCTCGGGGACCCCTGATCAGAGTGCCGCCTGGAATGCGGAGCCACAGGGGGAGAAACCCACCGGAGGGCAGACAACTGAGGGTGCAACCGGAGACTCCGAGGCGGCCTTTCGGAAAATGTCTTCGAACTTCTGTTTACGGCTGAGCAGGGCCTTAGAGGATATTTTCTTACAGAGCGAGCAGAGCTCTGGGTCATGGTCGGCTCCCAGACACCGTAGACAACTGTCATGAGTGTCTGTAAGCGACATATTCCTAGAGCATCTATCGCATTTTTTAAACCCGGTGGCCGCCCCTGCGAGGTCGAAGACCCATGCGGCCAGCGGTTAGGAAGAAAAAAAGAGTGCGAAGCCCGAAAGAAAAAAATTTAGGAAAAGGTATCTCTGTAAGCTCCAAAAGAGAGCAAGGGGAGGATGGGGAGAGGACCGGTGCAACTGGAAAAAAGAAACAAGAGCCTGTTAAGGAGAGGAAATCAAACCTTTTTCTGAGGGACGAGGACGTGCGTCCGAAGGGCTCCGTGGAAAAAGGGAGAATGAGCAAGATGGCACCCTTGGGCAGGAAGAGGACCACCCATGCGTAGTAGCAATCCCAAAGGCCTTCTTTGAAAGCTGGGGAATTGATCCGCGTGGGCTCAGTCAGTGCCAAAACGTCACCCATAAGTGAGGACTGACTTCCTGTTTGTTCCTGGAGAAATAAACAGAGCACAGGGGGAGGGTCATGGACTGATCTAACAGGATTCCAAGGAAAGATATTATCTGATAAGTAAAATGACACCTTCCAGTTCATCCTGCTAGACCAGTCCAGACAAATGGGAAGTACCAATGCTACTACTCCACTGAGCAGGAAGACAACACAGCTACCTTCAAAATCTCTGCACCAAAGGCCATGTCTGCCCTAGCTTATAACATTCAGGAAAGAGCTTAAGACTCATCTGTTCATAGAACATTTTGCCAAAGATGAACCAATGCAAATCCTCTTCCTTACATAACTCTGACTTCCCAATTCATCATGTACACCACCTGCCCTATACTCCCCCCTCCCCCCCCTCCACCTTAATGTCTACACCTATGGTAAAGTATCTGAGGTCAGATCTTGCATTCTAATAGAATTAACCCTTACATGTACATATGACTATCCTTGTAAATAAATCTACATGTACATATGTTTATATTTGTAAATAAGTTATATTTTTTCATTGCACAGTTCAGTTGCAAACTTCCTAATTTATTCTTTGTTCTATGCTGTAATCTATTTGAAATTTGTTATAATGTAATGGTTAACTGTAAATCACTTTGATTTTCCTGAAAGACGGTATATAAAACCTTTCAATAAATAAATAGCTTGAGCATCCAAGCAGTAGTGCATGACAAAGGTCAAAAAGTTTAACAAAGTTGCCACCCTGCAAATGCCAATAACAGAACTTTAATTTACTCAGGATGAGGCCTGAGCCCACAAAGAGCGTGCCTTCAAACCCTCCAGGACAGCACGATTCCATAAGAGATAGGCTGAGGACACAGCCTCTTTAATCCAACGGGCCATGGTGGCCTTAAAAACTGCCTCACCTTTACACATGACTGCAAAGAGCATAAAATCTATCCGACTTTCAGAAAGAATTGGTGACCTTCAGGTATCTAAGAAGTTCCTTGTGAATGTCAAAAATATGAAGATTTGTCCTTCCTCTTCCACTGCTCCACCCAAAAAGGACAAAATGCATACCATCTGATTGACATCAAAGGTAGAAACTATCTTAGGCAAGGAGGGGACTGGTCAGATCGACACAGCCTCCTCCTCCGAGGACAGGCAAAGATCCCATGACAGAGCCTGCAACTAAAAAATGCAACACACTGTACAAATGGCGACCAAAAATACTTTTTTTTTTTCAAATTTAAAGTTTTTATTATCACACCTCATATAATACATCACCGTTCACGATAAACAGCACAGAACTTTAAATCCCAAACCAAACTTAAAATTCACAGGCTTCACTATCTTTATACAGGCTAAAAATTCTCATTCCCATGTAGAGCTACCCTCTCACTGCGTGTATCGCGTATAAACCGTCCACCAATAAAACTTAGAAACATATACAATTCTACATCCTTCTCTCCGAGCCCTACTAAACCCCACTTACTATAATGCATCTCAGTAACCAATTTCACACCGCCCTATTGTGTGACTATTGATTGGCCTATCCCAATAACAAATAAATCTCTACACTCACCGATCAGCCTGTTTAGTGCCTCTTTTGCTTAATATCGAGTGTATTATTCCGCACCTCCTACTCCCACATTCGTACACCACCAAGCTACCTCATGCAGTATATCCACCTTTCACTCACATTCTCTATCCAATCCTCTAATCCCCAAACTTGGTACCTATCCCTACCACCCCCCTGTTCCCCCCTCCCCCCCTCCATCCCACTCACTGTTAATCATCAGAGCGCTTCCTTACTCAACTCTCCCCTCCCCCAACTCCCCCCCCTCTCTCCCCTGCCCCCTCCTTCTACTCACCCCTACATAGCCATTCCCAGACCCCCCTCCACTGTCTCTCCACTTTCACCCCGAGACCCTTTTTTATCCCTGTGATCACATGCATTTGATACAGCTCCGACAATCACCTGGCATAACTGCCTATAGGTGGCAACCAACAATTCTTCCAGTGCTGTGCAATCTCACATCTTGCCGCCAAAATACATTGCCACACTATGCTCCAGGAGTCGTCCCCCCCTTCCCCCCTCCTAAGCAGCAAACAGATCTCTGGCATCAATTCCAACCTATGCCCTGTAATGCTCCTAATGCACTCCCCGATTTTCTCCCAATATCTATTTACCCCCGGACAAGTCCACCACATATGTAACCAGGTGCCTTTCTTGCCACACAGCCTCCAACATTCATCCGACTGGCAGACCCCCAATTTAAACAAGCGTTCCGGCGTCAAATACCATCTAGTCATCACTTTCCACCCATTCTCTCTAAGGGAAGTAGCTACTGAAGATTTCGCAACTCCTAAGGCTATCCGCTCCCACTCTTCCATCTCCCAAATCACCCCCAGCTCCTTCTCCCAAGCCAGCATATAACAATTTCTCCTCCCCTCTCGTAGTCAGGCCTTTGTATATTCTCGAAATAACCCCCTTCCACCCCAACGAACCTAGGCAGCTGCCCTCAAACCATCCCAGCTCCTTAATGTCCTGCCAGCGCTTCCTCTGCCTGACATACGAGCCAACCTGCAAATCGATCACTTTCCCGCAATTTGTATAAATCCCTAATGCCTGCAAACTCCCTTATCCCTTCCCCACCAATTATCTGAGACACATGGCTTAACCCCTGCTGCGCCCATCTTTGCAACACCCCCACATCCGGTCCCATTCCCTCCTCACAGCAAGCCAGCAGCGACATTGTTCGTGCACATCTCTTATCCCCTACCATCCGCTTCCTCTGTTGCTGCCACATACGCAACGTATGGCCTACCAGGGGGTTATCCCCTCGCTGCACTTTACCCCCCCACACCAACCTTTCCAACTCCCCTGCCCTCAGTCCCCCCTTACCCAGTGCTTCGTTGGCTCCCTTAGCCAAGAATAAACTGCTCTCAACTGTGCCGCTTGATAATACTTCCCAAAATTTGGCACCCCCTTTCCTCCCTCCCCCCTGGGAGCCTGTAAAGTCTGTGCCGCCACCCTAGGGCGCTTGTATTCCCATATGAACCCCTCCACTTGCTTCTGCACTTTTAACACCTTGGCCGGTATCTCAATTGGCAGTACCTGGAAATAGAAGAGGAACTGGGGTAATAACATCATTTTAATCACCGCCATCCTCCCCATTCAAGATATGTAACCCCTATTCCAGCCCTCCAACTGCATTTCTACCCACCTAAAGAGCTTCTTATAGTTTAACTCATAAGTCTACCAACTCTCTTCCCAATTGGACTCCCAAATACCGTATTGAACGACTGGCCCACTTAAATTGAAATTTATACTGCAAGCTCCTTTGCAGCTCTATCCCACCTGTCAAGATTAAGATTTCGGACTTACTCCAATTTATACAAAAACCCGCCAGGCCCCCATATTCCTCCACCTCCTTCATAATGGCCGGCAATGTTTCCAGAGGCCTAGTTATCATAAGCATGATATCATCCGCAAACATTGCCAGTTTGTATTCCCTCTGCCCCACCCCTACCCCTTTAATGCCGTTATTCCCCTGAATCTTCCCTGCCAAAGGTTCCAAAGATAATGCAAAGAGCAATGGTGAAAGCGGGCACCCTTGTCTAGTTCCCCTCCCCAGGGGAAAAAATTGCGAGTAACCCCCATTGACTCTCACACACACTTTAGGCCCCTCATATAACACCTTCACCCAATCCACAAAGCTCTTACCAAAGTCCATATGCTCCAGCATTGCAAATAAAAATTTCCACGATACCTGGTCGAACGCTTTTTCCACGTCCAACGAAAGCAGTATTGTCTGACCAGGCCTCTGCTTCGCTTTCCAAATTATATTCAAAATTTTCCTTACATTACCAGACACCTGCCTCCCTGGTATAAACCCCGCTTGGTCTTCATGAACTAACTTGCCCAATATTTTATTGAGTCTGCCTGCTAACACTTTAGCCAGCAGCTTCGCATCTACATTTATCAGCGAGATCGGCCGGTATGACGTACACTCCAGAGGATCTCTCCCCTCCTTCAGGATCAAAGCCACTCCAGCCAACCCCGTCTCCGCCAACCGTTCGTCCTCCTTTGGTAAATTAAACACCCCTGTCAACGGCGTCAACAGCATTCCTTTGAACTTTTTATAAAAGCTCCCCGTCAGTCCATCAAGTCCTGGAGCCTTCCCTGGCTTCAGATCCTTAATCGCCTGCTCCACTTCCCCTTCCTGTATTTCTTTATCCAAAGCCCCGCATTCTCCTTCCCCCAATTTTATGAGTCCCGCTGCCTCCAAATATTCCCTCACATCTACTTGCGACCTGTCCGGCTTTGCTTCATATAATCTCTGGTAAAACCCCACAAACTCATCCCTTATCTTCTGCTCATCGCGCTCCACCACTCCCTGGTATCTGAGCTGTGTGATCTGTCGCCTATTCCTCTCTTTCTGTAAGCGTTGCGCAAGATACTTTCCCGCCCTATTTCCTCCTTCAAAAAATTCTTGCCTCAACAACTGCAGCTGATACTGTATCCTTTCAGTCTCAAACGCATTTAGCTTGGCCCTAGTTTCCAACACCTCCCTCCTATATTTTCCAGCCCCTTCCTTAGCATCTGCCTCTTCCAACCTTATCAGCTTCTGCTGCAATTGTAGCTCCTTTTCCTCCCTTTCCCTCTTTATTCTCGCCCCCCATTTTACCAAAATGCCTCGCACCACCGCCTTAAAGGCATCCCATACCACCCCCGCCCTTACCTCTCCATTCACATTTCTTTTAAAAGTCTGGTATCATCTCTTCCAAGTCCTTCACCATCCTCGGATCTCCCATGAGGGCCTCATTTAGTCTCCAATACTGTACCCCCTTGTTTTCTCTCCGACAGCTCATGCGCAATCACCGGTGTGTGGTCTGACCACGTAATCGCCTCCATTCCCTCCCCCCCCCCCGCACCCTTCCCGCTATCTCCTTCCCCACCCAAATGGTGTCCAACCTTGAATAGGTAACCAGTCCAGAGACGTGGCAGGGAGTTCTAAAATCCTCCTGTGTTTCTTTTTCCTCACTTTCTATCCCTACCCTTCCTCTCTCCCCTCTTTCCTCTTTCTCCTCCCCCTCCCCCTCCCTCTCCCCCTCCTCTTCCTCTTTTTTCCTTTTTCCCCCCTCCCCTCCCTCCCTCCTCTTTTTTCCTTTTTCCCCCCTCCCCTCCTCTCCCTCCCTCCCCTCCTTCCCCCCCCTTCCCCTCCTCTCCCTTTCCCCCTCTCCCCCATTTTTCCCTCCCTCCCCTCCTGCACTTCCCCCTCCCTCCCTCTTTTCCCCTCCCCTCCCCTCCCTTTCCCTCCTTCTTTTTCAGGTCGGTGCATATTTTAAAGTGGTCCTGGCATTTAATTTGTTTTTTTATATTGGTGCATTTACTTTGGAATACATCATATTTTCTGTCTTAATTTTTTATTATATTTATCCCCTCTTGGTGTGATTTCGATCATTTTTTAGAAGTTGTGCTGTTTTTTAAAAAAGGTATGCTGTTCTTTAATGTTTTAATTGGTATGCAAATACTTGTTTTCTCCTTTTCCCGCCGAAGAGATTTGTTTTAAGTCAAGCGCGCATGCGCGGGCAGCCGCGGTGTGCAGCGATTTCTGATTTTGAACGCTGACGGCATTTTTTTGGAGTGTGATTCAGGTTTGCTTTTAAAAGTATTTTGCACTGTTCAAATTTTATCGTTCATGGGGTAAATGGTTAATTCTTGTGGTGATTAGTTCCATCGCTCCTCACTGTTGATCGTTTGTGGATGGTTCCCCACCGTTTTTATTCTTGTTTGCTTATCTGCACTTTTTTCAGGCACGCAAAGCACTTGTCCCTTGTTAGCCCCTTGCAGGTTCAAGCATTTTCATGGTTTTATATACATTTTGGTTATTTTTGAGTTTAGTGTTATGACAGATACTGCTTGGTTGTTTACATGGGGTACTTTTTTCACAACCGGGTGTGCGGTTTTTTTGTTGTTTTTTTGCATCTGTTGGCGATCAGCAACTTCTCTCCGGTTTTTCGCATCCATAATCATGTTTGTTTATGTTTTATCGTTATGTATGATGGTGTGCTATAAATATTTTGAAGGGTAGGGGGGTTCCGTCCTACTCCGTGAATATAATGATCAGTTTCATTCAGATAAGGTTTCATGCCTTTGAATGGAGTATGTTGGCAACTGTTTGGTAATTTTGATTCATTGAAGGACATCACAAGCCCCCTCTCTCCCTCTCCCCTTCCCCCCCTCTCCCCTTCCCCTCCCCCTTCCCCCTCCCCTCCCCTTCCCCCTCCCCTTCCCCCCCTCTTTTCTCTCCCCCCCCAAACATTATGCATTTTGATGTGGATAGGTATGTGCACGCATATTTTGCATTTTTAATTAATTAATTTATTTATTTAAGTACAGTTTAACCTACATCGCATGTGTGAGGCAGGTGGCTCCCACGGTCCTGCCAATCAATGAGAGTTGTCTGTTCACAGTGGTAGGTCTTTGATCATATTTTTATATTTTTTTGAGTGTTTTATATTTTACAATTTACAGCATTTTTTAGATGTCCTTTTTTATGTATTCATATGTACCCCATTGATTCACTCCTTTCCCTTTCTACTCATTTAACTTTTTCATAATGGACAATGTCCACGGCAGGTCCTCCTAGTCCTCCTCTCTCTCCGGATTGTAAGTTTAGTTTTGTTTTCATTTTTTTGTTTTCATAGTTTTGATTTTATGAGAACATACATTGTTTATTGTATATGTATTCTTAGTTTTTGCTTTTATACTAATGTAGTTGATATTGTTACATGTTATTTATTTATTGTTTATTGCAACATAGTTATTTTATCAATGGTTTATCACATTATTACTATTTATGTATTTATTGTTTTACTCATTATGATGATATGTATTTTATTCATTTTTTATGGTCATTGTATTATTATACATGGTTTATTTGTTGTGGTTTTATTTAATATGTATATATGTTATGTTTTTTAGTGAGCCCTGAACCCCTGAGGAAGTGGTGTACGAAACACGGCCTGTGTCGGGTTTGGCACTCTTCATCCGTGGAGCAATAAAGGCAATTTTAGAACTCCCTGCCACGTCTCTGGACTGGTTTCTTGTTGTCCACGTGGCAGCTTGCTGTTCTTTGGTGGACCCTGTTTTGCAGCATGTTCTCTCCCTGGAGAGATGTTCTAAGCTTCGGGGAAGATGCACTAGAAAAACTTATTTCCCAAGAGTCCTTGACCAATTCTGAGGATGAAATTAATAATGACCAAACGCATATACTCTGGGAAGATGTAGTTCGACTATCACAACGATTGGTCAAAGAGGAATTACATGCGGCCTATCTCCTCGAATGTTGCAAGTCGAAAATTATACCACGAGGATTAAGGATGAACAAGGCTCCAGGCCTTTATCAAAGCGAACAAGGTTTCGTAAATTGCTGGAATGCTATATTAAATAAGTGTTCATTGGACTTAATGATTCTTTTGATCACTACGCAAATAAGAAAACTGAATTACATAAGGTGGAACTTGATGAGAAGTTGAATGAATTGAAGAAATGTGATAACCTATTTGATAAAATATATGTTGATCACGATAAGAATATGGTACAATATAGGAAGGAGTTGAAACTTAAGAAAATGGAGAAATTTCGGAGAGATGAAGAGGATTACAGAAGTGGATATGTTTACCATTGGTGTAAACGAGTAGAAAATGAGCGTATTTGGGTTAAGAGAAAGTCTGCATTTTTTGATCGGAAAGATAGCTCTGTAGAGGAATTGGATGGTGGTTCTCCAGTGGGGCAGAAGAAGAAAAGGAGTAGGAGTGAGTCAGGGGATAATCATGATGCTTCGACATCACTTTTTTTCTGCCCAGAAAGATAAGAATGACCTTAAAGAAAAAGGTAAGGAAAAAGATAACAATTATAAGAAACATTTTTTGAACATAAACCAACTTTGGAAAGGAGGGGGCCGGGACTCCTCCCGCACTCGTCAGCCTTCCCTCTCGGAACAAGACAAAGGACGAGGTCAATATTCGGACAGGTCACATTTTGTTCACAGAAGACACGGACGCGGTCGCGGTCGAGGTAGAGGCAAGTGGGGAAAGGACCATTCCCACGAGAGAGACTTTTGACCGACAATATTGTTGTGAACATTTCAAAACACCAGTTGTCGCCAGATGAATTGTCGATTTTGAATAAGGGGTTGTCGTTTGTTCCTAATAAACAGTTTGATCCTTTTGAAACTCGTGTGGACTTGTATAAATTTTTTAGGAAGATTCGGATCCAACATTTTTTTAGTACTTAAATGACACCTACTGAGAATGTTTCAGTCATCAGTAGGAAGTCTAAATGGATTCTCCCTCCCCAGACAGACCCCCTCATTGAGGCTTTTGAACGCGTGGTGTTACAACAAATAGAGGCAACTGATGTGGGTAAAAGGTTACCGTATCATAATTTGAGATTGGGCGAAAAGCGGGCCATTAAATCCCTACAGGAAAATTCTAATATAGTAATTAAACCAGCTGACAAGGGTGGCGCAATAGTGGTTCTGGATAAGGATATGTATATAGAAGAGGTTAACCAACAACTGAACGATAAAGTCTTCTATCAGAGGTTGGATAGTGATCCCACCGAGGCACTGAAACGTTGTATAGATAGTCTTGTATTGAGTGCGTATGATATTGGATATATTACTAAAAAGGAGAAAGAGTTTCTTACAGTGGATAAACCGGTTATACCTACGATATATGTTATCCCGAAAATACATAAGTCTTTGGATAAATCTCCAAGTAGGCCCATTGTGTCTGCTATTGGTTCCCTTCTGGAACCCCTATCACAGTTTTTGGACGTCATTCTGTGTCCCTTTGTTACGCAGATGTGGTCTTTTGTACGCGATTCGTCCCATGCCATTAATATTTTTTCCTCATTTCATGATTTAGGTGCAGATGTGTTGTTGGTGACGTTAGATGTGGAATCACTATACACTAATATCCCACAAGATGGGACTTTAGAGGTCATTGAGCATTTTTTGATGATTAGACAGGATTATACACGTATTCCTACTAATTTTCTTCTTTCACTTGCTGAACTTGCGATGTGTAAGAACTACTTTTGTTTTAGGGACCTTTTTTACCAACAGATAAAGGGGGTGGCCATGGGGTCTGCCATGGCTCCCGATATCGCCAATCTATACATGTATCAGTTCGAAGAGAATTTTTTGAAAGAACATCCGTATAAAAAAGAGATTTTACTGTGGATTCGTTACATCGATGACATTTTTATCCTTTGGAAAGGCTCGATAGATATGCTTTCTGAGTTTAACAATTGGGTAAATGCATTAGATGTCAATTTAAGATTTCAGATTACATATGGACCCCACACGCATTCCTTATTTGGATCTTCTCGTCCAGAAGGAAGGTGGCCAACTTACTACAACATTGTACAGAAAACCCACGGATAAAAATCAATTTCTTCATTACACGAGTTTTCATAACCCTTCCCTTAAGACAAATTTACCCGTGGGACAGTTTCTTAGGGTCAAAAGGGTTTGTACTACAGCCCAGGAGTTTGAACATCATGCGAAAGATTTAACTCAGAGATTTAAAACACGCCAATACCCTATTCGTTGTATTGAAGAAGCCTATGTGAGAGCATGTGGTGAGTCTCGAGACACTTTACTTAAACCACGGATGGTAAGCAGTCAACCAAAGCTTGTATGTCCCCTTTTGTACTCTTTGCAATCGCAAAAAATAGTGCACATTCTCAAAAAGGAATGGCATCTAATTCAGACCCTGCCTGGCTTTCGTAATACTTCTCTTATAGTGGCTCACAAGAGAAACGTTAACCTTAGGAATTTGTTTGTCTCGTCGGCTTTTACCGAACGAAAAAGATTAGCAAAATATAAGGGACAGTTTCAGTGTGGCCACTGTTCTGTTTGCCTCAATGCCTTGCCTGTGCGGGATTTTTTTACTCACCCTGTCACTCAGAAAAAATTTCACATAAATGATTTCTCAAATTGTGAGACAGCCAATGTCATTTATGTTATTCAGTGCCCTTGTGGTAAGCTTTATGTGGGTAAAACAAATTGCTGTATACGTACGCGTATAGTGGAACATAAGAGTTGTGTTAGAAAGAAACTGATTGATAAACCAATTGTGCAACATTGGGTAGACATGGGACACACATTAGCGGATATCAAGTTTTTTGTTTTAAAGAAAGTACAACTGAATTGGCGAGGGGGAGATTTAATTAAAACTACTGCCAGGTTAGAACAAAAATATATTTTTTGTTGAATTCCATGGTCCCACACGGTTTAAATATGGATCAGGATTTATCGGTGTTTTTGTAATTGTATGCTTCGGCATTCGTCTCTGGTTTTCCCCTCCTGTGTTTCTTTTTCCTCCCTTTCTATCCCTACCTTTCCTCTCTCCCCCCTTTCCTCTTTCTCCTCCCCCTCCCTCCCCCCCCCCTTTTTTCCTCCCCCTCTCCCCCTCCTCTTCCTTCCTTTTCCCCCTCCCCCCCTCCTTCCCCCCTCTCCCCTCCTTCCCCCCTTTCCCTCCTCTCCCCTCCTTCCCCCCTTTCCCTCCTCTCCCCTCCTTCCCCCCTTTCCCTCCCCTTCTCCCCCTCCCCCCTTCTCTCCCCTCCCCTTTCCACCTCTTCCCCCATCTCCCTTTCACCCTATTCCCCTACTTATTCCCTCCCTCTCCCCTTTTACCCTCCCTCTCTCCCCCCTCCCCTTCCCCTTCTTCCCCCCTCCCCTCCCCTCTCCCTTTCCCCCTCTTCCCCTCTCCCCCCCTTCTTCCCTCTCTCCCCCTCTTTTCCCCCTCCCTCTCTCCCCCTTTCCCCCCCCTCCCCTTCCCCTTTCCCCTCCCCCTCCCCCCTCCCTTCCCTCCTTCTTTTTCAGGTTGGTGCATATTTTAAAGTGGTACTGGCATTTAATTCGTTTTTTCAGATTGGTGCATTTACTTTGGAATACATCATATTTTCTGTCTTTTAATTTTTTATTATATTTATCCCCTCTTGGTGTGATTTCGATCATTTTTTAGAAGTTGTGCTGTTTTTTAAAAAAGGTATGCTGTTCTTTAATGTTTTAATTGGTATGCAAATACTTGTTTTCTCCTTTTCCCGCCGAAGAGATTTGTTTTAAGTCAAGCGCGCATGCGCGGGCAGCCGCGGTGTGCAGCGATTTCTGATTTTGAACGCTGACGGCGTTTTTTTGGAGTGTGATTCAGGTTTGCTTTTAAAAGTATTTTGCACTGTTCAAATTTTATCGTTCATGGGGTAAATGGTTAATTCTTGTGGTGATTAGTTTCATCGCTCCTCACTGTTGATCGTTTGTGGATGGTTCCCCACCGTTTTTATTCTTGTTTGCTTATCTGCACTTTTTTCAGGCGCGCAAAGCACTTGTCCCTTGTTAGCCCCTTGCAGGTTCAAGCATTTTCATGGTTTTATGTACATTTTGGTTATTTTTGAGTTTAGTGTTATGACAGATACTGCTTGGTTGTTTACATGGGGTACTTTTTTCACAACCGGGTATGTGGTTTTTTTGTTGTTTTTTTGCATCTGTTGGCGATCAGCAACTTCTCTCCGGTTTTTCGCATCCATAATCATGTTTGTTTATGTTTTATCGTTATGTATGATGGTGTGCTATAAATATTTTGAAGGGTAGGGGGTTCCGTCCTACTCCGTGAATATAATGATCAGTTTCATTCAGAGAAGGTTTCATGTCTTTGAATGGAGTATGTTGGCAACTGTTTGGTAATTTTGATTCATTGAAGGACATCACAAGCCCCCTCTCTCCCCCCCCTTCTCCTTCCCCCCTCCCATCCTCTTCCCCTCCTTCCCTCCCCTCCCTCTCCCCCACCTTCCCCTCCCCCTTCCTCTTTTCTCTCCCCCCCCAAACATTATGCATTTTGATGTGGATAGGTATGTGCACGCATATTTTGCATTTTTAATTAATTAATTAATTTATTTATTTAAGTACAGTTTAACCTACATCGCGTGTATGAGGCAGGTGGCTCCCACGGTCCTGCCAATCAATGAGAGTTGTCTGTTCACAGTGGTAGGTCTTTGATCATATTTTTATATTTTTTTTGAGTGTCTTATATTTTACAATTTACAGCATTTTTTAGATGTCCTTTTTTATGTATTCATATGTACCCCATTGATTCACTCCTTTCCCTTTCTACTCATTTAACTTTTTCATAATGGACAATGTCCACGGCACGTCCTCCTAGTCCTCCTCTCACTCCTTTCTCTCCGGATTTTAAGTTTAGTTTTGTTTTAATTTTTTTGTTTTCATAGTTTTGATTTTTTGAGAACATACATTATTTATTGTATATGTATTCTTAGTTTTTGTTTTTATACTGATGTAGTTGATTTTGTTACATGTTATTTATTTATTGTTTATTGCAACATAGTTATTGTATCAATGGTTTATCACATTATTACTATTTATGTATTTATTGTTTTACTCATTATGATAATATGTATTTTATTCATTTTTTATGGTCATGGTATTATTATACATGGTTTATTTGTTGTGGTTTTATTTAATATGTATATGATATGTTTTTTAGTGAGCCCTGAACCCGAGGAAGTGGTATACGAAACACGGCCTGTGTCGGGTTTGGCACTCTTCATCCGTGGAGCAATAAAGGCAATTTTAGAACTCCCTGCCACGTCTCTGGACTGGTTTCAACCTTGAATAGGTGCCATGAACCGCTGAGAAAAAAAAAAAAAAAAAAAAAAAGAGTACTGATGCCTTCCCAAGTTCATCAGTCTCCACGCATCAATCAAATCATGGTCTTGTACAAACTTCTTATATCATTTCCTGTTTGCCCTTCTCCCTTCCCTGTGCAATCTCTCACAATCTCCCAGGGCATATTGAAATCTCCTCCACATATCTTCACTCCCTCCCCCAACATGTTCACTTTCATATCCACCTCCTCCCAAAACTCTTTTTGCGTCCCAGTGGGTGCATACACATTAATCACACACAACCATTCCTCCCCTACCCTCATTCGCACCATTAAATATCTACCCCCCCCCCCCCTATCTCGGACGACCGAATGCACCTCTACCTTCAACCTCCCATCAATCAGCAAAACCACCCCACCTTTCTTCCGCTCATTCATATTAGACGCAAACAGCAGCTTTCCATACCCTTTTGGTCTCACCACTGATTCATGTTTCCGTAAATGTGTCTCTTGCAATAATACAATGGAGGCTTTCTGCCTAGATAATTCCTTATACAATTTCTGTCTCTTAAAGGATGAGTTCAAACATTTCACATTCAGTGTAACAATTTTCAATTCACCAAGATCTTGTTCCCCTCCTTCTGCCCCCCTACTCCTCTCTCTCCTTTCCTTCACAGACCCACTCCGCCTCCCCTCCCTACCCCTCCCCTAGCCCCCCCCACTCTCCTACTCCTTCCCCTCCCCCCACCTTCCCCACCTCTAAACCCTCATCCCCTCCCACCCCATGTCCCACCCCTGATCCCCCTCTCCCATAAAGAGAGTCATCTTTCGTTACCATGATGTACTCAGGCCGCCTGCCTCCTGACCCCCCCCTCTGCCCCCTCCTCTAGAACCCCAAAGCTCCTACCCACCTCCACCTCCTTCCCCCTTGAAAACCCCCCTCCCTCCTCACAATCTACCTCCCCGGACTAACTCCAGATCCCCACCCCCCCTACTACCACCCCCTTCTATCCATCTCCCCCCCCCCTCCCAATACCAACATTCCTCTACCCTTCCCCCCCTTACACCGCTACACCATCAGAATCGCAATTTTACATTTCCTCATTTTCAACCTGCTCCATTCTCCGCCTCTGGTGCTTCTCCTGTGCTCTCTCTGTTCAGCCTCGCCAGCCTTCTCCCCGTCGCTGGAACTCTGTGCCACCGTAGGCCACCCCTCTTTGCACTGGTCACTCCTCCCATTGTAGCCGATCCGGATGTCCTTCTCTCCCCCTCTGGCAAGTTCGATAATCCAAGGCTTTTAAGCGCTTTCCAGGCTTCCTCACTTGTCTGCACCTTTCTAGATCGTCCCTTTACAGTCATCAACAGTCCAAATGGGAATAGCCATTTATATCTCAAGTCCTCTTTTCGCAAATAAGTCATCACTTCTTTAAGGTTTCTTCTGCGCTGGAGGGTACCCAAGGATAGGTCCTGAAACAGCTCAAGCCTGTGCCCTTCCCAGATTAATTGTCGCTCCACTCGGGCTGCACTGAGTATCTTTTCTTTAGTCTTGAAAGAACTCAAACACACCACTATATCTCGTGGCCTGTTATCCCTAACCGGCCCCAGGCCTCTATGCGCTCTCTCTATTTTGATACTCTCATCTTCTCCACCTTCATCAGGCCCCTCTTGATGCAGCAGCGCTCTGAAAATTTTTCCTAACACTGCTTCACAATCCTTATACTGCACCTCCTCTGGGAGGCCCCGCACTCTAAGGTTGCACCTTCTAGAGCGGTCTTCCAGGTCCTCCAATTTCATCTGTTGTTCGGCTTGCCAGCTCTTCACTTCCTCCCACCCTCTCTGCACCTCCTCCAGCATGTCACCTTGCTGCTCCACCTGGCTCTCTACTTCATCTAGACGATTGCCAATGTCCACAATATCTTGTCTCAGAGCCTGTATGGACTCCTTCAGCTCATTTTTCACCCCACTGAGCTCCATCTTGATCTCCTCCTTCAGCTCTGTAAAACAACCTTTTAGCATTGCCCCCATTCCTGGGCTGCATGCACGCTCCATCTCCTCCTCCTGCTCAGTAGGATCTTCTCGCTGTAGCCCACCATCCTTCTCTCCCTCCTTTCTTCCTCTTGTGGTCGCATATGAGGATCTGTATTCCGCCAACTTCTTTTGCACGGCTTGGCTCCCCTTTGCCTTATCCATGCTCACTCTTCTCCCTCCCCACGGACCGTGTGTCCGAGGCTCTTGCTTGCAGTCACTTGCCTTTCCAACAGTCTCTCAACCCCTCTTCTGGGCCTCCCCTGGGGGGCAGCACCTTTGTCTTGTACTAATAGTGGGCCACTACTGTGTACAACCCTCTTCTTTTTTATTCTTTCCTGTAATATATAGTTATTTTATTTTCTTTAATATATAGTTGTTTTATTTATTCCAAGCAATGTCCCGCTCCCCTCCTCGGTCGGGCTGCTCTTTCGACTCAGTGGACCTGTACAACGCTCTCCACTTCTCCTCCACTTTTCCAGGGCCTAACTCAGCCCCCTATCTCCAGCCCCTGCAGGTCCCGCTGTGCCACACGATCACCCGGACTCCACACCAGCCCTGGACAGGCTCAGTTCTTCCGCCCCCCAGGACCCCCTCTTCTCGCCTGCACTCACCAACCTCAGGCTTTATTGCACCAGCGCCGTTTCTCCGCTCCTCCCCTCAGGCCTCCTGTCCTTGCTCAGCACACCCGTTCTCCGCTCCTCTTTCCCAGCTGCCCAGCAGCACTCCTCTCTGGCCAGCAGCCAGCGTTCTTCTCTGGCTGACCACGCAGCTTCTTCTCTGCTGTTTGTCTCCGCCGCTACCCGCTGCCTCTCTGCTGGTCTGCTCCGAGTCCCCTCTGCTGGCTCACTTCGCGCTCCCTTCTGTCCCTCTGGACTCGATCTTGCCTGCCTTTTCGGCACACGGCAGCCCACTCGCTGACTCACCAGCTGGAACTCTGTCCGTCAGCTGCCACCACTCTGTTGCACCACGCGGTCAGCAATTCAGGCGGCCTTCAGAGCTCGTCTCCCCACTACGCTCTAACCGGGATCCATGCTCTCCTTTCCGCGGCTTTCACTTTCAGCTCGGCACCCTACTTCCTGCGCTGTGTTTCTCCATGCTAATTACACATTTAAGGGCGCATTTCCCACTGTTTACAGGCGTGGATGGCGGAGCGCGATCGCTAAGCCACCATCTATCCCAATGACATCACCGGAACCCAAAAAGACTGTTTTGAGGGAAAGATCTTTAAAGAAGACAAATGTCAATGATTCAAAAGGGGCAGACAACAGTGCTCAAAGAATGAGACCTAAATCCCAAGATCGAACCACCGAATGCTGGGAGGGGGCCATAAGTGATGCACCCTTCTAAGGAAACATACCACATCCAGGTGTGAGGTGATGGAACCGTCAGCTACTGAGTTTTTAAAGCAGGACATGGCTGCAATCTATATCTTCAGGAAACTGAGGGACAGACCCTTTTCAAATCCATCCTGAGAAAGCTAATAAATGATGGCAAATCAGCATTCTGAGGGATTAAAGTGGTACTCCTGATACTAGCCCTCAAAGATGCACCACGCTCATACTTAAGCCAGACAGGTGGAACCTTGCTTTGCCTTCAAGAGTGTGGAAACTACGGCCTGCAGGTAGTCTTTGCATGCTGAACTCCACCTTTCAAGGACCAAATCATAAGTGAGAAGAGAGCCAGATCTTTTATCAGGACAGGGCCCTGGCACAGCAGCCCCCAGACCTGTGGAAGGCACAGAGGTGGGGCCATCCAGGAACCACAAGTGAAGGTCTCTGCAGCCAATCTGGCATTACCCGAATCACCAATGCCCAGTGATGCTCTGACAAAGCACTTGCCCAATCAGAGACCATGGCAGAAACACATACAGAAGAGGCTTCTGAGATCAAGGCTGAACCAAGGGCATTAACACACTGGGTCCCCAACTCCTTGCATGAACTGAAGAATCTCTCCACTTTAGCACTGACAGGGGTCATCGTCAAATCCTTCCAAGGACTACCCCCAACAGTCCAGAATACGCTGGAATGCAGCTGGGGTTGGCTCTCACTCCCCTGGAGTGAGACAAAGTCTGCTTCCACATTTTTCCATGCCCACAATGTGCTGTGCCGACAGCTCCAGAAGATTTTGCTCCATCCAAGGAAACAAGAGGGCCATCTCCAGGGCCACACCCACATGCTTGGTGCCACCGCCGTGGCATTGTCAGAGAACACTCCGACCACCTGGCCTGCAACCAGATGGCAGAGATGCCAAGATGGCCAGGCAAATGACCCATGCTTCTAGGCTATTGATGGCCAAGCTGCCTCACACCTGGACCAAACACCCCTGCACAGACTGACTTTGCAATGAGCCCCCCAGTCAAACAGACTGGCATCTGATGTTAGGATAAGCCACGGCGGAACATCGAGAGGCAGTCCCCTTGTTCAAAAGTGTCAGGCTGAGACCACCAAATCAGGCTGGATGCTACTGACGGAAGAAGAGGAAGTCTAATTTTGAAGTCTGGCAAACAAGTCGAGCAATGCGATAGAAGGGACTGTTGGAGAGGCTGCATGTCAGCCCTTGCCTAAGGGGCCAATTTCAGGATAGCTGCCATAGATCCCAGGAGCTAAAGATAGTCCCAAACCTTGAGATCTTGTTGTTGCTAGAAAGTCGCCAACTGTGTCAGAAACTTGGAAACTCTCTTGATGGTCAAGAAGACTCTGCCAGCACAGGTTATAAAAAGAGCTCCCAGATACTCCAAGGACTGAGAGGGATCCAAGTGATTCTTGCTTTGATTCATCATCCAGCCAAGACCTTCCAGAAACTGTACCACTCATGCTGTCACCTCAACTGCTTCCAATTGCGACCTGGCATAAATCAACCAGTCAAAGTAAGGGTGTACACAGATGCTCTCATGCAACAGAGTTGCTGCTACAATGACCATGATGCCAGAGGTGGTTCTCAGGGCTATGGTGAGGCCAAAGGGCAGAGCACAAAGCTGAATGTTATTGCCCAGAACAGCAAAGTGTAGAAACTTTGCTGATCTTTCCGAATTGGAATACAGAAGTACACCTCCACCAGATTCAGCGAGGATAGCCACTCCCCGCTGCAGACAGCTTGAATGATGGACCAAAGCATCTCCATCTGGAAGCGAGGAACCCTCAGAGAGGAATGAACTTCTTAGTTCGAGGAAGGGCCTGAAGGAAACTTCCTTCTCTGGCATGACGAAGTATATGGAGTACCTTTCACAGCCCCATTGAGTGAGGATCATGGATACAACAGCCTCTCCAGGGTGGCCTGAACTGCAGCCTTCTTGGCTTCGGAACCACAGATAGAGACCACAAAGGCATCGAAAACAGCAGTTATGTCCTGAAGTGCAAGGAGCCTGAATAACATCAAGCACCCAATGATCTGCACTAACCCGGACACATTCCCGGTGAAAAAAATGTAGATGGCCACCCACTGGAGGCACCTCAGAATGAGCTCCCCGCCCACCACTGCCCAGAGGAGTTGGCCCTCGAAGAGGAAGTGTCACTAGACCTGCGCGTCCCACGAAAGGCTGAGTCCTGGTTTCAGCACCTCAGAAACCAAGGACTAACTTTTCCTAGCCGGTACTTTTGAGAGTTCTGGGTGTCCTGGAAGCAAAATCAAGAAAAAATGTGAAGAGGCAAAAGATTAAAAGAGAGCATGCCTTCAAAATCCACTAGACCTAACCTCTGGGAGGTGCTGGAGCATGGAATCCGCTAGGTCATTTTCAAGCTTCGAGGTCTTCACTGAACAGTTTTCCCTTAAAGGCAAGATTGGCCAGATGAGACTTAGAGGCCTTGTTCTCCATCCAATTCTTCAGCAACCTTTTTTGCCACTGTGGTCACCGGAATGTCCCTAGCCAGACAAGATCATAAATGATATCAGCCAGGTAGGCCGCAAGCAGAAGGCCAACCAAACAGAAGCATTGCCCTCGGGGAGCAATTGCAAATGAAGAAAGATTCATGCAGTCAAGCCTCCACATAGCGCTACCTGAAGGATAAGGGACAAGGCCAAGAACCCAGTCGAGAAGTGCCTCCATCTTACAATCTAGCTCAGGGGTGGCCAACTCCGGCCCTAGTGCACCACGATCCAGCCTGGTTTTCAAGATGTCCCTAATGGATATTCATGAGGTATATTTGCATCCACTGCCTCCCATTGCATGCAAATATACCTCATGAATATTCATTAGGGACATCCTGAAAACCAGGCTGGATAATGGTGCACTAGGTTCGGAGTTGGCCACCCCTGATTTAGCTGATCCTTAAGGACAGCTCCATCTTCTACTGGGATGGTGATACACTGGGTGACAGCTACAACATGTGCGTCCACTTTCAGAAAGCACAGCCATTTAGTCAACTCCTGCTGAGGAAAGGCATGCAGCTTGTTCAGGACTCAAATACCTTCTGCTGAGGAGTTTGGAGAACAACTCTTCAAAGATCATGTCCTTGAGGACCTGCAGAAAGGGAAAGACCTTGGAAGATCTATGGACCACCTGAAGAAGAGAGTGACCTTGCAACTCTGTTCTAGGCACGGTAACATCTGAAATCTGCAGGGAAGAGGCCACCTGAGAAAGCAGGGCTGTCAATTCATTGCTCTGAAAGAAGCAGATAATGTATGGGTTTTCCAGCTCTTCCTTCAGGAGAGAATCCTTGTCGACCACTGCAGGCTCTTCATCTCAATCAATCTCCGGCTCAGGCTCTCGAGAGATGTGTAAGCCACCTGAGGCCTCCCGTTGGTGTTGGCAGTTACTACAGGCAATATCTTGACATGGCTATCACTCACTAAGGTAGATAAGCCCAGGTTGGGCAAGAAGCTGGGAAGTTTCTCTGCTCTTACTTCCACTGCTTTGCCAGGCATAGTAAACCTACTGAAAGAACGATAAGAAATCAGTAAACAAAGACCCTGAACACAAGGGCAGAGCCTGAGCTGTTCCCCCGATAAGCAAAGATAGTTCCTCCTTCCTGGACCTTGCCTGGTAAAGCAGAAGAGGAGGAGGATCAGGACTGTGCAAAACCTCCATGCAAGCCTTCCCCTACTGAGAATCTCAACTGGAAGAAGTATCCTTGTCCACAGCCAAATGTTCATCTTGTCTTGTAGGGCAGTGTTCAAAGAATCCATAGGTCCGGCTTGGCATTTACCGCAGCCCAGACTGCATTTCTTGTGTGCTGACATGCAGCGTTTCTCCCCCTTAGCACAGCAGTGTTCGCTATATTTACAAATGAACCCTTTACATATGTAACTTACATGCAAAAGCACAGCAGTTACCCATGTTTGGCTGCAGGCTTCATGTGCCCAAAAAAAGGAAGAAAATAGCACTCAAAACACACGCTCCAATGCAGATCTCAATGACAAACCACTTCCACGGAAAGTCAGGCTGCCCCCCATGACTGTGAATGGCAAATGTAGACACAATAAATAAGGTCAAAGACGGCACTTACCTAGGAAGCCCAGGAACGAAGACAGTGCTGGGGCTCAGGCCTCTCCCGAGTGCTCTGCTCTCTTTCATATACCTTCTTTCCTTCTGAGCATTGCTCTGGGGAGGTTGGGGGAAGGAGGGGAAGAGAGGCTGAATTCTGTGTGAAGACAGGATCTTGATGAAGCTGAATCTTGGGCTCTCAATCGGTCAGGTACTGATGGTGAGGACAGCCCTTTTTCCCCTCCATAAGGGAACTCCAGCAGGGTACCCTTAGATATTTATTTATTTATTTAGTGTACACTTGTATCCCGCTACTTCCAGCGATCAGCAGCGGTTTGCTATACATAACAGTATGGTTGTACAGACCATGGATTAAAACATACATAATGATTCAGTGGAAAAGTACAAGACACAACACTCGGATTACAGGTTTACATTTGATTGCAAGACAGTGATTTCACATGTATATACATATTTACAGATATGCTCTGAAGACCTCTGTTTGAGCTCTACTGTATCCACAGTGCCCCTTAGGACAGCTGCCCAGAAGTTAATTCACTTTCAAAACCAGCTGGCCCTGATTCTCCATCCACCATCTACAGGAGAAAGAGAAATATTGTAGTGTGCCTCTAAGCCACACTGAGTCAAGTAGCAGGATGATGTCACTAGAAGTTTCTAGTAGTTCTCGTCTCAACCTCTGCTGGGAAGGGGAATGCAACCCACTTGTCTGGACTGGTCAAGCAGGATGAACATGAAACTAGTTTTGGCTGGGAGGAGGGTTTTGTCGAGACACTGGAGAAGGGGGGAATCTTTCTGGATGAAGAAATGGTATAGGGGTATGTGTGCCGAGTTGGAGTTATAAAGTGCACGGTATATAGGGAGGTATGGCAGGTGAGGAGACAGTGTGCCCCTGGTTAAGAAATTTTTTTAAGCTGATAGGGCAGTTAAGAACTGAGTGGTGGCACTTGCTAGAAATGTGTATTGGAGATATGCGTTTGGACAGGGGCTGAGGAATGCTTGGGTGGTTATAGAGAGAAGAGAAGGGCAGTGATAAAGGGAATGGGGATCACCAGAGTAATCCAAGCGTATTCTTCAGGGCTTGAGTGAGTCCCATATGTGAGGACTGACTTCCTGCTTGGTCCTGGAGAAAGAGTAGTTACTCACCTGTAACAGGTGTTCTCCAGGAGCAGCAGGAATCAGTCCTCACATATGGGTGACGTCGGCGCCAACGGAGCCCCCATGCGGAGCATTTCCCCAGCTTTCATAGAAAGCCTTTGGGAATGCAGCGCGCATGCACGGTCCCCTTCCCGCCCAAGGGTGTCATCTTGCTCAGTCTGATGACATAGCTAAAAGACAGCAAAAAAGCAAAAATAAATCATATGACTGAAACTCCAAGGGGAGGAGGGAAGGTTGTGAGGACTGATTCCTGCTGCTCCTGGAGAACACCTGTTACAGGTGAGTAACTACTCTTTCTCCAGGACCAAGCAGGAAGTCAGTCCTCACATATGGGACTCCCTAGCTTAGGGCTACCAGAGGCCCCAAACCGAAAAATGAGCACCCTCTAGAGCCTCAGCATGCAAGAACAGAATCTTCTCTGATAACGCCCCCGACAGGTAGCCCAACACCAGGGCCGGAGGGTAGGAGTTGCCTAGACCCCAAAGAGATTATGGAGTACCGCTTGCCCGAAAGCACTGTCCCTGCGGGACTCCCTCTCAAGGCAGTAGTGGGCCGCAAAAGTCTGGCTTGAAGACCAAGTAGCGGCCCGGCAGATGACTGCCAACGGAACAGAGCGGAGATGAGCCACTGACGCAGCCTTCGCCCTGACACGGTGAGCAGTAACTCGACCCTGCAACGACAGGCCGGCTGCCCTGTAAGCCTAGGCGATGCAGTCAGCTACCCATTTGGACAAGGTACGCTTGGAGACAGCTAACCCCAACTTATTGGGGTCATAAGAGACGAAGAGCTGAACCGCCCGCCGGTGCTCCTGCGTACGGTCAAGGTAGAAGGACAACGCCCTCCTACAGTCCAGGGTATGCAGGACCATCTCAGCCCGGCTAGCATGAGGCCTGGGAAAGAAAGTCGGAAGAACCACCTCCTGATTGAGGTGGAAGGAGGAGACAACCTTTGGAAGGAACTTAGGGTGAGTCCGTAAGACTACCCTGTTCTTATAGAACCTAGTATAAGGTGCTTCTGAAACTAGGGCCTGAAGCTCACTCACTCGCCTAGCTGAGGTAATGGCTACCAGAAATAGCGTTTTCCAAGACATAAAACGCATAGGGCAAGTAGCCATAGGTTCAAATGGTGGGCAAGTAAGCCGTTGCAAGACCACATTTAAATCCCATTCAGGGGCAGCTGGATGCACTGGAGGCTTAAGCAAAAGCAGGCCTCTGAGGAAGTGGGCCACCAAAGGATGACTGGAGAGAGACTGACCCTCCACCTGTGAGTGGTGTGCTGAAAGAGCACTAAGATGAACTCTAAGAGAATTGGACTTAAGGCCTAGGTTGGACAGGTGAAGCAAATACTGCAGCACCACTGGTATCAGGCATGAGAAGGGATTCTCGTTATGTTGAGTACACCAGGCAAAAAATCTATGCCACTTAAGGACATAAGACTTTCTGGTGGACTGCATCCTAGAGGCCAAGACTACGTCCTCCACTTCCCTAGGCAGTAGTAAAGGTGCTAGGACTACCCTTTCAGCAGCCAGGCCATCAAATTGAGGGACTGGAGATTGGGGTGCAAGAGAGATCCCTGCTCCTGAGACAGGAGATCAGGCTGCATCCCTAATGGAAGAGGAGTGTCCACCGCTAGTTGCAACAGTAGTGGGAACCAGGGTTGCCTTGGCCACCTGAATCACTGAGGCCTTGTCCCGGATCACCTTGAATAGTGTCTTGGACACTAGAGGCGTGGGAGGAAACGCATACAGGAGGCCTGTAGACCATGGAATGAGAAACACATCCGCTGCTATTTTGAGAGGATGCGGTTGTCTGGAACAGAACTTGGGAAGTTGACGGTTCAGAGGACTGGCAAAGAGATCTATGGTTAGAAGACCCCATCTCAGGAAGATCTGTTGAACCACTAAAGGGTTCAAACTGCCATTCGTGCGGCTGCAGAATCCTGCTCAATCTGTCTGCCAGGTAATTCTCCTGACCTGGGAGGTAGACTGCTTTGAGAAGAATGCCATGATCGACTGCCCAGGAGCAGAGTTTCTGCGCTTCCTGACAGAGAAGGCAGGACCTTGTGCCCCCTTGTTTGTTCACATAGAACATAGCCACTTGATTGCCCGTCTGAACCAAGACGGACTGGCGAGAGATGAGATGAGATAAAGTTTTAAGGGCTAAGCGGATAGCTCTCAGTTCTAAGAGATTGATCTGCTGTGCGGCCTCCCAAGGAGTACACAGGACTTGAGTACATGCCCCTTGGCAATGTGCACCCCCAACCTTGAAGAGAAGCATCGGTTGTCAGCACCTGAGAGTGTGGAGGTGCCTGAAAAGGCACCCCTTGCACTAGATTCGGAAGATGAAGCCACCATTGCAGAGAAGACTGTAGTAGGCTCGACACCCTCACTGTGTCCATGAGGCTTCCTGTGGCCTGATGCCACGGAGTCCTGAGGCCCCACTAAGCTGGTCTCATGTGTAGACGGGCATTTGGAGTCACATAGACCGTGGATGCCATGTGGCCTAAGAGCCTCAGGAATTGTCTGGCAGAGACCAGAGAATTCCTGTGGAATAGCCTGGCTAGAGCCATCAATCTGTGGGTCCTGTCCACTGGTAGAAAGGCTTTTGCCTGAAAGGTGTCCAGTCGAGCTCCTATGAACTCCATTTTCTGGGAGGGACGCAAACTGGACTTTGCGAAGTTTATGACAAACCCCAGGTGCAGAAGCAGAGCGACAGTGCGAAGGGTGGCTTGATTGGCCTCTTGCGGGGACTGACCCCTGATGAGCCAATCATCCAGATATGGAAAGACAAAGAGGCCTTGAACCCTGAGGTAGGCCGCCACCACCGCCAGGCACTTGGTGAATACCCTGGGAGCGGAAGTAAGGCCAAAAGGCAGTACTCTGTACTGATAATGATTTCCTCCCACTACAAATCTGAGATATTGTCTGTGGTCTGGATGAATAAGGATGTGAGTATAAGCATCCTTTAGATCTAAGGAGCATAGCCAATCTCCCTGCTGGAGGTAGGGCAGCAGGATACCAAGGGTAAGCATCTTGAACTTTTCCCTCTCCAGGAACTTGTTCAGGTTTAGCAAGTCTAGGATGGGTCTGAGGCCTCCTGTTTTCTTTGAGACCAGGAAGTACCTGGAATAGAAGCCGTGACCTCTCAGGTGGTGGGGCACCGGTTCCACTGCCTGTTCCTTCAGAAGACCTGCCAACTCCTGCAGGAGTAAGTCCCTGTGCAGAGGGAGTCTGGGAGGCTCCCCTGGAAAATAGGAGGGGGGTACCTGGTGGAAGTGGAGGAGATAGCCCTTCTGGACTATACTTAGAACCCAGGTATCCCTTGTGACGGCTGACCACCTGTGGGCGAACAAGGCCAGCCTGCCTCCAGTGCTGATGGCAGCCAGCTGAGGAGGAGAGGCTATGCCAATGCTGTCAAAATCCCCCTCCCTGCTGAGCAGGAGCTGGAGTAGGAGGCTTGGGGGCCTTCTGCCTACGGGGCCCATGACCCTGCCCCTTGGCCTGCTGACCCTGTTGGGGAGCTACAGAGGCCTGATAATGAGGGTACTGTTTATAGGCAGATGACTTCCTCGGGTAAAAGATCTTTTTTCCTGAGCCCTTCTTCTTCTAAGAAGGGGTAGAGGTTTTTCTGGACAGCCTTGTCCGGGTGAGAGTCTCGGTCTTGAGTTCGGCAGCCTTGTCAGCCATGGGCTTGCCAAAGAGGTTTTCACCTCGGCAGGGGACATCGACCAACTTGTCCTGCACCCATGGCTCGAGGTCCGATGACTGTATCCAAGCCTGACGGCGTGCACCAATGCCGGCCGCGGCTACTCGGGTCGAAGCCTCGAAGCCATCATAGGCTGCTCGAGATATAAACTTCAAGCACTCACGAATACCCGATGACAGAGCATTGAACCTCTGCAAAGGCTCCTCAGAGAGACCAGCAGAGAACCCAGCAATCTCCTTCACCAGGTCTTGAAGGTACATGCCCATGTACAGCTGGTAGGTCTGGACACGGCAAGCAAGCATAGAGCCCTGGAAGCACTTCTTACCGAGGGCATCCAGGTTCCGGGTCTCCCGGCTGGGAGGCACCGAGGAGTGCATCTTCTGACTCTTCAGACGATGCATGGCCAATTCCACAACCATGGAGTGGTGCGGTAATTGTGCCTTTTGGAACCCGGGGCTCTTGCGGACTCAATAGATGGAATCGACCCGCTTGCTCAAAACCGGCATCGAGGCCGGCGCCCCCCACATGCGGAAGAGCAACCGTTCCAGCATTAGAGGAACCGGAACAGTAAAGGCCTCCTTCGGAGGAGAGTCATACTGTAGGGCCTCGAGCTCCTCGGCTCCTCCTCGGGATCCGCGGGGAATGCCAAAGCCTTGGCCATGTCCCGCACGAAATCTGAGAAAGCGTAGTTACTCACCTGTAACAGGTGTTCTCCAGGAGCAGCAGGAATCAGTCCTCACATATGGGTGACGTCGGCGCCGACGGAGCCCTCGCGGAGCAATTTTCCCCAGCTTTCAAAGAAAGCCTTTGGGAATTGCAGCGCGCATGCGCGGTCCCCTTCCCGCCCAAGGGTGCCATCTTAGCCAGTCAGATGACATAGCTAAAAGACAGCATAAAAATTTGCAAAAAAACTAAAGCAGATAATTGCAACTCCAAGGGGAGGAGGGAGGGTTGTGAGGACTGATTCCTGCTGCTCCTGGAGAACACCTGTTACAGGTGAGTAACTACGCTTTCTCCAGGACCAAGCAGGAAGTCAGTCCTCACATATGGGACTCCCAAGCTTAAGGCTACCGGAGACCCTAAGCACAAAATGAGCTCCCTCTAGCTCAGCAGTACAGAAGGAAGGAATCTTCGCTGAATTATTACCCACCGGTAGCCCCCATCCGGGATGGAGGGTAGGAGTTGCTCAAACCTCGAAGAGATTTCGGAGGACTGCCTGTCCGAAAGCACTGTCTCTGCGGGACTCCCTCTCGAGGCAGTAATGGACCGCAAAAGTCTGGCTCGAAGACCAAGTAGCGGCCCGGCAGATGTCTGCCAATGGAACAGAGCGGAGGTAAGCCACTGACGTAGCCTTCGCCCGAACACAATGAGCCGTGACTCGACTTTCTAAGGAGAGTCCGGCTGCCCCATAAGCCCAAGCGATACAGTCAGCAACCCAGATGGAGAGAGTACGCTTGGAGACCGGGAGCCCCAATTTATTGGGGTCAAAAGATACAAAAAGCTGAGCAGCTTTACGGTGCTCCCGCGTACGGTCAAGGTAGAAGTTCAATGCCCTTCTACAGTCCAGGGTATGCAGGACCATTTCAGCTCGGCTGGAGTGTGGCCTGGGAAAGAAGGTCGGAAGTACCACCTCCTGATTGATGTGAAAAGGGGAGACCACTTTTGGAAGAAATTTTGGGTGAGTCCGTAGGACTACCCTATTTTTGTAGAACCGAGTGTAAGGGGGATCAGACACGAGGGCCTGCAATTCACTTACGCGTCTAGCGGAAGTGAGGGCTATCAGGAATAAGGTTTTCCAAGAAAGAAAACGTAGAGAACAGGTAGCCATAGGTTCAAAAGGCGGACAGGTGATCCGCTGCAAAACCACATTCAGATCCCAGTCAGGTGCTGGCGGGCGCAGAGGTGGTTTAAGTAGAAGGAGACCTCGGAGAAACCGCGCCACGAGAGGGTCGCTGGAAAGAGGTCTGCCGTCCACCGGCACATGATGTGCTGAGAGAGCACTGAGGTGAACTTTGACGGAGTTGGACTTAAGTCCCAGATTAGAGAGGTAGAGCAAGTACTGTAAGATCACCGACACCGAGCAGGAGAAGGGATCCTGAGACTGCTGGGCACACCAAGCGGAAAAGCGACGCCATTTAAGGGCGTAGCATTTGCGGGTAGAAGGTCGTCGGGAAGCTAGGATGACCTCTTCCACCTCTGCCGGCAATAGAAGGGGAGCAAGGACTACCCTTTCAGCAGCCAGGCCATGAAATGTAGAGATCTGAGGTTGGGGTGTAGCAGGGACCCCTGATCCTGTGTTAGGAGATCTGGTTGAAACCCCAGAGGGAACGGATCCTCCACTGCCAACTGCAGCAGGAGTGGAAACCACGGCTGTCTGGGCCAGCGAGGAGCTATCAGGATCATGGAAGCTTTGTCTCGGAGAACCTTGAAAAGAGTTCGGGAGACTAGCGGTATGGGAGGAAAGGCATATAGAAGGCTTTTCGACCATGAGAGCAGAAAAGCATCCGCCGCTACTCGAAGGGGATGCGGCTGCCGAGAGCAGAAGCGAGGAAGTTGCCGGTTGAGAGGACTGGCAAAGAGATCCATCGTGGGGAGGCCCCACTTCAGAAAAAGTTTCTGAACTACCAAGGGATCCAGGCGCCACTCGTGCGGCTGGAGGATTCTGCTGAGTTTGTCCGCCAGGCAATTTTCTTGGCCTGGGAGATAAACTGCCTTGAGAAGAATGCCGTGGCTGACGGCCCAAGAGCAGAGCCTCTGTGCTTCTCGACAGAGAAGGAAGGAGCCCGTGCCTCCCTGTTTGTTCACGTAGAACATGGCAACTTGATTGTCCGTCTGGACAAGGACGGACTGGTGAGAAGTCAGGTGGGAGAAAGCCTTGAGAGCCAGACGGATTGCTCTGAGCTCCAGGAAGTTGATCTGCTGCGCAGACTCCCACGTGGTCCAGAGACCTTGAGTACATGCCCCTTGGCAATGCGCTCCCCATCCCAGGAGAGAAGCATCGGTCGTCAGCACTTGAGCCGGCGGAGGAGACTGAAAAGGCATTCCGAGCACCAGGTTCGGCCGATGAAGCCACCACTATAGAGAAGAGGCCAGCGGGTCGGAGATGCGCACTAAGTCGGCTAGGCCGCCCGTGGCCTGTTGCCACTGCTTGCGAAGGCACCACTGAGCAGGCCGCATATTCAGGCGGGCATTGGGGGTCACGTGGACGGTGGAAGCCATATGGCCGAGTAGTCTCAGGAAGCGCCTGGCAGAGACCAGGGACTGGCTGCGAAAGCGGCCGGCTAGGTTCATGAGCCGTTGAGCCCTGTCGAGAGGCAGGAAAGCTCGTGCCTGAAGAGTGTGCAATCTTGCGCCGATGAACTCGAGATCTTGCGAGGGGAGCAAAGTGGACTTTGCGAAGTTTATGACAAAACCCAAGTACTGCAGAAGAGTCACAGTGCAGTGTGTGGCTATTGTGACTTCTGGAGAGGACGATGCTCTGATGAGCCAGTCGTCTAGGTACGGAAAGACATAGAGGCCGTGAAGCCAGAGATAAGCCGCCACCACCGCGAGACATTTTGTGAAGACTCGTGGTTCGGAGGATAGGCCAAAGGGCAGTACTCTGTACTGGTAATGATTTCCTGCCACCACAAACCTTAGGTATTGGCGGTGGCTTGGGTGGATGAGGATGTGCGTGTAGGCATCCTTTAGATCCAAGGAGCATAGCCAATCTCCCTGCTGGAGGTAGGGCAGAAGGATTCCAAGGGTAAGCATCTTGAACTTCTCCCTGACGAGGAACTTGTTGAGGTTGCGCAAGTCCAGGATGGGTCTGAGGCCTCCTGTTCTCTTTGGTATTAGGAAATACCTGGAATAGAAGCCTTGACCCCTCAGGTGGTGGGGCACCGGTTCCACAGCCTGTTCCTGAAGAAGACTTGCTAACTCCTGAAGGAGTAAGTCCCTGTGCAGAGGGAGTCGTGGAGGTTCTCCCGGGAAATAGGAGGGAGGGACCTGGTGGAAGTGGAGAAGATAGCCTTCTCTCACCACCTGAAGCACCCAGGCATCTGAGGTGACGTTGGTCCACCTGTGGGCAAAGTGAACCAGCCGGCCTCCTGTGCTGGGAGGAACCAGCTGAGGGGGAGAGGCTATGCTGATGAAGTCAAAAGCCCCCACCCTGCTGAGCAGGGGCCGGTGGTGCAGGCTTGGGGGCTTACTGCCTACGGGACCCGTTACCCCGTCCCTTGGCCTGCTGACCCTGTTGGGGAGCTGCGGAGGCCTGATATTGAGGGTAGTGTTTATAGGCAGCCGCCTTTCTCGGGTAAAAGGACTTCTTTCCCGAGCCCTTCTTCTTCTGGGAAGGGGCGGAGGTCTTCCTAGAAAGCCTAGTTCTGGTGAGAGTCTCCGTCTCGATTTGGGCAGCCTTTTCAGCCATGGGCTTGCCAAAGAGGTTCTCACCTCGGCAGGGGACATCGACCAACTTGTCCTGCACCCAGGGTTCAAGGTCAGACGACTGAAGCCAAGCCTGTCGGCGGGCACCGATGCCGGCTGCGCGGCCACTCGTGCCGATGCTTCAAAGCCATCATAGGCTGCTCGAGACATGAATTTGGAGCATTCCCGAATACCAGTTGTCAAGGCTAGGAACCTCCGCAAAGGTTCCTCGGACAGCCCAGCGGAGAATCCGGCTATCTCTTTAGCCAGGTCTCTGAGATACATGCCCATGTAGAGCTGGTAGGTCTGGACCCGACAAGCAAGCATAGAGCCCTGGAAACACTTCTTACCTAGGCCATCCAGGTTGCGGGCCTCCCTGCCAGGAGGCACCGAGGAGTGCATCTTCTGGCTCTTAAGCCTATGCATGGCCGATTCCACCACCATGGAATGGTGCAGTAGCTGTGCTTTTTGGAAGCCAGGGCTCTTGCGGACTCGATAAATGGAATCGACCCGCTTGCTTAATACCGGCGACGATGCCGGACTCTCCCACATGCGGAAGAGTAGTCGTTCCAGCATGGGAGGAACCGGTACAGTAAAGTGCTCCCTGGCGGGAGAGTCGTACTGAAGGGCATCGAGCTCTTCGGCTCGGGGCTCCTCCTCGGGATCCGCAGGGAAGGCCAAAGCCTTGGCCATATCCCTGACGAAGTCCAAGAACCGGGCGTCCTCCGGAGGGGACTGTTTCCGAGGTTCGGACTCAGGCGAGTCCGAGGGGACACACCGAGTCCGAAATGAATCAGGTGACTCTTCCTCTTCAGACTCCCAGGCCGACTCCGCGAAAAATAACAGAAGGACTCGCAACGGCGTCGCGGGTCCGGGCAGGAAAAGGACCGGCGTCGAACCGATAGAGAAAAGTGAGATAAATCACGAAAAATCAACTTTTTCAGCGGGGACGAGACGGGCACGTCTGTAGGGCTCCGCGGAAAAAAGAAGACTGGCTAAGATGGCACCCTTGGGCGGGAAGGGGACCGCGCATGCGCGCTGCAATTCCCAAAGGCTTTCTTTGAAAGCTGGGGAAAATTGCTCCGCGAGGGCTCCGTCGGCGCCGACGTCACCCATATGTGAGGACTGACTTCCTGCTTGGTCCTGGAGAACCAGGTATCCTCCGAAGGGGACCTTCTCTGAGGCTCGGACTCAGGCGAGTCCGAAGGAACGCACCGAGTCCGAAAGGTGTCGGGCGACTCCTCATCCTCCGTCTCCCAGCCGGACTCCTTGGAGGAGGAATCGAGCAGCTCCGTTCGGGCAGGCATTGATGCCATCCGCCCCGACGCCCTCGGTCCTGAACGGGAGGCCAAAGGTGACCTTGGCCGAGTATCGACTCAAGCTTGCATGGACTCGAGGATCGGCTCGGCCTCCGGGGTCGACTTGGACGTCGATGTCCCGGTGGTTGGGGCAGATGCACCGGTGAGACTGGCGATCAGTGCCCGCTGCTGTTCCATGAAGGCAGCCAAGCTGCTCTCCCAGGCCGTCAACCTGAGTCCGAGCTCAGGAGACTCAGCAGCCCCCGACTCGGGGCCCAGTGCTCCCCTGGAGGTGAGTCCATGAGGACTACAGTACTCACGTGACCCGGGGACTCCATCTCCACACGAGGTTGTTTTGCAGCCTCTCCGACTCCGAAGACCCAGGACTGCGCTTGGGGCTATGCGACTTGGCCCTCGAGGAGCCAAGTGCGTCCACCGACTCCGCCCTCATGGGTTTTTTCTTCTTACAATGCTCCTGCGAGGGAGACCCCCCCTTTCAGAGGAGCCTCGACGCTGCTCAGGGCCGGAGTCCCGAGATGTCGAGGCCTCTGACGAGATCCGGGCCCGACCGGACACGGAGTCAGAGAAGATTCTTTCCTTTTGGTGCTGCCGACTCCTTAACACCTTAGAGGACCATTTTCCCACACGGACCACAGATCATCGGGTCATGATCGGGTCCGAGGCACCGGAGGCAGCAGTCATGTGTGTCGGTGAGAGACATAAGTTTCTTGCACCGATCACACTTTTTAAACCCGCTGGCAGCCATCGGGGGAAAAAGGGCCCCTGCAAGGTCAAAAGACTGGGCTGCCAGTGAAAAAAGAAAAAATGGCGTGAACGCTAGTCACTAAGGACAAAAACCGAAAAAGAGATCCGGGCTCGATACCGACGTATCAGGCCCAGGCGGAAAAGGGAAACCGGCGTCGAACCAAAGAAAAGCAGGTTAACACAGAGAAAATCAACTTCTTCCTTGGGTGAAATGAATATACATCCGTCGGGCTCCGCAGAAAAAAGAAGACTGAGCAAGATGGCACCCTTGGGCGGGAAGGGGACCGTGCATGCGTGCTGCATTCCCAAAGGCTTTCTATGAAAGCTGGGGAAATGCTCCGCATGGGGGCTCCGTCGGCACCGTCACCCATATGTGAGGACTGACTTCCTGCTTGGTCCTGGAGAAAAGAGGAGTAGGTGTGCTCTTGGTTTTTTTACTGTTCATTTCATCTGAGAGTATTTATAAACCAAAAGCTCATTATGTGCAATAAAGTAAGCATTTGAACATACATAATTTAAACAATTCACTTACACAAAACAAAATATAAAAAGAACCATAAAATATTAACATTTTGATTACCTGGTGGGTCACTTAGGGGGAAAGTAATGGTTCTCTGTTCTCTTTGTTGCTTTTGTGGCCTATAGTTGATGGTATTTAATACAAATACAGTTTAAAAAAATGTTGGGATAGCTTTGCATCCCATTCAGCAGAGTGGAAAAAAAAACTAAATTAAGGGGCTGAGGAGACAACTGCACAAGGAAGGGTTGTGTATACTCAGAACTTTACATTTAGTTCTGAGCTTTGGGAAACTATTCCATCTTGGAGCCCTTGAATGATGTCAGGCATTTGTGTGTCTCACTCAATCCTGATTGTTGACAGAAAATTTATTCTCGTCTTTGAAAGGAAAGCTATTCCTCCTTTGTTGTATAAATGGTATTCTATAGTTCTGAGATCCAGCCTATTCTTTTGACCTAGCAGTTTCCTACTGCTCCTTTGGGCATCCAGTATAAATGAAATCAGGGCTAGGATTTGGACACCATGAGCCTTCATTCACAACTATCCATCATTTTTATGATATTTTATATTTCACCACTCCAACCCCAACATACCAGTATGGTTATCGCAGAGAAGATCCTGGACTAGGGATAAAGCACGAGGATTCCTTACAAAACTCTATAGTCATGGGCCCTGAATTAGCTTTGAGGGCTCTATGTAGAAATTCTGTGCTAGAGCTCAGCACTAAAACTCTATGCACAGGGTTTTCTAATGCAAATTCACTGCAGATGTTCTGCTCAGCGATGCTTTAAGCAAACAGCATGTAAATGAGCTGTGTGCGAAACATCTGCGCTAAATAAGGAGAGCAAACCAGGCACATGTGAACAGGGTCTGTGTTCTCATCATCTATATCCTGTGCATTAAAAAGCTGTGCATGTGGTGGAATGCTGTCTGGCACAAACGATAATATTATTCTGCATAGAAGTTCTGCTGTTTTCTTTTAGCACTCACTTCAGCAAAGCCAGAAAAAAAGGTGTGGGTGTTATATACGCAAGAAAACAGACAAATTCCTCCCCAGCATAGACCACAGACTTATGAGATAATGCAACATCTCCTCCTGTTATAATCCTAGCATTGAATTCAGCCTTCTGGTTTTCTGTGCACTTCTCTGGATCTGCGCTGTATAGCTTCTTCCTTTATTACCATTCACTTAAATAGATTTAAAGGTGATGTCGATGCCATTAGTGTAGCCATTTGTGCATTGATTACATGTGCATTAAATCCCTTCCTATATTCTACATCCACACTAACACAGAAAATTATGCACAAACACTGCTCTACAGCCTGTATTAACAGCAGCACACTTTGCTGCACTGAGTCTTGACTGATGCTTAGAACTCCCCATCCCCAGGCTGTGATTATGCCTCTGCAGCATCCTGAGCCCCAGGTGACCCAAGGAACAAAAGACCTGACAGAGATCGAACTGGAGACATTCCGCATGGCAGTGCATTACCACTTAATTACTGAGCAGGCTCTCAAGTCTATTTTTTTTTAAATATTCTTCTGTGATATCCAAAGTCCTGAAATACTTCTCTCTCTAACCTTTTAAAGAAATAACACCACTATTAATCCTGGCCTCTATCATCTGAGTAATAAGACCACCCACCCACTCAGAAAGCGTCGTTACTCATCTGTAACAGGTGATCTCTGGGAACAGCAGGAATTTAGTCTTCACATATGGGTATCGTCGGTACCGACGGAGCCTGCACGGGAACGCTCCCCAGCGTCCAATAGGAACGCTTTTGGGAGCATCCCTTAGCACATGCGCGCTGCCTTCCCGCCATTCCAACTGTCCCTCTTCAGTTAAGTTTGTAGCTGAGTGAAAGGATAGAGGGAAGAGGAAAGAGACAAAGAGAGAGAGAGATAACTCCTAGGGGAGGTGGGTGGGCTGTGAAGACTAAATTCCTGCTGTTCCCAGAGATCACCTGTTACAGGTGAGTAACTACACTATCTCCAGGAACAAGCAGGAAAGCATAGTTACTCATCTGTAACAGGTGATCTCCGGGAACAGCAGGAATTTAGTCTTCACATATGGGTATCATCGGTACCGACGGAGCCTGCCCGGGAACGCTCCCCAGCGTCCAATTAGAAAGCTTTTGGGAGCATCCCACAGCGCCTGCGTGCTGCCTTCCCGCCTTTCCCAACTGCCTCTCTCCAGTTAAGTTTTAAAGCAGAGACAAAGACAGAGAGAGAGAGGGAAAGAAAAGAAAAGAGAGATACAACTCCTAGGGGAGGTTGGTGGGTTGTGAAGACTAAATTCCTGCTGTTCTCGGAGATCACCTGTTACAGGTGAGTAACTATGCTATCTCCAGGAACAAGCAGGAATGTAGTCTTCACATATGGGGACTCTCTAGCTAAAGATGCCAGGGAGAGACCCCAGAGGTTGTGTGCCCCTGTGAAAGGGCTTCACTTCCCCCCATGGACCTCTGGCAATCTACCGGGAAAGGTGGGTAGGATTTGATTAAGTATGGAACAGGTGCTGTAGAACAGCCTGACCAAACAAGGCATCCTGGCGGGAGTCCTTGTCTAAGCAGTAATGTGCTGTGAAGGTATGAACCGAGGCCCAAGTAGCTGCTCGACAGATGTCGTCAATAGATACAGAGTGTAGATGAGCCATTGAGGCTGCCATGGCTCTCACATTGTGAGCCGTGACATGGCCTTCCAGAGAAAGCGTAGTTACTCACCTGTAACAGGTGTTCTCCAGGAGCAGCAGGAATCAGTCCTCACTTATGGGTGACGTCGGCGCCGACGGAGCCCTCGCGGAGCAATTTTCCCCAGCTTTCAAAGAAAGCCTTTGGGAATTGCAGCGCGCATGCGCGGTCCTCTTCCCGCCCAAGGGTGCCATCTTAGCCAGTCAGATGACATAGCTAAAAAAGACAGCATAAAAATTTGCAAAAAAGTAAAGCAGACGATTGCAACTCCAAGGGGAGGAGGGAGGGTTGTGAGGACTGATTCCTGCTGCTCCTGGAGAACACCTGTTACAGGTGAGTAACTACGCTTTCTCCAGGACCAAGCAGGAAGTCAGTCCTCACTTATGGGACTCCCAAGCTCAAGCCTACCGGAGACCCTAAGCACAAAAATGAGCTCCCTCTAGCTCAGCAGCACAGAAGGAAGGATCTTCGCTGAATAATTACCCACCGGTAGCCCACATCCGGGATGGAGGGTAGGAGTTGCTCAGACCTCAAAGAGATTACGGAGGACTGCCTGTCCGAAAGCACTGTCCCTGCGGGACTCCCTCTCGAGACAGTAATGGACCGCAAAAGTCTGGCTCGAAGACCAAGTAGCGGCCCGGCAGATGTCTGCCAGCGGAACAGAGCGGAGGTAAGCCACTGACGTGGCCTTTGCCCGAACGCAGTGAGCCGTGACTCGACCTTCCAAGGAGAGTCCGGCTGCCCCATAAGCCCAAGTGATACAGTCCGCAACCCAGATGGACAGAGTACGCTTGGAGACCGGGAGCCCCAATTTATTGGGGTCGAAAGATACAAAAAGCTGAGCAGCTTTACGGTGCTCCCGCGTACGGTCAAGGTTGAAGTTCAGAGCCCTTCTACAGTCCAGGGTATGGAGGACCGTTTCAGCTCGGCTGGAGTGTGGTCTGGGAAAGAAGGTTGGAAGTACCACCTCTTGATTGATATGAAAAGGGGAGACCACCTTTGGAAGAAATTTTGGGTGAGTCCGTAGGACTACCCTATTTTTGTAGAACCGAGTGTAAGGGGGATCAGACACGAGGGCCTGCAATTCACTTACGCGTCTAGCGGAAGTGAGGGCTATCAAGAACAGTGTTTTCCAAGAAAGAAAACGGAGAGAACAGGTAGCCATAGGTTCAAAAGGCGGACAGGTGATCCGCTGTAAAACCACGTTCAGGTCCCAGTCAGGCGCTAGCGGGCACAGAGGTGGTTTAAGTAGAAGAAGACCTCGGAGAAACCTCGCTACAAGAGGGTCGCTGGAAAGAGGTCTGCCGTCCACCGGCACATGATGTGCTGAAAGAGCACTGAGGTGAACTTTGACGGAGTTGGACTTAAGTCCCAGATAAGAGAGGTATAACAAGTACTGCAGGATCACCGACACCGGGCAGGAGAAGGGATCCTGAGACTGTTGGGTACACCAAACGGAAAAGCGACGCCATTTAAGGGCGTAGCATTTGCGGGTAGAAGGTCGTCGCGAAGCTAGGACGACCTCCTCCACCTCCGCCGGCAGGAGAAGGGGAGCGAGGACTACCCTCTCAGCAGCCAGGCCATGAGGTTGAGAGACCTGAGGTTGGGGTGTAGCAGAGACCCCTGATCCTGAGTGAGGAGATCCGGTTGTAACCCCAGAGGGAATGGATCCTCCACCGCTAATTGCAGCAGGAGCGGAAACCACGGCTGCCTGGGCCAGCGAGGGGCCACCAGGATCATGAGGGCTTTGTCGCGGAGAACCTTGAAAAGAGTCCGAGAGACTAGCGGGATGGGAGGGAAAGCGTACAGAAGGCTCCCCGACCATGAGAGTAGAAAAGCGTCCGCCGCAACCCGAAGGGGGTGTGGCTGACGAGAGCAGAAGCGAGGAAGTTGCCGGTTGTGAGGACTGGCAAAGAGATCCATCGTGGGGAGTCCCCACTTTAGAAAGAGCTTCTGAACTACCAAGGGATCCAGACGCCACTCGTGCGGCTGGAGGATCCTGCTGAGTTTGTCCGCCAGGTAATTCTCTTGGCCTGGGAGATAAACTGCCTTGAGGAGAATGCCGTGACTGACGGCCCAAGAGCAGAGCTTCTGTGCCTCCCGGCAGAGGAGGAAGGAGCCCGTGCCCCCCTGCTTGTTCACGTAGAACATGGCAACTTGGATTGTCCGTCTGGACAAGGACGGACTGGTGAGAAGTCAGGTGGGAGAAGGCCTTGAGAGCCAGGCGGATTGCCCTGAGCTCCAGGAAGTTGATCTGCTGAGCAGACTCCCACGTGGTCCAGAGGCCCTGAGTGCGTGCCCCTTGGCAATGCGCTCCCCAGCCCAGGAGGGATGCATCTGTTGTCAGCACCCGGGCCGGCTGAGGCGACTGGAAAGGCATTCCGCAGATCAGGTTCGAGTGCTGAAGCCACCACCGGAGAGACGAGATCAGCGGCTCGGAGACGCGCACTAGGTCTGCTAGGCCGCCTGTGGCTTGTCGCCACTGCTGGCGGAGACACCACTGAGCAGACCGCATATGCAGGCGGGCATTGGGGGTCACATGGACGGTGGAAGCCATATGGCCGAGTAGTCTCAGGAAGCGCCTGGCGGAGACCAGGGGCTGGCTGCGAAAACGGTCGGCTAGGTCCATGAGCCGTTGAGCCCTGTCGAGCGGTAGGTACGCTCGTGCCTGAGGAGTGTGCAGCCTTGCGCCGATGAACTCGAGATCCTGTGAGGGGAGCAAAGTGGACTTTGCGAAGTTTATAACAAAGCCCAAGTGCTGCAGAAGAGCCACCGTGCGGCGCGTGGCGTTGGTGACCTCCAGAGCGGACGCTGCTCTGATGAGCCAGTCGTCGAGGTACGGAAAGACATAGAGGCCGTGAAGCCGGAGATGGGCCGCCACCACCGCGAGACATTTTGTGAAGACCCGCGGTGCGGAGGACAGGCCAAAGGGCAGTACTCTGTACTGGTAATGATTTCCTGCCACCACAAACCTTAGGTATTGTCGGTGGCTTGGGTGGATGAGGATGTGCGTGTAGGCATCCTTTAGATCCAAGGAGCATAGCCAATCTCCCTGCTGGAGGTAGGGCAGAAGGATTCCAAGGGTAAGCATCTTGAACTTCTCTCGCACGAGGAACTTGTTGAGGTTGCGCAGGTCCAGGATGGGTCTGAGGCCTCCTGTTCTCTTTGGTATCAGAAAATACCTGGAGTAAAAGCCTTGACCTTTCAGGTGGTGGGGCACCGGTTCCACCGCCTGTTCCTGTAGAAGACCTGCTAACTCCTGAAGGAGTAACTCCCTGTGCAGAGGGGGTCATGGAGGTTCCCCCGGAAAAAAGGAGGGAGGGACCTGGTGGAAGTGGAGAAGATAGCCTTCTCGCACGACTTGAAGCACCCAGGCATCTGAGGTGATGCTGGACCACCTGTGGGCGAAGTGAACCAGCCGGCCTCCGGTGCTGGGAGGAACCAGCGGGGGGGGAGAGGCTATGCTTAGTGAGTCAAAAACCCCCACCCTGCTGAGCAGGGGCTGGTGGTGCAGGCTTGGGGGCTTGCTGCCTACGGGACCCGTTACCCCGTCCCTTGGCCTGCTGGCCCTGTTGGGGAGCTGCAGGGGCCTGATAATGGGGGTATTGTTTGTAGGCAGCCGCCTTCCTCGGGTAAAAGGACTTCTTTCCCGAGCCCTTCTTTTTCTGGGAAGGGGCGGAGGTCTTCCTAGAAAGCCTAGTCCTGGTGAGAGTCTCCGTCTCAATTTGTGCAGCCTTTTCAGCCATGGGCTTGCCAAAGAGGTTTTCGCCTCGGCAGGGGACATCGACCAACTTGTCCTGCACCCAGGGCTCGAGGTCAGATGACTGAAGCCAAGCCTGTCGGCGGGCACCGATGCCGGCTGCGGCCACTCGAGCCGATGCTTCAAAGCCATCGTAGGCTGCTCGGGATATGAATTTTGAGCATTCCCGAATACCAGTGGACAAGGCCAGGAACCTCCGCAAGGGTTCCTCGGACAAACCAGCGGAGAAGCCGGCTAGCTCTTTAGCCAGGTCTCGGAGATACATGCCCATGTATAGCTGGTAGGTCTGGACACGACACGCAAGCATAGAGCCCTGGAAACACTTCTTGCCAAGGCCATCCAGGTTACGGGCCTCCCTGCCAGGAGGCACCGAGGAGTGCATCTTCTGGCTCTTAAGACGATGCATGGCCGATTCCACTACCATGGAATGGTGTGGCAGCTGTGCTTTTTGGAAGCCAGGGCTCTTGCGGACTCAATAGATAGAATCGACCCGCTTGCTCAGGACCGGCGAGGTGGCCGGACTCTCCCACATGCGGAAGAGTAGTCGTTCCAGCATGGGAGGAACCGGTACAGTAAAATGTTCCCTTGCGGGAGAGTCATACTGGAGGGCGTCGAGCTCTTCGGCTCGAGGCTCCTCCTCGGGGTCCGCAGGGAAGGCCAAAGCCTTGGCCATATCCCTGACGAAGTCCGAGAACCGGGCATCCTCCGGAGGGGACTGCTTCCGAGGCTCGGATTCCGGTGAGTCCGAGGGGACACACCGAGTCCGGAAAGAATCAGGCGACTCTTCCTCTTCAGACTCCCAGACCGACTCCGACGAGGACTCGGTGGGGTCGGCCCGGGCAGGGCACGGCACCTGCCGCCCCGACGCCGAGGGAGTCGGCGTCGGCGACCTCGGTCCCGAACGGGAGGCCGAGGGTGACCTCGACCGAGGATCGACTCGAGTTCGCATCGACTCGAGGATCGGCTCGGTCTCCGGGGTCGACTTGGACGTCGACGTCCCGGCGGTCGGGGCAGCGGCGCCAGCGAAGCCAGCGAGCAGTGCCCGCTGCTGGTCCATGAAGGCAGACAATCTGCTCTCCAAGGCCGTCAACCTGAGTCCGAGTTCAGGTGACCCAGCAGCCCCCGACTCGGGCCCCGACGGCGTCGGGCCCGACGTCGGCTGTCTCGGAGGCGAGTCCAGGAGGACCACAGGACTTACCCGAGCAGGCAGCTCCGACTCCAGGCGAGGTCGCTTCGTGAGATGCTCCTTCTCCAAGGACCCGGGACGGCTATCGGGGCTATGCGACCTGGCCCTCGCGGAGCCAGGAGCGTCCACCGACGCCGCCCTCGCGGGTTTCACCTTACGACGATGGTCCCCGGAGGGAGAACCCCTGTCGGAGGAACTCCGGCGACGGTCCGAGCTGGAACCTTTGGACGCGGAGGCCTCCGACGAGGTCCGGGTACGGCTGGGGTCAGCGAAGATCCTATCCCGCTGATGCCGCCGACTTCTCAACGCTTTGGAGGACATTTTGCCACAGGGCCCACAGATCAGTTCTTCATGATCCGGGCCCAGGCAGCGGAGGCAAAAGTCGTGTGTGTCAGTTAGTGACATATTTCGGTCACACTGACCACACCGCTTGAAACCACTGGCAGCCATCGGGGGAAAAAGGGCCCCGGCGAGGTCAAAGGACCGGGCTGCCAGGGAAAAACCGAAACAAAAAACTGACTAAGTCAGAAAAACCGAAAAATGGGGAGAAGCGTCGCTGAGAGGGAGCTGCCGTGCTTTCTACCATCTGCACGGTCCAGCGCGGTGAGACCTGGAGGAGGCTGGTTAGCGATCGGGACAGGCGGGAGGAGGACGTGCCTTGGCCCGGAGGACCCTGCTGTGCCCCATAAAGCCCTCCGGTTTCAGTGCAGTAGTGGGAGAAGCGTCGCTGAGAGGGAGCTGCCGTGCTTTCTACCATCTGCACGGTCCAGCGCGGTGAGACCTGGAGGAGGCTGGTTAGCGATCGGGACAGGCGGGAGGAGGACGTGCCTTGGCCCGGAGGACCCTGCTGTGCCCCATAAAGCCCTCCGGTTTCAGTGCAGTAGTGGGAGAAGCGTCGCTGAGAGGGAGCTGCCGTGCTTTCTACCATCTGCACGGTGCAGCGCGGTGAGACCTGGAGGAGGCTGGTTAGCGATCGGGACAGGCGGGAGGAGGACGTGCTTTGGCCCGGAGGACCCTGCTGTGCCCCATAAAGCCCTCCGGTTTCAGTGCAGTAGTGGGAGAAGCGTCGCTGAGAGGGAGCTGCCGTGCTTTCTACCATCTGCACGGTCCAGCGCGGTGAGACCTGGAGGAGGCTGGTTAGCGATCGGGACAGGCGGGAGGAGGACGTGCCTTGGCCCGGAGGACCCTGCTGTGCCCCATAAAGCACTCCGGAGTTGAAACGCGGCCGCGTGTCGCGGCCTGCGTGGCGTGGCCTAAAGGGGCGTGGCTCAAGGGGCAGGACACGCCCCTTTGGCGCCCCTTCGGCGCACGTGAGGTGTCGTGTGGTGTGTCCAGTTTGGAGCCGGTAACAGCATAATGGGCAAAAGGAAGGCGAAGTTGGATGAAAAATCGGGGGCTGGAGCCACAGGAGGAAAAGCGGCGGGCCCTATGGACAAACACGTGACTGTCTTGCTGCCTGGTAATCGATCTCCGGAGGAGGTCTCTTTGAGCCCTGTTCTCCGGTCTCCTCCTCCCTTTCCTCTTCCTGCTCTTTCGTCTACTTTGTCTGGTACCCCCCCTGAGCGGTTTCCCCCTGTTCCTTGTCCTGTAATTCCATCTGTTATAGAACCTGGGAATTTAGCTTCCCCTTCGGGGGAGATAACTTTGCATGATATATGGGCTGCTATTCAAAAGATAGATGTACGTTTAACTTCAACTGTATCCTCTTTATGTAAATTTTCCCAAGATGTAGTGAACAAATTGTAATTTATGGATAATCAATTAGGCTCTGTGGTAAAGCTTGCTGATAGCACTAATTCTCAAGTCCAAATCAGTCGTACTTCTGATGTGGCATTTATACGAGATACCTCTGCTATTTCTTTTCGGCTTGAGGCTCTTGAGAATCGTGCTAGAGCATGCAATTTACGTTTTCTGAATTTTCCTATGACACACTTAATGTCTTCTGATATATTGTTGGGTAAATACTTTTCGGAGATTCTACACTTGGATGGGGATTTACATACGGTTCATACAGTCCATATGCATTATTTGCCTTTGGGTTCTGCTTCCACTCCTCGGGCTGCAGGGGTTAAGGCCCCTTCAGTCTCTTCAGTGGATCAAAATTTGACAGCTTTCTTGGAAGACTCAATGGATAATATCTCAAAACGTAACACTTTGGTTGTCCAGTTTATTTCTGAATTTGCCAAACTGCGGGTTATGAGAGCATACTTTAAGTATCGTGCCGTTTTATTTTGTGGTCAGGCCATTCAAGTCTTCCCAGATGTCTGTCGTCATACGCAGTTACGGCGCAAGCAGTTCCTGCTGTTGAAATCGCAGGTGTTGGCATTAGGGGCAACTTTTTTCCTTAAATTTCCTTGCCGCTGTGTTATTACCTTCGGTGGGCGTACCTATGTATACAATGATGTTGCTGCTTTGAAATTATTTTTGGATTCAAAAGCAGGGGGAGGTATGAGTGTTGAGGGGGAATGATTTGTTGTATATTCAGCTCCCTTTTGTGGGGTGTTTAACCCCTTTTTTCTTGTATTTTGATGGGTTTGTCTTCATTATATTGGTACTTTTCCCCTTGATGTGTATCATTTTATGTGAGGAAAAATTATTTTTCTTGGTTGTAAATTGATATTTCTTGTATAATAATCGCTCTAGTGTATTTCTTGTTGCATTTGAAAACTCTTAAATAAAAAGTTAAAAAAAAGAAAAACCGAAAAATAAGAAGAGGACTCGAGACCGGCGTCGCGAGTCCGGCGTGAAAAAGACCGGCGTCGAACCGAATGGAAAAAAAGAGAAATTCTGAAGAAAAATCAACTTTTTCGCGGGGACACGACGGGCACGTCTGTAGGGCTCCGCGGAAAAAAGAAGACTGGCTAAGATGGCACCCTTGGGCGGGAAGAGGACCGCGCATGCGCGCTGCAATTCCCAAAGGCTTTCTTTGAAAGCTGGGGAAAATTGCTCCGCGAGGGCTCCGTCGGCGCCGACGTCACCCATAAGTGAGGACTGACTTCCTGCTTGGTCCTGGAGAAAGGATCTTACTCTGATAGGCAAAAGAAATACACTGTGCAATCCAGTTGGACAATGTTCTCTTGGAGACTGGAAGTCCCAAATGAGAAGGATCGAAAGCAACAAAGAGTTGGGAGGACTTTCTATGCTGCTGTGTCCTCTGTAAGTAAAAGGCAAGTGCTCCTTTACAGTCCAAAGTATGAAGATTCCTTTCTGCATTTGAATCATGAGGCCTTGGAAAAAAATGCAGGCAGGTAAACCGCCTGGTTTAAATGAAAAGGTGAGACCACCTTTGGCATAAAGTGTGGATGAGTCCTAAGGACTACCTTATCATGATGGAACCTCGTGTAAGGAGGATCAGCAACTAATGCTTGCAATTCACTGATGCCACATGCTGATGTGATTGCAATGAGAAAGATACAGTTCCAGGAAAGGAATTTCAAGGAGGTAGTAGCTAAAGGTACAAAAGGCGGCTTCATGAGCTGCCCAAGAACCAGATTCAGGTCCCACGCCACTGGAGGTGGCCTAATGGGAGGCTTAGTTAGAAGGCGGCCCCTCATAAATCTCGCTATGAGAGGATGAGAGGAAATAGGTTGTTCATTTAAAGGCTTTAAAGAAGCTGAAATAGCACTTAAATGGACTCTTACTGAGTTAGTCTTAAGTCCTGCATTAGATAAATGCAGGAGATACTCCAGTAATGATTCTAGAAGTATTGCAGAGGGGTGAAGACCCTTTTGCAAACACCATATGGAAAACCTTTTCCACTTGAAAGCATAAGAGCGTCATGTGGAAGGTTTCCTGAAAGCACAAAGGACATCCCTTACTTGTTGAGAAAGGTTAAGACCATGAAGGTCTAGGCTCTCAGCAACCAGGCCCTGAGATGCAGAGTGGGGATTGGGATGCCACAACATCCCATCCTCCTGAGACAAGAGATCTGGAGCAGATCCTAACTCCAGAGATGGAGCTTGAGAGAGATGCAGGAGCAGAGGGTACCACACCTGCTGTGGCCAATGTGGAGCTATGAGAATCATGTGGCCTTTGTCTCTCTGAAGCTTGAAAAGGGTTTTGGGAAGTAGGGGAATGGGTGGAAAGGCATATAGGAAGTCCTGACCCCAATGGAGGAGGAAAGCATCCCTGGCCTGAGAACCCTGAGCCAGAATTCTGGAACAGAACCGTGGAAGTTTGGCATTCAACAGACTTGCAAAGAGGTCTATGTCCAAAGTTTCCCAAATTTGAAAAGTTTTTGCTACCTGGTCTGCATAGAGAGACTATTCATGTGGATGCAGAACTCGACTGAGTCTGTCTGCCCAAGAATTTTGAATGCCAGGCAGATACACCGCCAGGAGATGAATTTGATGCTCTCTGGCGAGGGCCCATGGTCGCAAAGCTTCGTTGCAAAGCGACAGAGAGCCTGTTCCTCCCTGCTTGTTCAGATAGAACATAGCTACTTGATTGTCCGTCTGAATTAGGACTATCTTGTAGCTGAGCTGGGTATGGATGTAGTAAAGGCTGTTTGGATGTAGTAAAGGCTGTTAGTGTAGCTGGGTTTAAAAAAGGTTTGGACAAGTTCCTGGAGGAAAGGTCCATAAACCATTATTAAGAAGGGACCCAGGATATCAATGCTTGAACCAATACAAGCATTGTGGAACCTGTGTCCCTTGGGGAAACTGCTAGGAACATATGACCTAGATTGGCCACTGTTGGAAACAGAATACTGGGCTTGATGGACCTTGGTCTGACCCAGTATGGCATATCTTATGTTCTTATGTTCTTATGGAACACTCGAAGATCAAGGAAGATTGCTCTGAGTTCTAGGAGATTGATATGTAAGTGGGTCTCCTGTGGAGTCCAGTTGCCTTGGGTAGAGAGATCTTGCAGATGAGCTCCCCAACCCACTTGTGAGGCGTCTGTTGTTAGAATGACCTGGGGTAGGGGTTTCTGGAAAGGGGACCCCACCCACAGGTTTTGGGTTGACTGCCACCATTGTAGAGACAAAATAAGGCGACTTGTGTTTTCTATTTTGTCTGATAGGCAGCCTGATGCCTGAGTCCACTGAGTGGATAGAATCCACTGGGCTGCTCTCATATGGAGGCGAGCATAGGGAACCACGTGCACGGTAGATGCCATGTGGCCTAGAAGTTGTAACATTTCCCGAGCAGTGAGATGAGTTTTTAACACTGCCTGGGAGGATAACTGCATAATGCGAAGGCAGCGGGCCTGTGGAAGACAGGCCCTTGCTTTACTGGTGTCCAGCACAGCTCCTATGAACTCTAGAGATTGAGTGGGATTTAGGCTGGATTTTGGGATGTTTATGACCAGGCCCAAATACTGAAAGATACGCACTGTGCAAGATAGGGAAATTCTGGCCTCTGACTCTGATGGGGCTCGAATGAGCCAGTCGTCTAAGTAGGGAAAGATGAATATTCCTAGGGTGCGAAGAAATGCTGCCACTACAGCCATGCATTTCATAAATACCCTTGGTGCTGAGGCCAGGCCAAAAGGAAGCACCCTGTATTGGTAGTGCTTTCCTTGAAATAGTAAGCGAAGGAACCTTCAGTGAGTTGGATGGATGAGAACATGAGTGTACACATCCTTGAGATGTAGAGAAGAAAGCCAATCCTGACTCTGAAGGTATGGCAGCAGAGTTCTCAGAGAAATCATCTTGAATTTCCCTTTGAACAGGAATTTGTTCAGTTCTCTGAGGTCTAAAATGGGTCTGTGTCCCCCTGTTTTCTTTGGAATAAGGAAATAAGGGGAGTAAAACCACGTACCCTGTTGGGAAATGGGTACATCTTCTATTTATTTATTTTATTTTATTTATTTACATTCTCTTATATACCACGCTATTCTGCATCAGTGCGGTTTACATTGAACAAACTGAAATTACATTGAACAGGGTATTATAACTTGGAGATAACTAATTTACAGGGAACATGGGCTATGGAGGGTTAAGTGGCTTGCCCAAGACCACAAGGAGCACCTGTGGGACTAGAAACCCTAGTCCTTCCGGCCCAAGGTTGCTGTCCTCTAGTGGGATTTGAACCCCCGACCTTCCAGCCTGAAGTACCTTGCCCCAACCACTAGGCTACTCCTCCACTCCACTTCTATTGCCCCCTGGGCAAGAAGTAAACTGACCTCTTGACTCAACTAAGTGTTGAGAGAAGCCTGAGAATTGAACTGTCTTACCACTGTAGGAGGGGGCATGTTGAAGAAATGAAGCTTGTACCCCTCTCTTACAATGGAAAGAGTCCATTCATCTGCTGTTATCTGCCCCCATCTGGGGGCAAAATGACACAACCTTCCTGGGAGGGTGGAAGGCTCTGACCCGTTCAGGGCCAGGAAGGCCAAGTACTGTAGATGGGAGTCAAAGTCCCTGTGGAGGATGAGTCTGCTGGGCTGGTTGAGGCTTAGCAGTCTGATTTCCTTTGCTTTGGGGGCTGCTGTTCCTTTCGGGCGGACTGACCTGCAGAATGTACCTGCTGGGTATAGGAGGGATAAAACCTCTTCTTTTTAGAGAAGAATGGTTTCTTGTAGGATTTTCTCCTTGCAGGATCAGCTGTAGCCTTGGTGTTATCAGCCAAAGTGGTGTTATCAGCATCCAGCTCATTAGCTTTCTCTTGCCAATTTTTGCCAAAGAGATTTTCGCCTATACAAGGGATATTCCCCAGTATGTCCTGTACCCAGAGTTCCAAGTCAGATGCCTGGAGCCAGGCAATCCTACGAGCACCTATGGCAATGGCAGAGGTTCTGCTTATGCACTCAAAACAGTCAAAAGCTGCACGATCAACAAACTTGGAAACATCCTGGGCATGTTTGACAAGTGTAAGATAATCCTGCCTCTTATCAGGAAGGAGAGGGCTCATAATCTCCTTAAGGAACATTCCCATGTATAAGATGTAGGAACTGATCCTGGCAGAAAGCATAGATGCCTGGAATGTTCGACGCCCAAAGGCATCAAGAGTCCTATATTCACGTCCTGGAGGATTAGATGCATGTCTCTTTGCACTCTTGATCCTTCTCATAGCTGAATCCACCACTATGGAGTGGTGTGGCAACTGAGTTTTTTTAAATCCAGGATAAGGAGGTACTAGATACATGGTATCCAGCCTATGGGAATGAGGAGAGGTGGTAAGAGGTGTTTCCCACATTCTTAACATGAGATCATGCAAGATCTCATGAATGGACAAAGTAGCCGCTTCCTTGGGAGCTTTAGGATATTGTAAAATCTCCAACTCCTTTGCTCTGGGCTCTGTTTCAGGAGCCACTGTGATGGAAAAACCCCTAGCCACCTCTCTGATGAAATCCTGAAAGGATATATCCTCTGGAGGAGACATCCTACGCTTAGGAGAAGAAGGCTCCTCAGGGAGAAGTACTCCGGCATCGACAGAGCTGTCAGAATCCTCAGAGTCATCGAAGGATTCAAAATATCTTCTGTCCGGGTGCTCTTGTAAAGCACGATACCGGTACCGATTGAAGTTGGTACCGGAGGGGTCCGGTACCGGCCTGTCGATACCGGAGGAAATAGCATGACTCGGTGTTGGTAGCATACGCGCCGATGTCCGATGCTGTCAGTACCGGTATCTGTGCTGGAACCGGTGTCGATACCGGTTGAACTGTCTGAAGCTGTCCCGAAGGCACCGATGCCGCAAGGAGAGCCGCCAGGCTGCGCTCAATAGCCAGGAATCTCTGGTCAACTGACGCTGCCGATGCCTGGGTGTCAGTACCAGATGAAGCGGCCGGTACACCAGAGCATGGCACCAGTAGTTCTGCCGAGATTGAGGCCTCGAGAACATCCTGGAGCCCCGATAGTGCTTTGGAAGCCGAAGCCTCCCGCCGGGGCAATTTTGCCTGTACAAGTCCCTCAAGGGCAACGCCAGAGGCATCTCGATGCTTGGAAGGAGATCTACCCTTTGAGGACCGGCCAGATTTATGTTTGGTTACCTGAGATCCATTGGAGGAAGATGAAGCACTGGAAGACGTCGATGCCACAGATGCTGCATCGGAGGGAAAAAGGGTGCTAAGCTTAGCAGCTCGGTTCTGCCGACCCCTCTTCGACATCATCCCACAGGCAACACACTCCGAGATAGAGTGGTCAGGACCTAAACATTTGAGGCACCACTCGTGAGTGTCTGTGACGGAGATGGTACCGCCACACTTGGAACACTTTTTAAAACCCGAAACGGGTTTTTCCATGTTGAGGAAACACTGGGCCTAGTGCCTAAAATGGCGCGTGGCACCCGAAAGACAAAAGGCTGGAAAATCCAGATAAAAGAATATAATTTTTTTTTTTTTTTTTTTAAAGAAAGAACGAACGAACTGGCGGTACCGGTATAGCGTCAAAGAAGGCAGACGCTACCACAAAAAAGAATGAAAAATATGGGATACTTTCTGCGGTGACAGGAAAACAACCTGCTAGCTCCGCGGAAAACGAAGAACTGGAGAGAGGCAGGTGGGAAAGGCGGGAAGGCAGCACGCAGGCACTGTGGGATGCTCCCAAAAGATTTCTAATTGGATGCTGGGGAGCGTTCCCATGCAGGCTCCGTCGGTACCGACGATACCCATATGTGAAGACTACATTCCTGCTTGTTCCTGGAGATTACAGTCTTCACATATGGGGACTCCCTAGCTGAAGATGCCAGGGAGATAGCCCCAGGAAGGTTCCACCCTAGAAGGTGGGATTCCTTCCTCCCATGGATCTCTAGCATCCCATCAGGGTTGGTGGGTAGGAGTTGATTTAGGTGTGAAAGAGATTTTGAAGAACAGCTTGGCCAAAGAAGGCTTCCCGACGGGAGGCTTTATCCAGGAAGTAGTGGGCTGTGAAGGTGTGTACTGAAGCCCAGGTGGCTGCTCGACAAATGTCATCAATAGACACAGAGTGGAGATTAGCCATAGAAGCTGCCAGGACTCTCACATTATGAGCTGTGACATGGTCCTTAAGAGGAAGACCCTTACTCTCATAAGCAAAGGATATGCATTGGGCAATCCATTTAGATAAAGTTCTTTTGGAGACTGGAAGTCCCAAATGACTAGGGTCAAAAGCTATAAAAAGTTGTGAGGACTTTCTATGTTGCTGTGTTCTTTGTATGTAAAAGGCTAAAGCCCTTTTACAATCCAAAGTATGAAGGTTTCTTTCTGCATTAGAGGCGTGAGGCCTCGGAAAAAATACAGGAAGATAAACTGATTGATTTAAATGAAAAGGTGAAACCACCTTTGGCATAAAGTGTGGGTGAGTTTGAAGAACAACCTTATCATGATTAAACCTAGTATAAGGAGGATCAGCCACTAAAGCTGCACTAATGTGACGGGCAGAGGTGACTGCAACAAGGAAGATGACCTTCCAGGTCAAAAACCTAAGGGCTGTAGTGGCCAAAGGTTCAAAAGGCGGCTTCATGAGCTGCCCGAGAACTAGATTTAGATCCCATACCACCGGTGGTGGCTTGATGGGAGGTTTAGTTAATAAAAGGCCTCTCATAAATCTTGATAGGAATGGATGAGAGGAAATTAATTGTCCATTCAGAGGCTTATAAGAAGCTGCAATTGCACTAAGATGGACTCTTACCGAATTGGTCTTTAGACCAGAGTTCGATAAGTGAAGGAGATACTCTAGTATCGATTCTAAGGGTATGACCAGGGGGTTTAATCCCTTCTTGGAGCACCATATAGTAAAACGTTTCAACTTGAAGGCATAAGATCTTCTTGTGGAAAGTTTTCTAGAAGCCTGAAGGATATCTTTTACCTGTTAGGACAGGTTGAAATCTTGGAGATCTAAGCTTTCACCAACCAGGCCGTGAGGTGCAGGGACTGGAGATTCAGGTGCCATAGCATCCCGTTCTCCTGGGAAAGGAGATCTGGAGCATGCCCTAACTCCAGAGGTGCCGCTTGAGAGAGATGCAGAAGCAGGGAATACCACGTTTGGCGTGGCCATCGTGGTGCTATGAGAATCATGCGACCCCTGTCTCTCTGAAGCTTGAAGAGTGCTTTGGGGATGAGGGGAATGGGTGGGAAGGCATAAAGGAAGTCCTGACCCCAGTGACGGAGGAAGGTATCCCTTGCCTGACAGTTGTGAGCTGGAATTCTGGAACAGAACCGGGTAAGTTTGGCATTCAGTGGACTTGCAAAGAGGTCTATGTCTGGAGTGCCCCAGAGATGAAATATCTTTGCCACCTGGTCTAGGTGGAGGGACCACTCGTGAGGCAGCAGTACTCGACTGAGTTTGCCTGCCCAAAGGTTTTGAATGCCTGGAAGATATACCACTAGAAGGTGAATTTGATGCTCTCTGGCGAGGGCCCACAGTCATAAAGCTTCGTTGCATAACGACAGAGAGCCAGTTCCGCCCTGCTTGTTCACATAGAACATGGCTACTTGATTGTCCGTCTCGACTAGGACTGTCTTGTAGCTGAGCTGGGCGTGGAATACTTGAAGAGCTAAATAGATTGTTCTTAATTCCAGGAGGTTTATGTGTAAACCAACCTCCTGTGGAGTCCAGGTGCCCTGGATAGAGAGATGATTCAGGTGTGCTCCCCAACCCACCTGTGATGCATCTGTTGTTGGGGGTGGCCTGAAAGGAGGGGTTGATGGAAAGGAGACCCCACTGTCAGATTTTCTAGTGATTGCCACCATTGAAGGGACAAAATTAGTCGTTGAGAGATTATTATTTTGTCCGACAAATGACCCGTGGCCTGTGTCCACTGTGTGGAGAGGGTCCACTGAGCTGCTCGCATGTGGAGGCGAGCATATGGGACTACATGAACCATGGATGCCATATGTCCCAGTAACTGCAGTAGCTCTCAAGCAGTGAAGGAGGATTTGCCTGCTGCTTCAGAAGCTAGTTGCATTATGCGAAGACACCGGGCTTGTGGAAGGAAAGCCCTTGCCTGTCTGGTATCTAGACAGGCTTCTATGAATTCTAGGCATTGGGAAGGAACTAGTTGAGATTTTGGGAAGTTTAGTACCAATCCCAAGTATTGGAGGATTCGCATTGTATGGGACAGTGCAGTGCTGGCGTCTGCAACTGTAGGGGCTCGAATGAGCCAGTCGTCTAAGTAAGGAAAGACGAAAATCCCCAGGGTTCGTAGAAATGCAGCTACTACTGCCATGCATTTCTACAAAGAAGGAAGAGTCTTACCGCCCAATTTCTAGTATCCCTTTTCTAGCCAAAATACTTGAGAAGGAGACTCAGAGGCAGATCCAGCATCACATAGACATATCAGCCCCTTTGGACCCATGCCAACACGGATTCAGAGAAGCTCATGGAGTTGAAACACTCATGACCTCGCTATTCAACAAACTCATATGCGGGATTGACAACATACAGATGGCTATCGCAATGATTTTCCTTGACATATCGGCAGCATTTGACTCAGTTGACCATAAGATTCTCCTAGCGCGACTCCATGAAAAAGGCATCCAAGGTCTCGCTTGGGACTGGTGCAAATCATACCTAGAAGATCGATGGCAACAGGCCCATATAGGCAACAATACATCTGAGCCCTTCCGACAGAAGCAAGGAGTACCTCAAGGCTCTTGCTTATCTGCGTTGCTTTTTAATATATATATGCAGCCAATCTGCCAAATCACCAGAGACTTCGGTATATCTTGCCTATTATATGCAGACGACGTGCTGATTTTCACACCGATCAACGTCACAAATCCAGACTACTCAGCATTAATCAACTGCTTCAATGCAATAACTGACTGGCTCCTCAATCAGAACATGAGAATAAATTTCAAAAAACCCAAAGTCCTCATAGCCACAAGAAACAAGCGCTTTTCTCCCCCCCACCGACCCTCAAAGTAAGAGATGCAGAACTTCCAATCAAGGCCACCATAAGGTATCTGGGTGTGATACTCGATCAACAACTTAATCTTAAGGAGCACCGTAAGGACAATTTTACTACAAGATAAAAACACTGCGCCACCTGAGACCCATGCTGGAGACCAAAGATTTTCGTACAACTTTCCAAGCAATAGTCACACCTCACTTCGACTACGCGAATATCGTTCTGCATGGCCTCCCCAAGAATACACTAAGTCCACTTCAACTGGCGATGAATGCAGCGGCCCGCATCTTGTCCGGAGCTTCAAAGAGAGATCATATAACACCAATCCTAATGGATCTACACTGGCTCCCGATAAGCTGCAGAATATTATATAAAACCCTCCTCATCACTTTCAAGGCCATTAATAAAATATCCCCTGCATCGATTTCAAATCTCCTCACCCATGCACCAAACAATAGATCCAGGAGACTAGTAGCCGAAAACACACTAGTTACTCTTAGTATTTCCACAAAATGGACTCAACTAACTACTAACAGAGCTTTTGTGTCTTATGCTCCCAAATGCTGGAACAAACTCCCCCCCAGCATCAGATCAATCAGGGACATCATTCAATTTATAAAGGCCATTAAGCACCATTTATTCACTTTGCACTTCAACCTACCTTACCTACCTTAGCATTGCCTTCCGCCTGACCACCCTTAATTGCCTCTCACACAGCTATAACCCAGAACAGAGATAACAGAACTGCGGAAAGTGCTGCTTTTCTGTAAATATCAAGCCACAATGTTACCTGTTTAAATGTATATAGTTTTCCCCTGTTCTTACCCAGTTTATATTCCCTGTTATCTGTAAACCTATGTCAGTTTTATTCTGTCTAGGTAGTATGTTGTTTAATGTGAACCGCACTGATGATGAATAGCGCAGTATATAAAAACTGTTAAATAAATAAATTTCGTGAATACCCTTGGTGCTGAAGCCAGACCAAAGGGAAGAACCCTGTACTGGAAATGTTTTCCCCTGAAAAGGAAACGTAATAATTTCCTGTGATCTGGATAGATGAGAATGTAAATGTATGCATCCTTTAAGTCTAGAGAGCAAAGCCAATCCTGGCTTTGAAGGTATGGCAGAAGAGTTCCTAGAGAAATCATTTTGAATTTCTCTCGAAACAGATATTTGTTCAATTCTCTGTGGTCTAGAATGGGTCTGTGTCCTCCTGTTTTCTTTGGAATAAGAAAATAGGGGGAGTAGAACCCTTCACCCCATTGAAGAATGGGTACTTACTCTACTGCCCCTTGGGCAAGAAGTGTGGAGACCTCGTGATCTAGCAGATTGTCTGCAGAGGTTTGTGAATTGAATTTCTTTAGAACTGTAGGAGGGGGAAAGCTGTGAGAATGAAGCTTGTACCCCTCTCCTACAATGGACAACGTCCAATGATGCCATCTGTTGACAAAGTGGCATAACCTGCCCGGAATATTGGGGGGTTGGGGACCCCTCAGAGGCAGGGAGGCAAAGCTCTCTATGAAGGAGTCAAAGTCCTTGAGGGGGCTGAACCTGAAGAGCTGGTTGGGCTCTCGGGCCTTTTGGCTTCTTTTGCTGTCTAGTTTGTCCCTTTTGGGTAACCTGACTTGGAGTTTGCTAAAAAATGTTTTTTTATAAGGCTTCCTTTTGGCTGGAGTGGCTGTAGACTTTGACAATCCTAAGGTAGAATTGTCAGCATATAACTCGTTAGCCTTTTCCTGCCAGTTCTTGCCGAAGAGATTCTCCCCCGTGCAAGGAATGTTGCCTAACTTGTCCTGTACCCAAGTCTCCAAGTCTGATGCCTGTAGCCAGGCAATCCGTCATGCACCAATGGCAATAGCAGAGGTTCTGATGATGTATTCGAAGCAGTCAAAGGCTTCACGATTAACTAACTTGGAGACATCCTGAGCATGCTTAACTAGAGCAAGAAAATCTTGTCTTGTCATCTGGGAGAAATGGGCTCATAAATTCCAAGTCTCCTGTGACTTCCTTGAGGAACATTCCCATATATGGGATATATGAACTGATCCTAGCTGAAAGCATGGAAGCTTGAAAAGTTATACGCCCAAAAGCATCCAGGGTCCTGCATTCACAACCTGGAGGATTGGATGCATGCCTCTTTGCACTTTTCATCCTACACATGGCTGATTCCACTAACATTGAATGGTGTGGCAGCTGAGTTTTCTGAAATCCAGGACATGGCGGAACTCGATACATAGTATCAAGTCTCCTAGAGTGAGGAGAAGTAGTCAGAGGTGTCTCCCACATTCTGAGCATCAAGCTCTGCAGAATTTCATGGATAGGCAGAGTAGCTGCCTCCTTAGGAGCTTTAGGATATTGGAGAATTTCCAATTCCTTTGCTCTGGGTTCCTCTTCAGGAGCTACTGTGATTGAAAGACCTTTGGCCATATCACGGATAAAATCCTGAAATGACATGTCCTCTGGAGGTGACATTCTGCGTTGGGGAGAAGAGGGAGAAGAGGGATCTTCTAGGAGAAACCCTCTAGTGCCAGCAGAATTGTCAGAGTCTTCGGAATCGGAGTATTCCTGACCCCGATGCTCTTGCAAAGCACGATCCCAGTACCAATTGAAGTCGGTACCACGCTAACCCGGTACCACTTTGTCAATTCCAGCCAGAGATGGCATGGGAAGAGTTCCCACCGGGACCGGTACCGTCATCGGTATCGGTGTCGATGTCGGTGCCGGTGCCAGAGGGACCACCGGTACCGCAGCTGAAAGAAGAGCTGCGATGCTGCGCTCGATAGCGAGGAACCTCTGGTCTATCGAAGCTGCCGATGCCTGGGTGTCAGTACCGGTAAGGACGGCCAGAAGCCCTGAGCATGGCACAGGTAGTTCTTGTGAGGTTGAGGCCTCAAGAACATCCTGAAGCCCCATTGATGCTTTGGAAGCCGAAGCCTCCCGCCGGGGCTGTTTTGCTGGTGTGGTTCCCTCAAGGGCAATGCCAATGGCCTCTCGATGTTTAGGAGGAGAGCTAGCATTTGAGGACCGGCTTTTATGTTTAGTTACCTGAGATCCATGGGAGGAAGAAGAGGCTCTTGACGATGTCGATGCAATGGATCTGGCACCTGAAGAAAAGAGGGTACCGAGCTTTGCAGCCCGGTTCTGTCTTCCTCTTTTAGTCATCCCCATACAGGAGACATTCAGTTGGAGAATGTTCAGGTCCTAAACATTTTAGACACCAATCATGGGTGTCAGTGACGGAAATGGTACCGCCACACTTAGTACATTTTTTAAAACCACTAGTTGGCTTTTCCATGTTTTAGGAATATGGGACCTAGTGCTCAAAATGGCGCCTAGTACCAAAGAGAAAAGTTTCTGAAAAGAAACAGTCTAAAGCCTAAGGGGGTTTTTTTGTATGAAAAGAAAAGAATCGGCGGTACCGGTAGGCGTCGTGCGATAGGCAAACGCGACCACAAGAAAAGAAATTTAAAGACGGAATTTTCTGCGGAGACAGGGAATAGATCCTGTCGGCTCTGTGGAAAATGAAGAACTGAAGAGGGACAGTTGGAAAGACGGGAAGGCAGCGCGCATGTGCTGAGGGATGCTCCCAAAAGCGTTCCTATTGGACGCTGGGGAGCGTTCCCACGCAGGCTCCATCGGTACCGATGATACCCATATGTGAAGACTACATTCCTGCTTGTTCCTGGAGATAACAATAAATTATGGTTCTGGGATGAGTTTAATGGACAGGCTTCATCTTATTTCTATAAACAATGTTCTTACTTGCATATATCTGTAGTATCCTGTGTTCCTAATGAGTATAATGAAGAGCCCATTCTATTATAGTCATCTGCTGTATCTAAAGAAAGAAAAAAAAAAGAGAACATAAGCATGGTCAAGATTTTGTGCTTTTTTCCTTACTTGAACAAAAATAATTTCATGAGGGATTTATCATATTTAAATTAACTATACCATTAAAAATATGTTATATCAACAAACTCCTACTGCATACACTTAGAAAGAAATGACCTTAACTAGTCAAATCTTTCAAAGAATGCTGTTTTTTCTTTTATATGATATCTAAGAGAAATCATTTTTTGTAGATGTATGTGTTTGTTAAACAAAACTACCAGTTATTGTGTCTGTGTTTTGGTTTTAAGTTACTAAATATATATCCATGGCAGTTCATCTTTGATGATACCTAACAGCAGAGAAAACTGCATAATCTTTTAAGATGCACGGCTGGATTCATCAACCAAACTTTGAGCTTCCACTAGGCAAATACTGGCTGAATATCAGGTTTTCCCAAAATCTCTATCATCAAAGGAGATACCTGAGCACCTGAATGGCAATACTGTTCTCCTGCAGCAGGTTAAAAAAAAGATTTTACCTGAGGAAATAGGGGGTTCTGAATATTGGCCAACCCATTTGAGTAAACGCAACACATACTGTTATCCATGGACTCTGGAGGCATTCTCATGACCAGAGAGAACACACGTGGGATTTATTAATCAGACATATATGGATTGCTTCCAACTTGAAAAATATATCAGGTTGATTGATCTCATGCGATTAGTTTTGATGAAGAATTATTTTTTTATCTGAGGGAGTGTTTTACCAACAGATTTTCGGTATAGCAATGGGCGCGACAGTGGCTCCCTCTATAGCAACCCTCTATATGGCTGACATGCAGGATCGATGCATATCGGGTTCATCGTATTTTGACCATGTCCTATTTTGGAAACGGTTTTTAGATGACATTTTTTTTATCTGGACGTCCAATTTACAATCACTCCATGACTTCATCATTTGGTTAAATTCTTTAAAACCTAATATTCGCTTTACAGAACATATTGATCAACAGAAAATTGAATTTTGGATATGCTGGTCTTTGTGGAGGAGGGGGAATTACAAACAACCCTGTTTAGAAAACCGGTACAGCGAAACAGTCTCCTAAGTTTTCAACGTTTTCATCCAGGGGACTTCCGTTTGGTCAATTTTTAAGGTTACGCAGATTATGTTTTTCATTGAATGAATTCAAACGACATGCCCTAGATTTAAAACATAGACTTCTTTGTAGAGGCTATCCCATACAAGTAGTTGATCGAGCTTATCACCATGCTTAACATGTCCAACGAGAATGGCTATTGGATCATGATCGCCCTATTGCTGCATTGCAAAACTCTGAAGAGATTGTGGGGGTTTTACCATTCACAGATCGCAGCTCTGAGATTGTTCGGATTCTTCATAACCATTGGTCTACGCTACAATTACATCCGTGTTTTAACAAGTCCTTGATGACAGCTTATTCCAGGGGTTCTAACTTGAGTGACTTTCTGGTTAAATCTACTTCACCGGTGGACAGACCACCGATTCCACCACGGGGTTCTGGGGGACAAGAGCCTTGCAATAATTGCAATTACTGTTTGCAGACTGTCGGGATTAGTTTGGAAGCACCCGACTCCAACTTACTCTCATACATGTAGGTGGTCTATGAGTTGTCTGTCTTCTTTTGTAGTTTACATTTTACAATGTCCATGTAAGTTATACACTGGAAGGACAACCCGGCCGATTAAAATACGGCTTGGTGAGCACGCCTCTCGTATACGTCAGGGGGTTCAGTCAGCACCCATCGTGGAACACCGTTTGGCTTATCACCATACTTTTGAAGATCTCAGCTGGACGATCATTGATCACGTACCTCATGATCCTCGTGGGGGAGATAGGATCTACCAGCTCCGGTGGCTTGAACAATGCTGGATATTTACTTTAAACACTATCCAACCCCATGGGCTAAATCAGGAGATTGACTGAGCTAGCCTTTTTTGAATTGGAATTTTCTTTATGTACTTTGCCTCCTTTTTGCATCTGTCTGTTTAAGCCAATGAAACTAGGGATTCCCCTGTGAGTGGGGTGTTCCCTTTCTTTCAATGGAGGTTCTCCTTTGATTGACAGCAAATCAGCAAATTTCATGAGTTTTGAGTCCTTATAAAGATGGCCATATGTAAATCTGGCGTTTTTTGACAGTTGCTATTAGTACGGATTAGATGGGCACTTGAGACAGGGAACCAGTCCCGAAACGTGCACGTCATGCTTTTTTATCTACAATTTTCAACTGCATTTTTCAACTACACCATACTTTCAGATAAGTGGAATGTTTAATATATTTGTTTTGGTGGTGAACCTTATATGAATAAAAGAAGTGCACCTTCTGGTGTGGATGATATACTGTTCATTCCTCCCTCGGTATGCTCCAACAAAAAAATTTCTTTGGGGACTATATCGGTGAATGTTTTTTGAGTATTTAATTTTTTCACTGTGACAAGGTCTGTTTCAGTTGATTCTAGATAAAGCAGCATATAAAAAGCAAGCAAATAAATACATACATACTCCTAAAGTGCAGATGGGAAGTACTCCAAAACACATTCGGAAAGTCCACAAGAGATATTCAAGGTACACAGGAGGCAAGTTTCACTCATCACCCGCCGCCTCAACCTCGTCCTATCTCCTCCAACTTCTTTAGGAATCTTCATGCTATTGGACCCTTTGGTTCTCTCCTCCACTGTTTCATCATCTCTTTCCTCTACTATCTCATCTGAGTCTGTTGATGAGGCAGAAGCTTCCTACAATGCTGCACTCTCCTCTGCTCTGGATGCTCTCGCTCTGCCCATGCCACATCCTGTGAAGGGTACTGCACCCTAGCCCTGGCTTTCATCCACTACCCATTATCTATGTTCCTGTGCCCGATCAGCTGAGTATGCTTGGCTCAAATCCCAATCCCTTGCAGATTTTCTACACTTCAAATTCATGCTTGTCTCTTTCCAGTCACCCTAGCACTTGCCAAACAAGACTATTATTGTCCATCTGACTAACTCTCTTGCCTCTGATCCTCGCCGGCTCTTTACTACGCTCAGCTCTCTCCTCAAGGTGCCTCTGTCTCCAACTCCTCCCTCCCTTTCTGCCCAAACCCTGGCTGACTAAAATTCACAAGATCACCCTCCAATTCCTCACGAAGTCAGCTACTTCCCCCTCCTTCCACTCTTCACTCCCAACTTTCCCCCTCTGCTGCTTGGATGTCTCATCACCGCTTGAAAATGAACATGGCCAAAACAGAGCTTCCTCTTCTTCCTTTCTCAGTCTCTGTGGATAACTCTCTACTCCTCCCTGTTTTCTCGACTCGCAAACTTGGGGTTGTCTTTGATGCCTCTCTCGCCTTCTCCATACACATCCATCTGATAGCTAAGACCTGCCGTTTCTTTCTCTACAAGATCAATAAAATCTTCCCATCCCTTCTGAACACACTACTAAGACACTTATCCGCTCCTTAATCACCTCCCATCTTGACTATTTTAACCTACTCCTTGCTGGTCTCCCTTTGAATCATCTCTCTCCTCTTCAATCTGTTCAACACTCTGCTGCACAGCTAATCTTCCACCAGCCTTGTCATGCTCATATTACCCCTCTTCTCAAGTCACTTCATTGGCTCCCTATCCATTTCCGCACCTTGAATATTGTGTGCAATTCTGGTCACCGTATCTTAAAAAGGATATAGCGTTATTAGAAAAGGTACAGAGAAGAGCCACCAAAATGGTAAAGGGGATGGAAGGATACCCCTATGAAGAGAGGCTAAAAAGGTTAGGACTCTTCAACCTGGAAAAGAGAGGGCTGAGGACAGATATGATAGAGGTCTATAAATTAATGAATGGAGTGGAATGGGTAAATGTAGATCGATTGTTTACGTCATCAGTATATAGAAAGACTAGGGGGACATGCAATGAAGCTACAGGGTAACCTATTTAAGACTAATAAGAGAAAATATTTTTTCACTCAATGTGTAATCAAACTCTGGAATTTGTTACCAGAAGATGTAGTAAAAGCTGTTAGTGCAGCTGGGTTTAAAAAAGGTTTGGACAAGTTCCTGGAGGAAAGGTCTATAAACCATTATTAAAAGGGGCCAAGGATATCACTGCTTGACCCAATACAAGCATTGTGGAACCTGTGTCTTTTGGGGAAACTGCTAGGTACTTATGACCTAGATTGGCCACTGTTGGAAACAGGATACTGGGCTTGATGGACCTTGGTCTGACCCAGTATGGCATATCTTATGTTCTCCTGCTGACTTATAAGTGCATTCACTCTGCAGATCCTCACTACCTTTCCTCTCTTATCTCTCCCTACACCCCCTCTCAGGAACTCCACTCTTCTGGCAAATTGCTTCTATCTGTGCCCTTCTCTTCAAATGTTAACTCCAGACTTCGCTCCTTTCACCTTGCTGCACTTTACGCCTGGAACAAACTACCAGAGTCCGTATGTCAGGCGCCTTTTCTGACCCTTTTCAAATCCAGGCTGAAAACTCACCTCTTCACTACCGCTTTCCAATCTTGACTCACCTGATCTCCTTGTGCTTCCCTTGTGTTGTCTGTCTTGACTAGATTGTAAGCTCTGATGAGCAGGGACTGTCTCTTACATGTCTGTGCAGCGCTGCATATGTCTTGTAGCGCTATACAAATGCTTAGTAGTAGTAATAGCAGCAATGTCTGCTATTCTAGCCCCAGCATTCCAGTATTTTCACAAAGCTAAAAACAATTGAACAAACTCAAACTAAACATACCTGTCTTCTATCCCAGAACTACCTCCTGCAGAGTGTGCAACTGAATAATCTGCTCCCCTGCCACAGATGGTAAACAAGCCAAACACAATCGACTATACCTAAAAATTACAAAGCAGAAGACTTCCTTAATTTGCAGCCCTGCTGGACAGGTGGCTCAACTCAAAAGTAATTACTCCTTCCTCTCTGTCCTATACAGACTAGTCTAGACATGTGGGACATGCACAAGCTGCCCTAAACAAGATAAAGCCCTGACAAGTCTGCCCTGAGAACGCTTGCCCTAAAGGCTAAATCTTGCTTGGGCTGCACATCCAAAAAAGAATCCTTTGCAAATGTATGCAGAGAAGCCCAAGTGCCTGCGCTGCAAACACTTCCATAGGTGACAGTTGGTTCTCTGCCCAAAACGATACTTGCATCCTAGTCAGGTGCTGGTAGACCACATGCTCCATATGCTGACACGATAGCCTTTTTCAACTAGCATGCTATCTATGCTTTAAAGGCCACCTGTCCCTTCCTTCAACTTGCCCTAAGTGACAAAAAAATGATCCAACTCCTGAAAAGAGGAGTTTGTAACCTTAAAGTAATTCCACAAAACATGCCACAAATCCAGAAGATGGAGGTCCTCCTAATCCCACCCCTATTCTTTCTGAAGGGGGAGGGATCTCCAGCTGATTGACATGAAAAGTGGACATTTTTGGAAGAAAAGAAGGTACTGCGTGAATGGAAACGATCTGTCTGAACAGCAAAAAGGCTATCTGCATGACAAGACTTGAGGTTTGGAAATTTTAATTTAATAAGCCATTTATAGCCTGCTTCTATCCATAAACAGAATCTGAGGAAGATTACATAAAGATATAAAAAGATTATAACAGTAACCAGATAAAACAAAATTATTCAACTGCAGCAGGCGTTCTCCATAGACAGCAGGATAAGTTAGTGCAGCTGGGTTTAAAAAAGGTTTGGACAAGTTCCTGGAGGAAAGGTCCATAAACTATTATGGAGGGATGTAGAAAAACAGTGGGAAAAACCGAAAGGGGATATTTTAAGGGCAACCAACCTTTTTGTTAAAATGGTAAATAAAGGTAAAAGGAAAAGGAGACCGCTATGGTTTTCGAAAGAAGTAGCTGAAAAAGTGAAGAAAAAGAGGGAGGCCTTCATGAAATACAAGAGATCACAGAGAGAGGAAGACAGGCATCTGTATTTGGAAAAACTTAGAGAAGAGTGCCAAAGGACTGGAGAGAGGCTCATGTGGTGCCTTTACACAAAGTAAGGATGTGGTTGAAAACTCCAGGCCAGTTAGTTTAACTTCAGTGGTGAGTAAATTATTGGAAACGCTGCTGAAAGAGAAAATAGTGAGGTTTCTGGAGTCCAGCAGATTACAGGATCAGAGGCAGCATGGATTCACCAGAGGCAGGTCTTGTCAGACAAATCTGATTGATTTCTTTGACTGGGTGACCAGGGAGTTGGACCGAGGGAGAGACCTAGATGTGGTATATTTAGATTTCAGTAAAACCTTTGACACTGTTCCTCATAGGTGACTTATAAACAAACTGAGCACCCTAGGGATGGACCCTAAAGTTACTGCTTGGGTTAGAAATTGGTTGGGTGGGAGGCGACAAAGAGTACAAGTAAATGGAGCTCACTCTGAGGAAAAGGATGTTATCAGTGGTGTGCCCCAGGGATCTGTCCTTGGTCCGATTCTTTTTAACATTTTGTTAGTGATATAGCAGAAGGGCTTTCGGGTAAGGTTTGCCTCTTTGCGGATGATACCAAAATCTGCAATAGAGAAGACACCCAGGAAGAGGTAGATAACATGAGGAGGGATCTAGCTAAGCTTGAAGAATGGTCTAGAATTTGGCAGCTGGGATTTAATGTTAAAAAATGTAAGTTCATGCATTTGGGCTGCAGCAATCCAAGGGAGCAATATAGTATAGGGGGTGAAGTATTTTTGTCTACTAAAGAAGAGCAGGACCTAGGCGTGTTTGTGTCTGATGATCTAAAAGTAGCTAAACAGGTAGAAAAGGCGATGGCAAAAGCTAGAAGGATGCTTGGGTGCATACGGAGAGGAATGGCTAGCAGAAAAAAGGAGGTGATAATGCCTCTGTATAAGTCTTTGGTGCGACCTCATTTGGAGTATAGTGTGCAAATCTGGAGACCACACCTTCAAAAGGATGTGAACAGGATGGAGTCGGTGCAGAGGGTGGCTACTAAAATGATTAGTGGTCTTCATTATAAAGCATATGAGGACAGACTGAAGGATCTTAATATGTACACCTTAGAGGAAAGGCGGGATAGAGATATGATTGAGATGTTTAAATACCTCTGTGGCATAAATGTTCAGGAAGAGAGCCTCTTTCAATTGAAAGCAAGTTCAGCTACAAGGGGACATGGGATGAGGGTGAAGGGAGATAGATTCAGGAGTGATATGCGGAAATATTTCTTTATGGAAAGAGTAGTGGATCCGTGAAATAGTCTCCCAGTGGAGGTGGTAGAGATGAGAACAGTAACTGAATTCAAAAAAGCATGGGACAAACACAGAGGATCTCTAAAGGTAAAAAGGGGACTGTTATAGTTGTTATGGAAGGACAGACTAGATAGGCTATGTGGTCTTTTTCTATCATCATATTTCTACGTTTCTATGTTTCTATTATTAAAAAGGGACACAGGATATCAATGCTTGACCCAATACAAACATTGTGGAACCTGTGTCTTTTGGAGAAACTGCTAGGTACGTATGACCTAGATTGGCCACTGTTGGAAACAGGATCCTGGGCTTGATGGACCTTGGTCTGACCCAGTATGGCATTCTCTTATGTTCTTATGATAAGTTCTCACTATATGGGTGGCATCTACTACTATTGATCATTTATATAGCACTACAAGGTGTACCCAGCGCTGCACAAACACAAAGAAGATGGTCCCTGCTCAAAGAGCTTACAATCTAGTCAAGACGGACAGTACAAGCCAGAAGAAACAAGTGGTAAACGGGGAAGGAGACACAAGGAGAATAAGAATTAGGAATCAAAAGTGGATTTGAAGAGGTAACCCTTCGGGCTGCCAGTGAAGAAAAAGGGCGCAAAGACGTCCAAAGAAAAATGAAAACTTGAAGTAAAAAAGGAATCAACCCGATACCGAGGTCGGGGCAGGAAAAGGTGCTGGCGCAAGACTGGAGACAAGCTCGAAAAATCAACTTTTTCCGGGATGGAAACAAACGATGCCTGGTGGGTTCCGTGGAAAAAAGGAGACTGAGCAAGATGACACCCTTGGGCGGGAAGGGGACCAGGCATGTGTGGTAGCAATTCCCAAAGGCTTTCTTTGAAAGCTGGGGATTTGCTCCGCACGGGCTCAGTCGGCGCCAACGTCACTCATATGTGAGGACTGACTTCCTATTTGTTCCTGGAGAAACACCATTACACTGTCTTAACCAACAACATTATGTATAATTTTTCAGAAAAAGATGGATTTAATCTGGTGCCACAATGACAATGAGGCCTGGGTGGTTTTCAATGGAGCGAATCCCACACTTGTTGAGAGGCTGACATACAGAAGTGGATTTCGAGATTAAGGCTGAACCAGGCATCTATGCCCATTGACCTGGCCTCCTTTCAGCGACTGATGAAGTACTTCACTTTGGTATTGGCCTGGATCACCATCACATCCATCCAGAGATGTCCCCACCTGTCTGGAATCTGCTGGAGCAACCTCCCACTCCCCTAGATTGAGGACATGATGACTGAGATAACTTCCTTGACATTGTCGTTGTCCACAATGTGTTGTGCTGAGAGTGCCAAATGGGTGATGCCTAAGGCTTAGACGTATTTGCTCTTCAGATGACGATTTTAAGATTCATGCCAAAGAATTGTGCCAATGGTTACAACATCGTGGTTATCCCCCAAAAATCATTCGGGGTGCCTCTAAGAGCGCTTTATATAACCATCGTGAATGGTTGTTATCAGCCCCAGAAGAGAGGAATCTTCGCCATACCAATATGAGGAGCAGTGATAATGATTTTGTTATGGATGTAAATGCTAATGACAATGGGAATAAAGATAAAAATATAAATAAAAATATAGGTGATGACAATCATAATAAAAATGAAGGTGGGACCATAGATTATCTTCGGGATCATAATAATTTTTGCAGGACGAAGGCTGTTGATTCTTCAAAATTTGTTCGGGTTCTCCCCTTCAATCATCATATACACACAGTACACTCGATTTTGTGAAAACATTGGAGTATTTTATCGGTCCATGCTTGTTTTCGGAAAAGTCTTTGTTTTGCTTTTACTAGGGGGAAAAATCTGCGTGATAGTTTGATGTTTCCTTCCCCACGGGTCGACATCCCTAGGGACCAGTCAGGACATTCCCCTTGTGGTCATTGTTCCTATTGTTTGGGATCCCTTTTGGATACCACTTGGATTGACCCTCGCACACATCGGCAATGGTTTTTTTGTCATGCTACGTCTTGTGACTCTTCATATGTGGTATACTTGATTTGTTGCCCATGCGGGTTAGTTTATGTGGGCTGGACAATTCACCCAGTTAGGGTCCGATTATAATTATTGGAACATGCTTCTCAGATCCGTACCCACACTCTTTCGGCCCCGTTGGTACAACATATGCTTTCTCATGGACACAATTTTGAGGACCTACAGTGGAGGGCGATTGACCAGGTCCCCTGGAATCCGTGTGGAGGGAACCGGACTCAGAAACTACAATTTATTGAGCAGCGGTGGATTTTTCCCCTCAATACGGTGACCCCCCCATGGTCTTAACCTGGAGCTGGATTGGCATAGCCTTTTGTAATCCTTTTTAGCCTGTCCTGCTCTGACATATATTTTATGTCCTTTAGGGGAGGTTTTTTGAATTTTCTTTCCATTCTTTGATTGGTTTAGTGAACTGGATGACGTCAGACGCCATGTTTAAAGAGTGCTTCTTAGAAAGTTCTTTTCATTCATTGTAATGTGACGGTTATTTGATTGGTGATGACAGTTTGACCTGAAGCGTGCCGGATTGAAGTGAGAGCCCGAAATGCAGGACTGTGTCATGTGTCTTCCACCTTGATGATTTTATTTATTTTATTTACATTCTCTTATATACCGCGCTATTCTGCATCAGTGCGGTTTACATTGAACAAACTGAAATTACATTGAACAGGGTATTATAACTTGGAGATAACTATTTTACAGGGAACATGGGCTATGGAGGGTTAAGTGGCTTGCCCAAGACCACAAGGAGCACCTGTGGAACTAGAAACCCCAGTCCTTCCGGCCCAAGGTTGCTGTCCTCTAGTGGGATTTGAACCACCGACCTTCCGGCCTGAAGTACCTTGCCCCAACCCTAGGCTACTCCTCCACTCCATTTTGCGTGGCAGTTAAGTATATTTCTCACTGCTGGTTTAATTAAAAGGGACTATTATTTACCAAGGTCTGGTAGTCTGATTTTGTGACCCCGGTACAGGGTATTATATGGTCTGACAAAAAAATGAGATTTTTGGGATGAAAGAACTGTTTCCCTCACTCCTTTGTGTGGACATTGTTTGAGCCGGGTGAGGAGTTTGGCTCCTGGGTTTGGCTTTTGCCTTTGTGCTTGGTTGCAAAGGGGAACAGCAGATTCATCTCCAAAGCCACACCTACACTCTAGGCACCCCCTTGCCTGTTGAATACACCACTACTATGGCATTTTCTGAGAAAGCACAGTTACTTACCAGTAACAGGTGATCTCTGGGAACAGCAGGAATAAGTCTTCACATATGGGTACGTCGGTACCGACGGAGCCTGCGCGGGAACGCTCCCCAGCTTCCCAAAAAGGAAAGCTTTTGGGAGCATCCCACAGCGCCTGCGCGCTGCCTTCCCGCCTTTCCTAACCAACTCTCCTCAGTTCGAGTTTAAAGCTGAGACAATAGAGAGAGAGAGGAAAGGAAAGATAGAAAAGAGATACAACTCCTAGGGGAGGTGGGTGGGTTGTGAAGACTTATTCCTGCTGTTCCCAGAGATCACCTGTTACAGGTAAGTAACTGTGCTATCTCCAGGAACAAGCAGGAATGAGTCTTCAAATATGGGGACTCCCTAGCTGAGAAGCCTGGGAGATCCCCAAGGATATGAGATCCTGAAAGGGGTCTGCGTCCTCCTATGGATCTCAGGCATCCATCCAGGGAAGGAGGGCAGGAGTTGTTTAAGAATGGAACAGGTGTCTGAGGACAGCCTGACCAAACAAGGCATCCCGGCGGGAATCCTTGTCCAAGCAGTAATGGGCTGTGAAGGTATGAACAGAGGCCCAGGTGGCTGTTCGACAGATCTGGTCGATGGACACAGATTTTAGATGAGCCATAGAGGTGGCCATGGCCTTCACATTATGAGCTGTGACATGGCTCTACAGAGAAAGGTTCTTACTCTGGAAGGCGAAAGAAATACACTGAGCAATCCAATTGGACAGTGTTCTCTTAGAGACTGGAAGTCCCAAATGAGAAGGATCAAAAGCAACAAAAAGCTGGGAAGACTTTCTATGTTGCTGTGTCCTATGTAAGTAAAAGCAAGAGCTCTTTTACAATTCAGAGTATGAAGATTCCTCTCTGCACTGGATGCATGAGGAGCTGGAAAAAAGACAGGTAAATATACCTCTTGATTAAGATGAAAAGGTGAGACCACTTTAGGCATAAAGTGTGGACTTGTCCTAAGGACTACCTTGTCATGATGGAACCTTGTATAAGGTGGATTAGCCACTAAGGCCTGCAGTTCACTGATGCGGCGAGCAGAAGTGACCGCAATGAGGAAAATAACCTTCCAGGAAAGAAATTTCAAGGAGGTAGTGGCTAAGGGTTCAAAAGGTGGCTTCATAAGTTGACCAAGAACCAAATTTAAGTCCCATGCCACCGGAGGAGGCCTAATGGGAGATTTAGTTAAAGTTAGGCCTCTCATGAATCTTGAAATAAGAGGATGAGAGGAGATAGGTTGTCCATTGATGGGCTTAAGGGATGCTGCAATGCAATAGCACTCAAATGGACTCTTACTGAATTTGTCTTGTCCTGCATTGGAGAGATGAAGGAGATAGTCTAACAAAGAAGTTAAAGGTAGTGCCAGAGGGTCAAGACCCTTTTCAGCACACCAAATGGAAAATCGTTTCCACTTAAAAGCATAGGAACGCCTGGTGGAAGGTTTCCTGGAAGCATGGAGGATATCCTTCACCTGCTGAGAAAGATTCAAGTCTTGAAGGTCTAGGCCTTCAGTAACCAAGCTCTGAGGTGAAGGGACTTGGGGTTTGGGTGCCACAAAGTCCCTTCCTCCTGAGACAGAAGGTCTGGAGCAGCTCCCAAGTCCAGGGAGGGGGCTTGGGAGAGATGCAGAAGTAGAGGGTACCACACTTGGCGTGGCCAGCATGGAGCTATGAGGATCATAGATCCTTGATCCCTCTGGAGTTTGAACAGAGTCTTGGGAATCAATGGAATGGGTGGAAAGGCATATAGGAAGCCCTGACCCCAATGAAGGAGGAAGGCATCCTTGGCCTGAACCCCCTGACACGGAATTTTGGAACAGAACCGGGGAAGTTTGGCATTCCACGGACTTGCAAAGAGGTCTATGTCTGGGGTTCCCCATTCTTGAAAGATTCTGAGTACCTGATCCATGTGCAGGGACCATTCGTGTGGAAGCAGAACTCAACTGAGTCTGTCTGCCCAAGAATTTTGGATTCCTGGGAGATGTACTGCCAGGAGATGGATTTGATGCTCTCTGGCAAAGGCCCATAATCTTAGAGCTTCGTTGCAAAGCGACAGAGAGCCAGTTCCTCCTTGCTTGTTTATGTAAAACATGGCTACTTGATTGTCCGTATGAATAAGGACTGTCTTGTAGCTGAAGAGGGTATGAAAGACCTTGAGAGCTAGAAACACTGCTCGAAGTTCCAAGTGGTTGATATGAAGAGAGGTCTCCTGTGGGGACCAAGTGCCTTGGGTGGAGAGGTCTTGTAGATGAGCTCCCCAACCTGTTTGGGAGGCATCTGTTGTGAGGGTTGCTTGGAGCAACAACTGTTGGAAGGGGGACCCCAGCAACAGATTTTGAGTGGACATCCACCATTGGAGAGACCAAAAGAGACATTTGGAGGTTGCTATTTGGTCAGAGAGCTCCTGAAGCTTGAGTCCACTGGGTGGACAAAGTCCATTGAGCTGCTCTCATGTGTAGGCGAGCATAGGGTACCACATGTACTGTGGAAGCCATGTGGCCTAGCAGTTGTAGCTTCTCCCTGGCAGTTAAGTGGCTCTTTGACTGAATCTGGAAGGCTAGCAGCACTAGACGTTGGCAACGGGCCTGAGGAAGGTAGGCCCTTGCAGTGGTGGTATCCAGCCAGGCCCCTATGAATTCCAGGGACTGAGTAGGGATGAGCTGGGACTTTGGGAGGTTTACTACCAGTCCCAGATACTGCAGAATGCACCTTGTGCGGTCCAGGGAAATCTGGGCTTCTGACTGACATGGAGCTCGGATGAGCCAGTCGTCCAGATATGGGAAGACAAATATTCCCAGAGTGCTTAGAAATGCAGCAACTATTGCCATGCATTTGGTGAACACTCTCGGAGCAGAGGCCAGACCAAAAGGAAGGACTCTGTATTGGTAATGTTTTCCATGGAAAAGAAAACGTAGGAATTTTCTGTGAGATGGATGGATGAGAACATGTGTGTACGCATCCTTGAGATCTAAAGAACAAAGCCAATCCTGACTTTGAAGGTATGGAAGGAGAGTGCCCAGAGAAAGCATCTTGAACTTCTCCTTGCATAGAAATTTGTTCAATTCTCTGAGATCTAGAATGGGTCTGTATCCCCCTGTCTTCTTTGGAATGAGAAAATAGGGGGAGTAGAACCCTGACCCTTGTTGAAGAAGAGGAACTTCTTCTATTGCCCCTTGGGCAAGAAGGGTAGTTATCTCCTGACCTAAAAGGTCGAGAAGAGATGTGGGAGAATTGAAGTGTCTCACCATGGTGTGGGGAGGAAGGTCTGGGGGAGGAAGTTTGTAGCCCTCTCTTATGATGGAGAGGGTCCACTGCTCTGATGTGATTTGCTCCCATCTGGGAGCAAAAAGAGCTAACCTTCCTGGAATGGTGAGAGGTTCTGGCTGTGTTAAAGCCAGAAAGGCTAAGTTCTCTAGCATCAAGTCAAAAACCCTGAGGGGGTTGGGACTGCTGGGTTACAGCAGCCCCTGTAGACTTAGGCCTGGCCTGCTTAGGTTGCTGACGCTTAGTGGCAAAGCAACCTGTAGAAGATTGTTGGCCAGAAGTGGAAGGAAATCTGCCCTTCTTGAAAAAAGGCTTTTTAAAAGTCTTTTTCTTGGCAGGAATGGAGGTAGACCTTGAAAGTCTATTCAGAGCAGAATTCTCTGCATCCATTTGCGTGGCTTTAATTTGCCACTCTCTGCCAAACAGATTTTCACCTGCACAGGGCAGATTTCCTAAGCCATCTTGAACCCAGGGCTCTAAATCAGAAGCCTGGAGCCAAGCAATTCTGTGAGCAGCTATGGCAATGCCTGAGGCTCTACTGGCTCCTTCAAACTTGGAGATGTCTTGAGTATGCTTAAGCCACATATGGAATTCTTCCCTTTTATCTTCTGGAATAAAAGGGAGGAAAGTGTGCAGCTTTTCTGCCACTTCTTTCAGAAACATACCCATATAAAGGCAATATGAGTTGATTCTGGCAATAAGCATACTGGCCTGGAAGATTTTCCTACCAAAAGCATCCAAGGTCCTGCATTATCTTCCTGGAGGAGCAGAAGAGTGTCTCTTTGTACTCTTTATCCTCTTCATAGCTGACTGCACCACAATGGAATGGTGAGGAAGCTGAGTTTTCTGGAACCCAGGACAAGGAGGGACACGATACATAGTGTCCAACCTGCGAGAATGAGGAGAGAGAGTGAGAGGAGTCTCCCATAAATCAATCATGTGTTCATGGAGAATCTCATGAATTGGTAAGGTGACTGCCTCTTTAGGAGCCCTAGAGTATCCTAAAATATCTAATTTTTTTGCTCTAGGCTCTGATTCAGAGGTTACTGAAATAGAGAGTCCTTTAGCTACTTCTCTTATGAAGTCTTGAAAGGACAAATCCTCTGGAGGAGACATTCTTCTTTTTGGAGAAGGCGGCTCCTCAGGAAGGGCTAAGGATACTTCAGGAGACTCATCTGATGTATCAGAATCATCAGAGGAATCTAAGTATCGCCTGTCAGGGTGCTCTTCTAACGCTCGATACGCGTATCGAGCGGTATCGACATCGGGCGTCCCCGGTACCGGATCGGTACCGAGAAGTAGCCCTGGACAAGGAACCGCAGCAGTCGGTATCCTGGTCGACGTCGATGCAGACGGTACCGGCATCGGCGCTGGTACCGGAGCCAATACCGACAACGAAGCTCGTTGCGGTACCGCCGGCGTCGCAGCTTGAATGAAGGCTGAAATAGCCTGCTGCATGGACAGAACATTCTGATCCATCGACGCCATGAATGCCTGGAGGTCGGTACCGGTAGATTGTGCCGGTACCCCAGAGCATTCTAACAGGTGATCAGTCGAGGCCGTGCAATCGATGTCAACCTGTAGCCCCATAGGAGGAGCTTTGGAAGCCGGAGCTTCCCGCCGGGGTTGTTTGGCTGGTGCAGGATCCTCGAGGGCAAGCCCGGAGGCATCTCGATGCTTAGAGGGAGATGAACCCTTCGAGGACCTGCTAGGTTTATGTTTGGTTACCTGAGATCCGTCAGGAGAAGAAGACCTGGAAGATGTCGATGCTACTGCCGGTGCCTCAGCGGGAAACAGCACATGGAGCTTAGCTGCTCGGTTCTGTAACCCCCGTTTAGACATTAGGGAGCAGGACGCAAACAATTAAGACACCATTCATGGGTATCTGTAACAGAAATAGTACCAATACACTTAGTGCATTTTTTGAACCCGGAGGTTGGTTTTTCCATGAGGGAAATTTTCTTATGGGCCCTGAGGCCTTAAGAAGAAAAATACACCAAGTGAGGAAAAAATATCAATTTTTTTTTTTTTTTTTTTTAAAGAAAGAAAGAAAAGACCGGCGGTACCGGTCCGGAGTCGGGGAAGGCAGACACGCGACCAAAGAAATAAAATAAAATAAAGAACTTCTTCAGCGGTGACAGGGCTCAACCTGCTGGCTCCGCGGAAAAGAAGAACTGAGGAGAGTTGGTTAGGAAATGCGGGAAGGCAGCGCGCAGGCGCTGTGGGATGCTCCCAAAAGCTTTCCTTTTTGGGAAGCTGGAGAGCGTTCCCGCGCAGGCTCCGTCGGTACCGACGTACCCATATGTGAAGACTCATTCCTGCTTGTTCCTGGCGATGATCCAGACTGCTGTGCCCTTGATCAGGTGGTAAAAGTGCAATAGGACTAATCAAATGGCTCTCACGTCTAGATGATCGATAGGCCATATCAACTTGTGCATGCTCCAACCATCTTGAGTCATATGTCCCAAATAATAAGTGCCCCAGTCTGACAAACCGAGTTAATTGTTAAGAACATAAGAAATGCCATACTGGGTCAGACTAAGGTCCATCAAGCCCAGTATCCTGTTTCCAACAGTGGCCAATCCAAGTCACAAGTACCTAGCAGTTTCCAAAAAAGACACACAGGTTCCACAATGCTTCTATTGGGGCAAGCAGTGGATTTCCTGGATCCTCTTTTCAAGTTCTCTGTAACTGTTCCGTATCTTGAGTTAATTGTACACTGCTTTGACTTGTAGATAAAATGATATAAAAAAAGTTGCTAAAGGAACCACTGAGGATTCTCTAAGGGCATGTCTCTCTTCAAACTGGAGGGTTGGCACCACCATTCTAGAATGCGCACTACTGATGCGTAGAGGGGAAGCCTGATCTTGGTCCCGCATGCGAGGTGACCACAAACAGCAATACCACTCTGAGCGGCCTCATATGAACCCATGCTCAAGGGACTAGCTCTATAGTGGCTGCCATTAAGCCCAGTAATTGAAGATAATCCTACACCTTGGAAACCTGTTGTCACTGGAAGGCCGACAGCTGCATTGTCCATTCTCTCAGCTGTCAAAGACTCTGCCTCTGCGGGCATCGAAAAAGGCCACCCAAGATACTCCCAGGACTAAGAGGGCTCCAGATAACTCTTGCTGTGGTTGACCACCCAGCCTAGAAACGGAACCACTCAGGCCATCACTCTGGTTGCTTCGGGACAAGATCTGGGCTGAACAAGCAAATTGTCGAGATAAGGATGCACACACATGCACTCTCTTGCCACAAAGCTGCAGCTGCGATTACCATGACATTGGAGAAGGTTCTGGGAACCACAGTAAAACCAAAAATGTATGACACAAAATTGAAAGTGCTCTTCGAGAATAGCAAAGCACTGCTGATCCTCCTGAATAGGAATGTGAAAGATGAAATTAGACTTACCTGCTAATTGTTGTTTCTTAAGGAACTCTAGTCGTGTCCCAGAACCATAGAGTTTAGAATCTCCTCCAGCAGCTTTGGAGACTGAAAGACATCATCACTTTAATGACACTGGCATAAATAGGCAAGGACTGCCCCCTTCCTCCAGTACCTATTGACAAAGCAAACTCAGCAGAGCCACAAATAAGTACTATTGTGGATCAGGAACTGGTTAAAAGATAGAAAGCAGAGGGTAGGGCTAAATGGCCAATTTTCCCAATGGAGAAAGGTGAATAGTGGTGTACCCCAGGGATCTGTGCTGGGTCCGCTGCTTTTTGACATATTCATAAATGACCTGGAAAATGGAATAACGAGTGAGGTTATCAAATTTGCAGATGACACAAAACTATTTAAAGTTGTTAAAACCCAAGAGGATTGTGAAAAATTGCAAGAGGATCTTGATAAATTGGAAGACTGGGCATCAAAATGGCAGATGAAATTTAATGTGGAGAAGTGCAAGGTTATGCACCTAGGGAAGAACAACCCAAACTATGGTTACACGATGCAAGGTTCCACATTAGGAACCACCACCCAGGAAAAAGATTTAGGCGTCATTGTGGATACCATGTTAAAACCCTCGGCCCAGTGTGCCGCCGCAGCCAAGAGGGCAAATAGAATGCTAGGTATGATAAGGAAAGGAATGGAAAATAAAACAAAAGATATTATAATGCCTCTATATCGTTCCCTGGTGAGACCGCACCTTGAATATTGTGTGCAATTCTGGTCGCCGTATCTTAAAAAGGATATAGCGATTTTAGAAAAGGTACAGAGAAGAGCCACCAAAAATGGTAAAGGGGATGGAAGGATACTCCTATGAAGAAAGGCTAAAAAGGTTAGGGCTCTTTAACCTGGAAAAGAGACGGCTGAGGGGAGATATGATAGAAGTCTATAAATTAATGAACAGAGTGGAACGGGTAAACGTAGATCGATTGTTTACCTTATCAGAATATAGAAAGACTAGGGGACATGCAATGAAGCTACAGGGTAAACTATTTAAGACTAATAAAAGAAAATATTTTTTCACTCAACGTGTAATCAAACTCTGGAATTTGTTACCGGAGGATGTAGTAAAGGCTGTTAGTGTAGCTGGGTTTAAAAAAAGGTTTGGACAAGTTCCTGGAGCAAAGGTCCATAAACCATTATTAAGAAGTGACCGAAGATATCAATGCTTGACCCAGTACAAGCATTGTGGAACTTGTGTCTCTTGGGGAAACTGCTAGGTACATATGACCTAGATTGGCCACTGTTGGAAACAGAATACTGGGCTTGATGGACCTTGGTCTGACCCAGTATGGCATATCTTATGTTCTTATGTTCTAAGTAGTTAAAAGAGTAATGTAATTGACCGCCAAAACTATTAACCCCTATGCTTTTTATCTTTTTTTTTATATTAATACTGTAGGAACAATGTAACCAAGTACTGCTGCGCCTGGGCTCCCACTGAGGTTCCACTTTGTGTCTTACCGAGAACTTCAGGCTGATAAAACTCCTTAAAAACACCGGGTGGGATCCGGGACTGGACTAAAGTTCCTTAAGGAACAACAATTAGCAGGTAAGTCTAATTTCATTTTCCTTTGCGTCCCTCTAGTCCAGTCCCAGAACCATAGAGGATGTAACAGAGCAGTGAATATCAACGGGAGGGACCTACAAGCCCAGCCTGAAGTACCGCTGAGCCAAAGCGCCCATCCTCCGCCGCCTGCACATCTAGCCTATAGTGCTTGACAAAAGAATGCAGCGACGACCAAGTCGCCACCCTACAAATGTCCTCGACCGGGACCAAACTGAATTCTGCCTAAGACGCCGCCTGCACCCTAGTCGAATGAGCCCGAAGGCCCTGCGGAACCACCTTACCCTTCAGAAGATACGCCACCGCAATCGCTTCCTTCAACCATTGGGATATAGACGACTTTGCCGCCACCTCCCCTATCCGCGGCCCTCCAAAGGAGACAAACAACCTATCCGATCTCCGGAAGGGCGCGGTCCTGCGGAGGTATCTCTTAAGCACGCGACGAACATCAAGACGATGTAACCTGCCTTCCGACTGCTCCTTCTGCTCCTCAGAAAACACGGGAAGCGACACTACCTGGTTAACATGAAACACCGAAACCACCTTCGGCAAGAACGCCGGCACCGTACGCAACATGACTTGTGATTGAAGGAGGACAGATACAGCTCCTTACAGGATAAAGCTTGTAACTCAGAAATTCTTCTTGCGGAGCAAATTGCCACCAGAAAAACTGTCTTCAACGTCAGATCCTTCAGCGAGGCCTTGTCCAACGGCTCAAACGGCGCTCTGATCAATGCTTCCAACACCAAATTCAGATCCCACGTTGGCACTGAATTACGCCTTGGAGGTCGCATGAGCAACACCGCCCGCAAAAACCAACGAACGTTGCCGTGTGCCCCTAGCAGCTGACCTTGTATCTTACCCCGGTAACAGGAGATGGCTGCCAACTGTACGCGCAAGGAACTAGTCGCCAGACCCTTCTCTACACCATCCTGTAAAAACGACAGAACCTGCGATACCGAGGCTCCCAAAGGCCGCAAATTCCTCTCTGCACACCAGGCGTCAAAAATACACCAAATCCGGATGTACGCCAATGAAGTGGACCGCCTTTGTGCCTTCAGCAATGTAGAACTGACCACCGTGGAATAACCCCTGGACGTCATCCTAGCCCTTTCATGAGTCATGCCGTAAGCGAGAATCGATTCACCTGGGGCATACGTAACGGACCCTGAAGTAAGAGATCCTCCCGCTGTGGGAGCTTCCACGGCCTGTCCACCAGCAGATGCACCAAATCCGCATACCAAGGTCTTCTGGGCCAGTCAGGCGCTACCACGACTAATAGGCCACGATGCCTTTCTATGTGCTGCACTACCCAGCCTATGAGAGCCCAAGGCAGAAACACATAGAGAAGCCCCTCTTCCGGCCACCTCTGTGCCAACGCATCGAGACCCTCTGACATCCGTTCTCGCCGCCTGCTGAAGCATGCTACCTTTGCTGACTCGAAGTTCGCCATGAGATCCATTAGCAGAACCCCCCCAGCGCTGCACTAAAAGCTCAAACACGTCCGGGTGAAGGACCCACTTTCCCAGGTCCACTCTGCAGCGACTTAGAAAATCCGCCTCGACATTATCCACTCCGGCTACATGCTGTGCCGATAGACCCCTCAAATTCCGTTCGTCCCAACTCAACAGCTGCACCGCCTCCATTTCCAGCGTCGCACTGCCCGTGCCGCCTTGCCGATTTATGTAGGCTACTGTCGTCGCACTGTCCGATAGCACCCGTACCGCCGCCTGACGTAAGCACTCCTGAAACTCCTGGAGGGCCAAAAACACCGCTCTCATCTCCAATCTGTTGATGGACCATTGCTTTTCCTCCCGAGACCACTGCCCCTGGGCAAACCTTCCTTCGCAATGTGCCCCCCATCCCAGGAGACTTGCATCTGTCGTTAAGAGCCTCCAGGCTGGAGGCTCCAGAGGCACGCCCACTTCCAGACTTTCCGTCCGCAACCACCAGAGAAGCACCTGACGCACCTCCTGAGGGCACACCAGTCGCTGCGACAATGCATCCCGCTGATGAGACCAACGCCGGAGCAGAGCGCTCTGCAACGGCAGCATATGGGCCCTGGCCCACGGCACCACCTCGATCATAGCCGCCATAGTCCCCAGCAACTGCAGATACAGCCACGCCGTAGGCGCCTGCCGGAATAAAAACCTCCTCACTAGCTCCCACAACCCTTGCGCTCGTTGGCTTGGGAGAAAGACCGCAGACTGCTTCGTCTCGAAACGCGCCCCCAAGTATTCCAGGGACTGCAAGGGAACCAATCTGCTCTTCGCAAAATTGACCACCCAGCCGAGACCTTCCAACATCTGCACCACCCGGGCGGTGGCCGCTGTACTCTCCTCCCTTGACTTTGCTCGAATCAGCCAATCATCCAAGTACGGATGTACCAGCATTCCTTCCTTGCGAAGCGCTGTTGCCACTACCACCATGACTTTGGTGAACATTCGAGGCGCTGTCGCCAGCCCGAAGGGCCTAGCTTGAAACTGAAAATGCCCCATATGCACCGCAAACCATAGGAACTATTGATGCTCCTGCTGAACCGGGATATGAAGATAAGCTTCCATGAGGTCCAAGGACGTTAGGAATTCTCCCGCCCTGACTGCCGCTATCACAGAACGCAACGTTTCCATACGGAAATGGGTGACCCGAAGACACCGATTCACCAGTTTTAAAACAAGAAACGTCCGAAACGTTCCTTCTTTCTTTCTTTGGAACAACAAAATAGATGGAGTACTGACCGCACCCGTACTGCTCCGGAGGAACGGGCACCACTGCCTTGAGCTGCAGCAGCCGCTGCAGAGTTTTCGAGACCGCTCAAACCTTGTGCGGAGCTCTGCAAGGAGACAGGACAAAGGAATCTAACATGGGTTGATGGAGTTCTAAGGCATAACCCTCTCGAATGACTTCCAAGACCCAATGGTCTGACATAATTTGGACCCGGGCAGGGTAAAACTCCTGCAACCAACCTCCCACGGGTACCACCACCACCTGAGTCGCCCAAGAGCAGATGGTTCGGAAGAATGTATCTTTGAAGGATACTACCAAAAGCAGATAGGTTCCAACAAAAGAGTAAAGTAGCCCAAATGCCCTCATGTATGGAGCAGACAGAGCTTAAAGATCCCAAATTACCCATATCTAACAATAGCCAAATTAATATGAATAAAATACATTCTCTAAAAAGCTTGTATGCAAATGCTAGAAGTCTAAAAAATAAGATGGGAGAGTTAGAATATATAGCACTAAATGAAAGGTTAGATATGATTGGAATATCAGAGACATGGTGGAAGGAGGACAACCAGTGGGACACTGTGATACCTGGGTACAAACTATATCGTAATGATAGAGCTGATCAAATTGGTGGAGGGGTTGCTCTCTATGTTAGAGAGGGCATTGAGTCAGAAAGGATTAAAGTTTTGCAGGAAACGAAATCTGCTGTAGAATCTATATGGATTGAAATTCCATGTAAAAGGGGGAAGGCAATGGCAGTGGGGGTGTACTATCGAGCGCCTGGCCAGAATGACCAAATGGATGATGAAATGCTCAAAGAAATCAAGGAAGCTAACAAAAGTTACAGCGCAGTAATAATAATGGGTGATTTCAACTACCCCGGTATCGACTGGGTCAGTGTCACGTCAGGACATGCTAGGGAGATAAAGTTCCTAGATGAAATAAATGAGTGCTTCTTGGAGCAGCTGGTTCATGAACCGACCAGAGGGGAAGCCATATTAGACCTAGTCCTTAGTGGAACACCAGATCTAGTGCAAGAGAAAAGGTTGTTGGGGCCACTTGGCAATAGTGATCATAGCATGATCGCCTTTGATTTAATTAGTGGAGGAGGGATAGTAAGGAAATCCACAGTACTACCTTTTAACTTTCGAAAGGAAGACTATGATAAAATGAGGAAAACAGTTAAGAAAAAACTAAAAGGAGCAGTTGCAAAGGTTAAAGACGTACATCAGGGTTGGCTGTTGTTGAAAAATACTATCTTGGAAGCCCAGACCAGCTGTATTCCACGCTTTAAGAAAAGTGGAAGGAAGTCCAAAAAACTGCCAGCATGGTTTAAAGGTGAGGTCAGAGAGACTGTTGTTGCCAAAAAAGCATCTTTCAGGAAATGGAAAAAAGAGCCAAACGACAAAACCTGGAAACAGCACAAGCACTGGCAAGTCAAATGCAAGGCATTGATAAGGCAGGCAAAGGGAGAAATTGAGAAGAAGCTTGCTGCGGAAGCAAAAACGCGAAGTAAAGACCTTTTCAAGTACATTCGTAGCAAAAAACCTGTGAGAAAGTCAGTTGGTCCATTAGATGATAAAGGGGTTAAAGGAGCACTAAGAGGCGACAAGGCGATAGCGGAGAGACTGAATGAATTCTTTGCTTCAGTCTTTACTGAGGAAGATGTAGGGATGTTACCCATGACTGAAGTGGTATTTAAAGGTGCGGAAGAATTGAAGGAAATATGGATACATCGGGAAGATGTATTACAACTATTAGATAAACTGAAGAGTAGCAAATCACCTGGACCGGATGGTATACATCCAAGGGTGTTGAAAGAACTGAAATATGAGATTGCAGACCTGCTATCAGTAATCTGTGAACTATCATTCAAATCATCTCTAATACCTGAAGATTGGAGGATCGCCAATGTAACACCAATTTTTAAAAAGGGTTCCAGGGGTGATCCGGGAAACTACAGACCGGTGAGCCTGACATCAGTACCAGAAAAATGGTAGAGACCATCATAAAGAATAAAATTACTCAGCATGTAGATAGTCATGACCTAATGAGAGACAGCCAACATGGCTTTAGACAAGGAAGATCTTGTCTTACTAATCTGTTATGTTTTTTTGAAGGAGTGAATAATCAGTGGACAAAGGTTAGTCGGTTGATATTGTGTATCTGGACTTTCAGAAAGCCTTTGACAAGGTCCCTCATGAGAGACTTTTGGCAAAACTAAAGAGTCATGGGATAGGAGGCAGTGTACTATTGTGGATCAGGAACTGGTTAAAAGATAGAAAGCAGAGGGTAGGGCTAAATGGCCAATTTTCCCAATGGAGAAAGGTGAATAGTGGTGTACCCCAGGGATCTGTGCTGGGTCCGCTGCTTTTTGACATATTCATAAGTGACCTGGAAAGTGGAATAACGAGTGAGGTTATCAAATTTGCAGATGACACAAAACTATTTAAAGTTGTTAAAACCCAAGAGGATTGTGGAAAATTGCAAGAGGATCTTGATAAATTGGAAGACTGGGCATCAAAATGGCAGATGAAATTTAATGTGGACAAGTGCAAGGTTATGCACCTAGGGAAGAGCAACCCAAACTATGGTTACACGATGCAAGGTTCCACATTAGGAACTGCCACCCAGGAAAAAGATTTAGGCGTCATTGTGGATACCATGTTAAAACCCTCGGCCCAGTGTGCAGCAGCTGCCAAGAGAGCAAATAGAATGCTAGGTATGATAAGGAAAGGAATGGAAAATAAAACAAAAGATATTATAATGCCTCTATATCGTTCCATGGTGAGACCGCACCTTGAATATTGTGTGCAATTCTGGTCGCCGTATCTTAAAAAGGATATAGCGATTTTAGAAAAGGTTCAGAGAAGAGCCACCAAAATGGTAAAGGGGATGGAAGGACACTCCTATGAAGAAAGGCTAAAAAGGTTAGGGCTCTTTAACTTGGAAAAGAGACGGCTGAGGGGAGATATGATAGAAGTCTATAAATTAATGAACGGAGTGGAATGGGTAAACGTAGATCGATTGTTTACCTTATCAAAATATAGAAAGACTAGGGGACATGCAATGAAGCTACAGGGTAAACTATTTAAGACTAATAAAAGAAAATATTTTTTCACTCAACGTGTAATCAAACTCTGGAATTTGTTACCGGAGGATGTAGTAAAGGCTGTTAGTGTAGCTGGGTTTAAAAAAGGTTTGGACAAGTTCCTGGAGGAAAGGTCCATAAACCATTATTAAGAAGGGACCCAGGATATCAATGCTTGAACCAATACAAGCATTGTGGAACCTGTGTCCCTTGGGGAAACTGCTAGGTACTGTGATAAGGAAGCTTATCATAGTTCAGGAAGGAGCTATAATAGAGGTGAATTGGCTCTGAACAAGCAACCTGTCTTTGCTGGTAGAAATAATAAAACAGAATGTTTTCATAAAAGACTACCAGTCCCAGAATGCACCAGGTTTCAAACAGCCACTAGAAGAGCTGAAGTGGGGAAACGTGTGTTCAATCAGGAGAGCTATGAGGTAATCCCCAATCACTCATCTCCAAGGGCAGGGCTTGATTCAGCACAGCTGAGCTGTGCTAGGGTGGAGTATCCCTCTAAACAAGTTAAAAGTAAAACAGATTCTACACAGAATCAGATGGAGTGGAGGAACTCAGAGCTCAAGGACAGAGAGAGGAAGCAGCAGCATCAGCGTGGAAGGAAGAAGAGGAAAACGTCTTGGAGGTCTAAAGAAGGAGCTCACAGCAGCACGTGTATTGGGAGTCATTCCAGAGGCAAGCATACTCCATTGGACTGGAGGAAGCCAGAGGAGTGGGGTTACAGAGCCAGGAATTCCCGGACGGCACCTGTGAAGGAGACGGCTGCATATGGAAGGGGCCCTAAGACCAGTGCAAGAAGGTATGTGAAGAGAGACCCAGTGTCCAGGGATCTGAATTGGAAGGCTGGACATAAAAGCTGGACTACTTACTGGCCAGGATATCTGGAGAGGAAACCTAACAGCAAAGGAAGCTCAGGTATGAACACTGATCTATGCACTAGCTCTTCACTTGGAAGACAGCAGGGAAACAAGTATTGTCCTGAGTGCTCCATTAAGGAATTCCTCTGAGCCAGACCATGATATTGATTCCATGATAGTTGAAGAAGAAGGAGATATTTTAAATGATCAGAATGAATACATGGATTGCTCTCTGAATAAGCTGCTGTGGTAAAATACTTTCACAAATACAACAACCATCAAAAGGGAACTCTAACTTGTTCTTTTATCTACCCAGAAAAGTCTGCAAGAAAGCTTTAGGGTAGGATTTGAGCCACGTATAGAAAGTAAACCATCAAAGGGGTTTGCAGCTGACTAATTGTTGGCAATTAAGCCATGCACAATTGCACGTGAGCTCTGAAAGGAAACTTCTGTGTGTGTGTGAAAAGAGAAGGAAGTTATCCTTGAAAAAGAACAGTTTTTGGTTACTTTTGGGTTTTGTTTCTGCTTTTGGAGCACTGCTAAAAGGTATTAGCAGGAGACCTCAAAAAGACCTTTTCTGTTTCCCATCAAGGTCTTTTATGTTGATTGCTTAAGAAGTTCAGTTGCTGATATCATGATTTGTTTTTCCTAAGTATAATACTGAAAGCAAGTATCCTTTTGTGTTACCAAGTAAATCTGTGTGGGAGAATTAACCCCATAAATAAAATATATTTTTCTTTGCTTACACTCGAGCAACACAACTCATTATTTTGTGAACGGCTGAATCTGGTATGAATGGACTACATTCCCCACAATCCTTTGCAAGTCATAATAGTATTTTGCCTTTGCCAAGACTGTGGACATTCACGCCCAGCGCCCCCGTTTACAGTACATATGACCTAGATTGGCCTCTGTTGGAAACAGAATACTGGGGTTGATGGACCTTGGTCTGACCCAGTATGGCATATCTTATGTTCTTATCTCATTGTGATTTCTTAGCGCTTGAGGACTGGAAGGGCGCAAACCCCCTGCCTGCTCCCCGGAAACCACGAAATCCCTGGCTTCGTGCCGGAAACCTCCCACACTGGGTCTGGCCAAATCGAGAGGACCGAAATCTACGAAACTCCCTCCCTTCCTCTCTCCCCCCACCCACTCCTTTATGTTAAGGTTATTCATAGGGGTGTCCTCAACAATCGCTACAGAGGTATTTATTTCCTCATCATTGTTTGTCACAATTCACATGCCTTCTCGTTTATCTCCTTTTATCTCCTCTTTACTATTCATGTGTATATAGTTTCTATTAAATGAGCTTTTAATGTTTTGTTAAATATTTATTTTATATATTTATGCAGTTATTGATTATTGATTTGATATGTTTTATCCATACTTTTTACCCTTATATATGTAATATCTTTTTAACAGTTAATAGATGTTTTTATATGTGTCACAGATTGTTAATGTAGCATCTGTCCTTTTAGTGTTTTATTGTGATATATGCATTCATCAATATTCATTTTTATGTATTTATGTTTTTAGTTTTATCTGCTTGATCAACCCCTGACGAAGTGTGCGAAACACGGCCTGTGTCGGGTTGGCAATAAGATTATTAAATAAACTCTGCCTTTTTTCATAATCAAGCTTTGGACTGGGTTGGGTGGTAGAGATGAGGACAGTATCTGAACTCAAAGAAAGCACAGTTACTTACCTGTAACAGGTGATCTCTGGGAACAACAGGAATAAGTCTTCACATATGGGGTACGTCGGTACCGACGGAGTCTGCGCGGGAACGCTTCCCAGCGTCCAATCAGAAAGCCTTTGGAAGCATCCCACCACGCCTGCGTGCTGCCTTCCCGCCTTCCCAACTGTCTCTCCTCAGTTAAGTTTGAAAGCTGAGACAAAGAGAGAGCGAGAGCAAGGAAGGAAAAGATAGAGATGGAGAAAATGCAACTCCTAGGGGAGGTGGGTGGGTTGTGAAGACTTATTCCTGCTGTTCCCAGAGATCACCTGTTACAGGTAAGTAACTGTGCTATCTCCAGGAACAAGCAGGAATGAGTCTTCACATATGGGGACTCCCAAGCTCAGATGCCCAGAGGGAGTCCTAGCATGTTGCAAGTCTAGAACGAGCCATGCTATTGCTTAAGACCTCAGGCATCCTAGGGATGGAGGCTAGGAGTTGAAAACAGAAGAGGAGCTGTGGAACAGCTGGTTAGAACAGGGTTTCTAGAGAGAAAGACCCTGTATAGAGGGTATTTTGTAGTAAAATATTGTAATCTGGGCCTCCCTTGTTGACCTTGCACAAGTCCACTGAGGTACATATGGATCTGTTAAAAGAGCCAGTGAATGTGCTGAAGGGGTACCTCACTGAGAAGAAGAGGTAGTAAAAGTAGAGAAAAACAGTGGAGGTCAGAACCCTTCAGGGTGAGAAATAGCCCCAGGGGAAAGACTGGGGTAGTATAAGAGGTAGAGCTTCAGCGGAGATGCAGAAGGTAGCATTAACGAAAGCTTAAGCTGATCAGGTCCAAAAACAGTATAAAATTAGGGCCAAAAGAAAAAATGAGTCTGACCTAACTGGACTGGGAATGGAATCAGTCCATGTAGGGAGGAAAGGGTATGGAGACCCTTGTATCTGATAAGAAAGTAAGGACAGACTCAGGAGCGCTAAGCTCTAGATTGACTGAAGCTCCACAATGTCTTTCCTAAATGGGGTCAATTAGGAAAGAAGAAAGGTACATGGAGAGCTTCAGGAGTACCTAACCTATATGGTAGGAAAAATTTTGTTAATTACCACAGGAAGTGGTTATAAGTTTAGCCCCCTAAGTATGCTGGCATAGCATTGATAGGGGTAGTGCCCATCTGTCAGGATCATATAGGAATGTGAGGACATCTGAACCTAACAGAACAGATAGATAAGTATATGAATACATATCTATCTAAAAATATATCTCAGTAGATCTATAAATATATCTATGTATATATACATATATATATTGAAGATATACACATATAGGGTATACATGCATATATCTACAGGAGATATGTATGGGCAGAAGACACACAGATATAGATGAATATATATATATATATATATATGTATATGTATATATATGTATATGTATATGTATATATATATATATGTATATGTATATGTATATATATGTATATGTATATGTATATGTATATATATGTATATGTATATGTATATATATATATATGTATATGTATATATATGTATATGTATATATATATATATATATATGTATATGTATATATATGTATATGTATATGTATATGTATATATATGTATATGTATATATATGTATATATATATATGTATATGTATATATATATATGTATATGTATATATATATATGTATATGTATATATATATATATATGTATATGTATATGTAGACCTATAGACACATATCTCCAGGTATGTGGAAGGAGAGAGGTCTATAGAAGCTGATCCCCCCTAGGAGGAAGATTCATCTAACAGCAAGAAGGTTAATACCTGCTTGAATAGATATACAGAGAATTCTCTTTTCCTGGTTATGATTGGCAGTCAGATGAGAGGTCTCCCTGACAAGAAGTAGTCTGGATTCTTTTTAGAATGTGAGCTTTTGAATAACCAGGATGGCCTACGTGAAAAAGGCAGAGGATAACTTCAGTCTGTAGGCAGGAAGACCAAATTTCTCCAGAATTGCCATATGGAGAATGGATAGAGGACGCCATTGGAGGAAGATACCCTAGTGACTTGCCTATGAGAGCAAGAGGGGTATTGGGCGTTCTCTAACTGCCAGTGAAGAAAATTATCTCTGACAAGAAGACCAAAGGAGAAATGGGCCAAGCCAGGGAATTGGCCCTTCTTTAGGTTTTCACGTAATGAAAGGCCTGAGACTGATGTCTCAAAAGAGATTTAAGATGAGATGGTAAGGGTAGGAAATACCTACCAGTCATGGAAACATGACTGGGGGAACCCTGTTAACCATCTGGGGTTATCTGTTAGGCAAGATACTAATGCTCTCTAGCAAGGGCCCACAGTGCAAAGCTACTCTGTAGAGTTGCAGAGAGCATGCTGCAGGTTGGTTAGAAGAAAAAGTGGCTGTGGGAAGCCAGCAGGTAACCAACTATTCTGCCAAGGACAAGGGGGCAAAGAATAGAAGTTAACCAACCAGGCTGTGATAGAAGGGTTTCCCAAACGAGGTTGGTAACCTGTTTGGGACCTAGCACTGAGGCTAGAAGGATTGCTAGTGGAGGAGAATCCCTGGTTGTGTGGTAAACAGAACCAGTGGCTTAACCACTAGGAATTGCTGTATCTGCAGCAACGTACCAGGGCAGCGGAGAACAAGCACAGTTACTTACCTGTAACAGGTGATCTCTGGGAACAGCAGGAATTAGTCTTCACATATGGGTACGTCGGTACCGACGGAGCCTGCACGGGAACGCTGCCCAGCTTCCAATCAGAAAGCTTTTGGCAGCATCCCTCGCGCCTGCGCGCTGACTTCCCGCCTTCTCCAGAGCCTCTCTTCAGTTGAGTTTCAAAGCTGAGACAAAGGCGAGGAGAGGAAAGGAAGAAGATGATAAGAGATGCAACTCCTAGGGGAGGTGGGAGGGTTGTGAAGACTAATTCCTGCTGTTCCCAGAGATCACCTGTTACAGGTAAGTAACTGTGCTATCTCCAGGAACAAGCAGGAATGAGTCTTCACATATGGGGACTCCCTAGCTGGAGATGCCAGGAGGAGATCCCATAAAAAAAATGCAGGAGCCTGAACCAGGGGTGCATTTTGTTTCCAGGAATCCCCGGCATCCAATGTGGGATGGAGGGTAGGAGTTGACAATAAAGGAGCTGTGAGGAAAGAAACAGCATAGCCAAGGACTAGAGGGTCCTACAGACTACAGGAGTCCTTGGTATATATGATGAGTAGCATTAAAACACATCTAATGTACACTCAAAATATGCAGCTTATCTACTGTATTGTAGGAAGTAGAAAGCATGATGGAGTCTACTGGATAAGCAGTGGCGGAATCTTCAAGGTGATCTCTCAGCAGTGAAGATGAAGGTCCAGACCTGGAGGTAGTAGACGATCCAGGTGTCAACTGGGTAGGATTAGACGTCAGGTCTTCAATGGAAAGCTTTATGGGAAAAAGCTGAAAAGTCCTTTAGGCATAAGGTCATTAACATTGAGGACTAAAGGAAGAAGACTGACGGAGTTGGAGAACTAGCCCAGTCCTGGCGGGAAGAGGGGAACTGGAAAAAAACCCTATTCCCAAGAAGAACAGCTGTGTACTCAAGGATAAAGATGTACACTGTTTTTCCTAGCTGGCGAGAGATAGGAAAAATATTGAAGCTTGATGCTTCAAGGACTTAAAGAAAAAATGGAAGATGTTAGTACCACAGTGGTTATTGGTGCCTAACAGTTTCTGCATGGTAATATGGTATGCGAAGTAGGGCAATAGACTGTCTAAAATCTCTAGGAGGTAAACATTTAGTATAGACAGTAAGGGTGATAGTGTGTAAGACATATCAACCCTTAAGAAGCCCCCCAACAGACACATATATATACAGATATATATATGTGGATGGAATATATATATATATGTATAGATATATACATATGTCCCGATGTGTATATTAGGATATGGGTGGAGAAAAGTATCAAAATATATATATATATATATATATAGATAGATAGATAGATATATAGAGATATATATATAGATATAGAGATATAGATATAGATATAATATATCTAAATATAGATACATTTGTGGGGCATGGTTTTGCACCACCAGAGTAATGATATAGGTATGTAGACATTTATGGAGATGCTGCATACCAGACAACAGGTTGAAGATACATGTCTACCACCCAGCCCCATAATTGTACATGGGGAATATAAAAGAAAAAGATTCTGCGCTCTACAAGAGGGTGAACCCACTTGGGATATGTATAGAGAATCTATTTCCATGGATTGAGGGATGCAGGAAGGCAATCCAACAAGATAACCGTGATGTTCGCGTGAGAACAGACGATTATATGAATCTGTAAGGAACAAGGCGGGAGTTGTACAGAACACTGACATGGCAGATGTGCAGAAACGCAGAAGAAGATACCAGAGGGACCTACTGGAGGGACCCAGAGGTAGCATGCGTAAACATCAGCCGTGGATTTTCACGCAAAAGAACTGATATCTCGTGTTAACACCCCAGGCTAGAGGGTGTGGAGAATCCTCACAGGCATGGGAAGGGTTTATAAGCTTTTCCCTACTAATAGAGAAGCTTCAAAGACAAGGTCAATGCTCTATAGCAAGGCCCTCATAGTAGAAAGCTTCTCTGAAGACTGCAGAGAGCATTGTGTAGGAGAGATATGAGATAAACTGACTGAAGTCAGGTGTGCTGCCATATCCTAGGAGAGGAGATGGTTAGAATAATGTGAGAAAGCCTAAACGAGTAGGAGGATCCAAGATAGATGACGAATAGCTTGGAATGACTACTGAGGCTAGACAAAATTTTGAACAAGGGACTGGAACTTGGAAAAAGTACCAGTAATACAATTACTGTAACTCCTGCAGGCACAGCTGCTGACGGAAACAGCAGAGAGATTGTCCTGTGCCCAATAAAGAAAAAACAGACGAGAAAAAAGAGGAGATATCCCTTCTCCCTGTCTGAGGAACGAGCTTGCAAGAGAAGGTTTTCAATATGGTACCCCTCTGTCAGGGAAAAAACCCGGTTGAGAGGGTAGAGTAAGTAATTGGAGGGTGACGTACCCATAGGGTAAGTCAACTGAAGGAAAAAATGTTCAGTTGGGACAGAACTAACAGGAGATAGTTGCAACTGCTCTTCTAAAGAGTAAGAAGAGGAGAAGTCTGTAGCCCCTGAACAAAAATGTTCTGACAGGTTAGCACACTGAAAAAGAAAAGCACAGTGAATAAACTTCTAATGGGTAGAAGTGAACTGTAGATGACAATTCCCGGCCCTTATGGTTGCTGGGAATGCTGAGACTGGCCAGAGCTGGAGCACTTCAGGCTAGGCTGAGGCGTCCCTTGTTTAGGTACAGCCAAATGATGGGCAGGAGATGAATGAAACTTTCTTTTCTTAGGGAAAGAAGGTTTGGTAGGACATTTCCTACCCCTTGAAGAAGGAGGTGGCTTAGAATGGTCTTTAGTGGAAGGAGAGTCAGTGGAGCATTGAGCAACCTGACGTAAAGCCTCCTTATTGAAGAGACCTTCTCCTGTACAAGGAGAATGAGCCAGTATAGTTTGTGCCCATCTGCTCAAGTCTGAAGCTTCAAGCCAGGCTCTGCGACGTGCTGCAATGGCAATAGCAGAGGATCTGCTAAGGGACTCAAAAGAGTCTATAGAAGCACGAGACAGGAACCAGGATATATTCCGGCTGTGATTGACGAGCAAGGAATAATCATTAGCCTTGGGCTCTGGTAAAAAAGGGGTCAAAAGAGACAATTTCTCTGTGACTTCCTGGAGTGTAAGACTCATGTGAAAAATATATGAAAGAATTCTGGAGGCCAGCATAGAGGTTTGGAAGGCCTGACAACCAAAAGCATCAAGTGTTCTTGAAGAACGACCTGGCGGATAAGAAGAATGCTTCTTCTTGCTCTTAACTTTCCTTAGTGCTGATTCCACTACAAGGGAACGATGAGAAAGTTGAGGCTTTTGAAACCCTGGAGAGGGTGGCACTCGGTACCGAACCTCAGTGGCTGTAGAAACTAGAGGAAGTCGTAAGGGCGATTTCCAGACCCTCAGAAGGAGATCCTGCAGAGCAGGATGTAAAGGAAGCATCATATTTTCCATTTGTGCCGGTGAGCCATGAGTAGTATCACAACCAGGGATAGAGATATTAAGAAAGGTTGCCATATCCAGGAGAAAAGCCTGAAAAGACTGATCTCCTATGGGAACCATCCCTGGTAAGGCTAAAGAAAGAGGCTGAGCACCAGAGGACATACAGTGGTGTGAAGAGAGAACCCTAGTAGATGGACAGGGATACTGGCATGTTAACGTAGAGGCAGTGGGTACTGCATCAATGCCAGGTATCGGCTCCAAAGTAGGCATCGGTGGAATCGGTGCAAGAACAGGCATCGACATCGATACTGATACAGGACCAGCAGTTGAAGTTGCCATCGGGGACTGCTGCGGTGGTACCGAGAGCATGAGAGAGTTATGGCTAGGATCTTCGGAACTGCCTATCTGGAAACAACAGGAGTCGGTTCCGGGACGCGTCGGTACCCAGTCCTCGAGACTAAATATCGGTTCAAGACTCGGCATCGAAGAAAGCGAGGCTATCGATGCATATCGCGAGGGTTCCGACGCCGGTGGCAGTATCGGCGATGCCGATACCACTAAGGCAGCCTGGGTTACATCGATCGGTACCGACGGTACCGAGGATACCCGATGACCACCCCTTGCAAAGGGTAAGGCGGTCCACCTTGATGCCGATGCCAGAGTATCGGAACCGATCGACGCCGGTACCGTCCCGGAGCATGGCTGAGATATGGAAATGTCCATCGGTATTGTATCGACCGGCCCCAAAGGCGCCAAGGATGCTAGAGGACGATTCCTGGTGAAGAGTGGAACACTCGACACCGAAGCCGATGCTGGGGTATCGGTACGGCTCGAAGCGGATACCCGCACCGTACACGGCTGGGATCGAGGGAAGTCAATCTGGTGCGTATCGATCGGTCCCGAAGGTACCGAGGATGCCCGATGACGATCCCTGGTGAAGAGTGGAACACTCGACACCGGTGCCGATGCCGGAGGCTCGGTACCGCTCGAAGCGGATACCACCCCCGAGCATGGCTCAGGTATGTTCTGTGAGGGGTGAGCCCCAGGAACAACCTGAAACCCCTTTAACGCTTTGGAGCCCGAAGACTCCCGCAGGGGTAATGCCAATGAATTCTTGAGGGTAAGGCCGGAGCCGTCACCATGCTGGGCATGGGACATACCACTCAAGCATTGACTAGTCTTAACAGACTGTTTGTGGGTTACCTGATCCTGTGAAGTGGAGAAACCGGGTACCCTCACTGCCAAGGAAAAAACGGTATCGAGGGAAACTTTAAAAACTGAAGGTTTCCTCACAAAATTATCCCCTGACAAGTCAGGGGAAAAAGGGTCAGGACCCACACAGTTGAGACACCAACTATTGGTGTCTAAAAAGAAACAGGTGTTTCCACATCGAATGCACTTCTTAGGAAAAGAAGGCTCCATAATGAAGAGGCCTGGTAGGCCCAAGAAGTTAAGGCAAAAACGGAAGAAAAAGTTTCTCAGAATGTAGTCAAAAATCCACCAGCGATACCGGTGGCAGCGGGGAATACAGCCGCGACCACAAGAAAACAAAAACTAAAGTAATTAAAGCAAGTAAAAAGAAAAGTTTCTGCGGTGACAGGACGATGTCCTGCCGGCTCCGCGGAAAAACGAAAACTGAAGAGAGGCTCTGGAGAAGGCGGGAAGTCAGCGCGCAGGCGCGAGGGATGCTGCCAAAAGCTTTCTGATTGGAAGCTGGGCAGCGTTCCCGTGCAGGCTCCGTCGGTACCGACGTACCCATATGTGAAGACTCATTCCTGCTTGTTCCTGGAGATTTTCTTTTTCCTCTCCCTCTTTTAGACTGGGAAAAAGAAACAGACCTGGTAGGATTTCCTAATGTCTGATGGGCTGCCCTAAGGTAACAAGGGGGGAGACAACTCCAGAGGGGAGAATCCCCCGGTAGAACAGGTAGAGGACCATAGGAGCTTACCAGTGTAAAAGGGTCCCTCTTACAAACCAAATGTTATAGTAAGAGGGAGGTAAGATAGAGTTGAAAGAGCCTGACTATGGAGGAAGTCTCTGACTGGTGAGATGATACTTGCCAGTACAGGGAAAACAACTGTCTATTAATAGTTGGTAGTTCTCTTTCCTCCAAGAGGAAGAGGAAACCCCTGTTAAGTATGGGCATGATCATAAAGCACAGTTACTTACCTGTAACAGGTGATCTCTGGGAAAAGCAGGAATTAGTCTTCACATATGGGTACGTCGGTACCGACGGAGCCTGCACGGGAATGCTCCCCAGCATCCAATCAGAAAGCTTTTGGGAGCATCCCTCGCGCCTGCGCTGTGACTTCCCGCCTTTCCCACTGCCTCTCCTCAGTTGAGTTTCATAGCTGAGACAGAAGGAGAGAAAGAGGAAAGGAGATAGATAGATACAACTCCTAGGGGACGTGGGTGGGTTGTGAAGACTAATTCCTGCTGTTCCCAGAGATCACCTGTTACAGGTAAGTAACTGTGCTATCTCCAGGAACAAGCAGGAATGAGTCTTCACATATGGGGACTCCCTAGCTGTGGATGCCAGGGGAGATCCCATAAAATGAGTATGCCTGGAACAGGACGGCATTTCCCAAACCTGGATCCCCGGCAGCCCCTGAGGGATGGGGGGTAGGAGTTGAATAGAGAAGAGCTGCAAGGAACAGCAGGTCTAAAGACTACAGGAGAGAGGAGTCTTTAGAATGTATGTCAAGTATCATTAAAATATTTAATGAACCAGTACAATATAGAACTTACCTACTGGATTGTAGGAAGTGGAACTGTGATGGAGTGTACTGTAGATGCAGTAGCGGAATCTTCAAGGTAACTTCACAGCAGTGAGGATGAAGTTCCAAACCTGGAATGGGCAGGTGACCCAGGTGTCAACTGGGGCAGGAGAAGAACGGCAGGTCTTCAATGGAAAGCTTTATGGGAAAAAGCTGAAAACTCTTTTAGGTACAGAGTTATTAACATTGAGGACTAAAAGAAGAAGAATGACCGATCTGGAGAATTAGCCCAGTCCGGAAGGGAAGAAGGGGTATGGAAAAAAGCCCCTATTCCCAAGGAGAACAGAAGTGTACTCAGAAATACAGAAGATGTACACTGTCATTCCTAGCTGGTAAGTGATAGGAAGACAATGAAGTTTGATACTTCATGGATAGGGAGATCTATAACAAAAATAGAAGCGGTTGACGTCACAGCAGTAATTGTGTGTATAACCGCTCCCAGTTACTGAGCCGTATGAGAATAGAAAAGTTGACTGTCTGGACCCCTTAAGAGGGTAAAAACTTTATAGCACAGACAGTTAGGGAGATAGTAGGTAATACATAGTGTCCTATGGACGTCTCCCAAAGGGCACACACATATATATATATATATATATATGGAGATACATACATATCTATATATATATGTGCATATATGTCCAGATATTTGCATATATGTCCAGATATGTGTGATATATATATATATATATATATATATATATAGGTATAGATATATAGATGGGCATGGCTTATGCCCATACAGATTACAAAAAATATGTATGTATAGGACATATACAGACATGAATATAAGTCTGAGGATACATGCCTGCAACTGAACCCCATAAGAACATTCACATGGGGAATGTGATGGGAAAAGATTAATCTAATAAGGGGTTGAAAACCACCTGAAGATAAATAGAGAATCTATTTCCGTGATGCAGGAATGTATGTCAGTGGAATAACCAGTATGGTTGCGTGAAAAACAGAGGATAATAGCAGTCTGGTAAGAGCACGTCAGGAGTACTTGAGGACTCTGACATGTCCAAAGGACAAGAAACGCATAGACTAAGACACCTGGATGACTCAGCCAAGGGACTCAGGGGTATCATGTACAGTAGAAGAGTATGCGTTGTCCAAGTGGAGCAGAAAAGATAATGCCAAGCTGTAAGGAAAAAAGGGGTAGATTCCTGCCAGATTGGGAACTCCTTGGACATTCACGCAGAAAAAGCTTGTCTTCTGTATCACAACAGGAGACAAGAGGGTATAAAGAAACTATATAGCCATGGAATGACTATATAAGCTTTTACTATTATATGGAAAACCCTCAGAGACAAAGTTCAATGCTCTACAGCAAGGGTCCATAGTAGAAAGCTTCTCTGAAGATTGCAGAGAGCATTGTGCAGGAGAATTATGAGATAAAACTGACAGCAGTCAGATGTGTTGCCACATCCTAGGTAAGGATATGGCTAAAAAAGGAAAACCTGCAGTGAATAGTATCATGCAAGATAGTTGAAAGTAGCTTGCAAGAAGCATTAAAGTAAGCACTGGAACTTCTGCATGCACAGTAAATGAACAAAAGAACAGAAGGGATTCTCCTGTATGAAAAACAGAGAGAAAACAGACAAAGGGAGCAGAGATATTCCCGTCCCTGTCTGATGAGTTGTTCAGAGCATGCATTGAAGGATAGTAGAAAATCTACACTGGAAAGAAGAGAAGTGTTTCAGTATGGTACCAACTCGAGCAGGGGAAACCCTGGAAGAGAAGGGTTTGGAAGGTGACATACCATAGGATAAGTCAGCTAAAGGAAAAAATGTCCATGTGGGGACAGAACTATCATGGGATAATTGTAATCTCCCTTTATGATAAAAAGAAAGGGAGAAGTCTGTAACCCATGGACAAAATCCTAAGAGCTGAATATACTGAAAAGAAAAAACCAGTGTAGAGTTTGAAGAATAACTTCTGGTAAAAAGAAGTTAACTGTAGAATTGCAACATACAGGAACCTATGGTTTCTGGCTAAAATTAGCCTGCTTAGAGTCTGGAGACTTCAGACTAGGAGGAGATGTCCCTTGTTTGGGTACATCTGGAGGATGGGCAGGAGAAGGGTGAAACTTTCTTTTCTTAGGAAAAGAAGGTTTGGTAGGGCATTTCTTACGTCCTGGGGAAAAAGAAGGCTTAGGACGGTTTCCAGAACTAGGAAAGTCAGTGGAGCAATGAGCAACCTGACGTAAAGCCTCTTTATTGAAGAGATTTTCTCCAGTACAAGGAGAATTACCCAGTGTATGTTGTGCCCATCTGCTCAAGTCTGAAGCTTGCAGCCAAGCTGTACGACGTGCTCCAATGGCAATAGCAGAGGATCTGCTGACAGACTCAAAAGAGTCTAGAGAAGCACGAGAAAGGAACCAAGAGATATTCCTGCTATGATTAAGAAACAAGGAATAGTCAGAGGCCTTAGGTTCTGACAAAAAAGGAGACAAGAGAGATAATTTCTCTGTGACCTCCTGAAGTGTCAGACTCATATAGAAAAAGCGTAGTTACTCACCTGTAACAGGTGTTCTCCAGGAGCAGCAGGAATCAGTCCTCACATATGGGCGACGTCGGCGCCGACGGAGCCCTCGCGGAGCAATTTTCCCCAGCTTTCAAAGAAAGCCTTTGGGGGAGGCGGAGCCTAGCGCGAGCAGACATGGCCGCATAATAGCAACTCTCCGCTGAATCCTGTTGAATCCTGTGCCCTAGCTGAGTGATCCTTGCTCCCTTCCTCCCCGGACCCCCTCAGGAGAGTTGGGAGATGGCGGCCGGTAAGCCCACCCGCCTGGAGTTTGGGGTGTCGTCGAATGCAGGAGTTAAACGGCAGAAGGCAGAGCCGCCCTCGCCTCAGAAGGCCTCGCAATCATTGGAACCCGCGGCAGGATTGTCTGAGGTCCTGGCCGAAATAAAAGCGGTGCGCTCAATGGTGGCCGCGAATGGAGCAACGTTAGCGGAGGTGCAAGCTGAGATCCTAGAACTAAAAGAGCTGAAGGAACAGTTACTTGCAATGGAAGGCCGGGTCTCGGTGGTGGAAGGCCACGTGGCGTCGTATGATGCACGGATCAAGCAAGTGGAGCGGCTCTGTAAGCGGGTGGACGTCCTAGAGCAACATCTGGAGGATCAGAGCAACCGGGCTCGGAGGAATAACATCAGAATTGTGGGGCTTCCGGAGGGAGTTGAAGGGAGTAATGCGGTGGAATTCCTGGAGAAAGTGCTCCCGAAAATGCTGCGGTTGGAATTCTCGCAGGCCTTTGAAGTTGATAGGGCCCATCGGATCCCCACGAGTATCAGCCCACAAGTGCGGGTGCCGCGCCCGATGATCTTGAGGGTGCTGCGGTACTCTCAAGTGGCAGCGATAATGGCGGCTGCGCGAACATGGGCCCCTATAAAATATGAGGGTCACACTGTTGCGCTATATCCTGACTTTAGTAAAGCTACTGTATCCCGGAGGAAGCAGCTCCTGGCGTTTAGACCGAGGTTGCAGAAGCTACAAGCCCGATATGGTTTGTTCTATCCCGCACGGATGCGGATCACGCTACATAATCAAACCAGATCCTTTGATGACCCGGCGGCCCTGCAAGCTTTTCTGGAGGAAAAGGAGGCGGCCTTCATGCAATGAACCCCGCATTCTCCTGAGACTCTGGCTGCATGGTGTTGGTGCCCTGCTTGCAGTGATGGGGATGAGGAGTACTGGATGATTGATGCTTTGACTTCTGCTTGGCGAAATGAGTGCGGACCCCTGCAGCCCCGAGGCTATCTCTGGACCTCTGGGCTGGGGAAGCCGGACCCTTGTGTAATTCCTTGCTAGTAGCTTTAGGAGACCTGTGTTGATTGGGTTCGGGAATGTCACTGTAGTGGGTGGTTTGGCGGTTTTGTGGGGGGTAAGGGGGGGGAGGTGGGGGGGTAAGGGGAAGGGGCAATGGGATAGTTTGGTAGTGATAGTCTAATGTGTGCTTGTTGCTAGAGGGATAGGATATTTTATGAATGTTCGCTAGGGCTAAATCTGGGAGGGAGCGGGTGGATGGGGTATCTCGCTGTGGGGGCTCGCCCGGAGATTTTGTCAATGTGGGGGGGGGGGAGGGGGTTGCTAGGGGGGTCATCCTGGGAATACTGGGTATGTCTTCTGAAACAGGGCTGTTTGTTATTATTTGGAGAGGAGTACTCTGGATTGGTAGGCTGATCTTGCTTCATGAGGCCAATTAAAGTGTTATCTCTGAACGTCAAAGGGGTCCTTCATCCTATTAAAAGGAAGAAGATACTTCTTTTTTGTGCCAAACAGGCAGCAGACATTATTCTACTGCAAGAAACACATTTGTCATCCCCTGAAACAAAGAAACTCGGCATGGGGAATTTCCTTTTGGTTGGGCATTCTCCTGCGTGTGGGAAGAAAAATGGGGTTGCTATACTTGCACACAAAAAGCTAGATCTGCACGTGCTGCAGGAACAGGCTGATTCCGCAGGGCGGTGGGTTAGGATATTGGTTCAACTTGGGGGAGTTAAATTGGCACTTATGAATGTGTATGGCCCAAATGTGGATGACGTGGCATTCTTCCAGAAACTTTCTGAGGTGGTACGAGAAAGGGAGGAATAGCCTTGGATCATTGGGGGGGGATTTTAACCTAGTACTCGACCCACTCCTAGATAAGTCCCCTTACCGCTCCCGCCACCGCAGTAGAGCGGATGTGGTTCTCTTATCTCTTATGCGGGATGCAGGGTTGGTAGATGTATGGCGGCTATTTCACCCGGTAGATAGGGAATATACCTTCTACTCTACCCCGCATGATTCTCATTCGCGGATAGATTATTTTTTAGTGTCCCAAGCTCTCCTTAGCTCTGTGATACACTCTCATATAGGGGAAATGCACATCTCGGATCATGCTTATATTTCACTGGAGGTCCGTGTGGAGGGGCAAGGAAAGGGTACCCCTACCTGGTTCTTTCCAAGAGAATTACTCAAGGACCCAGACTACTGTGCTGGTATCCGTGCTGCCTCTCTTAGGTACTTTGAGACAAATCTACCTGATGCTACCCCAGCCTGGGCTTGGTGGGAAGCCTTTAAAGCGGTAATCAGAGCAGAAACGACCAGCTATAAAATTAAAGTGGCTAGGGAACGGAAGAGGAAGCTGCAGGAGCTTTCTGTGCAAATTCAAGCTGGGGAACGCCTGCTAGTTGCTAGGACAGACCCGTGCATTTTGCTGAGGCTGCAAAAGCTGCGTCACCAATATAATATGTGTTTGAACACTGAGGTGCATGTGGTGGACGGGCAGGTGCGAGGTAGGTGGTATGGGGAGGGTAACAAAGCGGGGCGGTTGCTGGCGCGCACACTCCGCCCCAGATCTGCCCGGCCAAAAGTGACTGCTATCCTTCATGGGGCGCGTGGATTGTTGACGGCGGAGAAGGATATGGCTGAAGTGTTTCGGGAATTCTATAGCGGTCTGTATACCTCCGAGGCGGCGGCAGACCCGGGGGCCTTTCATGAGCTATTTGGTCCTGTGCTGCACCCTAAGCTCTCGGCTGCTCAGGTGAGCTTGCTGGATGACCCCTTGACTTTGGGGGAGCTTCGGGAGGGTTTAAAGGGCATGAAGCAGGGTAAAGCTGCAGGGCCGGATGCAATCCCGGCTGAGTTCTACCAGGTGTTTGCGGACGATCTCTTGCCCTACCTTTTAGTGTACTTTCAGGTACTGCTGGAACAAGTACCAGGGGTGGGGTCCTTTAGTGATGCGATCATTGTTCTCTTGGAAAAGCCAGGGAGAGATCCCCATAAAGTGGAGAATTATCGGCCGATATCATTATTAAATGCAGACTACAAACTATTCTCTACAGTCTTAGCGCACCGCATGGCTCAGGTGGTGACCACACTTATACATCCCGATCAATGTGGATTCATCCCGGGACGATCCACTTCGGATAATGGGCGACTATTGTTGAATTTGCTCTCTGTAGCGGAGACTTTGCAGGAGCCTATAGTAGGGCTTTCCGTAGATGCGGAGAAGGCCTTTGATCGGCTGGAGTGGGGTTTTTTAAACCAGGCTTTAGTGTGGTTTGGATTTGGGGAACGGTTCCGGCAAATGGTCCAACCCTTGTATGCGTCCCCCTCGGCTAAGATTCTGGTGAATGGCACGCTTTCCTCTCCTTTTCGCCTCCTGCGGGGGACTAGGCAAGGATGCCCGCTATCCCCCCTACTTTTTAACATTGCGCTGGAGCCCTTGGCCATACTGGTGAGGCAGGATGAGGAGATTAAGGGGCTGGAAGTCGCAGGGCACCAGGTGAAGTTATCGGCCTATGCAGATGACCTGTTGTTGTTCCTGCAACCTCCTGCGATAAGGAGAGTGTTGGAAACTATCTCTGCCTACGCCGACCTTTCTGGTTACAAAATTAATTGGACGAAATCCACGGCCTTTCCAATGAATAGGTTGACCTTCTCCTCCCAGGTGGCAGAATTCCCTTTCAAATGGGAAGCCTCTCAGGTTAAATATCTTGGGGTGCAATACTGCGCGTCCCTTCAGGAGACGGTGCAGTGCAATGTGCGAGTCATTAAGGAGCTGGTGCAGAAGTTCACATTGCAATGGTCCCCCTTGCATCTCTCCTGGTGGGGTAGGCTGCATTCCATTAAGATGGTTTTGGTTCCCAAGATTAACTATATATCCTGGGGATGCTCCCCCTATGTTTCCCGAAGTCCTTTTATAAAGGGGTGGAGCGTCTGTTGACGGCCTTTCTCTGGCACGATAAACCCCCCCGGATTGCAGTGCTTAAGTTAAAAGCCAGCAAAGAGAGGGGCGGAGTGCAATTTCCGGATTTTGAGTGGTACCATCAAGCACTCATATTAAAGCAGGGGCTGCAGTGGATGGACTCCGGTCCCCCCGGAGGCGACGCCGATTTGGGCCCAACTGGAAAAGAAGCTCATGTCCCCCGCCCCAATGGATCTGATGCTAGGTATGCAGGTAGGTGAACAGGAGAATGGTCTTACGGTTGTTCGTGCCACTCAGATAGCCTTTAAGTTTCTGGAGGGTGCCACGGGGTGCGATCAGCGCCTTTCAGTTTTTCATCCTATTTGGCTTAACCCCAAGTTGAAAATAGGGAAACGACCCATTGATTGGAAAAGGTGGCAGACTGCCGGGATTTGGGTCGTTGGGCAGGTGATGATGGGTGGTGGGTGGAAAGGTTTTGAGACTCTCCAAACGGAGTATGGTATTCATGCCGGCTGTTACTTTCAGTGGCTCCAGTTACTTCACTGTTTAAAAGGGGCTATACGGGAAGAGATGGCCATTGTAGACTGCTGGGGGCTTAAGAAGGTAGTGGATACGATTGTAGATACCGACCGGCGTATGGCCCATATATATGCAATCTTGAGAGATGCGATAGTGGGGGAAGGGAATGCAGTCGGCCGTAGTTGGGAGTTTGAGGTCGGGTACGCGATCCCTCCCCGCTCCTGGGAGTTATTGTGGGGCACAGTTAGCAGGGTTTCAAAAGCTGCCTCCCTTACACAGTCACTGTATTTTGTGCTCCACCGAGCATATCTTACGCCCGTCAAGGTGTCGAAATGGGATTCAGCGGCTTCCACTAAGTGTTGGTCATGCCGGTCGGCTCTAGGCACCCTAAGGCATATGTTATATGACTGTTGCTATGTTCAGAGTTTCTGGCAGGAAGTATGGAGCAAGATCAGCCGTATATTGGGGCTCTCTGCCCCGCTGGGATGGGACATTGTTTTTTACCGCTCCTGCGCGAGCAGCCTACAGCTTGACAAAGACCAATACTTTCTGTTTAACTTCCTGATGGCTGTTGCGCTGAAGGTGATTATCACCAACTGGAAAGATTCCACTAAGGTGGATGTATATTTGTGGTGGGGCTTGGTATGTACCTATTCTGGCTTCGAGAAAGCGTTAGAGTTGCAGGCAGCCCGGGGGGTTCAGCGGCGACGGCAGCGTAGCTTTGGTGCCTCCGCCGCTGCCCCTCTGGGGGATAGATGGCAGATGTTGGATGATTATGTGGCACGAGCTAAATGTACTGTTCAACCATAGAGGTACAATTGACGATAGCTGTATTGTGAGGGTTAATATGTGGGGGTTCCCAGGGGGACCGGGGGGGGGGGGGAAGGGGGAAGGGGGGGTGGGAGGGGCTTTATGTTGTTGATTGTGGGTGTATTGTTTTGTTCTTCTGTTGGTTGTTGTATTGTTTATAAAAGGTTTAAATAAAGGATTTAAAAAAAAAAAAAAAAAAGCCTTTGGGAATTGCAGCGCGCATGCACGGTCCCCTTCCCGCCCAAAGGTGCCATCTTGGCCAGTCTGATGACATAGCGAAAAGACAGCAAAAAATTCGCAAAAACTAAATCATATGACCGCAACTCCACGGGGAGGAGGGAGGGTTGTGAGGACTGATTCCTGCTGCTCCTGGAGAACACCTGTTACAGGTGAGTAACTACGCTTTCTCCAGGACCAAGCAGGAAGTCAGTCCTCACATATGGGACTCCCAAGCTTAAGGCTACCGGAGACCCTAAGCACAAAAATGAGCTCCCTCTAGCTCAGCAGCACAGAAGGAAGGAATCTTCTCTGACTAATCTCCAACCGGTAGCCCAACATCCGGGATGGAGGGTAGGAGTTGCCTAAACCTCGAAGAGATTACGGAGGACTGCCTGTCCGAAAGCACTGTCCCTGCGGGACTCCCTCTCGAGGCAGTAATGGGTTGCAAAAGTCTGGCTCAAAGACCAAGTAGCGGCCCGGCAGATGTCTGCCAATGGAACAGAGCGGAGGTAAGCCACTGACGCAGCCTTCGCCCTAACCCGATGAGCGGTGACTCGACTTTCCAACGAGAGGCCTGCCGCCCCATAAGTCCAAGCAATACAGTCAGCTACCCAGATGGACAGAGTACGCTTGGAGACAGGGAGCCCCAATTTATTAGGGTCGTAAGACAGGAAGAGCTGAACCGTCTTACGGTGCTCCCGCATACGATCAAGGTAGAAGTTCAGCGCCCTTCTACAGTCCAGGGTATGCAAGACCCTCTCAGCTCGGCTGGAGTGTGGCCTGGGAAAGAAGGTCGGAAGCACCACCTCCTGATTGATGTGAAAAGGGGAGACCACTTTTGGAAGAAACTTAGGGTGAGTCCGCAGGACTACCCTGTTCTTGTAGAACCTAGTGTAAGGGGGATCAGACACTAGGGCCTGCAGTTCACTAACGCGTCTAGCAGAAGTGAGGGCTACCAGGAATAAGGTTTTCCAAGAAAGAAAACGGAGAGGACAGGTAGCCATGGGTTCAAAAGGCGGACAGGTGATCCGCTGTAAAACCACGTTAAGGTCCCAGTCGGGGGCTGGGGGGCGCAAAGGTGGTTTAAGGAGAAGAAGACCTCGGGAGAACCGTGCCACGAGGGGGTGGCCGGAAAGAGGCCTGCCTTCCACCGGCACATGATGTGCAGAAATAGCACTGAGGTGAACCTTGACCGAGTTGGACGTTAGTCCAAGATTGGAGAGGGAAAGCAAGTACTGCAAGACCATCGACACCGAGCAGGAGAAGGGGTCTTGAGACTGTTGAGTACACCAGGTGGAGAAACGACGCCATTTAAGGGCGTAGGATTTCCGGGTAGAGGGTCGCCTGGAAGCTAGCATGACCTCTTCCACCTCTGGAGGCAGCAGGAGGGGAGCAAGGACTACCCTTTCAGCAGCCAGGCCATCAGATGAAGAGATCTGAGGTTGGGGTGTAGGAGAGACCCCTGATCCTGGGTCAGGAGATCGGGTTGAAATCCCAGAGGCAACGGAGTATCTACCGCCAGTTGCAGCAGAAGCGGGAACCACGGTTGCCTGGGCCACCGGGGAGCGATCAGGATCATCGAAGCCTTGTCCTGGAGAACCTTGAAAAGTGTTCGAGACACCAGCGGCATGGGAGGAAAGGCATACAGAAGGCCCGTGGACCATGAGAGCAGAAAAGCATCCGCCGCTACTCGGAGGGGATGCGGCTTCCGAGAGCAGAACCGAGGAAGTTGCCTGTTCAGAGGGCTGGCAAAGAGATCCAGCGTGGGGAGGCCCCACTGGAGAAAGATCCTTTGAACCACCAACGGGTCCAATCTCCACTCGTGTGGTTGGAGGATTCTGCTCAGTTTGTCTGCCAGGTAGTTTTCTTGACCTGGGAGATAGACAGCTTTGAGGAGGATTCCTCGGCTGACGGCTCAAGCGCAGAGCTTTTGTGCTTCCCGACAGAGAAGGAAGGAGCCCGTTCCCCCTTGTTTGTTCACGTAGAACATGGTCACTTGATTGTCCGTCTGGACGAGGACGGACTGGCGAGTGGTAAGGTGGGAGAAGGCCCGGAGAGCCAGGCGGATCGCTCTGAGCTCCAGGAAGTTGATCTGCTGGGCAGATTCCCACGGGGTCCAGAGACCCTGAGTACATGTCCCTTGGCAATGTGCTCCTCAACCCAGGAGAGAAGCGTCGGTCGTCAGTACCTGAACCGGCGGAGGAGACTGAAAGGGCATTCCGAGCACTAGGTTGGGCAGATGAAGCCACCACCGTAGAGAAGAGACCAGCGGGCTGGAGATTCGTACTGAGTCCGCTAGTCTCCCCGAGGCCTGACGCTATTGTGAGTGAAGGCACCATTGAGCAGGCCGCATATTCAGGCGGGCATTGGGGGTCACATGGACCGTGGAAGCCATATGGCCGAGCAGTTTCAGAAAGTGCCTGGCCGAGACCCGGGAATGGCTGCGGAAGCGGCTGGCCAGAGCCATGAGCCGGTGTGCTCTGTCGAGCGGCAGAAAGGCGCGCGCTTGAAGCGTGTTTAGCCTGGCGCCGATGAACTCGAGATCCTGAGAGGGGAGCAAAGTGGACTTTTCGAAGTTTATGACAAAGCCCAGGTACTGGAGCAGACTCACAGTACGTTGCGTGGCGTGAGTGGCCTCCGTGGAGGACGGAGCTCTGATGAGCCAGTCGTCTAGGTAAGGGAAGACAAAGAGGCCTTGAAGCCGGAGATAAGCCGCCACCACTGCGAGACATTTTGTGAAGACTCGTGGTGCGGAGGATAGGCCAAAGGGCAGTACTCTGTACTGGTAATGATTGCCTGCCACCACAAACCTTAGGTATTGTCGGTGGCTTGGGTGGATGAGGATGTGAGTATAGGCATCCTTTAGATCCAAGGAGCATAGCCAATCTCCCTGCTGGAGGTAGGGCAGCAGGATTCCAAGGGTAAGCATCTTGAACTTATCCCTTTCCAGGAACTTGTTGAGGTTCCGCAAGTCCAGGATGGGTCTGAGGCCTCCAGTACGCTTTGGTATCAGGAAGTACCTGGAATAGAAGCCTTGACCTCTCAGGTGGTGGGGCACCGGCTCCACCGCCTGTTCCTGAAGAAGACTTGCCAACTCTTGAAGGAGTAAGTCCCGGTGAAGAGGGGGTCGCAGAGGCTCCCCTGGAAACTATTGGGGAGGTACCTGGTGAAAGTGTAGAAGATAGCCCTCTCGGACTATGTGGAGCACCCAGGTATCTGACGTGATGTTGGACCACCTGTGGGCAAAGTGGACCAGCCGGCCTCCCGTGCTGAGAGACACCAGCGGAGGGGGAGAGGCTATGCTGAAAGAGTCAAAAACCCCCACCCTGCGGAGCAGGGGCCGGTGGTGCAGGCTTGGGGGCTTGCTGCCTACGGGACCCGTTACCCCGTCCCCTGGCCTGCTGAACCTGTTGGGGAGCTGCTGAGGCCTGATAATGAGGGTAGTGTTTATAGGCAGCCGCCTTCCTCGGGTAAAAGGGCTTTTTCCCCGAGCCCTTCTTCTTCTGGGAAGGGGCAGAGGTTTTCCTGGAGAGCCGAGTCCTGGTGAGAGTCTCTGTCTCGAGTTGTGCAGCCTTCTCGTCCATAGGTTTGCCAAAGAGGTTTTCACCTCTGCAGGGGACATCGACCAACTTGTCCTGCACCCAGGGCTCGAGGTCGGAGGACTGAAGCCAAGCCTGTCGGCGGGCCCCGATGCCGGCTGCGGCTACCCGAGCCGATGCCTCAAAGCCATCGTAGGCTGCTCGAGAGATAAACTTGGAGCACTCCCGAATACCGGTGGACAGGGCCAGGAACCTCCGCAAAGGTTCCTCGGAGAGACCAGCAGAGAATCCGGCTATTTCCTTAGCCAGGTCCCTGAGATACATGCCCATGTAGAGCTGGTAAGTCTGGACCCGACAAGCAAGCATAGAGCCCTGGAAACACTTCTTACCGATGCCATCCAGGCTGCGGGCTTCCCTGCCGGGAGGCACCGAGGAGTGCATCTTCTGGCTCTTGAGCCTATGCATGGCCGATTCCACCACCATGGAATGGTGCGGCAGCTGTGCTTTTTGGAAGCCAGGGCTCTTGCGGACTCGATATATGGTATCGACCCGCTTGCTTAATACCGGCGACGACGCCGGGCTCTCCCACATGCGGAAGAGAAGTCGTTCCAGCATCGGAGGAACCGGTACAGTAAAATGCTCCTTTGCAGGAGAGTCATACTGGAGGGCATCGAGCTCTTCGGCTCGAGGCTCCTCCTCGGGATCCGCAGGGAAGGCCAAGGCCTTGGCCATATCCCTCACGAAGTCCGAGAACCGTGCATCCTCCGGGGGGGACTGTCTCCGAGGTTCGGACTCAGGGGAGTCCGAAGGTATACACCGAGTCCGAAAAGAATCAGGTGACTCTTCCACCTCAAATTCCCAGGCGGACTCCTCGGAGGAGTCGTCGAGCGGCTCAGGCCGGGCGGGCACAGACGCCGTCCGCCCCGACGCCGAGGGAGTCGGCGTCGACGACCTCGGCCCCGAACGGGAGGCCGAAGGGGACCTCGACCGAGGATCGGCTCGGTCTCCGGGGTCGACTTAGACGTCGACGTCCCGGCAGTCAGGGCAGAAGCGCCAGCGAGGCCAGCGATCAATGCCCGCTGCTGGTCCATGAAGGCAGCCAGGCTGCTCTCCAAGGCCATCAACCTGAGTCCGAACTCAGGAGACCCAGCAGCCCCCGACTCGGGCCCCGACAGCGTCGGGCCCGACGTCGGACCCCTCGGAGGCGAGTCCACGAGGACAACAGGACTTACGTGAGCAGACGAGTCCATCTCCAGACGAGGCTGTTTGGACGGCCGCTCCAGCTCCAAAGACCCGGGACGGCTATCGAGGCTATGCGACCTGGCCCTCGCGGAGCCAGGAGCGTCCACCGACACCGTCCTCGCGGGTTTCTTCCTCCGATGATGCTCCCGGGTAGGAGACCCCCTCTCAGAGGAGCTCCGACGGTGTTCAGAGCCAGATTCCCTGGACACCGACGCCTCTGACGAGGTCCGGGTACGGCTGGGGTCAGAGAAGATTCTCTCCCTCTGATGCTGCCGACTCCGCAAGGATTTGGCGGACATCTTGCCACAGGCTCCACAGATCATTTCTTCATGATCTGGGCCCAGGCAACGGAGGCAGCAATCATGTGTGTCAGTAAGAGACATAAGCTTCTTACACTTAACACACTTTTTAAAGCCACTGGCGGCCATCGGGGGAAAAAGGGCCCCTGCGAGGTCGAACGTTCGTGCCGCCAGGGAAAAGTGAAAAAAGCGCGAATTTGTCACTAAGGACAGAAAAAAAGGGACCGGCGTCGAACCGAAGAAAATAATAAAATAATAAAGAAAATCAACTTTTCAGCGGTGACTTGTAGACAGCGTCTGTAGGGCTCCGCGGAAAAAAGAAGACTGGCCAAGATGGCACCTTTGGGCAGGAAGGGGACCGCGCATGCGCGCTGCAATTCCCAAAGGCTTTCTTTGAAAGCTGGGGAAAATTGCTCCGCGAGGGCTCCGTCGGCGCCGACGTCACCCATATGTGAGGACTGACTTCCTGCTTGGTCCTGGAGAATATATGAAATAATTCTTGAAGCCAGCATAGAAGTTTGGAAGGTTTGATGTCCAAAGGCATCAAGTGCTTTAGATGCACGACCTGGCGGATAAGAAGAATGCTTCTTCTTACTTCTTACCTTTCTCAATGCTGATTCCACTTCCATGGAATGATGTGGAAGTTGGTTTTTCTGAAACCCTGGAGAGGGAGGTACCTGATACAGAATGTCCATGGCTGTAGAAGGCAAGGGAACCCTCATAGGTGATTCCCATATCCTCAGAAGAAGATCCTGTAAAGAATGATGTAAAGGAAGCATTATATTTTCCTTTTCTACAGGATCTTGGTCAAGAGAAAAACCAGGAATAGGAATGGCAAGAAAGGTTGCCATGTCAAGGAGAAACTCCTGAAAAGAAGGATTTCCAATAGGAACTAATCCTGGGCAAGCTGAGGTTGAAGGAGCAGCTTGAGCACCAGAAGAGATACTGGACTGGTGCAGAAAAAGAATCCTGCTCGATGGACAGTGATCCTGAGAGTTCTGATTTGAAGCAGTTAGTACTGCATCGTGTGCCTGGTATCGATTCCAAACTAGGCATAGAAAGGATCGATGGCACAGATGGAACTGCAGGAATCGACCCCGACACCAGTATCGGTATCGGGGACAATAATGTCATCGAAGCAGTATTCGGGGGCTGCTGAAGCGGTACCGAGGTAAGCCAAGAGCCTTGATGAATATCCTCGGTACTGCGAAGCCGGAAACGATATGGATCGGTTCCGAAGCGCGTCGGTATCAAATCATCTAGACTGGATATCGATTCCAGACTCGGCATCAAAGCGAGCGAGTCCATCGATACATGTCTAGAAAGTACCGACGTCGTTTGTATCATCGGCGATGCCGATACAGGAAGGTTAATCGGAGTCGCATCGATCGGTACCGAAGGTACCGAGGACGTCCGAAGACGATGCCCGGTGAAGAGATGTCGGGGTATCGGTACCGGTCGAAGCCGATACCAACCCCAAGCATGGCGAAGGTACAGGACAGTCAATTTGAGTCGTATCGCTCGGACCCGAAGGTAGCGAGGATGCTCGATGACGATCCCTGGTGAAGAGTGCAGCACTCGACACCGATGCCGATGCTGGGTTATCAGTACCGCTCGAAGCGGATGCCACCCCCTGGCACGGCTCAGGTATGTTCTGTGAGGGGTGAGCCCCAGGAACAACCTGAAACCCCGTAAATGCTTTGGAGCCCGAAGACTCCCGCCGAGGTTTTATTGCCAATGAGATCTTGAGGGTAAGGCCGGAGCCGTCATCATGCTGGGCATGAGACTTACCCTTCAAGAATTGGCTAGTCTTAACAGACTGTTTGTGGGTTACCTGATCCTGGAGAGAAGAATAAACCGGTGTCCTCACCTCAGGAGGAAAAACGGCATCGAGGGAAACTCGAAAAAGGGAAGGTCTTCTCCCAATAAAATAGCCTGAGGTATCAGGGGAAAAAGGGTCAGGACCCAAACAGGTTAGACACCAAGCATTGGAGTCTAAAAAGAAAACTAATTTTCCACAGTGAAGGCACTTCTTAGGAGAAGGCGGCTCCATGTTGGAAAAGGCCTGGTAGGCCCAAAAAAGTTAAACAAAAAACTGAGGAGAAATATTTCTCTAAGTTTGAAAAAGAAAATAATAAAGCACCGGCGGTACCGGTATCGGCGGGAAAAACAGCCGCGACCACAAGAAAATAAGAAAATAAGGATTTTTAAAGAAAAATGTTTCTGCGGTGACAGGACGACGTCCTGTTGGCTCTGCGGAAAAACGAAAACTGAGGAGAGGCAGTGGGAAAGGCGGGAAGTCACAGCGCAGGTGCGAGGGATGCTCCCAAAAGCTTTCTGAATGGATGCTGGGGAGCATTCCCGTGCAGGCTCCGTCGGTACCGACATACCCATATGTGAAGACTCATTCCTGCTTGTTCCTGGAGATAGACTCTTAAAGTTGAAGAAAAGATGTCTCATGAAGAGATATCTAGGAAGGTTAGAATAAATTTAGTGCAGATATTGCAAATGAAAAGAAGCAGACTGCTACTCTAACCACCAACCAAGAGGGGCAAAGATGATCTATTTGAAACCCTGCGACTGCTGGGTTTGTTGACCCTGCTGAGGTTGTGGATTCTTCAGACCAGGGTGATGTTTCCCCTGTTTAGGAACATCTGTATGATGGGCAGAAGATGGATAAAATAGTCTTCCCCTAGGGGAAGAAATTTTGGCAGGACCTTTCCTACTAACTGGAAAAGGAGAAGGCGTAGAACAGCCTCTGGAAACAGGACAGTCAGTTGTTAACTGAGCAACCTGGAAAGCACAGTTACTTACCTGTAACAGGTGATCTCTGGGAAAGTACAGTTACTTACCTGTAACAGGTGATCTCTGGGAACAGCAGGAATAAGTCTTCACATATGGGTACGTCGGTACCGACGGAGCCTGCACGGGAATGCTCCCCAGCATCCAATCAGAAAGCTTTTGGGAGCATCCCTCGCACCTGCGCACTGCCTTCCCGCCTTTTCCACTGCCTCTCCTCAGTTGAGTTTCATAGCTGAGACAAAAGGAGAGAAAGAGGAAAGGAAGATAGATAGATAGATACAACTCCTAGGGGAGGTGGGTGGGTTGTGAAGACTTATTCCTGCTGTTCCCAGAGATCACCTGTTACAGGTAAGTAACTGTGCTTTCTCCAGGAACAAGCAGGAATGAGTCTTCACATATGGGGACTCCCTAGCTATAGATGCCAGGGGGATCCCATAAAATGTGTGTCCCTGGATCAGGACTGCACTTCCCACAGATGGATCTCCGGCATCCCATAAGAGATGGTGGGTAGGAGTTGAAAAGAGAGGAGCTGTAAGAAAAAACAGTGAACCTAAGGACTACAGGAGAGGAGTCCTTGGTATGTATGATAAGTACCATTAAAATTATTTAATGAACAATCATAATATGGAGCTTACCTACTGGATTGTAGGAAGTAGAGAGCGTGATGGAGACTATTGGAGATTCAGTAGAGGAATCCTCAAGGTGACCTCACAGCAGTGAGGATGAAGGCCCAAACCTGGAATTGGCAGGTGACCCAGGTGTCAACTGGGGTAGTATAAGAACGGCAGGTCTTCAGTGGAAAGCTTTATGGAAAAAAGCTGAAAACTCTTTTAGGTACAGAGTCATTAACATTGAGGAGTAAAAGAGGAAGACCGACCGATTTGGACAAGTAGCCTAGTCCTGGAGGGAAGAAGGGGTATGGAAAATAGCCCGCATTCCCAAGGAGGACAGATGTGTGAAGGGCTGAAACCTCAGAACTACTAAAGATCTACACTGTCTTTGCTAGCTGGTGAGAGATAGGAAAGATACTGAAGCATGATGTTTCAGGGATAGCGAGACCTAGAGTAAAGTGGAGCTGTTAGTACCACAGTAGTGGTTGTGTGCATAACAGCCGCCACATACTGAGGGACAGTATGAAGATATACCAGCCAACTGTCTGGAACCTCTAAGGTAAACCTTTATAGTATAGACAGTTAGGGAGATGGTATGTAATACATATCTACCTATAAAAAGCATCTCGACAGATACATATATATATATATATATATATATATATATATATATGGGCCTAACTTATGCACACACAGCTTACAGACAGATGTATGTATAGAATATATATAGAGATATATACATACATGAATATATAAGTCTGAAGATACAGGTCTGCAACTAAGCCCCATGAGAACATTCACATGAGAGATGTGAAGGAGAAAGATTCATCTAAGAACAAGAAGGTGGAACCTACTTGAAAAGATATAGAGAATCTATTCCTCCGGGCTAAGAGGATGCAGGAATGCTATCCAGTGAAATAACCAGGATAGTTGCGTGAAAAAACAGAGGATAATATCAGTCTGTAGAGAGCAAGTCGTGAGTTCTGTAGAACTCTGACATGATAAATGGACAGAAAAACACATAGAAGGAAATACCAGGATGACCCACTGAAGGGACACAGGGGTATCATGCGTTACTGGTAGAATATGTGCTGTCCATGAGGAGTAGGATAGCAGGAGGGCAAGCTGTAAGGAAAAAAGAGCATATTCCTGCAGGATTGGGAAACTCCTTGGACATTCACGCAGAAAAAGCTTGTGTCCTGTATCATAACAGGAGACAAGAGGGTGTGGAGAACCCTCACAGTCATGGAAAATGACTGATAAGACTTTTCTACTATAGAGAATAGCCATCAGAGACAAAGTTCAATGCTCTCCAGCAAGTGCCCATAGTAGAAAGCTTCTCTGAAGATTGCAGAGAGCATTATGCAGGAGAATTAGGAGATAAAACTGACTGTAGGTCAGCTGTGTTACCATATCCAAGGGAATGGAGATGGCCAGAAAGAAGATAATGTGAGAAGCCTAAAGTGAGTAGGATTATCCAAGATAGATGAGGACAATCTTGGAATCACTACTAAGGCTAGACAGACTGGAAACTTGTGGGAAGGTACCAGTAGATGAATTACCGGAACTCCTGCATGAAGAGCAACTGAAGGAGACAGCAGAGAGAATCTGCCTGTGAAACACAGAGAGAACAGACAAAGGGAGAGGAAATGGACCTGTCCCTGTCTGATAAGCTGTCCAGAGAATTTAGTCAAAGAAAACTCTACACTGAAATGAAGGTGTACAGTATGGTACCACTCATTCAGGAAAAAACCGGGATGACTTACCATATGGTGAGTCAGCTGAAGAAGAAAATGTTCATGTTGGGACAGAAACTATCATGGGATAGTAGTTAACTTCTCTTCTTGGAAGGAAGAAGAGGAGAAATCTGTAACCCATAGACAAGAATATCCTGACAGCTGAGGACATCCTGAAGCAAGGAAGCCATGTGCAGAGCTTTAAAGAAAAAAACAGTGAACAAACTTCTGCTAAGAAGAGGTTAACTGTAGGTTGCAACCCTTAGGAACCTATGGTTGCTGGGTATGCTTAGACTGGTTAGAGTTTAGATTCTTCAGACCAAGACGAGGTGTCCCCTGCTTGGGTACATCGGGATGATGGGCAGGAGAAGGGTGAAACCTTCTTTCTTGGGGAAAGAAGGTTTGGTAGGAGATTTCCTACCTCCTGGGGAAGGCGGCGGCTTAGGATGGTTCCTAGAACCAGGAGAGTCAGTGGAGCAATGAGCAACCTGACGTAAAGCCTCCTTATTGAAGAGATTTTCTCCAGTACAAGGAGAATTACCCAGTGTGTGTTGTGCCCATCTGCTCAAGTCTGAAGCTTGGAGCCAGGCTCTACGACGTGCTCCAATGGCAATAGCAGAGGATCTGCTGACAGACTCAAAAGAGTCTAGAGAAGCACGAGAAAGAAACCAAGAGATATTCTGGCTATGACTAAGAAGCAAGGAACAGTCTGCAGCCTTAGGCTCTGATAGAAAAGGAGTCAAAAGAGATAATTTCTTTGTGACCTCCTGGAGACAGACTCATAAAAAATATAAGAGATAATCCTTGATGCCAGCATAGATGTTTGGAAGGTTTGACATCCAAAGGCATCAAGTGCTCTGGATGCACGACCTGGCGGATAAGAAGAATGCTTCTTCTTGCTTTTTACCTTCCTCATTGCTGATTCCACTACAATGGAATGATGGGGAAGTTGAGTTTTTTGAAATCCTGGAGAGGGGGGCACCTGATACAGAACATCAGTTGCTGTAGAAGGTGAGGGAACCCTTAAAGGTGATTCCCATATTCTCAGAAGAAGATCCTGCAAAGAATGATGTAAAGGAAGCATTATATTTTCCTTTTCTGCAGGAGAGCCTCGAGTAGGATCATAGCCAGGGATAGGAATAGCAAGAAATATTGCCATGTCAAGGAGAAATTTCTGAAAAGAGGGATCTCCAATGGGAACTATCCCTGGGCAGGCTAAGGCTGAAGGAGCAGCCTGAGCATCAGAGGATGTACTGGTCTGGTGCAGAAAAAGAACCCCACTAGAAGGATAGTGGTACTGGCAGTCACGATTTGAGGCAGTGAGTACTGCATCGTCCATGCCAGGTATCGATTCCAAACTAGGCATAGAAAGGATCGATGGTATCGATGTAACTGCAGGAACCGACATTGATACCGATACCGGTAGCTGAGTCAGAACCGGAGATGGTAACGCCATTGCAGCAGTCATCGGAGGCTGCTCAAGCGGTACCGAGGGAACCAGAAACGTTTGGTGAATAACCTCGGTACTGCATATCCGGAAACGATAAGGGTCGGTTCCGAGACGCGTCGGTACCCAGTCATCTAGACTAGATATCGATTCCAGACTCGGCATCGAAGGGAGCGAGTCTATCGATGCATGTCTAGAGGGTACCGATGTCGGTGGTGGTATCGGCGATGTTGCCGATATAGGAAAGTCAATCTGGGTCATATCGATCGGTCCCGAAGGTACCGAGGACGCCAGATGACGATCCCTGGTGAAGAGTGGATCACTCAACACCGGTGCCGATGCCGGGGTATCGGTACCGCTCGAAGCGGATACCACCCCCGAGCATGGCTCAGATACAGGAAAGTCAATCTGGAACGTATCGATCGGTCCCGAAGGTACCGAGGATGCCAGATGACGATCCCTGGTGAAGAGTGGATCACTCAACACCGGTGCCGATGCCGGGGTATCGGTACCGCTCGAAGCAAATGCCACCACCGAGCATGGCTCAGGTATGTTCTGTGAGGGGTGAGTCCCAGGAAAAACCTGAAACCCCTGAAATGCTTTGGAGCCCGGAGACTCCCGCCGGGGTTTTAATGCCAATGGGGTCTTGAGGGCAAGGCCGGAGCCGTCATCATGCTTGGCATGAGACCTACCACTCAAGGATTGGCTAGTCTTAACAGACTGTTTGTGGGTTACCTGATCCTGAAGAGAAGAAAAAACCAGTGCCCTCACTCCGGGAGGGAAAACGGTATCGAGGGAAACTCGAAAGAGGGAAGTTCTTCTCACAGTTTTGCAGCCTGATAGATCAGGGGAAAAAGGGTCAGGACCCAAACAGGTTAGACACCAGGCATTGGAGTCTAAAAAGAAAACTGTTTCCACAGTGAAGGCACTTCTTAGGAGAAGAAGGCTCCATGATGGAGAGGCCTTGTAGGCCCAAAAAAGTTAAGACAGAAACAGAGGGAAAAATCTCTCTGAGTTTAAGAAAAAGAAAAGAAAAACCCACCGGCGGTACCGGTGGCGGCGGGAAAAACAGCCGCAACCACAAGAAAACAAGAAATAAAGAATTTAAAGAAAAAAGTTTCTGCGGTGACAGGAGGACGTCCTGCCGGCTCCGCAGAAAAACGAAAACTGAGGAGAGGCAGTGGAAAAGGCGGGAAGGCAGTGCGCAGGCGCGAGGGATGCTCCCAAAAGCTTTCTGATTGGATGCTGGGGAGCATTCCCATGCAGGCTCTGTTGGTACCGACGTACCCATATGTGAAGACTCATTCCTGCTTGTTACTGGAGATCAGCAGGAATAAGTCTTCACATATGGGTATCGTCGGTACCAACGGAGCCTGTGCAGGAACGCTCCCCAGCGTCCAGTAAGAAAGCTTTTGGGAGCATCCCACCACGCCTGCGCGCAGCCTTCCCGCCTTTCCCAACCGCCTCTCTCCAGTTCGAGTTTTAAAGCTGACACAAAAAGAGAGAGAGGAAAGGAAAGATAGAGAGATACAACTCCTAGGGGAGGTGGGTGGGTTGTGAAGACTTATTCCTGCTGTTCCCAGAGATCACCTGTTACAGGTAAGTAACTGTGCTATCTCCATGAACAAGCAGGAATGAGTCTTCACATATGGGGACTCCCCAGCTGGAGATGCCAGGGAGATCCCCAAGGCTGTGAGTCCCTGAGAAGGGCTCTACCTCCCCCCATGGATCTCGGGCATCCAACCAGGGATGGGGGGTAGGCGTTGATTAGGTATGGAACAGGTGTTTGAGAACAGCCAGACCAAACAAGGCATCCCGGCGGGAGTCCTTGTCCAAACAGTAATGGGCTGTAAAGGTATGAACTGAGGCCCAGGTGGCCGCTCGACAGATTTGGTTGATGGACACAGAATTTAGATGAGCCATAGAGGCTGCCATGGCTCTCACATTGTGAGCTGTGACATGGCCCTCCAGAGAAAGGTTCTTACTCTGGTAGGCGAAAGAAATACACTGAGCAATCCAATTAGACAGAGTTCTCTTAGAGACTGGAAGTCCTAAATGAGAGGGATCAAAAGCAACAAAGAGTTGAGAGGACTTTCTATGTTGCTGTGTCCTTTGTAAGTAAAAAGCGAGTGCTCTCTTACAATCCAAGGTATGGAGATTCCTCTCTGCACTTGATGCATGAGGTCCTGGAAAAGAGACAGGTAAATACACCTCCTGGTTCAGATGAAAAGGTGAGACCACTTTAGGCATAAAGTGTAGATTGGTCCTGAGGACTACCTTGTCATGATGGAACCTTGTATAAGGAGGATTAGCCACCAAGGCTTGCAGCTCACTGATGCGGCGAGCTGAGGTGACTGCAATGAGAAAAATAACCTTCCAGGAAAGGAATTTCAAGGAGGTAGTGGCTAAGGGTTCAAAGGGTGGCTTCATAAGCTGATCAAGAACTAGATTCAAATCCCATGCCACTGGAGGTGGTCTAATGGGAGGTTTAGTTAAAAGAAGGCCTCTCATGAATCTTGCAATAAGAGGATGAGAGGAAATAGGCTGTCCATTGAGAGGCTTGAGGGATGCTGAAATAGCACTCAAATGGACTCTTAATGAATTCGTTTTAAGTCCTGCATGGGATAAATGCAGCAAATACTCTAGTAAAGAATTCAGAGGTATTGCAAGGGGGTTAAGACCCTTCTCTGCACACCAAATGGTAAACCTTTTCCATTTGAAAGCATAGGAACGTCTAGTGGAAGGCTTTCTGGAAGCATGAAGGATATCCTTCACTTGCTGAGATAGATGCAAATCTTGAAGGTCTAGGCCTTCAGCAACCAGGCCCTGAGATGGAGAGACTGGGGATTTGGATGCCATAACGTTCCCTCCTCCTGGGACAGGAGGTCTGGAGCAGATCCCAAGTCCAGGGAAGGAGCTTGAGAGAGATGCAGAAGTAGAGGGTACCACACTTGTCGTGGCCACCGTGGTGCTATGAGGATCATAGACCCTCGATCTCTCTGAAGCTTGAAGAGAGTTTTGGGAATTAGGGGAATGGGTGGAAAGGCGTAAAGGAAGCCTTGACCCCAGTGAAGGAGGAAGGCATCCTTGGCATGAACTCCCTGACACGGAATTCTGGAACAGAACTGGGGAAGTTTGGCATTCCACGGACTTGCAAAGAGGTCTATGTCCGGGGTTCCCCAAATCCGAAAGATTCTGGCTATCTGGTCTTAATGGAGGGACCACTCATGTGGAAGCAGAACTCGACTGAGTTTGTCTGCCCAAGAGTTTTGAACACTTGGAAGATATACTGCCAGAAGATGAATTTGATGCTCTCTGGCGAAGGCCCACAATCTCAAAGCTTCGTTGCAAAGCGACAGAGAGCCAGTCCCGCACTGCTTGTTCACGTAGAACATGGCTACTTGGTTGTCCGTGTGGATGAGGACTGTCTTGCAGCTGAGCAGGGTGTGGAAGACTCAGAGCTAGAAAAATTGCTCTGAGCTCCAAGAGGTTGATATGTAGAGAAGTCTCCTGTGGAGACCAGATGCCCTGGGTGGAGAGATCTTGTAGATGAGCTCCCCAACCCCTTGGAGAGGCATCTGTTGTAAGGGTTGCTTGGGGTAACAACTGTTGACCCCAGCAACAGGTTTTGAGTGGACTTCCACCACTGGAGAGACCAAAAAAGGCGACTGGAGGTTGCTATTTTGTCTGATAGGCACCCTGATGTCTGGGTCCATTGGGTGGATAAAGTCCATTGAGCTGCCCTCATGGGAAGGCGAGCATAAGGAACCACATGCACGGTGGATGCCATGTGGCCTAACAGTTGTAACATCTCTCGAGCAGTTAAATGGGACTTTAACTGAATCTGGGAGGCTAACTGCACCAAGCGTAGGCAACGGGCCTGGGGAAGATAGGCTCTTGCAGTTGTGGTATCCATCAAGGCCCCTATGAACTCTAGTGACTGAGTAGGGGTGAGATGGGATTTTGGGATGTTTATTACAAGTCCCAGATACTGAAGAACACGCCTTGTGCAGGCTAGGGAAGTCTGGGCCTCTGACTGGGATGGAGCTCGGATGAGCCAGTCGTCCAGATATAGGAATACGAATATTCCTAGAGTGCGTAGAAATGCAGCTACTACTGCCATGCATTTTGTGAACACTCTTGGTGCAGAGGCCAGACCGAAAGGAAACACTCTGTATTGGTAGTGCTTTCCTTGATAAAGGAACCGAAGGAACCTTCTGTGTGTGGGATGGATGAGGACATGGGTGTACGCATCCTTGAGATCTAGAGAACAAAGCCAATCCTGACTCTGAAGGTATGGAAGGAGAAACCTGTTCAATTCTCTGAGATCTAAAATGGGTCTGTAGCCCCCTGTTTTCTTTGGGATAAGAAAATAGGGGGAGTAGAACCCTGAGCCCTGTTGAAGAAGGGGTACTTCTTCTATTGCTTTTTGGGCAAGAAGGGTAGCAATCTCCTGACCCAAAAGGTCGAGGAGAGATGTTGGAGAATTGAAACGTCTCACCATGGTGTGAGGAGGAAGGTTTAAGAAATGAAGCTTGTACCCCTCCCTTATGATGGAGAGGGTCCATTGCTCTGCTGTGATTTGTTCCCATCTGGGAGCAAAGTGAGCTAACCTTCCTGGAATAGTGAGAGGCTCTGGTTCTTCTAGAGCCAGAAAGTCTAAGTTCTCTAGTTGTAAGTCAAAGGCCCTGAGGAGGCTGAGGCTGTTGGACCGTAGCAGTCTTTGCAGCCTTAGGCTTGGCCTGTTTAGGTTGTTGCTGACGCTTTGCAGCAAAACAACCTGCAGAAGATGTCTGCTGACCATAAACAGGATAATATCTCCCCTTTTTGGGATAAAAAGCCTTTTTGAACAACCTTTTTTTTAACAGGAACAGAAGTAGACTTTGAAAGTCTATCTAAAGCAGAATTTTCAGCATCCATCTGAGTGGCCTTTGCTTGCCAATCCTTTCCAAAAAGGTTTTCACCTGTACAAGGAAGATTTCCTAATCCATCTTGGACCCAGGGTTCCAAATCAGAAGCTTGTAACCAAGCAACTCTGCGTGCACCTATGGCAATAGCCGAGGCTCTGATGGCACACTCAAAAGAGTCAAAGGCTGCATGGTTGGAAAATTTGGAAACATCTTGGGCATGTTTAAGCCAGGTGAGAAACTCCTCCCTTTTATCTTCTGAAATAAAAGGGGCTAAAGTCTGCAGATGATCTGTAACTTCTTTTAGAAACATCCCCATATAGAGACTATAGGAGTTGATTCTGGCAGCAAGCATGTTGGCCTGGAAAATTTTCCGGCCAAAAGCATCTAAGGTTCTGCATTCTCTTCCTGGAGGATTAGATGAGTGCCTTTTTGCACTCTATCTTTTTCATGGCAGACTCCACCACAATAGAGTGGTGAGGAAGTTGAGCCAGGACAGGGAGGAACACGGTACATGGTTTCCAACCTACGAGAATGAGTGGAGGTGGTGAGAGGAGTCTCCCATATGCCCAACATGTGATCATAAAGGATCTCATGAATTGGTAAAGTAGCTGCCTCCTCAGGAGCCTTAGGATATTGTAAAATATCCAATTGTTTGGCTCTAGGCTCTGACTCAGGGGCCACAGAAATGGAGAGGCCCCTGGCCACTTCCCTAATGAAGTCTTGGAAAGACAAGTCTTCTGGAGGAGACATTCTCCTTTTTGGAGAAGAAGGCTCCTGAGGAAGGAGTACCGATGCTTCGACAGAAGCCTCTGATTCATCAGAGTCCTCGGAGGAATCGAAGTATCGCCTGTCTGGATGCTCCTGCAGAGCCCGATACGTGTACCGAGTGGTATCGACATCGGGAGTGATCGGTACCGGTTCGGTACCGATGGGCATCATAGAACAGGGTACCGCTGCAGTCGACACCGAAGCCGATGCAATCGGTGCCGGTGCCGGAACCGATATCGGTGCCGGTGCCGGAACCGATATCGGTGCCGGTGCCGGAACCGACAACGGGGTTTGTTGCGGTACCGGAGGCGTCGCAGCCTGTATGAATGCCGTAATGGCACGCTGTATGGTCAGACTATTCTGATCCATCGACGCCACCAATGTCTGGATGTCGATACCAGTGGAAACCACCGGTACCCCAGAATATGGCAACAGGTGATCGGTCGAGGCCACGCCATCGATGTCAACCTGTGACCCCATAGATGAAGCTTTGGAAGCCGGGGCTTCCCACCGGGGTAATTTTGCCGGTGTAGAAACCTCGAGGGCAAGCCCGGAGGCATCTCGAAGCTTAGAGGGAGATCTACCCTTCGAGCACCGGCTGGATTTATGTTTGGTTACCTGAGATCCATGAGAGGAAGAAGCAGCCCTGGAAGACATCGATGCCACTGAAGCTGCATCAGAGGGAAACAGGATACTGAGCTTAGCCGCTCGGTTCTGTTGACCTCTTTTAGACATCATGGAACAGGACGCACAATCCGTGATGGAATGATCAGGACCCAAACATTTTAGACACCAGTCATGGGTGTCGGTGACAGAAATAGTACCGCTGCACTTCGTGCACTTTTTAAACCCGGAGGCAGTCTTTTCCATGAGGAAAAATATTTCCTAGGCCTAAGGCCCAAGAAAAAATTGCACAGAAGTGGGAAATGGTAGTTTTGTTTTTTTTGTTTTTTAAGAAGAAAGAAAGAAAAGACCGGCGGTACCGGTCCGACGTCGAAGAAGGCAGACGCGAGACCAAAGAATTAGAAAAAAATAAAGAAATTCTTCAGCGGTGACAGGGAAACGACCTGCTGGCTCTGCGGAAAAGAAGAACTGGAGAGAGGCGGTTGGGAAAGGTGGGAAGGCAGCACGCAGGTGCGGTGGGATGCTCCCAAAAGCTTTCTTACTGGACGCTGGGGAGCGTTCCCGCGCAGGCTCCGTCGGTACCGATGATACCCATATGTGAAGACTCATTCCTGCTTGTTCCTGGAGATCACAGTAAATGCTCTAATACTACAATTCGTAAAACAGTAAATCAAGTGCCTAATAAAAAGCAACAAAAAATAAGACATAAAGGGCCCGATATTCAAAGGATTTATGCTCCTAACAGTTATGCTCATAAATTGACCTCTGAAAATTGAGTGCCTAAACGTTTTCTTAAACTTTCACTAAACTCCTAAGTTTAGAAGCATGAAACGTGGGTGGCAATGGGAGTGGATTTAGGGTGGGGAAAAGAAGTTAGGGGCTTAGCACTGTTTTTAAGCACTAGGCACCTAAATTAGGCTCAAATCTAGGCAAGTGAATGGCAAGGCTAAATTTAGGCAAATAAATTTTAAGCTCCTAAATCAGGATGAATTTTCAGTTGAAAAAAAACTTAGGTTATTAAGTGTGGCTGAAAACAGGGAACAAATTTAGGAGCTTGGCTTTTTTCTTTCTTTTTTTTAATATCAGGCCCAATGAGCCCAGAAAAAGGAGGCATTACTTAAAAGGACACCAAGAATTGCCATATCTTGAGTTTCCTATGGAAAAAAATTAAGAGGAGGGAGGAGTGGCTCAGTGGTTGGGACAGGTTACCTCAGGCCGGGGGTTCAATTCCCGCATGGGGACAAGTAACCTCAGGCCGGAGGGACTGAGGTCTCGGGTCCCATGGCTGCTCCTTGTGGCCTTGGGCAAGCCACTTAACCCTCCATTGCCTCAGGTACACTTAGATTGTGAGCCCTTCGGGGACAAGGGAATAAAAAGTACCTGTTAGTATATATGTGTAAACCGCTCTGATGCATAAGTAAAGGGAAGTATATCAAATGCCTAAACCATAACCATAAGAGACTCGATCCTCAGCTCCTTCAGCAGCTTACTGCACCACACTGGGGCTTTTCCTCTCAATATTCTTGGTCTATTAACTGCCAACCAGCACACTCTAATTGGTGGAATTTTCAACTTCTCTTCACCTGAACAGCATAAAGACTACAACTTCAGCGTGGAGGTAAGTCCTCCAATGCTCCGTCACACAAAACATCGCCGCCCTCAGAACCGGCTCCTCTAAAATGAGGCACTCTTCAGGGCACCGGACCATTGCATTGCTCACACACGTTTGGATCACACAACACTCACACGCATCCAGAATTTCAGCAACTCAACGATCACCTCCTGCCGTTCCGTCATTGCCCTCAAGGGAAAGGATTACAATTTCAGCGTGGAGGAAGCTCCTCCCATGCTCTGTCACACAGAGCATCACTGCCCTCAGAGCCAGCTCCTTTAAAATGAGGCACCATCTCAAATGGCCCACATCACAGAACCATCGCATCCACACAATACAGCAGCAGCGCATGAGAAAGGAGCATGTCACGGTGTCCTCACAGTGAACATGCCACAGCCCTACTCATCCAACGGTGCAGCACCAACAATCAAAGGCCAGCCACACAGAACCTGAACCAGGTTCTATTCCCCTAAGGCAGCGCAATGGCTACCAGAGCACACGGACAGCATACTGCCACCACACAGCTTCACCTCGTACAGCAGTCTCCTGGGATCCACGGCAAGCAAACGAAGGGCAGCATCACGTGGCACACCCAACTTAAGGTACCCGTTACCCTCCTGCTCCTAGGCCTCACTTTATTAGGTCTACAAGCAAATGCTGCCATCACATGTCACCCTGCCCAATCCCATCATCCACACCTCAAGGCCATGGCTTGACCACAGCAACTACCACCACAGAAGACCCAGACACCTGCTTCCCGTCACGATAGAACCACCCGCCCCCCCACGCAAACACTAACCACCCCAACAGATGCACCCTGATCAACGCACGCTCCACCCACAACAAAATACAGACTCTGCACGATCACATTACTGACAATAGCATAGACCTCATTGTGTATTACTGAAACATGGTTCTCTGATAGCAATAATGTTCTATTCAACCAGCTCAACGCTGACACCCACAACATCCACACCTGCCCATGCAGCTGCGACAGAGGAGGGGGCGTCTGCGTCCTCTCAAGTAAAACCCTGGAATTTAAGGGCATCAACACTATTTCCACACCTTGGACATCCTCACAATTGCAAACAAGCACCTCACCATCTGCCTTGCGTACAGCGCCCTGGCTTGACAAGGTTGAAGAACTTGACACTCTGCTTGATACAGTCTGCTCCCACGTAACCCATTGGAAACACCTTATCCTCCTTGGGGACCTAAACCTTCCATCAGCCTCCAACAACCAAAGCACCACCTTCCACCAGGCCATGAGAGACCTGAAATATACGCAATTCATCTCCACGTCAACTCATTCCAAAGGCGGAATCCTTGACTTGGTTTCCCTTCCCAACCTCTTGCTAACCTCATCCAAGTATGTCCCCAGGTCCCATCAGCTATGACTCCTGTCCCCTGGTCGGACCACCACCTCATCACACTCACGTTGCCTATGCACCACGAGATGAAACACCCACAACAAGATGATTTGTAGCCTTTGACGAGCATGCCTTCCTGCAAAACACCCTGCCAACTCTGAAGGACCTATCGATGGAAACAAACAGGCCTTGAAGAAGCAATCAACACTTGGCATTTGATCGCTGCTGCTACTGCAGCCACTGAACTAAATCTAAGAAGCAGCAGCAACACACACCATGGTACTCTGCTGAGTAAAGACAGCAGAAGCAGGCGCTCTGCCACATTGAGTGCCAATGAAGAAAGTCCAAAGATTCCAAACTGCACGCCACATACCTAGAAAAACTCAAAACCTACTGCAACAGCACACTTGAGTCCAAACGGGTATACTATTACAGCACCCTCCTGAGCCCTCAACAAACCCAGAGAACTCTTTGACCTGGTCAGATCATTCACAAGGGACCCCACCCAACCACATCAAGACAACGCTCTTAACGCTCAGGACATAGCTGATTACCTGATTACCAAGCATGGCTCCATCAACCCTCCACACTCCTCACACCTGCCCCGAGCAAGATGACAGATACCACAAAGTCCTGGACCGCCTTCAGAGACCTACCCCATGAAGAACTGGATGCTATCATCTCACACATCAATACAACAACTTCCCCACTGGACCCATGCCCGGTATCGTGGATAAAGAACACAAGAACGCACTTCCTACCGCTCATATCAACCATAGTGCAAACATCCCTATCACACACTTATCCCTTCCCTTCTCAAGCAAGCCTCCATCCACCCTCTCTTAAAAAAACTCAACCTGGACCCTGGATCACCCACTTCATACCGACCTATAGCCAGCATAACCTTCCTGGAAAAAATCACAGAAAAGGCAGTCCAAATCCAGCTGCAAGAACACATTGATCAACACACACCTCTGGAGCAACATCAGCATGGCTTTTATCCCCATCATAGCGCAGAAACTCTACTTACTTCTTTACTATCAACACTCATCGCAGGAACAGAGAATAGATCAAGATGTTTCATACTACTCTTCCTAGAGATCTCTGCAGCATTCGACAGTGTGTCCCATCAAATGCTGCTAGACCAGCTCTATGAGATCAGAGTACAGGACAAACCTCTCCAATGTTTCCACTCATACCTCTCCCAGCACAGCCAGCAGGTAAAAATAGGACAGAGTACTTCATCACCATACACTGTGCCTCAAGGAGTACCCCAGGAATCTGTACTCTCCTGACTGCTGTTCAACATCTATGTATGACCTTTATGTACAACCATACAGAAGTTCAACGACAGCTACCTGATCTACGTTTTCGACATGATATACACCCCATTCTCCACAGTCGCCCCGGACTATTCCAATCTGTCAGCCTGTTTCAAGGAAATAGTCCAATGGCTTTGACATTGCAACTTAGCAGTCAACTTCAGCAAGACGGAGATGCTACATGTCACCAGAGACCCAGACTTTACACCACCCAAAACCATCAGAATTGATGACATAGCCCTCCAGATCAAAATCTAGGTCAAATACCTTGGAGTCACTTTAGAACAACTAACTTTTCAAGCTCACATCCGAAACATCACCAAGGCATAAAAACAACTTGCTAAACTGAAAGTGGACAAAGCCATGGGACCGGATGGGATACATCCCAGGATACTGAAAGAGCTCAGAGAGGTTCTTGCAGGACCATTAAAGGATGTCTTCAACAGATCCTTGGAAACAGGAGTGGTTCCTCAGGACTGGAGAATGGCTAATGTTGTACCTCTACACAAAAGTGGTGACAGCGAAGAAGTGTCAAATTACAGGCCAGTGAGCCTTACCTCGGTGGCAGGAAAAGTAATGGAGGCGCTCCTGAAAGAGCGAATAGTGAACTTTCTCAAAACCAACAGGTTGCAAGATCCCAGGCAACATGGTTTTACCGAAGGACGGTTTTGCCAAACAAATCTGATTGAGTTCTTTGATTGGGTGACCAAGGAACTAGATCTGGGGCATGCAATGGATGTCATCTATCTGGATTTCAGCAAAGCCTTTGATACTGTTCCTCATAGGAGGCTTGTCAATAAACTCAGTAGCTTGGGGATGGGTCCCAAGATAGTAAACTGGATTAGAAATTGGTTGACTGACAGACAACAAAGGGTGATGGTACATGGAGCTCACTCGGATGAGAGGAAGGTGATTAGCGGGGTGCCTCAGGTTTCGGTCCTGGGCCCGGCACTGTTCAATATATTTGTGAGTGATATTGCTGAAGGACTGAATGGAAAAGTCTGTCTTTTTGCAGATGACACAAAAATTTGCAACAGAGTGGACTCCCCCGAGGGAGTGGATAACATGAGGAAAGATCTACAAAAGCTGGAAGACTGGTCTAATGCTTGGCAACTACGATTTAATGTGAAAAAGTGCAGTGTCATGCACTTGGGTAGCAGAAATCCAAGGGAAAAGTACACAATAGGGGGTGAGAGGTTGGTATGCACGGTTCAGGAGAAAGACCTTGGTGTGATTATCTCTGATGATCTCAAGGTGGCAAAACAGTGCGACAAGGCGGTGGCAAAAGCCAGGAGGATGTTGGGCTGCATACAAAGAGGGATTACCAGCAGAAAGGAAGAGGTACTTATGCCACTGTACAAGTCACTGGTAAGGCCTCACTTGGAATACTGTGTTCAGTTTTGGAGGCCATATCTTGCAAAAGATGTAAAAAGACTGGAAACTGTTCAGAGAAAGGCAACCAAAATGATTTGAAGCCTGCGTCAGAAGCCTTATGAGAAGAGACTTGAAGACCTAAATATGTACACTTTGGAGAAGAGGAGGGACAGGGGAGATATGATTCAGACCTTTAAATACTTAAAGAGAAATGATGAACAAACAAACCTCTTCCAAAGACGGGGAAGCTGTAAAACTAGAGGGCATAGCATGAAGCTGCAAGGTGGTAAATTGAAAGGCAATGTCAGGAAATATTTCTTCACTGAAAGGGTGGTGGATGCTTGGAATGCCCTCCCAATGGAAGTGGTGAGGGCAAACACGGTGATGGAATTCAAAACGGCATGGGACAAACACAGTGGATCCCTTTACAGCAACAGGATAAAAGCAAAATAAATGGTACCATCTAACTTCTGAACTATCTAGCATCTGAACAAATAAGGGTGTCCTACATGGAGTGGTGGGTTCACCCCTAAACAGAAACAAAAACATGGGGAGGGGTGGCCTGCACAGAGCGACAGGTGCACCTACTCTTGCCATCTTGCTGGGCAGACTAGATGGACCATGCTGGTCTTTATCTGCCGTCACTTACTATGTTACTATGTAATATAAGAACAATATCTATTTTATTTATAGCAGATATTGCTCGTATATACATCATAATGTGCAACATTTAATCTTGATAAATATGTGTATTTGTCTTTGCTGTTTTAACCATTTCCAACAATTTCTAGTTAAAATAGCTGTCTTATTTGATTTCTATCCAATTTCAAAACTGTCATTTTTAGTGCAACTTACTGTACATCTGGCTCTTCAATAGTGGACTCAACATCCGGACAAAACTTCAGTATTACATCCTTGACAATATCCAGAAAGAACGCAGAACAGAGTTTCTCTTAGTAACATAGTATATGATGACAGATAAAGACCAGCATGGTCCATCTAGTCTGCCCAGAAAGGCGGCAAGAGTAGGTGCGCCACCGCTCCGTGCAGGTCACCCCTCCCCCATGCCTTCGTTTAGGGTGTACCCACTGCTCCATGCATGTCACCTCGACTTGTTAAGATATCATAGACAGTTAAATTTATTTTGATTTTATCCTGTTTCTATAAAAGGATCCACTGTGTCCGTCCCACGCCATTTTGAATTCTGACACTATTTGCCCTGACCACTTCCATCGAGAGGGCATTCCAAGCATCCACCACCCTTGACTAGCAGCTTGCTTAGCTAACTCAGACTTGCCTTGGCGTTTCCCACATCCAAATCTTGGTCCTTTCACATCTTTCCTCAGAATCTGATCTCATGGATCATGCTCTGCTTCTGTCACAGCTCAGGGATTTAGGATTGGAAGACACATTCTGATGCTTTTGGTCTTATCTTAGGGAACGGTAAAGCATAGTTACTCACCTGTAACAGGTGTTATTCAGGGACAGCAGGAATCAGTCCTCACATATATGGGTGACAATGGAGCTAAAGGAGCCCGCATGGAAGCATTTCCCCAGCTTTCAAAGAAAGCCTTTGGGATATGCTACCATGCATACGTGGTTCCCTTTCTGCCCAAGGGTGCCATCTTGCTCAGTCAGATGGCATAGTTAGGACAGTAGTAAAAACCAAAACAAGGTGGGGAGGCAACTCCCAAGGGAGGAGGGAGGGTTCTGAGGACTGATTTCTGCTGTACCTGGAGAACACCTATTACAGATGAGAAACTACGCTTTCTCCAGAAACAAGCAAGAAGTCAGTCCTCACATATGGAACTCCCTAGCTCTAGGCTGCCAAGAACTGAACCACGACAGCACCAACAGCGGCGAAGTCAGGTAGCCATGAGTTGCAGAAGATGAGCCCCACTGAGAGACTCTGCAAGACCCTAGCGTCCAGCGGCACCATCACTCTGGTAGCCTGAACACAGAAGGGTCAGAGGGAAGGAGTTGCCTACACCCCGAAAAGATTGCGAGTAGCACCTGGCTGAAGGCACTGTCCCGACGGGACTCACTCTCCAGGCAGTAGTAGCCATGAATGTGTGGATTGAAGACCATATGGCAGATCTCCATCACCAGCACTGAGCACAGGTTTGCCACTGATGTGGCGATCGCTCTCACTGTGATCCGGTGTTCCAGAAAGAGCCCAGCTCACTCATAGGTGAGGGCAATGCAGTCCGCCACCCAAGTGGACAGAATTCACTTAGTCACAGGAAGCCCCAAGTCTGCTGGGGTCATAAGAAACGAAAAGTTGAGCAGCTCTGCAATGGCCCTGGGTCCACTGTAGGTAAAAGGACAGAGCCGTTTGCAATCCAGTGTATAGAGTATAATTTCTTCCCAATCAGCCTGAGGCCGTAGGAAGAACCACCTCCTGGTTGATCTGGAAAGAAGATACCACCTTTGGGAGGAATTTAGGGTGGATGCAGAGCACCACCCTGTTCTTGTAGAATCTTGTATATGATGGCTCTGCCACCAGGGCCTGAAGTTCGCTTACTCTCTGAGCGGACGAGAGGGCCATCAAGAAGGCAACCTTCCATGAAAGATACCGCCAATGGCAAGTGGTTAGCGGCTCAAAAGGTGGTCTGGTGAGCTGTGAGAGCACCACATTGAGGTCCCACTCTGCCGCCGGAGGGCAGACAGGGGGCTTAGACAACGGGAGGCCCCAGAGGAACTGAGAGATCAGGGGCTAACCTGAGAGGGGTTTGCCCTTGATAGGGTGGTAGTGTGCGGCTACTGCATTCAGGTGCACTTTCACCGAGTTGGACTTCAGCCCAGTGTGCGACAGATGCAGTAGATTACTGGAGCACTAACTGCACCTGGCAGGAGAACAGGTTCTCCTGTCTCTCCGCACACCAGAGAATTTCCGCCATTTGAAGATGTAAGCTCGCCTGGTGGAGAGCTTTCGGGAGGCTAGCAGGACTTCGACCTCCTTTGAAAGGGGCCAACACTATCCTTTCAGCAGCCACACTGTCAGCGTTAGAGACCCCAGATTGGGGTGCAGGAGGGAGAGCTGCTCTCCTTTGTCAAGAGGTCTGGGGCACGGCCCAGCGGGACCAGGAGCGCCACCGTCAGGGAGAGCAGCAGTGGGAACCAAAGCTGTGTGGGCCACCTGGTGGCGATTAGTATTAGAGATGCCCCCTCACGCTGGACCTTGGTCTTGGCCACCAGACATCGGTGGGAAAGCATAGGAGGCCTTCCATCCATGGGATCAGGAAGGCATCTGCCGCCACCCTTTCTGGGTGTGGATGCCGCAAGCAGAAGCGGAGCAGCTGGGTGTTACCCAGGCTGGCAAATAGGTCCATCATGGACCTGCCCCAGAGACAGAAGAGTCGAGTTGCCACTCTGGAGTCCAGGCGCCCTTGTGTGGACGGAGGATCTTGCTCAGCCTGTCCACCAGGAGGTTGTCCTGGCCTGGGAAGTGAACAGCAGGAGCATGTTGTTGCGCACTGCAAAGGACAAAGGGTCACCGCTTCCTGGCAGAATGAGTACGACCCCATGCCCCCCTGCTTGTTGACGTAAAACATGGTGACTTAGTTGTCCGTCTGAATCAGTACGGACTGGTGTCACAGGCAGTGGCAAAACGCCCGTAGGTCTAGGAAGATTGCCCTGAGCTCCAGGAGATTGATCTGAAGCAGAGATTCTGCCTGGGACCAGCTGCCTTGTGTGCAGCTGTCCCCACACAGTGCACCCCCCCCCCCCCCAACCTAGGAGGGAGGCATCCGTGGTCAAGATCCTCTGAGGCGCGAGTGCCTGGAAGGGCATCCCTGCTCGGAGGTTGAAGAGAAGTTGCCACCAGTCGAGGGATTCGGCCAGTTGGCAGGTTACCCTGATCCTGTCCGCAAGTCTATCTGTGGCTTGCATCCACTGCAAACGGAGGCACCATTGGGCTGCCCACATGTGTAAGTGGGCTAGCCGAGTCTCGTGGACTGTGGAGGCCATATGGTCCAGAAGGCAGAGGCGGTGGTGAGCTGGCACAGACCGGCGGTGTTGAACTTCCACTGCTAGCTGCCTGAGGCGTTCTGCCCTCTCTCTGGGGAAAACGGCCTTTGACTGTAATGTGTTGAGCTGAGCACCTAGGAACTCCAGACTCTGGGCTGGAGAGAGGTGGAATTTGGGGTAGTTGATGAATCCCAGGTGCTGCAGCAGGAGGGTTGCGCATCCTGACTGGCCTCTGCAGCTGTGCTGCCTCTGATGAGCCAGTCATCTAAGCAGAGGAAGACGAAGGCCCCTTGCAGACGCAGGTGGGCAGTTACCACTGCTAGGCATTTTGTGAAGACCCTTGGCGAGGATGCAAGGCCGAAGGGTAGCACCTTGTATTAGTAGTGTCCTCCTCCTACCACAAACCTTAGGTACTATCTGTAGGAAGGGTGGATTAGGATGTGCGTGTATGCATTCTTTAGGTCCAAGGAGCACAGCCAGTCTCCCTGGCAGATGTAAGGCAGCAGTGTTCCAAGGGAGAGCATCTTGAACTTCTCCCTCACCAGAATCTTGGTTAGGTTTCGCAGGTCTAGGATGAGCCTGAGGTCTTTGGGACGAGGAAATGCCTGGAGTAGAAGCCTCTGCCCCATAGGTGTTTGGGTACAGGTTCTACTGTATTGTTCCTGAGAAGACCTGCGAGCTCTGTGAGCAGCAGGGTCTGATGAAGGAGGGGTCGCACCAGCTCTCTGGGAAAGAACCTGGGTGGAATCTGCTGTAGGTGGAGAAGGTATCCCTCCCTGACCACCTGCAGTATCCATTGGTCCGTGGTGATTGTAGCTCATCTGTGGGCAAAGAGCATCACGTGACCCCCTGTGGGCTGGTGAAGGTCTCCTGGAGGACGACAGGCCCTGCCCTGGGAGTCAAACCCCCCCCCCCCCCCAGGCTGGATGGGAGCTGGAGTCTAAGGTTTAAATGCTTTTGGTTTCTGAGCCCTGGGCCCTTGCCTTCTGGGGTGCAAAGTCTGCCACTGGCCTGAGAAGGGCTGGTATTGGTGACCCTGCCCAAAGGACCCCTTTTTCCTCGGGAAAAGGGGCTTTTCCCCAGTGTTTTTTTGCAGCGATGGGATGAGATCTTCTTAGAGACCCTCTGGCAGGTCACCACGTCGGCCCCAATCTCGTCCACTTTGTCAGCCAAGGGCTTGCAAAACAGGTTCTCCCCGGTGCAGGGGACGTTTAGCAGCTTGTCTTGGACTCATTGCTCGAGGTTGGAGGATTGCAGCCAGGCTTGGCTGATGAGGCCGTGACTACATGAGACACTGACTAGAAGCCATCAAAGGGTGCCCGGGAGAGTAACTTGGAACAGTCCTTGATCCCCGAGGTCAAGGCCTGGAACAATTGGAGGGGTTCCCAGACAAGCCCTGCCGTAAACCCCGACAGCTCTTGGGCCAGAGCCTTTAGGTACATGCCTATGTAAAGCTTGTAGGCCTGGATCCGGCACCCGAGCATCGAGCCTTGGTAGCACTTGCGCCTGAGGGCTCTGGCCTCCCTCCTGGGGGGAACCGAGGAGTTGGCCTTCTGGCTCTTGAGTTTCTGCATGGTCGACTCGACGACCATGGAGTTATGCGGGAGCTAGCGTTTGTGGAACCCTGGGCCCTTCTGGACATGGTACATGGTGTCGAGGCACCGGCTTACGACCGGCATGGACGCCGGTGTTTCCCACATTCACATCAGTAGCCTCTCGAGGACCAACTGCATGAACACTGTGAGGGTTTCCTTGGGTGGAGACTCATACTGAAGAATCTCCAACTCCTCAGTGCATGGATCTTCCTCTGCCTCAGTTTGCATTGAGAGGGCTCTGGCCATGTCCCTGACAAAATCATGGAAGACCATGTCCTCAGGAGGAGAGTGGCGCCGGGGGCGACAGGTCCAAGGGGATATCTCTGTGCCGCTTGGTGTCCAGAGAGGCCTCATCATCTGTCTTCAACCCAGAGTCTAGCGGTGACGATGAGTCCGAGGCCCTGCAACTCCTTGCCTCGAGGCTGGCATCAAGGGATCAGCAGCCTGTCAAGGACCTGGGGTCCGAATCACAGACACTGGCCGGTGAGGACCAGATGCCTGACGAACGGGACCGGGATCTCAACCAGCATTGAGGACTTATCTGAGGCTGGTGGCGCTCCAAGCTTGGCTCGACGACGGAGACTCCCTCACAGTCAAGGGTCAGGTTGTCAGGGCAGATGAGGTCGACAAGCCAGTCATCACCTACAGGACCAGAATAGCAGAGATGTTCTGCTCCAAGGCCGCCATTCTGATTTCCAGGCCAGAAGGCTCCGCAGCCTTCGGCGCAGGCACAGAGGATCTCAGGCCCAGCACCAGAACTCTTGTGAGTGTGTCCTCCATGAGGACAATGGCCTCGAGGAACCTCGCATGGTCTCCACCAGCTGAGGAATCCCTTCTTGAGGACCTTGGTAGGGCACTTCTTGGAAACACCCGAGTCCCTTCGGGCTGTTTTACCGGGTTTCTCCGGTGCAACCTTGGCGAAGACTACTTCTTCTTTTTCTCCGAGTCTGAGGTCTTCTCGGAGGAGCTTCCACCGTGGGACGCCGAGGATGCTTGGGCCTCGCGGGATGTGCTGAGTTTGGAGCTCAGCATTGGCGAGGCCGGGGATGAGTCGGACCTGGGGAACAATTTCTCCTGCAACTCTGACCTATTTCTGTTGGTTTTAGGCATCATGGCCTGGCACAGGAGGTGCTGTCATGGTTTGGGCCTGGGCAGCACGAGCAGCAGTCATGGGTGTCAGTTACCGACATGGTTTAACTGCAGCGGTCACATTTTTTGAACCCACCGGGAGACATGGTAGGTAGGACCCAGACGGGGTTGAGGACACCCAGTCAAAAAAAGGAGAGAATGCCAGTTGCAGAAAACCTTGATGAAAAAGGGGACCAGGAACGGTGCCGGCTCGAGGCGGGAAGATGAACTGGCTGTTAACCGGGAAAAACTTAACTTTTAAGGAAATAATAATTTTTCCGGGGAAACAGGATTCACATCCACTGGGCTCTGCGGAAAAAAGGAGACTGAGCAAGATAGCACCCTTGGGCAGGAGGGGACCACACATGCATGGTAGTATATCCCAAGGGCTTTCTTTGAAAGTTGGGGAAATGCTTCCGCGTGGGCTCAGTCAGCGCCGATGTGAACTATGTGAGGACTGACTTCCTGCTTGTTCCTGGAGAATACTGAGTTTCCTCTGCAAACTCTCTAAGGAATATTCATATACGTGTGGTGCCTCAAGGGAATTCTCTAGTGCCAGCACTATTCAATATATACAGTAAAAACATAAGATATGCCATACTGGGTCAGACCAAGAGTCCATCAAGCCCAGTATCCTATTTCCAACAGTGGTCAATCCAGGTCACAAGTACCTATCAGGTTTCCAAAAGGTACAGATTTCATGCTGATTATCCAAATAGGTAAGCAGTGGATTTCCTCGGTCCTCTGTTTTATGGACTTTTCCTCCAAAAACTCATACAAACGTCTTTTAATCCAGCTACACTAACAGCTTTTACTACATCCTCCGTAACAAATTCCAGAGTTTGATTACGCGTTGAGAGAAAAAATATTTTCTCCAATTTGTCTTAATGTGCTACATTGTAACTTCATTGCGTGTCCCTTAGACTTTTTACTTTTTGATGGAGTAAACAACTGATCTACATTTATTCGTTCTATTCCATTTATTATTTTTTAGACCTCTGTCATATCTCCCCTCAGTCATCTGTTTCTAAGTTGAAGAGCCCTAACCTTTTAAGCCTTTCTCCTCAAGAGATATCCTTCCATCCCCTTTACCATTTTGGTCGCTCTTTTCTGTACCTTTTCTAATTCTGCTACATCCTTTTTAAGATATGGTGACCAGAATTGCACACAATATTCAAGGTATGGTCGCACCATGGAGCGATACAGAGGTATTCTAATATCCTTCGTTTTATTCTCCAATCCTTTCTTTAGGATTGTTAGCATTTTATTTGCTTTCTTGGCTGCCGTTACACACAGGGCAGAGGGTTTCAATGAAGGAGTGGAGAATTAGCCTAATGTTTAGAGCACCGACTTCGGAACCAAGAGATCAAAGTTAGATTCCCATTAGCACTCCCTGTGGCCTTGGGCAAGTCACTTAACTCTCCACTGCCTCAGAAGAATCGAAGTTATCAATGTTCCTGTTTAATGTATATTACCAAGTTTAAATTACAATGTAAATCGCTTTGACTAAAATGATAAAGTGGTATAAAAAACACATTAAATAATCCATGACGCCTAAATCCTTTTCCTGGGTAGTGGTTCCTAACGTGGAACCTTGCATTGTGTATCTGTAGTTTGGGTTGTTCTTCCCTAAGGTGGGCATACGGATTCAAGTTTAGAGTGGTTACTCACCTGTAACAGGTGTTCTCCAGGAGCAGCAGGAATCAGTCCTCACTTATGGGTGACATCGGCGCCAATGGAGCCCCCGTGCGGAGCATTTCCCCAGCTTTCTAAGAAAGCCTTTGGGAATACTGCACGCATGCGCGGTCCCCTTCCCGCCTAAAGGTGCCATCTTGCTCAGTCAAATGACATAGCTAAAAAACAGCACACAAAAATGTAAAAATAAACTATGTACAACTGCAACTCCCAGGGGAGGAGGGAGGGTTGTGAGGACTGATTCCTGCTGCTCCTGGAGAACACCTGTTACAGGTGAGTAACCACTTTCTCCAGGACCAAGCAGGAAGTCAGTCCTCACTTATGGGACTCCCCCAGCTTCAGGCTACCGGGGACCCAGAGCTGAAAAATGAGCGCCCTCTAGCCTCAGCATCAGATAAAGGATTTCACTGAAACATACCTCCACCGGTAGCCCAACCAGAGGGCTGGAGGGTAGGAGTTGCCTAAACCTCAAAGAGATTCCGGAGCACTGCCTGACCGAAAGCACTGTCCCTACGGGACTCCCTCTCCAGGCAGTAATGGGCCGCAAAAGTCTGGCTTGAGGACCAAGTTGCAGCCCTACAGATGTCTGCCAACGGTACAGAGCGGAGATGAGCTACTGAGGCAGCAATTGCCCTGACATGGTGGGCCGTGACCCGACCCTGCAAAGGAAGGTCAGCTGCCCTGTAAGTCAAGGTGATACAGTCAGCCACCCAGATGGACAAGGTACGCTTGGACACAGGTACCCCCAAGTTATTGGGGTCAAAAGATACGAAGAGCTGAGTAACCCTCCTATGCCCCTGCGTACGCTCAAATTAGAAGGATAAGGCCCTCCTACAGTCTAGGGTATGCAGGACTGTCTCAGCCAGGCTGGCATGGGGCCTAGGGAAGAATGTTGGAAGAACCACCTCCTGGTTGAGATGGAAAGAGGAGACAACCTTGGAGAGGAACTTAGGATGAGTCCTAAGGACTACCCTGTTCTTATAGAAGCGAGTGTATGGCCTGTCACAGACCAGGGCTTGAAGTTCACTCACTCGCCTGGCCGAGGTCAAGGCCACTAGAAATAGAGTCTTCCAGGAAAGGAAGCGTAGAGGGCATGTGGCCATTGGTTCAAAAGGTAGGCGAGTAAGTTGCTGCAAAACCACATTCAACTCCTACTCAGGGGCCGGTGGACGGAGAGGAGGCTTGAGCAATAGTAAGCCTCTGAGAAATCTGGACACCAAGGAGTGAACTGACAAAGAGTGTCCCTCCACCAGAGAGTGGTGAGCTGCCAGAGCAGAGAGGTGGACCCGAACAGAATTGGACTTAAGGCCCTGATTGGACAAGTGCAGTAGGTACTGGAGCACTACTGGCACAGTGCAGGTGAAAGGATCTTCCTTGCGTTGCTGACACCACAAGGAGAACCTTCTTCACTTTAGGGTATAGGTTTTCCTGGTGGATTGTATTCTAGAGGCCAAGACCACCTCTTCCACTTCCTGAGGTAGGCCCCAGGGAGCCAAGACTACCCTTGCAGCCTCCATGCCATCAGATGGAGAGATTTGAGATTGGGATGCAGAAGGGAACCCTGATCCTGAGAGAGAAGGTCGGGTTGGAATCCCAGAGGCATGGGTGTCTCCACTGCCAGTTGGAGTAGCAGGGGGAACCAGGGCTGCCTCGGCCACCTGGGAGCAACCAGAAGTACTGAGGCCTTGTCTTTGAGAATCTTGAACAAGGTTCGGGCCACCAGAGGTGTGGGAGGAAACGCATAGAGCAGGCCCTGGGACCAAGAAATCAGGAAGGCATCCGCCGCCACCCTTAGGGGATGCGGTTGCCTGGAACAAAACCTGGGCAGTTGGTGATTCAGGGGACTGGCAAAGAGATCTATGGAGGGAAGTCCCCATTTCAGGAAAATCTGCTGAACCACCAAAGGGTGCAGCTGCCATTCGTGGGGCTGCAGAATTCTGCTTAAGCGGTCTGCCAGAAAGTTCTCCTGACCAGGAAGATAAACAGCCCTCAGCAACATCTGGTGCCTGAGGGCAAAAGAGCAAAGGGCCTGTGCTTCCAGGCATAGAGGCCTGGATCCAGTGCCGCCCTGTTTGTTCACATAGAACATGGCCACTTGGTTGCTTGTCTGAACTAGAACAGACTGGTGGGCCAAGGTGTGAGAAAAAGCCTTGAGGGCTAAGCGAATAGCCCGCAGTTCCAGTAGGTTGATCTGTTGCGTGGCTTCCCATGGGGACCAGAGGCCTTGGGTGCAGCTCTCTTGACAGTGTGCACCCCATCCTTCTAAAGAGGCATCAGTTGTCAATACCACCGTGGGGGCAGGCACCTGAAAAGGCACCCCCTGCAGCAAGTTGGATGGGTGCAGCAACCACTGAAGAGACTTCAGTAGAGGTTTTGATACCCTTACTTTGTCTGCTAGGCTTCCTGTGGCCTGCTTCCATTGAGTTCTGAGGCACCACTGTGCAGGCCTCATGTGGAGGCGGGCATTGGGGGTCACATGCACAGTCGATGCCATGTGTCCCAGGAGCTGCAGACAGTCTGGCAGGGACCGATGGCAGACTGAGAAACCGGGATGCCAACTCCATGAGCCTCTGAGCTCGGTCCTCTGGCAAGTAAGCCCTTGCTTGCAGAGAGTCCAGCCGTGCACCTATGAACTCGAGGTTCTGGGAGGGGAGCAAAGTGGACTTTGCAAAGTTTATGACAAAGCCCAGGTCTTGAAGGAGTGTGACAGTCCTGAAGGTGGCCTGCCTGGCCTCCTGGTAGGTTTGGCCCCGGATGAGCCAGTCGTCCAGATAGGGGAAGACAAATATTCCCTGAGTCCTCAAGTAAGCTGCCACAACAGCTAGGCACTTTGTAAAGACCCGTGGGGCGGAAGTTAGGCCAAAAGGCAGTACCCTGTACTGGTAATGGTTTCCTCCCACCACGAACCTGAGGTATTTTCTGTGGTCTGGATGAATGAGGATGTGAGTGTACGCATCCTTTAGATCTAAGGAGCATAACCAATCTCCCTGCTGGAGGTAAGGCAGAAGTGTTCCAAGAGTAAGCATCTTGAACTTCTCTTTCTCCAAGAACTTGTTGAGGTTTCTGAGATCTAGGATAGGCCTTAGCCTCCTGTCCTCTTTGGCACCAGAAAATACCTGGAGAAGAACCCCTGCCCTTGTAGGCGAGGAGGTACCAGCTCCACCGCCTTGTCCGGAAGCAGACCCTGAAGTTCTTGGAGGAGGAGGGTGGTGTGCAGGAGAGGCCTCAGAGGCTCTCCTGGAAAGTAGACAGGAGGTAGTTGTTGGAAATGAAGCATATAGCCTTGGTGAATGACGCTTAAAACCGAAGCATCCCCTGTAATGGGTGGCCACCAGTGGGTAAACAGGGCTAAGCGACCTCCTGTGCAGGGATGGGACAGCAGGGACGGAGACGCGATGCCTTGGGAGTCAAAAACACCCTCCCTGCTGGGTAGAAGCAGGAGCCGGAGGCTTGGGGGTCTTCTGCCTACGGGGCCCATGTCCCTGTCCCTTGGCCTGCTGCCCCTGAGGGGGAGCTGGGGAGGCCTGGTATTCAGGGAAAGGTTTGTAGGCAGACACCTTTCTCGGGAAGAAGGACTTTTTACCCGAGCCCTTCATTTTGTGAGAAGGAGCAGAAGTCTTTCTGGACAGCGTAGTCCTGGTCAGGTGCTCGGTCTCGAGCTCAGCGGCCTTCTCGGCCATGGGTCTGCCAAAAAGGTTCTCACCTCGGCAAGGGACATCGACCAACTTGTTCTGAACCCAAGGCTCGAGGTCCGATGACTGCAGTCATGCCTGGCGTCAGGCCACGATGCCGGTGGCCGCCACATGAGCCGAAGCCTCAAAGCCATCGTAGGCCGCTCGGGACATGAATTTGGAACAGTCCCGGATTCCTAAAGACAAAGACTGGAACCTCTGCAAAGGTTCCCCGGAGAGACCAGCAGAGAACCCGACAAGCTCCTTTGCCAGGTCTCGGAGAAACATACCCATGTACAGCTGGTATGACTGGACACGGCAAGCAAGCATCGAGCCCTGGAAGCACTTTCTGCCGAAAGCATCCAGGTTCCGGGCCTCATAAGAACATAAGATATGCCATACTGGGTCAGACCAAGGTCCATCAAGCCCAGTATCCTGTTTCCAACAGTGGCCAATCTAGGTCATATGTACCTAGCAGTTTCCCCAAAAGACACAGGTTCTGCAATGCTTGTACTAGGTCAAGCATTGATATCCTGGGTCCCTTCTTAATAATGGTTTATGGATCTTTCCTCCAGGAACTTGTCCAAACCTTTTTTAAAGCCAGCTACACTAACAGCCTTTACTACATCCTCCGGTAACAAATTCCAGAGTTTGATTACACGTTGAGTGAAAAAATATTTTCTTTTATTAGTCTTAAATAGTTTACCCTGTAGCTTCATTGCATGTCCCCTAGTCATTCTATATTCTGATAACGTAAACAGTCGATCTACGTTTACCCCGTTCCACTCCGTTCATTAATTTATAGACTTCTACCATATCTCCCTTCAGCCGTCTCTTTTCCAGGTTAAAGAGCCCTAACCTTTTTAGCCTCTCTACATAGGAGTATCCTTCTATCCCCTTTACCATTTTGGTGGCTCTTCTCTGAACCTTTTCTAATAACGCTATATCCTTTTTAGGATAATTTCTATTAATGGACTGAAATCACTTTCTACAGACGCCATCGAGTTTTCGGGCCTCCCTGCCAGGAGGCACCGCGGAGTGCATCTTCTGGCTCTTCAGACGATGCATGGCCGATTCCACAACCATAGAATGGTGTGGTAGCTGTGCCTTCTGAAAACCAGGGCTCTTCCGGAGTCGATAGATTGAATCGACTCACTTGCTTAGCACCGGCGCCGAGGCCGGTGCCTCCCACATATGGAAGCGGAGCCATTCCAGCATCGGAGGAACCGGGACAGTAAAGGCCTCCTTCGGAGGAGAGTCATACTGCAGCACCTCGAGCTCTTTAGCTCGAGGCTCTTCCTCGGGGTCCGCCGGAATAGCCAAGACAGTGGCCATATCCCGGAAGAACTCCAAGAACCGAGTGTCCTCCGGGGGGGACCTACTCCAGGGCTCAGACTGCGGTGAGTCCAAAGGAACGCACCGAGTCTTGAAGGTATCAGGAGACTCCTCGTCCTCTATCTCCCAAGCTGACTCGTCTGAGGAAGAGTCAGGGTCCGACCCCGCGGGGCCCTGGAGCACCTGCCCCAACGCCGGAAGCACCGGCGTCGACGCCCTCGGTCCCGAACAGGAGGTCGAGGGAGACCGCGACCGAGGACGACTCCGAGCCACGATGGACTCGAGTATCGGCTCGGCCTCCGGGGTCGACTTCGACGTCGATGTCCCGGTGGTCGGGGCAGATGCGCCAGACAGGCTGGCCATCAGTGCCCGCTGCTGCTCCATGAAGGCAGACAATCTGCTCTCCAAGGCTGTCATCCTGAGACTCAGCTCGGGAGATGCAGCAGCCACTGACTCGGGCCCCGGCGGTGCCAGGCCCGACATCGGCTCCCTGGGAGGAGAGTCCTTGAGGACTACGTGTCCAACAGACTCCGGCTCCACGCGAGGAACTTTGGCAGGCTTCTCTTGTTACACGGGCCCGGGGCGACGGTGGGGGGTCTTAGACCTGGCCCTCGAGGAGCCAGGGACCTCCGACGACGACGCCCTCGCGAGACGCTTCTTCCTCTTGCGTTCCCGGTCGGGGGACCCCCTGTCCGAGGAGCTTCGACGGCGCTCGGGATTGGAATCCCGAGATGTCGAGGCCTCAGACGAGGTCCGGGCCCAGCCGGAGGCTGAGTCCAAGAAAAGCCTTTCCTTCTGACTTCGGAGTGCCTTGGAAGACATCTTCCCACATGCCCCGCACGACTTAGGATTGTGCTCGGGGCCGAGGCACCGAAGGCAGCAGTCGTGTGTGTCGGTGAGAGACATTAGTTTCTTACACCGATCACACTTCTTAAAACCGCTGGAAGCCATCGGGGAAAAAAGAGCCCCCGCGAGGTCAAAGGACCGGTCTTCCAGGGAAAAATAGAAAAAAGGGCGCGAACACCAGCCATTAAGGGCAAAAACCGAAAAAGAAGAATCGGGCTCGATACCGGTGTACCGAACCCGGCGGGAGGGGTACTGGCGTCGAACCGGGAGAAAAAAATAGCGAAATCGCCGAAAAAAATCTAATTTTAACCGGGAAAACAGGACACATGTCCGGTGGGCTTCACGGAAAAAAAGAGACTGAGGTAAGATGGCACCTTTAGGCAGGAAGGGAACCGCGCATGCGTGCCTGCTTTCCCAAAGGCTTTCATAGAAAGCTGGGGAAATGCTCCGCTGGGGCTTCATCGGCGCCGATGACACCCATATGTGAGGACTGACTTCCTGCTTGGTCCTGGAGAATAAGGATAAAGGAAGGGAATTTACCCTGATCAAGGGACCTGTTTTGCCAGGTCACGGGAATAAAACTCCATATTTACCTAAAAGACAGGTTATTCCAGGCTGCAGTGGCCTGCAGAGAGCCTCTAGTGGAGATGAGGTGCAGCAGTTTAAGCCCAGATTGAGAAACCCTTACGTCACTCCTAATTACTCAGCTGCCAGGAGAGACTTTGATCAGCAACACCTGAGGTTTGCAAGGGAGGGGTTGGAAACTGGGAACTTTAAAACTAGAACAGAATATGCAGAGGGAAGAGAAGGAAGGCCTGGCAGAGAAGGAAGGCCTGGCAGAGAAGGAAAGCTTAAGCCAGAGGAAAAAGAAAGGAAGCCTGGAGGCAAGCGTGAGAGCAAGGAGAGAGGAGCTCTGAGAGATCCATGTTCTTGGGGAGATTCCTGGGAGAAGCCAGCTCCAAGTGATTGGGGAAATCCAAAGGCTTGGAGAACTGCTGCTAGGAATCCTAGGCAGAGTTATGGAGCAGATGCCCTGAGGTCCAGGAATATAGACTGGAGGACAGGTTATAAAAACTCCAATACATACTGGCCAGAATATTTGAAAGGACAGCCTAATGCCAGCAACTCAGGTAGGAACTACGAACGTTTGTTTAACCTAGAGCAAGGCAAGGTGTTTAGACACAGTTCCTGTCCCAAGAAAGGTCAGTTAATAAAGCCCTCTGATCCAGCTCCTGACATAGAACCTGACATAGAACATAGAAGACCAAGCCATAATTACAGAGGGAGACGATAGTCTCATGGACTGTTCTTTATGCAAGGTTGCTAGCACAGAGAAATCCTGAAAGTAGGATCAACATAAAAGGAAATGTCCTAGTAACTTGCACTAGACGTTTATGTAAATACTTGTGCAGAGACAAGCAGAGCTGTTGATTGAAGCTTGTTAGCCAGCTGGTACCAGAGCAGCACACAGCTCAGGCTATGCACACATTGGATACAAAATTGCTTTGAACGTAGAATGTAAAGAGCTGTTTTTTTGTTAAGAAGCTTTTACTATTTTTTTGGTTTCCTTTTACACCGGTACTGCTGAGCAAGGTTTGTCAGCAGTGACTGAGAGAGAATTTCCGTTAATGGACTTTACAAGCTATTTGCTTAACCATTCAGTTGTATTATTATTATTTTGCATATAAAATCCTGGAGAATACATCCTAAGGTGTTACCAAGTGAATCTGTGTGCATTTGGATTAACCTCATAAATAAATATTCTGTCATTGCCTACACTCGAGCCAACTACAATTGTTTTCATTGACCTCCAAGGCATGCACCGTATGACTGGACTACCATTACCAGAATCCTTTGCAAGCTAGCTAGTCTGGAACATTGCTTAATTGGGGAACTCTATATAATAAGCCCGCCCCTCCATACACATGTAAGGGGCTATGGGCGTGACAATGATCAGATTAGATTGGTGTGATACTCCTTTTTCGACTGTAGGTTAGTAAGCAGTATTCACCTTGGGTGGCAGTATATGCAGAGTGATGGACTGGTATTTCTGAAGCATCTCCATATGCGTTCCAGTTGTCATCGTTTATCCTTTAACTTTTTTAAATCAGATAAGTACCATGCAACGTGGGGATGCCTCTTTATAGAGGCATTATATTGTGAGGTGTGGTCGCATAAGATGAGATACGATTGTTCCAATTGGAGATTAGAGAGTCAACGCCAGTTGGATCTGAGTGGACAAGTAGCAGGATTTCATTGAGGAATGAATCCTTAACAAAAAGATGACATCTGCATGCATGATGCAAAGATGAGTTGGGATGGGTGTGTTAGGAAGCTGAGGTAAAAAGATGATCATATTATGGACTGACCATGGCATTAGGGTGTTTTGCATAAATGAGGAGAGGTGCTGGGAAGGCTAGTTGGCTAGAGTAAAGATGAGGTCTAAAATTCCTCCCTTGTTGTGTGTGGAGTCTGAGACTATTTGGTTGAACTGGAGAGCTTCTATGGCATCAAGAAAGGATGGATTGCTTGCTGGATGTGGTGGGTGGGTTGAGGTCACTTAAAAGAATGAACCATTTACTACAATGGTTGTTGATGCATGCTTCCTCGATCAGTGCTGAAAGGTCGCTGGAAACTGCTGTGGGTGATCTATGTATATGATAGGCAGAATGTTAAGTGCATGTTGGATATGGTGATGGAGTCCAGGTCATCTGTGGAGATAGATCTGATAGTTTTGAACTGGAGATCATCACTCACAATTATTAGTACTACGTCACCTTTCTTGGCCAATCTGGGACGACTGAAGAGCTGGTATGATGGGATGGCAAGTTGGTTAATGAGGACAGTCAGATTCATTGAGCCATGATTTGATTATACACATGATATCAATGTGGTTGTCTCTAATGTAGTCAACTACTATTGGGATTTTGTTGCGGGCTGAGCGCACATTGATAAGGACACATTTAAGCAGCTGATTGCTGGATGATTTACAGTTTGGAGAGACATCCCTGGGGAGGGGCTGATCTTAATAAGGTTACATGAGTCTCTATTGAGGATCATCAGAAAACTCAAACCAATCCTTGACCAAGACCACTTCCGCACAGTTTGCCAAGCAGTCATCACCCCACTGCTAGACTATGGAAACTCACTATACCAAGGCCTCCCCCAGCAGTCTATTCACCCACTCCAAATGGTGCAGAATACTGCAGCACGCATCATCACAGGCACTGCAAGATCTGAACACATCACCCCCGTCCTGTGACAGCTACACTGGCTCCCAATTGCAAGGGCAAAATTCAAATCAATCCTGAACATTTTCAAAATCTTCCACCACCGCTCTGCAGATGCACTCCAGGATGTAATAACCAAGGATGTCAGTAACAGGCCTAGAAGAACCAACAATGACAACAGGATCACCTTACCCACAGGTTATCATAAGACTAAGCAAGTAACATCTAAGAGAGCTCCCTAGCTACTGGCGCCTGCATTATGGAACTCCCTCCCCATGGACTTAAGGACCCTAAATGATACCAAGGACTTCCGCAAAGCTCTCAAGACCCATCTCTTCACTGAGGCCTATGAGCAACCACCTTAAGTTGCCAAGCACTGGATACCACCCAAGTGGCCCACTAGCTACTCTCACCACTTAGCCCCAACCGCCCATCCCCATTTAGACCTATAAGTAGATAGCTTTTTACGTATGTGAATCGTATCTCCTCCTGTTGAATGTATGCCTCCCAATGTTTTGTTGACCACTTTGATTGAAGGATAAGGTGGTATACAAAATGGTGTAAATAAATAAATACATTTTGTGGTTTATGGAAGAGGAGTTGCAGTCTAGAATTATAAGGATGTATAATCATACAAGATGTGGTGAACGCAGTTCCTTGGGATATTATTAGAGCAGTGAAGAGGTACAGGAGAATAGTGAGGCAAATGTAGGCATGGTGGATCCTTAAATGTTGTGCTGAGTGAGTATGAGTTGTTGAGGTAAGGTGTATTGGGTTTTGTCTATACCAGCAAGTATGCTTTAATTAGGACAGAATTCTTCAGAAGCATAAGCATACAAAAATTGGGAAAATACAGCGCAGCTAAGCAAAATACTCACTCTGAACTGCACAACTCCAACCAGGTCCTTCTGAGAGGATCCATCTACAAGCTGTGAGTTTCCTGGGTGGGGTACTGCAGGGCTGTGGTATGATACAAAGGGCGGAAGTTGCCACCGCAGAAAAAGCTAGATCCTTTGAGGGAGACTGTATGTAAGCAGGGTCCTGCTAAAAACCTGATGCAAGGGCTTGCCTGGGCGAGAGGTGACTTAGAGGAGGCAACAGTGCGCAGATTGGATCTAAGTTCGAGGATGAGCTGGCTTAAGACTATGCTGTTGGATTTTAGCAAAATTTCAACAATCAGCTGGTGCTGTAAGGTAAGTCGCTGTGAGAGTTAAGCTGAAATTACAATTCTTGGCCGCTCCAGGACCACCCAAAGGACCACATCAAAGGGCGCAGGTGTGCCTAGAGGGTGCTGTTTAAATGTGTGTACAGCACTCAGCGATGATGTAGGAGGAGCTTACCTCCATGTCTTTGAGCCTTCTCTATCTTTTGTGCGCTGGAGAGGGCCGTCACGGGTGTAGGAGGGAATCGGAGGTGATCGCGGTCCCGATGGTCAGAAGGACAGGCTTGAGTGATACAGATCCGCTGGTGGCCCTAGCAAATTCCCTGCAATTTCCAATGCAATTTAAATGCCATAAAATCTACCAATCCATTTGTCGAACTTTGGTGCCTGGTAGTGATGAACTTAACTACTAAAGTGACATTTTACTGACCGGAAAATGTTCTTTCCTTGAGTTCTGCTAGACCAGTCCAGGCAAGTGGGTTCTGCTCCCCTGTCAGAGAGATGGAGGAAAGATTTCAGAGGCTTCTTATGATCTTATCCTGCAATAATAGCTGATGCAACTAGAGGCACACCTCAGTATTTGTACCCAAACACATAGTCAAGAACCCCGGACCACACACAATCTCAGTGAGGATAACAAGATTTAACAGAACAAGAAACCATAACTAGGCCTGACAAAAGAATATGAGCCTGCAGGTTCAACCACAGAAATATAGAAAACCATAACAATTCAAATGAGTGGATCCTGGACTGATTTAGCAGGACACAAGAAAAGGGCATTATCCGATAAGTACAATGACGCCTTCTATATTGTCCTGCTAGACCAGTCCAGAAAGGTGAAATGTACAACAGCTACGACTCCACTGGGCAGGAATAAGACAGCTACTTCCAAGATCTCTGTACCAAATGTCATGTCTGCCCGAACGTAGACATCCAAGAGGTAATGCTTGATAAAAGTGAAAAGTAATGCCCACCTTGCCACCCGACAAATATCTGAGGGAGCAACTGTGCTCCGTTCCACCAGGAGGATGCCTGTGCCTGAGTAGCGTGCACACACAAACTCAGTCGTTTCTGCCTCCTTTTTCCAGCACCCCGGGATAGACTTTGTGGTCCCATCACCCTTATATGGCCTGCAAATAGCACAAAAAGCCAGTCTGACTTGCAAAAAAAGAAGGAGTTAGTGGCCTGGAGATAAAGGAGAAGCACTCTGACATCCACCAGGCAAAGGTCCTTATCCTTTCCTTGGCACTGATCTTTAGAAAAGGAGGGCAGACAGATCATCTGATTAACATGAAAGGAAGACATTACCTTGGGCAAGGAGTCGTCATCGGGCCAAACATACACGGCCTCATCCAAGGAGGATGTATGGATCCCCACACGACAATGCCTGTAACTCTGAAATAAGTCTTGCCAAGCAGATCACAACAGATCTTTAAGTGTGGCCCATTTTCAGGAGCTGAAAGAGCTCAAACATCAAGACCCCGAGAACTAAGCTGAGACCACAAGAAGAAATAAATGATCGCAGGGGAGGATGCAAGTGTCATACCCCTTCAAGGCAACAAGTCACATCTAGCTGAAAGGCTATAAGGTGCCCTGCCACTGGTCCCCTGTAGCATGACAAGGCCATTACCTGTACCCTCAGGGAACTAAGGAAGAGACCTCTGTCGAGGCCATCTTGGAGAAAGGCAAGCAGGGAAGGAAAGTCCACCACACTAGGGCCAACCTGATGCTCATGGCACTAGTGATCAAACAGGCAGCAGACGCACATATAGGGAAGGCTGGTAAAGTCTCTTCTTACTTTTAGGAGCATGGAACTCATGGCAGAATAACCCTTATGTGCTAAGCATCACCTCTCAAGAGTCGAGCATTAAGCGAGAAGGAAGATGGGTAATCCAGAAGGACCAGCCCCTGCCACAAGAGCTCCCAGGTTGCAGGATGTTGCAGAGGTGGTTGCCACAGGAATCACATCAGATCCCCAAACCACGGTCTATGTGGCTAGTCTGGCATCACCAGGACAACCCATCCCAGATGTCACTCTCTGGCCACGAAGGAAATACATACAGCAGACACTGTTTTGGCCAGGACTGAACCAAGGTGTTGATGCCCTCAGAGCCTGCCTCCTTGCAGAGACTATAGAATCTGAGCACTTTGGCAATGGACCAGGTCACCATCAGATCTTTTTCAGGATGACCCCAGAAGACCAGTCTCTCTTGAAATGCTGGTGGGCTTAATTCCCACTCTCTAGGATCAATGGAGTGGTAACTAAGAAAGTCCGCTTCCACACTGTTTTCACTCACAATGTGTTGTGCTGAGAGAGCTTGGAGATTCCTTTCCACCCAGGAGAACAAGAGGGTCATCTCCAAGACCACTCTGGCACACTTTGTGCCCTTTAGCCAGCTGAAATACGTCATTGCCGTGGCACTGTCTGAGAACACCTGGACTGCTCTGCCAAAGGACCGAAGATGTAGGAGGGCCAAAAGGATGGTACTCACCTTGAGATGGTTGATGGGCCATGCCGTTTCCCAGCTGTTCCCCAAGACGTTTGGCCCCTTCAATGGGCTCCCCAGCCAAACAGGTTGGCATCCGTTGACAGGAGAAGCCATGAAGGATGTGTCCAGAGGCATGCCCTTCCTCATATGCTGGGGCTGTCGTCAACAACACAGGCTTGACACTACAGATGGAAAGAGGGGGAGCCTGAGTGAGTGGAGACCAACGGGACAATAAGGACCTCTGTAGCAACCTCATATGAGCTCACACCTAAGGAATCATCTCGATTGTGGCAGTCATTGAGCCAAAAACCTGTATGTAATTCCAAACTTTGGGAACCTGCTGGGCCTAGAAGACTGCCAGCTGAGACAACAACCTTCTCACTCTCTCCTTGGGCGGGACCTGCCTACACAAGCGTCGAATCGCACTCCCAGGTATTCCAGTGACTGGGAAGGCTCTAAATGACTCCTCAGGATTTATCACCCAGTCTAGACTCTCCAGGTATTGTGCCACTCAGGCTGACACCTGAGATGCTTCTGACTGCAATCTTCGTCAGATTAGTCAGTTGTCCATATATGGGTGAACATAGATCATTTTGCAACAGCGCAGTGGCCGCCGCCACCATTACCTTTGAGAAGGTCCTTAAAGTGGTGGAGAGACCAAAGGGAAGCGCAGCAAACTGAAAATGAGATCAGAGAATGGAGAGGCGCAAGAAGCGCTGCTGATCCTTGCAGATGGGAATATGGAAAGAGGGCTCAGCCAGATCCAGGGATGTGAGAAACTCCCCACACTGCATGCAGTCTCCATATGGAAGCCCAAGATCTGCAGGTGGGCACTGACTCCCTGAAATCATCACCGTGGCTTTGTCTGAGAACACTTGGACTGCTCTGCCCCAGAAAACTGGATGGAAGACCTGTCCTCCTCAAGACTACAAAATAGCAGAGGAGAATGGGTTGGCCACCTATAGCCTGGGCAATCTTTCCAGCATAGCCTGAACAGCAGTTTTCATGGCTGTAAAGCCACATGGGGAGGTGATGAAGGCATCCGGAATAGGTTCTTTGCATTCCAGAATGTAGCGATGCTGTATGGTGTCTGGCACCCAGCAATCCTCAGTGATCTGAGCCCACTCCTGGTAAAAAAAAAAAAAAAAAGTGTAGCCTGCCGCCCACTGGAGACACCCTGGAATGGGCCCCCAATCTGTCATTGCACTAGACTGGGGGAGATATTTCAGGAGATGGTAGGTTCCTGGGGTCTGTAAATCCCAAGAAATGACTGCACCCAAGAACAAAAACCAGACGAAGGAAAGGTGGGTTTTCTGGGGCAATATCAATGGGAAGCCTGGGAATTCCTGGTATCTGCAAAGCGTAGTTCCTCACCTCTAACAGGTGATCTCCGGGAACAGCAGGAATTGAGTCTACACATTCGGGTATCGTCGGCACCGACGGAGCTCACGCAGGAACGCTCCCCAGCATCCTATAGGAAAGCTTTTGGGAGCATCCCACTACGCCTGCACTGCTGCCTTCCCGCCTTTCCAACTCTCCCCTCTTCAGTTGGGTTTGTAGCTGAGACAAAAGGAGAGAAGGAAAGAAACAAGGGAGAGAGAGAGAGAGACAGAGATACAACTCCTAGGGGAGGTGGGTGGTTGTGAAGACTCAATTCCTGCTGTTCTCGGAGATCAACCGATACAGGTGAGTAACTATGCTAACTCCAGGAACAAGCAGGAATGTAGTCTTCACATATGGGACTCCCAGGCTTAAAGATGCCACAGAGATGACCCCAGAGAGAGCAGTGAAACACAGGCTGAAGTGGGTCATGTTTCCTTCCAAAGATCTCTGGTATCGAAACCCGGGACGGGGGGGGGGGGTAGGAGTTCTTCTAAGTCTGAAAGAGATGCTGGAGAACAGCCTGGCCAAACGAGGCAACCCAACGGGAGTCTTTGTTCAAGCAATAATGGGCCACAAAGGTGTGGACAGAGGACCGGGTTGCTGCTTTGCAGATTTCATCAATCGACACCGAGCGAAGATTGGCCATAGAGGCAGTCACTACTCTCACATTGTGAGCTGTGACATGACCTTCGAGCGAAAGTCCCTTACTCTCACAGCTAAAGGATATGCAGTCTGCAATCCACTTGGAGAGTGTTCTCTTGGAAACTAGTAAACACAGGTGACTGGAATCAAAGGCAACAAAAAGCTGTGAAGCTTTTCTATGCTGCCTAGTCCTCTGAAGGTAAAAGGCTAAAGCTCGTTTACAATCTAGAGTGTGAAGATTCCTTTCTGCACTAGAGGCATGAGGCTTAGGTAAGACAACAGGAAGGTAAACTGACTGGTTCAAATGAAAAGGCGAAACCACCTTTGGCATAAGGTGAGGATGAGTCCTAAGGACTACCTTATCATGGTGGAACCTTGTGTAAGGAAGGTCAACCACTAAGGCTTGTAGCTCACTAATGCGTCTTGCAGAAGTGAGGGTAATTAGAAAGATCACCTTCCAAGAGAGAAATTTCAGGGATGTAGTGGCTAATGGTTCGAAGGGCGGCTTCATAAGCTGTCCAAGGACAAGATTTAATTCCCATGCCACGGGTGGTGGCTTAATGGGAGGCTTAGTTAAGAGTAGACCTCTCATAAAACGTGCTACAAGCGGCTGATAGGAGACAGGTTGTCCAGCAAAGGGCGTGTGGAAAGCCGCAATGGCACTAAGGTGGACCCTTACTGAATTAGTTTGAACTCCAGAGGATGAGAGGTGGAGGAGATACTCCAGTAACGCCTCTACTAGAACTTAAAAAGGATTAAGTTCCTTCTCTGAACACCAGATAGAGAACCTTCTCTACTTAAAAGCGTAAGCACGCCTAGTGGAAGACTTCCTGGAGCCCAAAAGGATATCCTTAACCTGTTGAGAGAGGTTGATATCGTGTATTTCTAAGCTCTCAGCAGCCACGCCATCAGGTGCAAGGACTGAGGATTGGGGTGCAAAAGAGTCCTGTTCTCCTGGGATAGAAGATCTGTAGCACATCCAAACTCCCGAGGTTTGGCTTGAGAGAGATGTAGAAACAGTGGATACCACGTCTGTCGTGGCCAGCAAGGGGCTATGAGGATTAAATGGCCCTTGTCTCTCTGAAGTTTGAAAAGAGTCTTGAGAATGAGGGGAATGGGCGGGTAGGCATATAGGAAGTCCTGACCCTAGTGGAAGTAGAAAGCATCCATTACCTGACTGTTTCGAGCAGGAATTCTGGAACAGAATCAGGGAAGTTTGGCATTCTGAGGACTTGCAAATAGGTCTATATCTGGGGTTACCCAAATCCAATAGATTTGAGCCATTTGCCTGAATGAAGAGACCACTCGTGTGGCAGCAGTACTCGGCTGAGTCTATCTTCTAGGAGATCCTGTTTGCCTGAGAGAGACACCGCTAGTAGGTGAATCTGAAGGCCTCTTGCAAAGGACCATAGGGGTAGAGCTTCTTTGCACAACACCTGAGAATCTGTTCCACCCTGCTTGTTCACATGAACATGGCTACCTGATTGTCCATCTGGACAAGAAATGTCTTGTAGCGCAGATGGTCCTGGAATACTCGAAGAGCATAGAAAATGGCTCCAAGTTTTCTAGTAGGTTTATGTGAAGACAAGTCTCCTGCTGGGTCCAGAGACCTTGAATGGAGAGATTGTCCAGATGAGCTCCCCAACCCAACTTGGATGCATCCGTCATCAAGGTAGCTTGGTGCAGTGGCTGCTGAAAAGGTGACCCTACGAGTAGGTTCTCTAGCGATTGCCACTACTGAAGGGACAAAATGAGGAGAGCAGAGTTTCTGATTTTGTCCCCAAGACGACCCGATGCCTGAGTCCACTGAGAGGCTAGGGTCCACTGGGATGCTCGCATATGTAGTCGAGGATAGGGGACCACATGTACAGTGGACGCCATATGAGCGAGCAACTAAAGCATTTCTCGAGCAGTCAGGACAGTTTTCATAGCTGCTTGAAAAGCCAGTTGAATTATTTGAGCACAGCGGAGCTATGGCAGGAAAGTCCTTGACTGACACATGTCTAGAAGAGACCCTATGAACCCTAGGGACTGAGTAGAGGTAAGATGGGACTTTGGGAGGTTTATGACCAATCACAGATATTGAAGAAGTTGCATTGTGCAGGAAAGAGCAGAGCTGGCCTCTGGAGCTGTTGATGCTCGGATCAGCCAGTCGTCTAAGCAGGGGAAGACAAATATCCCTAGAATCCTTAGAAATGCTGCTACTACTGCCATTCATTTTGTAAAGACTCTTGGGGCGTAAGCCAGGCCAAAGGGTAGAACCCTGTACTGGTAATGTCTTCCCTGAAAGAGGAATTGAAGAAACCTCCTGTGTTCTGCATGAATAAGGATGTGTGCATATGCGTCCTTTAGATCTAGAGAACCTAGCCAATCCTGACTCTGAATGTAAGGGAGAAGTGTTCCGAGAGAGATCATTTTGAATTTCTCTTGGAACAGAAACTTGTTTTAACTCCCTGAGATCCAGTATGGGCTTGTATCCTCCTGTTTTCTTTGGTATAAGGAAGGAGGAGTAATAAAAGCCCAGGCCTTGTTGAGAAAGGGGTAGCTCCTCTATCGTACCCTAAGCAAGGAGTGAGGTAACTTCCTGACACGAGAGTGGTGAGGGGGGGCTGAGAACTGAACTCTCTTGGAGTGAAGGGAGGGGGCATACTGTGGAAATGAAGTTTGTACCCCCTCTGTCACTATGGAGAGTCCCCAATGCTCTGATGTTATCTGCTGCCACCTCTTGGCAAAGTAACATGGTCTGGCTGGAATGTTGAGTGGTCCTGGAATTTTTAGAAGTAGGATGACTAGGTTCTCTAGAAAGGAGTCAAAGACCTTGTGGAGGCTGTGTCTGCTGAGCTGGTTGAGTTCTGCGGACTTGAGCCTTTCTTTGTTGTTTAGGCTGCTGTTGCCCCTTCTGGAAAGCATGGCCTGGGCAGTAGACAGTATGGGTGTAAGAAGGATAGAATTTCTTTTTCTTGTTGAAAAAGAGTTTCTTAATCGTCTTTTTCTTAGCTGGGATGGCAGTGGTCCTTAAGAGCCTATTTAAAGTAGTGTTCTTGGACTCAAGTTGAGAAGCTTTGTCCTGCCAATCCTTACCAAAGAAGGTTTTCTCCCGTGCAAGGAATATTCTTCCGCTTATCTTGCACCCACTGCTCTAAATCAGATGCTTCTAACCAAGCAATCTGACGTGCACTGATGGAAATAGCAGAGGTCCTGCTGATACATTTGAAACAATCAAAGGTTGCCCTGTTCATGAACTTAGAAACATTCTGGGCATGTTTAACAAGTGGAAGGAAATCAGCCCTCTTGTCATCAGGGAGAAGAGGAGCCATTAGTTACAAATCTTTAGAAACCTCCAGACGAAACATACCCATGTAGAGTATGTATGAAGTTATTCTGGCTGATAAAATAGAGGCCTGAAAACATCGATGACCAAAGGCATCGAGAGTTCTCGCGTCACGGCCTGGAGGATTAGATAAAATGTGTCTCGGCACTTTTAATTTGACGCACTGCCGATTCCATAGCCATGGAATGGTGTGGTAACTGCGTTTTTTGGAACCTAGGACACTGTGGTACCTGGTACATTGTATCGAGTCTTCGAGAATGTGGAGACACTGTTAAATGTGTCTCCCACATCCCAAGAACATAAGATATGCCATACTGGGTCAGACCAAGGTCCATCAAGCCCAGTATCCTGTTTCCAACAGTGGCCAATCTAGGTCATACGTACCTAGCAGTTTCCCCAAAAGACACAGGTTCCGTAATGCTTGTACTGGGTCAAGCATTGATATCCTGGGTGCCTTCTTAATAATGGTTTATGGACCTTTCCTCCAGGAACTTGTCCAAACCTTTTTTAAACCCAGCTACGATAACAGCCTTTACTACATCCTCTGGTAACAAATTCCAGAGTTTGATTACACGTTGAGTGAAAAAATATTTTCTTTTATTAGTCTTAAATAGTTTACCCTGTAGCTTCATTAAATGTCCCCTAGTCTTTCTATATTCTGATAACGTAAATAATCGATCTACGTTTACCCGTTCCACTCCATTCATTAATTTACAGACTTCTATCATATCTCCCCTCAACCGTCTCTTTTCCAGGTTAAAGAGCTCTAACCTTTTTAGCCTTTCTTCATAGAAGTATCCTTCCATCCCCTTTACCATTTTGGTGGCACTTCTCTGAACTTTTTCTAATATCGCTATATCCTTTTTAAGATACGGTGACCTAAACTGCACACAATATTCAAGGTGCGGTCTCACCATGGAACGATAGAGGCATTATAATATCTTTTGTTTTATTTTCCATTCTTTTCCTTATGATACCTAGCATTCTATTTCCTCTCTTGGCCGCCGCAGCACACTGGGCCGAAGGTTTTAACATGGTATCCACAATGACGCCTAAATCTTTTTCCTGGGTGGTGGTTCCTAATGTGGGACCTTGCATCGTGTAACCATAGTTTGGGTTGTTCTTCCCTAGGTGCATAACTTTGAACTTGTCCACATTAAATTTTATCTGCCATTTTGATGCCCAGTCTTCCAATTTATCAAGATTCTCCTGCAATTTTCTACAATCCTCCTGGGTTTTAACAGCTTTAAATAGTTCTGTGTCATCTGCAAATTTGATAACCTCACTCGTTATTCCACTTTCCAGGTCATTTATGAATATGTCAAAAAGCAGCGGACCCAGCACAGATCCCTGGGGTACACAACTATTCACCTTTCTCCATTGGGAAAATTGGCCATTTAGCCCTACCCTCTGCTTTCTATCTTTTAACCAGTTCCTGATCCACAGTAGTACACTGCCTCCTATCCCATGACTCTTTAGTTTTGCCAAAAGTGTTTCATGAGGGACCTTGTCAAAGGCTTTCTGAAAGTCCAGATACACTATATCAACAGACTCACCTTTGTCCACCTGTTTATTCACACCTTCAAAAAAACATAACAGATTAGTAAGACAAGATCTTCCTTGTCAAAAGCCATGTTGGCTGTCTCCCATACATGCTGAGTAATTTTATTCTTTATAATGGTTTCTACCATTTTTCCCGGTACTGACGTCAGGCTCACCAGTCTGTAGTTTTCCGGATCACCCCTGGAACCCTTTTTAAAAATTGGTGTTACATTGGCAATCCTCCAGTCTTCAGGTATTAGAGATGATTTTAATGATAGTTCACAAATTACTAATAGCAGGTCTGCAATCTCATATTTCAGTTCTTTCAACACCCTTGGATGTATACCATCCGGCCCAGGTGATTTGCTACTCTTCAGTTTATCTAATAGTTGTAATACATCTTCCCAATGTATCGATATTTCCTTCAATTCTTCTGCACCTTTAAATACCACTTCAGTCATGGGTAACATCCCTACATCTTCCTCAGTAAAGACCGAAGCAAAGAATTCATTCAGTCTCTCCGCTATCGCCTTGTCGCCTGTTAGCGCCCCTTTAACTCCTCTATCATCTAATGGACCAACTGACTCTCACAGGTTTTTTGCTACGAATGTACTTGAAAAAGCCTTTATTTCGCGTTTTTGCTTCCGCAGCAAGCTTCTTCTCAAATTCTCCCTTTGCCTGCCTTATCAATGCCTTGCATTTGACTTGCCAGAGCTTGTGCTGCTTCCAGGTTTCGTCATTTGGCTCATTTTTCCATTTCCTGAAAGATGCTTTTTTGGCAGCAGCCTCTCTGACCTCACCTTTAAACCATGCTGGCAGTTTTTTGGACTTCCTTCCACTTATACCTAAAGCGTGGAATACAGCTGGTCTGGACTTCCAAGATAGTATTTTTCAACACCCCACAAGCTTGATATAAGTCTTTAACCTTTGCAACTGCTCCTTTTAGTTTTTTCTTAACTATTTTCCTCATTTTATCATAGTCTTCCTTTCGAAAGTTAAAAGGTAGTTCTGTGGATTTCCTTACTATCCTTCCTCCACTAATTAAATCAAATGTGATCATGCTATGATCACTACTGCCAAGTTGCCCCAACACCCTTATCTCTTGCACTAGATCTGGTGTTCCACTAAGGGCTAGGTCTAATATGGCTTCCCCTCTGGTCGGTTCATGAACCAGCTGCTTCAAGAAGCAGTCATTTATTTCATCTAGGAACTTTATTTCCCTAGCATGTCCTGCCGTGACACTGACCCAGTCGATACCGGGGTAATTGAAATCACCCATTATTATTACTGCGATGTAACCTTCGTTAGCTTCCTTGATTTCTTTGAGCATTTCATCATCCATTTGTTCATTCTGGCCAGGCGGTCGATAGTACACCCCCCACTGCCATCGCCTTCCCCTTTTTACATGGAATTTCAATCCATAGAGATTCTACAGCAAATTTTGTTTCCTGCAAAACTTTAATCCTTTCTAACTCAATGCCCTCTCTAACAGAGCGCAACCCCTCCACCAATTTGATCAGCTCTATCATAACGTTATAGTTTGTACCCAGGTATCACAGTGTCCCACTGGTTGTCCTCCTTCCACCATGTCGCTGATATTCCAATCATATCTAACCTCTCATTTAGTGCTATATATTCTAACTCTCCCATCTTATTTTTTAGACTTCTAGCATTTGCATACAAGCATTTTAGAGACTGTATTTTATTCATATTAATTTGGCTATTGGTAGACATTGGTAATTTGGGATCTTTAAGCTCTGTCTGCTCCATACTCAAGGGCATTTGGGCTACTTTACTCTTTTTTGGAACCTCACTGCTTTTGGTAGTATCCTTCAAGGATACACTCTTCTGAACCATCCGCTCTTTGGCAACTGTCGGCTTTCCCCTATTATCTAGTTTAAAAGCTGCTCTATCTCCTTTTTAAAGGTTAATGCCAGCAGCCTGGATCCATCTCGGTTAAGGTGAAGCCCATCCCTTCGGAAGAGCCCCTCCTTTCCCCAGAATGTTCCCCAGTTCCTAACAAATCCAAAACCCTCATCTCTGCACCACTGTCTCATCTACGCATTGAGACTCTGGAGCTCTGCCTGCCTTTTGGGTCCTGCGTGTGGAAAGGGAAGCATTTCGGAGAACGCTACCCTGGAAGCTCTGGATTTCAACTTCCTACCTAAAAGCCTAAATTTAGCCTCCAGAACCTCCCTACCACATTTTCCTATGTCATTGGTACCAATATGTATCAAGACAGCAGACTCCTCCCCAGCACTATCTAAGACCTTATCTAGGTGGCGCGTGAGGTCCGCTACCAGGCAGGCATGTTACCAGGCGATCCTCACGTCCACTAGCCACCCAGCTATCTACATGAGGTCATGCAAAATCCAATGTATGGGAAGGGTTGTGGCCTCTTTAGGGGCTGCAGGATACTGAAGAATTTCAAGTTGTTCAGCTCTCGGTTCCTTCTCGGGGGTCACAGTGATTGAGAGGCCCCGAGCCACAACCCGTATAAAGTCTTGAAAAGACATGTCCTCCGGAAGAGACATCTGGCATTGCGGGGAAGTAGAGGGATCCTCCGGAAGAACCTCTCTAGTACCGATGGAGTCATCGGAAGAATCGGAATCGGAAGACTGGAAGTATCGACCGGCCAGGTGCTCCCGCATCACCTGTCGACAGTACCGATCAAAGTCTGCATCGGAATGCCTCGATACCGGACCTTCTATGCCGGACACCGATTCTAGGGTCAGCATGGGTGGTAGCATGGAGAGCAGTGCAATGTTAGATGCAGATACATCCAGTACCGGTACCGATGACTGAGGAACTGATTGCAGCAGATTTAGCAGTACGGAGGCTGCTAGCAAGGCCGCAAGACTCTGCTCAATGGCTAGGATACATTGATCCATGGAGCCTGCCGATGTCTGTGTATCGGTACCGGCAAAACGGACCACGACCCTAGAACATGGCACCAAGAGCTCTCCGGAGGTGGACGACTAGGGAACATCTTGGGACCCCGATAATGCTTTGGAGGCAAGGATCTCCCACCGGGGTTGTTTGGGCTCTGTATTCTCATCGAGGGCAACGCCAGAAGCATCTCGATGCTTAAAAGGAGATCTACCCTTTGAGGATCGGCCAGTCTTCAATGAAGACCTGGGTTTGGTTACCTGACATCCATGGGAGTAAGATGAAGCCCTGGATGACATTGATGCAACGGGCATTGCATCCAAGGCAAAAAGGGTGCAGAGTTTTTCAGCTCTATTCTGCAGGCCCCTCTTAGTCATCTTTCTGCAGAGGCGACACTCCGATGGAGAATGGTCTGGGCCCAAATATTTAAGACACCAGTCATGGGTGTCGGTAGCAGAAATAGTACTGCTACTTTTTTTTTTTTTTTTTAATTCTTTATTTTCGTTTTATAACAACAAAGGAAAAGGAAGACATACAGCTAAAAGACAGATACATGAAGTATAATACATACACCAAAGTAAACCCCTGCCACCCCCCTCCCCCCTGCTTCTTCTCTAGAAAACTAATCATTCCCGAAGCGGGCGTATACTTACATTATTGTGTTACAAAACCTAACGGTGATCTGAAACATGATGAGTGCACATTATACAGGCATGTTGGAACAATGAGCAGATTGTACATAATCATTAAGCATCTGCCATTTAGACAAGCGAGAGTGAGTTTGGGCATGGGGAATAGCTCTCCGAGGTATCTGCTCATATTTACTATATAAGCAGACGAGGTTCCACCATTCATTGACAGTAAGTCGAGAGCTATCCTTCCAATTCCTCGTGATTAAGCATATGGCTATACCCAGCATGAAATCAAGGAGAAAGCGACACCTTCTTAGGAAGAGAGGGGACCTCCGCCACAGAGCGGAGTCCCACAATCTTCCAAGAGAGAGGTTCGTGAAGGTGTAAGATAAATTGAATACAACCCCAAACCCGCCCCCAATAAACCTGTAGTTGAGGACATTCATAAATAACATGAGCGAAGGTTCCCACAGCAGTATGGCAAGACCGACACTGGTCCCCAGCAGTTGTGTTCCATTTGGCTATTTTTCTGGGGTATAGAAGCATCTGGGTGCAAAAAAGAAGAGAGTTTGGGTAACAGAGGCAGACCGGGAAACCCGCACTACTTTGCTCCAGAAAACGCTCCATTGCACAGGGGTTAAAGTGGTTTGCAGTTCGCGCTCCCAGGCTTGTTGGGCTCTGAAAGTGGCAGTGCTATGCGAGACTGGGATTTGTGAGGGGAAGAGAAGAAGATGAAGTCAAGCTCATTGGGGTGTAGTAACCTCCATAGATCAACTAAGGTAAGATCTTTGATCAGGGAGGTAAGCGTGGTGTGACTCTTGGGGGGACCACTTGTCCTAGGCGGCTGTTTGTCAATCAGGGGATCAAGGACTAGATTGAAATCCCCCCCAATTATCAAGGAAGTATTAGCAGAGGCCTGCGCAACCTGAGCAATGGTAGCAAAAGGCAGGGTCATCCACAGTAGGAGCGTAAAGGCATATACCTGTAACTTCAAGGCTACCTATCTTGAGGTGAACTCTGGACCATCTACCTTCTGTATCTGAGCTAATCGCAATAATAGTAGCATGCAAAGATTTCCTAACCAGTATGGCAACCCCACATTTCTCAGAAACGGCTGGGGAATGGGCGGCCACCATGTAAGGTTTAATATTGAGTTTAAGAGTTTCCTTCGAATTTAAATGCGTTTCTTGGAGAAAAATCAAATCCGCAGCTTCCTGGCTTAGGTAGCTTAGGATTTTCTTCCGTTTTATCGGATTATTGATTCCTTTTACGTTCAATGAGAAAATCTTACATGGTGCCATCAATCGGTAATGGACATTTTAGGTAGGGCGCTTGAAAACATACAACATAATCAGAATCTGTGCAACAAGGACATAATCACCGAATATGCTGGCTAATACACCCCATATTGAAAAGTATGTACATTGTATCTTAGAGAAGAAGCAAAACCCCCAAAGAATATGGCGACCAGATGTCTGCGGGAGGAGGCCCTAGAGAGGAAATAGAAAGACATGAAGAAAAGAAAAGAAACACCAGAGTCCATAATTAACACTGTCTCTGATACTCATCGAGGCTACTGTGGGTAGATGGAGTCGGGTCACAGATATCATCAAAAGTAAGGCAAACAAACTGCCCTCGCCAGACTCTTTGCTGAGCTGCGGCAGATCCAATATGGCAGGTACAGCGGATATGAGAATACTTGCAGGAATATTCTGGAAGTCAGCGCATCAAGTCGGCTTCTTTGGAATCCAAAAACTCCGCTAGTAGATCAGGGTCCTCAAATGTTCTTGTCTGATTGTGAAGCGTGACTCGGAGCTTGGCCGGGTACATCAGGCCATAGCGTGCTTGTAGTTGTTGAAGCCTCGGCCGAAATTCCAGAAAGCGCTTTCGGCGGTCGACCGTGGGTTTAGCCAAGTCAGGATAGAAGGAGATCTTGTGGCTCTCAAACTCCATATGGCCCTTTGCCCGAGAGGCACTTAGAATTTGCTCCACGTGTTGATATCTCAAAAGTCGAAAAATGATAGGCCGCGGGGTCTTCCTGTTGAGCGTTATGCTTGTGGGTACACGATGAGCGCGATCGATCTCCAAATCTTTGGTAAAGGTGATTTGGAGCAGGGAAGGGAGGATTTTGCATAAAAACTCTTTCATGTCTCCCGATTCCGCTCCCTCTGGTATGCCCACGAGTCGTATGTTGTTGCGACGTGCTCTATTATTGCCATCTTCCACTTCTTTCTGCAGGGCCCGCACCTGACGTTCAACTTTGTCTAGCTTGGACAACCGGGCCGCATGGGAGTCCAATATGCTCTGCACTCTGTCCTGACGCGAAGAAAGCCCCTCTAGCTTGCTTTGCAGCACACCAAGATCTTCCCGCAGCGCTCGAAGTGCTTCACCGTTTGACTGCACGAGGTTTTTGACCCCTTTAATCTCTGCGAGGATTTCCTGCTGCATTTCGGGGCCCTCGCGCAAGGCCAGCCCCTTCTGCGGGGACGGGGGTTCAGTTTTGGAACGTTTGCCGTGAGAAGCCGCTGGAGATCCAAATTCCAGGCGTGTGGGTTTGGTCCCCGCCATCTCACCAATGTGCCCCGGCAAGAACAGAGTAGAAGTTCCAAGTATGTACGGTGTTAATTCAGGATTCTGAGTAGGCCTCTCGGGAGCCTCGGCGTTATGCGACCATCCCGCTGGACATCAGGCTCCGCCCCCCCCGACCATCCCGCTGGACATCAGGCTCCGCCCCCCCATAGTACTGCTACATTTTGAACATTTCTTGAAACCACTAGCTGATTTCTCCATTTTAAGAAAAACAGGGCCTACGGCCCAAAATGGCGCAGAGGCACCAAGAGGGGAAAAGACCCTCAAGAAAAAAGCTTATTTTGTTTGTTTGTTTTTTTGATGAAAGAAAGAAAGAAGACGCCACCGATGGTACCAGTGTCAGTGTCGACGGGAAGGCAGACACGACCACAAAAAAGAAAATTTTCTGCGGTGACAGGAATTGCAGCCTGTCGGCTCCGTGGAAAAGGAAAAACTGAGGAGGGAGAGTTGGAAATGCGGGAAGGCAGCTCTGCAGGCGCAGTGGGATGCTCCCAAAAGCTTTCCTATAGGATGCTGGGGAGCGTTCCCACCTGGGCTCAGTCGGTGCCGACGATACCCGTATGTGAAGACTACATTCCTGCTTTTTCCTGGAGATTGAGAATAACGGGTGGAAGCAGAGGAGGAGGATGGGCTCTATCACTTCCCAGAGCCCACAGGCCTAACCTATGGGAGGAGATGAGGTTTGGACTTACCCAATTCTTTAACCAGCTTCTCCAAATTTTCTCCAAACAGCAGCTTCCCTTTAAAGGAAATCTGGGAGAACCAGGACTTGGAGGTAACATCCAATGCCCAGCGGCAAAGCCACAGCCAGCGCCGCACCATGCTACCATTTAGAAGACAAGATCTTTACACTCCAAACAAACTAGATCATACATATCATCCAACAGAAAAATCTAGGGTGGGGGGGGGCAGAGACTGAATGCACTGGAGGAATGCTCAAGTCATCAGACCCATATAAGCCGCTATCTGGAGAATAGCAGAGGAAGTCGAAAACTGGTTCATGAGCTTCCATCTTGTGAGCCAAGTGATCATTGAAAGCTGTACCACCCTTCATCAGAATGGTGGTATGCTTCATGCCCGCAGCGACATGAGCGTTCACCTGAGGCATGCTCAAACACATGGTGCAGTCCTCCTGTGGCAACAGAGCTTTTCATAATCCTAAACCTTTTCAACGGGGAGTTGAGCAGGTCCCACTCTCAACAAAGCATGCTATTGATAACCTCCAGAAAGGGAAAGGCCCTTGTAGGTTTCTGAATCCCTTGAAAGCAGGGTGTACCTGTGATGTCTGTTCTACTGTCGGAACATTTGCCAACCACAGAGCAGAAGAGACATGAGTGATCAACATCATCAGTGTTTCTTTCCTGAACAGGTGGATAATAAGGGAATTGTCCTGGTCCTCTGAAGGCAGCAGCATTTCATCCTCAAAACTGATGCCCTTATTGAAAGTGTCAAAACTGGACTACAGACTCCAGATAAAGGATGGACTGTCTGAACCTCCGACTCAAATCTCCACCAAGATCGCTTAGGCAGTGGAGCCTGGACCGAGCCTTGGCCATCCTGTGCTGCAGGGTCCTCCTCCAACCAAGCGGGGAGCAACTGAGAGGACCCTGAAACTCCAGGGTCCGAAATGCCTCGCCAGAAGGCTCAAGCTTGCTGAAGAAAGTAAAAGAGTTCCAGAGGGCAACCCAGCAACTGAGGGACCCCAGTCGGAATTCACCCCACTCACCAGCAGGAGGGGCACGCCTGCTACTGAGCCCCAAAGAGATGAGGAACGGCCAGCAGAGTGAGAGGAGGAATTCAAGACTTGGGAATCATCCTTTTCCACAACTGCGCCCATTGCCTCTTGCAGCAAGGACAAGGTAGGGTGTCTGTGCCCCTTGCGAGTGCATCCAAAGCCTCCATGCAGGAGCCACAGAAGTTGAAATCCAACGATGAAACTTTCCACTTGTTGCAGACCAGGCAGCATTTCTTAGAAGGCATGCACCTGTCAAATAAAAGGAGGCCTTGTGTTAGTAAGGTATGTTTTAAGGGGCGTGGACACCACCCACCACGTGCAACGCCTGTACCCCATGTTCAAGGCGTGGAGACGCATGTAACCAGGCAACATGCACAACAGTACATTGAGGCGGGAACCAGGGTGGAGGATGGCAACTGCACCTCACCAACAGTTGTCCCGAACAGCTTGAAACCTGGACAAATGAACCACTCAGTGGATGAGGTTGGTTTGCTCCCCCAAGACAAGTCAGACTTAAATTTGGTACTCACCCCCGGAGAGCCCAGGACAGGAAATCATGCTGGGCTCAAGTCCTACTCCCCCCTGCTACCAAGGCCTGTAGGCACATACCTCTGAAGGGCCTTCCTCTGATCTTCGGGGGAAGGTGCTGGGGAGACTGAGAAGAAAGGAGGCACCGAGACTGGAAAAGGATTTCTCGCCTCACACAAATTCCTTTTAAAGAGTTACTCTAGTGCAGCCTTTCAGCATTGAGCTCCAATGAGAAAGTCACCTCTAAGGTGGTTACTCACAAGCTAAATCAAATATTTCACAGAACTACATCAGCTTGCATCCACCATCTGCCGGAGACAGAGAAATAATGAAGTGTGCCCCCCTAGCTGAATCAGCTATTATTGCAGGATGAGGTTATAAGAATCCTTTGGACTCTTTTCTCTATCTTTACCACTGCTGGTAAGGGAACACGACCCACTTGTTTGGACTGGTCTAGTAGGATATCATCGAACTTCGGTTGCCATTTCAGAAATTAATTTTAATTTTCTCCTTCATGCAGATCTAAAACCATGTATGACAATAAAGCAATCCAATAGCTTCACTAGTTGGACTACACTGGCTCAATTGTCAAACGTCACATTACTCAACATCCACTCTCTAGAAGCTGGTTACTTATCTTCAGGCAACATTTCAACATAGCCAATCAAAAAGAAAACAAGTAGGGAAAGCACCAACATAGGATGTTCATATAGCTGGGAGGGAGGTGATAGCGTAGTTACTCACCTGTAACAGGTGTTCTCCAGGAGCAGCAGGAATCAGTCCTCACATATGGGTGACGTCGGCGCCGACGGAGCCCTCGCGGAGCAATTTTCCCCAGCTTTCACAGAAAGCCTTTGGGAATTGCAGCGCGCATGCGCGGTCGCCTTCCCGCCCAAGGGTGCCATCTTAGCCAGTCTGATGACATAGCTAAAAGACAGCATAAAAATTTGCAAAAAAACTTAAGCAGATGATTGCAACTCCACGGGGAGGAGGGAGGGTTGTGAGGACTGATTCCTGCTGCTCCTGGAGAACACCTGTTACAGGTGAGTAACTACGCTTTCTCCAGGACCAAGCAGGAAGTCAGTCCTCACATATGGGACTCCCAAGCTTAAGGCTACCGGAGACCCTAAGCACAAAAATGAGCTCCCTCTAGCTCAGCAGTACAGAAGGATGGAATCTTCGCTGAATTATTACCCACCGGTAGCCCCCATCCGGGATGGAGGGTAGGAGTTGCTCAAACCTCGAAGAGATTTCGGAGGAGGACTGCCTGTCCGAAAGCACTGTCCCTGCGGAACTCCCTCTCGAGACAGTAATGGACCGCAAAAGTCTGGCTCGAAGACCAAGTAGCGGCCCGGCAGATGTCTGCCAGCGGAACAGAGCGGAGGTAAGCCACTGACGTAGCCTTCGCCCGAACACAATGAGCCGTGACTCGACTTTCTAAGGAGAGTCCGGCTGCCCCATAAGCCCAAGTGATACAATCAGCAACCCAGATGGACAGGGTACGCTTGGAGACCGGGAGCCCCAATTTATTGGGGTCAAAAGACACAAAAAGCTGAGCAGCTTTACGGTGCTCCCGCGTACGGTCAAGGTAGAAGTTCAATGCCCTTCTACAGTCCAGGGTATGCAGGACTCGTTCAGCTCGGCTGGAGTGAGGCCTGGGAAAGAAAGTTGGAAGTACCACCTCCTGATTGATGTGAAAAGGGGAGACAACTTTTGGAAGAAATTTTGGGTGAGTCCGTAGGACTACCCTATTTTTGTAGAACCGAGTGAAGGGAGGATCAGACACGAGGGCCTGCAATTCACTTACGCCTCTAGCGGAAGTGAGGGCTATTAGGAATAAGGTTTTCCATGAAAGAAAACGCAGAGAACAGGTAGCCATCGGTTCAAAAGGCGGACAGGTGATCCGCTGTAAAACCACATTCAGATCCCAGTCAGGTGCTGGCGGGCGCAGAGGTGGTTTTAGTAGAAGGAGACCTCGGAGAGAAACCGATCTACAAGCGGGTCGCTGGAAAGAGGTCTGCCGTCCACCGGCACATGGTGTGCTGAAAGAGCACTGAGGTGAACTTTGACGGAGTTGGACTTAAGTCCCATGTTAGAGAGGTAGAGCAGGTACTGCAAGATCACCGACACCGAGCAGGAGAAGGGATCCTGAGACTGCTGTACACACCAAACGGAAAAGCGACGCCATTTAAGGGTGTAGCATTTGCGGGTAGAAGGTCGCTGAGAAGCTAGGACGACCTCTTCCACCTCCGCGGGCAGGAGAAGGGGAGCAAGGACTACCCTTTCAGCCGCCAGGCCATTAGATTGAGAGATCTGAGGTTGGGGTGTAGCAGAGACCCCTGATCCTGTGTTAGGAGATCCGGTTGAAACCCCAGAGGGAACGGATCCTCTACCGCTAATTGCAACAGGAGTGGGAACCACGGCTGTCTGGGCCAGCGAGGAGCCACCAGGATCATGGACGCTTTGTCCCGGAGAACCTTGAACAGAGTTCGGGAGACCAGCGGGATGGGAGGAAAAGCATAGAGAAGGTTTTCCGACCATGATAGCAGAAATGCATCTGCCGCTACCCGAAGGGGATGTGGCTGACGCGAGCAGAAGCGAGGAAGTTGCCGGTTGAGAGGACTGGCAAAGAGATCCATCGTGGGGAGGCCCCACTTCAGAAAGAGTTTCTGGACTACCAAGGGATCCAGACGCCACTCGTGCGGCTGGAGTATCCTGCTGAGTTTGTCCGCCAGGCAATTCTCCTGGCCTGGGAGATAAACTGCTTTGAGAAGAATGCCGTGACTGACGGCCCAAGAGCAGAGCTTTTGAGCTTCTCGGCAGAGAAGGAAGGAGCCCATGCCGCCCTGTTTGTTCACGTAGAACATGGCAACTTGATTGTCCGTCTGGACAAGGACGGACTGGTGAGAAGTCAGGTGGGAGAAAGCCTTGAGCGCCAGACGAATAGCTCTGAGCTCCAGGAAGTTGATCTGTTGAGCAGATTCCCACGCGGTCCAGAGACCTTGAGTACATGCCCCCTGGCAGTGAGCTCCCCAGCCCAGGAGGGAAGCATCGGTCGTCAGCACTTGAGTCGGCTGAGGCGACTGAAAAGGCATTCCGAGCACCAGGTTCGGCCGATGAAGCCACCACTGTAGGGAAGAGGCCAGCGGACTGGAGAGGCGCACTAAGTCGGCTAGGCCGCCGGTGGCTTGTTGCCACTGTTTGCGAAGGCACCATTGAGCCGGCCGCATATTCAGGCGAGCATTGGGGGTCACGTGGACGGTGGAAGCCATGTGGCCGAGTAATCTCAGGAAGCGCCTGGCGGAGACCAGGGACTGGCTGAGAAAACGGCCGGCTAGGTCCATGAGCCGTTGAGCCCTGTCGAGAGGTAGGAAAGTTTGAGCCTGAGGAGTGTGCAGTCTTGCGCCGATGAACTCGAGATCCTGTGAGGGGAGCAAAGTGGACTTTGCGAAGGTTATGACAAAGCCCAAGTACTGCAGAAGAGTCACCGTGCGGTGTGTGGCATTGGTGACTGCCGGAGGGGACGACGCTTTGATGAGCCAGTCGTCGAGGTACGGAAAAACATAGAGGCCGTGAAGCCTGAGATAGGCCGCCACCACCGCGAGACATTTTGTGAAGACTCGCGGTGCGGAGGACAGGCCAAAGGGCAGTACTCTGTACTGGTAGTGATTTCCGGCCACCACAAACCTTAGGTATTGGCGGTGGCTTGGGTGGATGAGGATGTGCTTGTAGGCATCCTTTAGATCCAAGGAGCATAGCCAATCTCCCTGCTGGAGGTAGGGCAGAAGGATTCCAAGGGTAAGCATCTTGAACTTTTCCCGCACAAGGAACTTGTTGAGGTTGCGCAAGTCCAGGATGGGTCTTAGGCCTCCTGTCCTTTTTGGCATTAGGAAATACCTGGAATAAAAGCCTTGACCTCTCAGGTGGTGGGGCACCGGTTCCACAGCCTGGTCCTGAAGAAGACTTGCCAACTCCTGAAGGAGTAAGTCCCTGTGCAGAGGGAGTAGCTGAGGTTCTCCCGGAAAATAAGAGGGAGGGACCTGATGGAAGTGGAGAAGATATCCTTCTCGCACGACTTGAAGCACCCAGGCATCTGACGTGATGTTGGACCACCTGTGGGCGAAGTGAACCAGCCGGCCTCCGGTGCTGGGAGGGACCAGTTGAGGGGGAGAGGCTATGCTGAGGAAGTCAAAAACCCCCACCCTGCTGAGCAGGGGCTGGTGGTGCAGGCTTGGGGGCTTGCTGCCTACGGGACCCGTTACCCCGTCCCTTGGCCTGCTGACCCTGTTGGGGAGCTGGAGGGGCCTGATATTGGGGGTAGTGTTTGTAGGCAGCCGCCTTTCTCGGGTAAAAGGACTTTTTTCCCGAGCCCTTCTTTTTCTGGGAAGGGGCGGAGGTCTTCCTAGAAAGCCTGGTCCTGGTGAGAGTCTCCGTCTCGATTTGTGCAGCCTTTTCAGCCATGGGCTTGCCAAAGAGGTTCTCACCTCTGCAGGGGACATCGACCAACTTGTCCTGCACCCAAGGCTCAAGGTCAGATGACTGAAGCCAAGCCTGTCGGCGGGCACCGATGCCGGCTGCGGCCACTCGAGCCGATGCTTCTAAGCCATCATAGGCTGCTCGGGACATGAATTTGGAGCATTCCTGAATACCAGATGTTAAGGCTAGGAACCTCCGCAAAGGTTCCTCGGACAGTCCAGCTGAGAATCCGGCTAGCTCTTTAGCCAGGTCTCGGAGATACATGCCCATGTATAGCTGGTAGGTCTGGACACGACAAGCCAGCATAGAGCCCTGGAAACACTTCTTACCAAGGCCATCCAGGTTACGGGCCTCCCTGCCAGGGGGCACCGAGGAGTGCATTTTCTGGCTCTTCAGCCTATGCATGGCCGATTCCACTACCATGGAATGGTGTGGTAGCTGTGCTTTTTGGAAGCCAGGACTCTTGCGGACTCGATAGATGGAATCGACCCGCTTGCTCAATACCGGCGACGAGGCCGGACTCTCCCACATGCGGAAGAGTAGTCGTTCCAGCATGGGAGGCACCAGTACAGTAAAGTGCTCCCAGGCGGGAGAGTCGTACTGAAGGGCGTCGAGCTCTTCGGCTCGAGGCTCCTCCTCGGGATCCGCCGGGAAGGCCAAAGCCTTGGCCATGTCCCTGACGAAGTCCGAGAACCGGGCATCCTCCGGAGGGGACTGTTTCCGAGGTTCGGACTCAGGTGAGTCCGAGGGGACACACCGAGTCCGAAAGGAATCAGGTGACTCCTCCTCTTCAGACTCCCAGACCGACTCCGAGGAGGAATCAGTGGGGTCGGCTCGGGCAGGCGGAGGCGTCGGCGGCGACGACCTCGGTCCCGAACGGGAGGCCGAGGGTGACCTCGACCGAGGATCGACTCGAGTTCGCATGGACTCGAGGATCGGCTCGGTCTCCGGGGTCGACTTAGACTTCGACGTCCCGGCGGTCGGGGCAGCGGCGCCAGCGAGGCTAGCGATCAGTGCCCGCTGCTGGTCCATGAAGGCAGATAGTCTGCTCTCCAAGGCCGTCAACCTGAGTCCGACCTCAGGTGACCCAGCAGTCCCCGACTCGGGCCCCGACGGCGTCGGGCCCGACGTCGGACCTCTCGGAGGCGAGTCCAGAAGGACCACAGGACTTACCCAAGCAGGCAACTCCGACTCCAGGCGAGGTCGCTTCGTGAGGTGCTCCTTCTCCAAAGACCCGGGACGGCTGTCGGGGCTATGCGACCTGGCCCTCGTGGAGCCAGGAGCGTCCACCGACGCCGCCCTCGCGGGTTTTGTCTTCCGTCGATGGTCTCCGGAGGGAGAACCCCTGTCGGAGGAGCTTCGGCGATGTTCAGAGCTGGAGCCTCTGGATGCCGAGGCCTCCGACGAGGTCCGGGTACGGCTGGGGTCAGCGAAGATTCTATCCCGCTGATGCCGCCGACTCCTCAACGCTTTGGAGGACATTTTGCCACAGGCTCCACAGATCATTTCTTCATGATCCGGGCCCAGGCAGCGGAGGCAATTATCGTGTGTGTCAGTGAGTGACATATTTCTGTCACACTGACCACACCGCTTGAAACCACTGGCAGCCATCGGGGGAAAAAGGGCCCCTGCAAGGTCAAAGGACCGGGCTGCCAGTGAAAACCGAAAACGAAACTGACCAAAATCAGAAAAACCGAAAAATAAGGGAAGGACTCGCAACGGCGTCGCGAGTCCGGGCAGGAAAACGACCGGCGTCGAACCGAATTGAAAAACGAGTAAAACTCACGAAAATCAACTTTTTTAGCGGGGACACGACGGGTACGTCTGTAAGGCTCCGCGGAAAAAAGAAGACTGGCTAAGATGGCACCCTTGGGCGGGAAGGCGACCGCGCATGCGCGCTGCAATTCCCAAAGGCTTTCTGTGAAAGCTGGGGAAAATTGCTCCGCGAGGGCTCCGTCGGCGCCGACGTCACCCATATGTGAGGACTGACTTCCTGCTTGGTCCTGGAGAAAGGTTGAATATCTGGGGAAAGAGGGGTAGGAATGCATAGATGCTGACTGGCACATCCCCTGCTTCAGTGTCATCTAGAGGTAAGGAGATCCTAGATTCTCTGCAGGAGGAACTATTCTGCAAACCGGTAACAGAACCTACACGTGAAGGAGCCCATACTGGACTTGGTGCTTACCAATGAGGAAAGTGTTTCTGATGTTATAGTGGGAGATCATCTCACATCCAGTGATCACCAGATGGTGTGGTTCAGTATTAGAACTAGGGCTAATAAAATCCATTCAAAAGCAAGGGTATTAGACTTTAGAAAAACTAACTTTGCCAAGATGGGGACACTATCTCGGAGTAATTAGTGAGATGGGAACAGCTGGGGGATGTAGAAAAGCAATGGGAAAAACTGAAAGAGGATATTTTAAAGGGAAACAAACCTTTTTGTTAGAAAGGTAAATACATGTAAAAGGAAAAGGAGGCCACTATAGTTCTCAAAAGATGTAGCTGAAAAGGTGAAGAAAAAGAGGGTGGCCTTCATACAATACAAGAGATCACAGAGAGGAAGACAAGCATCAATATTTGGAAAAAGAGAAGCTAGGAGAGTATTCAGGAAAGCAAAGATACAAAAAGAAGAAATAGCCAATGCAATAAAATGGAGGGTGTGATGGAGTGTTTGGGAAACACCCCATCCCCCACAGGGAAACTCCCAGGCCAAACCTAGCACAAGTGAGGTATTGCACTGGAAACCCCTGTCCCTTTAAGAAGAAAGGCTGGAGAATGCCTGGGAAGGGTGTGGCCAGGCTCCACGCTCCAGGCTTTATCCCAGAAAGCAAAGTGAGCTGGAGAGAAGAGCCCAAGGTGTTCCAGAGTACGGAATAACCACCTACCTCTAAGGTGAAGGTAGGAGTAGGGGTGTTTCCACATTGGTCAGCAGGCTTGTAGTGCTACTGTTGTAAAGCCCAGAGTGAAGGAACTTTGGGGGAGGGGAGAACTGTGCCTCTGCTATTACTGCTGTGAACTCCCTTAAATAAAGCATTTTCCTTTAACCCTCCACCTTGGTCCAAGGGGGTTTGTGTCCTTACCCACTTGCTGCGTCCTACAGGGGTATAAGACATTTTTCAATTATGTTAGTGAGAGGAGGAAGTGCAAAAGTGGTATTGCCAGACTCAAGGGTGAAGGGGAAGGATATGTAGACGCCGAGGATAAAGCACAGTTACTTACCTGTAACAGGTGATCTCTGGGAACAGCAGGAATAAGTCTTCACATATGGGGGTACGTCGGTACCGACGGAGCCTGCGCGGGAACGCTCCCCAGCGTCCAAAAAGAAAGCTTTTGGGAGCATCCCACGTGCATGCACGCTGCCTTCCCGCCCATTCACTTCCCTCTCAACAGCTTGTTTGTAGCTGAGACCGAAGGAGAGAAGTAGACAAATTAGAGAGAGAAAGAAAGAGAAAGAGAGACAACTCCTAGGGGAGGTGGGTGGGTTGTGAAGACTTATTCCTGCTGTTCCCAGAGATCACCAGTTACAGGTAAGTAACTGTGCTATCTCCAGGAACAAGCAGGAATGAGTCTTCACATATGGGGACTCCCAAGCTAAGATGCATGGAGGAGGTCCCAGCATGTTGCAATCTAGTTGATGGGCCATGCTATTTCCCAGAACCTGAGGCATCCAAGGGATGGAGGGTAGGAGTTGAACTAAAAAGGGGTGTGCTGTGGAACAGCTGGACTAAACAAGGCGTCTGGAGAGGAGTCCTTGTGTAGATCAGAAAAGTTAGTGAAAATTGGATTCCAATTCTCTAATGTGGACCTCAGACAGAAGTATTGCGAAAGTATTTGTTGAGACTAATGGTCTGGTGCTAGAAACCAGTACATTATCCTCAAAGAAAATACCTTACTGGAAAGTAGAGGAAAATAAATTTCACAATACAGGCAGAGGTCAGAAGCCTAAAAGGCTAGAACTAATCCCAGAAGAAAAACTGGGAGAGTTTAATGAGGTTGGACTTTAGATTAGAAGCTAAAGCTTCTGTAGGCCAACGTTTGAAGCTCTTTGTCCTTGGAGCAGAAAAAGGCTCTAGGAAAGAGATGAGATAAATCTGACTGGTTTGCAGAAAAAGGATGGGTCTTTGAGACCCCTCTATCGAAATGAAAGACAGAAAGAAACATTTGTAGTAGACGGTGTAGCCTCCAATTTCTTGAAGATCAGGAATGTCTTCCGTAAGTGATGTCACTTAGGATGACTTTACATGGAGAGCTTCAAATGTGACGTAACCGGAAAGGTTACAGTAAAAGAAGGTAGTTTGTGACTACCATAGAAATTGGTTATCCATTTAAAATCCTATGGCATGCTGGAACAGCATTAATATGGACAGTAACAAATCTTTCAGAGTGATTGATATATATATATATATATATATATATATATATATATATATAAATGAGAGACTCACTTAACAACAAGAAGGGGTAAGACCTGCTTGCAAAATATGGATAGAGAACCCCTTACTGGTTACACGTGGAAGAACAATGAAGAAGGTTACATGGAAACCAGTGGAATGTTCCTAGTCAGAAGGATAGGTCTAGATCTCTTTAAAATTCTAGACTTTGAATAACCAGAAGTGGAGATCTACGTGCAAAGAAACACCTTAGTCTTAAGACAACAAGTCTGGATCCTTCTATAACTTCAGTGTGGAGAAAGACGCAATAAAAAGGAATACCATATTTGCCCGTCTATGAGGGCAATATGAGTATAATGCGTTCTTTGTTCAACATAAGCTCCAATGAAGTATTAGGAATTAGAAGGAATGCACTAGACAAGGACAGACTGCAGTGAAAAGAAGTGCATCCCTGTTGGAGAAGTTCCACTGGAGATGTGGAACAACTCAGGGAATTAAGCAATTCTTTATGCTTTCACGTGATCTAAACCCTGGTTCATTTTCCCTAAAAAGAAAATTTTAAGGAAGATGGTAAAAGTAGGAAAAAACCCGGTCATGTGGGAGCATGACTGGGCAAGCCTTTCAACCATCTGGAAGTTACCCACCAGGAATGGCTCTGACGCTCTCTGGCAAAAGCCCATAGTTGCAGAGCTTCTTGTAGAATTGCAGAGAGCATGTTGTAGGTTGCCCAGGTGAGATCTGGTTGTTTAATTACCAGTGTGCAACCTAAGCTATTCTGTGGAAGCCAAAGAATTGCAGATGGCTAAGAATAGCAGACAGACAGGTTGCCTGCAACGATAAACTGTCCAAGTAGGTTTTGGAACCTCTCTCGGAATTATGTGTTATTAAGGCAGCAGAAGAGGTGAGGTCCTATAGATTGGAAAAGGACCGAGAGACCGAACAGAAGTGATAACTCTCACTTATGGTCTGATAAGCTGTCTTAAAAGAAATATTTGAAAGATTGCAGAGGGGAGAAACTCTGTATGGAAATTATTTACTGGAGTAGGTATTAGGGACAATCCTATGGCTTAAAGGTAAGCCCTCCAGTCAAATAGTATCACTCTTAGATTGAAAATCTCAACTAAGAGGGATGGAAGCAATACAGAGTTAGAAAGACTTACAATTTGTTAAGTCTCTGAAAGGGTAAGCTCCCCTGCAGTGAAAAGTATAAGATATCCTCGTACAAGACAACTGCCAAGGCGAAGGGCATAGCATACCTTATAAGTAGTTGTAACTCCTCTGTTTACTTTTAAAAGGAGAGGAGAAACTTGTTAACTGTAGGGCATGATTATCCTTAATAGCTCTAAGAGCTGAAAGGATAGACTGCTCTTAGCAAGAGAGTCATGCCTAAAGTGGAGGATTAGGGCAGTGTATCACTGACCTCTCAATAAGGATGCTTCTGTAAATGCTTCTGTAGTTTAGAAGTAGTGGTTCTGAAACTCAACAGGAAAAAAGATTTAATGAATAAAAATCAGAAACCCTGTGACTGCTGAGTTTGCTGAGCCTGTTGAGACTTTGGTTTTCTTAGCCTGGTATGATGTTGCCCTTCTTTGGAAACATCTACATGATGGGTAGAAAACTTTTCCCCCTAGGGGAATAAAGTTTGTTAGGAGATTTTTAACTAACTGGGGCAGAGGAAAGTTTTGACAATCCTCTGAAAGCAAAAATATCAGTGTTTAACTGATTAGCTTGAAATAAAGCATCCTTGTTAAAGAGATTTTCACCAGTACAAGGAGTATTTCCCAGCTTTTCTTGTACCCATTTGTCCAAGTCTGAAGCTTGGAGCCAGGCCATGCATCATGCTCCTGTGGCTATAGCAGAAGTTCTGCTAATAGACTCAAAACAGTCCAGGGAAGCACGATTAAGGAATTTAGAGACATTTTGAGCATGACTGACTAATATGAAAAAGTCTGCTCTTTTATGTTCTTGAATTAAAGTGTTCAAAAGCTTTACGTTCTTGGTGACCTCGTCAAGAGATAATCTCATATAGAAAATATATGAGATAATTCTTGCTGAAAGCATGGATGCCCGGAAGCATCGACGTCCAAAGGCATCTAAAGTGCTAGAATCACGACCTGCCAGATAAGAAGAATGCTTCTTTGCACTCTTAATACGCCTCATTGCTGATTCTACAACAATAGAATGATGAGGAAGTTGAGTCTTTTGAAAACCTGGAGAAGGTGGCACCTTGTACATGGAGTCAAGTGTCTTAGAATGTGGTGATACCATTAAAGGAGTTTCCCACATCCTCAAAAGCAGATTTTGTAAGATCTGATGCAAAGGAAGCATAACCTCCTTTGAAATCCAGGGGTATTGCAGGGTCTCTGAATCCCCTGGCAAGGATTCTTTACCAGGTATAGAAATGGCAAGTAACTTTGCCATATCAAGCAGAAAATCTTGAAAAGAAATCTCCCCTGAGGAGGACCCTCTAAAATGAGGGGTAAAGGCTAGACTTGTTGAAGATTTAGCCTTGGTACCGATAGATTCATCCCAGTCATCGGGATCGGAAGACCTGAAAGGATGAAGCATTGAATTTTCCTTAAAGCGATGTCTTCGGTACCACCCGAGGTCGGTACCAAGACGAGTCGGTACCGAATCATCCATGCTAGAGATCGATTCCAGGCTCGGCATTGAAGGAAGCGAGTCTGTCGAAGCAAGCATGGACAGTGCCGATGTCAATACCGGTACCGGTACTGAAGCCGATACCGATACTGGAGGAACGGTCTGCAGCAACTCTAGCGGCACTGACATGCTAGGGAGATAAAGTTCCTAGATGAAATAAATGACTGCTTCTTGGAGCAGCTGGTTCATGAACCGACCAGAGGGGAAGCTATATTAGACCTAGTCCTTAGTGGAACACCAGATCTAGTGCAAGAGATAAGGGTGTTGGGGCCACTTGGCAATAGTGATCATAGCATGATCGCCTTTGATTTAATTAGTGGAGGAGGGATAGTAAGGAAATCCACAGTACTACCTTTTAACTTTCGAAAGGGAGACTATGATAAAATGAGGAAAACAGTTAAGAAAAAACGAAAAGGAGCAGTTGCGAAGGTTAAAGACGTACATCAAGCTTGGGTGTTGTTGAAAAATACTATCTTGGAAGCCCAGACCAGCTGTATTCCACGCTTTAAGAAAAGTGGAAGGAAGTCCAAAAAACTGCCAGCATGGTTTAAAGGTGAGGTCAGAGAGGCTGTTGTTGCCAAAAAAGCATCTTTCAGGAAATGGAAAAAAGAGCCAAACGACGAAACCTGGAAACAGCACAAGCACTGGCAAGTCAAATGCAAGGCATTGATAAGGCAGGCAAAGAGAGAATTTGAGAAGAAGCTTGCTGCGGAAGCAAAAACGCGAAATAAAGACCTTTTCAAGTACATTCGTAGCAAAAAACCTGTGAGTCAGTTGGTCCATTTGATGATAAAGGGGTTAAAGGAGCACTAAGAGGCGACAAGGCAATAGCGAAGAGACTGAATGAATTCTTTGCTTCGGTCTTTACTGAGGAAGATGTAGGGATGTTACCCATGACTGAAGTGGTATTTAAAGGTGCGGAAGAATTGAAGGAAATATCGATACATCGGGAAGATGTCTTACAACTATTAGATAAACTGAAGAGTAGTAAATCACCTGGACCGGATGGTATACATCCAAGGGTGTTGAAAGAACTGAAATATGAGATTGCAGACCTGCTATCAGTAATCTGTGAACTATCATTAAAATCATCTCTAATACCTGAAGATTGGAGGATCGCCAATGTAACACCAATTTTTAAAAAGGGTTCCAGGGGTGATCCGGGAAACTACAGACCGGTGAGCCTGACGTCAGTACCGGGAAAAATGGTAGAAACCATCATAAAGAATAAAATTACTCAGCATGTAGATAGTCACAACCTAATGGGAGACAGCCAACATGGCTTTAGACAAGGAAGATCTTGTCTTACTAATCTGTTATGTTTTTTTGAAGGGTGAATAAACAGGTGGACAAAGGTGAGTCGGTTGATATTGTGTATCTGGACTTTCAGAAAGCCTTTGACAAGGTCCCTCATCAGAGACTTTTGGCAAAACTAAAGAGTCATGGGATAGGAGGCAGTGTACTATTGTGGATCAGGAACTGGTTAAAAGATAAAAAGCAGGGGGTAGGGCTAAATGGCCAATTTTCCCAATGGAGAAAGGTGAATAGTGGTGTACCCAAGGGATCTGTGCTGGGTCCGCTGCTTTTTGACATATTCATAAATGACCTGGAAAATGGAATAACGAGTGAGGTTATCAAATTTGCAGATGACACAAAACTATTTAAAGTTGTTAAAACCCAAGAGGATTGTGAAAAATTGCAAGAGGATCTTGATAAATTGGAAGACTGGGCATCAAAATGGCAGATGAAATTTAATGTGGACAAGTGCAAGGTTATGCACCTAGGGAAGAACAACCCAAACTATGGTTACACGATGCAAGGTTCCACATTAGGAACCACCACCCAGGAAAAAGATTTAGGCGTCATTGTGGATACCATGTTAAAACCCTCGGCCCAGTGTGCAGCGGCGGCCAAGAAAGCAAATAGAATGCTAGGTATGATAAGGAAAGGAATGGAAAATAAAACAAAATATATTATAATGCCTCTATATCGTTCCATGGTGAGATCGCACCTTGAATATTGTGTGCAATTCTGGTCATCGTATCTTAAAAAGGATATAGCGATTTTAGAAAAAGTACAGAGAAGAGCCACCAAAATGGTAAAGGGGATGGAAGGATACTCCTATGAAGAAAGGCTAAAAAGGTTAGGGCTCTTTAACCTGGAAAAGAGACGGCTGAGGGGAGATATGATAGAAGTCTATAAATTAATGAACGGAGTGGAACGGGTAAACGTAGATCGATTGTTTACCTTATCAGAATATAGAAAGACTAGGGGACATGCAATGAAGCTACAGGGTAAACTATTTAAGACTAATAAAAGAAAATATTTTTTCACTCAACGTGTAATCAAACTCTGGAATTTGTTACCAGAGGATGTAGTAAAGGCTGTTAGTGTAGCTGGGTTTAAAAAAAGGTTTGGACAAGTTCCTGGAGGAAAGGTCCATAAACCATTATTAAGAAGTGACCGAAGATATCAATGCTTGACCCAGTACAAGCATTGTGGAACTTGTGTCTCTTGGGGAAACTGCTAGGTACATATGACCTAGATTGGCCACTGTTGGAAACAGAATACTGGGCTTGATGGACCTTGGTTTGACCCAGTATGGCATATCTTATGTTCTTATGTAAGTAGCCGAGAGCGCTAGACTGCGATCCTTGGTGAGGAGTGTTTCATCCATCACCATAGCCGATGCTGGGGTGTCGGTACCACTCGAAGCGGCCACAACCACCGAGCATGGCCCAGGTATGTTCATCAAGGTAAGAACCCCAGGAACAACCTGAAGCCCCGTTAATGCTTTGGAGCCCGAAGACTCCCACCGGGCTTTATTGCCAAAATGTCCTCGAAGGCAAGGCCAGAGCCATCTCGATACTGGGAAGGAGATCAACCACTCGAGGACTGGCTAGTCTTTACAGACTTTTGTTTGGTTACCTGATCCTGTGGAGATATTGTAGCTGGTGACATCAAGTGCGATGTGAACCGGGTATCGAGTTGTACTTGATTCTGAAGATTTCTTCTATTTGAGCTCCAGCAGGAAAGAGACTCCAGTGGGCGATGGTCAGGACCCAAACATTTTAGACACCAAGTATGGGTGTCAGAAAAAATATCTGTACCGCCACACTTTGAGCAGTGGCTGGCTTTTCCATAATGGAAAGATGGAGGCCTAGTGGCCTAGAACTGTCAGCCACTAAACAGGAAAAATTTCTGAGGAAAAGAGAATTTTTTTAGAAGAAAGAAAGAAAAGCGCCAGCGGTACCTGTGGCGTCGAAGGAAGGCAGACGCGACCACAAAAAAACTAAGAATAAAAAGAAGAATTTTCTGCGGTGACAGGAATACGTCCTGCCGGCTCCGCGGAAAACTGATGAGAGGGAAGTGAATGGGCGGGAAGGCAGCGCGCATGAGCGTGGGATGCTCCCAAAAGCTTTCTTTTTGGACGCTGGGGAGCGTTCCCACGCAGGCTCCGTCGGTACCGACATACCCCCATATGTGAAGACTCATTCCTGCTTCTTCCTGGAGATAGCGGAATTACTTAAATATTTTTGCTCTGTGTTCACAGATGAAGGGCCAGGAGCAGGACCTCAGAAAGCAGCCACAAATAAGAACAGAAATGAAGGGGATCTTGAATGATTTTCAGAAGACTATGTTCAAGAAGAACTAGCTAAATCAAAAGTAGACAAAGCGATGGGACCGGATGGGATACATCCAAGAATATTGAAGGAACTAGCGGCTCCACTGACTTTTTCAATGTTTCTTTAGAATCAAGAGTGGTCCCAGAGGACTGGGGAAAGGCACATGTGGTCCCTTTACACAAAAGCAGAATCAAGGATGAGGTTGAGAACTATAGGCTGCTTAGTCTGACCTCTGTGGTGAGTAAATTAATGGTAACGTTGCTAAAACAAAGGATAGTGAGGTTTCTGCAGTCCAATGGATTGCAGGATCCGAGGCAGCATGGGTTTACCAGAGCCAGGTCTTGTCAGACAAATCCGATTGATTTCTTTGACTGGGTGATCAGAGAGTTGGACTGAGGGAGAGCCCTAGATGTGGTGTAATTAGATTTCAGTAAAGTCTTTGACACTGGTTCCACACAGGTGACTTATAAACTGAGCACCCTAGGAATGGACCTTAAAGGGACTGACTGGGTTAGAAATTGGTTGCGTGGGAGACGACAAAGTGAACAGGTAAATGGAACTCACTCCTGAAGAGATGAATGTTACCAGTGGTGTGCCACAGGGATCTGTCCTTGGTCCGAATCTTTTTAACATCTTTGTTAGTGATATAGCAGAACGGCTGTTGGATAAGGTTTGGCTCTTTGCAGATGATATCAAAATCTGCAATACAGTAGACACCCAGGAAGGAGTAGATAACACCAGGAGAAATCTAGATAAGCTTGAAAAATGGTCAAGAATTTGGCAGCTGAGATTTAATGCTAAAAAAAATGCAAGGTCATGCATTTGGGCTGCAAAAATCCAAGGGAGCGGTACAGTGTAGGGGGCGAAGTACTTCTTTTCACGAAAGAAAAGCAGGCCCTGGGCATGATTGTTTCTGATGATCTTAAAATGGCTTAACAGGTAAAAAAGGTAATGGTGAAGCCAGAAGGATCCTTGGGTGCATAGGTAGAGGAATGGCCAGCAGAAAAAAAAAAAGGAGGCAATAGTGTATCTGTGTAAGTCTCTGGTGCAACCTCATTTGGAGTATTATGTGCAATTCTGGAGACTACACCTTCAAAAGGTTATAAACAGGATGAGGTAGGTACAGATGGTGGCTACTAAAATGGTTAGTGGTCTTCATTATAAAGCATATGTGGACAGATTTAAAGATCTTAATATGCATAATTTAGAGGAAAGACGGGATAGAGGAGATATGATAGAGACATTTAAATATCTTCATGGCATAAATGCACAAGAGGAGAGCTTCTTTCAACTGAAAGCAAGCTCTGCAACAAAGGAACATAGGATGAGGGTGAAAGGGGGCAGACTCAGGAGCAATATGCGGAAATAAGAATGGTAGATATGTGGAATAGTCTCCCAGTGGAGGTAGTAGAGACGAGGACAGTAGCTGAATTCAAGAAAGCATGGGACAAACACAGAAGATCACTAAAGGAAAGAAAGGGGACTATAGTAGTTGATATGGAAGGGCAGACTAGACAGGCCATGCATATGGTCTTTTTCTGATGTCATGTTTCTATGGAAGATAATGGTGGATGAGGTAGGAGCTGTGCATTTTGTTTAAGGGTTTATGTTAAAATGAGGGTCATAGGACTAAAACTGGAGGAATGAGGGTGTGGGAGGTGTGTGTGGGGTGTATTTTTGAATGGATATGAGGGTTTGTATAAAGTATATAGAGTATCTGAGTTGTGCTTTATGATATGGCTGTATGCTTTGTTGGTACTGGTTGTAGTTAAGAAGTGTGTACGGCATGTTTGAGCTTGGGGAGGGTGTGTGTGTGTGTGTGCGTGTAGGACTGCGTGTGTGCGTGTAGGACTGCGTGTGTGCGTGTGTGCATGTGTGTGGAGGACTGCATGTGTGCATGTGTGTGGAGGACTGCGTGTATGTTGGATAAATCTATATATTTATAAGCACTTGATTATATGCTCTCCAATCAGAGGGGTGGCACTCTGCAAAATTTTGCTTGGGATCCAGAATTTAACTTACCCCATAGTAACATAGTAAATGACGGCAGATAAAGACCAGTATGGTCCATCTAATCTGCCCAGTAAGATGGCAAGAGTAGGCGCACCTGCCGCTCCGTGCAGGCCACCCCTCCCCATGTCTTTGTTTAGGGGTGAACCCACCACTCCGTGTAGGACACCTCTGTTTGTTGAGAAATTAGATAGTTTATTTATTTAACATCTTTTATATACCGCACTATTGTCATCAGCGCGGTTTACATGAAACTAAACATATACATACAGAGTAACTGTAGTGCAGTTACTCTGTATGTATAAACATATAGTACAGAGTATGTATAAACATATAGTACAGAGTAACTGTAGTTTACTTTGATTGTATCCTGTTGCTGTAAAGGGATCCACTGTTTCTGTCCCATGCCATTTTGAATTCTGTCACTGTATTTGCCCCCACCACTTCCATCGGGAGGGCATTCCAAGCATCCACCACCCTTTCAGTGAAAAAGTATTTCCTGACATTGCCTTTCAATTTACCTCCTTGCAGCTTCATGTTATTCCCTTTAGTTTTACAGCTTCCCCGTCTTTGGAAGGTTTGTTTGTTCATTATTTCTCTAAGTATTTAAAGGTCTGAATCATATCTCCCCTATCCCTCCTCTACTCCAGAGTGTACATATTTAGTTCTTCAAGTCTCTTCTCATAAGGCTTCTGACGCAGGCTCCAAATCATTTTGGTCATCTTCCTCTGAACAGTTTCCAGTCTTTTTACATCCTTTGCAAGATATGGTCTCCAAAACTGAACACAGTATTCCAAGTGAGGCCTCACCAGTGACTTATACAGTGGCATTAGTACCTCTTCCTTTCTTCTGTAATTCCTCTTTGTATGCAAGCCAACATTCTCCTGGCTTTTGCCACTGCCTTGTCGCACTGTTTTGCCATCTTGAGATCCTCAGAAATGATCACACCAAGGTCCTTCTCCTGGTCCGTGCACACCAACCTCTTGCCCCCTATCGCGTACATTTCCCTTGCATTTCTGCTTCCCAAGTGCATGACACTGCACTTCTTCGCATTAAATTTTAACTGCCAAGCATTAGACCATTCTTCCAGTTTTGTAGATCTTTCCTCATGTTATTCACTCCCTCAGGTGAGTCCACTCTGTTGCAAATTTTCGTGTCATCTGCAAAAAGACAGACTTTTCCATTCAGTCCTTCAGAAATATCACTCACAAATACATTGAACAGTGCCGGGCCCAGGAACGGGCACCCCGCTAATCACCCTCCTTTCATCCGAGTGAGCTCCATTTACCATCACCTTCTGTCGTTTGTCAGTCAACCAATTTCTGATCCAGTTCACCACCTTGGGTACCCATCCCCAAACTACTGAGTTTGTTGATAAACCTCCTATGAGGAACAGTATCAAAGGCTTTGCTGAAATCCAGGTAGATGACATCCATCGCATGCCTCTGATCTAGTTCTTTGGTCACCCAGTCAAAGAACTAATATGACTAGATCTTTGTTTAGTTCCATACATCCTAACACTAACTCTCCAATTTTTTTTTTTGAGTTTGAGTTCTGGCACAGACAATTTCACATATAGACAATTTAAAGTATTTTTCTAGTATCGTTTGTATTCATTCCTGAGTAACTAGTCTTTCCCCCAAGATCTAGTTAGCACCAGCATGCTGGTTCCACCCTGGTTAATCTGTTCTGCAACAACATGGCAAATGATCATTATACTGCAGAGTGCTGAGAGCAATTATTAGTAATAATCTGTTTAATTACGAAGTCCTAAAGCACTTATGTGAAAGAGCCGCAAGCAAACTTAAGACTTCCATTTGTTGAAAAACTCACAAATATTTCATTTTGTAGCCTTCTTGCCCAAACTGCACACTATCTAAACTTGAAGAGCACCAACAAAATGATAAAATCCAAGGGACTATTTCATTATCCTACTAGCACTCCTTGTGGCCTTGGGCAAGAAACTTAACCCTCCATTGTCTCAGAAGAATCCAAGTTATCAATGTTCCTGTTTAATGTACATTACCAAGTTTAAGTTACAATGTAAACTGCTTTGACTAAAATAATAGAAAAAAAACTTAAATAAATACATTATAAGCTAAAGATGGGACTTCTCTTCACACTATAGCTTGGATAGGAAGAATGACCTCAATATTTATCAGAATGGGAATAATTATTAATGTACAAAACAGAAACATACTTTTGTGCGACCTTGTCATTTTGTCGGATTTCAGAGATGCATCTTTGACCCGGTTGTGATACTCTACAAGGAATGTCCTCTCATGTTCAAAGAAATCATCTACATCCTAATGAAAAAGAAAGCAAACAAAAAAAAAAAGAGTCAGCATGCATTACATAGCTATTTATCAATTGCCCATGACCCCTTAACTCTCATCAGTTCAAAAAGGAAGTACAGCAATGGAAACTAGTTATGAATTATTCAGTACAGTCAATGCTTAAACTTGCTCCAGTCCCTACTGCTCAGAAAGTATAAGTTGTGTTTCTTCTGTTGTAATGTTTTCAGTACTTTAAGCAAATACATTTACTTAAATTTCAGAGGCATTTATAATACAAACCATACACAAAACAAGCAATGCTGATTTAAAGATGCCATTCCTGTAAATGTCTTCATCTTCACGATCTCACGGCGAAGGGAGGAAAATCTAAGGTAAAACTGTAGAGCGGTTAACTAAAAAAGAGGGGCCCAATATTCCAAAGCAGTTACATGGTTTACAGACCCATAAACTGTATAACTGACTAAGCGGGATATTCAGCAGCACCAACATGGCTAGTGCTGCTGAATATTCCCAGATAATGCCGCTACACATCCCGATGCTACATGATTAGCCGGAGATAACTGGTCAGCAGCGATATTCAACCACCGCCTGATTATCCCTCAGAGTGACAGGCGCAGCAAAAGCTGCCCTAACTTTAGCCACCAAAGCTAACTAGGCAGTAGCTGAATATCGCCACTGCCCGGTTAAATTTCACACCATGTGGCAGACCCAGATATTCAATGCCGATGGCAGGATATGCAGACTTTTCAGCAATAACACAGATGAGATTGTTTCTCTACACTAGGACAGGGAGGATTTGGAAGCTGCCTCTCCTTATGAAGTCTTCTGAATGAAAACAAATAATCTGACCCCCTAAATGGATTAGTGTTCTTTAAGTATGAGGAAAACCCAAAGAACAGCCAATCCTGCAATCATTCCTCTGGAAATGCTGGGCACAATAGTCATCAGCGACCCCAGAAAAAGCGTAGTTACTCACCTGTAACAGGTGTTCTCCAGGGACAGCAGGAATCAGTCCTCTCATATGAGTGACGTCGATGCCGACGGAGCCCTCACAAAAGCATCTCCCCAGCTTTCAAAGAAAGCGTTTGGGAGATGCCACCATGCATGCATGGTCCCCTTCCTGCCCAAAGGTGCCATCTTATTCAGTCAGATGACATAGCTAGAGCCGACCAAAGAAGATGGCAAAAATTATACAGCAACTCCAAGGGGAGGAGGGAGTGTTGAGGACCGATTCCTGCTGTCCCCGGAGAACACCTGTTACAGGTGAGTAACTACACTTTCTCCAGAAACAAGCAGGAAGTCAGTCCTCACATATGGGACTCCCTAGCTACAGGATCCCGAGAACCTGTAGAAAAAGGTACGGCCCAGCCGTGAGCAGCTGCAAGTGAATCTGAGGATAGATTCTGAGGACTCCTGTATCCAGGGAGAACCATGGCTCAGGTATCCTGAATAATAAGGGTCGGAAAGCAGGAGTTGCCTAAAACCCAAAAAGAGTACAGCATAGCCGAAGGCACTGTCCCATCAGGACTCCCTCTCCAGGCAGCAGTGAACTGAAAAAGTGTGGACTGAGGACCAGGTGACAGCCCGGAAGATGTCTGCCATAGGGACCTAGCATAGGCTTGCAACCAAGGATGCCATAGCCCTGACGTTGTGCTCCATGACCCGGCTCTCCAACAATAGCCCAGCCTGATTGTGGGCAAAGGTGGTGCAGTCCACCACCCAGGTGGACAAGGTCCACATGGTGACAGCCTCCTCCAGTCGACTGGGGTCATATGAAACGAAAAGCTGTAAAGCTTTGTGGTGGCCCTGAGTACGTTGCAGATAGAAGGACAGAGCCCTTTTGCAATCCAGAGTATGGAGAACGGCTGCTGCCTTGCCGGCATGGGCCCGTGGCAAGAAGGTAGGGAGCATCACCTTTTGGTTGAGGTGAAAAATGGATACTTCCTTCGGGAGGAATTTAGGGTGGGTGCAAAGCATGACCCTGTTCTTGTAGAACCTGGTGTAGGGTGGCTCAGCCACCAAGGCCTGAAGCTCACTGACTCTGCGGGCAGAGGTGAGCGCCACCAGGAAGGCCATCTTCCAGGATAGGTAACACAAATGGAAGGTATCCTGGTGTAGTGTTCGAAGGGCGGCTTGGTAAGCTGTATCAGGACCACATTGAGATCCCATTCCGCCGGAGGCAGCTGGATGGGAGGTTTAGAGAGCAGTAAGTCTCGGATGAATCGGGTGATGAGGGGCTTCACAGAAAGAAGCTTGCCCTCTATGGAGTGATGGTTCGCAGAGAGCGCACTCAGGTGTACCCTGACGGAGTTGGATGTGAGTCTGAACTGCGAGAGGTGGAGCAAGGACTGCAGCACCGTATCACTGGGCAGGAGAATGGATCTACCCTTTGCTCCATACATCATACTGAGAATCTGCACCACTTGAAGGTATAGGCTCAACCTGTGGTCCTTACGAGAGGCCAGGAGAACTTCTTCCACCTACCTAGAGATGTTGAGAGGCACTAGGGCGACCCGTTCAGCAGCCATGTGTTAGCGACAGGGATCCCAGGTTGGAGTGTGGAATCAAGCCCTCCTCTTGGGTCAGTAGTCCTGGGGGATTCCCCAGAGAGACCGGGAGCTCCATCAAGAGGCAGAGTACAGGGGAAACCAAGGCTGTCGGGCTACCGTGGGGCCACCAGGATCATGGAAGCCTTGTCCTGCTGGATCTTGAAAAGGGTCCATGCGATTAGTGGTGTGGGAGGGAAGGCATACAATAGGCCCTCCGTTCACAAGATGAGAAAGGCATCTGTCACTATCTGGGACAGATACAGTTGGGGAAAGCAGAAGTGGAGCAGCTGAGCATTGGCTGGGCAGGCAAAGAGATCCAGGCTTGGAGTTCCCCATAGTCGGAATAACTACTGCGCCACCCTGGGGCCTAGGCACCACTTGTGTGGCTGGAGAACCCTGCTCAGTCTGTCCACTAGGACATTCCTCAGGGTGGTATACCTTCCAGGCCAGGACAGCATTCCCTGACTGATCACGTATGAGCAGAGGGCTACTGCCTTCTGGCAAAGGCAATGAGACCCTGTGCCCCTTGTTTGTTCAGGTAGAACATCGCGACCAGGTTGTCCGTTTGGACCAGCACCGACTGATGCTGCAGGCGGTGTTGGAAGGCCCTGATCGTCAGAAAAATGGCTCTAAGCTCCAGCAGGTTGATCTGCTGCTGGCTCTCCTCAAGAGACCAGTTGTCTTGTATGCGCAGTTTCTCGCAGTGGGCACCCCAGCCCAGTAGAGAGGCTCCGTAGTGAAGACCCTCTGGGGGTTTGGGTGTTGAAAGGTCATGCCCTTCCGCAGGTGCTGTGCATCCTGCCACCAATCGAGTGACTCTACTAGTTGCGGGACACCGAGATCCTGTCCTGGAGCCTGCCTGTGGCTTGAGTCCACTGTGAACAGAGGCACCACTGAGCTGCTCGCACATGGAGGCGGGTGTTTTATTTATTTTACATTCTCTTATATACCGCGCTATTCTGCATCAGTGCGGTTTACATTGAACAAACTGAAATTACATTGAACAGGGCATTATAACTTGGAGATAACTATTTTACAGGGAACATGGGCTATGGAGGGTTAAGTGGCTTGCCCAAGACCACAAGGAGCACCTGTGGGACTAGAAACCCCAGTCCTTCCGGCCCAAGGTTGCTGTCCTCTAGTGGGATTTGAACCCCCGACCTTCCGGCCTGAAGTACCTTGCCCCAACCACTAGGCCACTCCTCCACTCCATTGGGGACCACCTGGACTGTGAAAGCCATGTGGCCGAGTAGACGAAGCATGGACCGTGCTGACATGGCATGATGGCACTGCACCTCGGTCACCAGGGCCCTGAAGGCAATCTGCCCTCTCCAGGGGGAAGAAGGCCCTGGCTTGGAGGGTGTGCAGGTGAGCCGCCATGAACTTCAGGTCCTGTGTTGGAGTGAGATGGGATTTGGTGTGGTTTATCACGAACCCCAGATGTTGTAGGACCTTGATGGTGCGGGCTGTGGCCTGTTGCACCTCTGAGGCATTGTCTCCCTTTATTAGCCAGTCATCCAGATATGGAAAGATGAAGGCCCCTTGGAGACAAAGGTAGGCAGCCACCACTGCCAGGCATTTGGTGAAGACTCTTGATGCGGCAGCTAGGCCGAAGGGTAATACCCTGTACTGGTAGTGGTCACCATCGACCATGAACCTTAGGTACTGCCTGTGACTGGGATGAATAAGGACGTGGGTATAAGCATCCTTTAGGTCCAAGGAGCATAGCCAAACTCCCTGCTTGAGGTAGGGCAGCAATATTTCAAGGGAGAGCATTTTGAACTTCTCCCGCACCAGGAATTTGTTCAGGTTTCTCAAGTCCAGGATGGGCCTTAGGCCTCCTGTTCTTTTTGGGACCAGAACCCCTTTCCTTTTAGGTGGTATGGTACAGGTTCCACAGCCCTGTCCCTGAGAAGGCCTGCAAGCTCCTGCAGAAGCAGGGCCTGGTCTGAGAGGGCTCCCCTGGAAAGAAAGGTGGAGACATCAATCTTCCCTGACCACCTGAAGTGCCCAGGAGTCGGTGGTGATGGCAGCCCACCAGTGGGCAAAATGAATCAGGCGCCCCCCGTCAGTAGCTGATCCCCCACGGGAAGAGAGGCTATGCTCTGGGAGTCAAAACCCTGACCCAGTCTGGGCTGGAGCTATGTCTGGGGCTTGGGCCCCCTTAGGCTTACATGGGCCCTGGTCTACTCCCTTGCCCTGATGACCCTGCTGCGGGGTCTGGGGGGCCTGATATGGGCAATAACCTGGGTAAGGCTGGCCCTTCCAGTGGAAGGGAGGCTTTTTCCCCAATGGTTTCTTCCTGGGAAGAGTGGAGGTCTTACTCGAGAGCAGAGTCTGATGGCATACTCTGTCTCGATCTCCGCCACCTTGTCCTCCATCGGCTTGCCAAAGAGGTTTTCACAGAGACAAGGGACGTCGAGGAGTTTCTCCTGGACCCACTTCTCAAGGTCCGATGTCTGGAGCCAGGCCTGGCATCGAGCAACGATGCCTGTGGCGGCCACCCTCGCGATGGACTCAAAGCCGTCATAGGTCGCTCAAGACAAATACTTCAAGCACTCCCTGACAGACTTCGTGAGGGTCTGGAAGTGTTGGAGGTTTTCCCTCGCTGAGACCCGCTGAGAAACTCCAGAGTTCCTTGGTTAGGTCTCTGAGGAACATACCAATATACAGCTGATATGCTTGTGCACGGCACACTAGCATCAAGCCCTGGTAACATTTACGCCTGTTGCACCTCTGAGGCAGTGTCTCCCTTTACTAGCCAGTCATCCAGATATGGAAAGACGAAGGCCCCTTGGAGACGAAGGTAGACAGCTACCACTGCCAGGCATTTGGTGAAGACTCTTGATGTGGAGGCTAGGTCGAAGGGTAGTACCCTGTACTGGTAGTGGTCACCCCCGGGCACCGAAAAGTGAGTCTCCGGGCTTTTTTGTCAATGCATTTCCAAACTGACCACCATGGAGGCGCGAGGGAGTTGCAACTTCCTGAAGCCGGGCCCCTGCTGGGAATGAGGTGTCCTCAGATGGGAACCGGCACATCGATGCTGGCGGGGACAGATCTGAGAGGAGGTCTCAGTGTGTTTGTGTCTCCGGGGATGTCTCGTCCTCAGACTCCCAGTCCGAGTAGTCCATCGAGGACTCGAGGCCCGATGACTAAGGGCATCACTGGATCCAGCCTTCGATGCACTGCGACTGGGGCTTGGCCAGAGCCAGAGGCACTTGCCGGGGAGGATCTCACTCCCGAGGATCAGGAGCAGGATCGAGACCCTTACCGAGGATCGACTTGAGGCATGGGGCTCTCGAGGATCTCTTCAGCAGCCTGGGGAGTCCTCGATATCGAGGTCCCTGCGGTCTCAGCATGTGCACCGGTGGGGCTGGGTATCGACGCTTGCTGCAAGGCAAGGAATGCAGAAACACTGCATTCCAATGCATTCATCCTGACCTCCCACTCAGGGGTTGCAGCTTTCGACACTGAGGTCCTGGTGATCAGTTCGGGTGTCAGGGAGGAGAGCGAGTCCTCTACGAGACAGGCCTTGGGGGTCCTAGATCAGTCGCCGGCCGCCTCGGCGTCTGTCCTGGGTACCTTGGCCAGCCGCTTCCACTCCAGCTCCTCAGAAACCCTCCGGGGGCTGTGGGACCTCGCACGGGACTTGCCGTGTGAGTCCTCTTCCCAGGAAGAGGTCCTAGAAGATTTCTTCTTCTTCTTATGCTCTCGCTCTGGGGAACCCTTCTCGGAGTGTCCGCATGCCTGCTTGCGCACTGCAGGGGCTTTACGTGACTCGGAGGGTCCTTGTGAGGCCTTACAGTGTGCAGCTACCAGGGATACTGGGGCTGAGTATGACCTGTAAAAGATGTCATCTTGCTTCTGCCGACTATTCTGGATGACCTTAGCAGACATCTTTTTGCACAAGGAGCATGCCTCTGGGTCATGGTTGGCACCTAGACAACTGAAGCAACAATCATGTGTGTCAGTAAGGGACATGTACCTGGAGCACCGATCATACTTTCTAAATCCGGTGGCCATTGGGGCAAAAAGGGCCCCAGCAAGGTCGAAGACCTTTGATGCGGCCAGCGGTTAGAAAAGGTGCAAAACCGTATTGAATGAAAAAACCTAAACAGGTTCCGAGTCCTGAAGCCGAGGCGATGGGGCTCAGAGATGGGAAAGGGACCGATGCTAACTGAATGGTACACAGAAGTGCACGAGGAAATCAACATTTTTCTAGGGGAGAAAGACAAACGTCTGTAGGGCTCTGCGGAAAAATGTAGACTGAGTAAGATGGCCTTGAAAGCTGGGAAGATGCTTCCACGAGGGCTCTGTCGGCATCAACGTCATCCGCATGCGAGGACTGACTTCCTGCTTGTTCCTGGAGAACACTACTTACTTTTAACAAATATGCTGTGCTACCCTCTACCAGCATTCTTTTAATTAAATCATGTGACTTATCAGCTTGCTCTTTAGCCCATTTATCAGGCGACAAGGCACTTAAGCATGTTTTCAGTTGCCAACAGGGAGGGACATCAAATAATTTGAAGAAAGCTAGAGAAAGGTGGTGTGATGATTTTGTTAAAAAGTAGTGCTTGCTGCACTATGTCCTCCTAAAGACCTAAGACAAGTGAAGGAAAAAGTTCATACACTCCTCCCCCACGCTATAGAACACACTGCAAAATTTTGCTTGGGGCCCCAGCATTTGAACAAATGCCACTGGCTGGGCAAGAAATATCTGGACCAATATAAGGGGAAGACCACCCTTAGTAAAATAGTTAACAAGAGACTACACCCTAGAGAAAACAAAGTAGGACATCCCACAAGCTAGAGCTTGTAACTCAAAGTCACCTAGCTGAACAGAGCCAAAAGACAGGCATTTCTTGGATAGCTACTGAATAGGTTCCAACAAGGAAAGGCCACTTGTGTACCGAGAACCAGAATGAGATTCAACTAGGGAACCAGAGACCCCGAGAGGAACAAAATGTTTCATCCCTCAAAAGAGACCAAGCTGCAGTGTGTGTGATACAAAGGGATCTTGAATTTGACCCCTAAAACATGGAATGCTTGCAACCTGGATATCCAGAAAAACCTAGGGCTACAACCTTGTCCAATCCCCTATAAAGGAAAGTCAGAATAGCCAGACTAGGACAAAATAGCCCTCTCTTTGCAATAATCCTTAATGGACACTAAATAAAAATGTTTACAGTTAATCCAAAATAAAGCTGTAAAATTATTGTATGGAGCTAAGACGATAGACCATGTTACTCCTTTTCTTCAAAAGGAGAATTGGCGTCTGATCTTTTTTTTTTTTATTTTTTATTTATGAGTTTAATAAATCTTAAACATCCACATGTTATCCATGAATGAAATTGAAAAAATTGAAAAACAAACCACCAAAAAATACATAGGGAAATAAAAAACCATCACATACTCATCTTTCTCTTCTTAGACCCCAAAATTAAGGAAATAGGGGAGTACAAGGAAATATACGATATAATGAGACAGAAATCCTAGCCATTAAACACAAATAGAATGGGAGACTCATACGTCAGCTGTATGAGAAGGTACAACCACCTCAATATCGCTTACTTCCCTAAGTTCCAAGAATGCTAACAACTGCTTAGGCTCGAAAAACAAATACATCTTTTGTTTAAAATTAACATAGCATTTAACAGGAAATTAAGTTGGAAGGAAGCGCCCAAGGCCAAAGTCCTAGGGCGAAGAGTCAAAAACTCCTTCCTTCTCATTTGCGTAATACGTGATAAATCAGGAAATACTCTTACTCTTGAGCCCATAAACTCTTCATTAGCATTTCTGAAATACATTTTAAGAATAAAGACTTTATCTGTCTCTAAAGCAAATGTGGCAAGGAGGATAGTTCTTTCCACTACAATCTCCAAGGAACTCTCAAGGAGACCCGTGAGATCCCCCAAACCGGGATGTGAGGTGGAGGCCTCACCTCCTCCACTTCTACTACCCAAGGATAAGTACTGGGCCCTAGTCAAGGGAGGATACTGCTCCGGGGAGATTTTCAACACCTCCCTAAAATACTTCCGCAGCATCTCAACTGCTGATAGTACTGGAGACCTAGGAAAACTCAGGAACCGGAGATTGCAACGCCGGACCTGGTTTTTTCCAGGTACTCCATTTTCCTAGCAGCCACAGTACTATCCTTCTGCTGAGCATGAAACAAGTTACGCACCTCCCCCATCTCCTTCTCCAGGGTAGTAACCCTACTAACTTGCACTTCATGAGCCCTAGAAAGAGAGTCACAAGAATCTCTAACCACATTAAGTTCAGTCTGAAACATCCCACAAAGTCTATTCATAGAGCGATTCAATGAGGCCAGTCCTTCCCATAGCGTTTCCAAAGTATATGCCGCGGGTCTCACCAAATCTGGAACCACAGGAAGCTCTCCCCTCTTTATCAGGACTTCAGGAACAGATCTCTCCACTGGTTCGCCCAGCTCACTCCTCGAACCCCATCCTGTATCCACCAAAGGAGAAATCAACTCGGCGTTCGCACCTCCTAGACCCTCAAGGGTCGGCGTACTCGTTGAGACCGACTCCGGGATCAAAGCATTCACCAAGGACAAGCTTCCGGGTCACGGCGGCAGCGTGCGCTCCTCAGGCGAGAGCCATACGCCGGCGTCTGATCTTTAAACTTCTGATGATTACACATTAGGTATTGTATTCTGGTCAGCCGTTCTCTTTCTTGTTTTCTATAGGTCATCTCAACAGTTGTGTTCTTCACAGGTTCATCTTTTGGCTGTTCCTATGGTTCAGCAGTTGCACTTGGAGATAATCCAAGTGTGCTGCATTTTACTGTATGGCCTCTGTTTGGTAGACTTCCCTTCCTCAGACTATTTGCTCTGAGTCTTCATATAAAAAATTTAACAAGTGAAGACTTGGCTGTATTGCCAATCTTTGTGATGCTCTTCGGTGATGGGGATCGGAACACTGGTTAATGTATTTTTTCACATAATTGTGTCAGACAGATTTGATGTTGTATGTATTTGCTTAGGATTTATTTTGTTGTTCTATGCATTTCCCTCCTGGTTTTTTTTTTTGTTTTTTGCTTTAATGTTTAGTGTGTGGTGGTGTGTATAATTGCTTCTTCTTTTCTGGTGTTGTAAACAGCTAAGATGTAGGCTCTTCTGCTATTAGTGGTATAGCGTAGTTACTCACCTGTAATAGATGATCTCCAGGAACAGCAGGAATCAGTCTTCACATATGGGTGACGTCGCTACCAACAGAGCTTGGGCGGGAACGCTCCCCAGCATCCAACAGAAAAGCCTTTGAGAGCACTCCACTGTGCCTGCATGCCTGCCTTCCCAACTCCTCTCCTCAGTTGAGTTTGTAGCTGAGAAGAAGAGAAAAATATAAACAAACCCTACAACTCCGGGGGGGGGGGGGGGGTTGTGAGGACTGATTCCTGCTGTTCCTGGGGATCACTTGTTACAGGTGAGTAATACGCTATCTACAGGAACAAGCAGGAATGCAGTCTTCACATATGGGACTCATTAGCTCCCAGGAAGTAGACTGGCATATGGGGGGGGGGGGGGAGCAGTGTGATCCCCAAGGTTAAAGTTGAAAGCCTAAGAGTGTGGACATGATGTGGCCCGATGGACTCTATTCTAGGAAGCTATAGCACCCCTAATGATAGTCTGGTTGCTTGTAAAGTCTGGGATGAGGATAGGAGTTCAGTTTAAGTCCCAAAGAGGTGCTGGAGTAGAGCTTGGCCAAAGACAGCGCCCCGACGGGAGTCCCTGTCCAGACAATAGTGTGCAGCAAAAGTATGGATGGAGGACCAGGTAGCTGCCAGACAAATATTCTGAATGGATACGGAACGAAGATTGGCTATGGAGGCTGCCATAGCCTGCACATTATGAGCAGTGATATAACCCTTCAGAGAGAGTCCTGCTTGTGTATAAACAAATGAAATGCAATCTGCAATCCATCTGAAGAGAGTCCGTTTCGTCACCGGTAATCCAAGGTGACTGGGATCAAAAGAAATGAATTATTGGGAGGATTTTCTGTGATCCTTAGTTCTATCTAAGCAGTGAGCCAAGTGTTTGCTTGCATTCTAAAGTGTGTAGTGCTGATTCAGCCTGAGACACATATGGTCTCGGGAAGAAAATCGGTAGGATAACAGACTAGTTTAGATGGAAGGAGGAGACTATCTTCGGAAGGAAATGAGGATGGGTACACAGAACCACCTTGTCATGGTAGAACTGGGTATAGGGCAGATCCCCCACCAGAGCCTGCAATTCACTGATGTGGTGAGCTGACATGACAGCAATGAGGAAGATTACTTGCTAAGATAGAAACTTCAGTGAAGTGGTGACTAAATGCTCAAAAGGAGGCTTCAGAAGTTAAACGAGAACCACATTGAGATCCAAGGACACCAGAGGCAGCTTAATGGGCGACTTGGACAGTAGGAGACTCCGCATGAAGCATGCTTCTAAGGGGTGTGAGGAGATAGGCTGTCCATCCAATGGTTTGTGAGAGGCCACAATGGCACTAAGGTGAACTATCACAGAGTTCGTTTTAAGATCTACTAAGGATAAGTGGAGGCAATATTGTAGAAGGGTCTCCACCAGGCAAGAAAAGGAGTCAATGCCCTTTGGGGAGCACCAGAGAGAAATCCTGTGCCACTTGAAGGCATAAGATCGCCTGGTGGAATCCTTGCACGATGCAAGAAAGATATCTTTGACCTCCTGTGGCAGGTCAAGGTCAGCAAGCACTAGCCCTTCAGCAGCCTTGCTGCAAGGCATAGGGAGTAAAGATTAGGATGGAGGAGTGTCCCTTGGTCCTGAGCGAAGAGTTCAGGAGCACGTCCAAGACTGAGAGGTTGAGACTGCGCAAGGCAAAGAAGCAGAGAAAACCATGGTTGACGGGCCAAATCATGGAGCCCCTGTTGGCCTCTAGCTTGAACAGCGTTTTGGGTATCAAGGGGATGGGAGGGAATGCATAGAGCAGACCCTGTCCCTGATGGAGAAGGAAGGCATCCAGGGCCTATCGGTGCAGCGACAGAAACCTGGAGCAGAAGGAAAGGAAGCTGTGACTTCTGTGGAGTGGCGAAAAGATCTATGAGTGGGTTTCCCCATGTTCAGAAGATCCAAGCAGCTGACTCCCTATGCAAGGTCCAATCGTTAGAATGAAGGATACAGCTTAGCTTGTCCGCAAAACCAATGAGTTTGCCCAGGAGGTACACCGCTCTGAGGCGACGGTGGTGTGCGATGGCAAAGGACAACAGGCGACGTGCTTCCTCGCATAGGGATGGGACCCCATCCCCCCGTTTGTTCACACAGAACATGGCAACCTGGTTGTCCATCCTGACTAAGATATGTTGCCCCGAAAGCTGGGGTTCAAAAATCCAAAGAGCATTTGTCAGTGCCTGTAGTTCTAGGCGGTTGATCTGCATAGCAGATTCCTGTGGTGTCCACAGTCCCTGTGTGGTTAGGTCATTCAGATGTGCCCCCTAACCCAGCTTAGAAGCATCTGTCGTCAGGGTGTATCGAGGTGGAGGCATCTGAAAGGGTGACCCACTAAGTGGTTCTGTGGAGAACACCACCACTGAAGACACTTGATCAGTTGAGGGGTGATGTGGATCTCATCTCTGAGATGCCCCTTTGCTTGCATCCATTGAGAAGACAGAGTCCATTGGGCTTGTCACATGTATAAACAGAGCATAGGGGACAACATGGACCAAGGAGGCCATGTGTCCCAACAGACATAGCATCTCTTGAGCTGTTACACAGCTTTGCTGTTGCATTCCTTTTGCCAGCTCAATGAGGCGGGCACAGCAATCTTGTGGAAGGAAAGTTCGGGCCTGTTGAGTGTCTAAGAACACTCCGATGAACTCCAGATGTTGGGTTGGAGCGAGGTGAGACTTTGGGAAATTTAAGACATATGCCAGATGTTGGAGCACCATGATGGTGCGATGCAGGGAGAGTTGTACCTCCTGAGGGGAGTCTCTCCTGATTAAGTAAGGGAAGACAAAGACTCCCAAAGTGCAAAGATAGGCAGCTACTTACTGCTATGCATTTTGTGACGATTTGCAGTGCAGAGGCTAAGCCGAAGGGCAGCACCCAGTATTGGTAATGGTTTCCTTGAAACAAAGGGCAGATACTGTCTGTGCAGGGGATGGATCAGTAAATGCATGTATGCCTCCTTTAGGTCTAGAGAACATAACCAATTATGTCTCTGGAGGTATAAAAGAAGAGTTCCCAGGGAAATAATTTTGAATTTCTCCCGGACCAGGAACTTGTTTAGGAGATCCAAGATGGGCCTAAATCCTCCTGCTTTCTTTGTGATGAGAAAATATGCAGAGTAGAAGCCCATCCTTTCTTGAGAAGGAGGAACTATTTCTATGGAGCCTTGGGACAACAGAGTGCTCACCTCTTCTCTTAAGAAAGTGCTTTGAAGGGGATGGGTGGGATATGTATTTAACAGGTTTTTCATACCGTTTTATCATTTCAGTCAAAGCAGTTTACATTGTAACTTAAACTTGGATTTTTCTGAGGAAATGGAGGGTTAAGTGACTTGCCCAAGGCCACAAGGAGTGCTAGTGGGAATCAAACCCTGGTCTCTTGGTTCCCAAGCCAGTGCTCCCAAGCCAGTGCTACTCCTCCACTCCTGGGATAGTCCCCTCTGAAGCTGGTGGGGGGTAAGGTTTTGAAGTGAAGCAGATACCCCCTTTGTCACTGTTCTGAAGTGCCATCTGTGGGCATAGGAACACAGTCTGCCTGCTATGTGGAGGGGCTGAGGACCCTCCAGAGGCAGACTGGTGATGCTCTCTAGGAAGGAGTCAAAAAACAGGCGCAGGTTGTGCCTGTGCAGCTGGTTGAGGCTTAGAAGCCTTGGGCTTTTTGGGCTGGTGAGGGCCCTGCTGCCGCTGTTGAGGATGCTGGTAGGCAGCTGAAGGTGGGTAGGAAGGATAATTTCTCTTCTTCTTAGAATACAAAGGTTTCTTGGGAAGAGCCTTACCTTTGGAGGGGTCAGCAGTCTTTCTGGAAAAGCATTTGAGAATGAGATCTGACTCAATCTGCCTGGCTTTTTCTCTCCAAACTTTCCCAAAAAGGTTTTCTTCTGTACATGAGATATTGGCCAGCTTGTTCTGGACCCACTGTTCAAGATCAGATGCCTGTAACCAGGCCATCCTGTGAGCCCCAATACAGACTGCTGAAGCTTCACTTGTTGATTCAAAGACATCAAAAGAGGCCCTGGTAATAAATTTAGAAATATTTTGGCCTTGTTTGATCAGTTGTCTGGAATGCATGGGGGCAAATGTCTCCAGATCCCTGGTGATATCCTTTAGAAACATGCCCATGCACAGCATGTAGGAGTTTATTCTGGAGGCTTACATGCATGCCTGAAAGCATCGACGCCTAAAGGTATCGAGGTTCCTTGAGCCTCTACCCAGAGGCATGGATGAGTGATTTTTTAAACTCTTATTCGGTGCATTGCCGATTCCACCACCATTGAATAGTGGGGGAGCTAAGGTTTCTGGAAGCCTGGGCACGCTGGAACTCTGTACATGTTATTGAGCCTCTTGCTGACAGGCAGAACCGTGAGAGGAGCCTCTCACGTGTGGCACATAGGATCTTGTAAGATGCGATGCACCGGTAATGTAGCAGTTTCTTTTATTTATTTATTGATTGCTTGCTTTTCTATACCGCATTATTTAAAATCAGTGCGGTTTACATTATAACATCATTTATGCGTAACAGGTGCTCTGTTAAGCACTTACAGTGGAACGGGACAGTACAACTTGGAGTTCAACTGGGAGAAACTATCTACAGCTATATACAGTTATATAGAATATTTGCATGAGACTGTTTGCTACTTACTATTTCCGGTGAGGTATATGGTAGATGGGGTTGAGATACTGGGTTGAGAGTAGTGTAGAAGAAAGAGGTGGTGTTTTAGTGCTTTTCTAAACCGAGCAAGATCTGTGATTGCTCGTATGGAGGATGGGAGTGCGTTCTAGCAGCTGGGAGCGTAGAACTTGAAAGCACGGTTTATTGTTGCTTGGGTGCATTTTGCTATTTCCTTGGGGGATCTGTAGGGTATTGATGGTGAATGTTCTTCTAGCCCTGTTTGTTGGAGTGGGGTGGAGCAGGTCAGTTAGAGAGGTGGAGGATATTTTGTTAATGGCCTTGAAGGTCATCAGGACCAGCTTATAGGTGAGGCGGCAGTAAATTGGTAGCCAGTGCAGGTCTTTTAGGATTGGTGTGATGTGTTTTCTCTTAGGAGCTCTGTGTAGGAAGCGTGCGGCTGTGTTCATTGCAGGTTGTAGTGGGTTTAACGTGTTTTTGGGTAGGCCATGGAGGATCACGTTAGCATAGTCAAAGTGAGGGGTTATCATTGCCTGGAAAACTAATCTAAAATCCTTTGGCTGCAGTAGGGGATCAGAGGTGTCGCAGTATCCGTAGTTTGTGGTAAATTTGTTCGGTAGTGTTGCTGATATGTGTTTTGAATTCGAGCTGCTGGTCTAATGTAACGCCTAGGTAGCGGATACATGGTTTGGTTGGGAGTTCAGCATCTCTTGTCTTTAAAGTCGATGGTGGTGAGAAGGATTGATTTCTGGATATGAACAGGACGTCCGTCTTAGTGAAATTTATTTTGAGGCTCTGTGAGAGGAGCCAGTCAGTTACAGCCTCAAAGCATTTTACTAGTGGGGAGAAGTCGGGATGATCAATCATGAAAGGGGTGTAGAGTAATACGTCGTCTGCGTAGATTAGATATGCTATGTTGAATGAGCGAATTATTTCACATATCTGTTGCATATATATGTTAAATAAGAGGGCAGAGAGAGGAGCATTGAGGTACCCCATGTTTTTGTTGGAACGGCTCGGAAGTCATGGGTCCGGTCCGTACTTGCTGCCACCTCTCCATTAGATAGGATTTGCACCAATTCCATGCAGAGCCATTGATTCCCTTGTCGTGAAGCCGTATCAAGAGTTGCTCGTGGTTTAAAGAATCAAATGCAGCAGCAATGTCTAGGAAAATTAAGACATATCCCTGCTTGATATTATCAATCCCTGTGATCAACGTGTTGATAAGTGTGGCAAGGAGAGTTTCAACGCCATGTGCTTCCCTAAAGCCATGTTGGCATGGGTCAAGGGGAGCTGTAGCATCAATGTGATCTTGTATTTGACGTTGAACGACCTTCTCAATTATTTTTGCTAGCAGGGGGATGCTTGATATTGGACGGTAAGATTCTACCTTCTGGGGATTTAGCTTGGCGTTCTTCAGGAGGGGTCGGATGGACGTCTGTTTGAGGCATCGAGGGAACTGTCCCGTAGAGAATAAGTCGATGATTTTGGTTATTATAGGGCTGATTTCCTTCCGTAATGATCTTATCCAGGGTGCTGGACAAGGATCATTAGGTGCAGTGGTGGCGTTAACAACAGCAATGATGTCCTCCATGCTTGTATCTGATGGTGTTGTGAGAGAGGTTGGGCGAGGGAGGGTATTGGAGTATCTCCAATTCTTCTGCCCTCAGTTTCTTCTCCAAGGCTACTGTGATGGCCAGACTTGCTGCCATGAAAACCAAAAAAGCAGGCACAAAGGAGACTGGCAAATGTTCAAATCAGGTAAACCCCTTTATTAGCCCCTACGCGTTTCGGCTCAGAAGCCTTCTTCAGGAACAAGCAGTAATGGTCTTCAGTTTTGGCTTGATCAAATTGCATATTTTATTTATGTTTGTATGTTTGAACATTTTTTATAAAATTTTGTTCCATGAACTTTTCAGTACAATATACATGGTATATTTATGTATTGTTATGCATGTACATGAGTTTTTTATCTCTAGGTCTTATGGTTATGATTAAATTTATTATAGTTTTATATGTTTTTTATATTTTATAGAGCATGCTGGTATTTAAATGTTTTATGGTTGAGTTTATTTTGTTTTAATAATGTTTATCTATTGTTTTTTTGAGGTTTGCATCCTCTAATAAGACCCCCTGAAGAAGGCTTTTGAGCCAAAACGCGTAGGGGCTAATAAAGGGGTTTACCTGATCTGAACATTCGCCAGTCTCCTTTGTGCCTGCTTTTTTGGTTTCCTTAGTAGTGTGCAGGTACTTACCGCTCTCCTTGGTTATTCAGTCTTGCTGCCATGTCACGTATGAAGTCTTGGAAAGACATCTTCAGGGAGGGAGGAGGGGCCTACACCATTCTTGTGGAGGTGAAGGGTCTAAAGGAATGTAGTTCCTGGGAATCTATTAATCCCTCATCAGAATCGGAAGAGCTGGAATTAGTATCTGGCAAAAAGTCGACTGCACTTAGGTGAACTCTTACAGAGTTGGTCTTGAGACTGGATGAGGATAGGTAGAGGAGATACTGGAGGAGCACCTCCATTGGAGTCGAGAAGGGATTAAGATCCTTCTGGGAACACCAGTGAGATAACCTACGCCACTTGAAGGAATATGAACTTCTGGTGAATGGCTTCCTGGAAGCTAAGAGGATCTCCTTTACCTCCTGAGTAAGGTCAAGATCTTGTAATGCTATGCTTTCAGCAGCCATGCCATGAGGTGGAGAGACTGTGGATTGGGATGGAGCAGAGTTCCCTCCTTCTGGGAGAGTAGATCTGGAGCAGATCCGAGATCTAGGGGTTGAGTCTGAGACAAACGTAGTAGGAGAGGGAACCACAGTTCACGTGGCCAATGTGGGTCTATGAGTATCATGAAGCCCCTGTCCACCTGGAGCTTGAAAAGAACCTTGGGAATTCAGGGAATGGGAGGGAAGGCATAAAGGAGCCCTCAACCCAATTGGAGGTTAAAAGCATTCACCTGCTGGGTGCACGACATGGGAGTCCTGGTGCAGAAGCGAGGAAGCTTGGCATTCTGCAGAGTGGCAGTGAGGTCTATCTCTGGAGTCCCCCCCAATCTGAAAGATGAAGGATGCTGTCTCCGTATGGAGAGACCATTTGTGGGGAAGAAGGATCCGGCTCAGTTTGTCTGCCAAGACATTTTGCTTCCCTGGGAGATACACCGCTTGGAAGTATATCTGATGAGCAATGGCAAAGGACCAGAGATGGAGAGCCTCCCTGCAGATGGGCCAAGACCCTGTTCCTCCCTGCTTGTTAACATAGACCATGGCTACCTGATTGTTCGTTCGGACCAGAACTTTGTGGGAACGTAGGTGTTCTTGAAACACCCTGAGGGTATTGAAAATAACCCAAAGCTGTAGTAGATTTATCTGTAGTTGCGACTCCTGTTCTGACCAGAGACCCCGAGTGGAGAGAGTCCCCTAGATGGGCCTCCCAGCCCAGTTTGGAAGCATCTGTCGTCAGGGTACATTGATGTGGAAGCATCTGAAAAGGTGACCCATTGCAGGGATGTGGCCAGAGGGGCAGAGATTCAGATTTTGTCCCTGAGACGGCTTGATGTCTGTCTCCACTGGGAGGCCAGAGTCCATTGGGCTGTGCGCATATGCAGATGGGCATATGGAAATACATGCACTGTTGAGGCCATATGACCAAGAAGTTGCAGCATTTCTCAGGCAGTTAGGTGGCCTCTGAGATGTACCCGAGATGCCAGTTGAATGAAACAAGTACAACGGGACTGGGGTAAAAATGCCCTTGACTGCCAAGTGTTTAAGAGAGCTCCTAAATCTCTAATGTTTGAGTAGGAGCAAGATGGGACTTTGGAAGATTTATCACAAATCCCAAACGTTGCAGTATCTGCATGGTACGAGAGAGACACAGGCTGACCTCCTGGAAGGTGCCTGCCTTTATGAGCCAGTCGTCTAAGTAAGGAAAGATAAATATCCCTAGAGATCTTAGGAATGCGGCTACGATCGCCATGCACTTTGTGAAGACTCTTGGGGCAGAGGCAAGTCCGAAAGGAAGGACTTTGTATTGATAGTGTCTTCCCTGAAACGTGAAGCATAGATTATTTCCTGTGTTCTGGATGAATGAGGATGTGTGTACGCTTCCTTTAGATCTAGAGAACAGAGCCAGTCCTGACTCTGGAGATAGGGTAGGAGGGTCCCCAGAGAGACCATCTTGAACTTCTCGGGCAGAGAAACTTGTTCAGATTTCTAAGGTCAAGGATGGGTCTGCATCCTCCGGTTTTCTTTGGGATGAGAAAGTACAGAGAATAGAAACCTATTCCCTATTGAGATGTTGGTACCTCCTCTATGGTACCTTGTGACAGAAGTCACCTCCTGCAGCAAAAGAGCAGTGAGAGGGAGCTGAGAATGATATCCTGCAAGGTGGAGAGGGGCAGGTTTTATAGATGAAATCTGTACCCCTCTCTCACTATGGTTAGTGTCCACTGCTCTGAGGTGATGAGATACCATCTGTGGGCATAATGACAGAATCTGCCCCGGAGGGAGTAGGGATTCTCCAGAGGCAATGTTCTCTAGGAAAAAGTCAAAAACCAGGAGCAGATTGAGCCTGCGGAGCTGGTTGAGCCTTAGGAGCCTGTAACTTCTTTTGTTGTTTGGGAGGCTGTTGCCTCTTCTGAGCAACCTAAGGTTAGTATTGAGAAGCAAGGGTGTAAGAAGGGTAAAACATTTTCTTCTTACTAAAGAACGTTTTTTTTGCCGCTGCTTTCTTCTTAGCAGGGTTGGCAGTAGATCTAGAAAGTCTATTCAAAGTGGTATTCTCAGATTCTAACTGAGAAGCTTTATCTTGCCAGTCCTTGCCAAACAGGTTTTCACCTGTGCAAGGAATATTACCCAGTTTATCTTGCACCCATTGTTCAAGATCTGATGCTTGAAGCCCAGCAATCCTGCGTGCACCGATGCAGATTGATGTGGCTCTACTGGTGCAATCAAAAGTTGCTCTATTAACAAACTTTGAGATGTTCTGGGCATGTTTGACCAACATGAGATAATCAGCTCTTATCATCAGATCTCTAGTAACCTCCTTGAGGAACATACCCATATAGAGTATGGATGAACTTATCCTGGCTGAGAGCATGGAAGCCTGAAAACACCGACGCACAAAAGCATCGAGGATTCTTGATTCTCTACTCGGAGGGTTAGAAGAATGTGTTTAGAACTTTTAATTCGACGCATTGCCAATTCCACTACCATTGAGTGGTATCCGGAACACTCCAGTACTCGATACATGGTACTGAGTCGTCGAGTATGTGGAAAAATAGTAAGGTGTGGTTCCCACATTCGGAGCATGAGAACATGGAGAATGTGGTGAATTGGAAGTGTGGCCGCCTCCTTAGGAGCTGTAGGGTACTGGAGAATCTCCAATTCCTCTGCTCTGGGTTCTTTCTCAGATGTTACTGTTATTGAAAGGCCCCTCACTAGGTCATAAATAAATTCTTGAAAGACATATCCTCAGGAGGGGACATGCGCCGTTCCGGAGAAGGAGAAAGATCCTCCGGTAGACTTTGAAGTCTTTGGGTATCGATAGATTCATCATCGGAAGAATCGGAACCGGAAGACTTGAGGTACCGGCGTGAATGATGTCCCTGCTACGCTAAGGCTCGATAGCGATTAAAGTCCGTATTGGAGCGAGGGACTTGCCTGGAGGAACCCCCAGTACCGGGAATGGATTCGAGGACAGGCATGGGCAGTACAGCATTGAGCAGCATATAACTGGACTTGGTTTGCAACAGTACCGTAGGCGGTGCCGGCAATACCACCGGTAAAGATCTGACTGGGATTGAAGCTGCCAGTAGGGCAGCCAACCTCCACTCAATGGCCAGGATATGCTGATCCATGGAGCCTGCTTGGGTATCAGTACCGGGAATGCAGGCTACTATCCAAGAGCATGACACCAGGCGTTCTCCAGAGATGGAGGCTTCAGGAGCATCCTGGGACCCATCAATGGTTATGGAGGGAAGGTCTTCCTGCTGGGGTTGTTTGGCTGGCTGATCCACCTCCAGGGCCATGCTCAAGGCATCTCGATGCATAGAAAGAGATCTACCCTTGGGGGGACGGCTTGTCTTTGAAGAAGACGTATGCTTCGATACCTGAGATCCATGAGAGGAAGACGATGCCCTCGATGCCAAAGAAACCGCATCTAAGGCAAAGAGCATGCCTAGCTTTGCAGCTCAATTCTGTAGGCCTCTCTTTGTCATCTTCTCACACAAAGGACATTAATGGCTGGCGGTCGGGACCAAGGCATTTGAGACACAAATCGTGTGTATCGGTAGCTGAGATGGTACCACCACACTTAGAACATTTCTTAAAACAAATAGCTGGTTTCTCCATAGTGTCGGCAGACAAAATAGTATGCTTAAGGCCTAAAATGGTGTCGATGCACCTGAAGAAAAGTTCAACTTTTTTTTTTTTACAGGAAAGAAATAAGAAAGGAAAGAACTCACTGAGAGTTGGTTCTGGAGTCGACGGGAAGGCAGATGCGAACCACAAAAACAAAAAAGAAATAGAATTAACAAATTTTCTGCGGTGACAGGATTTGCTTCCTGCTGGCTCCACGGAAAAACGAAGAACTGAGAAGGGAGTTGGGAAGGCGGGAAGGCAAGTGCAGTGGGATGCTCCCAAAAGCTTTCCTATTGGACGCTGGGGAGCGTTTCCGTGCAGGCTCCGCCGGTACCAACATCACCCGTATGTGAAGACTACATTCCTGCTTATTCCTGGAGATAGATATACATCATCTGCATTTTCATAAAGCATTTGACAAAATCCCTCATCAGAGGCTCCCGAGGAAACTAAAAAGTCATGGGACAGAAGGCAATATCCTACCATAGAATGACCCCGTTAAAGGACTGACCACTCAACCCTACCCTCTGCTTTATTTTTTTCAATGGAAAAAGGTGAAATGTGACATTTACTTACTGGATATCCTTTCCTTGAGTCCTGTACTTCAGAAGAGATGGAATCAGCCCTCACTTATGGGTGACGTCGGCACAGACTGAGTCCGCGCGGAGCAATACCCCAGCTTTCGAAGAAAGCCTTTGGGATTGCTGCCACGTATGCGTGGTCCTCTTCCCACCCAAGGGTGCCATCTTGCTCAATCAGGTCCCTTAGCTCGAGCCCTACCAAGCAGATGGCAAGGGAAGGATAAAAATCCAGCAACTCATCAGGGGAGGCGGGAGGATACTTAGGACTGATTCCTGCTGTCCCTGGAGAACACCTGTTACAAGTGAGTAACTACGCTTTCGCCAGGAACAAGTAGGAAGTCAGTCCTCACTTATGAGACTCACCAGCAACAGGCTACTGAACCTGAAACCAAAAAACGCTTCCACGAGGTCGTGAGCAGAAGCCGATACCCGAAGGAGCACAAGTCCTTGGGGTCCTCGGAGCGAAGTCCTTGGTAGCCGTGAAGAAGGGTCAGAGGGCAGGAGTTGCTTATACTCCAAACAGATTACGGAGTACAGCCTGGCAGAAGGTGCTGTCCCGATGGGACTCCCTCTCCAGGCAGTAGTGTGCAGTGAAGGTGTTTGCTGAAGACCAGGTCGCCGCCTGGCAGATGTCCATCAGGGGCACTGAGCGCAGCGAGGCCACCGAGGCCGCTTTGGCCCGCACCCTGTGCGTGGTGACTCGACAATCTAATGGGGCACCCCGCTTTCATGTGAGCAAAGGCGATGCAGCCGCCACCCAAATGGAGAGGGTGTGTTTGGTGACTGCCTGCCCCAGTCGATTGGGATCATAGGTCACAAAGAGTCGGCCAGACTTGCAGAGCCCTTTTGCAGTCGAGTGTGTGGAGAGCCGCCGACGCCTGGTCAGCGTGAGGTCTCGGGAAGAAAGTCAGTAGGACTATCTCCTGGTTGAGATGGAAATCAGAGACAACTTTAGGCAGGAATTTGGGATGGATACGGAGGACCACCCTATTCCTATAGAACCTGGTGTAAGAAGCATCAGCCGTGAGAGCTTGGAGCTCACTAACTCGGTGTGCCGAGGTCAGCGCTAGCAGGAAGGCCACCTTCCAGGATAGATGCCAAAGCGAGCATGTCACCATCGGCTCGAAGGGTGGACGTGTAAGCTGCATGAGCACCACGTTCAGGTCCCATTCCGCTGGAGGAAGCTGGATGGGCGGCTTGGCTAGCAAGAGACCCTGCATAACGTGGGATACCAATAGCTGCCCCGAAAGGGGCTTTCCCTCAACGGGGAGGTGATTCGCCGAGATGGCGCTCAAATGCACCCTGACGGAGTTCGACTTCAGACCTTCCCTCGAGAGATGGAGAAAGTACTGAAAGACCCATCGAGTGGGACACGAGAATGGGTCAATCTCGAGCCCAGAGCACCAGACCGAGAAGTGCTGCCACTTGAAGGCATAGGCTCGTCTAGTTGAGGACTTCCTCAACCTCCTCTGGGAGACCCAGCGAAGCTAGAGAGACCTGTTCAGCCGCCAGGCTATGAGGGATAAGGAGGCTAGGTTTGGATGCTGCACCCGTCCATCCTTCTGCGTTAGCAGGCCCGGGGCAGAGCCCAGAGGGACAGGAGGCTCTGTCGACAGTCGGAGCAGAAGCGGGAACCAGGGCTGCCGAGGCCACAAGGGGGCTACAAAGATCATCGATGCCCAGTCCCGCTGAGCCTTGAGGAGGGTCCTCGCAATGAGAGGAATGGGAGGGAACGCATAGAGCAGGCCAGAGGACCCGGCTCATAAGGAACGCATCTGGGCTCTCCCTGTTCAGGTGTGGTACCGGCCCACAGAAGAAGGGGAGCTGTGTGTTCTGAGGACTGGCGAATAGGTCCATCGTCGGAGTCCCCCACCAAAGAAACAGCCATCCCGCCACCCCTGGATCCAGTTGCCATTTGTGAGGGCAGCGGATCCTGCTGAGCCTGTCCGCTAGGACATTCTCCTCGTCCAGGAGGTAGGCCGCCCTGAGGGACATCCCCTGATGGACGGCGAAGCAGCAGAGGAGGACCGCTTCCCGGCAGATGGAGCGTGATCCGGTACCTCCTTCCTTGTTGACAAAGAACATCGCCACGCAGTTGTCAGTCTGCACGAGCACCGACTGCCCCTTGAGATGGTCCTCGAAGGCCCTCAGGGCCCACCGAATCGCTCGGAGCTCGAGCAAGTTTATCTGCTGCTGAGACTCCTTGCAGTGGGATCCCACCCAAACATGGAAGTATCCATTGTTAGCACCATGCCGTGCTGTGGGGTCTGGAAGGACAACCCCCAGAGGAGGTTGCGGGGGTTCTGCCACCAGCCAAGGGACAGGCGATGGTCATAGGAGACCTTCACGGGGTCCCTGAGGTGACTGACGGACGGGCTCTACTGGGCGCTGGGGCACCACCGAGCTGTCCGCATCTGCAGGCAGGCATGGGGAACTACATGGACGGTAGAGGCCATGTGGCCCAGGAGGCGCAGCATAGTCCGGAACTGTGACTCGGGGGGTGCTCTGGACCAGAGCTGCCAGGGCTCGGAGGCAGTCAGCGTGATCTGCTGGCAAGAATGCGATCACCCACTGACAGGGGCGGCTCAAGGCAATCTGCTGCCTGAGACGAAGAATGAGATGGTGCCCCCCCCCCCACCCACCTTTTTCAGAAATCCAATCAGAAACTGAACCAAACCAAAAAGCCGATTAGATTATGTGGAGGAAATGCAAGATGTTTGCACACAGGGCCGTAACGAGCTGCAATCGTGCCCTGTGCGACTTGCAGCTCGGGCGCACTCCCTCCCCCTCCTCCCATACCTACGTCCAGCGCTGCCTGCACTTTCTCTGCTGCTGCCACCCTCTGTTTATTTTCAAGGCGGCGCCGGCAGCAGGGAAAAAGCAGGAAGCACTTAACGAAGGTATGGGAAGGAGGGGGGGGGGCATGTGCCCGATCTGAAAGGCGCCGGCACTTTAAGCATATCTGTCCCTCCCTGCTCTGACATTGCGTCGGAGGAGGGAGGGAGGGACCAGACCTGCTTAAAGTGCTGCGAATAGGCAAATTACTACAGTACAGTATAGATCTTTATGTACAAACTCCATGTTAATAGAACACCTGACCCAGTAACACACTGACATCGACCCTCACCAAATACAGAATAAGTAACCACAATCTAAAGTAAAAATAAAAATATGTAGACAAAATTTAAATTGAAACCCCAAGAAGCCAGAGTCCATATGCAGTGCAACATCAGATAAATAAGAGATGTAGTCCCCCAATACTGTGTAAAATATGAAAAAGTCCAATCACTAAAATTAAATAAAATAATTTTTTCTACCTCTGTCTGACCATTTTATTCTCTGATCATGCTGGTCCCGATCAGAGGCTTCTGCTTTCCTGTCTTCTCTTAGCTCTCTTTCTGTGGTCTATGGTCCATCTGCCATTTCTTATCTCTTCTTTTGTTTTCTTCACTTCCTTCCATCAGCCCATTTCCAGTTCCAGTAACCCTCCCCAGTATCAGCCCCCTTTCCAGTCCTCCCCTCCCAGTACCTTCCAATGTCAACCTTGCATTCCCACGACTGTCACTGGTGTCCATTCCCTTCTAGTCCCTCTCCTTCCCCACTGTCCAGCCCCTTCTTGTCCAAATATCATCCCAGGTATCAGCTCACATCCACTCTCAGTGCCACCCCTCCCCCCCCCAGTCAGCTCTCTTCCAGTCGCCCTATCCTCTGTCCATCCCCCTTCCAGTGGCATTAGCATGTCATCTCCCTTCCAGCCTCTTCCCCATTACCCAACCACCTACCACTCCCATCCCCAAGTGTCAGCTCCCTTCCAATCCCCCTTCAGTACATCCCAGGTGTCAGCTCCTTTCCAGCCCCTCCTTCCCCTGTGTAAGCTCCCTTCCTGCCCCCTCCATCCGCTGGCAGACCCTCTCAGTATCCGCTCTCTTCCAGTCCTATTCTCCCATCCCCCCGCATCAGCCCATTTGTAGCCCTAGCCCCTAATTTTCTTCCAGGGCCAGCAGCACTCTCCTCCCCTCCACCATTAGCCCATTTCCAGTCCAGCCTATTTCCAGTCCTATCCCCCTTATCAGCCCACTCCAGTCCTAGCCCCCCCCATCAGCCCATTTCCAGGCCTAACCCCACCAATCAGCCCATTACCAGTCCAAGCCCCCCCTCCCGATCAGCCCTTTTCCAGTTCTAACCCGCCCGATAGCACATTACCAGTCCTAGCCCCCCTCCCAATCAGCCCATTTCCAGTCCTAGCCCCCCTTATCAGCCCATTTCCAGTCCTAGGCCCCCTCCATCAGCCCATTTCCAGTCCTAACCCTCCCCCCCATCAATCCATTACAGTGCTATCCCCTCCCCCATCCCAGCGCATCGGTACCAACATCACCCATAAGTGAGGACTGACTTCCTGCTTGTTCCTGGAGAATGAAATATTTTCTTAGATTACTCCTCAGTCTATCCCCCTTTCACCTTCATCCTAATAGGAATATTGAAAAGAAGCCAACCCATATTTCAATCGGGAAACCTCCTGATTAACTGGGAACTGTTGTATCCAGCAAAAACAAGGACCACACCATGCAGCCTGCAGCTTCAAGAGAACAGCGATCTTCCTAACTTGTGAGTTCTTCAAGTCTATGTCCCCTGCAACAAAGAAGAAGATCTTGCAGGTCAGAGCAGAGGGCATAGTGACCATTCTAGAAATTTGGTAGGGGATCTCTATGCCCTCTGCTGCCTCCGACACTCTCCCCCCTTTGGGCCCAACAGAGTTTATGGGCCCTCTGACTAAAGCAATAATTCCAGGGATAGACAGTCATTTGGGAGCTCAGCCTGCATCCAAAGGGATGCCATAAAGACCTGGCCAGGAATTCTTGGTCACACCCTTCCCCACTCTCCAAAAAGATCTCTGCATAGCATAGATCAGGGGTCTCAAACTCAAATTGCTTTGAGGGCCAAATGAGGACTTGTAAAGTAACCCGGGGGCCGCATAAGACGCGGGGCCTCATTTGCATAAGGGGCCTCATTTGCATAAATATTTGCATAATGTTACCATACACTAACTTTTAGTAAACATGCCTCTTTAATGAGTATGGATAAAGAAAGACTAAAAGATTTAGAAACAGGAAGACAATAATTAAACTGGGAACCCCAAAAGCCAAACTTGGAATGTACAACAACACTGTAGAAATAAAACTATAAATTAATTTCCTCTTGTACTAAACAAAGCGCAAACATTAATGATGCACATTTCCCAGAGCTGACATATTCCAGTTAATAAATTCAAAATAAAGAGAGATTTTTCTACCTTTTGTGCATTTTTTTTCAGTTGCAATTGTTCCAGCCACTTTCTTCTGGTTTCTTCATGTCTTCTGCTAACTCTCCATCGTCTGCTGTCCATTTGCCCTTTCTTCTCTCCTAGTTTTTTTTCCATTCTCTCTCTACATCTGCTTTAACATACTAATCTTTCTCCTTTTTCTCTTTCCTCATTCCTATTTCATCCACTCCAATTTTACCCCTCCATCCTCAATCCCCACTTACTCTCCCAATACCTGGCCAATTGTAGATTTGTCTTCTCTCCTAGACAAAATATTTTTCCCCTCTCCATTTCACTTTCCCAGCTCCATCCCATTCTAATCCTCCCCCAACATCAGCTCCCTTCTAGTTCCAGCCCCACCCAGCATCCGCTCCCTTCTAGTCCCTGCATCAGTCCATTTCCAGTCCTATCATAGCCTCACCATCAGCCCATTTCCAATCCTAGCCCCCCATCAGCCCATTTCCAATCCTAGCTCCCTCCCCTCACAGCCCATTTCCATTCCAAGCCCCCCTCCCCATCAGCCATTTGCAGTTCAAGCCCCCCTTCCACTCAGCCCATTTCCAGTCCTAGCAACCCCCCCTAGCCCATTACCAGTCCTAGACCCCCCATAGCCCATTACCAGTCCTAACCTCCCCATAGCGCACTTCCAGTTTTACCCCCATCACCCCATTTTCAGTCTTACCTCCCCTCATAGGCCATTACCAGTCCTAACCCCCCAATCAGCCCACCTCCAGTCCTAACCCCCCAATCAGCCCACCTCCAGTCCTAACCCCCATCTGCCCATTTCCAGTCCTAGCCCCCACCATAGCCCATTACCAGTCATAACCCCCCCTGCCAATAGCCCACTTCCAGCCCTAACCCCCATTACCCCATTTCAGTCAGCCCATCCATAGCTCATTACCAGTCCTAACTCCCCCCATCAGCCCACCTCCAGTCCTTCCTAACCCCCACCTGCCCATTTCCAGTCCTAGCCCCCACCATAGCCCATTACCAGTAATAACCCCCCCCCAGCCAATAGCCCATTTCCAGTCATAACCCCCCCCTGCCAATAGCCCATTTCCAGTCCTACACCCCCCCTGCCAATAGCCCATTTCCAGTCATAACCCCCCCTGCCAATAGCCCATTTCCAGTCATAACCCCCTGCCAATAGCCCATTTCCAGTCCTACCCCCCCTGCCAATAGCCCATTTCCAGTCCTAAAGCCCCCCCCTGCCAATAGCCCATTTCCAGTCCTCCCCCCCCCCCCCCCGGTAAATAAAAAAAACACCTGGCTTCTGCTGCTGCAGCAGAAAATCAGCTGTCCCGCGGCCCCTTCCTCTCTGCCCGGAGATCCCTCATTGTGCTTCATCAGCGGCGTGCTTTTTTAAGCCGCCAAGAGAGTATTTCCCTCTCGCGCGGCTTAATCCTATTCACTTTTCAAGCCTCGCAAGAGGGGAATACTCTCTTCGCGGCTTGAAAAGCACACGCTGATGGAGCACAATGAGGGATCTCCGGGCAGAGAGGAAGGGACCGCAGCACAGCTGATTTTGCTGCTTGAGCAGCAGAAGCCAGGTTTAAAAAAAAAAAAAAATTGACAGTCGATTCTGCCGCTGCCACGGCAGCAACGGCAGAAGCAGAAGCAAGGCTTTTTTCTTTCCCTCCGTCGCGGGCCGCACAATGTTCTCTCGCGGGCCGCGTGTTTGAGACCCCTGGCATAGATGGACTTGGTATATGACCAAAACAAAGTAAAAAGAGGAGAATCCTCTATGGGGAGGGGGGGGGGGGAATCGCACCATGTAAACAAGGAAGAGGAAAGCAGGGCGCCATCATTAGTCACAAGCAAAGTACATGAAAGATGCAAGATAGTGGTGGCTCTCACTGGTATGCAGCTTGCCATGGTAGCAGGGGCTGAATGCTTCTCCCACCCCACAGATTTCCACATAAAAGAGGAGCCATCCAGCTGCTGCTGCTGTTACCATAGCTCTTCTGATGCGGTTTCACAATCCCAAAAGCAGGCGGAACAAAGCCAGTCACGAAGCTGCAAGGCTTGTCCTCACCTCCTTACATCCCCAGTTGCACTTGACTATCACACAACCAAACAGTGGCATCAACTCTCCTGGTAGCCTGTGCCACCCTACCCCTATTGATGTCTTGCTGCCAAAGGATAATACCTTCCCAGAAGCCACCATTCTAGCCCTACTTGCTTACAGTCACTGCTGCAGCAAGCTGTCCCCCATCAGATCTTTATCCTCTACCCTCATTCAGAATTTTATCCATGAACATTTCCTACAAAAGGCTCTTCTGAGAAAAATTTGAGAAGTAGGTGGGGGGTGCAGATGAGGAAGGGGGCAGGGAAAAAAGTGGTGAAAATGATATCTAACCCAAAGCCCATTTTCAATAGAAAGCCAGTGGAAGCAGGAGCCCTAAGAGCATGCTGACCTATATAAGTTCTACAAGGGCAGCAGGAAGGTGACCCTGGAAGCCAGCTCAACTGGTGAAGCAACCCAATAAATGGCTACCCCAGGAGATGGGGATCCTGCTTTACTAGGGAATGATGGGAGCCTAGAAATCCTGCTGCATTAATCTAGCATTTGCCATTATCTGCTGGACATGAATACTAGTAAGTGCCTCATCTGTACCAGTCCTGTGTTATGGTGCTGCCTTCACTGGAGATTGTAATCTGTCAAGCAACAAAGAGATGTCCCTGTTGGTAGGATGGCATAAATCGATGTATCTAGCAAGATGATAAAGAAATTATGCGTTTCCAAAGAAAGAAAAATAATGGCAGGACTTAAAATGATGAAAGGATACAAAACACTGCTGCCCGCCTTATCACCTCTTCTACCATTCGCGATCACGTCACTCCCCTACTTTTTCATCTTCACTGGTTGCCTGTTTCTTTCCGTCCTCAATATAAAATGTTGATTCTGCTACACAAGGTTTTTTATACTGGCGTTCCCTCATATCTGGCTGACCTACTTTCTTTTCACGCTCCCAGGCACACCCCACGCTCTTTTCATCTTAATCGTCTCTCTCTTCCCCCTCCCTCCCGTGCTCACTTACAGTTCACCCGCCTCTCTGCCTTCTATTTTGCTGGCCCTGCTCTCTGGAATTCCCTCCCTTCCTCTTGAACCTCTTCACACTACCTTCAAGCACAACCTGAAAACTCACCTGTTCTCGCTAGCGTTTGATGTTCCATCTCCTTTCGTATGATGTCCTCCTCTGTATGTGATTTAATCCCCCCTCTTCTGTTTTGTCTAATCTTAGTTGTCTTCTCTTTCTCTTTCTCTGTCCTTTATAATTTTTATAGCTTATACTTGATGTTTTAATTTAATTTTCTTTTTTTTTTTGTAAATTTTATATTTATTATTATTGTATATTTCCTTTTTACCCTCCAGCTTCGGCTGGATTTTATGTGATTTATTTTTACTTTTATTGTACACCGCCTTGATTACACTTGAAAGGCAGTTTTATCAAGCCTAATAAACATAAACATAAACATGAAATACTATTTCCCCAGAGTCCTCTCCTCCACATGCAACAAAATCATACCCCTGAGTGGGGAGTTCTTCCATGTAATACAGCCATTTCAGCAGGACACAATGCAGTACAAGCCTGCCTCAGCAAGCAGTTGGAAAAAATGCAGGATATATCTGTTGATTTTATAAATCACTAGATCAGGAAAGCTGGTCTACAGAACCTTGAAAATGCTCCCTCATGCTGGTATAGCCGTGAGTGAAAATATTTACCAAAAAAGAATTCCAGTTGAATTTAAGCATTGGTTGTAGCATGCAGAAACTAATGAACTTACAATGCATAATTAGTTATTCTGTACAGTAACAGTGATATTACCTTTGCCCCAGAAACCATGACGCCGTCTGCTGACTTCACCATGTTTTTAAAGAAGTCTTCAATTTTTTCTTTCTTGTTTTTTCCTCGAACACTTAACTGAAAAATCAAAACACCTGTCATAACGCAGAATTTTACTTACAGAGAACTGAGCAGCCAGTTTGTTCTTTGCAAGAGTTAGCTGCTGTATAATTGGAAACATTATTACTGCAAGCCTATTGGACAATTAATATAGTTCCTGAAGTGTGAATTCTACTGCAAGACAACTACCAATAACAAACATTTACTTGGGTGGTTACTTCACTGGGATTTTTTTTTTTTTTTTTACTTCTAAAATACTTTTTATTCAGTGGTTCCCCAAACTTGGGGTTAGGACCCCAAATGGGGGTCACATCATTAATGAATGGGGTCACAGAAACATGGCTAATTCCCCTTCTCTCTGGATTTTCACTGTGACCTATGCCAAACAGTGGCAGTCACCAATCAGCATGTGGCAGGAGAGCTGTAGGGCTGGTACCCCTGCAATTCTACATGCAAATCTCCGGCCTGCTCAGCAGCTCAGGCCTGAACCAAAATGAACCACACTGCACAAACAAGATGGATTCTTCACTTCACTTTTGCTGTGTTCAGCTACAAACCTGTCCTCCAAGCAACTGCTTGCATAGCGTTTCCAAGTGTGCATGCATACAGAGGCTATTGTCCGTGGCTGGCCTTGGACACTTGTACATGCCCAGAAGTTACATACTGTTGCTTCTGCCTGACTTTTACTATAGCTCCTTTGTTTGCAAGATGCTGCTCATCATCTACCTCCTGATTCGCTGAGAACACCTCAGACTGGTGCCCACCAATCATCGGACCTATGACGGAGGATTCTCACACAGAATAATGCATTCTGCGCTGGAAACTTTGGTAGTAAGAGAGAAAGAGTTGGGGCTTTTTCCCACCTGTTCATACAGACTCCTGCACCGGTTCCTCTCTGCTGTGCACTGCGTACCTGATTCCTGCGCCCTGAGCCTTCCGCCAGACGGCCCCTACGTGTGGGCTAGGCCGTCCTCCACAGGTCTGAGATAAGACTTTCACAGATACCTCCGGTTCGGACTTACTGCGGCTCGCCTGACGAGGCTAGAGCCCGCACTAGCTAGAAGCTGCTTCTGAGTGCCGACGGAGCTAAGGTACTGGCTTATCTCTCCTCTCCTGGATGGGCAAAGGGGTTAGCAATATATTTCTTGCTTTTCCTCAGTGCAGAGCGAATCAGTGACGTCTGGTTACTAATCTGTGATTCATTACGTTGTCCAATTGTATATCTGTACAATAACAAATTGTTACTTTATGTTCCTAATTAACCATATATGTGTATGTATATTTTTCTATTTGGTTGCCTATAATAAAGTCTAATATATATCTGCAGACCAGAATTCTTTCGTGGCTCATTGCCAGAATAACTCACCGAACTTTGGGCTGTATATTAGTAGCTATCTCCCCTAGACAACAACAGAGAGTCTAATTTATTTTTGTGCTACGAATATACCCTACATATGGGGTCTCTTCCAAGGGATGAGTATTTCTGAATGTGCCACGCCTCTCAGAATTTGTGTAATATTTCTGCATTGTCCTATTGTGGTCAACGCAGCTGTTTATGCTGAGGTTTTTGTGGCCAGAGAGCATTGTCTGTGAGACGGCTTTGGAACCCACCTTACAGGCTCTCTGCATTAGAGTAATTCTAGCAGTGCCCTGTGTTTGTTTTTACAGACAGTCTCAGCTATTGATTTACGATGGCTCACGCAGATAAGGTTGATTTGGCATTCCAGAAATTAGCTTCCCTATGTTGGTCGAAAGATACCACTGCCGACCACATTGAAAGAATTTCTAAGTGCCTTACAACAGATACGCAAGAGCTTGTTAGGGCTGACAGCTTTTTCAGTGAGTTCCTAGACCGGCTTCTTGCTCATAAGGCTAAATTACCGGTGGATATGGAAGCCGAGCATGCCTGTGTCTTGCATATTTTTACTGACAAACTGCAGAAGGCATTATGTCACCTGCAAACTAAATCTGAATCGCTAGAGTCTGATTTAAGGACTGCTCACAGTCAGATACAGTGTGCTAAGGAGACAGCTAACCAGTGTGAAAAGCAGAGTGCTGAGTTACGTCATCAAGTTGACGAACTTCAGGCTGAGGCGACCAGACGAACTAGCGGTAGCCTCTTTTCACCAGGCACTACTAGCCTGTGGTGTCTGCGATGCCAAGAGCTAGTGGCTCAGGTTTCCGCTCTTAAGAGGCGGGGTAAACAGGATCAAAAGGAGTTGCAGTTTCTAGCAGTTTGTAGGTCTGAGATGGCTGCTCAGACAAAGAAATTAAAAGCAGACGCGGCTCTTTTTGAGCAACGAGAGAGTGCTTTGATGGCTGAGCTCGAAGCCACAGAGTCTGCTCTCAGTGCAGAGAGACGGCGTACAGCCGATCTGCAAAGGCAGCTAGTTGTTGCACGTCAGGAATGTGGGCAGGAAATGCAGAGAGTTAACCTAGAAATCCAGCAGTTAAGAGCTGACTGTTTTGAATTGGCTTGTGTGACTACCTCTCATAGTAATGAGACAGAGTACAGGGATAATTTCAGCCCTCTAGGCTTCTCGAAGTACCAGAGGGTAGATGACGGCAGTTTGCCACTGGAAACCCTGCCCAGTGTAGAACGGCAGCTTTTCCAGAACAGAGTCAGTTCTCTCCCATCAGCGCATGAGCACAGGAGAGAAACAGGGCGGAGTGAAACACCCTACTCTCGACCCCTCCCCATACAGGGAGCGGTGGAGGAGGGGGTGAGAAGTCTCCCTAGTGATGGCAAACTGTACCAGCAGCGACCACCAGAGGGAGCTGAAGGGACGCAAAATCCCTTATGCTCCCGTGTCCTGCAAGGAAAACACACAAATGAAGGTGCTTCTGTCGCACAATTACAAATCATCAAGACCTTGCGGAGCATGGTCACTCCCTTTTGAGAAAACTGGTCATGCCACCATAAATGAACATTTAGCTGCAGTCAAAGATGCCTTTCGGGCACTGAGCATTACCAGGGGGGAGGACATGGTTTTGTATCTTCCATGGTCTTTTGATGTGCCTTGTCAGCAATTTATTCGGGCCATGGCAGACGATGAAAAGAAGGACATTGTCATTTTTGAACAGGCACTAAAGAAACATTATGGGCCATACCCTGATGACATTGCTGCAAAGCAGGCAGCATTTAGTATGACTCATAGGGAAAATGAAACACCCCGAGAGTTTGCTTACAGACTTAGGCAGACCTTCTTCCAGAGTGACCCTTCTTGGGAAACAATAGAACACCATCAGGAGTTTCGTAATCTTTTCTGTCAGTTGCTCCTTCCATCTATTAAACCTTATATGTGTGACAAGCGTCACAAACCCCTGTCACGTGTGATAGAACATGCTGAGTGGATTTGGGAAGCTGTTCCCAACATGAGAGCAACCAATACTGGCAGCACAGTCTGGGCTCCCAGCAAAGCCAGAGAGCCAAAACAGTGCGTTAGTGCTGTAAAATCCACTCTTTCGTTAGAAAATAACTCTTCTCCTTCTGTTCCACAGAATCCTCCCAGGCCACCCCAGAATAACCAGTCATCTGGGTCTAAGCAGCGCTCTGGGAATCAGCATTTCACTCCACAGAACCGGAACTGGAAGAGAAAGCCCGGTTTTGACAAATACCTGGAGCTGGAGAAGAGAATAAGCGAGCTGACAGATATGATGAAGGCTACCATTGCATTCAGCTCCTCACAGGGGGCTCCTGCCAGTAGTGTGCCTCCTAAGCCACGAGCAAAGCCTCAGAAGCCAGAGGAGGAACTGGTTGACTCCTCTTCCCCTTCTAATGCGACTGAATGACTAACCGACTTTGTTTCTGTCCCACAGGTCACTATTGCACAGGTGCAGCCAGCTGGAGATGCCACCCCATGTACACAGAGTGACAGTCCTGCCATGGACAGCGAGGGTCCAGCCTTTGACACCATCAGGAAGCACAAGTACTTTCTGGGTAAACTCAAGCCAAAAGGACAGAGGTATACTGTTCCTGTTACAATTCATCAGGCTTTTCTCTGTGAGGGCCTGATAGATTCAGCCTCTGAGGCTACCCTGATTACCTCGAGTCTCTTTGATAGACTCACTGCTTCCTTGGGGAGTCAGAGGACCCTACACGTCACACCCAGTGATTTGTCACTCGCATCTTATGGGAATCAGCCCATAGAGTCTATGGGGCGGGTCTGGCTTAACCTCCAAATTGGAAAATTACAGGTGAAACATCCTGTAATCATTACTAAGTGCCCTGGGGAAGAATTCTTGATTGGCAATGAGCTCCTGAAACGGTTACGCCCCATTCTGGACTACGTCCAGGAAGTGATCTGGACACAGGTCACACATCCCATACCTTATGCTAGGGTAAAACATGACAGCAGAGTCAGTGGTCCTTGTTCGGTGGAATGCACAAACAAGTCCATCAGGATTAATTTCCAGAGGTCAGCTGATCCCCAAATCCTTCAGCTCCAGTATGAAAGGGCTGGAGATGAGGATCAGGGCATCAGCGACGTGGTTGCAATTGCAGTGGGTTCAGTAGCTAACATTGTCCTTGATACTGACTGCCTGCAGATATTCCTGAAGGAACCTGTGGAAGGTTGTGAGGTGCAAACCCCTCCTCCATCCCATCCCTGCCTAGATCACCCTAGGAGACTGACGGACATATTCTCGGCTGAGAAAGGTCCCTTTATATATGTGCAGGTGGGCATGTCCCAAAAGGAAAGGGCCTACCTATTACCCCACTGTGACCACTCCCTCATCAGTGAGACTCTTTTCTATCGGCTCAAACAACAGCTTACCCTTGAATGGGTAATGGGAGCGAAGACTTCGTTCCAAGTGCCTGGGGAAGGGCTCAAGACATTAATGGGCTTCTGCAATCTCCCCTTGCAAGTTGGGGTCAAAGGTTTTCGGCACACCTTCTCCATCATCAGAGGACTTGAGGTGCCCCTCTCCTTAGGCTCAGATTGCCTTGTTCGACTGGGAACTTATGTGGATTTTGTGAACAACATCCTCTGGAGTAGGATGGAAGGAGATCCGGTGGATTTCTCTAGTGCCCGCCCATCCCTACGGGCTGGTCAGACAGTTCCTCAAGTCTGTGAAGTGGTCTGTGCAGAAGACACCCACATACCTGGGAGGGTACAGGATTGTCCCCTGCCGATACAGGTGACCCGAGGACATGTGGTCTCAGACAACTTGGTCTTCTTCAGTCCAAATTCCTGTTTTGAGGAGCTGGGCCTAGCCATGGGTCCCATACCCTGCATGGAGGCCACAGCTCCCTCCTTACACTTATTGCTCACCAATCCAAATCCAGATCGCATTCACCTTGTGAAAGGTGAACCCCTGGGATTCCTAGTGGGAGAATCGTTCCCAAGTGTGGAATTGAGTCTACAGATTATTGGGGAAGCACCTGTTTCCTGGAACATCTGTGAAGTGGGGGGGACCCCTGTGTGTGTACGATCCTCACCCCGAGGTCTCCTCACCTTACAGTTTGTCTGGCCACATAGTGCTGTGACCTCACAGGTGGACCTCGAGTCTGACCATCTGATTTTGTCAAGTAAACTCGATGAGGCTGTTAGTTCCCTCACCCACCAGGGGGGGGGGAGCCCCATGCTGTCCAAGCCATCTAGGTCTCCTCTCTCCAAGATGAGATTGAGGAGAAGGTTGAAATACCCTCAAACAAACCTGTTCTGGGATTTGACGAAATGGTTGCGGGAAAACTTGCTGAAGCAGACGCCTGCACTGATGAGTCAGAAAAGGCCCAATTAAAAGAACTGCTGTACCGTCACAAGGAACTGTTTGCCACTGACACCTATGACTGTGGTCTCACCGACCTACATGTCACCCATATTCCTACGGATCCAAACAGTAAACCTGTCTTTGTGAGGCAGTATAAAATCCCATTGGCCTCCTATGAATCCGTTCAGGAAATCATTAATTCCCTGGAACAAAAGGGAATTATACGTCAATGCAACAGTACTTACAATGCCCCACTGTGGCCTGTCATCAAGAAGGACTCTAGCTGGCGCTTAGCTTTGGACTATCGCCAGCTTAATAAAAAGGTACCTCTATCCAGATGGCCTATGGCACATCTGGAACAGAACTTAGCCACCATTAAGGGTGCAAGGTACTTTACAAGCCTGGATTTGGCCTCAGGATTTTGGACTATACCTGTCCATCCAGAAGATCAGCATAAGCTGGCTTTTACCTTCGGTAGGCGACAATATACTTGGAATCGGACACCGTTTGGTTATTTGAATGCCCCAGCAGACTTCAATATTTTCCTGCATAAGGCTTTGCCTGATGCTGAGACTAGAGGCACCCTCGTCTATGTAGACGACATTCTGGTGAAGAACACCAGTTTCACTGACCATTTGCAAGAAATAGAGCATGTTTTCCAGCAACTGAAAGCTGCGGGAGCAAAGCTGTCCTTGTCAAAGGGCCAATGGTGCCGGAAATCCCTCAATTATTTGGGTTACGAAGTTTCTGCTGAGGGACTGCGGCCTCAAAGGAAGAGAATTGCGGCCTTGCAACAACTCAAACGTCCGACCAACGTGAGTGAGCTGCGCTCATTCTTGGGCATTTGCAATTATTCACGCCAATTTGTGGATCAATATGCGGAGATTTCCCGACCCCTGGTCAAACTCCTCAAAAGAGATGAACCTTGGGTATGGAATCCCGACCAAGAGGCAGCTCTAGAAGAGCTGAAGGCAGCTTTGAGTCGAGCTCCCTGTCTTGCCTATCCAGAGAATGGCAGAGAATTCTTCGTGGAACTAGGTTTCACCGATCACTCTATGAGTGCTGTTCTGTACCAGATGCATGACACAGATAGGAAAGTTATTGCCTATGCCAGCAAAGCTTTAACGGAAGTGGAGAGGAAATACTCTGACTGTGAGAAATCCTTGTTGTCCACAGTCTGGGCCCTCCAATATTTCCGCAGTTATATCCAAGGTGAGAGGTTGGTTGTTGAGACTCATCACCAACCCATCAAGTTCCTAGGCAGTGATCGGATTAAATCGGGACAAGTGTCAAACAGTCGCAATGTCTCCTGGACCTTAGCACTTCAGGGCTGGCCCCTGGAGGTCAGGTATGCTCAAAACCGCAAGGATGCTGCCGCACAGGGCCTGGCTGAATTGCACGATTGCATTGCCAGAGAACCTTTAGTGGGTAATTTAGACACCGAAATGGAGTCATGTATGCCTGAGCCTTCTCGTCATCGTCCTTATGATGAGAACCTCTGTAAAGGCTACCCCAAGGTGTATGTGGACGGTTGTGCTTACCGTCGAGAGCCTGACCATGAACTGGTAGCAGGTATAGGTGTGGTTTGGAACCAGAACCACCCTTGTGAACCCTTCAGGTACCGTCTGGGTACCAAGACTAATCAGTATGCAGAGCTAGCTGCAGTCCTGGCAGCTCTCCAGTCCGCTGCTCAGGGAGGGGTTCACACCCTAACCATCTGTACTGATTCAGACTACGTCCGACAGAATTTTGTTTCCCACGTACCCATTTGGAAATCTAACAATATGCTGAATTCCAAAGGGAAACCTGTCAAACATGCAGGATTGATTCTGGCCTTGGACAAGGTAGCTCATGAAAATGACATGACCATCTACTGGAAGAAAGTGAAAGGTCACTCCCGTGTTGATAATCCTGACAAGATTGGAAATGATCTAGCTGATCAGCTTGCCAAGGAGGGTGCTGTCTCTGGAGACCTCTGGCAGTTGGAGGCTCCCGAGACCAATGGGCTTCAAATGGTGACGGCGGTTACCCGGCGACAAGCTCAATTATCAACCATGCCCCCTGTGGTTCAATGGTGTGGCGAGAGCACAGATCCCGACCTCGTGCAAGCCCAGAAACAAGATCCTACTCTTGGACGTTTCTACCTTTTTCTGCAGAACCCCCAGGAACACCCATTAACTCTGGAGGATTGTCAGGACGATGAGGAACTGAGGATCCTCTACATCTCCAAGGACATGTTCCATCACCAGAAAGATCTGTTGATACGGACGAGTAAGCATGGTATTGTGCAATGGGTGGTACCTCGGGCCTTCCGTGGAGTTATGTTACAGCACGCTCATGATGAACCTTGTGCCGGTCATAGAGGTGACCGAATAACCTATGAAACGTTGAAACAAGTGGCCTACTGGCCCCACATGTACCAAGATGTACAATTGTATACTAAAGGTTGTCTGACCTGTTGCAGATTCCAACCTGCAGCTCCTTCTCATAGAGCACCTTTGAGAAACAGAGGTCTGACCATGCCTTGGTCTGATCTCCAGATTGATTGGATCGGCCCCGTGCCCCGATCCTCTCGAGGCAACAAATATATGTTGACAGTTACCTGCTTATTTACTAAGTGGGTCGAGTGCATCCCAGCACCCAACTGTACCGCCGAGACCACGGCCACCTTGTTGTTAAACCATGTTTTCAGCAGGTGGGGCGCCTCCCCATGCGAGTGGAATCCGACCAGGGTTCCCACTTCACGGGATAAGTCATTAAGCATCTGTGGAAGGTACTAGGTGTGAAGGCCAAAGTCCACATTGCTTATTGTCCACAATCCTCTGGACAAGTGGAGAGAGCAAACAAAACTATCATCAGTATCTTGAAAAAGTATGTTTCTTCCTCTGGGAAGGACTGGGACATCAAACTGCCCTTGGTCCTGATGGCTATCAGAGCCACGCGTCATTGTGCTACTGGTGTGTCCCCTTTTGAGATGACAGGTAGGGACATGGTTTTACCCCTTCATCTTCTTTACAGGACTAATGATGTGAATCTCGCTGCTGCTACAACTGCTCATGCATATGTTGCCCATTTAAGACAACACTTGCAAAGTGCCTTTGCCTTTGCCCAAAAGAATTTGGACACTGCTGCTAGGGGTAGGAAGGCCTACTATGATTTGAGGACTACCTCTAAAGAATACCAGATTGGCGATAAGGTATTCTACTACAATTTTGGTAAGAATAAGGTCAAAGACTGTAAATTTCTACCTAGCTGGAACGGTCCATTTCCTATTGTGGATAAAGCCTCCCCTGTTGCTTATCAAATTCGAATGAAGTCAGGTATTGAGAGGGAAGGCTCCCTTAAATGGGTCCACATTAATCAGCTTAGACCGTGTCATCCCAGTAAGTTCCTTCCTGAAGAACCTCTTGCTGAAGTGAGTGATGCTAACCTTGAGGCGGGATAGCCTGTTTGTTTTCTTTTACAGATGGAGTCCCGGACTTTGAAGGTCCTGTTCCTGATTTTGATGTTAGCGGGATCCGAGGTTGCCAGATTGATTGAGCCTGGCCCTCTTTCTGGTGTCGTGCTACAGGATACGCCTGGTTTCCTGATTACACAGTCCCAGACTGTCACACAGAAAGTTTTTGTGTCCCTAGATCCCCAACATGTTTTACAGAAGCATTTTGAATCGTCTGTTGCACGCATCACTAATATACGTGGTGCCTAATCTTGGCATGTGCCAACGCTCTAAAGACATTCATTGGTTGTGTCCTGGTAAACCTTTCCTGAAGGACACTTCTACAGCTCTTTGTGGGTTGTCTGCTGAAAATGTGAAAGAACAGTGTGAAGTTACCATGACCAAGTACGATGACTTTTCAGAGACAAAAGTTGCTGTTGTCAACAATGTTTGGCTGGTTAGTTCCCCTCTGAGTGAACTCTTGGTCACCATGAATAAACATGACATTCATAATAGAGTTCCTCTACCCTGCAATGTTTGCTTGACTGATGTTCCCAAGAACTCCATTGTTAATGTTGGTGGAGTTTCCTGGTTTTATCTTGATGCTGACCCTGTTTCGACAGAGCTCCAGATATTGGATGTGTTTCGAGGTCATGAGATTGACTTCACTGCAGCCTTGACCTATCTTTTGGACTATAAGGACTCTCACACAGTTGAACTGTCCATTGACCAGGCCGACCTTGCCATTGCTGATTATAACTTTGATTCACGAGATGTGGACATTTTACAAACTGATTTTATGTCACATGTCATTGTGCCTGGTCTTTTCTTTCTGTTGGTGCTCCAGTTTCTTATCTCCTTGTATCAACAGAGACAGATTCGTGCTCTTCGTCGCTCTATGCATCCTGCACCTCTGCTGCCTGCCATGGTCTGCAGGATTTGCTGGAAAGTCACACTTTTGAATAAGTGTCACCATTTTCTTTGGAAGTTATCCATTGCTCTTGATTGAGTTGTGTTTTTTTTTCATAGATAGCATGTGTTCACATGGCTTATTACTTTTGAGTATTCACCTTGGTGTTTCACTAACACATTATATTGCCTTACTGATATGCATTTTTGGTTTGGATACTATCTATATACTCTTGAGTTTGAAGTTACCATGCATTATTTTGATTGAATTGACTTGACTGTATCACTGTCATTTTATTTTGACTTCTTTTCTTGCTTGAGTGTATTCACTGTATTATTCCTCATGCAGTATTGCTTTCATGCATATTGTGCTTGAAGTATTATCCACTTCTCCTGCATTAATCAATCATTTGTCATTTGGTTCTGACCTGCACGGTAGTACTGCTAGTTAGGCTTTGTACGATGGAGTGTACTCCCTTGTAGCATCCTCCATCTTACAAGGGGGGGGGAGATGTAGGGCTGGTACCCCTGCAATTCTACATGCAAATCTCCGGCCTGCTCAGCAACTCAGGCCTGAACCAAAATGAACCACACTGCACAAACAAGATGGATTCTTCACTTCACTTTTGCTGTGTTCAGCTACAAACCTGTCCTCCAAGCAACTGCTTGCACAGCGTTTCTAAGTGTGCATGCATACAGAGGCTATTGTCCGTGGCTGGCCTTGGACACTTGTACATGCCCAGAAGTTACATACTGTTGCTTCTGCCTGACTTTTACTATAGCTCCTTTGTTTGCAAGATGCTGCTCATCATCTACCTCCTGTTTCGCTGAGAACACCTCAGACTGCCTGGTGCCCACCAATCATCGGACCTATGACGGAGGATTCTCACACAGAATAATGCATTCTGCGCTGGAAACTTGTAGTAAGAGAAAGAGTTGGGGCTTTTTCCCACCTGTTCATACAGACTCTTGCACCGGTTCCTCTCTGCTGTGCACTGCGTACCTGATTCCTGCGCCCTGAGCCTTCCGCCAGACGGCCCCTACGTGTGGGCTAGGCCGTCCTCCACAGGTCTGAGATAAGACTTTCACAGATACCTCCGGTTCGGACTTACTGCGGCTCGCCTGACGAGGCTAGAGCCCGCACTAGCTAGAAGCTGCTTCTGAGTGCCGACGGAGCTAAGGTACTGGCTTATCTCTCCTCTCCTGGATGGGCAAAGGGGTTAGCAATATATTTCTTGCTTTTCCTCAGTGCAGAGCGAATCAGTGACGTCTGGTTACTAATCTGTGATTCATTACGTTGTCCAATTGTATATCTGTACAATAACAAATTGTTACTTTATGTTCCTAATTAGCCATATATGTGTATGTATATTTTTCTATTTGGTTGCCTATAATAAAGTCTAATATATATCTGCAGACCAGAATTCTTTCGTGGCTCATTGCCAGAATAACTCACCGAACTTTGGGCTGTATATTAGTAGCTATCTCCCCTAGACAACAACAGAGAGTCTAACTTATTTTTGTGCTACGAATATACCCTACAGAGACAGTGAACATTCATAGGCCTTTTCCCTCATGGGTAAGCTACTTGTTAGACTGGAAACCCATGCTAAGTACTGTGGTCTGTAAGTATAACCTGAACACTAACACAAGGGAACCTGTGCTGATTGTTGCTGCTGTTGTCACTACTGTTGCTGTACACCTTCCTGAGTGGAGGGAGGGAGAGGAAGGAGGCTGGAGTTCTGCTATTTCGATCTCTATCATCTTGGATCACGTGATTTTTCAGTTGTTAAAACAGGCTCATTCGGGATAATATTTGAAAAGCACTGCTCTTATTTCCAAAAAGCCAGAATGGTCCTTATTTGATAATGAAATGCATAGGAGGGAGTAAGAGAAAATAGAATAAAATTACAGGTCTTTCCAGGAAAACAGGTAATCTAAATTTATAATATTAGATCATTTAATGTGTTTATTGGTAGATGCCTAGGACCTGAGATTAGTTAAGCTTCAGGTGAACAAGGTAACATAGTAACATAGTAGTTGACGGCAGATAAAGACCAGCATGGTCCATCCAGTCTGCCCAGCAAGATGGCAAGAATAGGTGCACCTGTCGTTCCGCGCAGGCCACCCCTCCCCATATCCTTGTTCAGGGGTAAACCCACCACTCCATGTAGGACACCCCTATTTGTTGAGACGTTATATGGTTCAGAAGTTAGATGGTACAGTTTATTTTGTTTTTATCCTATTTCTGTAAAGGGATCCTCTGTGTTTGTCCCATGCCTTTTTGAATTCCGTCACCGTGTTCGCCCCTACCACTTCCATCGGGAGGGCATTCCAAGCATCCACCACCCTTTCAGTGAAAAAATATTTCCTGACATTGCCTTTCAATTTACAATTTTACACGTATTAGGTACAGTTTTATTAGTATAAATATCCATAGCAACCCTTAGTAAGTAAAGAACTTAGATCTAAACACAAATTTAAAACTAAGATGCAGTCAGCAGTCCAGCAGCGGGATGGGGGCTTTCCAGTCTTTTGCATTGAGTGTCACATGTATGATTTTCTCCCAGTTGGTGAGAGGTCTTACGTGTGCAGTAGGTGCAAGGAGTTCTTTGCTCTCAGGGAACGAGTCCGTTCTCTAGAGGCTAAAGTAGCAGACTTGGAAAGCATAAGACAGACAGAGAGGTACATAGACAAGACCTACAGGGATATAGTCCTCAAGTCCCACCTCCAGTCTGGCAGCATCCCTGTTGCCATGGAGGAGAGAGGTCACGTGACAGGAGAGCATCACCCTGGTGTGGCAGGAAGTGATCCTGTAACTAGGACCTGTCCTCCAGGTGATGTAAAACCCTCTCACACCGAAGACGTTTCTCCAGGGCCATGTGCCCATGAGGGAAGGGTTAGGACAGCCGTTATAGTTGGTGATTCGATCATTAGGCATGTAGATAGCTGGGTGGCTGGTGGACGTGAGGATCGCCTGGTAACATGCCTGCCTGGTGCGAAGGTAGCGGACCTCACGCGCCACCTAGATAAGGTCTTAGATAGTGCTGGGGAGGAGTCTGCTGTCTTGGTACATGTCGGTACCAATGACATAGGAAAATGTGGTAGGGAGGTTCTGGAGGCTAAATTTAGGCTTTTAGGTAGGAAGTTAAAATCCAGAACTTCCAGGGTAGCATTTTCCGAAATGCTTCCTGTTCCACGCGCAGGACCCAAAAGGCAGGCAGAGCTCCGGAGTCTCAATGCGTGGATGAGACAATGGTGCAGAGATGAGGGTTTTGGATTTGTTAGGAACTGGGGAACATTCTGGGGAAAGGAGGGGCTCTTCCGAAGGGATGGGCTTCACCTTAACCGGGATGGAACCAGGCTGCTGGCATTAACCTTTAAAAAGGAGATAGAGCAGCTTTTAAACTAGATATTAGGGGAAAGCCAACAGTCGCCCAAGAGCGGATGGTTCGGAAGAATGTATCTTTGAAGGATACTACCAAAAGCAGAGAGGTTCCACAAAAGAGTAAAGTAGCCCAAATGCCCTCAAGTATGGAGCAGACAGAGCTTAAAGATCCCAAATTACCCATGTCTAACAATAGCCAAATTAATATGAAAAAAATACATTCTCTAAAATGCTTGTATGCAAATGCTAGAAGTCTAAAAAATAAGATGGGAGAGTTAGAATATATAGCACTAAATGAAAGGTTAGATAGGACTGGAATATCAGAGACATGGTGGAAGGGGGACCACCAGTGGGACACACTGATACCTGGGTACAAACTATATTGAAATGATAGAGCTGATCAAATTGGTGGAGGGGTTGCTCTCTATGTTAGAGAGGGCATTGAATCAGAAAGGATTAAAATTTTGCAGGAAGCAAAATCTGCTGTAGAATCTATATGGATTGAAATTCCATGTAAAAGGGGGAAGGCAATGGCAGTGGGGGTGTACTATCGAGCGCCTGGCCAGAATGACCAAATGGATGATGAAATGCTCAAAGAAATCAAGGAAGCTAACAAAAGTTACAGCGCAGTAATAATAATGGGTGATTTCAACTACCCCGGTATCGACTGGGTCAGTGTCACGTCAGGACATGCTAGGGAGATAAAGTTCCTAGATGAAATAAATGACTGCTTCTTGGAGCAGCTGGTTCATGAACCGACCAGAGGTGAAGCCATATTAGACCTAGTCCTTACTGGAACACCAGATCTAGTGCAAGAGATAAGAGTGTTGGGGCCACTTGGCAATAGTGATCATAGCATGATCGCCTTTGATTTAATTAGTGGAGGAGGGATAGTAAGGAAATCCACAGTACTACCTTTTAACTTTCAAAAGGGAGACTATGATATAATGAGGAAAACAGTTAAGAAAAAACTAAAAGGAGCAGTTGCAAAGGTTAAAGACGTACATCAGGCTTGGCTGTTGTTGAAAAATACTATCTTGGAAGCCCAGACCAGCTGTATTCCACGCTTTAAGAAAAGTGGAAGGAAGTCCAAAAAACTGCCAGCATGGTTTAAAGGTGAGGTCAGAGAGGCTCTTGTTGCCAAAAAAGCATCTTTCAGGAAATGGAAAAAAGAGCCAAACGAAGAAACCTGGAAACAGCACAAGCACTGGCAAGTCAAATGTAAGGCATTGATAAGGCAGGCAAAGGGAGAATTTGAGAAGAAGCTTGCTGCGGAAGCAAAAACGCGAAGTAAAGACCTTTTCAAGTACATTCGTAGCAAAAAACCTGTGAGAGAGTCAGTTGGTCCATTAGATGATAAAGGGGTTAAAGGAGCACTAAGAGGCGACCAGGCGATAGCGGAGAGACTGAATGAATTCTTTGCTTCAGTCTTTACTGAGGAAGATGTAGGGATGTTACCCATGACTGAAGTGGTATTTAAAGGTGCGGAAGAATTGAAGGAAATATCGATACATTGGGAAGATGTATTACAACTATTAGATAAACTGAAGAGTAGCAAATCACCTGGGCCGGATGGTATACATCCAAGAGTGTGGAAAGAACTGAAATATGAGATTGCAGACATGCTATTAGTAATCTGTGAACTATCATTAAAATCATCTCTAATACCTGAAGATTGGGGATCGCCAATGTAACACCAATTTTTAAAAAGGGTTCCAGAGGTGATCCGGGAAACTACAGACCAGTGAGCCTGACATCAGTACCAGGAAAAATGGTAGAAACCATCATAAAGAATAAAATTACTCAGCATGTAGATAGTCATGACCTAATGGGAGACAGCAAGAGTAAATTAGACGTACCTGCTAATTGTCGTTCCTTGAGGAACTCTAGTCCAGTCCCGGAACCATAGAGAGTTGTCAACCTCCACCAGCAGCTTTGGAGACTGAAAGATTTCATCACTTTGATGTCACCGGTATAAGTAGACAGGAACCGCCCCCTATCACCAGTACCTACTGACAAAAGCAGACTCAGCAGAGCAACAAATAAGTAGAATAAAGAAATAACAGCCATAATCGGCCAACAGTCTAAATTTACTCGCACCCATACAATCCCAAACATTGTTACCAGAAAAAGAATGGGTGAACCTACAACCCCTAAGCTCGGCGCAACTGTGCGACCAAGCTCAAGAGACACTGCTGCGTAAAGAAGGGTTCCGCCTGTCTTCCCTGCGCTTCTTCTCAGCCTTCCTACGCTAAACAACTACACTGACCGTCTGGACCGCTCTAAAAAATCTTCAGGCTGCCTACAACGTAAAGATCCTGGGAGGGATCCGGGACTGGACTAGACTTCCTCAAGGAACGACAATTAGCAGGTAAGTCTAATTTACTCTTCCTTAGCGTCCCTCTAGTCCAGTCCCGGAACCATAGAGGACGTGACAGAGCAGTACACATCAACGGGAGGGACCTACTAGCCCAGCCTGAAGAACCGCTGAGCCAAAACGCCCATCACCCCGTGCCTGCACATCCAGCCTATAGTGCCGAGCAAAAGAATGGAGCGAGGACCACGTCGCCGCCCTACAGATCTCCTCCACCGGCACGAAACTGAATTCCGCCCAAGACGCCGCCTGCGCCCTGGTGGAATGCGCACGAAGACCTTCCGGAACTACCTTACCCTTTAACAGATAGGCCGAAGCAATAGCCTCCTTCAACCACCGCGAGATGGAAGATTTTGCCGCTGCCTCACCTTTCCGAGGCCCCCCAAAAACAATAAACAGCCTGTCTGACTTTCTAAAAGAGGCCGTTCTCCTGAGATATTTCTTAAGCACTCTCCTAACATCCAAGAGATGCAAACGGCCCCCCGAGCGCTCTTTCTGTTCTGCCGAGAACACCGGAAGCGACACTACTTGGTTGACATGGAACACCGAAACCACTTTCGGTAAAAAGGCCGGAACCATGCGCAAAACTACCTTGTGTCTGAAAAAAGTCAAATACGGTTCCGTACACGCCAACGCCTGCAATTCCGAAATCCTCCGAGCCGAACAAATAGCCACAAGGAAAAGGGTCTTCAACGTCAAGTCTTTTAAGGAAGCCTTGTCCAAAGGCTTGAATGGTTCTTGCAGTAGCGCGTCCAAAACCAAATTCAGATCCCAAGGAGGAACGGAATCTCGTCTTGGAGGCCTCAACAGTAACACCGCTCTAAGAAAACGCCTAATATCGCCGTGGGCACCCACCGGCTGACCTCGAATCTTACCCCTGAAACAGGCTATGGCTGCCAGCTGCACCCGCAAAGTGCTCGCGGCCATCCCCTTTTCCACACCATCCTGAAGAAAAGACAAGACACGCTTCAAAAACTCGCCACACGCGAACATACGCCAAGGAAGTAGAGCGGCGCCGCGCCTTCAATAAGGTAGAAATTACCGCCGCCGAGTACCCCTTGGCAGTCAACCGAGCCCTTTCAAGAGCCATGCCGTAAGCGAGAATCGACCCACTTGCGGCATGCGTAACGGCCCCTGTAGCAAGAGGTCCTCCCGCAGAGGAAGCCGCCACGGACTGCCCACCAGAAGCCGAACCAGATCTGCATACCATGGTCTTCTGGGCCAATCGGGCGCCACGAGAACCACCAGACCGCTGTGTTTCTCTATGCGTTGGATCACCTTGCCTATGAGAGCCCAAGGAGGAAACACGTAGAGAAGACCCTCCAGCGGCCACCGCTGAGCCAACGCATCGAGGCCTTCCGCCATGCGTTCCCGCCTCCGGCTGAAGAACCTCTCCACCTGCGCGGAGCCGAACCGTGCCATCAGATCCATTACCGGTAGCCCCCAGCGCCGCACTATCAACGCAAACACGTCCGGGTGTAGACTCCACTCCCCCGGATCTACTCTGCGGCGGCTCAGAAAATCGGCCTCGACATTCTCTACTCCTGCCACGTGCTGTGCCAACAGCGCCACCAGATTCCGCTCGGCCCAGTCCAAGAGTTGACTCGCCTCCTCTTCCAGCGACGCACTCCCTGTGCCGCCCTGGCAATTGATATAAGCTACCGTCGTGGCATTGTCGGACAGCACTCGAACCGCCTTCCGACCTAAGTCTATCTGAAAACTCTGCAGCGCCAGAAATACCGCTCGCATCTCCAGTCTGGTTATGGACCATTGACTTTCTTCCCTTGACCACTGTCCTTGGGCAAACCTTCCTTCGCAGTGTGCCCCCCAACCTGTGAGGCATGCATCCGTCGTCAACAGCCTCCATATGGGAGCCTCCAGTGGCATGCCTCCCTCTAGACCTCCGGGGCGCAACCACCACAGGAGCTCCCGTCGCACTTCCGGAGGACACACCAACCTCCGAGACAACGCATCCCTCTGATGCGACCATCGCCTTAGAAGAGAGCTCTGCAGCGGCCGCATATGCGCTCTGGCCCACTGAACCACCTCGATGCTGGCCGCCATTGTCCCCAACAACTGCAAATAGTGCCATGCTGTCGGAGCTTCGCATCCCAGAAATCTCCGCACGAGCTCCCGCAATTCCCATGCTCTCTTGTCCGGGAGAAACACCATCCCTCGACTGGTCTCGAAACGCGCCCCCAAATATTTGAGGGCTTGAGAGGGAGCTAGCTTGCTCTTCGCAAAGTTGACCACCCAGCCGAGACTTTCCAACAATTGCACCACTCGCGCCGTGGCCGCCACGCTCTCCTCCCGGGACTTCGCTCGAATCAACCAATCGTCCAAGTAAGGATGCACGAGAATGCCTTCCTTGCGGAGCGCCGCCGCCACCACCACTACCATAACCTTGGTGAAAGTGCGAGGCGCCGTCGCTAGGCCGAAGGGCATTGCTCGGAATTGAAAATGACCCATCGGCAGAGCAAACCGCAGAAACGTTTGATGCTCGCGGCGTATGGGAATATGCAAATATGCCTCCGTCAGGTCTAGAGACGTGAGAAACTCTCCCTTTTGCACCGCCGCAATGACTGAACGCAAGGACTCCATGCGGAAATGGGTCACACGAAGACAACGATTCACCCTCTTTAAATCCAATATGGGACGAAACGTACCCTCTTTTTTCGGGACCACGAAATAAATGGAGTATCGACCGGAGCCGCACTGAGCCGCCGGAACGGGCACCACCGCCCCTAAATGCTGCAGCCTCTGCAGCGTGCTGGCGACCGCCCTGAACTTCTTTGGGGCTCGGCACGGGGAGAGAACAAAGGCGTCGGAGACGGGGCAATGGAGCTCTAGGGCATAACCTTCCCGAATGACCTCCAACACCCACTGATCCGAAGTTAATTGGACCCAGACAGGGTAAAACTCCCGTAACCTTCCTCCCACGGGCACCTCCCCCCTCTGGGTCCGCCGTATCTCATTGGGGTTTTTTACTGTTGGCGGACTGAAAGGAACCAAATCCTCTGCCCGCCCCCCAGAAACCCCGAAAGGACTGACCTCGAGCCATATACCTATCCCGCGAAGGCTGGAAAAACCGGAAGGAACGGAATCTCCGCGAGTCCCTGTGGGAACCCCTAGAGCCTACCGTCCCCCGGCCCTGCTTCAGTCTATCCTCCGGGAGCCGACCTCCTTTGGATTCCCCCAAGTCCTTGACCAACTTCTCTAAATCCTCCCCAAAGAGAAGCTTGCCTCGAAAAGGTAATTTACTAAGCCGTGCCTTGGAAGAACCGTCCGCCTCCCGCAATGGAAGCTTGCAAAGAGATAGCGCACATATCAAACACTTGTTTCAACAAGGTATCCAGCTTTCTATCCTGCACATCTTTTAACGCCGCGGCGCCCTCCACCGGAATAGTGGTCTTCTTAGTGACCACCGACACCGCAGCATCCACATTTGGGGATCGAAAAATCTCCCTATCCTGTTCCGACAACGGATATAACCGGGCCAAAGTCTTGGTCCCTCGGAGCGCCGATTCCGGCGAGTCCCATTCCTCCTGAATCATATTTCGAAACACTCTATGAACTGGGAATACCTTTTGAGAATTCCTGACCGCCTGCAACAACGGATCCTCCAACACATCCTCAGCTGCAGGCGTCACCGAGGGCATGTTTAAAGTCTTTAGAGTCTCAGCAATCAACGCTGGCAACTCTTCCCGCCGGAACACCCGGACCACTCTACTCTGCTCCACGTCCGGTAGCTCTCCTTCCTCTAAATCCTCCTCCGAGGCCATTTCCAGATCCAGATCCGCTCCGAGCTCATCTATCCCATCACCTGATAGACTGTCCTCTCGTAGCTCCCTACGTTTCTTTGCCGGGCCTATCTCTCCTACCGGGAGATCTCCCGACCGTTTCTGACTCCTCTGGGCTTCCGACTGTGCCCCCAACACAGGATGTAGCAAGGCAAACGCCTGCTGCATCAGAGAAAAGAAGTCCGAGGGAATCCCCGCAACACCCCCTCCCAGACTTCCTTCCAGAGCCGAAGACACATCAGCTGCCCCGGACGGCCCTGCCGTCGGCTCAGAAAGACCGAGGGAGGACGGCCGGGACCCCTCTCCTACTGAAGCGGCCGCTGGCTGATCTCCTGCTGGCCCCCCCAGCGCCTTTTCCATACCTACTGGCTCCAGGGAGCAGCCCCGGCATACCCCGGAGTCCAGCAGCTCGCTGCGCTTCACACCACAAACCAAGCAGCGATTCTTAAGTGGCATGCTATTATCTAGGAGCAACAAACAGCTCTGAAGAGACAAAACAGGCTCTCTGCCCTGTGACTGAAGCTATTTTCCGTTTGTTTTTTGTTGTTGTTTTTTTGTTTTTTTAAGGCTAGTAATCTACTCCCAATAGGCTAATTAGATGAATTCTGAAGGTCCCATCCAAAAACGAAGCTCCTAGCCTGCCCAATTAAATGAGAAAATTCTGCCTTTTTAAAAGAAATGCCGCTTCCAAAATGGCCGCCGCCAGCTTTCCCGCTTAAAAAAGGGCTGTCTGACAGCACGCGCCGAGGCCCCAAGCTTTCCTTTCACCTGGGAGCCTCTCTAGGACCTCTATTATCACTCCTGCACTGCCCCCCAAAAATAATTCCAGCAGCACTTACCCGATCTGGAGGAGAAGGGGGGAAGGAGGGGGGCAGAGATCAATACAGCTCCGGAGCACAGCTCTCACCCAGCTTCAGCTCCCACTGACTGCTGCAGCCTCTTAGCCAGCTCACAGCTCCTGCCAGATTATGTCCTCTGCTGCTGCACACTCTTCCTTCAACCTGCTCCTCACCCTTCTGGCACGGGTTCAGGAGCAGGGAGGTAAGGCACTCAGGCTCTCAGCCCACGGCACGTTTAAATAGTGGGGCCCCCCCAATAGAAGAACCCTTCTGAGGGAAGGGAAGGACAGAGAGAGAACAAGAGGGAAAGGCAGAACTGGGACCCCTCCAGCAGCAGCAGATCTTCACCTAAGAATAAATCAAAAAGGACTAAATCAAAAGAGAAGAAAAAATCAACCCCAAACAAACAAAGCTCTGCTTATTTGATCTCCCTGAGCCCAGTCCCGGGCTCAGAACCTCCAAGCTGCTTGGAGACTGAAAGTACTGGTGATAGGGGGTGGTTCATATCTACTTATACCGGTGACATCAAAGTGATGAAATCTTTCAGTCTCCAAAGCTGCTGGTGGAGGTTGACAACTCTCTATGGTTCCGGGACTGGACTAGAGGGACGCTAAGGAACATGGCTTTAGACAAGGAAGATCTTGTCTTACTAATCTGTTATGTTTTTTTGAAGGAGTGAATAATCAGGTGGACAAAGGTGAGTCAGTTCATATTGTGTATCTGGACTTTCAGAAAGCCTTTGACAAGGTCCCTCATCAGAGACTTTTGGCAAAACTAAAGAGTCATGGGATAGGAGGCAGTGTACTATTGTGGATCAGGAACTGGTTAAAAGATAGAAAGTAAAGGGTAGGGCTAAATGGCTAATTTTCCCAATGGAGAAAGGTGAATAGTGGTGTACCCAAGGGATCTGTGCTGGGTCCGCTGCTTTTTGACATATTCATAAATGACCTGGAAATTGGAATAACGAGTGAGGTTATCAAATTTGCAGATGACACAAAACTATTTAAAGTTGTTAAAACCCAAGAGGATTGTGGAAAATTGCAAGAGGATCTTGATAAATTGGAAGACTGGGCATCAAAATGGCAGATGAAATTTAATGTGGACAAGTGCAAGGTTATGCACCTAGGGAAGAACAACCCAAACTATGGTTACACGATGCAAGGTTCCACATTAGGAACCACCACCCAGGAAAAAGATTTAGGCGTCATTGTGGATACCATGTTAAAACCCTCGGCCCAGTGTGCAGCGGCGGCCAAGAGAGCAAATAGAATGCTAGGTATGATAAGGAAAGGAATGGAAAATAAAACAAAAGATATTATAATGCCTCTATATCGTTCCATGGTGAGACCGCACCTTGAATATTGTGTGCAATTCTGGTCGCCGTATCTTAAAAAGGATATAGCGATTTTAGAAAAGGTTCAGAGAAGAGCCACCAAAATGGTAAAGGGGATGGAAGGATACTCCTATGAAGAAAGGCTAAAAAGGTTAGGGCTCTTTAACCTGGAAAAGAGACGGCTGAGAGGAGATATGATAGAAGTCTATAAATTAATGAACGGAGTGGAACGGGTAAACGTAGATCGATTGTTTACCTTATCAGAATATAGAAAGACTAGGGGACATGCAATGAAGCTACAGGGTAAACTATTCAAAACTAATAAAAGAAATATTTTTTCACTCAACGTGTAATCAAACTCTGGAATTTGTTACCGGAGGATGTAGTAAAGGCTGTTAGTGTAGCTGGGTTTTAAAAAAGGTTTGGACAAGTTCCTGGAGGAAAGGTCCATAAACCATTATTAAGAAGGGACCCAGGATATCAATGCTTGAACCAATACAAGCATTGTGGAACCTGTGTCCCTTGGGGAAACTGCTAGATACATATGACCTAGATTGGCCACTGTTGGAAACAGAATACTGGGCTTGATGGACCTTGGTCTGACCCAGTATGGCATATCTTATGTTCTTATGATGCAATAATAAATTCAATACATAGCACAAGGTTGGAAAAAGATTCTTTGAATATCAATCTAGGTCTGAGTCTCTACACAGTAGACTAAGCATATGGCATTCCATTTCAAGAGCAAGAGTTACCTATTGTAAAATCTTTGAAACCCATATTAAAGGGATAGAAGAGACTATAATGAGATGGTAATCTCTTGGGGATAAGGGCAAGATTTATTGTTTGATTTACTACAATAGTTATCAATTCGTAAACTCTGATCATCAGTCAGTGTTGTATGATATCATTTGCTGTACTATGGCAGCTGACCACTAAATTCTTCATAAAATACTTCCAATAGAAAATGTTTTAAAATTTAATTATGGTCACATTTTTTTTGTTCAAAGAAAAGCATGTGGCAAATGTAGTAAGCCTGAAGCCAAACATTCTGAATTTACTCAGTATCATCAGTTGTCCTGCAACAAGGAATCTGCACCAGCAGGACCTACTAAACTCCCCTCCAACTCCCCAGATGTCACTATTTTAATACATCAACTTAAAGCGCATACATCTAATAGACAAGGTGACAAAGAGGCTCTGAGTGGTACTACTGAAATTAGGAATTGATCATTGACTCCCAAAGGCTGGCCATCTGTAACTCATTAATGACAAAGAACTGCAAGACGCCACAGAAACACTTTCTCCTTCCAAATTAAGCTTTGATATTGTACATGTAGCAACCCTCCTTTTTAGTTTAAACCAAATTTTCATCCATAAAGTTCCAGATTTTTGGAAAGCTGAAAATCTATTTAAACCAATTCTCACCCTAATTTTATCACCTAAAGTAGCTGTTTTTTAAAACTCATGATTATAATCACAGCAGCCAAGCACAGCCTCTTAGCAAAGAAAATACTGCATTTTCAGGCAGGGCACAGACTGCGGACACCTCTGACATTTGGAGGCGTACACAAAATGGATCACACATCCTGTCCTTGCAAAGACTGGAGTCCTGTACTGTAGTAATAATTCTGGAGTTCTAGGCAAATGTTTAAGAACCAAGAGTGAGAATGAGCAATGGCGGCTGTGGGTAGTGGAGAGTAAACACGTGTGCTCAGAAAAGGGAGGGAGTAAGTAATGAGGGCTCTGGATGATGATAGTACTAACTGTATCTTGTGCAAGCACAAGAAGAAATTTCTTCTTCTTGGACTGTCAAAAAGTATACAAAATACAGATAGGAGTTCTACAATACCTATCCTTCATATTTCACACGAAAATGGAGTTGCTTCCCAGTAAGGTGACATTTTACCTACCAGATAATGTCCTTTCCTTTACTTGAGTCCTGCTAGTTCAGTCTAGACAAGTGGACTATGTTCTCCTATCAGCAGATTAGTGAAGAAATAGAATCAATGAAATGTCCAGTTTTCAATGACATCAATCCCATGCCTCTATTAGCCTTAGCCACTAGAGGGCAACTCAGTATCTGTCCCAAAGAATATGGGAAACTATGGCCAACCTCACACAACCTCAACAAGGGCGACAATGATTAATCAAACAATAGAGAAACTATGAACAGGAGAGATTGAACAGAAGGCTGTGAGTAAGATATGGACCTGCAGAGCCAAGCATAGAAATCATAGTGGACCAAGGTACCGCCGATAACATAACATAACCGCCGACAATTCTAGGGACAAGTCCTGGACTGGTCTAGCAGGACTCAAGGGCAGGACATTATCTGTTAAGTAAAGTCACCTTCCATATTATCCTGCTAGTTCAGTCCATACAAGTGGGACATACCAAAGCTACACCTCCACTGGGCGAAAGGAAGATATAGCAGCTCGAAAAACCTTCGAGCTAAGGCCGTGTCTGCCTGAGCGTGGGGATCCAAGCAATAATACTTGAGAAAAAGGTGGAAAATGATGCCCACGTTGCCACCAACAAATGTCTGCAGAGGCTACCGAGCTATGCCCTACTCATGAGGATGCTTGCACTAGAGTAGAATGGGCACGCAAACCCTTCAGAACTGGCAGATTTCATAACAGATACGCCAAGGCAACTGCATCCTTGCCAGCACCCCAAGGAAACTTGGCTGCTAAGACTCTTGCGTAGGCTAGCAAACAGCATAAAGGATGACTGGACTTACGAAAGGAATTCGTAACCTCCAAGTACCAAAGAAGCAACCTCCAGACATCCACAAGGCGAAGATTCTTTCTTTCCCTCTACACTGCTCCTTAGAAAAGGAGCCCAAATAGAATTGGTCAACTTCTCAGAGTGGAAATTAGCATGAAAAGGAAAATTCACTCCATCACAACCACATGTGCTTCTTATAAATATGTGCTTAATGTTTGATTATCAGAAATACACCAGGGTCTCAGCAAACACGGGCATACGGTGAAAACGTGACCAGAAAACAATCTGTGCCACATACACCAACAGAAAGCCCATTAACATAAGTGACCCGGTAAGTGGCAGCTAGCAATACCCATACCATGCGCTTGAATGAAAAAATAGCAAACACTTAGCTTTAAAAAAGGAGCATGGGAATGCAACAGACGCCAGCCACCGTCCCCGACGTTACCACAAAAGAGCCCTCAAACGTTTCGCAGGATCAACCCGCTGCCTCAGGGGAATCTAAAAAGACAAGCAAAAACAAACATCCCAATTTTACATCATTTTGTTTTACTACAAAAAAACACACCTAAAACCAGCTTCAAAAAATTAAAAACCACAACTCAACCAACAACCTGCCAGCTACCCTTAAACAACGCTGTGCAGAAAAACGCCGCCCATGCGCACTCAAACCCATTGTCTCATTTTAAATGGAAGGGAAACCCCCCTACGTAGTATCAAAGCTCCACCTCCAAATCACAGACATACCGCCCAATCAATACGAAGATTTAAACCCTCCGGGGCCACTGTGTTAAGCCGATAAATCCAATTTTGCTCGCGCAGCAAAAGGGTTTGTTCCCTACTCTTACCATCACATCCAGATAAAACCTGCTCCAAACAAAAACATCCCATATCATGAAAAGAATGTTGAAACTCCAAAAAATGTGGCACCAAAGGTGCCTCCCGGACCCCACAACGGAGCCTACTCTTATGCTCTAGAATCCTTTTTCGAAAGGGCCGGCAGGTACTTCCTACATACATCAACTGGCATGGACAGCGGATTCCATACACAACAAAAGAGGAATCGCAAGACGTGCAATCTTTTAGCTTATACCGAGTACCATGATACTCAAAAGAGGAAGTTGCCCATGACAACTCACAAGCTAAACAATGCCCACAAATAGTATGACCTCCAACACTCTCAGCCCGCTCTCCTGAGGAATTCAGCAGCTCACGCTAATTACGCTGGCGCTGCCACACGCACCTAACAACCTGATTTTCCAACCCAGGGACCGTGTGCACCACAGCCAGATGCTTACGAACAATGTGTTGAATACTAAAGCTCAAAGGCGAGTACTTGGAAACAAAATTAACAGATTCCGTATCCAATCCAGCCCGTTTGTCCTTAGGAGTTAACAACAAGGACCGATTGTTAAACAAGGCCCTCTTATACGCGTTCCCAACCATCCGTTTCGGATAACCCCGAGCCAAAAAACCTTGCGCCAAAAGCTTAGACTTACATTTAAAATCCCCCACATCCGAACAGTTCCGCCTATACCGGATGAACTGGGAAAAAGGCAGACTATTTCTAAGGGCCACCGGATGCGCGCTAGAATAATGCAGTAAGGTATTCCTATCGGTCGGCTTTCTATGAACTGAGGTAATCCAACCCTGACTACTTTTACATACCTCAACATCCAAAAACACAATTTTCTGAAAACTGCAAACACTCGTAAAACGGATATTCCCGTCACAACCATTTAGCAACTGCACAAACACCTGGAACTCCTCCATCCTACCCCCCCATAACAAGAAAATATCGTCAATAAACCTATGCCATAACCAAACATGAGCAGAAAAAGGAGACTGACCCAACCACACAGCCTCAAACCGGGCCATGTACAGATTGGCCACCAAGGGGGCCATGTCGCCCACATCGCGACCCCAGCTAACTGATGATAAAGAGACCCTTCAAATTGAAAATAATTTTCAAAAATAGCCAACTGAGCTAGCTGCTTGATAAACTTGACCATGTCAGAACCAACATCCCCCCGTCGCAAAAGACATTCCTCAACAACATCCACCGCCGCAGCCTGGGGGATCGAGGTGTATAACGAGACCACGTCCAATGTGGCAAGCAGAATATCAGCAGAACCAGCCAACTCAGAATGCTCCTGCAAGATGTTTAAAAAATGCATGGTATCACGAATATAAGCAGGAATCTTCAATAACATAGGTCTCAAAAAATAATCCACAAACACTGAGAGGGGCTCAAGAATCGTCCCACTAGTGGACACGATGGGACGCCCCGGTGGCCGCTGCATGTTTTTATGTACCTTAGGCAACAGAGAGAACTTCGCCAACGTGGGACTGCGAATGTTCAAAAAAGAATGCTCTTTTTTAGAAATTAATTTGGACAAAAGAGCAGAAGTGGTCAGATCTGAAATGGCTCAAGAACAAAGCACCAGGCAATGATAGCATTCCCATAGAAGTATTACAGCAATCTGATTTATTTATTTATTTATTTTATTTATTTATATTCTCTTATATACCGCGCTATTCTGCATCAGTGCGGTTTACATTGAACAAACTGAAATGACATTGAACAGGGCATTATAACTTGGAGATAACTATTTTACAGGGAACATGGGCTATGGAGGGTTAAGTGGCTTGCCCAAGACCACAAGGAGCACCTGTGGGACTAGAAACCCAAGTCCTTCCGGTCCAAGGTTGCTGTCCTCTAGTGGGATTTGGACCTTCCGGCCTGAAGTACCCTGCCCCAACCACTAGGCCACTCCTCCACTGATGCAGCTGTTACCATACTTACAAGGCTCTGCGCCAAGAAATATGGAAGACATCATCATGGCCAACTGACTGGAAAAGATCTGTGTTTATACCAATACTAAAGAAAGGTGATCCAACTGACTGTGGAAATTATCGCACAATCGCTCTGATCCCACATGCCAGCAAGATTCTACTGAAGATTATTCAAAAGAGACTACAACCATACCTGGAAAGCACAGTTACTTACCTGTAACAGGTGATCTCTGGGAACAGCAGGAATAAGTCTTCACATATGGGTACGTCGGTACCGACGGAGCCTGCACGGGAACGCTCCCCAGCATCCAAAAAGAAAGCCTTTTGGAGCATCCCACACGCATGTGCGTTGCCTTCCCGCCCATTCACTTCCCTCTCATCAGTTGGGTTTGTAGCTGAGACCAAAGGAGGGAAGTAGACAAATTAGAGAGAGAGAGAGAGAGAGAGAGAGAGAACAACTCCTAGGGGAGGTGGGTGGGTGGGTTGTGAAGACTTATTCCTGCTGTTCCCAGAGATCACCTGTTACAGGTAAGTAACTGTGCTATCTCCAGGAACAAGCAGGAATGAGTCTTCACATATGGGGCCTCTCAAGCTAGAGATGCCTAGAGGAGGTCCCAGCATGTTGCAAATCTAATAGATGGGCCATGCTATTTCCCAGAATCTCCGGCATCCAAGGGATGGAGGGTAGGAGTTGAATTAGAAGGGGTGTGTTGTGGAACAGCTTGACTAAACAAGGCGTCTAGAGGGGAGTCCTTGTGTAGATAATAAATGTTAGTAAAAATTGAATTTCAATTTTCTAATGTGGACCTCACTCAAAAGTATTGCGAAGTATTCGTTGAGGGTAATATGGTCTGGTGCTAAGAGCCAGTACATTATCCCCAAAGAATTACCTCACTGTGAAGTAGAGGAAAATAAATTTTGCAATACAGGGAGAGGTCAGAAGCCTTAATGGCTAGAACTAATCCTAGAGGAAAAGACTGAGGGAGTTTAATGAGGTTGGACTTTGGAGGAGAAGCAAAAGCTTCTGTAGGCCAAAGTTTGAAGATCTTTGTCTTTGGAGCGGAATAAGGCTCTAGGAAAGAGAGGAGGTAAATCCGACTGGTTTGCAGAAAAAGGATGGGTCTTTAAGACCCCTCTATGGAAGTGAAAGAAAGAAACATTTGTAGTAGGCGGTGTAGCCTCCAATTTCTTGAAGATCAGTAATGTCTTTCCTAAGTGATGTCACTTAGGATAATGACTTTACATGAAGAGCTTCAGATGTACCATAACCGGAAGGTTACGGTAAAATAAGGTAGTTTCTAATTCCTGTAGAAATTGGTTGTCCAATGGTATGCTGGAACAGCATTAATATGGACAGTAACAAATCTTTCAGAGTCAGATATATGTGTTTATATAAACATATAAACATATATACATACATATATACATACATATACATACATACATACATAAGAGATTCACTTAATAACAAGAAGGGGTAAGACCTGCTTGAGAATATGGATAGAGATCCCCTTACTGGTTACACGTGGAAGAACCATGAAGAAGGTTACATGGAAACCAGTGGAATGTTCCTAGTCAGAAGAAGAGGTCTAGATTTCTTTAAAAATTCTAGACTTTGAATAACCAGAAATGGAGACCAACGTGAAGGGGTTCAGAGGAGATTCTTAGTCTTAAGACAAGTCTGGATCCTTCTATAACTTCAGTGGAGAAAAAGACGCAATATAAGGGGATACCATGTTTGCCCCTCTATGAGGGCAAAGCACAGTTACTTACCTGTAACAGGTGATCTCTGGGAACAGCAGGAATAAGTCTTCACATATGGGTACATCGGTACAGACGGAGCCTGCGCGGGAACGCTCCCCAGCTTCCCAAAAAGGAAAGCTTTTGGGAGCATCCCACAGCGCCTGCGCGCTGCCTTCCCGCCTTTCCTAACCAACTCTCCTCAGTTCGAGTTTAAAGCTGAGACAATAGAGAGAGAGGAAAGGAAAGATAGAAAAGAGATACAACTCCTAGGGGAGGTGGGTGGGTTGTGAAGACTTATTCCTGCTGTTCCCAGAGATCACCTGTTACAGGTAAGTAACTGTGCTATCTCCAGGAACAAGCAGGAATGAGTCTTCACATATGGGGACTCCCTAGCTGAGATGCCTGGGAGATCCCCAAGGATATGAGACCCTGAAAGTGGTCTGCGTCCTCCTATGGATCTCAGGCATCCATCCAGGGAAGGAGGGCAGGAGTTGTTTAAGAATGGAACAGGTGTCTGAGGACAGCCTGACCAAACAAGGCATCCCGGCGGGAATCCTTGTCCAAGCAGTAATGGGCTGTGAAGGTATGAACAGAGGCCCAGGTGGCTGCTCGACAGATCTGTTCAATGGACACAGAATTTAGATGAGCCATAGAGGTGGCCATGGCCCTCACATTATGAGCTGTGACATGGCTCTCCAGAGAAAGGTTCTTACTCTGGTAGGCGAAAGAAATACACTGAGCAATCCAATTGGACAGTGTTCTCTTAGAGACTGGAAGTCCCAAATGAGAAGGATCAAAAGCAACAAAAAGCTGGGAAGACTTTCTATGTTGCTGTGTCCTATGTAAGTAAAAAGCAAGAGCTCTTTTACAATCCAGAGTATGAAGATTCCTCTCTGCACTGGATGCATGAGGAGCTGGAAAAAAGACAGGTAAATATACCTCTTGATTAAGATGAAAAGGTGAGACCACTTTAGGCATAAAATGTGGATTTGTCCTAAGGACTACCTTGTCATGATGGAACCTTGTATACGGTGGATTAGCCACTAAGACCTGCAGTTCACTGATGCGGCGAGCAGAAGTGACCGCAATGAGGAAAATAACCTTCCAGGAAAGAAATTTCAAGGAGGTAGTGGCTAAGGGTTCAAAAGGTGGCTTCATAAGCTGACCAAGAACCAAATTTAAGTCCCATGCCACCGGAGGAGGCCTAATGGGAGGTTTAGTTAAAGTTAGGCCTCTCATGAATCTTGAAATAAGAGGATGAGAGGAGATAGGTTGTCCATTGATGGGCTTAAGGGATGCTGCAATAGCACTCAAATGGACTCTTACTGAATTTGTCTTAAGTCCTGCATTGGAGAGATGCAGGAGATAGTCTAACAAAGAAGTTAAAGGTAGTGCCAGAGGGTCAAGACCCTTTTCAGCACACCAAATGGAAAATCTTTTCCACTTAAAAGCATAGGAACGCCTGGTGGAAGGTTTCCTGGAAGCATGGAGGATATCCTTCACCTGCTGAGAAAGATTCAAGTCTTGAAGGTCTAGGCCTTCAGTAACCAAGCTCTGAGGTGAAGGGACTTGGGGTTTGGGTGCCACAAAGTCCCTTCCTCCTGAGACAGAAGGTCTGGAGCAGCTCCCATGTCCAGGGAGGGGGCTTGGGAGAGATGCAGAAGTAGAGGGTACCACACTTGGCGTGGCCAGCGTGGAGCTATGAGGATCATAGATCCTTGATCCCTCTGGAGTTTGAGCAGAGTCTTGGGAATCAAGGGAATGGGTGGAAAGGCATACAGGAAGCCCTGACCCCAATGAAGGAGGAAGGCATCCTTGGCCTGAACCCCCTGACATGGAAATCTGGAACAGAACCGGGGAAGTTTGGCATTCCACGGACTTGCAAAGAGGTCTATGTCCGGGGTTCCCCATTCTTGAAAGATTCTGAGTACCTGATCCATGTGCAGGGACCATTCGTGTGGAAGCAGAAGTCAACTGAGTCTGTCTGCCCAAGAGTTTTGGATTCCTGGGAGATATACTGCCAGGAGATGGATTTGATGCTCTCTGGCGAAGACCCATAATCTTAGAGCTTTGTTGCTTTCAGGATTTTATCCGAGATGTGGCCCGAGGTCTTTCCGTCACAGTGGTTCCTGAAAAGGAACCTAGCGCAAAGGAATTAGAGATCCTTCAATACCCTAAGGCTCCCAAGGAGGCAGCTACTTTACCTATTTCATGAGATCTTACATGATCCCCGAGGACAAGGACTTGAACCTCTGCAAGGGTTCCACGGAGAGACCAGCAGAGAACCCGGCCAGCTCCTTGGCCAGGTCTCACAAGTACATGCCCATGTACAGCTGGTAAGACTGGACACGGCAAGCAAGAATCGAGCCCTGGAAGCACTTTCTACCAAAACCATCGAGGTTCCAGGCCTCCCTGCCAGGGGGCACCGTGGAGTGCATCTTCTGACTTTTCAGGCGATGCATGGTCGATTCCACCACCATGGAATGGTGTGGTAGCTGCGCCTTCTGAAAGCCAGGGCTCTTCTGGAGTCGATAGATAGAATCGACCCGCTTGCTTAGAACCGGCGCCGAGGCCGGTGCCTCCCACATCCGGAAGAGGAGCCGTTCCAGCATTGGAGGAACCGGAACAGTAAAGGCCTCCTTCGGAGGAGAGTCATACTGTAGGGCCTCGAGCTCCTCGGCTCGAGGCTCCTCCTCGGGGTCCGCAGGGATAGCCAACGCAGTGTCCATATCCCGGACGAACTCCGAGAACCAGGTATTCTCCAGAGGGGATCTACTCCGGGGTTCAGACTGCGGTGAGTCCAACGGGACGCACCGAGTCCTGAAGGTGTCGGGGGACTCCTCGTCCTCCGTCTCCAAGGCAGACTCGTCCGATGAGGAATCGGGGTCCGACCTCGCGGAGCCTGTGAGCACCCGCCCCGACGCCGAAGGCACCGGCGTCGACACCCTCGGTCCCGAACGGGAGGTCGAGGGAGACCGTGACCGAGGTCGACCTCGAGCCTTTATGGTCTTGAGTATTGGCTCGGTCTCCGGGGTCAACTTCGATGTCGATGTCCCGGTGGTTGGGGCAGATGCGTCAAACAGGCTGGCCATCAGTGCCCGCTGCTGTTCCATGAAGGCAGACAGTCTGCTCTCCAAGGCTGTCAGCCTGAGACCCAGCTCAGGAGACTCAGCAGCCCCCGACTCGGGCCCAATGTCGGCTCTCTGGGAGGAGAGTCCACGAGGACTACAGGACTTATGTGTCCAGCAGACTCCGGCTCCACTTGAGGTACTTTGGGAGGCTTCTCCTGTTCCACGGGCCCGGGGCGTTGGTCGGGGGTCTGAGACCTAGCTCTCGAGGAGCCAGGGGCCTCTTCCGACGATGCCCTCGCGAGCCGCTTCTTCCTCTTTTGTTCCCGGGCGGGGGACCCCTGTCCGAGGAACCCCGACGGTGCTCGGGATCCGATTCCCGAGATGTCGAGGCCTCAGACGAGGTCCGGGCCCGGCCGGAGGCCAAATCAGAGAAAAGCCTTTCCTTTTGGTACTGACGACTTCGAAGCGCCTTGGAAGACATTTTTCAACATGGTCCAAAGGTCTTAGGATCGTGGTCAGGACCGAGGCACCGAAGGCAGCAGTCGTGTGTGTCGGTGAGAGACATTAGTTTCTTGCACCAATCACACTTTTTGAACCCACTGGAAGCCATCGGGGAAAAAAAAGAGAGTCCCCGCGAGGTCAAAGGACCGGCCTTCCAGGGAAAAAAAAAAGGGCGCGAACGCCAGCCACGAAGGGCAAAAACTGAAAAAGAAGATCGGGCTCGATACTGGTGTACCGAACCCGGCGGGAGGGGAACCGGCATCGAACCGGAGAAAGAATAACGAAGGAATCGCGAAAAAATCTAACTATTTTCCGGGAGGACTAGGACACACGTCCGGTGGACTTCACGGAAAAAGAGAGACTGAGCAAGATGGCACCTTTAGGCGGGAAGGGAACCGCGCATGCGTGCCTGCATTCCCAAAGGCTTTCTTGGAAAGCTGGAGAAATGCTCCGCAAGGGCTCCATCGACGTCGATGTCACCCATATGTGAGAACTGACTTCCTGCTTGGTCCTGGAGAGCTTATGTTAAGGATGTGGGAAACACCTTTAACCACATCCCCTGATTCCTGAAGACTCGACACCATGTATCGAGTTCCTCCTTGTCCTGGCTTTCAGAAGACTCAATTACACCATTCCATGGTGGTAGAATCAGCCATGAGACGGATGAAGAGTGCAAAGAGGCACGCATCTAATCCTCCAGGATGTGAATGTAGAACTCTCGATGCCTTTGGACGTTGATACTTTTAGGTTTCCATGCTTTCTGCTAGGATCAGTTCCTATATCTTGTATATGGGAATGTTCCTTAAGGAGGTCACAGGAGACTTAGAGCTTATGAGCCCTCTTCTTCCTGATGACAAAAGGCAAGATTATCTTGCACTTGTTAAACATGCTCAGAATGTTTCCAAGTTTGTGAATCGTGCAGCCTTTGACTGCTTTGAATGCATAAGCAGAACCTCTGCTATTGCCATAGGTGCACAACGAACTGCCTGGCTTCAGGCATCTGACTTGGAAATCTGGGTACAGGACAAATTGGGGAATATACCTTGCACAGGAGAGAATCTCTCTGGCAAAAATTGGCAGGAGAAAGCTAATGAAATAGATGCCGATAATATCACTTTGGATAGATTGTCCAAGTCTACAGCTGATCTTGCGAGAAAAAAGTCCTCTAGGAAGCCGTTCTTCAATAAGAAGACGTTCTATCCCTCCTATACCCAAGTAGGGACATTGTCCAGGTCAGTCTGCCCAAAAGGGACAGCAACAGTAACCTAGGCAACAAAGGAAGCCAAAAGCTGCTAAGCCTCAACCGGCTCAGCAGACTCAGCCTCCACAGGGGCTTTGACTCCTGTCTAGAGAACTTTTCTTTCCTGGCCTTGAACGGACTAGAGCCCTCCACCATTCTGGGAAGGTTATGTCACTTTGCCCCCAGATGATGTCAGAAAACAGCAGAAAATTGGACTCTGTCCATTGTACGAGAGGGATACAAGCTTTATTTCCTCAGCATGCCCCCTCCTACAATAATAAGGCAGTTCAATTCTCAGGCATCTCTCAACGACCTGTTAGGCCAAGAAGTCACAATGCTCCTTGCTCAAGGAGCAATAGAAGAGTTACCCATTCCCCAACAGGGTACAGGGTTCTACTCCCCCTATTTCCTTATTCCAAAGAAACAGGAGGACACAGACCCATTCTAGACCTCAGAGAATTGAACAAATACCTGTTCCAAGAGAAGTTCAAAATGGTTTCTCTGGGAACTCTGCTGCCATACCTTCAAAGTCAGGATTGGCTTTGTTCTCTAGATCTCAAGGATGCATACACTCATGTTCTCATCCATCCAAGTCACAGGAAGTTCCTTCGAGTCCTGTTCCAAGGAAAGCACTACCAATACAGGGTTCTTCCCTTTGGCCTGGCTTCTGCACCAAGAGTGTTCACAAAATGCATGGCTGTGGTAGCAGCATTTCTCCGCACTGTAGGGATATTCGTCTTCCCTTACTTGAACGACTGGCTCATCCGAGCCCCTTCAGTGCCAGAAGCCAGTTCTGCTCTGTTTCGCACAATGCGCATCCTTCAGTATTTGGGACTTGTCAAACTTCCCAAAGTCCAACCTTGCTCCCACTCAATCCCTAGAGTTTATAGGAGCTCATCTGGATACCAGACAGAAAAGGCCTTTCTCCCACAGCCCCGCTGTCTTCACATTGTACAATTAGCTTCCCAAGCAGTGCTCAAACCTCATCTCACTGCTCGGGAAATGTTACAGTTGCTAGGCCACAGGGCATCCACTGTGCATGTGGTTCCTTATGCCCGCCTCCATATGAGAGCAGCCCAATGGACCTTATCCACTCAGTGGGACTCAGGCATCAGGTTGCCAGTCAGACAAAATAGCAAACTCAGATCGTCTTATTTTGTCCCTTCAATGGTGCCAGCCACCCAGAAACCTTCTGGTGGGGTCTCCTTTCCAACAACCCCTACCCCAGGCCACTCTAACAACAGATGCTTCTTAGGTGGGTTGGGGAGCCCACCTGCACGATCTCCCTACCCAGGGTACCTGGACTCCACAGGAGGCCTGTCTTCACATCAACCTCCTGGAGCTCAGAGCAATTTTCCTTGCTCTTCGAGTGTTTCACGTCCAGCTCAGCTACAAGACAGTCCTGGTTCAAACAGACAATCAGGTAGCCATGTTCTATGTGAACAAGCAGGGCGGAACAGGCTCTCTGTCGCTATGCAACAAAGCTTTGCGACTATGGGCCCTCGCCAGAGAGCATCAGATTCATCTCGTTGCGGTGTATCTTCCAGGCATTCAAAACTCTTGGGCAGACAAACTCAGTCGAGTTCTGCTTCCACACGAATGGTCTCTTCATGCAGACCAGGTGGCCCAAATATTCCAGATTTGGGGGATTCCGGACATAGACCTCTTTGCAAGTCCGCTGAATGCCAAACTTCCCCGGTTCTGTTCCAGGATTCCGGCTCGAGGTTGTCAGGCCAGGGATGCCTTCCTCCTTCACTGGGGTCAGGACTTCCTGTATGCCTTCCCACCCATTCCCCTAATTCCCAAAACCCTGTTCAAGCTTCAGAGAGACAAGGGTCATATGATCCTCATAGCTCCAGGGTAGCCTCGGCAAACGTGGTACCCTCTGCTCCTACATCTCTCTCAAGCTCCGCCTCTGGATTTGGCATCTGCTCCAGATCTTCTCCCAGGAGGACGGGATGCTGTGGCATCCCAATCCCCAGTCTCTGCATCTCAGGGTCTGGTTGCTGAAAGCCTAGAACTTCAGGATCTCAACCTTTCCCAGCAGGTAAAGGATATCCTTCATGTTTCTAGGAAACCCTCCACAAGACGCTCTTATGTATTTAAGTGGAAGAGGCTTACCATATGGTGCTCGCAAAAGGGTCTTAACCCTCTTGCGATACCTCTGGGATCAATACTAGATTATCTCCTTCATTTGTCAAATGCAGGGCTTAAGACCAATTCAGTGAGAGTCCATTTGAGTGCTATTGCAGCTTCTTTCAAGCCTCTAAATGGACAACCTATTTTCTCTTATAGCGAGATTTATGAGGGGCCTTCTGTTAACAAAGCCTCCCATTAAGCCACCACCAGTGGCATGGGACTTAAATCTGGTACTTGGGCAGCATATGAAACCACCGTTTGAACCTTTAGCCACTATCTCTTTAAAATTCCTTTCTTGGAATGTTATCTTCCTCATTACAATCACATCAGCACGTCGCATCAGTGAATTGCAAGCTTTAGTGGCTGATCCTCCTTATACAAGGTTCTACCATGATAAGGTAGTTCTTCGGACTCATCCACACTTTATGCCAAAGGTGGCTTCGCCTTTCCATTTAAACCAAGTGGTTTACCTTCCTGTATTCTTTCCAAGGCCTCACACGCTTCCAGTGCAGAAAGGAACCTTCATACCTTGGACTGTAAAAGAGCTTTAGCCTTTTACTTGCAAAGGACAAAGCCACATAGAAAATCTTCTCAACTCTTTGTTGCTTTTGATCCTAGTCATTTGGGACTTCCAGTCTCCACAAGGACACTGTCCAACTGGATTGCACAGTGTATATCCTTTGCCTATGAGAGTAAGAACCTTCCTCTTGAAGGCCATGTCACAGCTCACAATGTGAGAGCCATGGCAGCCTCAATGGCTCATCTTCATTCTGTCTAACGACGACATCTGTCGAGCAGCCACTTGAGCTTTGGTACATACCTTCACAGCCCACTACTGCTTAGACAAGGACTCCCGCCGGGATTCCTTGTTTGGTCAGGCTGTTCTTCAACACCTGTTCCAGACTTAATCAACTCCTACCCACCATCCCTGGTAGGATGCCAGAGATCCATGGGGGGGAAGTGGAGCCCTTTACCAAGGGCAAACAACTTCTTGGGGCCATCTCCCTGGCATCTGCAGCTAGGGAGTCCCCAAATGTGAAGACTACATTCCTGCTTGTTCCTGGAGATAGCATAGTTACTCACCTGTAACAGGTGATCTCCGGGAACAGCAGGAATTTAGTCTTCACAACCCACTCACCTCCCCTAGGGGTTGTATCTCTCTCTCTCTCTCTTTCCCACTCTTTTGTCTCAGCTATAAACTCAACTGGAGAGGGACAGTTGAGAAAGGCAGGAAGGCAGCGCACAGGCACTGTGGGATGCTCCCAAAAGCTTTCCTATTGGACGCTGGGGATTGTTCCCGCGCAGGCTCCGTCGGTACCGACGATACCCATATGTGAAGACTACATTCCTGCTTGTTCCTGGAGATTAAAGGTGTCCAGATCCCTGTTGATGTCTTTTAGGAACATGCCCATATAGAGCATGTAGGAGTTAATCCTGGATGCTAACATGCATGCCTGGAAACAACATCTTACATAAGCACTGAGTGTTCTCGACTCTCTTCCAGGTGGAACCGACAAGTGGTTCTTGGAACTCTTTATTCGGCACATCGCCGATTCAAACTACCATTGAGTGATGTGGGAGTTTAAGTTTCTGGAAACTTGGGAGAGTCCGGTACTTGATACACTGTATTGAGCCTCTTACCAGTTGGGGACACTGTGAGTGGGGCTTCCCACATGCAGAGCATTAGATCCTGGAGGATGCGATGCACCGGCACAGTAGCTGCTTCTTTGGGAGTCGGAGGGTATTGGAGAATTTCTAATTCCTCTGCCCTCGGTTCTTTCTTCGATACCATGGTGATAGAAAGGACTGCTGCCATGTCCCGGATGAAATCCTGGAAGGGCATGTCTTCTGAAGGAGACTGACACCGCTTGTGAGACAGCAATGTGTCTGATGGGATATCAAGAAGGTCCCGGGAATCAAGCGACTCCTGTTCAAACTCAAAGGAAATGGAGTCTGAGTCTGGGAGGAAGTCAAAGTATCGACGGTCCTCGGATGTGCCTCAATGGCCCTTGGATGTGGAAGGTCGATGCCAACATTGGTACTCCGAGACATTGGAATCAGGTGGTTTGTCAGCTTGAGACTGCTGAGCATCACCGGCATCAATCAGTGCCAGAGAAGGCATCAGTGTCAATGCTGAGGGTTTGGTGGCACCGATTCCGATACATGTACCGGTGCTTGTGTCTCCGGTTGGAGGCTGGGTGCCGACATATGCACTCCAGGTGCCCTTGATGATATCAGTATTGAGGCTACCAGGAGTGCTGCCAAACCTCTTTCTAATAGTCAGCATGCACTGATCTAAAGAAACTGCTGATGCCTGGGTGGATTCAGTAGCAGGACTTTGGGCCACCGTCCCAGAGCATGGTACCGGTAGCTCTCCGGAGGTTGATGTCTCGGGAGCATCCTGGAGCCCTACCTATGCTTTGGAGGAAGGATCCTCTCACTGGGGCTGTTTGGCTGGCTGATCAGCATCTGAGGCACCCCTAGGGGAGTCTCGATGCTTATGGGACTTTTTTCTATTATCAGTCTTGGATGCCGATATCAATGATTCGGACTTACCCTTGTGTTTGGACTTCAAGGATACCTGCAACCCACGCAAAGTAGTGGAGGCCTTCTATGATCTGGAAGCCACCGAAACAGAATCCGAGGCAAACAAAATTCCAAATTGTCTGGTTCTGTTTTGCAGGACTCTCCTTGTCATTTGTTGACAGAGGGGTTAAGTAGTGGGCTGGTGCTCGGAGTCAAAACATTTAAGGTATCAGTCATGTTTGTCTGGGACTGAAATTGTGTCTGAGCACTTTCTACATTTCTTAAACCCACTATGTGGTTTATCCATGCCTTACTGGTGAACTTCTGGTGATCAGAAAAGGCAATGGAGGCCTGGAGACCTAAATTGGCAGTAAAAACCGCGATGAAAAAAATAAAAATAAAAGTATATTCAGGACCGTTAGCAGTTTGATGGTACTGGCATTGACGGGAAAGCAGAAGCACAACTATTGAAGAAATTAAGCATTTTTCAGCAGTGACAGGAAACAGAGTGACCTGTTGGCTCCGTGGAAAACGAAGAACTGAGGAGAGGAAAAGGGAAGGTGGGAAGGCAGACTCACAGACACGATGGAGTGCTGCCAAAGGCTTTCCTATTGGATGCTAGGGAGCGTTCCCGCACGGGCTCAGTCGGTGACATTTATCCATACGTGCAGACTGCATTCCTGCTTGTTCCTGGAGATAATACTATCTAGATGGTATTATACTTAGTTTGCTGAATGAGATGTGGAGAAAGTAGTTACTCAACTGTAACAGGTGTTCTCCAGGAGCAGCAGGAATCAGTCCTCACATATGGGTGACATTGACGTCGATGGAGCCCTTGCGGAGCATTTCCCCTGCTTTCCAAGAAAGCCTTTGGGAATGCAGGCACGCATGCGCGGTTCCCTTCCTGCCTAAAGGTGCCATCTTGCTCAGTCAAATGACATAGCTAAAAACAGCACACAAAAATGTAAAAATAACCTATTACAACTGCAACTCCCAGGGGAGGAGGGAGGGTTGTGAGGACTGATTCCTGCTGCTCCTGGAGAACACCTGTTACAGGTGAGTAACTACTCTTTCTCCAGGACCAAGCAGGAAGTCAGTCCTCACATATGGGTGACTCCCTAGCTCTGGGCTACCAAGGAACCCAGGCTTAACAAGAGAACTCCCTCTAGTCCCAGCATCAAAGAAAGGCTTTTCACTGACAGAACCTCCACCGGTAGCCCAACGGAGGGCTGGAGTTGCCTAAACTTCAAAGAGATTCCAGAGTACTGCTTGGCCAAAAGCACTGTCCCTACGGGACTCCCTATCCAGACAGTAATGGGCCGCAAAAGTCTGGCTTGAGGACCAAATTGCAGCCCTGCAGATGTCCACCAACGGTACAGAGCGGAGGTCAGCCACTGAGGCAGCCATTGCCCTGACACGATGGGCCGTGACCCGACCCTGCAAAGGAAGGTCAGCTGCCCTGTAAGCCCAGGTGATACAGTCAGCTACCCAGGTGGACAAGGTACGCTTGGACACAGCTAACCCCAAATTTTAGGGTCAAAAGATATGAAGAGCTGAGTAGCCCTTCTATGTCCCTGCGTACGGTCAAGTTAGAAGGATAAGGCCCTCCTACAGTCCAGGGTATGCAGGACTGCTTCAGCCTGGCTTGCATGAGGCCTAGGGAAGAATGTCAGAAGAACCACCTCCTGGTCAAGGTGGAAAAAGGAGACAACTTTAGGAAGGAACTTAGGATGAGTCCTAAGGACTACTCTGTTCCTATAGAAGCGAGTGTAGGATCTGTCACAGACCAGGGCCTGTAGCTCACTCACACGCCTAGCCGAGGTCCACTGAGTTCTGAGGCACCACTGGGCAGGCCTCATGTGGAGTCGGGCATTTGGAGTCACATGCACTGTCGATGCTATGTGGCCCAGGAGTCTCAGACAGAGTCCAGAAACCAGTGGCATGCTGAGAAACTGGTTTGCCAAGGCCATCAGTCTTTGGGCTCTGTCCTCTAGCAAGTAAGCCTTTGCTTGCAGAGAGTCTAGCCTTGCTCCTATGAACTCTAGGTTCTGGGAGGGGAGCAAAGTGGACTTTGCGAAGTTTATGAAAAACCCTAGGTGTTGAAGTAGAGAGATAGTTCGGAGGGTGGCTTGTCTGGCCTCCTGACACATCTGACCCCTGATGAGCCAGTTGTCCAGGTAGGGGAAGACAAAGATACCTTGATTTCTTAAGTAGGCCGCCACAACTGCCAGACACTTTGTAAAGACTCTGTGGCGGAGGTGAGGCCAAAGGGCAGTACCCTGTACTGATAATGGTTTCCTCCCACAATGAACCTGAGGTACTTTCTGTGGTCTGGATGGATGAGGATGTGAGTGTACGCATCCTTTAGATCCAAGGAGCATAGCCAATCTCCCTGCTGGAGGTAGGGCAGTAATGTTCCAAGAGTAAGCATCTTGAACTTTTCTTTCTCCAAGAAAAAAATGCAATGTGTGCCTTCGAGTCAGTCCTGACTCCTGGCGACCCAGAAGCTCCTGGGTTTTCTTGGCAGTGTCACCGGAAGTAGATTGCCAGGCCTTTCTTCCAAGGCATTGGAGGGTTAAGTGACTTGCCCAAGGCCACAAGGAATGCTAGTGGGAATCAAACCCTGGTTGCTTGGTTACCAAGCCAGTGTTCTAACCACTAGGCTACTCCTCCACTCTTTCTCCAAGAAGTTGTTTAGATTTCTGAGGTCGAGAATAGGCCTGAGGCCTCCGGTTCTCTTTGGTACCAGGAAGTACCTGGAGTAGAAACCGTGACCTTGAAGGTGGGGAGGCACAGGCTCCACCGCCTTGTCTCGCAACAGACCCTGAAGCTCCTGCAGGAGGAGGGCTGTATGGAGAGGAGGCCGTGGAGGCTCTCCTGGGAAGTAGGGAGGAGGCAACTGATGAAAATGAAGCATGTAGTCCTTGTGGACTATGCTTAGGACCCAATTGTCTCCTGTAATGGGTGGCCACCGGTGGGTAAACAGGGCTAGTCGACCTCCTGTACAGGGATGGGACAGCAGAGACGGAGAGGCTATGCCTTGAGAGTCAAAAACCCCCACCCTGCTGAGTGGGAGCGGGAGCAGGAGCCGGAGGCTTGGGGGCCTTCTGCCTACGGGGCCCATGTCCCTGCCCCTTGGCCTGCTGACCCTGTGGGGGAGCGGGGGAGGCCTGGTAAGTTGGGAACTGTTTGTAGGCAGTCGCCTTCCTCGGGTAAAAGGGCTTTTTACCCGAGCCCTTCTTCTTATGTGAAGGGGCAGAAGTCTTTCTAGACGGCCTTGTCCTCGTAAGGTGCTCGGTCTCGAGCTCAGCAGCCTTCTCGGCCATGGGCTTGCCAAAAAGGTTCTCGGCAAGGGACATTGACCAACTTGTCTTGTACCCATGGCTCGAGGTCCGATGACTGCAGCCATGCCTGGCGTCGAGCCGCGATGCCGGCTGCCGCAACACGGGCCGAAACCTCAGAGCCATCGTAGGCTGCTCAGGACATGAACTTAGAGCATTCCCGGATCCCCGAAAACAAGGACTTGAACCTCTGCAAAGGTTCCCCGGAGAGACCAGCAGAGAACCCGGCAAGCTCCTTTGCCAGGTCCCGCAAGTACATGCCCATGTACAGCTGGTAAGACTGGACACGGCAAGCAAGCATTGAGCCCTGGAAGCACTTTCTACCAAACGCATCGAGGTTCCAGGCCTCCCGTCCGGGAGGCACCGCGGAGTGCATCTTCTGGATTTTCAGACGATGCTTGGCCGATTCGACCACCATGGAATGGTGCGGTAGCTGCGCCTTCTGAAAACCAGGGCTCTTACGGAGTCGATAAATGGAATCGACCCGCTTGCTTAGAACCGGCGCCGAAGCCAGTGCCTCCCACATCCGGAAGAGGAGCCGTTCCAGCATCGGAGGAACCGGCACAGTAAAGGCCTCCTTCGGAGGAGAGTCATACTGGAGGGCCTCAAGCTCTTCGGCTCGTGGCTCCTCCTCGGGGTCTGCCGGGATCGCCAAAGCAGTGGCCATATCCCGAACAAACTCCGAGAACCGAGTATCCTCCGGAGGGGATCTACTCCGGGGCTCAGACTGCGGCGAGTCCAACGGGACGCACCGAGTCTTGAAGGTATCGGGGGACTCCTCGTCCTCCGTCTCCCAGGCAGACTCATCCGAAGAAGAGTCTGGCTCCGATAGCGCGGGGCCTGGCAGCACCCGCCCCGACGCCGAAGGCACCGGCGTCGACGCCCTCGGTCCCGACCGGGAGGTCGATAGTGACTGCGACCGAGGATGACCTCAAGCCGTCATGGTCTCGAGTATCGGCTCGGTGTCCGGGGTCGACTTCGACGTCGATGTCCCGGTGGTCGGGGCAGATGCGCCAGCAAGGCTGGCCATCAGCACCCGCTGCTGATCCATGAAGGCAGACAGTCTGCACTCCAAAGCTGTCAGCCTGAGACCCAGCTCAGGAGACTCAGCAGCCACTGACTCAGGCTCGGACGTCGTCTCCCTGGGAGGAGAGTCCTCGAGGACAACAGGACTTACGTGTCCAGCAGACTCTGGCTCCACACGAGGTACTTTTGATGGCTTCTCCTGTTCCACGGGCCCGGGACGGTAGTCGGGGGTCCGAGACCTAGCCCTCGAGGAGCCAAGGAGCTCCTCCGACGACGCCCTCGCGAGCCGCTTCTTCCTCTTTCGCTCCCGCTCGGGGGACCCCCTGTCCGAGGAACCCCGACGATGCTCAGGGTCAGACTCCCGAGACGTCGAGGCCTCAGACGAGGTCCGGGCCCGGCCGGAGGCCGAATCAGAGAAAAGCCTTTCCTTTTGGTGCTGACGACTTCCCAGTGCCTTAGTGGACATTTTTCCACACGGTCCACAGATCTGAGGATCATGATCAGGACCGAGGCACCGAAGGCAGCAGTCGTGTGTGTCGGTGAGAGACATTAGTTTCTTGCACCGATCACACTTCTTAAAACCACTGGAAGCCATTGGGGAAAAAAAGAGCCCCTGCGAGGTCAAAGGACCGGCCTTCCAGGGAAAAAGAAAAAAGGGCACGAACGCCAGCCACGAAGGGCAAAAACCGAAAAAATAGGATCGGGCTCGATACCGGTGTACCGAACCCGGCGAGAAGGGGAACCGGCATCGAACCGGAGAAAAAAAAACACGAAGGAATCGCAGAAATTCGAAGAAAAATCTAACTATTTTCCGGGTGAACTAGGACAAACGTCCGACGGGCTCCACGGAAAAAGAGAGACCGAATAAGATGGCACCTTTAGGCGTGAAGGGGACCGCGCATGCGTGCAGTATTCCCAAAGGCTTTCATAGAAAGCTGGGGAAATGCTCCGCAGGGGCTCCATTGGCGTCAATGTCACCCATATGTGAGGACTGACTTCCTGCTTGGTCCTGGAGAAAGGGTGTTTACAGTCCTGAGACGGTGCAGTAACATGGCCAACAAAAAAAAAAGTGGACTTTAAAGAGTTTGCATACAAGAAAACAGCAACCCCCCCAGCAAGGAGGCCAAGATGTTGCTGGGGGATACTGTGCGAGCCCGTGTGATTAATGAGCAGAGCAGACGTGAGAGCAATTCAGATGTTGAAGGTGGAGATGTTGAAGGTGGAGGCGCTCTGGGTCGGAGAGCTTTGGTGCCTGTTAGACCTCAAAACTGAAATGCAGAACTTGCAAGGGGAATTTGGCACTATGGCGGCCGATCTGAGAGCTGAAATGCATGAGGTCGGGAGATGGATTGAGATGGAAGAAGAACAGGTGGCTGAGCACGAGTCCACCTTGAATGATCACATGAGCAAGCTGAAGGAGCTCGAAGATGCCCAAATTGCACTAGCTGGCAAGCTTCTGAAGCATTCCAGAGGAGGCCACTTAAGACAGTGGTGCAGCAGATTATTCAGCAGCTTTGGTTGGAGGGCGAGTGCCCCACAGTGGAACCTCTCAGTGAGCATAGATTCCTGGGTGAACTGCGAGCTAACCAAGTGCGGGACATTGTACTCTGTTTTCACAAATATTCAATTAAAGAACAAGTATTGACCAGAGCATGCAAACAGGGATCCTTGACTTGGAATAACTGCTTTACAAAGATCTTTGAAGATTTATCTCCAATTGCCTTAAGGCAGCGCAGGGATCTGAGAGACATCATGATAAAATTGTGAGAGGCTGGGAATAAATATAGATGGCTTTTTCCCTTTGCCCTGGTGATCACAAATGAGGGGCGCACAATCTGGAGCAGAACCAGAGCTGAGGTTTTGGTAGGAATGCAGGAGTTGGACATCGTGGGCACGTCTGACTTCTCAACTGAGAAACCGGCGGAACATTGCAAACGCATCACCTGACAAGAGTGGACGGAGGGCACCATCTACGGTGGCAGCTGGATCACCAGCAAGCAAGCAATACTTTGGACTCTAATGATTGAGGGAAGGTTTGGATTGTTAGATGGACTTCAGTAAATGTTGAGTGTGCATGGAGTACTGAGATGGGCATGAGGTAAATGTGATTGAAGGGGTTGAAGAGAAGATGCTGGAGGTATAGTTGAGAGTTACAAGGTTCTTAGGGGTACTGGACTGTCATGAGCAGGATGTATGGGGGGTTATAGTTAAGGGGTAGAAGATGGGAGGGAGAGGTAAGTGTGGGCGGAGTGTCTGGAACAATGGGACACGGAAAATGGGTGAAGCACTGGGATGGGAGAGGGGAAGCACAGAGCTACAGCAGTGGGGTATGAGGAGCAGGAGAGGAGAGATGTATGTCACTTGCTCTAGAAGGTGGGACTGCCAGATGAACTGAGCAGCCAGTTTAGGGGGAAGGGGGATGATGGGGAAGGTGGCGGTTTATAGGGATCTTGAGGAGGATAGATGGGAGGTGTTGGGAATTGGACCCGAGCTGGGACAGGCGGGACAGGGACCGTACTTATATAGCTAGGCCTGAGAGGCAGGCCTAGCTAAAGGCAACAGGCCTGCTTTGGACCCTTGATCACAGTTAGGCCAACAGAAGAATCATGGGAAAAGGATGAACTGCTGACAGTAGCATGAGAAAAATCCTGAGTGTGAAATGAAATGTTGCTAATCCAGTGTGCTTTGCTAAGGAAGCCAGATAACACAAAATGAAACAAGAAAGAGACATGAGGGGTAACCAGGGAGTAAGATGTAGCTAGGCAGTGGCCTTGGAAAGGTGACATGATGTTTTTATGCTAACTTGAACCTTGGGAAAAATGAAATTGTGCCAAATCCTATGCAGAAAAAGTATCAAGAGAAACCCAGCTGTAGAAAGAGAACTAACCATTGTTATTCTGCCAGCCTTTCAGTAAAATTGTATAAAAAAACAGACTGGGACAAAGGAGAAACTGGGGAGTTATCCAGCCCTGCAATGAAGGTGACAGAGTGCTGAATTGCCCCGTTAACTTTTCTCTTCTGTCTGGAAACATCCATGTCCAAATTTGGAGGCTGTATCGATGAATTTGAGATGACTCTTCACCAGAGCACATCGGCTCATGCTAAAGGGCTCAATATGCCCCGCAAACACCAATTGTTTTATAAAGAGATGGGTGGAGAAGGTGGCTAAGGATATAGAGGAATATTTTTGCTTCAACGCCAGGGGAGGTGAGGAATGCGGTGGTGTGGGATGCGTTTAGGTATTTTTAAGGTGATGCTTTATTCACTGCAGAGCTGGGAAGAAGAGATTATGTCGGGAACAGTTAGAGAAGGTGCTACAGCATTTAAGGGTAGTGGAGTGCCAGCATGGACAGGGGAATCATGTGGATTTAAGAGATGAGTTAGCGATGGCCAGGAGCAGGATGCAAGATCTCCACTCAAACAATCGTTCACCAACTGTAACGTGCCTGCCAAAGATTTTATAAGCATGACGACAAGCCGGGGCATCTTTTGACGTGCAGTCTAAAGGTGCAACAAGCACAGCTGGTGGTAGGAAAGATCAGGAAGTGGGGGAGTGGTCATATAGTGACGATAAGAGAAGAATTTCGTGATTTTTATCAACGATTGTATAGTGAGGAGGGAGAGCAGAATGAAGCCGTCATCTCGGGATCTTGATTCGCTGACTCTACCCATGTTGATGGAATAAGATCAAAGATGGTTGGATCACCCAGTTAGTTTGGAGGAGGTAGAGAAGGCAATTGGAGTCCTGGCAAATAAGGTGTCGGGTTTGGATGGTCTGACAGTGTGCACAAGTGCTATAGAGAGCACCTGGTCCCTAGGCTTACTCAGGTATTTAACAAAGTTCAGACAGGAGAGAGTCTGCCTACTACCATTGGCCAAGTGGGGATTAGTAACGACGATGCTTAAACCAGGGAAGGAGGCCACGAAGTGTGCCTCTTACCGACCAATTTCACTACTTAATTTGGATGCAAAAATACTGGCATGCATACTGGCGACTAGGTTGAGTAGGGGTATCCCAACCTTGATCAACTCGGATCAAACAGGTTTTGTATAAGGGAGATTAGCAGCTCATAATGTGAAGCGCGTGGTCAATCTGTGGATTGGTGAAGCAGGAGGCAAAACCAGCGGTAGTGATATCTATCAATGCCAAAAAGACATTTGATAGGGTAAGCTGGGCATTTCTGAGGGCTACCATGCACCGACTGGGAATAGGAGAGCATTATCTTGCCTGGGCACAAGCCCTTTATGCCAAACCCGTTACAACGGTCAAGGTAAACGGGGGGAACTCAGCCTTTTTTCTCTACAAAGTGGCACCAGGCAGGGATGCTCCATGTCCCCTCTCCTCTTTGCCCTTTCGGTGCAGCCTCTTGTGACCCAGATTAGGAATAGATCAGACATTCGCAATGTTTGAATGAGTGGGCAGAAATATAAAATATCACTCTTCGCGGATATTTTGCTGACTCTAACAGAGTCGGGAAAGTCCTTAGCAGGGCTTCAGGAGGAATAGGAGATATAGCAAAGTGTGTTGGGCTTCAAAGTAAACATCGAAAAAACTGAAGTGCTCAATCTCATTCTAGAAGAGGGGGAAAGGCAGAGTTTAATGGCGCAATTCTCCTTCTGTTGGAACAAGGGACCAGTGTGATACTTAGGAGTTCAGCTGAGTGGGGGATGTGTCATTGTTGTATAGGTTAAATTATGAGCCATTGTGGTGGAAAACAACCTCGGACCTGGATCAGTGGGGCAGTGCTTTCTCTTGTCCTGGATGGTGTGCATTGCTAGCATGAAGATGGTGATCCTGCCTAGAGTGCTTATTATTTTCAAACTTTGCTAGTGTGCATTCTTAAACTAGTATTAGAAGGGGTGCAGCGTAAGATAGTCCACTATATCTGGAATCACCGCCCCTCCCTCCACCCCCCCCCCCAGGGTGGTTAGGCACATTTTGTACTATTCTCAAGGGCTGGAAGGCCTGGTGGTAACACAACCTGCATTGGTATTATGCAGGAGCCCAACTCGCTAATATTTTGTATTGGCAAGAAGAGCCACAGCAAAAGTGGGTTCAGTCCCAGGCCCGGTGAGGGAATGCCCCTTGAAATATATACTATGGGTGGGAAAGGTGGGCAAGCAGCTTCCATTGCCCTTTTTGCATCACATAGCGGTGCTGTGGAGGAAGTCGGAATTGGGTGGTCAACTGGGCAGTACGAAGTCTTTACTCCAGCCATTAAATTACAACCTGGCTTTTCCACTGCAGTTATGTGATCCACTTTTTAAGAGATGGGAAAAGCTGAGTTTGTGCATGGTATTTCAGGTATGTTCTGGGGGCAAATTTTGCTCTTTTGAAGAGCTACAAGCGAAATATGAATTGGCACAGCATGATTTTTATGGATATCTGCAAGAGAGCCACTGGTTGATTGGGGGAGACTGGGAGGGGGCAATAGCAAAAGGACTTACAGACTTTGAGAAATTGTGTTGGCACCCCTTTGCCTGTCGCAAAGGCCTATCAAAGATTTATTGCTTACCTCAGGGCTATGTTTACTAAACAGCAGTAGCGGCTTCCTTGTGATATCAGGACCACAGCCCTATTAAATTCAATGCGGTAGCAGCTCCGATATCACATGGAAGCCGCTACTGCTATTTAGTAAACATATCCCTTGAGAGTCCCATAGTGTAGGGAAATTGCCCTTTCAGCGCCATTGGGAGAGGAACCAAGGAAAAGATTTCGACAAGACCTCCTGGACCGAAATATTCTTGAGAATGATTGGACAGATAGCGACTCGCCATATTGAGAATAATTATAAACTCCTGTACCGGTGGTAACTAACTCTGGCACGGCTTCACAGTCAGAGCTGCAGCGCTTCGAAGCTCTGCTGGAGGGGATGCATGGAAGTGGGCGATTTCTGCCAATGTGGTGGACCTGCCTTAAGCGGAGTCCTTTTGGGGTGCAGTTTGGGAAGAGGTTGTTAAGCTGGTAGGCATGAGCTGAACTAGAGTGAGGAGAACGTGCTGCTGGGGGTGAAGGGGGGGTGGGATGGGGATTTAGGGGAAGTTAGCACGCATGTGTGTGGTTGCAGCTTGAAGTGTGATTGCTGCACAATGGAGAATTGCTGGTCCCTTCTTGAATGGGGACTGGACAGCTCGCATGCATGAGATCTATGTTTTAGAGAAATTTACTGCTCTCAGGCGGGACAAATAGAGGGACTTTGAGAACATATGGATGCCCTTTGTGATTAGGTTTCGCCTTTGTTAGCCCTTTGTCGTATGAGGCGTTAATACGGTTGGCTCTAATATTCCTTTTTCACTTATATCATAAGCACGTTGGGAGTAGAGCTCAAGGTCCTGAACCTACTAGTAGGGGCTGGAAAGGGAGGGGGGGAATGGGGGGGGGAAGCAGCATATGTAAGATTGTATGGGCTTGCTAGTTATACCACAGTAGTATGTGCGGATTATGGTAAAACAGAAATTCAATAAAAACTTTAAATTTAAAAAAAAAAAATGATTGAAAATTTGGCAGATGAAATTTAATGCTAAAAAATGTAGGAACTTGTATGTGGGCTACAAAAAAAAAAAAAACCCACCATAGGGAGTGGTACAGTATAGGGTTTGAAATATTTTTTTCTACAAAAGAAGGGCTGGACCTGGGAGCGATTGTTTCTGATGATCTCAAGGTGGCTAAACAGGTAGACAAGGCCAACGGCAAAAGCCAGAAGGATGCTGGAAAAGTCTCTGAGACCTCATTTGGAATACTGTGTGCAATTCTAGACTGTACTTTCAAAAGGATATACATAGAATCAAATTGGTACAGAGGGTAACTACTAAAATGGTCAGTGGTCTTCATCATAAAGCATAAGGGGACAGACTTAAGATCTCAATATGTATACTCTGGAAGGAGGAGAGGGGGAGACATGATAGAGACATTTAAATATCTTCCTAGCATAAATGCACAGGAGTGCCTCTTTCAATTGAAAGAAAACTCAAGACAAGGGAGCATAGGTTGAAGGTGAAAGGGAAGAGACTCAGAAGTAATCTGAGGAAATATTTCTTTATGGATAAAGAGTGGTGGATGTGTGGAATAGCCTCACAGAAGAGGAAGTAGGGATGAGGACTGTATCTGAATTCAAAAAAGCATGGGACAAAAACACAAAGGATCTCTAAGGGAAAAAGAAGGGATTGTTTAGCCTAATAGTTTGTATGGATAGGCCATATAGTCTTTATCTGCATCATTTTTCTCTGTTTCTATTAGATTTCCTTAGTATCCTAACTCCACTTATCAAGTCAAATTTGATCATGTCATGATTGCTATTGCCAAGTGGCCATAACACCGTTACTTCTTGCATCAAATCGTTTGCTCCACTAAGGCCTAGGTCTGAAACAGAACAAGAGGGGGAGCTATTTGCCTCAGGCATAAACTTTAATTGTTCCATGAAGCAGTCATTAATTTCATCTTGGAACTTTACCTCCCTAGCATGTCCTGATATGTCATTATTGACTGGACAAATAGTACGATTGAAACCACAAATTATTATGTTGGCAAATTTGTTTTCCCCAAATTTTGTTAACATTTAATAATTTGTCTGTTCTTTCTGGCCAGATGGACAACAGTATTCACCCAACACTATTCTCTTTCCTTTCACACATGGAACGTCTACCCATAAAGATTCCCAAGTTCATTCTGTTTCCTGCAGGATTTTATTCTGTTTGTCTCAGTGCCCTCACTGTTCTCTGATAGAGAAGTGGCAATAAAGCTAAAAGTAGCCCAGATACTTTCTAAGTACAGAACAGACAGAATTCAAGGCGTTGGACCTTGGCGTTTGTCCCGATGTTATCATTGAAGATCTGGCCTGGATTGTCATATGCATATATTATGGTAACCTGCTGTTCCCTTTCTTCTCTTTGTCTTAACCTTTTGACTGTTTCTGTCCTCTACTCTGTCCTATTTTACAAATGGCGTTCCTTTCTTATTTCCTCAGATGATATATTATTGTAAACCGCTCTGATGCCTCGGCCTGAGCGGTATATCAAGTGATTAAACTTAAACTTATCCCCGCTAACTGCTAAGCAGGTTGTAAAAACAAACAAAAATCATACTTTGAAATGTCTGCATACAAATACTAGAATCCTTTAAAAAAATTAAGATGGGAAAGTATGAATATATAATACTGAATGAAGAGGCATAGATGTAAGAGGCATCTCAGGGACTGAATCATGAGATGAGACTGCCCATAAACAGAACAGAAATTTACTGAAACAATAGCCTTCTACCCTGAGCTCTGATACCGTCCGATCTAGACTGAATTAGACACTGACCATCTTGGTCTTCCAATTAATTTTAGATTTGTTACTTTCCTGTAATTTTACATACTTACTAATTTGTTTTCATCCCTCTCCATTCTGTTACAACTGCTAATAGACTTGTCATATGTTTTCTTAAGTTGTTACATGTATTTTTAAAGTATAAAGATCACTAATAAATCTGCATGTCAGAGAATCATAGAGATCTTACATAATGTAAGATCACTATGATTCTCTGACATGCAGATTTATTAGTAACATAACATAGTAACATAGTATATGACGGCAGATAAAGACCATCATGATCCATTTAGTCTGCCCAGCAAGGTGGCAAGAGAAAGTGCTGCTGTAAAATTTCAAAGGAAATGCATCAATGCCCAAGTGCTTTGTTCTTTGACAATGCTTTCAATGCTGCTTCAACTTCTTCTTTCATCACCAATGGCTCCCGATCATAAGGTACAGGTCGAAATGGCTGTTGGTCCACTTGATCTTTATGGTATAATGACTGTGTATTCTTTCCACGTTTTCTTGATCTTCTCCGCATCATTCAGCATGAATCCTCAAGCATCTTTTAGCATTCCAGTTTGAGGCTTGAATTTTCCTTAGCTCTCGTAGCTTTAGGAAAGCCGATCTTGTTCTTCCTCTAATAGTTTCTGATTCTATTTTCTTGCATGTGTGATCTTTATGATTCTGTTACAACTGCTAATAGAATTACCATATGTCTTCTTACGTTTTTATATGTATTTTTAAACTATGCTTTCTTCTTCTCAAGTCACTTCATTGGCTCCCCTTCCGTTTCTGTATTCAATTCAAACTTCTTCTGAAACTATAAATGCGTTCTAAGACTCCTCACTATCTTTCCGCTCTCCTCTCTCCCTACATCCCCTCCTTGTGAACTCCGCTCTTCCACTGGCTTGCTTCTCTCTATACCCTTTTCTTCCACTGCCAACTCTAGATTTCGATCCTTTCACCTTGCTGCTCCTTATGCCTGAAACAAACCACCCAAGTCTGTACATCAGGCTTCATTTCTCCCCCTTTTCAAATCCATGCTAAAGATTCACCTCTTTGTGGCTGCTTTTGGATCCTGATCCCTTGTTTTCTGTGTGTCTCCTTACCATTCCCCACTGGGTGGTTTGTTCTAAACTTTTGTATTGTCTTTCTTGATTACAGATTGTAAGCTCTGATGAGCAAGGACTGTCTTTATATGCATCTGTACAGCGCTGCATTCGCCTTGTAGAGCACTATATAAATGACTAATAGTAGTAGTATGGAAGGAGAAGGATAACCATTGAGATGCTGTGATACCATGGTACAAACTATACTGCAATAATAGGGTGCATGAAATTTGTGGCTGTAACATACCGCCACCCCACCACCAATTTGATGCACTTTATTGCAATATAATTTGTACCCTGGTATCACAGCATCTCATCGGTTATCCTCCTGCTTCCATGTCCCTGAGATGCCTATTATATTGTGTTATATATTCTAACTGCTCCATCTTTTTTTTTTTTTTTTTTTTAAATTCTAGCATTGTAGCATTGGTATGCAGACATTTCAAAGTATGTTTTTTGTTTTCTATTTACAACCTGCTTAGCAGTTAGTGGGGATAATTTGCAATCCTTCAAGTCCATCTGCTCTGTACTAAAATTATCTGGGCTATTTTTATCTTTATTGCCACTTCTCTAACAGAATACCTAAGCTTCCCTGTTGACAGTATCCTTCAAAGATACCTTACTCTGAACCATACACTTCTAACTGTCAACTTTACCCCATATTCTAGTTTAAGTGCTACCTTTTTTGTAAATGTTAATGCCACAGCCTGGTTGCACTCTGTTTAAGATGGAGTCCATCTATTTGGAATAGGCCCCCTTTCCCCAGTTTCTAACAAATCCAAATCCCTCTTCCCAGCACATCTCATCAAACATGTTAAGACTCTCAAGCTCTGCCTGCCCATTTGGGTCCTGCATGTGAAACGGGAAGCATTTGAGAATGCTACCCTGGAATTTGTCAATTTCCACTTTCTACCTGAAAGCCTAAGATTTTGCTTCCAGACCTTCTTCCCACATTTTCTCACATGTACCAGTAATATGGGAAAATTTTATCTAAGTGACGTGCGAAACCCACCACACCTTTGCATCAACAAGGCAAGCTACCGTGAGATCCTCATGTCCACCGGCCACCCAGCTATCTATATACCTAATAATTTAAATCACCAACAAAAATAGAAATTACACTTACCTGGCAATTGTTGTTCCTTGAGGAACTACAATTTAGTCCTCCACCTCTGGGTAGCGAACCTCCTCCTGCAGCTTGGAGATTGAGCATGTCAAAATCATGACATCACTGGATATAGCCTGTTGGTCTCTCCCATCAGCTCCCAGTGAACTACTGACAAAGCAGACTCAAAGGAGCAACAAATAAGTAGCTAACATATCAAAATCAACCTTAAACTCAAACCGAACACATCAACCTGATGCCATTAACCACGAGACTGGGTTTTAATCCTTTTTATTTATTTATTTTTTATTGACCCTCTCGTTTCCCTCTATGCCTAGCCAAAGACAAGAGAGAGCAGAATCGCCAGACAAGAGAAAGGAAGAATAGAGACTAGTAAGCCCCCGTTAAAACCTCTACTCACCTGTAGTGTTGCACTTCTCCCAACGGAACCAGCACTGTCAACCAATCCATCACCGGGCAGGAATGAGGACTAAACTGTAGTTCCTCAAGGAACAACAATTACCAGGTAAGTGTAATTTCTATTTCCTTATCATCCCTACAGTTTAGTCCTCCACCTCTGGGATGTAGCAGAGCAGTAATCATTGGGAGGGACCCTTCCAGCCAGAACGCAACACCGCCGACCCGAAACAGGCATAGTTTGCTGCCAGGACATCAAGACAGTAGTGCTTACTGAAAGTATGGCGTGAAGACCAGGTGGTCGCTCTACAAATTTCTACCGGTGGAACCAAACTGTGTTCTGCCCAGGAGGCCGCTTGCGCTCTAGCAGAGTGGGCCCTTAATCCTGCCGGTACTGGACAACCTTGCAACAGATATGCTGATGCAATTGCCTCCTTAATCCACCTGGAAATGGATGCTTTCGCAGCTGCCTCCCCTTTGCGGGGACCTCCGAACACGAAGAGACGGTCCGATTTGTGAAACTTTCAAATACTGCCGCAACACCCTTTTTATATCTAAACTCCGTAAACTACGGTCCGAAGCATTCCCCTCCACCGAAATCAAGGTTGGCAGAGAGACCGTTTGGTTTAGATGAAACGGCAACACTACCTTGGGTAAAAACGACGGCACTGTTCGCAACACCACCTTTTCCCTGGAAAAAATTTAAACGGTTCGCGACATGACAGCACATGCAACTCCGAAATTCGCCTTGCTGAACAGATGGCTACCAAAAACACTGTCTTCAAGGTTAAATCTTTAACAGACGCCTGGTGTAAAGGCTCAAATGGTGCCTTAGCTAATGCTCCTAAAACCAAATTGAGATCCCACGGCAGAACCGAGATTCTACGTGAAGGGCACAGCCTATATACTGCCTTCAGAAAATGCAAGACATCTGCATGCGAACTTAGAGCTGCTCCCTGAACCTTGCCTCTATAGCATGACAGAGCTGCCAACTGCACTCTCAAGGAACTGGCTGCCAACCCCTTATCAAACCCGTCTTGCAAGAAACTTAACACCAAGGGCACGGATACTGTAGCCGCACGTACTTGCCTTCGTGAACACCAGTCCTCAAAAACACACCATATGCGCACATATGCCAGAGACGTGGACTTTTTTCTCGCTCGAAGTAAAATAGCGATGACTGCTGCCGAGTAACCTTTCTTCCTCAACCTTGCCCTTTCAATGGCCATACCGTAAGCGAGAACCGATCCACCTGAGGCATTCGAAGAGGACCCTGTAGCAACAGATTCTCTGTCGCCGGTAACCTCCATGGAGTCCCGAACAGATGAATGAGATCAGCATACCATGGGCGCCGTGGCCAGTCCGGTGCCACCAACAATGCCTTCCCCCGATGCGCTGCACCACTCGACCTATGAGCGCCCACGGAGGAAAGACATAAAGAAGACCTGATGACGGCCATCGCTGTATCACAGCATCGATTCCTTCAGACATCCTCTTGCATTGTCTGCTGTAGAAGCGACTCATTTTCGCAGACTGAAACGTCACCATGAGAGCAATATCAGTGGTCCCCATCTGCGAACTATCTGTGCGAACACAGCCGGATGCAACTCCCATTCCCCGGCATCTACTCTGACCCTGCTGAGAAAATCTGCCGTGACATTGTCCTTTCCCGCAATATGCGCCACCGAAATCGCTGGAAGTCGAGGCTCTATCCAGGCAAACAGATCGTCTGCCTCGGCTTCCATGGCCACACTTCTGGTTCCGCCCTGTCGAGTGATGTAGGCCACCGTCGCGGAGTTGTCTGACAGCACTCGCACCACATGACCTGACACTGTACCTTCGAACACCTGCAACACCAGGCGGACCGCTCTCAGTTCCAGCCGATTGATTGCCCACCAGCTCTCCTGTGTATTCCAAGTGCCTTGCGCGAAGAGGTCTCTGCAATGTGCTTCTCATCCTACAAGGCTCGCGTCCGTCAGCAAGGGAAGCCACTACGGCTGCTCCAGAGGCATCCCTGCGGTCAGAGACCCCGGCAACAGCCACCAGCGGAGGGACTGCCGAACCTGGAGAGGACAGGGAAAATGCTTGTTCAGCAAGTCGGACTGATGTGACCACTGACGAAGTAGCACTCTTTGTAGGGGCTGCATATGAACTTTGGCCCACGGGACCACCTCCAATGCAGCTGCCATCGTTCCCAGCACCCTCAAGTAAGTCCAAGCGGAGGGCGTTGGCACAGCCATGAAATTGCGCACCAAATGCTGAAGCACCTGTATCCAACAATTCCACAGAAACACCGCCCCTTTCCTAGTGTCGAACCGAACTCCCAGATACTCGAGGTCCTGGGACGGCACTAAGTGACTCTTGGTCACATTGACCACCCTTTCGAGATTCTGTAGGAACTTCACCACCTTGTCTATAACCCTGATGCTCTTGGCCTCCGACTTCGCCCGAATCAGCCAATCGTCGAGATAAGGGTGAACCAGAATCCCTTCCTTCCGTAAGGCTGCTGCCGCCACCACTACCATAATCTTGGTGAACGTGCGCGGCACCGTTGCTAGCCCGAATGGCAATGCTTGGAACTGATAATGGCCCCAGGGAACAGCGAACCACAGAAACCTTTGATGAACATCCCTGATGGGAATGTGTAAATACGCTTCTGTGAGATTGAGAGAAGTCAAGTACTCCCCTTGGCGCACTGCCACAATGACCGATCTTAACGTTTCCATTCTGAAATGTGACACCCAGAGACAGCGATTCACCCCTTTTAAATCCAGACTGGGCCGAAGCGATCCATCTTTCTTTGGCACCACGAAATAGATGTAGTATAGACCCAATCTGTAGTCCCCTGAAGGAACCAGCACTACAGCTCCCAACTCTAAGAGGCGGTCTAAAGTACGACGAATCGCAAGGGGTTTCTGCTGGCCCTTGCAGGGAGACCTCACCAATGAGTCCCGCACAGGCCTTGCCAGTTCCAGTGCGTAACCATCGCAAATGATCTCCAACACCCATTGGTTGGACGTGATTTGTGTCCAAGCCCGAAGAAAACCCCAAAGACGTCCACTATCGGAGAACTTTCCGCCGGGACCTGCCGTCTTTCATTGTGGCTTTCGAGTAGACGGTGTGGAAACCGCTGCAAAACCTCTATTTGCTCCCTGAAACCTTTGAGCTCTGGAAGCAAATCTTCCCCTTTGAAAACCGCTGAAATGGGAAGTACGAAACCTCTGGAAATCTCGAAACTGCCCACGGAAGGCCAGCAAAGATTTCCCTTGTTTAGGCTTATCCTTCCGCCCTTAGACTCCCCTAAGTCCTTAACCAACTTGTCAAGATCATCACCAAACAACAACTTGCCTTTAAATGGAAGCTTACCAAGACGCGCCTTAGACGAGGCATCTGCCGCCCAATTCCGCAACCACAAGGATCTCCTGGCGGCAACTACCAATGCCATGCTATTCGCCAGCGTCCTGATCAAATCGTAGTGCACGTCTGCCAGGTACACCAAACCAGACTCCAGACGATCAATCTGCCTTACACTTTCTTGCTCTAGTTGTGGCGCCTGACAAATGCTGTGCCCACCTGAGACATGCTCTCGCCACCCAAGCCCCACAGATAGAAGTCTGCAAGGCTAAGGCGTTCACCTCAAGTGATTGCTTCAACAAACCATCGACCTTTCTATCCTGCGCATCCTTTAACGCCACGCTACCTTCCACCGGGATAGTAGTCTTTTTGGTGACCGCAGAGACTGCCGCATCAACGCGCAGAAACCGAAACCGCTACTTGTCCTTACCCGCGAGGGGATAGAGTCTGCTCATGGCCTAACCCCTCGTAGACCTGCCTCTGGCTGATCCCACTCCTCCTGGATCATCCGATCCACCACCCGGTGTACGGGAAACACCACCTGGGTCTGTCTTACTGCCTGGATTATGGGAACTTCTACCTCCTCGCCTTCCGGGGGTTGCGCGGTAGCCAGATTCAGCGTCTGAAGAGATTCCGTGATGAGCGCTGTAAGGTCCTCTTTCCGGAATACGCAAATGATCTTCGCTTGATCCTCCAGTTTCGGGATTTCACCTTCCTCCAATTCGTCCACCCCGGTTTCCAGATCCACTTCTGCTTCATCTACATCGTGCCACTCCAACTCTGAGGCAGCACGCTCCCGGATCTTTGCCCTCTTCAAGGGTTTCGGAGGATCGTCCTCCGACTCCTCTGCCTGGGAGTGCTGACCGGCCAATGGCATCGGTAACGGCTCAGGCACCTTCCTTTGACGCCTCAAACAGAATGCCTGATGCATGATTAACACAAAATCCGGGCAGAAGTCACCGAGCTGTGGCCCTGACGTTACCGTGGCTAACGCACTAGAGGGCCCCGGCAGATCCTCCTGAGAAAGCCCTGGCTGAGATACTAGGAGCGCTTCCTCTCCGGCCACCGCCGAAGCAGCCAAGGGATCCACGACCACTATTCTCCATCTGCTGCTCTACAGAGGTGGACACAGAGGCACTGCCCCGACAAATGCCGGTGTCTGCAACTGTACCCCGTCGGGACCCGCAGACCACACACTGTGGCTGCGATGTCATTGGCGAAGCCTCTCACCACGGCCTGCCAACAAGGAAAAATAAGGAGACCAAGACCCCTGTTACTCCTTTTCTTTTTTTGTGAAAATTAAATCAATAAATTTAAATCGATAAAATTAAATGGCAAAATGAAACTGAAGCCTATAAGAACAAAACCGCTGATTAAAACAATAAAAGTCTATTAAACAGAACACCGTGCCACTGGCTGTCTGCTCCCCACACGCGGTCCAAACATGCAGTAAAATGGCCGCCCCATCAAGCAGCAAAATCTTTTTTGGCGCCAAACAGAACGACTGCAACGTCAAGTTGCTCCCCACAGTCCGCCAGAGCCCAAAGGCCTTACCTGTAGGGCAGAAGCGCCCACACCGCCCGCTCCTGCGATCGGTAAAGGAGCTGCTCCCGCGGCCGTGCTGCCTCGAGCAGCTGCGGCAAGGGCTGCCCCGTCGGCACCACTGAAGAGAGCGAGAAGGCTGCCGACACAAGAAGCCTCTGATACACACGGTCCTTAGGTGAATGTGCGTGTGGCTGTCCGATCCCCGGAGCTCTCTCCCGTACTGTGAAGGGAGAGAGATTCGTCGATGAAACACCACAGAAGAGGAAAGTGATCGACTGAGCAGGGGGGCGGAGAGTACTAAAAAACTTAAAGGGACAGCCCTCAAATCTAAAATCACCTGCACTAACTAAATTAAAAACAATTTGCTCCCCAGATCTAAAGGGATTTTAACTCCTCATTGCCAATCAGAATAAAAAAGAAAGGAAGGCTAAATAGAAATTTAAAGCTAAAAATTAACTCTAAAATGGCCTGACTAAATGCTACTTATCTGTTCCTCCAAGTGAGCCCAGCGCAGGCTCACTACGTCCTTCCTGCTGCATGGAGACTGGACACACTGGGGGCTGATGGGAGAGACCAGCAGGCTATATCAAGTGATGTCAAGATTTTGACATGCCCAATCTCCAAGCTGCAGGAGGAGGTTCACTACCCAGAGGTGGAGGACTAAACTGTAGGGACGATAAGGAACAATCTTAACCCTTCCCCTCCCAGGCACATTCTTGGCATGAAAGAATAGAAAGGCAGGCCCTGGCTATAGGATCACTTCCTAGAACACCAAAGTGATGCTATCCTGACAGGTGACCTTCCCTCCATGACAGCACAAAGGCTACCAGACTTGGAGGGTGAGACGTCTCTAACATGTCTCTGAAGGTCTTTTCTATATACCTCTCTGCCTCAGCTCCTCCAAGTCTGTTCTTCTAGCCTACAGAGATTGGAGTCTATGCAAACTACTCCTGGCTCTCAGAGAATAAGTGTATACATATGACCTCCCATCATCTTGAGAGAGAATCATACATGCAGCACTTGGTACAAAAATCTAGATAACCCCCATCTTGCAGATGGACTGCTGTCCGCATCTCCTTATTGGCAAGCTAAGAGAGTGAGAGTGTGTTCCGTCGAGTCAATGCTGACTTCTAGTGGCCCAGTCCCAGAAGGGATACTCTCCTTATGAAATCAATTAACAAACCCAAAGACCTATTCTCAATTATAAAACCTATCATAACTTACCCAGACTCTTCAACTGAATCAACTTCTATAGCACCACAGACTCTAGCTGACTTTTATGCGTCAAAGTCAGCTAACTACAAACACACACCCTGCATCTATCTCTGATATTACACAGTCCACAGAAATCGGGGATAAGTTTTATCCAAAACATTTAGACTCCCTTAAACATACCATATCAAAGATGACCACCACCATATCAAAAGCCAACCTCTGCCCTGTTAAATGGATTAAAACTACATACAACGAATTGGCCCCTATCTTATTGACTATAGTTAACCTCTCTCTCTCTCAAGGATACATACCCAGTGACCTTAAAAAAAGCCATCATACGCCCAATACTAAAAAATAAAAACCTGGATAAAAACAGCCCATCCTCCTAAAGACCCATCTCCATTCTACCTTTCTTAGCTAAAATAATAGACAAAAAACACATATATATGCAACTCCAAGACCACATAAACCTCTACTCACCGCTCGATGATAAACAATATGGGTTTAGACCATAACGTCGAGACCCTGATGTTAATCCATAACAAGATAATAAAAGGGATTGATAACAATCAAGCCTTCATACTCATTTTCCTAGATATTGCTGCTGCATTCGACTCAGTAATACATACACATTTAATACTAAAACAAATTGGCCTAACACTACCCTAAACTGGTTCATATACTATCTCTTCAACAGAACACAACAGGTCTGTATAGACCAATCTTTCTCCAATGTTTATCCACAAACCACAGGCTTACTCAGGGCTCTACACGTTCAGCATTACTATTTAATATTTATAGTCAACCTGTGCAGCAGGGCATCTGGCAGCAGCAGAATGGGATAGTGTTGACGGCGGAGGATCACATCGCGATGACAATGGCAACACCACCAAACTTAAACTGCGCGGAGGAAAGGCCCAGCAATCTACTTCTGTATCTTGCCATGAAAACCCAATGGATAGTTACAACAAAACAAATTGCGCTATAGTGCTGGAAGATGAGACCCCCCAGGTCGGAAGGCACTCAACTAGCTTCTGGGGAAGAGCTGAAGACTTTTCAGAGTAAAGCCAGCATTTATGATGTGGTTGGATCAAAGCCCTCGGGAAGTCTGACTGCTGATGTAGCTGCGAATGAAATGAGAGTCAGAAGCTGTAAAGATGTCTTACACATTGGAACATGAAACGTACGAAGCATGAACCAAGGGAAGTTGGAGGTGGTCAAGAATGAAATGGAATGTGTACAACTTGATCTGTTGGGTGTCAGCGAACTGAAATGGACTGACATCGGGCACTTTGCATCAGATGATCACATGGTCTACTATGCTGGAAATGAAAGACAAAGAAAAAATGGTGTTGCATTTATAATAAAGAAGAAACTTGCAAGAACTGTAATGAAATACAATGCAGTGAGTAAATGCTTAATCTCTATTCGTCTACGAGGAATGTCTATCAACACAACTATAGTTCAAGTATATACCCCAACAGCAGCTGCAGAAGAGAATGAAATTGAAGAGTTCTATGAAGAAGTACAAGCTGAAATTGACAGAACATGCAAACAGGATATCCTGATAGTCATGGGTGACTGGAACGCAAACGTTGGCAACAAAGGTGGCGGCAAAGTAGTTGGAAAATATGGACTTGGCAACAGAAATGAAGCTGGAGAAAGATTGATAGAATTCTGCAAGACCAACGATCTATTCATCTCAAACACCTTCTTCCAGCAACACAAGCGGTGACTGTACACATGGACTTCACCCAATGGATTGTATAAAAATCAAATTGACTACATCTGTGGAAGCCAACGATGGAAAAGCTCTGCAACATCAACAAAGACAAAACCTGGAGCTGACTGTGGTACAGATCATCAACTACTAGTATGCAAACTCAAGCTAAAGATGAAAAAGAGCAAACCACTCATGAATGCAGCAAAATATGACCTTGAGAATATACCACTGGAATTTAAAGACTGCCTGCAGAATCAATTTGCTGCTTTAGATACAAATGACAGAGCTCCAGAAGAGTTATGGAATGACATCATGAAGGTAGTGTTGGAAGAAAGCGAGAAGTCTCTACAAAAGGTGAAAAAGAAAAAACGGCCAAAATGGATGACGGAAGAAACTCTGAAAATTGCTCAGAAACGCAGAGAAGCTAAAGACAGAGGAGAAAGAAAGACAATCGCAGAACTCAGAGATTTCCAACATACAGCAAGACAAGACAAGGAAAAGTACTACAATGACGCATGCAAGGAAACAGAAGCAGAAACTAAGAGGAAGAACAAGATTGGTTTTCCTAAAGCTACGAGAGTTAAAGAAAATATTCCAGCCTCGGATTGGAATGTTACAAGATGCTCAAGGTTCTATGTTGAATGATGCTGAGAAGAAGGTGGAAGGAATATACAGAATTTTTATATGATAAAGATCAAGAGGACCAACAGCCGGTTTCAACCTGTACCTTATGATCTGGAACCATTGGTGGTGAAAGAAGAAGTTGAAGCAGCATTGAAAGTCTTATCAAAGAACAAAGCACCAGGCATTGATAGCATTCCCATAGAAGTATTACAGCAATCTGATGCAGCTGTTACTGTACTTACAAGGCTCTGCCAAGAAATATGGAAGACAACATCCTGGCCAACTGACTGGAAAAGATCTGTGTTTATACCAATACTAAACTGAGTGTGGAAATTATCGCACAATCGCTCTGATCCCACATGCCAGCAAGATTCTACTGAAGATTATTCAAAAGAGACTACAACCATCCCTGGAACAAGAACTACCTGAAGTGCAAGCAGGTTTCAGGAAAGGGCGAGGAACAAGAGACATCATTGCGGATGTGAGATGGATCCTTGAAAAGACTAAAGAATACAAAAAGGATATCTATTTGTGTTTTATCAACTATAGCAAGGCTTTTGACTGTGTAAACCATGAGAAACCCTGGGCCACATTAAGAAGTATGGGTATACCAGAACACCTGATCGTTCTCTTGCACAATCTGTACATTGATCAAGAAGCAACAGTTCGAATGGAACAAGGAGAAACAGAATGGTTTAAAATAAGCAAAGGTGTAAGACAAGGCTGCATACTTTCCCCCTACCTGTTTAATTTATATGCAGAACAAATCATCAGAAGGATTGTATGAAGACAACAGAGGTGTGAAGATTGGTGGAAGACTCCAACAACCTTCGCTATGCTGATACCACATTACTGGCTGAAAGTGAAGACGATCTGAAACATTTGCTTCTCACGATCAAAGAACAGTCTCAAAATGGGCCTGCATCTTAATGTAAAGAAGACAAAGTGGAGTGGTCTAGTGGTTAGGACAAGGTACTTCAGGCCGGAGGGCCGGGGGTTCAAGTCCCACCTGGGGACAGCAATCTCAGGCCGGTGGGTCTGGGATTTCTAGTCCTAGAGGCACTCCTTGTGGTCTTGTGCAAGCCACTTAACCCTCCATTGCCCATGTTCCCTGTAAGTATTAGCATATGTGTCTCATATCCCCTCGTGTTAAATGTATCCCCCAATTGACCGCTTTAACCCGGTGAAAAGAGGGATATAAATACAGCTAAATAAATAAATAAAGATCAAGACAATGGGCATAATCAACAGGTTCATCGTTGAAGGAGAAGAAATTGAAATCGTGAACAACTTTAACCTACTTGAATCAACTATCAATAAAGAAGCAACAAGCAGTCAAGAAATCAGATGATGCACTGCTCTTGGCAGAATGGCAATGAAAGACCTAGATAAGATTCTCAAGAGCAGAGATGTCTCTCTCCATATAAAGATTTGACTTGTTCAAGCCATGGTATTTTCAATAACATATGGATGTGAAAGCTGGACAGTGAAAAAGATAGACAGGAAGAAAACTGATGCCTTTGAATTATGGTGCTGGCGACGAATACTGTGTATACCCTGGACTGCCCGAAGAACAAACCAGTCGGTACTAGAGGAGATCAAACCAAAGCTTTCTTTAGAAGCTCAGATGACAAGACTTCGACTTTCATACTTTGGACACATCATGCGAAGAGAGAGATCATTAGAGAAAGACATCATGCTTGGCAAGATAGGTCAACGCAAAAGAGGAAGGCCAGCAATGAGATGGATCAATACAACAGCAGCAGCTACGGGTACCAGTCTGTCAACAATGAGCCGCCTGACTGAAGACCAAACACAATTTAGGACAGCTATGCAGAGGGTCGCCATGAGTCGACTCCGACACGACAGCACTTAACAACAACAACAACAACAGTCAACCTGTTTGTCACATAATAAAAAAATTCTCAATTGATTATGCCATCTATGCCGATGACATAATACTGTACATGCCCTTTAACATCAGTTTGCCTAACTTCGATCTTATCACCTCATGTTTCAAAGAAATTGCAGATTGGCTCAAAAATCATGGATTGAATATAAACTACAAAAAAATTGAAGTTCTGATAATTTCCAGAAACCAAAGATACACTCCACCAAAAAACATTACAATCGATGATTTTGACCTTGAAGTTAAAGATGAAGTAAAGTACTTAGGTATAACACTAGATAGACACCTATCATTCAAAATCCATATTAAAAACATAGCAAAGACAATATTTAACAAAGTTAGACTCCTACAACACCTAAAGCCTTTACTCCAGCATTCTGATTTTAGAACCCTTATGCAAGTTATAACTCCACACATTGACTATTGTAATAGTCTCCTCTATGGCCTACCTAAACTATCACTTCATCCGTTGGTAATGGCACAACATACAGCAGCCTGAATTATAAACAATTCACATAGTATGGACTATATCACCCCTATTCTCCACGAACTACATTAGCTTCCTATTCAAAGCTGGATAAAATATAAATTAATATTGACCACAATCAAAATCATAACAAAATTAACACCATCTACCCTTTCACAATTGATCAAGTTGTGCCCAAGAAGAGGTCAAACCAACAACATCCTCATTATCACAACTGACTTCAGAAAAACAAAACAAAACACCAACAGGGCATTTGAACATGTATCCCCAATACTCTGGAACCTATTACTCGAAGAACTCAAATATCACAACCTTGTTCCAGGCCCATCTAAAAATCTACTTATTTATCAAACATTTTGGTCAAAATAATCGACCACCTGAAATTGACCCTACATAAAACACCTTCATCACAGCCCCAAATGTCAATGATCGAAATTAATTAAAGCACAAATTCTAGCCAACAACATTCAAAACCTACTCTTAATCATCAACATTAACTGTAATAAGTTATACTGTTTTGAAATTATATAAATTACAATGATTTTGTTCTGCACCTGTTTATATGTTTTGATGTGCCGCCTGTTCCAAATGTAAACCGCTATGATTCCCTGAAATGGCGGTATATAACACACACAAATAAATAAATAAAAATTTATATAGAGTCTCTTAAGTTTATTAGGCATATTTTATGCTATTTTAATGTTTGCTTCAAGATGATCTGCAGAGACTGAGCATTGTCCTACTGCTAAAACTTAATCACTTGCTGATTAAAATCCTCAATTAAACCTTACAGTAAATCATCTCCCTCCTACTTAATTAGCTTAAAAGCCTATAAATTAAAGATTGAGCCTGGGGTGGGTGTGAGAAACATTAACAGAATGCTTAGTTAACTGCCTATTTCTTTACAAACTTTAGATCTGTTTAAAATTCTCTGTTTCGGTATCAAAATATCGCTTTTCCCCAGATTTTAAGAATTTCCCAGTAGATGCAGATTCCTTGCCAGCAGGTGCAGGTTCTTTGCCAGCATCAGAAGGTTCTCTTTCAACACATCTTTGAAGAGGATATAGTACAACCACCAGCAGTATAGTCTTAAATCTATAAATTAATGGAGTGGAACGGGTAAACGTTGATCAATTGTATACGCCATCAAAAAGTAGAAAGACTAGGAGACAAGCAATGAAGCTACAATGTAACCCATTTAAGACTAATAAGAGAAAATATTTTTTCATTCAACGCATAAATAAAAGTCAGGAATTCGGTACCGGAAGATGCAGTAAAAATTGTTAGTGTAGCTGGGTTTAAAAAAAGGTTTGGAGAAGTTCCTGGAAGAAAGGTCCATAAACCATTATTAACGAGGACCCGGGAAAACCACTGCTTGCCCCAGTACAAGCATTGCGGAACCCGTGTCTCTTTTTAGGAACTTGTGACCTGGAATGGCCACTGTTGTAAACAAGATACAGGGTTCAAAGGACCTTGGTCTGATCCAGTATGACATATCTTATGTTCTTTTGTAAAATTCTTCCAACATCAAGGAGGTTAAGCAGACCTCCATCCAAAGGTGCTTCAAGAAGTATAGCGGTGGCCAGTACTTCAATGCTTTTGACTTCTTTTCTTGATGTCTATGCTTCTGGGCCTTGGCACAATACTGAATGTCCTTAGTGTCAAAGAGGACAAAACCTTTTTTTCATTAGGTGGGAAACTGTAGCCATCCCAGTAATCTTTATTGACACTGAGCAAGATTGATGCCCTCTCAGCGTAGCACAGTTACTTACCTGTAACACGTGATCTCTGGGAACAGCAGGAATAAGTCTTCACATATGGGTATCGTCGGTACCGACGGAGCCCGCGCGGGAACGCTCCCCAGCATCCAATAAGAAAGCCTTTGGGAGCATCCCACAGTGCCTGCGTGCTGTCTTCCCGCCTTTCCCAACAGCCTCTCTCCAGTTCGAGTTTTAAAGCTGAGACAAAGAGAGAGAGAGAGAGGGAAGGAAAGATAGAGAGATACAACTCCTAGGGGAGGTGGGTGGGTTGTGAAGACTTATTCCTGCTGTTCCCAGAGATCACGTGTTACAGGTAAGTAACTGTGCTATCTCCAGGAACAAGCAGGAATGAGTCTTCACATATGGGGACTCCCTAGCTGCAGATGCCAGGGAGAGACCCCAGAGTTGTGTGTCCTTGAAAAGGGCTCCACCTCCCCCATGGATCTCTGGCATCCAACCAGGGTAGGTGGGTAGGAGTTGATTAGGAATGGAACAGGTGTTTGAGAACAGCCTGACCAAACGAGGCATCCCGGCAGGAGTTCTTGTCCAAACAGTAATGGGCTGTGAAGGTATGAACCGAGGCCCAGGTGGCCGCTCGACAGATTTGGTCGATGGACACAGAGTTTAGGTGAGCCATTGAGGCTGCCATGGCCCTCACATTGTGAGCTGTGACATGGCCTTCCAGAGAAAGGTTCCTACTCTGGTAGGCGAAAGAAATACACTGAGCAATCCAGTTGGACAGTGTTCTCTTAGAAACTGGAAGTCCTAAATGGGAAGGATCAAAAGCAACAAAGAGTTGAGAAGACTTTCTATGTTGCTGTGTTCTTTGTAAGTAAAAGGCGAGAGCTCTTTTACAATCCAAAGTATGCAGATTCCTCTCTGCACTTGATGCATGAGGTCCTGGAAAAAAGAGAGGTAAGTATACCTCCTGGTTCAGATGAAAAGGCGAGACCACTTTGGGCATAAAGTGTGGATTGGTCCTGAGGACTACCTTATCATGATGGAACCTTGTATAAGGAGGATTAGCCACCAAGGCTTGCAACTCACTGATGCGACGTGCCGAGGTGACTGCAATGAGAAAGATAACCTTCCAAGAAAGAAATTTCAAGGAGGTGGTGGCTAAAGGTTCAAAGGGTGGCTTCATAAGCTGGCCAAGAACCAGATTTAAGTCCCATGCCACTGGAGGTGGTCTAATGGGAGGTTTAGTTAAAAGAAGGCCTCTCATGAATCTTGCTATAAGAGGATGAGAGGAAACAGGCTGTCCATTGAGAGGCTTGAGGGACGCTGCAATAGCACTCAAATGGACTCTTACCGAATTCGTTTTGAGGCCTGCATGGGAAAGATGCAGAAGATACTCTAGTAAAGAATTCAAAGGTATTGCAAGAGGGTTAAGACCCTTCTCTGAACACCAAATGGTAAATCTTTTCCATTTGAAAGCATAGGAACGTCTAGTGGAAGGCTTTCTAGAAGCATGAATAATATCTCTGACTTGCTGAGAGAGATGGAAAACTTGAAGGTCTAGGCCTTCAGCAATTAGTCCCTGAGATGGAGAGACTGGGGGTTTGGGTGCCACAACGTTCCGTCTTCCTGGGAGAGAAGATCTGGAGCAGAGCCCAACTCCAGGGACGGAGCTTGAGAGAGATGCAGAAGTAGAGGGTACCACACTTGGCGTGGCCAATGTGGTGCTATGAGGATCATAGAACCTCGGTCTCTCTGAAGCTTGAACAGTGTTTTGGGAATTAGGGGAATGGGTGGAAAGGCATAAAGGAAGTCTTGACCCCAGTGAAGGAGGAAGGCATCCTTGGCCTGAACTCCCTGACACGGAATCCTGGAACAGAACCGGGGAAGTTTGGCATTCCACGGACTTGCAAATAGGTCTATGTCCGGGGTTCCCCAAATTCGAAAAATCCTGGCTACCTGGTCCCTGTGGAGGGACCATTCGTGTGGAAGCAGAACTCAACTGAGTCTGTCTGCCCAAGAGCTTTGAATGCTTGGAAAATATACTGCCATAAGATGAATCTGATGCTCTCTGGCGAAGGCCTACAGTCGCAAAGCTTCGCTGCAAAGCGACAGAGAGCCAGTCCCTCCCTGCTTGTTTACATAGAACATGGCTACTTGATTGTCCGTGTGGATGAGGACTGTCCTGTAGCTGAGCAGGGAGTGGAACACACTGAGAGCTAAGAAAATTGCTCTGAGTTCCAAGAGATTTATGTGTAGTGAAGTCTCCTGTGGCGACCAGATGCCCTGGGTGGAGAGATCTTGCAGATGAGTTCCCCAACCCATTGGAGAGGCATCTGTTGTAAGGGTTGCTTGGGGAAGTGACTGTTGAAAAGGGGACCCCAGCAACAGGTTTTGAGAGGACGTCCACCACTGGAGAGACCAAAAAAGGCGACTGGAGTTTGCTATTTTGTCTGACAGGCAACCTGATGCCTGAGTCCATTGGGTGGACAAAGTCCATTGAGCTGCCCTCATGTGAAGGCGAGCATATGGAACCACATGCACAGTGGATGCCATGTGGCCTAAGAGTTGTAACATTTCTCGAGCAGTTAAAAGGGGCTTCAACTGTATTTGGGAGGCTAACTGCACCAAGTGTAGGCAACGGGCCTGAGGAAGATAGGCCCTTGTAGTTGTGGTATCCAACCAAGCCCCTATAAACTTGAGGGACCGAGTAGGGGTGAGACTGGATTTTGGGATGTTTATTACTAGTCCCAAATACTGAAGGATACACATTGTGCAGGTTAGGCAAGTCTTGGCCTCTGCTTGAAATGGAGCTCGAATGAGCCAGTCGTCCAGATATGTTTGGATGGATGAGGACATGGGTGTACGCATACTTGAGATCTAGAGAACAAAGCCAGTCCTGACTCTGAAGGTATGGAAGCAGAGCACCGAGAGAAATCATCTTGAATTTCTCCTTGAATAGAAATTTGTTCAATTCTCTGAGATCTAAGATGGGTCTGTAGCCCCCTGTTTTCTTTGGAATAAGAAAATAAGTGGAGTACCCTGTGCCTTGTTGAAGAAGAGGTACGTCTGCCATCCTTCTTGCCCAAGGGGCAATAGAAATCTCCTGACCTAGACGGTTGAGGAGAGATGTTGGAGAATTGAACTGTTTCACCATGGTGTGAGGGGGAAGGCTTAAGAAATGAAGCTTGTACCCTTCCCTTATGATGGAGTGTGTCCATTGCTCTGCTGTGATTTGCTCCCATCTGGGAGCAAAGTAAGTCAACCTTCCTGGGATGGTAAGGGGCTCTGGTCCTTCCAGAGCTAGAAAGGCTAAGTTCTCTAGTTGCAAGTCAAAGGCCCTGAGGAGGCTGAGGCTGCTGGGCCGTGGAAGGTCTAGCTGCCTTTGACTTGGCCTGTTTAGGTGGTTGCTGACGCTTTGCAGCAAAACGACCTGCAGAAGATGCCTGCTGACCATAAGCAGGGTAGTATCTTCCCTTTTTGGAAAAAGATGTCTTTTTAAACAATCTTTTCTTAACAGTAGCAGAGGTAGACTTTGAAAGTCGATCCAAAGCAGAGTTTTCAGCATCCATCTGAGTGGCCTTTGCTTGCCAATCCTTACCAAAAAGGTTTTCACCTGTACAAGGGAGATTTCCCAATTGATCTTGGACCCAGAGCTCCAAATCAGAAGCTTGTAGCCAAGCAATTCTGTGTGCCCCTATGGCAATAGCCGAAGCTCTGCTTACACACTCAAAAGAGTCAAAGGCTGCACGGTTGGAAAATTTGGAGACATCTTGGGCATGTTTGAGCCAAGTAAGAAACTCCTGTCTTTTATCCTCTGAAATGAAAGGGGTTAAAGTCTGCAGATGATCTGTGACTTCTTTTAGAAACATTCCTATATAGAGACTATAGGAATTGATCCTAGCAACTAGCATAGCAGCTTGGAAAACCCTTCGGCCAAAAGCATCCAGGGTCCTGCATTCACGCCCTGGAGGATTAGATGAGTGTCTTTTTGCACTCTATCTTCTTCATGGCAGACTCTACCACAATAGAGTGGTGAGGAAGCTGAGTCTTGTGGAAGCCAGGACAAGGAGGGACACGATACATGGTGTCTAACCTGCGAGAATAAGGAGAGGTGGTGAGAGGTGTCTCCCACATCCTCAACATGAGATCATACAGAATCTCATGAACAGGTAAAGTAGCTGCCTCCTTAGGAGCTTTAGGATATTGTAAAATATCCAACTCCTTGGCTCTGGGTTCTGACTCAGGGGCCACTGTGATAGAGAGGCCCCTAGCCACTTCCCTAACAAAGTCTTGAAAAGACAAGTCTTCTGGAGGAGACATTCTTCGTTTAGGTGAAGAAGACTCCTGAGGAAGAAGTATCGATGCTTCTACAGAACCCTCAGATTCATCAGAGTCCTCAGAGGAATCGAAGTATCGCCTGTCTGGATGCTCCTGTAAAGCCCGATAACCGTATCGAGTGGGATCGACATCGGGAGTAATCGGTACCGGTTCGGTACCGATGGGCATCATAGGACAGGGGGGTACCGTTGCAGTCGACACCGAAGCCGATGTCGATGCCGGTACCGGAGCCGGTATCAGCAACGGGGATTGTTGCGGTACCGGAGCCGGTACCAGCAACGGGGATTGTTGCGGTACCGGAGGCGTCGCAGCCTGTATGAAAGCCGTTAAGGTGCGCTGCATGGTCAGAATCTTCTGATCCATCGACGCCACCAGAGTCTGGATGTCGGTACCAGTGGGAGCCACCGGTACCCCAGAACACGGCAACAGGTGATCTGTCGAGGCCGAGCCATCGATGTCAACCTGTGACCCCATAGATAATGCTTTGGAAGTCGGAGCTTCCCGCCGGGGTAATTTTGCCGGTGCGGAATCCTCGAGGGCAAGCCCGGAGGCATCTCGATGCTTGGAGGGAGATCTGCCCTTCGAGGACCGGCCAGATTTATGCTTGGTTATCCGAGATCCATGGGAGGAAGAAGAGGCCCTGGAAGACGTCGATGCTACCGAAGCTGCATCAGAGGGAAAACAGGGTACTGAGCTTGGCTGCTCGGTTCTGCCAACCTCTCAGACATCATGGTACAGGACATACAATCCGTGATGGAATGGTCAGGTCCCAAACACTTTAGACACCAGTCATGGGTGTCGGTGACAGAAATAGTACCGCCACATTTTGTGCATTTTTTAAACCCAGAAGCGGGCTTCTCCATGAGGAAAATATTTTTAAGCCTAGGGCCCAAAAACTGAAAATGCACAGTAAAGATAAAGCTTTTTTTTTTTTTTGAAAGAAAAGAAAAGAAAGACCGGCGGTACCGGTCCAACGTCGAAGAAGGCAGACGCGACACAAAAGAATAAAGAAAAAATAAAGAACTTCTTCTGCGGTGACAGGAACACGACCTGCTGGCTCCGCGGAAAAGAAGAACTGGAGAGAGGTGGTTGGGAAAGGCGGGAAGGCAGCACACAGGCGCTGTGGGATGCTCCCAAAGGCTTTCTTATTGGGCGCTGGGGAGCGTTCCCGCGCGGGCTCCGTCGGTACCGACGATACCCATATGTGAAGACTCATTCCTGCTTGTTCCTGGAGATTGATGCATCCCAGGCATCCAGTGCAGTTTCTGAACTCTTTGCGACCAAATGCTCTGATGCAGTCATTGATGAATTGAACTTGGAAGTATCAAAGATCTCTTTACACCATGTTTCTTGTATTCTCAAATTATGTCTCCTCGTGGGATTCTCCAAATCCTTTATCTTATACAAAAGCTGCTCCTTCCATTGTTCAAAGTCTCTTTGGGATCTCTCCACGGCGTTCTGTTGTTGCTGCAGCTATTCTATCTGGTGGTCATGTTCTTCCATTTTACGTGCCAACTCCCCCAATTCCTTTCTGAGCTCCCCGCACACTTCTCCCACCTCAGATTTTACTGCTGCCAATTCTTCCTTCAGCTTCGCAAACCACCCTTTCAATTTCTCTCATGTCACCTTCTGCACCACCATTTCACCAACTTCTGTCACCACACTTTTTTCCTTCTCTCCACTCCCGATCTGAAGTTTCTCAGCCATCGGAACTCGCAGCCGCCATCTTATGCTCTGCTCCGTCCACATGCCTGCCGACATATGCGAACTCCCTAAGGTCACCTACTTTTCTTCCTCATGGTCATTCACCTCCTACTGCCTTCCGCCAAGGATTGCTTCTCTCTACTTGTGCTTTTGAACCATCTGGGTGGAGAGTCTTTGGCGAACGCCAGGCCAAGCTCCGGAGCTCCCAGTTCAAGCATCCATCCAGACAGATACCGCCACTTTCTCCCCCCTTGTCCCCTCTTAGTGCCCCTTTTACCCTTCTGTCATCTGATGGTACAACTGACTGTCTCACAGGCATTTTGTTAAGAATGTACTTGAAAAAGTCATTATTATACATTTTTGCTTCCACAGCAAGCTTCTTCTCAAATTCTCTTTGCCTGCCTTATCAATGCCTTGCATCTAACTTGCCAGTGCTTATGTTGTTTCCAGTTTTCGTAATTTGGCTCCTTTCTCAATTTCCTGAAAGATGATTTTTTTTGGCTATAACAGCCTCACATTTAAACCATGCTGGCAGTTTTCTGGACTTCCTTCTACTTTTCTTAAAGCGTGGAATACAGCTGGTCTGGGCTTCCAAGATAGTATTTTTAAATAAAGCAAATGCTTGATGTAAATCTTTAACCTTTGCAACTGCTCCTTCTAGTTTTTTCTTCACTGTTTTCCTCATTTTATCATAGTCTCCCTTTTGAAAGTTAAAAGATAGTACTGTGGATTTCTTTGCCGTCATTCCTCCATTTATGAAATCAAATGTGATCATGCCATGATCACTACTGCCAAGTGGCCCCAAAACCCTTATCTCCTGCACCAGATCTTGGGTACCACTAAGGACAAGGTCCAAAATGGCTTCCCCTCTTGTCTGTTTATGAACCAGCTGCTCCAAGAAGCAGTCATTTATTTCATCTAGAAACTTTATCTCCCTAGTATGTCCTTCCATGACACTGATCCAGTCAATACCAGGGTAAGTGAAATCATCCATTATTATTACTGTACTGTAACTTTTGTTAGCTTCCCTGATTTCTTTGAGCATTTCATCATCCATTTGTTCATTCTGGCCAGGCGGTCGGGTAGTACCCCCACTGCCACTGCCTTCCCCTTTTTACATGGAATCCATAGAGATTCTACAGTGTATTTTGTTTCCTGCAAAACTTTAATCCTGTGTGACTCAATGCCCTCTCTAACAGAGTGCAACCCTTCCACCAATTTCACTCTACCATTGCGATATAATTTGTACCCAGCTATCACAGTGTCCCACTGGTTGTCCTCCTTCTACCATGGGCCCGATTCTGTGCCACGAATAGTGGTGATGGACGTCCATCCCCGCTATTCGTGTCTTCCCCCGCCATGTCTAACTTCCCTGCCGGTTGTGCGAAGAAGTTAGATGGGGATGAGGAAGGGGTGGCTCGGGGGCGGAGTCTGGGTAGGCAGTGGGCGGTCACCGGCCCTGTACGTACAGAGCTGATTCTAATGTCGGCCCTGTACATCCAGGGCCGGCGACATGTGCGGGGATGTTATTCCACCTCCGAGGTGGAATAACTTCCCTGCATGTCTCTTTTCCAGTGGTCCAGGGCACAGATGGGGCAGGGGAAGACCTGAAGGCATTCCCCGCAGTCCAATTCTGGCATTAGGAGGCCGGACTGGGGGTCGGGCTGCAGGGAATGAAGCCCTGAAGTCTGGCGGCCGGGATCACGGCTCTCCAATGGAGCCGCGGTGCCATGGCAACATGACATCATGGCTCCATTTTAGATCCTTCACTGAGCTTGCCACGCAGTCCTGTATGTGCAGGCTAGGCTTAACCACAGTTCCAGCCTGCACGTACAGGACAGTTCGTGATTCTGATTCCGCAGGGCTAGTCATGCCCCGTGGGATCAGAATCGCGATCCCCTCTGTACAGAGGGGATCTACGTTTGGGACTGAATAAGCCTGCATGTGTCTGAGATACCAATCATATCTAATCTCTCATTTAGTGCTATATATTCTAACTTTCCCATCTTATTTTTTTTAGACTTCATGTATTTGCATAGAAGCATTTCAGAAGTTGTATTTTATTCATATTATTCTAGTTATTGGTAAGCAGAGGTAATTTGGAATCTTTAAGCTCTGTCTGCTCTGTATTTAAAAGCATTTGGGTTATTTTTGTTTTTATTGAAAGCTCTCTGTCAATATTTATTTATTTAACATTTCTTCTATACCGCGCTATTACAATCAGCGCGGTGTACATCGAACAAAACATACTACAATGCATACAAGCAACATTGAGTTTTACATAGAACAGGGAAAAAAAAACATAGGATAACCGGGGTAACTATTTACAGGGTAACTATTTACAGGTTAAATTAGTATTGTCACCAATACTCTAAGCCAATTTGGTATCATCTTCACTTTGTGTGGGAGGGACAGGCGTAAAAGTGGTGGGTGGGCAGTAGTATAGGCTAACCATTTTCTGGTTGTAATAAGGTGCTATGGTAGCTGAGACATGAGGGAGGTTTACCCGATGTGTGGGTGTCAGGGTTGGTGTCAGGGTAGTATATTGTGAATAGGTGGTGTTTCAGAGCTTTACGGAATAGGATTAAGCTTTTGCCCTAAGTTCAATCTTTTGCTAGCATCCTTCATGGATACATTGTTCCGAACCATGCACCTTTGGGCGACTTGTCTGCTTTCCCCTATAATTTAGTTTAAAAGCTGCTCTCTCCTTTTTAAAATTAATGTCAGCAGCCTGGTTCCATCCTGGTTAAGGTGAAGCCCATCCCTTCGGAAAAGCCCCTCCTTTACCCAGAATGTTGTTTCTAAAAGGATTTGATTTGGAGGGAGGCGTGGCCTAGTGGTTGGGGCAAGTTACCTCAGGCCGGAAGGTCAGGGGTTCAAATCCCACTAGAGGATAGCAACCTTGGGCCAGAAGGACTGGGGTTTCTAGTCCCACAGGTGCTCCTTGTGGTCTTGGGCAAGCCACTCCATTGCCCATGTTTCCTATAAAAAAAATTTAATTATCTCCAAGTTACAATGCCCTGTTCAATGTAATTTCAGTTTGTTCAATGTAAACAGCCTTGATATCATGAAAGGTGGTATATAAGAAATGTTAAAGAAATTAAATAAATAAAACCCTCTTCCTTGCACCATCGTCTCATCCATGCATTGAGACTCTGGAGCTCTGCTTGCTTTTTGGGTCCTGCACATGGAACAGGATAATCCCTTTCCCCAAAGTATAGAGAAAGCATCAGCCACCAGATTTATTTTTTATTTATTTTTTTTATACCACGCTCTTTAGAATCAGTGCGGTTTACATGCATACGAAGGGCTCACAATCTAAGTGTACCTGAGGCAATGGAGGGTTGAGTGACTTGCCCAAGGCCACAAGGAGTGGCCATGGGACTAGAAACCCCAGTCCCTCCGGTCTGAGGTTGCTTGTCCCCATGTGGGACTTGAACCCCCAGCCATCCAGCCTGAGGTAACCTGTCCCAACCACTGAGCCACTCCTCCCTCAATCAAGAGATCTGACCTCTTTCTATAACAGGATTTATTTATTTAGTAATAGCAGCTCACACCTTTCCAGTAGTAATTAAAGGCGAGTTACAAAAGTATATTTCCCTATCTCCGGGCCAAGGCCACAAGGAGCACCAGTGGGATTTGAACCATGGTTATGCCATCAATCTACTGCTCTAACCACTAGGCTACTCCTCAACTCCAGGATAGTGGCACCTTCCTGTTCTGGCCTCTGCAAAATGGCTCTCTGGATTTCTTCAATAGGGAAGTCTACGGTACCATTCATAAAAATCTAACTAGTGATACAAACTCACCGAATGTTTTTTTTGCTTACCATAAAACTCAATATTGGGGGTCATCCCATTTGAGATGGCCTAACTCCACAACTAGACTGATTCCCATCTCAAAGAATAGACCCTGTTCTTCCCTGCTTGTTCAGGTAGAATACTATTTCTGACTAACACAAACAGGACAGTTTGATTGTTACCTGGTTTCTGAACATCTTTAGACTGCAGCACACTACTCTTAGCTCCAGAAGGCTAAATGTGAAGCTCCTTCTCCTGTAGGAATCGGGGACCCTGGGACTACAGCCATTTTAAAAGATACCCCCAGCCAAGGTTGGGCACATTTGGGGTTAGTATAACCATGTGTGGCGGAATCTGTAAAGACATTTCTTTGGCCCCACTGAAATGAGAGACAACCAAGACAGGGAGTAGTCTCGAGCATCTTTGGTACACATATGCAAAATGCAATGTGTGCCTTTGAGTCAATGCAGCCAGCATACAAATGCCATAATAGTGAAACATTTTATAAATACTTAAGGAGGTGATCTTAGGCCAAAAGACAGTATGTGCTATTGGAAGCGACAATTCCTTCACAACTAATCTGAGATACATTCAGGTCACAAGATGGAAACTTCCTTTAGAATTAGAGACCACAGATTTTTTCACTTAGAAGGGGGAACAGGATGCTTAACCTAATCACCTTGAACCTCTCTCATGAGACATTTGTTAAAGATTTTGAGTCTAACATAGAAACAACAGAGAAAATGAAGGCAGATAAAGACCATATAGCCTATCCAGTCTGCCATCCATAAGAACTATTGCTTTCTCTCCCTCAAAGAGTCTCTGTATTTGTCCCATGCTTTAATTCAGATATAGTTCTCGTCTCTACCACTCCACTAGGAGGCTGTTCCATGTATCCACCAGTTTCCATAAAAAGAGTGATGGATAGTATCCTTTTTTCTCTTAAGTACAAACCTTGACCATGTTCCAGTAGTTGGACAAATCTGACCATTTTGGCCTACAAGAGTTCTCCAATTTCAGAGTATGCTTATTATCCATACTCTCTTCAAAGAGCAATTTGGAGAAATTTCCAGTAGGTACATACTGTAGCATTCTCATAATATCGAAAAGGACCTAACATGCCAGAAACTATGTCAGTTGTGTAAAATGCCAGCCTCCAAACAAGTAGTTTCTCTAGAATAAAAGCTGGCTATGAATTTCAGTGCTAGTATGGTTCCATGGATCCTGTGTTTTCTTCAATGACTTTGGCCACTGGTTTTGCAGAACTGAACCTTTTCTTTGGTTTGTTCAAGATGAAAGAAGAAATCAAATGCATGTGATTTCCTTCTTGTGGATCCTGGTGGCCTTTTGTGGCATCCTAGGGCAGATGCTGCAGTGCAACTCAAGAACCTTTCTAGGGAGTAGTAACAGGTCTTATGTTGGTCTTTTGCCCACGGTCTGAATACTTCTTGAAGTCCCTACTGCTTTCTTCTGCTGTCGAAAAAAAGGAAGTTCCTCAGCCAGAAATATCTTACAGACTACAGCCGAAGAGAAAAAATACACACCACAAAGACAATCATTCTAAAAACTGACGACACAGCCAACAGCAGATGTCAGTGAAAACATGTCCCTTATTCTGGGTGGAAAATATCTAGGCATTCCACACAGCGGTGAAGACATAGGAATTGCCATATATGCCCAGAGAGACATTCCGACTTTTCCTGGAAAGCTCTGAAAGTGGGTTCCATGTCAATGCCGAATGACCATCAGTGGCACTAGATGACTCACCTTGTCTTTAGAGAATGGTAAATATCACAACAAATAGAATAGAATTTGCTGTGTGTGGGGTTAGCTGCCTTGAATTTTCCTGAATGCACCTCCTTAAATGCTGTCTCAAATTATGAGCAACTTTGATAATCTCATGTGCAGTAAATTTACTAATTTTCTGAGGTTTCCTTTACCAGGTCTAAGTATTCTATGGTTTTAGAGCAGTGCTTCCCAAACGTATCCTAGGAACCCCACAACCAGTCTAGTTTTCAGAATATCCATAATGAATCTGCATGAGGGAAATCTCCACGCACCGAGGACCCAGAATATCTTGAAAACCCAACTTTGGGGTCCCAGGACAGGTGTGGGAAGCCGTTTTAAATCAACATTACTAGGGGGTAACAGACTATGGGCAAAATTTCAAAAAGATAAAACTAAACTTTACACCACTAACTAGATAAAGAGTTCCCAGCAATCTTCAATTCTAAAACCGAAAATGCTTTTCCCATTAATTTAGTATTAAAAAATAAAATGAAAACCACCACAATAAACCTACTTACATCCTGATTGTACTCCAGGAAGACATGAAAATTTAAATCTTTTCTCAAAATAGGATGCGCTGCCACACGACACAAAAATACTTCGTGCATTGCCACAGTCTTCTTGAAGATTGCCAAATATTCACTGGAAACAAACATAAGACAGTACTAAAAAAAATAATGTTAAAACTCTTGTCCCCATCAAATGTGGGAAGGATATAGATTATATGACAGTCAGTTCAAAGTCATTAAATAAACTTGTTCCATTAATAAAATTCTTACTGGTATAAACCATGGGGCATATGCATGTGCATGGTGACAGTCAATTTTTCTGGGAGTAGTCTGAAAGAAGGGAGTGGGGGTTTTATGTGCATTTGACAGAAGCAGCAGTATGTGTTTGAGAAATTGAGTACCTATGTACTTGTGTATGTCCTTGCCAATTTACCAAGCTATCGTCTTGTAGCTTATGAGGAGACGCAGTATATAAGACTGATAAATTTCTGCCCATATGCTTTTTTCAGCTTATGTGCATAACTTTCTTTTGCTGGTCAATCTGTTAACAAAAGTTCTGTCAAAAGAAAAATTAGGATAGGCCACAGGACAGTGGTTCATGGACCCCTGCAGGTCTATGAGACCATTACAGAGGGTCTTGAACGACAAAAAAAAAAAAAAAAAAAAAAAAAAGACTGGTGGAGACTGGTAGGGATTTGCTAGGAGGAGAAAGGCAGACTGGTGGGTCTGGATGAGGGGAGAGAGAGAGAGAGAGAGATGGAGATAGGCTTGGTGCTGAGGGGAGGAGGGTCTGGAAAGAGTGGTGGGGATGAACTGGGGTTTCCTAAACCTTTTGAAGGTTAATAAGGAGTTCATACAACCCAAAAGGTTGGGACCCTTTGGGATACGGAAATGGAAGCCATTTTGCTGCATTTGATATAGTTAACATAAGCACTTAATTTTCTAATTCTATGAAATTTACATTTGTAATTTTCCTGGCAAAAGAAAACTACTCATATAACCTGAAAAAAAAAAAGAAATCTGCATCAAAAGCCATTCTCCAACATGTCCTGTGTAGAATGCTTAAAAAAAAGCAAGAATTAAGCATAAAAATCAACACACTGTAGGCGGGTTTATCCCAACACCACACTCATTGAATTTTGCTACTTTTTGGGACCCTGTCAAGTACCTGTTATCTGGATTAGCAACTGTTGAAAACAGAAAAATGGACTTGATTGACCTTTAATCGGTCCCAATATGTTTGCCCCATTATGTTCAGTTCAGCTGAACACACTATAAGATCCAGTATTAGTACTGTACACATGATTACATCATCTCTTGAAACACAAAAAAAAGTAAAGCTCTGCTGCTGCAAATAAAAATGTTAAAGCAAACATGTAGAAATCAGAATGCTCTTTGCTGTCAATCCTCCTATTACTTCCTAACAAACAAATACACAGCAGTCAGGACCTGTTAATACTATCATTTGGAAAGTTTAACTGACAGCAGCATTAAACCTGAGGTTGCATTACACTGTAGCATTTGTTGCCTAGTTTGAGCAGTTATCCTGCAAGTTATGATATGAAGGGCACAAATCAATTATATATCGTGTTAATGAAAACATTTAGGGCTTTGGATTCTAGAGGTTTATAAATTGTAAATTTAGGTGTTTCTTTTCAAGACAATTAGGGGCTTTAGAAGGATACAAAATACTGTTTATATCTGTTCTTGCATTGCAAGATTGATACGCACTCAAAATGCCTTCATCATTCTCCAGTGTCATCCCCACCAGCCACATGCCCCACTCTCTCTCTCATTCTTCCCATAGTCTCTCGCTTTTCATCCCCAGCGGTCTCTTTATCCTTTGAAGGTATTCAGAAACTGTAACTTTGCCTTTAAATAGGCTCTTCCATATAATTTCCCAGGACCATTGAATTGCTTTGTTCTTCTGCCAAATCATTTTCACTGAATCTGTTCCCATCTCACATACCCAATACCTTTCTATTCTGGCTCTCTCACATATTGAATACCTAGTCTGCATATCATTAACAATTATCTTGCAAGCTGCAGCAGCTGGCTCTCCGTACTGTTGTATTTTCAGAACAGAGATCAGACGTAGTAAACAAAAAAGCCTTTAATCAAATAAACCATATGCTCAAATGCATCAATTACTATGACTACTTGGTTGCTTGTCCATGCTTAAAATGTAACTTGCAAATATAGGACAGCAATGAATTGGCAAGTATTTCTGATCACACTGTAGCAATGGAGAATTTGGGGTTGTCACTGCTTAAAAAAAAAAAGCACAAGAAATTCAGTGTCATCTTTATGACAGGGCAGAACTCCTGTGCACCTCTCATACAAGGCTTGAGACAGACAAACCAGCACAGAAATTCCTGCGCCACCTGACTCAAACTTACTGAGCTGCATAGTGAATAGAAACATCTGCTTTTTTTTTTTGCTTTTTTTTTTTTAAAGCAATGGCGGAAGGGGAAATAGTCAAATCTCATTGTAATTGTGTATTAATATAAAGCAATTTACAGTTTTAAGAAACCAGGATAAGATGACATAAAACAAAAAATAAAATTACAACAAAAATTGTGGGGGAAATATATAAGAGTTAGTAGGATCTTAAGTCTCGGGGGAGGTGAGGGTTAAATAAAACAGAAAACAAGGGATAGGAATTCTAATAAGTCACAGTACTAATTCCAGTCAGCTTTCTATGTTGAAGGCTAGTTGATAGCAATAGGTTTTCAGCACTTTTAAATTTTTCTTTAAGGAGTTTTCTTCTCTCAAATATAATGGTAATTCATTCCAGAGCTGGGAGATTAGACAGTAGAAAGCAGATATAAATATGAGGCTAGACATGCTTGATGTTTTGTTGGAGTGACTAAAGTGTACATTTAAGGAATGGAACATTCTGCAATAGGTATATGGAATTAGGTGAACTGCCAAGTATTGTGGAATGTCGGTCCAGAAAACTCTGAGTCAAGATCAGTACTAGCTTTATTTAGGATATTTGCTATACTGCTAGTGGTGGCACAAAGAGCTAGCATCATAACTGTTCACAGTCTAGTTAAAGCGTAGTTACTCACCTGTAACATGTGATCTCCGGGAACAGCAGGAATTTAGTCTTCACATATGGGTATCATCGGTACCGACGGAGCCTGCGCGGGAACGCTCCCCAGCGTCCAATAGGAACGCTTTTGGGAGCATTCCCTCAGCACATGCGCGCTGCCTTCACACCTTTCCAACTGTCCCTCTTCAGTTAAGTGTGTAGCTGAGTGAAAGGATAGAGGGAGAGAGGAAAGAGACAAAGAGAGAGAGAGACAACTTCTAGGGGAGGTGGGTGGGTTGTGAAGACTAAATTCCTGCTGTTCCCGGAGATCACCTGTTACAGGTGAGTAACTACGCTATCTCCAGGAACAAGCAGGAATGTAGTCTTCACATATGGGGCTCCCTAGCTGAAGATGCCAGGGAGATAGCCCCAGGAAGGTGCCACCCTAGAAGGTGGGAATCCTTCCTCCCATGGATCTCTGGCATCCCACCAGGGTTGGTGGGTAGGAGTTGATTTAGGTGTGAAAGAGATTTTGAAGAACAGCTTGGCCAAAGAAGGCATCCTGAAGGGAGGCTTTATCCAGGCAGTAGTGGGCTGTGAAGGTGTGTACCGAAGCCCAGGTGGCTGCTCGACAAATGTCATCGATAGACACAGAGTGGAGATTAGCCATAGAAGCTGCCATGGCTCTTACATTATGAGCTGTGACATGGTCCTGAAGAGGAAGACCCTTACTCTCATAAGCAAAGGATATGCATTGGGCAATCCATTTAGATAAAGTTCTTTTGGAGACTGGAAGTCCCAAATGACTAGGGTCAAAAGCTAAAAAAAGTTGTGAGGACTTTCTATGTTGCTGTGTTCTTTGTATGTAAAAGGCTAAAGCCCTTTTACAATCCAAAGTATGAAGGTTTCTTTCTGCATTAGCGGCATGAGGCCTTGGAAAAAATACAGGAAGATAAACTGATTGATTTAAATGAAAAGGCAAAACCACCTTTGGCATAAAGTGTGGGTGAGTTCGAAGAACAACCTTATCATGATGAAACCTAGTATGAGGAGGATCAGCCACTAAAGCTTGCAATTCACTAATGCGACGGGCAGAGGTGATTGCAACTAGGAAGATGACCTTCCAGGTCAAAAACCTAAGGGCTGTAGTGGCCAAAGGTTCAAAAGGCGGCTTCATGAGCTGCCCGAGAACTAGATTTAGATCCCATGCCACCGGTGGTGGCTTGATGGGAGGTTTAGTTATTAAAAGGCCTCTCATAAACCTTGATAGGAATGGATGAGAGGAAATTGGTTGTCCATTCAGAGGCTTATAAGAAGCTGCAATTGCACTAAGATGGACTCTTACCGAATTGGTCTTTAGACCAGAATTCGATAAGTGAAGGAGATACTCTAGTATCGATTCTAAGGGTATGACCAATCCCTTCTTGGAGCACCATATAGTAAAACGTTTCCACTTGAAGGCATAAGATCTTCTTGTGGAAAGTTTTCTAGAAGCCTGAAGGATATCTTTTACCTGTTGGGACAGGTTGAAATCTTGGAGGTCTAAGCCTTCAGCAACCAGGCCGTGAGGTGCAGGGACTGGGGATTCGGGTGCCATAGCGTCCCGTTCTCCTGGAAAAGGAGATCTGGAGCATGCCCTAACTCCAGAGGTGCCGCTTGAGAGAGATGTAGAAGCAGGGAATACCATGTTTGGCGTGGCCATCATGGTGCTATGAGAATCATGCGATCCCTGTCTCTCTGAAGCTTGAAGAGTGTTTTGGGGATGAGGGGAATGGGTGGAAAGGCATAAAGGAAGTCCTGACCCCAGTAAAGGAAGGAAGGCTTCCCTTGCCTGACAGTTTTTCGCCGGAATTCTGGAACAGAACCGGGGAAGTTTGGCATTTATTTATTTTTTTATTATTTATTTACATTCTCTTATATACTGCGCTATTCTGCATCAGTGCGGTTTACATTGAACAAACTGAAATTACATTGAACAGGACATTATAACTTGGAGATAACTATTTTACAGGTAACATGGGCTATGGAGGGTTAAGTGGCTTGCCCAAGACCACAAGGAGCACTTGTGGGACTAGAAACCATAGTCCTTCCAGCCCAAGGTTGCTGCCCTCTAGTGGGATTTGAACCCCCGACCTTCCGGCCTGAAGTACCTTGCCCCAACCACTAGGCCACTCCTCCACTCCATTCAGTGGACTTGCAAAGAGGTCTATGTCTGGAGTGCCCCAGAGATGAAATATCTTTGCCACCTGGTCTAGGTAGAGGGACCACTTGTGAGGCAGCAGTACTCGACTGAGTTTGTCTGCCCAAAGGTTTTGAATGCCTGGAAGATATACCACTAGAAGGTGAATTTGATGCTCTCTGGCAAGGGCCCACAGTCGTAAAGCTTCGTTGCATAACGACAGAGAGCCTGTTCCGACCTGCTTGTTCACATAGAACATGGCTACTTGATTGTCCGTTTGGACTAGGACTGTCTTGTAGCAGAGCTGGGTGTGGAATACTCGAAGAGCTAAATAGACTGCTGTTAATTCCAGGAGGTTTGTGTGTAAACCAACCTCCTGTGGAGTCCAGGTGCCCTGGATAGAGAGATGATTCAGGTGTGCTCCCCAAACCACCTGTGATGCATCTGTTAGGGTGGCCTGAAAGAGAGGATGATGGAAAGGAGACCACACTGTCAGATTTTCTAGTGATTGCCACCATTGGAGGGACAAAATTAGTCGTTGAGAGATTATTATTTTGTCCGACAAATGACCCGTGGCCTGTGTCCACTGTGTGGAGAGGGTCCACTGAGCTGCTCGCATGTGGAGGCGAGTATATGGGACTACATGAACTGTGGATGCCATATGTCCCAGTAACTGCAGTAGCTCTCAAGCAGTGAGGGAGGATTTGCCTGCTGCTTCAGAAGCTAGTTGCATTATGCGAAGACACCGGGCTTGTGGAAGGAAAGCCCTTGCCTGTCTGGTGTCTAGACAGGCTCCTATGAATTCTAGACATTGGGAAGGAACTAGTTGAGATTTTGGGAAATTTATTACCAATCCCAAGTCTTGGAGGATTCGCATTGTATGGGACAGTGCAATGCTGGCCTCTGCAACTGTAGGGGCTCGAATGAGCCAGTTGTCTAAGTAAGAGAAGACGAAAATCCCCAGGGTTCGTAGAAATGCAGCTACTACTGCCATGCATTTCGTGAATACCCTTGGGTGCTGAAGCCAGACCAAAGGGAAGAACCCTGTACTGGAAATGTTTTCCCCTGAAAAGGAAACGTAAGAATTTCCTGTGATCTCAATGGATGAGAATGTGAGTGTATGCATCCTTTAAGTCTAGAGAGCAAAACCAATCCTGGCTTTGAAGGTATGGCAGAAGAGTTCCTAGAGAAATCATTTTGTATTTCTCTCGAAACAGATTATTTGTTCAATTCTCTGAGGTCTAGAATGTGTCTGTGTCCTCCTGTTTTCTTTGGAATAAGAAAATAGGGGGAGTAGAACCCTGTACCCCGTTGAAGAATAGGTACTTCCTCTATTGCCCCTTGGGCAAGAAGTGTGGAGACCTCGTGATCTAGCAGATTGTCTGCAGAGATTTGTGAATTGAATTGCTTTAGAATTGTAGGAGGGGGCAAGCTGTGAAAACGAAGCATGTACCCCCTCTCCTACAAAGTCCAATCTTCTGCTGTTATCTGATGCCATCTGTTGACAAAGTGACATAACCTGCCCGGAATATTGGGGGGTTGGGGGACCCCTCAGAGGCAGGAAGGCAAAGCTCTCTAGGAAGGAGTCAAAGCCCTTGAGGGGGCTGAACCTGGAGATCTGGTTGGGCTCTCGGGCCTTTTGGCTTCTTTTGCTGTCTAGTTTGTCCCTTTTGGGCAACCTGACCTGGAGTTTGACTCTGCTTGGTATAGGAAGGATAAAGCTTCCTCTTTTTGCTAAAAGAGGGTTTTTAATAAGGCTTCCTTTTGGCTGAAGTGGCTGTAGACTTTAACAATCTATCTAAGGTAGAATTGTCAGCATCTAACTCGTTAGCCTTTTCCTGCCAGTTCTTGCCAAAGAGATTCTCCCCCGTGCAAGGAATGTTGCCTAACTTGTCCTGTACCCAAGTCTCCAAGTCTGATGCCTGTAGCCAGGCAATCCGTCGTGCGCCAATGGCAATAGCAGAGGCTCTGCTGATGCATTGGAAGCAGTCAAAGGCTGCACGATTAACAAACTTGGAGACATCTTGAGCATGCTTAACTAGAGCAAGAAAATCTTGTCTCTTGTCATCTGGGAGAAATGGGCTCATAAGTTCCAAGTCTCCTGTGACTTCCTTGAGGAACATTCCCATATATAGGATATATGAACTGCTCCTAGCTGAAAGCATGAAAGGTTCTGCGCCCAAAAGCATCCAGAGTCCTGCATTCACGACCTGGAGGATTGGATGCATGCCTCTTTGCACTTTTCATCCTATGCATGGCTGATTCCACTACCATTGAATGGTGTGGCAGCTGAGTTTTCTGAAATCCAGGACATGGCATTACTCGATACATAGTATTAAGTCTCCTAGAGTGAGGAGACGTAGTCAGAGGTGTCTCCCACATTCTGAGCATTAAGCTATGCAGAATTTCATGGATAGGCAGAGTGGCTGCCTCCTTAGGAGCTTTAGGAAACTGGAGAATTTCCAATTCCTTTGCTCTTGGTTCCTCTTCAGGAGCTACTGTGATTGAAAGACCTTTGGCCATATCACGGATGAAATCCTGAAATGACATGTCCTCTGGAGGTGACATTCTGCGTTGGGGAGAAGAGGGATCTTCTAGGAGAAACCATCTAGTGCCAGCAGAATTGTCAGAGTCTTCGGAATCGGAAGAATCGAAGTATTCCTGACCCCGATGCTCTTGCAAAGCATGATCCCGGTACCAACTGATCGAAATCGGTACCGAGCTGACCCAGTACCGCTTTGTCAATTCCAGCCAGAGATGGCACGGGAAGAGTTCCCACCGGGGCCGGTACCGTCAGTACCGGTATTGTATGTGTTGGTACCAGTGTCAGTACCGGTGTCTGTACCGGCATCGGTGTCGATGTCGGTACCGGTGCCCATGGGACCACCGGTACCGCAGCTGAAAGAAGAGTTACGATGCTGCGCTCAATAGCGAGGAACCTCTGGTCTATCGACACTGCCGATGCCTGGGTGTCGGTACCGATAAGGACGGCCAGAACCCCTGAGTATGGCACAGGTAGTTCTTGCGAGGTTGAGGCCTCGAGAACATCCTGAAGCCCCATCGATGCTTTGGAAACCGAAGCCTCCCGCCGGGGCTGTTTTGCCGGTGTGGTTCTCTCAAGGGCAACGCCAATGGACTCTCGATGCTTAGCAGGAGAGCTACCCTTTGAGGACCGGCTTTTATGTTTAGTTACCTGAGATCCATGGGAGGAAGAAGAGGTTCTTGACGATGTCGATGCAATGGATCTGGCATCTGAAGAAAAGAGGGTACTGAGCTTTGTAGCCCGGTTCTGTCTTCCTCTTTTAGTCATCCCCATACAGGAGAGACATTCAGTTGGAGAATGTTCAGGTCCTAAACATTTTAGACACCAATCATGGGTGTCAGTGACGGAAATGGTACCGCCATGCTTAGTACATTTTTTAAAACCACTAGTTGGCTTTTCCATGTTTTAGGAATATGGGGCCTAGTGCCCAAAATGGCACCTAGCACCAAAGATAAAGTTTTGAAAAGAAAGTCTAAAGCCTAAGGTTTGTTTGTTTTTTTGTATGAAAAGAAAAGAAAAGAGAAGAACCGGCGGTACCGGTAGGCGTCGTGCGGTAGGCAAACGCGACCACAAGAAATTTAAAGACGGAATTTTCTGCGGTGACAGGGAATAGATCCTGTCGGCTCCGCAGAAAATGAGGAACTGAAGAGGGACAGTTGGAAAGGCAGGAAGGCAGCGCGCATGTGTTGAGGAATGCTCCCAAAAGCGTTCCTATTGGACGCTGGGGAGCATTCCCGCGCAGGCTCCGTTGGTACCGACGATACCCATATGTGAAGACTACATTCCTACTTGTTCCTGGAAATTAGCGGTAAACAAACATGTTCAGCATACAAGGATAACACACAATTACAACAAAATATAATGCTCAATATCATTAAGTAGTAGCGTACAGGTAAATGACTTATGGAGGAAAGGGAGTGAGTAGAACAATTCTCCAGAAGACAATAAATGACATCAAAAACAGGCCATATGAGAAAGGGGCAGGAGGGGATGGGAATAATTCCATGCAAGTTATTCTTGTATATACTCTATGAACGATCTAATAGAACAGCCAGATTTTCACTTTTTTTTCTTTAACTTATTGCAGGTTTCTGAACAGATGTCCAAGGTTCCAGCAAAAGTGGCACTTCTGATCTATTCATATCTCAACTGTCGGTAAGTAGTCACAGTAATGAGAGGAGCTTGGAACAACCTTAGCAGTCTATATGATGTATATGGAACAATATGAAAGAACAGATACCGTGGAAGTCCACCCAGAAAAAGCATAGTTACTCACCTGTAACAGGTGTTCTCCAGGGACAGCAGGAATCAGTCCTCACATATGGGTGACGTCAGCACCGAGGGAGCCCTCGCGGAAACATCCCCCCCAGCTTTCAAAGAAAGGCTTTGGGAGATGCTACCACGCATGCACAGTCCCCTTCCCACCCAAGGGTGCCATCTTGCTCAGTCAGATGACATAGCTAAAAGATGGCAAAAATAAAAGATGGTAAAAGAGCAACTCCAAGGGGAGGAGGGAGGGTTGTGAGGACTGATTCCTGCTGTCCCCAGAAAACACCTGTTACGGGTGAGTAACTACCCTTTCTCCGGGAACAAGCAGGCAGTCAGTCCTCACATATGGGACTCCCCAGCTACAGGCTACTGAAAGCTCATAGCAAAAACAGGGGCTCCCTCATAGGGAGCCACAAGCAGCAGAAATTAAGTCCGTATCCTCAGACCGCAGTAGGACCCGTGTCCGATGAAAACCAGCACTCTGGTAGCCTGAAGGCAGATGCGTTGAAGCGTAGGAGTTGTCTAAACTGAAAAGGTTACGGAGCACAGCCTGGCCGAAGGCACTCTCCCATCAGGACTCCCTTTCCAGGCAGTAATGGGCTGTGAAGGTATGGACTGAAGACCAGGTGGTGGCCAAGCAGATGTCCACCATCGGGATGGAGTGCAAGTTTGCCACCGAGGCCGCCATAGCCCTGACATGGTGCGCCGTGACATGGCCTTCCAGCGGGAGCACAGCCTGCTCATAGGCGAGGGCGATACAGTCCGCCACCCAGGTGGACAGCATACACTTGGTCACCGCCTCCCCCAGCCTACTGGGGTCGTAGGAGACGAAAAGCTGAGTAGCTCTGCAGTGGCCCTGAATGTATTGGATATAGAAGGACAAAGCTCTCTTACAATCCAAGGTGTGGACTGTCTCCGCCCGACTGGAGCAAGGTCTTGGAAAGAAGGTAGGGAGTACTACTTCCTGGCTGAGATGAAATGGCAATACTACCTTCGGAAGGAATTTGGTGTGCTTGCGGAGCACTATTCTGTTTTTGTAGAACCTGGAATAAGGCGCCTCTGCCACTAGAGCCTGAAGCTTGCTAACTCTGCGAGCGGAGGCGAGCGCCACCAGGAACGCCACCTTCCAAGAGACAGCGAAGGTGACAGGTAGCCAGAGGCTCAAAGAGTGGGCGAGTGAGCTGCCCTAACACAACGATGAGGTCCCATTCGGTTGCCAGAGGGCGAACCGGGGGCTTCGATAAAAGCAGGCCCCTACGAATGTAGGACACCAAAAGCTGGACCAATAGGGGCTTGCCATCCACTGGGTGGTGGTGCGCCGCCAGGGTACTAAGGTGCACCCGGATGGAGTTAGACTTCAGCCCAGATTGCAAGAGGTGGAGAAGGTACCTTAACACCAGCCCCACCAGGCAGAAGAACGGGTCAGCCCTGTGCTTGGCACACCAGGCTGAAAACCTGAGCCATTTGAGGGCATAAGCCTTCCTGGAGGAGGCCTTGCGAGAGGCCAGCAGAATCTCTTCCACCTCAACCAAGAGGTTGAAAGGAGCTAGAGTCACCCTTTCAGCAGCAACAGGGTGCAGAAGAGAGCTCCCCCCTCCTGAGACAGGAGTCCCGGAGAGATCCCAATGGTATGAGGGTCTCTACTGTTAACCGGAGGAGCAACGGGAACCATGGTTGCCTGGGCCACCGAGGGGCTATCAGGATGAGCAAGGCCTTGTCGCGGAGAGTCCTGAACAAGGTTTTGGCAATCAGCAGCGTGGGATGGAAGGCAACATGAGACCCTCCAACCATGAAACGAGGAATGCATCCGCTGCCACTCTGGAGGGGTGGGCCTGCTGGGAACAGAAGCGGGGCAACTGGAAGTTGTCTTGGCTGGTGAACAGGTCCATCATTGGTTCCCCCCAGGTCTGGAAGAGCCGGTTGACCACCCTGGGGTCCAGTTACCACTCATGCGGCTCGAAGACTCTGCTGAGCCTGTCGGCCAGAAGGTTGTTCTGGCCTGGTAGGTACACTGCCTGCAGGAGGGTATCCTGTTGGACTGTATAAAAACAGAGGACCCACTGCCTCCGACAGAGGGCATGAGACCCCGTGCCACCCCTGCTTGTTCACATAGAATATCACCACCTGGTTGTCCGTCTGGACCAGCACCGGCTGGTGATGCAGGGGGTGGCAGAAAGCTCGCAAGGCTAAGTATATGGCCAGCAGCTCCAGGAGGTAAGGACCCTTGATGGGCTCAGGGCCTGAAAAGGCATGCCCGCCTCGAGATGCTGGAGAGACTGCCACTAGACCAGGGAGTCTGCCAGTTGGTGGATTACAGAGACTCTGTCTTGGAAGAGTCCTGTGGCCTGAGACCACTGGTTCCGGAGATACCACTGCACCGCCCTGAGGTGGGGACGTGCATCTGGCGTGACATTTATTTATTTATTTTATTTATTTAACAAGTTTTTTATACCGCCTTTTCCTTCAATCAAAGCGGTCACAAGAAATACAAGGTATAAACAAGGGAAACAATCAGTATAGACATGACAACATATGGTAATGTAGGAAAAATAACAAGGGTTAACAAAATAGTGGATTATTTATAAAATATATACAATAGATGATATCTTAGTCATTTGTTGATCCATAGTGCTCAATAAAAAGTAAAGTTTTTAATTGCTTACGAAAGTCACTTAAAACATCAATTGCACGTAAATCGGGGGGAGAGAGTTCCAAATCAAAGGGGCAGCCAAAGAAATTGCTCGTTGTGATGTACATTTGCGTGATTTAGCGAAGTTTATTGGGGTATTGAGGGTGTTTGAGGTGGATAATCTTCTAGGTCTGTTGCTGGTATCACGGGATAAGAGGGCATGGAGGCTGGTTGCAGAACTGTTGTGCTTCATTTTGAAGATGTTTATGATTAACTTATACTTTATGCGAAGGGTTATAGGGAGCCAGTGGAGATCTTTAAGGATGGGGTAATGTGGTCATGATTAGTGGAACCGTTAATTATTCTGGCTGCTGTATTCTGTGCCATTTGAAGAGGTTTGAGAGCATGTTTTGACAGCCCATTGTAGATAGGGTTGCAAAAATCCAGAATGGGGGTAATAAGTGCCTGGCAGACTGTACGAAAGTGTTCATTAGAGATAAGAGGCTTGAGGCGTCTAATTATTTTCATTCGGTAATAAGCGCTTTTAACAGTTTTCTTTATGTGAGATCGCAGGTCTAGCTTCTTATCGAGGGTTACCCCGAGGTATCTTACTTCATCCTTAATTGGAATCTCAGTACTGTTGCATGTGATGTACAGTGGGGGATTAAAGTTGGTGTTTCTAGTGACAATAAGTGCTTCAGTCTTCTTCAAGTTTATTGCAAGGTTGTTATTTGACAGCCAAATGGAAATGCTGGTAATGCAGTTTGAAATCTTGTTGTAGTTTGGGCAGTTGATATCAATCGGAGTGTAGATCATAATAACATCTGCGTAAATTGTGTAGTCTATATGATGAGTTGATATTATGTGACATATTGGTTGGATAAATAGGTTAAAAAGAAGTGATGAGAGTGCAGATCCCTGTGGTACGCCTTGTTTGATAACTGTATGATGTGAAGTGTTTAGACCGACTTTGACTTGGAACTGTCTACCAATTAGGTAGGACTCAAACCAGTTTAGGACGGTGCCAGTTAGACCGATGCTCTTTAGTCTGGCTAATAGTATTGAATGGTCCACTGAATCAAAGGCCGCTGAAATATCTAAGAAAATCATTAAGGTTCCTCTATTATAGTTGTCTATGGTTTGAGTGATATCATTAAATAAATAAAGTAGCAGCGTCTCAACTCCATGGTTCGGGCGGAAGCCATGCTGATGTATGTCAAGTGGCGCATGCTCATCAATATGGTCTTGGAGCTGTAGTTGTACTACCTTCTCGATAATTTTTGCCAGGAGTGGTAAGCTGGAAATTGGTCTATATGCAGCTGGATTGTTTTTTCAAGGTTGGTTTTCTTAAGGATAGGCCTTATTGTGGCTAATTTCAGCTGTTCTGGCATGATTCCTTGATTTAGGGAGTTGGTTACGAGGTGGTGTATAAAATTAATGAAGTTTGACTTAGTAGCTTTGACCCAAGGTACTGGGCAAGGATCTGTGGGTGCGGTACTTGTGTTAAGTGCAGCAATGATGTCTGAAAGCTGCTTAGTTGAGGGAATATGAAACTTGTTCCAAATTGTACTTGGTAAAATAAGATTGTTTTTTTCAGATTGTTTTAAAGGTGGAGTCTGGCCTATTTTTTCTCGTAGATAATCCGCAAACACTTGAGGGTTGATCAGGATGTCTTTATCAGAACAAGGTTCATTAACTAGGTATTTTACTATCTCAAAAAGTTCTCTAGGTTTGTTATAAGCTTTCTGGATAGTGTTTGTGTGGTATTCTTTTTTTGATTTGTTGATGAGATCATTATAACTCTTTTGCTGAATTAAATATAAATCCTGAGAGGTGGTAGATTTGGATCGTCTCCATTGGTGTTCTAACTTCCTTAATTCTCTCTTAGCATCGCGTATGTTATTTGAATACCATGGTGCGTGATGTTTCCTTTTGATCTTTTTTGAGTCTGTTATAGCCTTGGCTGCAGTGCTGATGGTGTCATACCAATTGTTTACTTGTTTGTTCAAATCAAGTTCAGCTGAGTTAAGGTAAGGTATTGTGTCTAGTAAGAATTGATCTCTATTGAAGGCTTTGAACCTTCTTGGGGTGAACGTAGTAGCTTTTATTTTATCGAGCTTGTCAAACGTGCTTTTGAATTCTATTTTAATTCTATGGTGATCTGACCATGGAACTGGGGTAATTATGGGTGATGAGAAGTTGCCATTATTTATGATGTGGTTGGGGGCAAAGATGAGATCTGGCATGGATCCGTATTTGTGGGTGGGAGCATTTATTAATTGGGTATATTGTAAGGAGTCCATAGCTTGCAAGAAGGTTTCCTTATCTATATTGGAAGAGGAGTTGAGGTTGAAGTCTCCTAGTAAAATTAGAGGTTTATGGTGAGAGTTGACTGCACAGACGGTTTCTAAAATGGAGGTTAGCTCTTCAGCTGGGGCATGAGGTGCTCTATATAGTAGGCTGATGGCTAGGTGTTTGTTACCCACTGTGATAGTGCTGGATTCGTCAGAGGAATTAGAGGCTATATTTTTTAGATGTACAGAGTTTTTTGCGATGATCAAAACTCCGCCTCCTCTTCTCTGAGAGCGAGGGTTGTTAAAGGCAGAATATGAAGGTGGGACCAGTTGGTTGAGGAGGACGCTGTCAGTGGGAGTTAGCCAGGATTCAGTGATACATAGGATATCTGGCTGTTGGTCACTGATATGGTCTCTGATTGTGTGAATCTTGTTTCTTACTGACCTTGTGTTCATTAGTTCGATAGAAATTGTATTTGGAGTATAATACCTCTTGTGATGAATCTTTGAATTTGTTTGCTGGTGTTGATTAAAGTCGTTGTATTTGTATAATGATGTTATATGTGAACCATGGAGGCCATGTGCCCAAGTGGGCAGAGGCCAAGCCGAAAGGGAGCACCCTGTACTGAAAGTGCCTGCCCCCCACTATGAACCACAGGTACTGCCTGTGGTTGGGGTGAATGAGGATGTGGGTATAGGCATCCTTGAGGTTTAAGGAGCATATTCAGTCTCCCTGCTGGAGGTAGGGCAGCAATGTTCCAAGGGAGAGCATCTTGAACTCACCAGGAATTTGTTAAGGTTGCGCAGGTCGAGGATGGGCCTTAGGACCCCTATTCTTTTTTGGCACGAGGAAGTACCTGGAGTAGAACCCCCTACCACTGAGGTGGCAGGCACCAGTTCCACCGCCTTGTCCTTAAGAAGACCTGCCAACTCCTTCAGTAGAAGGTCCTAGTGGAGGGGAGACCTGAGGGGCTTTCCCGGTAACCCTCCTTGATCACTCGAAGTGCCCAGGAATCGGTGATGATGATCAGCCACCTTTGGGCATAGTGGGCCAGACGTCCCCCTGTGGGCTGCTTATCTCCTTGGGGTGGATAGGCTCTGTTCAAGGAGTCAAACTCCGCTCTGGCTGGGCCAGAGCCGGTGCCTGGGCCTTTGGAGCCTTCTGCTTAAGAGGGCTGTTCCCATGTCTCTTGGCCTGCTGACCCTGTTGGGGAGCTGGGGAGAACTGAAAAGGTGGGCAGTTTCTGTAGGCAGCATCTTTCCTCAGGTAGAAGGACTTTTTACCTGAGCACCTTCCATCGGGGAGCAGCAGCAGTCTTTTTTGAGAGCCTGGTCCTAGTCATGAACACTCTCTCCAGCTCGGCAGCATTGTCGGTCATGGGTTTGCCAAAGAGATTCTCCCCTTGACAGGGGACATTGACCTATTTGTCCTGAACCCATTGCTTGAGGTCGGACGACTATAGCCAAGCTTTGCGCCGTGCACCGATGCCTGCTGCCACTACTTGAGCCGCTGACTCGAACCAGTCATAGGACGCTTGAGATATGAATTTGGAGCACTCACGGCCTGCCTTGGCCAGGTTCTTGAACCGCTGCAAGGGTTACTCGGAGAGACCAGCTGAGAACCCGACGAGTTCCTTTGCCAGTTCTCTCAGGTACATGCCGATGTACGGCTGGTAGACCTGGATGAGGCCGATGAGCATTGAGCCCTGGTAACACTTTCCACCAAGGGCGTCCAGGGTGCAGGTCTCCTTACCAGGGCGGGCACCATGGAGTGCGTCTTCTGGCTTTTCAGCTGATGCATGGCCGACTGCACCACCATGGAGTTATGCAGCAGCTGTGATTTTTGGAAGCATGGGCTCCGGCGGACTCAAGACATCGAGTCGAGCCGTTTTCTCACCACCGGTATTGACGCCGGTGTCTCCCACATCTGGAGCATCAGCCGTTCCAGGATGGGAGGAATAGGCACCCTGAGCGATTCCCTCAGAGGAGCCTCAAACTGGAGGATTTCCAACTCATTCGCACGAGGGTCCTCCTCCGACTCTGTAGGGAACGCCAGGGCCTTTGACATATCCTTGACAAAATTAAGGAAGCCCATATCCTCCGGCGGGGAACACCAATGAGGCTACGAGATAGGAGAGTTGGATGGGATGTCGCAGTGGCGACGGGTGTCAGGGGATAACATCCTCCATCCCCACTTGGAGTAGTTCATCAAGGATTCGTAGGAGGGCTGCTCTACGGGCCTCAGGGCTCCTGATGCTCTGCGGCCGTTACCCGGCACACTTGCTAGGGATGATCGCGGTCCCATCGAGCAGTAATCGGATCGCAACCTCAGCAAAGGATAGACTCAAGGCTGAAGGACCTCGAGGATCAGCTCAGCCTCTGGGGATGTCTTGGACGTCAAGGGTTCAGTGGTCGGGAAGGATGAACTGGTCGTGCCAGACAACAGTGCCCACTGCTCATCCATGAAGACAGACAAACTGCTCTCTAGGGCAGTCATTCTGGACTCCAGGCCAGAAGGCTCCACAGCCTTTTGTGCAGGCACTAAGGGACTCAGGCCCAATGCCAGCTCCCTCGAAGAGGAATCCTTGACAAGGATAGTGTCTGGGGATCGAGGCTGGTCTGAGGTCGAGTCCTTTTGGGGGAGCTTTGCATGCGCGCCTTCTCTGAGGCCTCGGACGAGCGTCTTGGACTGCAGGAACGGGCCCGGAGGGCATCCGGCCGGTCAGAACTGTACAAGGATGCTGCCTTCAAGGGTTTATTCTTCTTCCTGGGTTCCCTTGAGGGAGACCTACTTTCTGAGGACCCACTAGGGGGTTCGGGCTCGGAAGGCTCCACCCAGGTGTTGAGGCTTCAGACAAGGCCCTGGCCTTCGGAGGCACCGGGGACTCGGAGGAACAATCTTATCGTGCTGCTGCTGGCGGCTTTTGAGGGCCTTGCTGGCCATCCTTTTGCAGAGGAACACAACGAGCAAGAGTCGAGAGACGTAAGGATAATTGCAGTATCTTTATTGAGCAGTCCCCAACGCGTTTCGGCATAAGGATGCCTTCTTCAAGGGGTAACAAATTGGCCCAATTCTAAAATTTGATAATTTATCTTGGAAAGAGATGAAATCCTACTGCTTACGAAGCCTTAGCATGGCAAATATATATATATTTGGAGCAGTCAAAGCAGCTATTGCTGAGGTTTTGATTGTTTGCATTCAATAATTGTTTTACTACAAGCAAGATACCTCGGTTGATATTGGCTCTCCTTTTTTGAGATGGTTCAATCCTGTGGAAGCCAGTTTGATGCTTTGCCATGCTAAGGCTTCGTAAGCAGTAGGATTTCATCTCTTTCCAAGATAAATTATCAAATTTTAGAATTGGGTCAATTTGTTACCCCCTGAAGAAGGCATCCTTATGCCGAAACGCGTTGGGGACTGCTCAAAAATATTGCAATTATCCTTACGTCTCTCGACTCTTGCTCGTTGTGTGTCCTGGTGTTAGCTGCAAGGGCGGTGCTCCTTGTTGTGTTTGGCATCCTTTTGCAGAGACCACAGGCTGCTGGGTTGTGGTCTGGCCCGAAGCAGCGGAGACAGAAGTTGTCTATGTCGGTCAAAGACATAATTTTTCGGCACCAATCACACTTCTTAAAACCACTGGTAGCCATGGGGGAAAAAGTAACCCTGCTAGTTTGAAGACTCGCCGGGCTGCCAGTTGGGGAAAAAAAAGGGTGCAAAGATGCCAGAGAATGAAAGAACAAAAAAAACTACAAAAAACAGACTCAAACCCGAGGCAGTGAGGTCAGGTGGAAGAATACCGGTGCAATACCGGAGGCGTGCATGAAACTCGGAGAGTAAAAAAATCTAAGTTTTCCAGGGACAAGCCAGATGATCCTGGGTAAAAACTATATCGTAATGACAGAGCTGATAAAATTGGTGGAGGGGTTGCACTCTATGTTAGAGAGGGCATTGAGTTACAAAGGATTAAAGTTCTACAGGAAACAAAATTTGCTGTAGAATCTCTACTGATTGAAATTCCATGTAAAAAGAGGAAGGCGATGGCAGTGGGAGTGTACTATCGACTGCCTTGCCAGAATGAACAAATGGATGATGAAATGCTCAAAGAAATCAGGGAAGCTAACAAAAGTTACAGTACAGTAATAATAATGGGTGATTTCAATTACCCCGGTATTGACTGGGTCAGTGTCACACCAGGACATGCTAGGGAGATAAAGGTTTCTAGATGAAATAAATGACGGCATCTTGGAGTAGCTGATTCATGAACCGACCAAAGGAGAAGCTATTTTGGACTTACTCCTTAGTGGAACACCAGATCAGGTGCAAGAGCTAAGGGTGTTGGAGCCACTTGGCAATAGTGATCACAGCATGATCGTGCTTGATTTAATTAATGGAGAAGAAATGGTAAGGAAATCCACATTACTACCCTTTAACTTTCTAAAGGGAGATTATGATAAAAGGAGGAAAATAGTTAAGACCAAACTAAAAGGAGCAGTTGCAAAGATTAAAAGACTTACATAAAGCTTGGGTGTTGTTTAAAAACACTATCATGGAAGCTGTATTCCACGCTTTAAGAAAAGTGGAAGGAAGTCCAAAAAACTGCCAGCATGCTTTAAAGGCGAGGTCAGAGTGGCTGTTGTTGCAAAAAATCATCTTTCAGGAAATGGAAAAAAAGAGCCAAATGACGAAAACTGGAAACAGCACAAGCACTGGCAAGTTAAATGCAAGGCACTGATAAAGCAGGCAAAAAGAGAATTTGAGAAGAAACTTTCTGTGGAATCAAAAACGCATAATAAAGACTTTTCAAGTACATTCGCAGCAAAAAACCTGTGAGTCAGTTGGACCATTAGATGATAGAGGGGTAAAAGGGGCAGTAAGAAGGGACAAGGCTATAGCGGAGAGACTGAATGAATTCTTTGCTTCGGTCTTAACTGAGGAAAATGTAGGGATGTTACCCATGACTGAAGTGGCATTTAAAGGTGATGCTGCAAAATAATTGAAAGAAATATCGATACACCAGGAAGATGTATTACAACTATTTGATAAACTGAAGAGTAGCAAATCACCTAGACAGGATGGTATACATTCAAGGGTGCTGAAAGAACTGAAATATGAGATTGCAGACCTGCTATTAGTAATCTGTGAACTATCATTAAAATCATCTGTAATACCTGAAGATTGGAGGATCGTCAATGTAATGCCAATTTTTAACCACAGACCGGTGAGCTTGACGTCAGTACTGGGAAAAATGATGGAAACCATCATAAAGAACAAAATTACTCAGCATGTAGATAGTCATGGCTTAATGGGAGACAGCCAACGTGGCTTTAGACAAGGAAGATCTTGTCTTACTAATCTGTTATGTTTTTTTTGAAGGTGTGAATAAACAGGTAGACAAAGGTGAGTCGGTTGATATAGTGTATCTGGATTTTCAGAAAGCCTTTGACAAGGTCCCTCATCAGAGACTTTTGGCAAAACTAAAAAGTCATGGGATAGGAGGTGATATACTATTGTGGATCAGGAACTGGTTAAAAGATAGAAAGCAGAGGGTAGGGGCTAAATGGCCAATTTTCCCAATGGAAAAAAGTGAATAGTGGAGTACCCCAGGGATCTGTGCTGGGTCCACTGCTTTTTAATATATTCATAAATGACCTGGAAAAGGGAATAATGAGTGAGGTTATCAAATTTGCAGATGACAAAACTATTTAAAGTTGTTAAAACCCAAGAGGATTGTGGAAAATTGCAAAAGGATCTTGATAAACTGGAAGACTGGGCATCCAAATGGCAGATGAAATTTAATGTGGACAAGTGCAAAGTAATGCACCTAGGAAAGAACAACCCAAATTATGGTTACACGATGCAAGGTTCCACATTGGGAACCACCACCCAGGAAAAAGATTTAGGCGTCATCGTGGATAACATTTTAAAACCCTCCAACCCAGTGTGCAGCGGCGGCCAAGAGAGCCAATAGAATGCTAGGTATCATAAGGAAAGGAATAGAAAATAAAACAAGGATATTATAATGCCTCTGTATCATTCCATGGGGAGACCGCACCTTGAATATTGTGTGCAATTCTGGTTGCCGTATCTTAAAAACGATATAGCGTTATTAGACAAGGTACAGAAAAGAGCCACCAAAATGCTAAAGGGGATGGAAGGATACTCCTATGAAGAGAGGCTAAATAGGTTAGGGCTCTTCAACCTGGAAAAGAGACGGCTGAGGGGAGATATGATAGAGGTCTATAAATTAATGAATGGAGTGGAACGGGTAAACGTAGATCAATTGTTTACGTTATCAGAATATAAAAAGACTAGGGGACATGCAATGAACCTATTGGGTAACCTATTTAAGGCTAATAAGAGAAAATATTTTTTAACTCAACATGTAATCAAACTCTGGAATTTGTTACTGGAGGATGTAGTAAAAGCTGTTAGTGTAGCTGGGTTTTAAAAAGTTTTGGACAAGTTCCTGGAGGAAAGGTCCATAAACCATTATTAAAAGGGACACGGGATATCACTGCTTGACCCAATACAAGCATTGAGGAACCTGTGTCCTTTGGGGAAAGTGCTAGGTACTTATTACCAAGATTGGCCACTACTGGAAACAGGATACTGGACTTGATGGACCTTGGTCTGACCCAGTATGGCATATCTTATGTTCTTATGAACGTCGGAAGGGATCTGTGGAAAAGGAGACTGAGCAAGATGGCACCCTTGGGCGGGAAGGGGACTACGCATGCGTGGTGGCATCTCCCAAAGGCTTTCTTTGAAAGCTGTGGGGATGTTTATGTGATGGCACCGTCGGTGCAGACGTCACCCATATGTGAGGACTGACTTCCTACTTGTTCTTGGAGAACATCCCATAGTTTTTCTGGTGCTCTGTCATTTGTATCCAAAGCAGCAAATCAATTTCACAGTCTTTAAATTCCAATGGTACGAGGGTTGCTCAGAAAGTAATGCCCCACATGTTTTTTCTCAGTCCAGAATGAAGATAGAGGTGTGAAATTGGCATCCTGCCTCAGCCACCTGTCCAGAAAAGTTGCAGCGCGCTGATGACATTCGTGCAGATCGGCACATCACGAGTCGGGAATTGTCTGTACAGCTTTCCGTCAGTAGAGATAGTGCAATGGCAATTATTGACTCGTTGGGATATTCAAAGGTGTGTGCAAGGCACACCACAACAGTTTACAGTATTTTAATGACCGCTGGCAGCTATTGCAAGGCGCTGCAACTTGTCTGGACTGGTGGCTGAGGCAGGACGCCCAGACCGCGGCTGATCTTCCAGTTCCGTTTTACCACTTCTTGAAGACTTTACTCTCTTCACCCATCGTCCAACGGTGCTCCTATCTACCGCAGAACTTCCATACACAGCACATAACCGTTTGTGAATGTTTCTCACACTTTCTTTCTCCTCCACAAAGAATTCAATTACAGCTCGTTGTTTGTACCGTGTGTCACTCACAGACGCCATTTGAAGGATCACTACCGCCTCGCTATTTGTCGGACGACTGTAAAATTACACGTGTCCTTTGAAGTTCCAAGTTACTACCCTTTCAATTTGACACCTCTATCTTCATTCTGGACTGAGAAAAAACATGTGGGGCATTACTTTCTGAGCTACCCTCGTATATTTTCAAGATCGTATTTTGCTACATTCATGAATGGTTTGCTCTTTTTTAGCTTTAGCTTGAATTTTATACTAGTAGCTGCTGATCTGTACACAGTCAACTCCAGGTTTTGACATTGTCGATATGTTACTGAATTTTACCACAGATGACTTCCACAGATGTAGTGAATTTGGATTTTCTACAATTCATTGGGCGAAGTCCACATGTACTGTTGCTACTTGTGTTACTGGAAGAAGGTGTTTACGAAGAATAGATTGATAGAATTCACAAGAGCAACAATCTTTCTCCAGCTTTGTCTCTTGTCAAGCCCATATTTTCAAACCATTTTACCTTCTTTGTTCCCAACCTTTGCGTTCCAGTAACCCATGATCAGTATATCTTGGTTTGCATGTTCTGTCATTTCAGTTTTTTTCTTTTTCCATAGAACTGATCAGCTTCTTCCTCTTCTGCAGCTGTTGTTGCTGCCTATACCTAAATAATACTGTAGCTGTGTTGATGGGCATTCCGCAAAGACAAATAGAAATGCGTAGTTACTCACCTGTAACAGGTGTTCTCCAGGGACAGCAGGAATCAGACCTCACTTATGGGTGACGTTGGCACCGATGGAAACTGCACGGAGCAATTCCCCAGCTTTATGTTTCAATCTATTTTATTGGTATTTTAAGTATCCCAGACAGCTGGCATCGCCGTTATCCAACGATGTAACAAACAGTGAAAACAACAACAATTGTGCACCGTAGCCCAGCAGCTACGAAAACAAACAGCAGAAATTATTTGGCAGGTTCAAAACAACAGAAATTACACACTAAAAGCAAACTTATCACATAGGGGAACAGCATATGCCAGGGAAGCATGTTGACTCCGACAACCCCATGGGATAACACGTGCTCAAACTCAAAACTGCTAGCCAGCTGTCCTGCCCCCACCCCCCCAAAGCAGACACAGAAACCCACACTCATACACATACGTAAACCCCATTATCCAGCTGAGGGGCAATGCCCGGGGGCCATACCGAACCCCGCGGATATAGGAAACAGCAGACTAACAGGCCTGGGGTGTGTTCTGCTCCCAGGCCCGCCTACTATGAAAGGCGCCCGGGAGAACCCCCGATGCTATCTCCACCGTGCCCTAACCCACCCATCCCCCCCAACCCCCCCTCCCCACATTCCAAACATTCAATTCAATTCAAGTGACAGGGTTTGACATGCTGCGGCCGTTGAATGGGACTTACACATACCCCACGCGCACCAGGCCATCTGCGAGAGAGAGAACGAACCGCCCAACGGAACCCCCCGAGGGGAATCCAGTAAAATAGACAAAGGTAAAAAGGATTAATGAAACCTACAGAAGGCCCGAGGAAACAGTATAAACAACCACAATTCAAAGAGTCCAAGCAACGCTTAAAGCAGACTCAAAATTCTGCTACGTTCTGTCGGCGGTAAAGATTGCAGGTGAGGGCCCCAACATTCCAGGAAAGACCGCCACCGCCGCTCCACCCCACTAGCACGCAACTTTTCCATAAGCAGGACCCTGTGTAACTGTATTCTCCAAAGGCCGTATGTCGGTCCCTGACCAGCTAGCCACTGCTGCAGCACCGTCATGCGGGCCGTTACCAACACCAGGCGCAGCCAGCGCAGCCCCGCGGAGCCTAGCTCCAACTCCCATGGTCCCTCCCAAACATCTAGCACCAAATTACCACCCCGCCCTCTATGGTTAGCATATGTTCCAAATTCACAAGCCCCATCCGTTCCCAGCGTACGAAGCAGGACCCTCCCAAACCTGGAGAAAAAGCTGCATTACCGCGTAGAGGGAGATAAGGGGAGAAAGCTGCCGAGATCCCTCGGCTCAAACAAAGATACCGCCACGCTGTCCGCAGTGGAGCCAACATAACCTGCAGAAAGGAAGCCCCCACCCCCTTAGGATGCTGAGCATGTAGAAGATACCGCAGGTGAAAGGGTCGCGCCACAGCCCGGTGCATCTCTAAGGGGGAAAAATCATCCAGGTCCCACAACCAATCACGGACGAACCGCAACAAACAAGCAACATTATATTTACGTATGTCCGGGAGGCCCAACCCTCCCAACGACTGGGGCTGCCGCAACACCTCAAGACGCACCCGCGGCCGTCGTCCCTTCCACAAAAACCGATTCAGCAAGCGCTCCAGCCGTTTAAGATCCAAGCGCTTAATAAGCAGCGGAAGGGTCTGGAGCGTATACAACACCTTGGGGAAGATGGCCATCTTACATAAGGCGACGCGCCCTCCCAGGGACAGTGGCAGATCAAACCACCTATCTACACAAGTCGTCACCGCCTGGAGTATCCTGGAAATATTCAGTTGGTATAAGTCCCTCGGGTTGGCCGGCAGATATATACCCAGATACTTGAAATACCCATCCGCCCATCGGAGGGGGAAGACGCCCTCCCATCCACATCGCCCCTCCTCCCCAATCTGCATGGCCTCAGATTTATCAAGGTTGAGACGGAACCCCGAGGGCCACCCATAGTCCTGAATCAAATGTAACAGCTCGGGCAACCCCTCACAGGGCTCCGCCAGATGTACCAGAAGATCATCGGCAAAGGCCGCCACTCGGAACTCTTCCTTCCCCACCAAAATACCATGAAACTGCTCTGCGGCGCGTATCCGAACCAAAAGGGGCTCTAAAGTCAAAACAAAAAGGAGAGGGGACAACGGGCAACTCTGACGAGTCCCTTTCTGAATCTCGAAGTCAGCTGTCATGTTCCCATTAACCAACAAAGCCCCTATTGGGTTAGCGTACAAGAGGCGTACTACAGCGACAAAGAAACCGGTAAAGCCCATCGCGGCCAAGACTTGGTACATAAAGCTCCAGGTCACTCTATCGAACGCTTTTTCGGCGTCGAAGCTTATGAGCAAAGAGCGTGACCCCCTCTCCCGCGCAACACAAAGAGAAAGCAAAATACGTTGAAGGCTATACGCCACATGACGACCCTGGACCAATCCCACTTGGTCCCGGTGGATCAGGGCCGGCAAATAATTAGCTAATCTATCAGCCATGATTTTAGCCAACAGCTTGATGTCCACATTGAGGAGCGAGATGGGACGATATGAGCCAGGAAGAAGGGGATCTCGCCCCGGCTTAGGTAAGATAGTGACCAGAGCCTTGTTGGCTTCAAAAGGGAACATCCCTCTCTGCACCAAGTCCTCAAAATAGCCCACCAGGGGGGACACCACCATACTTCCCAAAACTTTGTAAAACTCGCTGCGGTACCCATCCACTCCCGGGGCCCGGCCCGTTTTAAGATTCCGAATGCCCGTCTGCACCTCCTGCCCCGAAATAGGCTGATTAAGAGCCTGAAGGTGTTCCTCGCTGAGCCTCGGCAAGGCACATCGGGCCAGAAAATCGCGTCCGTCCTGCTCCCTATCGCCCTCACTCGCATACAACTGCCGAAAGAAATCTGAGAAAACATTTTCGATGTCCTCTGCCTTACGGCGAAGAGTCCCATCTGAATGACGGATGGCCCCAATATTTCGAGACCCGCCCGCAGGCTTCAGCAAGGAGGACAGCAACTTGCCCGCCTTGTTACCATGTTGATAGAGTCGATATCGGTAGTACAACATCGATTTGTGGGCCCTCCGATGGAGAAGCATCTCCAATTCCGTCTGAAGGTCCCGCAGTTTGCGCTGATTTTCGGCGGTCCTATGCCCTGCCAGCACCCTGCGCGCTCTACCCAGATCCCGTTCCAGCCGCAGAATCCTCTGGTTAAGCCGCCGTCGCCTCTGGGTTTGATAGCTGATGATCTCACCTCGAAGGATAGCTTTACCCGCTTCCCAGAAAAGGGCCGGGGAGATCCCCGGCTGGTCATTGAAGAACACATAGTCCTTCCAACAGTCCCGGACATATGCCTCAAACTGCGCGTCCCCGTTGAGTTCTAGCGGATATCGCCAAAGACTATTTCGGCAAGTGCTACTGCGACGAAGCTCCAAGAGTACCATCGCATGGTCGGACAGAACCACAGGCCCAATCTCCGCCTTACTGACCCAACCAAACAGCGCTTCAGAGACTAAGAAAAAATCGATTCAGGACCACGTGCCATGAGCACGAGACAAGTGAGTATAGTCCCTTTCCCCAGGGTGCAGCACCCGCCAAATATCAAGGAGCTTATGTGCTTCACATATCCCCCCAAGTCGCCGCCTAGCCTTCCGGCTACCCCAGCGCATCGAGCCGGAGCGATCCACATCAGCCGCCAATACTTCATTGAAGTCCCCGCCCATAATGACCTGGTACCCACCAGTATCCGTCAAAAAACGCGTTAAAGCTACATAAAATCCGGCCACATAAACATTGGGACCATAGACCGAGCACATGGCCACTTTGATTCCAATAAGCAACCCCCACACGCAAACGTAGCGGCCTTCCGTGTCCGTCACTACTCTCTCTTCGACCCAGCTGGCAGATTTCGCTATTAAAATGACGACCCCCCGCTTTGTTCCAACAGCCGGGGCCCCATACACATGCGAGATACGGCCCTTACCTAGCTTCGCATGCTCCACTGCAGACTGATGCGTCTCCTGCAACATAATAACACTCAGCCGGTGACGATTCAGGTGCTGCATCACTTTATAACGTTTCATCGGTGACCCCAGTCCACAGACATTCCAAGAAGCTATTCTAGTGCTATCACCCAGGATCGTAGACCCAGAGAAATATCCAAAGCACAACAAATCTCCTTTGTAAAAGGCAGCGGCCCCCCCAGCCTGGGGCCCCCACCCGCTTCCGCACCTCACCTGTCACAGACAGCCACACAGACATCCAACCGCTCCCACATGCAAACCCCGTAAAGTAAACCCACATCCCTCCCCCCCCATAGCCCAGACCATGACCTGGTAAGGATATAGTAATTAGATCTTACCTGCTAATTGCTGTTCCTGAAGGAACGACAGTCCAGTCCCTTCACTTCTGGGTTGCGTAACCCTTCCAGCAGCTTGGAGGCTGAGCCCATCTTTTTGGGGGATGGAGCGGTATAAATACCACTGGGACCACCCACCCACTCCAGTATTCGATTGAAAAAGCAGATCTAACAAACTCTTACTGGAAACTTAACTATAAAAAACTCAAACCTATGTAACAGGCATATATATTGAAAAATCTTTTTTTTTTTTTTTCTTCTTAATGGAAAACCAAGGAGAGGAGGCCTGGGAATAGCCTGAGGAGATGTCTGCTTCTACCCGAGCAGGCTTCCTCCCGGACTTCTTCCTGCCGTACCGGAGCTACGGCCCCAACGATGCCTTGCCCTGAACCCGAGGTGTGAAACGGTTGCCGGAATGGGTGGGATCAGGGACTGGACTGTCGTTCCTTCAGGAACAGCAATTAGCAGGTAAGATCTAATTACTATTTCCTTATCGTCACTCCAGTCCAGTCCCTTCACTTCTGGGAAGTACCAGAGCAGTTCACCCCTGGGAGGGTTCCGCTAGCCCGAACCGGGCATCCGCTGCACTCTGCACGTCCAACCTATAGTGCTTGGAGAAGGTATGCAGCGATGACCAAGTCGCTGCCCTACAGATGTCCTGCGGAGGTACCAGGGAAAATTCCGCCCAAGAGGCCGCCTGAGCCCTAGTGGAGTGGGCCCGCAGCCCCACCGGAACCTGCTTCCCCTTCAGGATGTAAGCGGAGGCAATCGCCTCTCTGATCCACCTGGAGATGGAAGCCTTGGCCGCCGACTCCCCTTTGTGCGGCCCTCCAAACTGGATGAATAGACGGTTGGACTTTCGGAATGGCGCTGTGCGCGAAAGGTAACGTTTCAAGATTCTCTGGACGTCTAGAAGACGCAGCCTGTCGTCTTTACCTATCTGCCCCTTAGACGCTAAGACTGGCAGGGTAACTGTCTGGTTCACATGAAAAGGAGAGATAACCTTGGGTAAAAAGGACGGTACTGTACGCAGAACCACCTTGTCCTTGAGAAAGGCCAGGAAGGGGGGCTGGGACGAGAGCGCCTGCAATTCTGAGACCCTTCTGGCCGAGCAAATGGCGACCAGGAAAACTGTCTTTAGAGTTAAATCCTTTAAGGAGGCTCTCTTCACTGGCTCGAAGGGTTCCCCGACCAAGGCACTTAGCACTAAGTTGAGATCCCAAGGAGGGATGACCGATCTCCGTTGCGGACGTAGCCGACTAACCGCTCGTAGGAACCTGGCAACGTCCGGGTGCGCCCCTAAGGGTCTGCCCCGGACCTTTCCTCTATAGCAAGAGATAGCCGCCAACTGAACCCGCAAGGAGCTATGCGCCAGACCCTTTTCGAAGCCTGCTTGCAAGAAGTCCAGAATCTCCGGAACCGAGGCCGAAAGCGGTTTCCAACGATGCTCCGCGCACCAAGCTTCGAAGATGCGCCAAACTCTTACATAAGAAAGACAGGTCGAGCGCTTTTTGGCCTTCAGTAGAGTCGAGATTACCGCTCCTGAGTAGCCTCATTTTAGCAGCCGCGCCCTCTCAATAGCCAGGCCGTAAGCGAGAACCGATCCACGTGAGGCATCCGGACCGGACCCTGCCTCAGCAGGTCCCTTTTGAAAGGGAGCCGCCAAGGACGGTCGGCGAGCAGCCTGATCAGATCGGCATACCATGGGCGGCGAGGCCAATCCGGAGCTATGAGAATTACCAAGCCATGGTGAGACTCTACCCGTTGGAGAACTTTCCCAATCATAGCCCAAGGGGGGAATACATAGAGAAGACCCTCCGAAGGCCACTTTTGAGACAGGGCATCTAAGCCTTCGGACATCCTTTCCTTCCTTCGGCTGAAGAATCTGTCCACCTTGGCTGTAGAGAACCGTGCCATGAGGTCCATGACTGGGCAGCCCCAAAGGGCTACTATCTGGTTGAAGGTCTCTTGTTCCAGCTCCCATTCCCCGTGGTCTATCTTGCACCTGCTGAGGAAGTCGGCCGTGACGTTGTCCTCTCCCGCCACATGCTGCGCTGACAGAGCTAGAAGCCGGGACTCCGCCCACTGGAAAAGAGAGTCCGCCTCCTTCTCTAAGGCGCGACTGCTGGTGCCTCCCTGGTGGTTGATGTAGGCCACCACGGTGACATTGTCGGAGAGAACTCGAATAGCCTTTCCCTGCACTAATATCCTGAATGCCTTGAGAGCCAGAGTGACAGCCCGCAATTCCAGTCTGTTGATGGGCCACTGTGATTCCAACTGTGACCAGAGACCCTGGACGAACTGGTCCTCGCAGTGCGCTCCCTAGCCTGTCAGGCTGGCATCCGTCGTTAACAACCACCACTGATGGGGATCGAGGGGCATTCCGTGGTCCAGGTTCTTCGGGCACCTCCACCATTGGAGGGACTGCTTGGTCCGTGGAGCGCAAGGTAACTGCATCGAGAGGGGCTGATGCTGAGACCACCAACGACGCAATAGCGCCCGCTGCAGCGGTCGCATGTGGGCCCTGGCCCATGGCACCACCTCTATTGATGCCGCCATAGTTCCCAGAACTTGGAGATAATGCCAGGCTGAGGGATTTCTTCTGGCCAGGAACTGCGTGATTAGAATCCTTAGATCTCTTGACCTTGACCGTGACAGGAACACCCTGCCCCTGAGGGTGTCGAATCTTGCTCCGAGATACTCGAGTTCCTAAGAGGGAGTCAACCTGCTCTTTGTCCGGTTGATGACCCACCCCAACTCCTCTAAGACCTGAATCACTCTGGCCGTTGCCGAGTGGCTCTCCGGAGCTGACTTTGCGCGGATTAGCCAGTCGTCCAAGAAGGGGTGTACTAATATGCCTTCCTTCCTTAGGAAGGCCGCCACTACGACCATTACCTTGGTGAACGTCCTGGGAGCCGTGGCAAGGCCAAAGGGCAGGGCCTGGAACTGAAAGTGGCCTCTTGGTACCGCGAATCTCAGGAATTGTTGATGGGACTTCCTGACCGGGATGTGCAAGTAGGCTTCCGTCAAGTCGAGGGAAGTGAGGAACTCCCCTCCTCTCACGGCCGCTATGACTGAACGTAGGGTCTCCATCCGAAAGTGAGGTACCCTGAGGCAGCGGTTGACTTGTTTTAGATCTAGGATTGGCCGAAAGGAGTCCTCCCTTTTCGGGACCACAAAGTAAATCGAGTACCGACCGGATCCGTATTGGTCTGGGGGTACTGGAATTACCGCCCCTAAGTCTATTAGACGGGCAAGAGTAGACTCGATCGCTGCCCTTTTTGCTGGAGCTCCACAGGGCGACTGAACAAAAGCCGGTGGGATTTGCTTTGCGAATTCTAGCACGTAACCTTCTCTGATCACCTCTAGAACCCATTGATCGGACGTGACCCGCGTCCAGGCGGGGAGAAACAGCCTCAGGCGGCCGCCTACCGGCCGTCCTTCCCCCTGGACCCCCGACACCTCATTGTTGCTTCCTAGGGCCCGAGAAGGAGGAGGAAGAGGAGGAGGAGGAAGCTCCAAACCCCCGGCCTGCCCCTCGAAAACCTCTGAAACCTTGTCCCTTAGAGGGAAACCGGCCCCTGGAAAAGGGGTTTGATCTGGCGGTCCGAAATCTCCGCGTCTCCCTAGGCTGAGTGCGCACAGGGACTTGGGAGCGGCCTAGTCTCGGTCTATCTTCCGGAAGCCTACCTCCTTTAGACTCGCCCAGATCCTTGACCAGCTTCTCCAGATCCTCCCCGAATAAAAGTTTCCCTTTAAAAGGGAGTCGACTTAGCCGCGCCTTCGAGGACGCATCAGCTGCCCAATTACGTAGCCACAGATAACGCCTAGCCGCCACCACCGAGGCCATGTTCTTGGCTAGGCTTCTGATGAGGTCATACTGACTATCCGCCAAGTAGGCTGCGCCGGATTCCACTTTGGCGGAGTTTGCCTGGATCTCGGCCGAAGAGTCCTCTGACTGAAGCTGCTGAGCCCATCTTAGGCAGGCTCGAGCTACCCAGGCTCCTGACACGGAGGCCTGTAATGCAAGGGCACTTACATCAAAGGCTTGTTTCAGGAGTGTATCCAGCTTCCTGTCCTGTGCGTCTTTTAAGGCTGAACTGCCCTCAACTGGGATAGTCGTCTTCTTAGTGACTGCAGATACCGCTGCATCCACCCTGGGCGATTTTAGCAGTTCCTTATCTGACTCTGGGAGAGGGTATAGGCGGGACATGGCTCGGACTCCTCTTAGACTGGATTCCGGTTGGTCCCATTCTTCCTGGATCATCTGGCGTACTACTCTGTGGACCGGAAAGACCTTCTGGGATTTCCTAATGGCCTGTATTAAGGGGTCCTCCAATGCCTCCTCCTGCGATGGTACATCTGAGGCCACATTGAGTACTTTTAAGGATTCATTAATTAGCGCCGGAAGCTCCTCTCGCCTAAAGACCCTAACTATCCGAGATTGATCTTCTTCCGGGATCTCTCCTTCTTCCAGCTCCTCCTCATCCTCGTCCAAATCCTTCACCAAACCATCCTCCTCCGGAGTCCCCTGGGAAAAAGACGGTAGGAGGTCTTCCCCGTCCAGCCGCTGACGCTTAGAAGGGATGCTGGATTCTGGATTGATCGCCCCTAGGAGTCTGGATGATCTCTCTTTCCCCTGGTGTGGTCACCTCATCTGCCCCTAGGCCCTGCTTGCGCAGGCAGTAGGCCTTATGGAGTAACAGGATGAAGTCAGGGGAGAAAAATTCTCCATCCCCTCCTGCACTCGAGGGAGGGGGAGGAGGAAGCAGAGGAGGCGTGGGTAGCTCAGAGGGGGTAGAGACCGAACCCTGGGACCCCCCTTCCCCTACTAGAGGGTCAGATGATCCCTGGGAAGGCTGCAATATCTCCTGTTCCACTGATGTAGCCACTGCGGCGCAGCTCCTGCAGATTCCTGTCTCTGCGGAGGTGCCCCTGCGTGTCCCACATGAAGGACAGCGTGGCTTGGATGCCATGGGGAAAGATTGGGGCTTAACTTAGTAGGCCCTTACCACCAGAGCCCAATTTCCCTTAGGGCTCAAATCCTAACAAAACCCCCAGGAGATCTAAAGGGATTACCTTAACTAAAACCAATTGGGCTGCCAAAAAGATAATGGCGATTAAAAAATAAACGTTAAATAAATCGAATAGACATCTAGCATGAAACTAACCAAAATACATCGAAAATAATAAAATTAATAAAAATTAGATACAATTAGTGGCTAGCTCTTGTTTGTCCCCTAAGGGAGGTACTTGCAGTTTGCAGATTGCCGATCCTGGGCCCGATGCTGAGAATCCCACCCGAGGGCTCTACACGTGGTAGGCCTCACCACGTGGAGCCAGCTCGGGGAAAAAGGACTCTGGCGTCTGCCTGCACTCCCCCGCTGCGACCGGTGCTGAGTCCTTAGAGAATCACGAGTGCGATCGCCGTCTGATCGCACCGTGAGAAAACCGGGGTACCTCGTGGTTCTTCTCCGCGGTCAGTCGCGTCGGGCCGGGATGGAAGACTCCCCTCCGGTTGTCGTTGCAGCCTCTAGCGCTCAGCCACCTTCAGGGCTTCGGCGCGAGGCTGTTTTTTCCCCCACGACGGCAGAGCAAGGAGTGAAGGAAGCCGGGTAGAGCAGAGCACCTCCTCGCTGCTACAACCCGAGGCTTTGCTCTGCGAGCCGCGTCGGAGCTTGAGGAGGGGGGGGGAGGGAGAAACAATTCTTAAAGGAGCAGAGCCCCTAAAATCGCCAAATAAATAAAGGAAATAAAGGAAAAATTACTGAAAGGTAAAATTAAACACAAATTAAGTTAAAAATTAAGGAAACTAAGCAAATTAAATGTAGGACTCCAGTAAGCCCCAGGCTTACGGAACCCTCCAGCTGCATGGAGGCTGAGAATACTGGAGTGGGTGGGTGGTCCCAGTGGTATTTATACCGCTCCATCCCCCAAAAAGATGGGCTCAGCCTCCAAGCTGCTGGAAGGGTTACGCAACCCAGAAGTGAAGGGACTGGACTGGAGTGACGATAAGGAACCCCTGATTGTTAACACCCCGCCCTCCCCTCCCCCCCAACCCACCCATCTTCCCCCCAACCCACCCATCTCCCCCCCACCCCGTCCTCCCTCCATCCCACCTCACCTTCCACTAACCGCCGAGCTCTCGGCTCTGGCCCCACCTCGACTTCTTAAGCATGAGGGACCCGCCTCCCTCCCTTCCCAACTACCTGACCAAGTTATCCCCACCGTTCACCTCTTCCCCCCTTTGCTCAAAGGGCAGTCCCCCACCCCTCCGCATCCAACTACCCGTAACCCTGACTACCTCCTCTACACTAGTAACCCCCACCCCTGCCTGCCGCCCATAACCCAGCTGTCGTCACCCACTTCCACCACAAAGTCCCTGGGTGTCCGGCAACTACACCCCGCACTCCAGGTGCAAGGAGGCGGAATAGCAAAGGGGACCCCCCTTCCAGCCATCCGCCACCCCCTCTACCAAATCCACAGCCAAGTAAAGTGGGCAAGCAACAATAGGACAGCCCATTCCAGTCCGGAGCCGCGGGCACCCCAGAAAGCACCATACATCACAACCCAGTAAATGCAATTGAACATCATAATAAATAAGTCAAACAGTAATGAAGTCAAAGTTACAACTGAGCGTAAGTACGATTAAATATTTATATCAGAGAGGACAGAAAATAGCGTAGGTAAAGCGTGGGCCCGAGGATAAGGGGCAGAAATGGTACACGCAGCGGTAACAGCAGGAAGTAAAAGGAAGAATACACAGAGTTTACAGCATGCTAAATAAAGAAAGGGAGAATGAGATGTAGCAAAGAATACAATGAATATAGATATAGTGGAAAGAGAGTGGAATAAAATAAAAGTAAATAAACTGAAAGACAAGACATAAATTGGGTAAACTTATCGGGAGATTGAAACGAGATCCAGGTAAAGAAAGGAGATGGGAATTAAAATAAGATAAAGTAAAATAAAGGAATAAAATAAGAATAAAAATAATGCGAAAGGAAAATAAGATAAAATGAAAGAAAATAAGAATAAAAATAATAATAAAAGAAAAGAAAAGAAAAGAAAAATAAAAAGAAAGAAAAATAAATAAAGCTAAAGGGAAGGGAGAGAGGGGAGGGGAGCGCACCCAAGGTGCGGGTGGAAAAGTCCACCGCAAAAGGCACCATTGATATGAAAAACACATCTTCAACAATGGGAGTGGTGTAAACAATCCAACGGACGACCCGCCGCCCCCCAGGAAAGGAAAAGAAAGGAAAAAAAAAAGAAAAGGTTCGGGAGAGAGTGAAAAAAGAACAAAAAAAGGTGAATTTATTTATTTAACAGCTTTTATATACCGCACTTTTGACATCAGCGCGGTTTACATTTTAACAAGTTTTGTACTTAAACATAAAAACAAATGTTAAGTTTACAGAGAACAGGGAATAAAAACATGGATAACAGGGATTAACAATTAACAGATATTTTCAATTATTTACAATAGGTTCTTAAATGCTTGAGTTTTAAAGGTAGGGTTTGTGAGGCCTGGTCTAGATCAAGTGGTAAGATTTCAGGAGCTTATTTGGCTAGCCGTGGTCAATGGTCTGTGTGGGAGGGGGGTCAGTATATTGAGAGAAGTGTTGTAGGAAGAGATATGTTTTTATGGATTTTCTGAACTGGGACAGGTCCTTTTGTGCTCTAATACTAGGTGGTAGCGTGTTCCAGCATCTAGGGGCGAAGGAAGAGAATGCTCTTAAAGTGGTTGTTTGAGTGAGTTTTTTGCTGTCTTTTGGGATTGTTAGCAAGTTCTCTGTTACAGAACGTCTAGATCTGGTGTTCTGTGTGTGTTGGAGGAGATCAGATAAGGAGGATGATGAGATATGGTGGAATGCTTTAAAGGTAAGGATGAGAGCTTTGTATAAGATTCTGCCAGCTAGTGGGAGCCAGTGGAGGTCAAATAGTATGGGAGTAATATGTTGACTCTTTTGGGATCCATGAAGAACTCTGGCCGCTGTATTCATGGCCAATTGAAGCGGGTTTAGAGTGCTCTTGGGTAGGCCATGAAGAACGATATTTGCATAGTCAAAATGAGGAGTGACTAATGCCTGGAAGGTTGTACGAAAGTCAGATGGTTCAAGCATAGGTCTGAGGTGTCGAAGGGTCTTGATTTTATAGTAAATGGCTTTTACAGTATTTTTTATGTGTTCTTTGAATTCAAGTCGTTGGTCAAGTATAACACCCAGATAACGTATTGAGGTTTTGAGTGGTAGATCAGCATCACGTGTTTTTAGAGTTGGTGGGGGAGAGAAGTCTTTGTTCCTAGTGACAATCAGGACTTCGGTTTTTTTAAAATTGATTCTGAGGTTTTGAGTGAGTAGCCAATCTGATATTGAGTTGAAGCAGGTGATTAGAGTAGTGTAGTCAGGTTTTAATACATTGATTGGAGTGAATAAGAGCACGTCATCTGCGTAGATAAGACATGATACTCCGAATGAGCGGGAGATGTTGCAGAGAGGTTGCATATATATGTTAAATAGAAGGGCTGAAAGAGAGGAACCTTGTGGAACTCCTTGCTTCTGATGAAAAGGTTGAGATGTGGTCTCCCCAGTCCGTACTTGTTGCCAACGATCTTCTAGGTAAGATCTGCACCAATTCAGTGCCGTTCCTTGAATTCCTTTTTCGTGGAGCCTGGTGAGTAGTTGGTTGTGGTCGACAGAATCAAATGCTGCTGCTATGTCTAGGAAGATCATAGCGACTCCATTTCTGATATTGTCTGTTGTGTTAATGAGTGTGTTTAATAGAGAAGTTAGAAGAGTTTCAACTCCATGGGCTTCCCTGAAGCCATGTTGGTTTAGATCTAGTGGTGCCTCGGAATCAATGTGTTGTTGAATTTGTCTGAGTACGATTTTTTCTAGGATCTTGGCTAATAAAGGAATGCTTGAAATTGGGCGATAGGAGTCTTCCTTTTTCGGATCCAGTTTGTTGTTCTTCAGTAGAGGACGGATGGAGGTGTGCTTGAGAGCTGATGGAAATATCCCGGATCTAAGGGACTGGTCAGCTAATGCTGATATGTATGGGCTAAGTTCTGTTTTCAGTGATTTGATCCAGAAGGCCGGGCATGGATCATTTGGAGCGGTAGTGGCATTGATGGATGTAATAATTTCTTCAATAGACTTTGGAGTTGGAGATGAGAAATTATTGAGTGTGAGTTGGATGTTGGAGGATTGCTTGGTTACACTTGTGGTTGATTCAGTGGTCTTGATTGCCTTGGATTGAATGTAATCAGCATATAGTTGTGGGTGTATAAATTCCTGTTGTGGTGAGGGAGGTTCAGTAGTTAGGGATTTTACTATTTGGAAGAGATCTTTTGGTTTGTTGAGGGAACGGCTAAGTAGCTTTGTATGGTGTTCTCTTCTCTTATCCCAGATTAGCTGACGATGGGACTTTAAGTTGGCTAGGTAAATGGACTGATCATGAGGGTTTAGGGAGTGTCTCCATTTCTTCTCTAATCTCCTCAGTTGTTGAAGGGAGGTTCGTAACTCTGATGAGAACCATGGTGCGTTCTTTTTCTTGGCGATAGAAGAGTTGGTAGAGGTTTTGTCTTGTTTAGTGGTAGGTTGTGCTGATAGTCGAAGAGCATTGTTCCAGTTTGATACAGAGTCGTCGATGTTGTTAGGTATAGTGGAGAGTTTTGGCATGGTAAGGGAGGTGATTGTATCCATGTTAAAAGGTTGGAATCGTGCTGGTTTTGGTGGTAGGTAAGCATTTGGTGACTTGTTTGGAGATTCAGTAGATGGAATGATGAATGAGATAAGTTTGTGATCAGACCAGGGGACGGGGGTTGATAGGGGCTCAGGTTGGTTTATCAGATTCGGGTGTACTGATGGTGCAAATATGAGGTCAAGAAGATTTCCTTGTTTATGAGTGGATGTTTTTACGATTTGATCATAGTGTAAGTTGATCATGGCATCAAGGAAGGAGTTGGACACTGAAGGTGGTGTGGAGGCAAGATTAAAATCTCCAAGGATCCAGTTAGGTTTGTTGATATCCAATGGGTTGATGGCAATATCAATTATGGTTGAGAGATCGTCAGCTGGAGCATTTGGGGCTCTGTAGATGAGATTTATGGTGTTGCTATTATTGGAGATGGATAGCGTATTTGAGTGGTTTGTGGTATTGGTAGATATTACGTGATATTTCAAATCTGTTCTTGCTATTATACAAACTCCTCCTCCCTTTCTATTTTCTCTGTTACAGGTATAGATGGTGTAGTTAGGTGGGGTTAGATGGTTCATTAGGACATTGTCGGTATTAGACAGCCATGTTTCTGTGATAAATAGGATGTCTAGTGTGAGGTTTGATATAAGATCAATGATAGCTGGCCATTTGTTGCGGGCTGAGCGTGCATTAATGAGAGCACACTTGAGATTCTGTGGAGTAGTTCTTAGATTAGGTTTCTTGTTATTTGTATTTTCAAGAGGTACATATATACAGTAGTTGTGCCTATTATAGTATGTACTTTGTGGATAATTTTGGTGGTGTTTCCTATTATGGGTTTGGTGAATAGGTATAAGGTTGAAATCAGATGTTAGAGCAGAGGAAATATGTAATATGCAAGAGAGGATGGAGAGGAGCAGGAGTGAACAAGTAAGGGTAGCCATGGCGTAGTCCTGGGATGGTAGAGAGGTTGTAGGTACTTTAATTTGGGTGCTACTGGCAACAGTATTAATTGAATGTTACTGACCACAGTAATAATTGAATTGCAACAGTATAAATAAGGACACTGGCAACAGTGATAAATTGCTACTGACAACAGTAATAATACATTCCTATATGGTATGTAACTGATAGCACTAGTACATTTACAATGGTATAAATACAGTTGCTTAGGGGAGAATAGTTATGGTATATGGTGTACACAATGGTTAGGCTGTAAGAGAATAGTCAGATGAGTCTACGTGTGGATAGTATACTTGCTGTGAGTTGAGAGGGTGAAGTAAGCGAGCTCGACCATGTGGGAGCTCAGCTGTATTTGGATATGTTTGCTGGACTCAGCGTTGTTTCTTCATTCATGCATCTGGTTCCACGGTATGGTTTTTTGAGGCTGGGTGAGAGTAAATTTTGGGAGCGCTGTCTGTCTGGAGGTGGATGTGGTTCAGCGGTCATCTGGAGCAGCTTTTTCGGTCCTCGCAGCGTTATGTAACGGTGAGATGGATTTCCAGTTGTCAGGCCTGTATTAACTATAGGCCTCCACCAAGGCCTCCGCCTAAGGGCCACGCCAAAGGGCCCTCTGGCGAGGCCCTCAGGCGCGGGCCCGTCAGGCGCGGGCGCGCCCAATGGCGCGAACTTTTAAAGCCGTGCAGGAAGTCCCGATGCAGGAAGTCCCGTGCAGGAAGTCCCGAATGCAATGCACTCCCCAACAACACCCAGCTCTGCTTCCGTACAACTACCTCGGGCAAAGAGGGTTCAAAAAGTTACATCAAACTTTCAAAAAACTGCTGCAAACTTTAGGGAGCCACCAAAAGGTCCCCTGTAACATGTGCGGTAGCACAAAACAAAAAGTGTCAGCTCTGCAAACACCCAAACTCAACCGGGCCAAATACAGTCAAGGGCCCCACTAACGTTCCAGCCCTCGCCTAGGCAGACCACAAAGGGGGTGAGGGGGCCATCCTCCCGGCCCGGGGGGGATGTTACTAACAACGTCCCAGACAAAATAACAGAGTCATACCCCACCTCGGGGCCTTAAGGCCTACCCAAAAGAGCGCCATGGCAAAAAGAAAAGTGCTGTGATGAAGGGTCACATTTCGCTCAAGGCTCTGCAGCCCAGACGCTCCTCTCTTCAGACGAGGCTATCACAGTAAGTCATTGCTTCTTCCGGAGTTGTGAGCGTCCGACGACCACCTTCACCTTCCACTCTGAGCGTGGCAGGGTATGCCAATGTGAAACGGACACCCTTTGCAACCAAACGCCCGCAGGACTCTTTAAAAGCTTTTCGGCGCAGCGAGACTCCAGCCGAGTAATCCTGGAAGATCAAGACTCGGCGGGCATTCACTCCCGAACGCCGCTCCTGCCGTGAAGCTCGCAACACTCCCTCCTTCTGTGCTGCATTAAGGAAACGAGCGATAACAGCTCGGGGTCTGTTCTCGCCGGCTCGGGGGGGGGCCCAGCCGATGCACCCTTTCCAGGACAATGCCGCCAGTACCCTCCTCCAAGGGTAGGTGCGCCGGTATCCATTTCTCCAGGTAGATGCTCAGATCCTTATCCGGCACTGACTCAGGAATTCCAATGAATCTTAAGTTGTTGCGCCTGCTGCGATTTTCCAGGTCTTCCAATTTATCCTGGTGCTTGGCGAGGGCCTCCTCCAACTTTTTAATTCTCGCCTCATCCTGAACCCGCGTGTCCTCCAGGGTGCCGATGCGGCGTTCAGTTTGCTCCACCCGGCCTGCAAATTCGGACACTGCTTGTGCTACTGCAGCGAGTTGTGTGGCCAGTCCGCCGAACCGGTCCTCCAGGGCAGACACCACCGCCTTAGATACCTCGGCCACCATCGCCGCGGTGTCCGCCAGCATCAGAGCGCTGGAGGCCGCCTCCGCCATCTTGGTCTCACCGGCACGCGGCTTTTCCCTTCTGGAGGTTTTTGTGGTCATGCAGGTCTGTTCCCCAGCCCAGGCTCACGGCTGGAGGGAGCTCCGATTTGTACACTTAGAATTCCCCCTCGTTAAAGCAGAAATGGTGTATTTAAATCGAGAAATTGAACGAGGGAAAGAGAGCGGGTTCCGGAGCTAAGAGGAACACGTCCCGCTCAGCTCACCATGCCACCGGAAGTCCCTCCCCAGCTTTAAAAGAAAGCCTTTGGGATTGCTACCACGAAAGCGTGGTCCTCTTTCCACTCAAGGGTGCCATCTTGCTCAGTCAGGTCCCTTAGCTCGAGCCCTACCAAGCAGATGGCAAGGGAAGGACAAAAATTCAGCAAATCATCAGGGGAGGCGGGAGGGTAGTGAGGACTGATTCCTGCTGTCCCTGGAGAACACCTGTTACAGGTGAGTAACTACGCTTTCTCCAGGAACAAGCAGGAAGTCAGTCCTCACTTATGAGACTCCCTAGCTACAAGCTACCGAACCTGTAACCAAAAAACACCTCCATGAGGCTATAAGCAGAAGCCCGAAGGAGCCCGAGTCCTCGGAGCGAAGTCCTCGGTAGCCGTGAAGAAGGGTTGGAGGGCAGGAGTTGCTTATACCCCGAACAGGTTATGGAGAACAGCCTGGCTGAAGGCATTGTCCCGGCGGGACTCCCTCTCAAGGCAATAGTGGGCAGCGAAGGTATTCGTGGAAGACTAGGTCGCTGCCCAGCAGATGTCCAACAGGGGCACAGAGCATAGCGAGGCCACCGAGGCCGCTTTGGCTCGGACCCCGTGAGTGGTGACTCAACGATCCAGAGGGGTGCCCGCCTTTGCATGGGCAAAAGCGATGCAGTCCGCTACCCAAAATGAGAGGGTGCACTTGGTGACTGCTTGCCCATGTCTATTGGGATCGTAAGTTACGAAGAGTCTGTCAGACTTGCGATGAGTCTGAGTATGCTACAAATAGAAAGTGAGGGCTTGTTTGCAGTCGAGGGTGTGGAGAGCCGCCGATGCCGGATCGGCATGAGGCCTCGGAAAAAACGTCAGCAAAACTCTTGATTGAGATGAAAGTCTGAAACGACCTTGGGTAGGAATTTTGGGTGGGTACGGAGGACCAACCTGTTCTGATAAAATCTGGTGTAAGGGGTGCTAGCCATGAGCGCCTGGAGCTCACTGACTCAGCGAGCCGAGGTCAGCACCACCAAGAAGACCACTTTCCAGGATAAGTGTTAGAGCAAACACGTTGCCATCGCCTCGAAAGGTGGGCGGGTGAGCTGCGTGAGAACCACGTTTAAGTCCCACTCCGCCGGAGGACGGATGGGCGGCTTGGATAGTAGAAGGCCCCGCATGAAGCGGGAGACCAACGGCTGCCCCGAGAGAAGTTCTCCCTCGATAAGGAGATGATTCACCGAGATGGCACGCAAATGAACTCTGACAGAGTTCGACTTCAGTCCTCCCCTTGAGAGGTGGAGGTACTGGAGAACCCATCGAACTGGACACGAGAAGGGGTTGATCTGATGCTCTGAGCACCAGACAGAGAAACGTTTCCACTTAAAGGCGTAAGCCCGCCTAGTGGAGTCCTTCCTCGAGGCGAGGAGGATTTCCTCAACATCCTCCGGAAGGGCCAGAGAAGCTAGAGAGACCCATTCAGCCGCAAGGCAGTGAGGGATAAGGTGGTCAGGTTCGGGTGTAGTACCCGACCCTCCTTCTGTGTTAACAGGCCCCTGGCAGAACCCAGGGGAACTAGAGGCTCCATTGACAACCGGAGTAGGAGCGGAAACCAAGGCTGCCGGGGCCACGAGAATTAATGAGGCCATGTCCCGTTGAGCTTTGATCAGAGTCATCGCAATGAGTGGGAAAGGAGGGAATGCATACAGAAAACTGGAGGACAAGTCCAGGAGAAATGCATCGGGGCCCTCCCTGCCTGGATGCGGCACCGGGCCACAAAAATGAGGAAGCTGCGCATTCTGGGGGCTGGCAAAGAAGTCTATCGCTGGCATACCCCAGTATAGCAACAGCCATCCCGCTACTTTGGGATCTAGCCGCCATTCATGGGGGCAAAAGATCCTGCTGACCCTGTCAGCTAAGCCATTCTCCTGACCTGGGAGATACGTCGCCCTGAGGGATATCCTCCATCGGGCAGCAAAAGAACAGATAAGGACCACTTCCCGACAGAGGGAGCGCAATCCTGTTGATGTAGAACATAGATACATGGTTGTCGGTCTATACTAGAACCAACTTCCCAATGAGGTAATCCTCGAAGGCCCTCAGGACCCACCAGATGGCCCGGAGCTCGAGCAGGTTTATCTGCCGCTGAGACTCTGCAGTTGACCATTGCCCCTGCATGCAGAGGGGCCTGCAATGGGCTCCCCATCCTAACAGGGAAGCATCCGTTGTCAGCACCGCATCGTGACGCAGGGCCTGCAAAGGCGAACCCCGCAGAAGGTTGCGTGGATTTTGCCACCAGTTCAGGGACAAGCGGAGGTCGGGGAGAACCCTGATGGGGTCCCTGAGGTGTACGAGGCACTGGCTCCATTGAGTGCTGAGACACCACTGAGCCGTTCACATGTGCAGGTGGGAGTGGGGAATCACATGCACGGTCGAGGCCATGTGGCCCAGGAGACATAGCATGGACCGAGTGGTGACCTGGTGTGTGCTTTGAACGCGAGCCGCTAGAACCCAGAGGCAGGTGGAGAGATCTACTGGCAAGAAAGCAGTGGCCTGCTGAGTGTCGAGGTACGCCCCGATGAACTCAAGGGCCTGCACCGGTTCCAGGTGAGACTTCAGATAGTTGACCAAGAACCCCAAACTTTCCAAAAGGAGGACGGTGCACGACATCGCTTGCTGGCCCTTCTCGGCGGATGAGCCCATATCGAGCCAGTCATCGAGGTAGGGGAAGACCGGCACGCCCCAGCGCCGAAGGTGAGCGGCAACCACGACGAGGCACTTTGTGAAGACCCATGGGGTGGACGCAATGCCGAGGGGGGAGAACCCTGTACTGGAAGTGCTTTCCCTGCACCCTGAAACGCAGGTACTGCCTGTGTTGGGGGTGGATTAAGATATGGGCGTATGCGTCCTTCAGATCCAAGAAGCATAGCCAGTCGCCCTGCCGGAGGAAGGGCAGCAGCATGCCAAGAGATAACATCTTGAATTTCTCCCGCACCAGGAACTTGTTTAGCCTGCGAAGGTTGAGGATGGGCCGCAGACCTCCCGTCTTTTTCAGGATGAGGAAGTACCGGGAATAGAAGCCCCGACCTCGGAGGTGGGGAGGGACTTTCTCAACTGCCCATTGGGCAAGGAGGGAATGCAACTCCCGCTGCAGCAGAAGCTGGTGTGCGGGGAGTCGAGGAGGCTCCGCCGGGGAGAAAGGGGGTGGGAGCCTGCTGAAACAGAGGCGACAGCCCTCCCGGACGACCTGGAGAACCCAGGAGTCCGAGGTGATGAGCACCCACGACTGGGCAAAGCGGGACAGACGTCCCCCCACTGGCTGCTGCATCGCCAGAGGGCGAGGGGCCATGCCGCTGGCATCATAGCCCCTGAGTGGGTTGCAGGGGGGCCGGCATTTGGGCCTTCGGGCCCTTTGGTTTATGGTGCCCCTAGCCAGGCTTTCCCTGCGCCGGAGTAGTCGGCATGGGGGTAGCCAGGTACGGCGGGTAGCAGCGGTACTGGAGACCTTTTCTGGGGAAGAAAGGCTTCTTGGTTGGCTGCTTCTTCTGAGGCAGGGTAGAAGTCTTGCGGGAGAGCCGGGTCCTGGTAACGAACTCTGTCTCAATCTCCGCAGCCTTCTTTTACCAAAAAGCTGTTCACCAAGGCATGGCACGTCCAGGAGCTTCTCCTTTACCCACTGTTCCAAATCCAAGGATTGGAGCCATGCCTGGCAGCAAGCTCCAATGCCTGCGGCCGCCACCCGAATCGATGTCTCGACGTCATCATAGGAGGCTCGTGAGATGTACTTGGAGCAGTTGGCCACAGACTTCAGCAAGGTGCGAAATCTCTCGAGGGGCTCCCCTTCGAGGCCCATGCAGAAACTCCCAAGTTCCTTCACCAATTCGCGCAGGAACATACCAATGTAGAGTTGATATGCCTGGATGCAGCAAGAGAGCATGGAACCTTGATATGCCTTGTGGCCCAGGGCATCAAGAGATCGCGACTCTCTGCCTGGTTGTACCAATGAGTGGGATTTCGGGCTCTTCTGCTTCCGCACAGCCAATTCCACCAACATCGAGGTGTGTGGGAGCTGGGTCTTTCGGAAGCCTGGCAACTGCTGCACATTGTACAATGTGTCAAGGCGCCTGTTCACAATGGGGACCTGAAGCTGGGGCCTCCCACATGCGGAGCAGTAGCCGGGATAGGATCAGCGGTACAGGCACAGTGAGGGATTCCCTGGGCGGAGACTCGTACTGAAGAATGTCGAGTTCTTCAGCACGAGGGTCCTCCTCGGCCTGGGTGACCAGGTTGAGGGCACGAGCCATGTCCCGAATGAACATCAGGAAAGAGGTGTCTTCAAGTGGTGAACGCCGCTGCAAAGCAGGCAGTGAGGAGTCCAACGGAAGATCCTGGTGGGTACGGGTCTTCAGCGAGGTGCCTCCTATCGGATTCCCAGTCCGAAAAATCAGTCGAGGATCCAAACCGGGCGGTTCAACCTGTCCGATGGCTGGTGGCCTGAAGCTGGAGGCCATGGACGATCTTGCCTCCGAGGAACGAAAGAGTGAGCGAGACCGACGTCGAGGACCCTCATGAGGCCCGCGGTTTCCTGGATGGATTTTGGTGTCCCACGCGAGGGACCCGCAGTCTCTGGGCACAAGTCAGCAAAGCTCACCAACAGCTCCGTGCAGATCTGTCAGCTCTACTATGCTTACCTCACCCTGACTCCCTTATATTGCCCCTGGAACCTAGAACGACTTCAACTGAACCATCTACAGCAAGTATACAATTAAATGAACTACCTATACATATTGCAGTAAGCAATTAGAACCGTACTACCCACTCTTCATGGACTGTTACCTCACTAGTATATACTGTTACCAATGCTCACTCATATTGCCCCTGTATATACTGCTGTCAGTAATCCCTAATTCCCACTCACCCCTCAAGTAACGTTGCTAGTAGCTATCTATACTGTTGCCAGTATCTATACTGTTGCCTATACCTATACTGTTGCCAGTAATTATATCTATAGCTATACCTATACTGTTGCCTATGCCTATACCTATACTGTTGCCAGTAATTATATCTATAGCTATACCTATACTGTTGCCAGTAATACTGTCACTAGTAGATAAATATACTGTTGTCAGAAACCAATTATACTGTTGTCAGTAGCTAAAAACACTGTTGCCAGTAATCATATACACTGCTGCCTATAGCTATACAAACTATCACCAGTAGATAGATAAATATACTGTGGTCAGTTAAACCTGCAGAACTCCCTCCACTCAACCCCTCCAGAAACACTACCATACAATAGTCCTCTCACAAAAGCCACCAATAAAACCTCCCATCACTCAAAGCATAATGGCAGACCTAAAAACAAAAACATTGCAAACCTCTCTCCTACTAATAATCCTCCTACTCCAACAAATCTACACATATAGATTCAACAATCCCCCTTGCAACAGCATCCCTATCATTTATAACCCCAACCGCAATTTAGCACACCCCCCAATACACAATAACCCATTCAACCTGCCACCACACAACAATACCCACAAACATCCCCCTAGACTAATACAGATAAACTGCAACAACCACAATAACAATAAAACCTCCCCCAACAAAGACAATAAATTAAAGCTGATCCTAATAAACATTCGCTCAATTCGAAATAAAATACCAACTGTAAATGACATAATAAAAGACAAACAACCTGACATCTTTTTCATTACGGAAACATGGCTAACATCTACAGACACAATTTTATTAAACCAACTCAACATACAACAATATGATATTTTCAACTGCCACCGTGACATAAAAAGAGGAGGTGGCACACTCATACTCACCAAGAAAAACTTACAATACACCCTAACAAACTCAAACAATGTTGAAGGCATGGACATAATAAACATTGAAAACAGAACACTAGCATTCTCCCTAATCTATAGACCACCATCAGCAGATCACAAATATCTTTCTCCTATTCTTGAACTAGCATGCACATCATCCCAGAGAAAACCTCTTATAATCCTAGGTGACCTTAACCTCCCATCCCTAAACCAATCCCAAAAAAACAACTTCATGGACTCAATGACCCACATGGGATATAACCAGATAGTCATTACCCCCACACATAACAAAGGAAACTCACTAGACCTCATTTTCCTCCCTACCCCCTTCAACCTACACCAACTACACTCTCCCCCAATAACTACAGAGGTACCATGGTCTGACCACCACCTGATAACCTTTCACCTACTAACACAAGTACCATCACAGTCCCCAAATACAACATCTCACCACTCACGTTTTACCCGCTTCGACAATGATACATTCCTTGATAAGGTACTACCTAAGCTCACTACAAGCATATCTGATATTGACCTAACTATAGAGAACTGGAACCAAACAATCCAAGAGGCAGCTACATCGACTCAAACAATCCAGAAGAAAAAGAGAGAATCACAAAAATGGTTCACTAAAGACATTGCCCTGCTAAAAAGACAATTGCGTAAACAAGAAAAAACCTGGAGAAATATCAAATCACACGATAACAAAACCAAATATATAAACTTACTTAATAAATACAAAGAAGCAATCAACAACTCAAAAAGAGATTACTATTCCAAACTAATAAATCTTGCTCTCAACCGACCAAGAGAACTCTTCTCAATCGTGAAAACACTAACAAAAACACATAACCCAGAACCGAACCAGGACATTATAAACGTCCAAACCTTAGCATCTCATTTTGCTGAAAAACTAAAGGTAAAATCTTGCTCCCCAACCATCACGATAAAATCTACACAGGCCAGTAACAATGAATGGACAACATTTCACAAGGTTGATCGTAAACACATCCTTAACATCTTAACAATGATCAACACCACAACCTCACCGCTTGACCCATGCCCGGTGTCATGGATCAAGTCTACTAAGGAATCCCTTGCAGAAAACATCCAATACATAGTAAACCAATCACTCACACAAGGAACCATGCCCAACAACCTAAAGCTCTCCTCGATCCGTCCCATAATAAAAAACAATAAACTTGACCCAAAGGACCCCAACTCCTACAGGCCAATCGCCAGCATACCGCTAATCGCTAAAATAATAGAAAAAACCATACAACTCCAACTACAGGAATACATAGATGAGCATAAACCACTTGACGGGCATCAATTCGGATTCCGCCCCTTCCATGGAGTTGAAACCCTCCTAATTGCCTTAACAGACCTTCTCATCAGTGGTACTAATGAAAATAGCAAAGGTTTCCTCCTCCTCTTCATAGACCTATCTGCTGCATTTGACAGCATTAATCACAAAACACTCATCAACAGACTAGAAAACCTAAAAATAGGAGGAACTGTCCTTGAATGGTTCAAATCATACATTTCAAACAGATTCATACAGATACAATTAGGCAAAGAAACATCAGAAACTTTCCCTCAAGGTCAGGGTATCCCTCAAGGATCAGCACTCCTCTTCAATTTATACCTCCAACCAATTACAGACATATTCAAGAAGTATGAAATCAACCATTTCATATACGCGGATGATATCATGCTCGCCATCCCCATAAACACCAACAACCCCAAATACGATAGACTACTCCAATGCATGAATGAGTCCACCATATGGCTTGAAAACAACCACCTAAGCGTCAATCTCAAAAAAACCGAAGCAATGTTCATAACGAGAAAACCTGACACTGACCACAACTACCCTACTACAATCACAATAAATAACACACCAATACCTGTTAAAAAGGAGGTAAAATACCTTGGAATAATTCTGGACCAATCACTCACCATGATCCCACATATAAAACATACAGTAAAAACCATATTCTATAAACTCAAGACAATCCAACACCTGAGACCCCTACTCAACACACATGACTTTAGATCAGTGGTCAACTCCCTCATCACCCCCCACTTTGACTACTGCAATAGTATTCTAAATGGCCTACCACTAAAAAGCATATACCTCCTCCAAAGAGCCCAAAACATATGTGCCAAGATGGTCACAAAAGCTAAACTAACAGACCACGTGACCCCAATACTATTAGACCTTCATTGGCTCCCCATAGGCAGCCGAATAAAATATAAAGTTCTCCTGACTACCTTTAAACTCATCAATAACATCTCCCCCTCCCAACTATCTACCCTAATACAACCCCCATCAGAAACTAGAACACGAAGACAGAACGCAACCCACTCCCTCAACATAAAAACAAATTTCAGAAAGACCAAAGCAACGACAAGTGATAGAGCCTTCTCCTTTGCTGCCCCTACCCTCTGGAATGAAATCCCATTAACCCTCCGCACGATAAAGGACCTTCACCAATTCAAAAAAAGAACTAAAAACATACCTTTTTACAAAACACTTTGAGATCCCCTACCAACAAAAAACTTCTCCAATACAATCACAGAAACACATCCACAGTTCTCAAGACAGAACAAATGATTAAACAGAAGAAAGACACTTACTCTACTTTACTATACCCAACAGGCAAAGACTTACACAAACAAACGGTTATATCACTATTGTAAATAACTACCGGTAACTCAATTATGTTATGCTCCATGCATTATGACCTGTACATAGTTTGAAAAATGTTATTCTAGTTAAAGTTCAAAACATGTTCAATGTAACAAAACGTGTATATAGTCAACACATGTTCCATGTAAAATATACGGAAGTATATTTATTTTTGTTCAATGTGAACCGCCCCTGATCTCTGGAAGGGGCGGTATAGAAAAAACTGTTAAATAATTAAAATAAATAAATAAATAAGCGCCTGCTGGGAGACAATGAATGCAGAAACTCTGCGTTCAAGCACCAGCATACGGGACTCTCACGTGGGCATGGGGCCTTGAGATGCTGATACTGGGGTCACCGGATCGGGAGTCGAGGAGGAGAGGGGGTCCTCACTGGGATAACCCTCAGAAGACTGAACGCATTCACTAGAGGCCTCCGTTTCTCTGCGAGGTACCTTGCAGGGCCGCTCCTTAACCGACTCTCGGGAACGCTGAAGACGGCTAAGCAACTGGGCGCAGGAGTGCTCACGCTTGTCAGGAGCCCCAGACAGCGACTTCGAGGCTGCCTTTTTGCGCCATTCCACCTCGGGGGACCCCTGTTCGGAGTGTCGCTGGGAATGCGGGGCCGCAGGGGGGGGAACCCACCAGGTGAGAGATGACCGAGGGCGCCACAGGGGATTCCTCCAGCCTACTGAGGTCATAGGAGATGAAAAGCTGGGAAGTTTTGTGGTGGCTCTGAATGCATTGGATATAGAAGGATAAAGTCCTCTTACAGTGCAAGGTGTGAAAGACTGCCATGTAATTATACCGGGCTATAATTTATTCAGGAAGGACAAAGTAGGAAAGGAAAGGAGAAGTGGCACTATATGTAAAATAGTAAAGCTACAGAGATACAGAACTTACGAAGGAAGGAGAAGGCGCTGTAGGTTAAATTGGAAAGACGGAATGGAGCATCCATTTGCATTGGTGTGATATACAAACCTCTTTCACAGGCAGAACTGGACAGAGATGTAATTGAAGACATCTGCTGTACTATTGTTATGAAAGGAGAAGTGCTGATAGGTGATTTCAGCATGCTGGATGTTGATCGGCAGTGTCATCTAGAAGTAAAGAGATCTTGGATTCTCTAAAGGGAGAACTATTCCAGCAACTAGTAACAGAACCCACACATGAGGGGGCCATAATGGACTTGCCACTTACCAATGGGAAGAATCTTTCTGATGTGTTAGTGAGTGATCGTCTCGCATCCAGTGATCACCAGATGGTGTGGTTCAGTATTAGGGCTAGGGCTGATAAAGTCTATTCAAAGAAGTGAGGGTCCTAGACGTTAGGAAAACTAACTTTGCCAAGATAGGACAATACCTCAAGGAGTTGTTAGCAGGATGGGAACTGCTGGGCGATATAGAAAAGCAGTGGGAAAAACTGAAATTTTTTTAAATGTATTAAGCATTTATAATATACAAGGTGTGACAAAAAAGAAACGAGACTGTGGCAGCCACGCCCATGACTCAATGCCAGTTGGCTAATCGCTTATGTCACTGTGTTGTGCAACATCTCGCCACTATTCTGCTATAATATTTTTCATCTCTCACACTCTGTTTTTCTTTTTCAGGTTTTTTTTTAGGTCCATCGCTTTGTCATGCAACTGGAGGTGGCAGAAATATGGAGCAAAGAATCAACTTGAAATTTCTGGTTAAGTTGGAGAAGGGCCCAACTGAGTGTCTCCAACTTCTCCAAAAGGCTTATGAAGAAGATGCAATGTCAAGGCTGCGAGTCTTAGATTGGCACAAATGCTTCAAGACTGGCCGCGAGGAGGTGGAGGATGATCCCAAATCAGGACGACCTTCCACAACAAAGACTGAGAACACTGACAGAGTGAACCATCTGGTGCAGTGATCTCAGACTGACAGTGCAGATAATAGCTGAGGAGTTCAGCCTGAACAGGGAGTCAGTGCACACCATCTTGGTGCAGGAGCTGGGGATGTAAAAGGTGTGCACCAAGATGGTGCCCAGGCTTTTATCGGACGACCAGAAGGAGCACCAGGTCAATGTTTGTCGAGACTTGCTAGAGAAGATCGGAGAAGATCCAGAGTTCGTTGGCCGAGTCCTCACAGGAAACGAGGCTTGGGTCTTCCAGTACGACCCTGAAAGCAAGAGACAGAGCCTGAGTTGATCCAAGATGGCGTCTCGCAGAGACAGTCATACCTGTCATGCTCTCTTCATGCCAAGTCGGAGGAAAGTTAGGTTTGGGAAAGTACCCCAGACCTCCCTGCCAGCTTCTCCCGTCTTACCTTTTGCAGGTCCTTTGGACTCCTTTGTACGTCGGGAAGCTCAGCCACAGTTGGGGGTGAGAAGCCCAGGCGAGAGTTCGCTGGAGCCGGTGAGCTCAGCGTCTCCTTCAGGCAGTGATCTAATACCCCCGGATGTATGGAGACCTCTGAAGCAAGCGTGTACAGGGGTGTGGTCGGAGAGTGTGGAAGCGGAGGAGTTTCCTTGCGGTGAGCCTGCTGTTTCGTTGGGGCCAACTCTGAACGTGACCATGAGTGGTGTAGTTCCCTCACGAGTTTCATTTGAACCCAAGACACTTGGAGTGCAGTTGTTGGCGGATGAAGCAAAGGGAGCAGCTTACTTTCCATTACCAGCCCCCACTATGGCAGTTGTTGCAGTTGAAGGTACCAAAAAGGAGCAAAGGATCCGCACAACACAAAGGAACAAAAAGAGCGGAGCCTGGACTGCCAAAAAATGAACTTTATTAATTGCGCAATTAATAAAGTTCATTTTTTGGCAGTCCAGGCTCCGCTCTTTTTGTTCCTCAGTTGTTGCAGTTGAGGCATCACCCTTTTCCTTCGATTTGCAGTGACTGGAGTAGTTTACCCTGGAGGCAATATGGTCTGCTATCAAGCAGTTAGGGGAGGCTATTATTCCTCAAGTTCAACTTTTGCAAGCCCAGGTGGTACAGAATGAGAACAATTGTTCTATGAACCTTGAGTCTACTGAATCTCTTAAATCTACGGTTTCTGATTTTTCATTGCGAACTGACCGTTTGGACTCTCAGGCTGAGGCATTGATGAAAGATTTGGGAAATATGAGTCATCGTATGGAATATTTGGACAAATCATTCAAGGCTGACTATCTTACGTATGATTAATTTTCCAAACGTGGCTGGTATTTCCGCTAAAGAAGTGTTTAAAGCTTATCTAATAGAGGTGCTCGGGGTCTCTCCTGAGCTCTGTCCACCTTTGGTTAAGATATATCATATTCCTACTGGTCAAAAGGTTTCTTCTAATGTTGAATTACCTGGGTTACAAATGGTCGATGTTTTGAATGTTACTTCTTTGTTAGAGAATTCAGATACTGATACAGCTTCTCCTGCTACATGATTAGTAACTTTTGCCTTAGCATCATAGGGAATAGCTTCTTAAAATGTTTAAGAAGAATGTATCCTTCAAGGGTTTGCTGGTTCACATATTTCCTGATTTAGCTAGGGAAACCCAAAGACGCAGGAAAGAATTTTTGATACTGCGCCCGAGGGTTTCTCAATTGGGTGGGCTCTTCTTTTTGAAATATCCCTATAAATGTTTTGTAAAATTGGAAGATATTATATTTTCTTTCAATCTCAATTTCCTTTCTGAATGCCCGTGGGGTTGTTGGTGGTGGGTCTGTCGTCTGTTCTACTCCGTCTTGATTGGGATTATGGCTGATATTTGTGTCTGTATAGTTCCTATAAAAGAGTTCAATGTTGAAATATTTTCCTATTCTTTTTGGATCTCTTATTGTGGACTAGAGCAGGAATATAAGGTTAAATAATGTTTCTTCTGAATTTTTTCTTTTTTTTTCTTGTTTACATTTCCTGATTTCCTGTGCAAGTGATTGTATCCTTGTTATAATTTGTATTTTATGAATATAAAATTTAAAAAAAAAAAAGACAGAGCCTGCAGTGGAAGACTTGACTGTCACCCAGACCCAAGAAGGCGCGCATGTCCAAATCAAGGATCAAGGTCATGCTGATCGCATTCTTCGACCAGAAGGGAGTGGTCCATCATGAGTTTGTGCCTGAGGGTCAGACAGTCAACCAGCACTTCTACCAGCAGGTCCTCAATCGCCTCCATGACCGGTTCGGCGCAGCAGGCAGGCTCTGTGGAGAGACAAGTCGTGGCTGCTCCACCATGACAACGCGCCCGCACACACCACGCTCAGTGTGAGGCAGTTCTTGGCCAACAAACAGATCACAGCACTCAATCACCTTCCTTATTCCCCAGATCTCGCATCGTATGACTTCTGGCTCTTCCCCAGGCTGAAGATTGTGCTCAAAGGAACTCATTTCGCCTCTGTAGAAGAGATCAAGGCCACTGTGACACTGGGGAACACATTTAATTTTTGCCCACAGAAGACAGCATCTTTACTCTTAAAGAAAAGATTAAGACTTCTACATTTGATAGCTTCTGAGGTAAAAGTAACCAACAAGGTGTAACACTTATTCATCATATCAGAAGAGTCTAAGAAACACTGTCAAATTTTCTACAGTGGCGCGAGGGAAAAGACCCTTCGTCAGCAGCGACTACCCGAGACCTAAGGGGAACATAGCATGCTTGTATAATATCAACATGATCAGTCAACTTAAAAAAAAAGTATTTTGTTGAAATTCTTAACAAGATTTCAGGAGAAAGCAAGTGAGTGTGTGGAAAATTCAGGAACCGGAAATTCCGGACACGAGAAAGATGCTCAAGTGCCTCCAGCCTGGCATACGTAACCAGAGAATCTTTAATATGTGAAACATTAGTAAAGCTTTTAGCTTGTACCTGGGAATCTATCCATGCCAAAGAATTCTTCAGCCCCATTACTTTAGAGTCCAAATCAATTAATTTTACCACAGCTTAGAAATATAGAAATATGATGACAGAAAAAGACCACATGGCCTATCTAGTCTGTCCTTCCATAACAACTACAACAGTCCCCTTTTTACCTTTAGAGATCCTCTGTGTTTGTCCCATGCTTTTTTGAATTCAGTTACTGTCCTCATCTCTACACCTCCACTGGGAGACTATTCCACGGATCCACTACTCTTTCCGTAAAGAAATATTTCCGCATATCACTCCTGAATCTATCTCCCTTCACCCTCATCCCATGTCCCCTTGTAGCAGAACTTGCTTTCAATTGAAAGAGGCTCTCTCCCTGAACATTTATGCCACGGAGGTATTTAAACATCTCAATCATATCACCTCTATCCCGCCTTTCCTCTAAAGTGTACATATTAAGATCCCTTAAGTCTGTCCTCATATGCTTTATAATGAAGACCATAATGATTTTAGTAGCCACCCTCTGCACCGACTCCATCCTGTTCACATCCTTTTGAAGGTGCGGTCTCCAGAATTGCACACTATACTCCAAATGAGGTCGCACCAAAGACTTATACAGAGGCATTATCACCTCCTTTTTTCTGCTAGCCATTCCTCTCCTTATGCACCCAAGCATCCTTCTAGATTTTGCCGTCGCCTTTTCTACCTGTTTAGTTTACCAAGCTGAAAGAGGAACTGGCAGCAGTAAAAGGTGAACGCTGGAGAAATATGCGGGGAACTCAAAGAGGAAGTGGGTGAACTGAAACAAAAAGTGGAAGAACATGATCAGCAAATAGAGATAATTCAACACCAACAAGAGGCAAAGGACAGCTATCATACTGATATGGACAAGTGGAAAAATCAACTCCTATATAAAATAGAGGACTTGGGGAATCGCACGAGACAAAAAAATTCAAGAATAAGGGGAATCCCTGAGGACCCCAAATTCAGGGATAGTAAAAAAAAAAAAAAGTGGCAGAGGCAGTGTGCTTGGCAGTTTTATGGCAAAATGAAAACTCGAAAGTGTCAGAGTATTGCGCTAGATCGTGCACATCGCGCTTTGGGACCAAGTAGGCCTAACAGGATGGATGACTATATATGGCAAGGATATAAGTTTAATATATTCACGGACTTAGCAGTTGGAACATTGCAATGGATGAGAGAGAGGCTTCCAATAACGAAAACACTGCACCAAGGAGTGAAATACCGTTGGCTGCACCCTTTTGGTCTTTTCTTCAATAAGGGTGCTATGAACTGGCAAGTGCGAAATTATGAGGCGGCAAAACAAGCACTATAGGATGCAGGGTTACTGGAGACATCCATGGGCCAACAGAAGGCTAGACAGCAAGAGTGTGGACATTCTTCCCGATTGGAGAGCATGGAAAACAGAAGACAGGACCTCAAGGAAGCCCTAAACAAGCAAGGGACAGCTAGCTTGATACAGCACCACCCTGAAGTAAAGGGTGCATGGCAGACATTGTTATTACACAAATAGTCTGTGATTGGTTAACAGAGCAAGGCAGAAATGCCAACTGCAAGCTGGCAAAGACATAAGAGGTTGAGTATGAGTTAATATTATAATTGTATGTTGGTTTATTTGTTTTAATATTTGACTCAATCAACAAAATGTGAGTTTTCAGTCATAGGAGTATATAGAATGTTATACTGGTATTGAGTATGACTTAAATGGCATAGAAGAGGGACGGTGTGGATATAAATGTTGATGGAGATGGGGGGGATTATGTGAATGTGTGAGAAGAAAGATTAATATAAGAGAACTACTGAAGCAGGGGAAAAGATGGTTATGAGAGAAAATGGAAGGATGGAAAGAAGGAGTAAGGGAATGCGGAGTGTCTGGGACTGGATATATGCTGGGATCTATAGAGATGAGCACTACTCCAGGTAGTACCTCGGGGAGAGGGAGGAGGAGGAAGGGAGTGGGGCAGGGGGGAAACAACAAAGGGCTACAAAGGCTGGGAGGAGCGAGAAGAGGGAAAGGGGAACAACGGGTGGGGGAATAAATAGTGACAATAGTTACAGTGAATGTGAAAGGGTTGAGAATCTGGCATAAACGGAGGCTGATGGAGCATGAAGGGAATAGGTTGAAGGCTGACTTTGTGTACATTCAAGAGACCCACCTGAAAGCGGGCCAGGAAAAGTTATTCCAAACAAAGATACCCATACGTATTATTGGCGGGATGTACAGCTGAACCTAGGAAGGGAGGGGTGGGAATAATGAAGTGCAAATATGCAGGATAAGGTGGTGGGAGAATATCGGGATAAGGAAGGGAGGTGTGGTGTAAAAATACGGATGGCAGGGGAGGAAGTTTGGGTATTAAGTATATATGGCCCTAATAAAAAGCAAAGGAAGTTTTATGATTGAATGGTTGTAGAATTGGAGAAATTAATGGGAGTACCTATGATGATAGTAGGAAGAGATTTTAAACTCACTGTAAATCCACGCCTGGATAATAGTGGGGGGAAGGTGATAGTAGAGAAAAAAGAAAGGGACAGTTTGCTAAAATTGAAAGAACGGATGGGGCTTATAGATGTTGACACCTGGGGGGAACGAAGGTACACCTTCTATTCAACCCCTAATGAATCATATAGTCGATTAGATGAGTGGATGGAGACTGGATGTCAAAAGTGAGAGAAGTAGAACAAGGCTCAATAATATGGGACAAATCATGCCCCAGTGAGTGTAACTTTTAATTTGGGGTACACAGATGAAGGCATAAAATTCTGGAGACTCAATGAATCAATTTTAGAAGAACGGGGAAACGTAGACAACATAACCAGAGTAATTCAGCAGTACCTGAAGTTTAATTTAGATGGGGAAGTGGCACTAGGGATGGTGTGGGATGGGTTGAAAGCTGTGGTAAGAGGACATTTGATAGAGGTAGCGGCAAGGGCGAAAAAACTGAAAGGAGAGACGGAGAGGCAAATCTTGGGGAAAATAAAGGAATTAGAATGCAGTCAGTGTGATCGCAATCCTACAGTGTTGGGGAAATTAAACGTTTTAAGGGTGGAGCTGTAAAGGTTACTGGCAAGTCATGGGAGATATAGCAGAGGCAGCAAAATCAGCACCGGAGCCTGAAAAGGGTCCCAACATTAGCAACAAAATGTGCCTAGAGGCTTCTGTCACATTTGAAGTGAAAAGAGCCAACCGTAGCATTACCTTGGCAGGAACCGCAGGCAGTGCACTTCCACACACCCAGCATCACAGCAGAGCTCGAATGTGGTGAAGAAAAATAAAAACAGGGCAAAAAAGGAACCCCCTGTCAGTAAAGCTGGGTGGAGAGACCCAGCTGCCTCCAAGTTTTTTTTTTATATATATAATAAAAGATTGAAGCTGCTTTAAATGGCTCTCTTCTTTGATATCTGAATAAAGAAATAGGACTAAATAGAAACATAGCAAAAATTTAAAAAGGGCAGAACATTCAGATAAACGACAATGAGAGGGAAGGGGGACCTAGGCCCCAACTTAATAACTCTCCTCAAAAGCCCTATGGGGTACGTCTGCTCACTCTCTGGCCAGACCATTGTGCAATTTTTGACTCAAGGAGATAAAGCATAGTTACTCACCTGTAACAGGTGATCTCCAGGAACAGCAGGAATTTAGTCTTCACATATGGGTATTGTCGGTACCGACGGAGCCTGCGCGGGAACGCTCCCCAGCGTCCAATTAGAAAGCTTTTGGGAGCATACCACAGCACCTGTGTGCTGCCTTCCCGCCTTTCCCAACTGCCTCTCTCCAGTTGAGTTTAAAGCTGAGACAAAGAGAGAGAGGGAGAGAAAGAGATAGATAGAGAGATACAACTCCTAGGTGAGCTGGGTGGGTTGTGAAGACTAAATTCCTGCTGTTCCCGGAGATCACCTGTTACAGGTGAGTAACTATGCTATCTCCAGGAACAAGCAGGAATGTAGTCTTCACATATGGGGACTCCCTAGCTTTAGATGCCAGGGAGAGACCCCAGAAGTTGCGTGTCCCTGTGAAAGGGCTCCACCTCCCCCCATGGATCTCTGGCATCCAACCATGGATGGCGGGTAAGAGTTGATTAGGTATGGAACAGGTGTTGGAGAACAGCCTGATCAAACAAGGCATCCCGGCGGGAGTCCTTGTCCAAGCAGTAATGGGCTGTGAAGGTATGAACCGAGGCCCAAGTGGCTGCTCGACAGATGTCGTCGATAGACACAGAGTGTAGATGAGCCATTGAAGTTGCCATGGCTCTCACATTGTGAGCTGTGACATGGCCCTCCAGAGGAAGATTCTTACTCTGATAAGCAAAGGAAATACACTGTGCAATCCAGCTGGACAGTATTCTCTTGGAGACTGGAAGTCCCAAATGAGAAGGATCAAAAGCAACAAAGAGTTGAGAGGACTTTCTATGTTGCTGTGTTCTTTGCAAGTAAAAGGCTAAAGCTCTTTTACAGTCCAAAGTATGAAGATTCCTTTCTGCATTTGATGCATGAGGTCTTGGAAAGAACACAGGCAGGTAGACCGCTTGGTTAAGATGAAAAGGCGAGACCACCTTTGGCATAAAGTGTGGATGAGTCCTAAGGACTACCTTGTCATGATGGAACCTTGTATAAGGTGGATCAGCCACTAGTGCCTGCAACTCACTGATGCGACGTGCTGATGTGATTGCAATGAGAAAGATAACTTTCCAAGAAAGGAATTTCAATGAGGTAGTAGCTAAGGGTTCGAAAGGTGGCTTCATGAGCTGACCAAGAACCAGATTTAAGTCCCATGCCACCGGTGGTGGCCTAATGGGAGGCTTAGTTAGAAGAAGGCCTCTCATAAATCTTGCTATAAGAAGATGGGAGGAAATAGGTTGTCCATTTAGAGGCTTGAAAGAAGCTGCAATAGCACTCAAATGGACTCTTACCGAGTTAGTCTTAAGTCCTGCATTGGATAAATGAAAGATACTCCAGTAATGATTCCAGAGGTATCGCAAGGGGGTTAAGACCCTTCTGCAAACACCATATGGTAAACCTCTTCCACTTGAAAGCATAAAAGCGTCTTGTGGAAGGCTTCCTGGAAGCATAAAAGGACATCCTTTACTTGCCGAGGAAGGTTAAGATCATGAAGATCTAGGCCTTCAGCAACCAAGCTCTGAGATGCAGAGACTGGGGATTGGGATGCCATAACATTCCGTCTTCCTGTGACAAGAGATCTGGAGCAGACCCTAACTCCAGGGAGGGAGCTTGAGAGATATGTAGAAGCAGAGGGTACCACACTTGCTGCAGCCAATCTGGAGCTATGAGAATCATACGCCCCCCATCTCTCTGAAGCTTGAACAGGGTTTTGGGAAGTAGGGGAATGGGTGGAAAAGCATAAAGTAGAGGGCCCTGAGCCGGAATTCTGGAACAGAACCGGGGAAGTTTGGCATTCAACGGACTTGCAAAGAGGTCTATGTCCGGGGTTCCCCAAATTTGAAAAATCTTGGCCACCTGGTCTGCATGTAGAGACCATTCATGTGGAAGTAGAACGCGACTGAGTCTGTCTGCCCAGGAGTTTTGTATGCCTGGAAGATACACTGCCAGGAGATGAATCTGATGCTCTCTGGCGAGGGCCCATAGTCGCAAAGCTTCGTTGCAAAGCGACAGAGAGCCTGCTCCCCCCTGCTTGTTTACGTAGAACATGGCTACTTGATTGTCTGTCTGAATGAGGACTGTCTTGTAGCTGAGCAGGGTGTGGAACACTCGAAGAGCAAGGAAGATTGCTCTGAGCTCTAAGAGATTGATATGTAGATGAGTCTCCTGTGAAGTCCAAGTGCCTTGGGTGGAGAGGTCCTGCAGATGAGCTCCCCAACCCATTGGTGAAGCATCTGTCGTGAGAGTTGCCTGGGGTAAAGGTTGTTGAAATGGGGACACCAACAACAGGGTCTGAGTGGACTGCCACCACTGGAGAGACAAAATAAGGTGATTTGTGTTTGCTATTTTGTCTGACAGGCACCCTGATGCCTGGGCCCATTGAGCGGATAAAGTCCACTGGGCTGCTCTCATATGGAGGCGAGCATAAGGAACCACATGCACTGTAGATGCCATGTGGCCTAGTAGCTGTAACATTTCTCGGGCAGTGAGATGAGATTTTAGCATTGCTTGAGAAGCTAACTGCACCATGCGAAGGCAATGGGTCTGAGGAAGATAAGCCCTTGCTTTTCTGGTATCCAGCAAAGTTCCTATGAACTCTAAAGACTGAGTGGGAGTTAGACTGGATTTTGGGATGTTTATGACCAGACCCAAATACTGGAGGATACGCATTATGCAAGATAGAGAAATCCTGGCCTCTGACTCTGATGGGGCTCGAATGAGCCAGTCATCTAAGTAGGGGAAGACGAATATTCCTAGAGTGCGGAGAAATGCTGCTACCACAGCCATGCACTTCGTAAACACTCTTGGTGCTGAGGCCAGGCCGAAAGGAAGCACCCTGTATTGGTAGTGCATTCCTTGAAAAAGGAACCGAAGGAACTTTGTGAGTTGGATGGATGAGAACATGTGTACACGCATCCTTGAGATCTAGAGAACAAAGCCAATCCTGACTCTGAAGGTATGGCAGCAGAGTTCCCAGAGAAACCATTTTGAATTTGTCTTTGAACAGGAATTTGTTCAATTCTCTGAGGTCTAAAATAGGTCTGTACCCCCTGTTTTCTTTGGGATAAGGAAATAGGGGGAGTAAAACCCTGTACCCTGTTGATGAATAGGTACTTCCTCTATTGCCCCTTGGGCAAGAAGCATAGTGACCTCTTGCCCTAACAGGTTGATGAGAGAGGTCTGAGAATTGAACTATCTTACCATTGTGGGAGGACGCATGCACAAAAAGTGAAGCTTCTACCCCTCTTTTATAATGGAGAGTGTCCAATGTTCTGCTGTTATCTGCCCCCATCTGGGGGCAAAGTGACACAACCTTCCTGGAATGGTGGAAGGCTCTGGTCCATTGAGGGCCAGGAAGGCTAAGTTCTCTAGATGAAAGTCAAAGGCCTTGTGGAGGCTGAGACTGCTGAGACGGTTGAGGCTTAGCAGTCTTTGCTTTCCTTTGTTTAGGTGTTTGCTGACTCTTTCGGGCAGGCTGACCTGCAGAACGTCCCTGCTGGGAATAAGAGGGATAAAACCTCTTCTTTTTTGAGAAGAATGGTTTCTTGAAAGATTTCTTTCTTGCAGGATCAGCTGTGGCTTTGTATAACCTATCCAAAGTGGAGTTGTCAGCATCCAACTCATTGGCTTTGTCTTGCCAATTTTTGCCAAATAGACTCTCACCTGTACAAGGGATATTGCCCAGTTTGTCCTGCACCCAGAGCTCCAAATCGGATGCCTGGAGCCAGGCAATTCTACGTGCACCTATGGCAATGGCAGAGGTTCTGTTTATGCACTCAAAACAGTCAAAAGCTGCACGATTGACAAACTTAGAAACATCCTGGCTATGTTTAACCAGTGTGAGAAAATCCTGCCTCTTGTCATCAGGAAGGAGAGGGCTTAAAATCTCCAAGTCTCCTGTGACTTCTTTAAGGAACATTCCAATATATAAAATATAGGAACTGATCCTGGCAGAAAGCATGGAAGCCTGGAAAGTACGACGTCCAAAGGCATCCAAGGTTCTACACTCACATCCTGGAGGATTAGAGGCATGCTTCTTTGCACTCCTGATCCTTCTCATAGCTGATTCCACTACAATAGAGTGGTGAGGAAGCTGAGTTTTCTGGAAACCAGGATGAGGGACTCGATACATGGTATCCAGTCTGCGAGAGTGAGGAGAGGTGGTAAGAGGTGTCTCCCACATTCTCAACATGAGATCATGTAAGATCTCATGGATAGGCAGAGCAGCTGCCTCCTTAGGAGCTTTGGGATATTGCAAAATCTCCAACTCCTTAGCTCTGGGCTCTGTTTCAGGAGCCACAGTAATGGACAGACCTCGAGCCACCTCCCTGATAAAATCCTGAAAGGAAATATCTTCTGGAGGAGACATCCTACGTTTAGGGGAGGAAGGCTCCTCCGGGAGAAGTATCCCGGTACCGGCAGAGCTGTCAGAATCCTCGGAGTCCTCCGAGGATTCAAAGTACCTCCTGTCCGGATGCTCTTAAAAAGCCCGATACCCGTACCGACCGAAGTCGGTACCGGGGGGCATCGATACCGGTGTATTGGCACCGGAAGGCATTGCATGACTGGGTGCCGGCAAAGCAGACACCGATGTCGATGCTATCGGTGTATCGGTTAAACTGTCTGACGCGGTTCCGAGGGTGTTGATGCCGCAAGGAGAGCCGCCAGACTGCGTTCAATAGCCAGGAACCTCTGGTCTATCGACGCTGCCGATGCCTGGGTATCGGTACCGGAAGGAGCCGGTACCCCAGAGCATGGCACCAGTAGTTTCTGCAGAGGTCGAAGCTTCGAGAACATCCTGGAGCCCCAATAATGCTTTGGAAGCCAAAGCTTCCCGCCGGGGCAATTTTGCCGGTACAGAACCCTCAAGGGCAACGCCAGAGGCATCTTGATGCTTGGAAGGAGATCTACCCTTTGAGGACCGGCTGGACTTATGTTTGGTTACCTGAGATCCATGGGAGGAAGACGAAGCCCTGGAAGACGTCAATGCCACAGAAGCTGCATCGGAGGGAAAAAGGGTGCTGAGCTTAGCAGCTCGGTTTTGTCGACCCCTCTTGGACATCATGGCACAAGCCATACACTTGGAGATGGAGTGGTCAGGACCTAAACATTTGAGACACCACTCATGGATGTCGGTGACGGAGATGGTACCGCCACACTTGGTGCACTTTTTGAAACCCGAAGCGGGTTTTTCCATACTGGAGGAAATTTTGGGCCTAAGGCCCAAAATGGCACATGCACCTGGGAAGAAAAGTTTGGAAAAAAATAGAATTTTTTATTTTTTTTTTAAAACAAAAGAAAAAAAGAAAAGAGAACCAGCGGTACCGGTATAGCGTTGATGAAGGCAGACGCGACCACAAAAAAGAAGGAATAAGGAAAACATTTTCTGCGGTGACAGGAACACGACCTGCTGGCTCCGCGGAAACCGAAGAACTGGAGAGAGGCAGTTGGGAAAGGCGGGAAGGCAGCTCGCAGGCGCTGTGGGATGCTCCCAAAAGCTTTCTAATTGGACGCTGGGGAGCGTTCCTGCACAGGCTCCATCGGTACCGACGATACCCATATGTGAAGACTACATTCCTGCTTGTTCCTGGAGATTAGGTGTACCAAACTCCAAGCAAAAGCTAGGTCAAAGCTCTCAATCACACAGGCCACAAGACCGAAATCTGGGCCATGGAAGAGAGGCCCATATACACTGTTGCAACAGTCCACACACCTTGCCACCTGCTGGAAGCAGACAACACTGGCTTCTCTCAGTGCTGCATGCATCAATGTATGTACAAGTGATATCATCACCAGGTTATTCTAGTCTACCTCCACCTGCTGGCTGGGGAGGATTGCCTACTTATCAGGACTGGTCTGGTAGGATAACAAGGAAGATTCATTTCTGAATAGTATCAAGTCTATGAACTGGGCACATCAAAGTAAAAGCTAGAACAGTACCTGTTTTGCAGGACCACCTTCTCAACTTCCGATATGATCCCTATACTGGAAAAAACTGCTTTTTTCTCATTCAAGTATTTTATTTAAAACTGAAAACAATACAATCATCATTATATCATGTGTTTAAATTCAATTAATGTGTATGTCTATTTTTTAAATTCTTAACATTAAAAAAAAATAAAAAAACAACTTACGCTTCTAGTTCCTGCTTCATCTTTGTAAACTCCTCCTTAGTCATTGACCCTTCTCCTTCCCCAAGTTTCTGTAGTTTTTCTCTTGAAGCATCAAAATCTGGTTTAGGCGGTGCAGGTGGGATCTGCTCAACATAATAAAGATATTCAGAATTTGAAAATGAAAATTTCGATCAATTTTTGTAAAACGCAGTCCTACATTACAGTCATAAGAGGCAAATTTAGAGGAGTTATACTTTCTACAAAATAAAATGGCATGCATTTACAGAGAAAGTGACATCACTGTTGGTGAAGGTGACATTGTACTTACCAGATAATGGCCTTTCCTTGAGTCCTGCTAGACCAGTCCAGACAAGTGGATTGTGTTCCTCTACCAGCAGATTAGTGGAGACAAAAAACCAATGAAAAGCCCAGGTTTCAATGACATCACTCTCATGCCTCAACCACCAGAGGTCCCTCAGTATTCGTCCCAACGCATATAGGAGAAAACATGGCAAGTCTCATACAACCCCAACAGTGGACAACAAGGAGTAATCAACAGTCGAGAAAGCGTAGTTACTCACCTATAACAGGTGATCTCCGGGAACAGCAGGAATTTAGTCTTCACATATGGGTATCGTCGGTACCAACGGAGCCTGCGCGGGAACGCTCCCCAGCATCCAATAGGAAAGCTTTTGGGAGCATCCCACAGCGCCTGCGTGCTGCCTTCCCGCCTTTCCCACTCTCCTTCGTCAGTTGAGTTTATAGCTGAGACAAAAGGAGAGAAGGAGAGAGAGAGACAGACAGACAGACAACTCCTAGGGGACTAAATTCCTGCTGTTCCCAGAGATCACCTGTTACAGGTGAGTAACTACGCTATCTCCAGGAACAAGCAGGAATGTAGTCTTCACATATGGGGACTCCCCAGCTAAGAGATACCAGGGAGATGGCCCCAGGAAGCTGCAAACCCATGGTGAGAATAGGTCATGCTTCCTCCCATGGATCTCTGGCATTCAAACCCGGATGGTGGGTTGGAGTTGCATTAAGTCTGAAAGAGATGCTGAACAGCAGCTTGGTCAAACAAGGCATCCCGACGGGAGACCTTGTCTAAACAGTAGTGGGCTGTAAAGGTGTGCACTGAAGCCCAAGTTGCTGCTCTGCAGATGTCATCTATAGACACAGAATGAAGGTTAGACATAGAAGCTGCCATGGCTCTCACATTGTGAGCTGTGACGTGGCCTTCAAGAGAAAACCCTTTACTCTCATAAGCGAAGGATATGCACTGTGCAATCCAGTTAGAGAGAGTTCTTTTGGAAACTGGAAGTCCCAAATGACTAGAATCAAAAGCAACAAAAAGTTGAGAAGATTTTCTATGTTGCCGAGTTCTTTGCAGGTAAAAGGCTAAGGATCTTTTGCAGTCTAAGGTATGACAATTCTTTTCTGCATTGGAGGCATGAGGCTTCGGAAAGAATACAGGAAGGTAAATCGCCTGGTTTAAGTGGAAAGGTGAGACCACCTTTGGCATAAAGTAAGGATGAGTCCTAAGAACAACCCTATCATGGTGAAATCATGTATAAGGAGGATCAGCCACTAAAGCTTGTAAATCACTAATGCGTAGTGCAGACGTGATTACAATTAGAAAGATGACCTTCATGAAAGGAATTTTAGAGCTGTAGTGGCTAAAGGCTCAAAGGGCGGTTTCATGAGCTGCCCGAGAACAAGGTTCAGATCACATGCCACCGGTGGTGGTCTAATGGGAGGTTTTGTTAGTAGAAGACCTCTCATAAATCTTGCTTTAAGTGGATGAGAGGAAATAGGCTGTCCATTTAGAGGCCTGTAAGAGGCTGCAATAGCACTAAGATGGACTCTTACTGAATTGGTCTTAAGACCCAAATCTGATAAATGAAGGAGATTCTCCAGTAACGATTCCAAAGGTATCGCAAGAGGGTTAAGTCCCTTTTGAGAACACCATATGGTAAACCGTTTCCACTTGAAGGCGTATGATCGCCTTGTGGAGGGTTTTCTGGAAGCCTGAAGGATATCCTTTACCTGTTGAGAAAGGTTGGGATCCTGAAGTTCTAGGCTTTCAGTAACCAGGCCCTGAGATGCAGGGACTGGGGATTCGGGTGCCATACCGTCCTGTTCTCCTGGGAGAGAAGATCTGGAGCGCATCCCAACTCCAGAGGTGTATTGTAGCCTGAGAGAGATGTAGAAGCAGACGATACCACGTTTGCCGTGGCCAACGTGAAGCTATGAGTATCATATGACCTCTGCCTCTCTGAAGCTTGAACAGTGTTTTCGGGATGAGGGGAATGGGTGGGAAGGCATAGAGAAAGTCCTGACCCCAATGAAGAAGGAAAGCATCCCTTGCCTGACAGTTTTTCGCCGGAATTCTGGAACAGAACCGGGGAAGTTTGGCATTCTGTGGACTTGCAAAGAGGTCTATGTCTGGGGTTCCCCAGATTTGGACTACTCGGGCAATCTGGTCCGAGTGGAGGGACCATTCGTGTGGCAGCAGTACTCGGCTGAGTTTGTCTGCCCAAAGGTTTTGAATAAAAACCAGTACAAAATGTGGAGTACTCAGAAGGATAGAAGTTTATTGAAAAATCATGCGCCACTGGCCCGACACAGGCCGTGTTTCGTTGCCTTCATCAGGGGCTTGAAGTGGACTTAAAAACTAAAAACATATAAAACATAATAAAACAAAACTTGAAATATATCCATTAAGATCAATAAATATAGACATAACGACCTTAAAATGGAACCATAAAAACGGTAATAAAGGCTACATATAAATGAAATGTAAAACACACTCTTTAACAATATAAAATTATAAGCACAAAAAAGATCAGGTTGTATATAAATAAACAATTATAATTAACACTTAGAACATAAAAATGATTTAAATACATATTTAACAACAATATAAATAGGTTAAGACATAAAAAAGAGAAACACATACCTTCTTATATCCTTGAGTTTAATTGTGTATCACTACACCTTTTTATCAAATAAAAGGAAAGAAGGAGAGGAAAAAACATACATGAATGAAAATGTATACCATAGATAAAGTTAAAACCATAATAGTCAAAGCGCACAAAAGGAGGATCAGTGGAATCTAGGAGAAAAACAAAAACCGTATAAGCATAAATATATTGAAAAACTGAAAATAGAAGTGTCTAAAAATAAGGGGATCAGTCAATTCAAAAATGCTTGCCACAGTTTAAATCATTATAAAAGGTAAAAACTATCAGAGTATCTTATTCATGTAAATTACCTGTAGAGACCGATTTTCATTACGAAGGAGAAGAAAACTACTCCTATGTAGTGCGTAACTCGCTGAGAAACCCTTTTGAATTAGACGATGAAAATCACTTTGAAATCACTGGCGTTACACTAAAAAATAAAAAACATTAGAAAGAACTATTGTATCTTTAAACCAAGGCCGAAGATAAAAGCGAAAATTACAAAGTGTCTGTGAATGTTCATATCACACAAAAAAAGGGGGGGAACCCCGTGATGCCCTAACTTTCTACTAAACAGCCCGGTGAAACAATCAAAGGACACTTCAACTTTAACAAAAAAACAAAAACCAACATTAGGTATATTAGAAACAGAATGTAAACTTATTGCTCAAAACAAAATGTAACGTAAAAAGGGGACCGGCGATTTCATTTACCAACATTTGCATTAAAACCTTACAAAGTAGAAAACGCAGGTACTAAAACCAGAAAAAAAAAAAAAAAACAACATCTAGAAACGCTATTCAAAGAAGAATGATGTATAGCGTGAAGAAAATCCTTTTGAAAAATCAGATATTACTGGTAGAAAATCCTTTCTAAACCGAACGTAAGCAGGCTTCAGATCCACAATCTATTTATGAGAAAAATTGTATCTAAATGAAAACACCAAAAGAAGGCACCTTATATTCCTGCATTTGTTCACAAAAGACGCCAGCGTTTGCGTGCTAGCGAAAGGGAGTCTAAATTAAAGCAACGAACCGCCTCGAAAAAGTCAAATTGCAGCTAATCGTGGCAAACAAATAAATAAACTTTATACATTGCAAATATTATATAATAAAAAAGTAAACCATCAAAATGCACGGAGGTTATTCAAAAAGCTTTTTAAAAAAGCTTTTCAAAAGGGGGCAGGGCTGTGGAGTCGGAGTCGGAGTCGTGGAGTCGGAGTCGGAGGAAATTTTGGGTACCTGGAGTCGGAGTCGGCAAACAATGCTCCGACTCCGACACAAACAAAAGAGCTGGAGAACCTTCTTTTTCACCCCTTCACTGTCACCAAGAGGTTGCAATGTGACGATCTAACCCCGGGTAAATTCTTCTTGGAATGGAAGAGCCTGTTATATCGCCTGAACAAAAATGGAGGGTTAATAGCTGAGGGCATTGCATCTTCAATGATGAAAAGAGAGAGTCTTTTGCTGGAAAATGAAATCTTGTTAGTGGCTATTTATGTCGACCCAATGAGCCGAATTTTGTTGAACAGTGAACAGACTGCTACTGGGAAAAAGGCCCTCTATGATGTAGCAGTTCACATGAAGGGATTACGACCTGAAATACCTCCACAGGATGAAGTTCTTCTTTTAAGCAATAGTGGTAACTCAGGATCATCTTCTTCAAATGAAGAATTATACTTTGATTCCTTCTTAAACAAAATAGAAGTTGCTAAACGAAAGCGAAGTTGCATAAGCGTTACAGAACCAGTAAATGTCCAAATAAAAAAATTCCAACAGGAGTTTTATAAAGCACTAGAAGAAGTTGAAAAGTATGATCGCTCATCAAAACTTACTGTTGAAGAAGCCATCCTTGTTTATCCAGAGATCGTGGCCAGAATAGTTACTGCAATGTCACCCACCCAAGTCAGTGTCGAAAGATTATTTTCAGCCCTAAAAATAATAAAGTCTGACTTAAGAGCCTCTATGAAAGAGGATCTGGCAGAGGCAATTCTCTTCCTTAGAACTCTACATTGAATTGATTTGCATTTGCTAAGCCTATAACTACATTTCAAGATTAATATAAACCATTTCTAGGTTTTACAGATTTTGTTTATGGTTCATATAGATAAGCTTTGTTTTTGTTCTAAAACAACCAAATAATGTGGTTTGTATTTTTGGACTGGTAAAGTTCCTGTTCCTGATGTTTATGTCTGCTGCTACTATCCAGCCACTTGATTAATTAATAAAAAAAATTAATAAAACTTTGTTGTTTTCATTGTGTTTGTCTTTTGCTTAAACTGTTCAATACAGTAGACTGTTGGCTTCCCAGCCAGTAGTCCTGTGGTAATGACATGTATGTTGCCTTTCTTTCCTTCATATTAATACAGAGGAGTCGGAGTCGGGGAGTCGGAGTCGGAAGTACAAAAAACTGAGGAGTCGGAGTCGGAACATTTATCTACCGACTCCACAGCCCTGGAAGGGGGGCTTATCGAACCCACATGATATGAGGAGATCGGGCATTGCTTATAAAACTAGTGACACCTACATTATGAGAATTGTAAGAAATCCTTTTTAAACTAGAACAAACACCCTTCAAATCCATAATCTATCCAATAGAAACATATCAAAATGTAAGCACAGAAAAGAAAAAACCTTATATCCTGAAGCGGATCGCACTATGTGTCTGCATTCATTCACAGAAAAACGCCAACGCATGCGTACTGGCGACAACAGGGCTCATTTATAGCAGTGAAGTGCCTCAAAATACTAAGATAGTAGCTAGTCATAGCGAACATAAACCAATGAGATTTAGGCTCTTATCTATGCAAATGTATAAAATAAAAATAAAAAGGTAAAAAATAGGCCGACCAGATAGCCAAGGAGGGTATGCATGGGGGGGGGAAGGGAAGAAGAAGGGAGAGGGGAGGGAAGAGGGAAAGGAGGGGGGGGGGAAGGGAGGAGGAGGAGGAGAAGAAGGGGGGGAAAAAAGGGAAGGGGAAGAAAAAAGGAAAGGGGGGGAGGAAAAGGAGGTGTATAGAACAAAGAGGATTTATATAAACCAAAGGACATCAATATAAAGTATCTAAACCATTGTTAAAAACTTACATACATTGTAAGCTTCATCTGAGACCAAAAATTAAAATCATTTCTTGCTGAGAATCGGAACTATGCATATGCATACATTCTAAAAAAAACGCCAGCGCATACGTGCTAGTGAGGGGGGGGGGACACTCATAAAAACAAGATGCCCCAAATTATTAAACGTATATAACTATAATGCACAATAAAATATTGTTAATCAAAAATATAGGCCAGCCAAATAAAATAAAACCATTACTAAATAACTAACCAAATACATTATACAAAACGAAAAGAAAACAGACCAAATACAAAAAATATATATATATAAAAAAAAATTTACATAAAAAAGTGCTATAAAAATAGATACTATAAAAAAACGGACAGATCATGATCCATATTGAGACCATTAGGATGTAAACGGTTCATTGCAAAAATCTGAAGATCTGGAGCGCATCCCAACTCCAGAGGTGTATTGTAGCCTGAGAGAGATGTAGAAGCAGACGATACCACGTTTGCCGTGGCCAACGTGAAGCTATGAATATAATATGACCTCTGCCTCTCTGAAGCTTGAACAGTGTTTTAGGGATGAGGGGAATGGGTGGGAAGGCATAGAGAAAGTCCTGACCCCAATGAAGAAGGAAAGCATCCCTTGCCTGACAGTTTTTCGCCGGAATTCTGGAACAGAACCGGGGACGTTTGGCATTCTGTGGACTTGCAAAGAGGTCTATTTCTGGGGTTCCCCAGATTTGGACTACTCGGGCAATCTGGTCCGAGTGGAGGGACCATTCGTGTGGCAGCAGTACTCGGCTGAGTTTGTCTGCCCAAAGGTTTTGAATGCCTGGAAGATATACCACAAGGAGGTGAATTTGATGCTCTCTGGCGAGGGCCCATAGTCATAAAGCTTCGTTGCATAACGACAGAGAGCCTGTTCCGCTCTGTTTGTTCACATAGAACATGGCTACTTGATTGTCTGTCTGGACTAGGACTGTCTTGTAGCTGAGCTGGGCTTGGAATACTCGGAGAGCAAGGAAGATTGCTTTGAGTTCTAGGAGGTTTATGTGATGACAAGCCTCCTCTGGGGTCCAGAGACCCTGGGTGGAGAGATCATGCAGGTGGGGCCCCCATCCCAACTGGGACGCATCTGTTGTTAGAGTGGCCTGGAACAGGGGCTGATGGAAAGGAGAGCCTATGAGAAGGTTTTCCAGCGATTGCCACCATTGGAGAGACGAAATAAGACGTTCTGAGTTTCTCATTTTGTCCGACAGGCGACCTGAGGCCTGTGTCCACTGGGTGGATAGTGTTCACAGGGCTGCTCGCATGTGAAGACGAGCACAGGGAACCACATGTACGGTGGATGCCATATGTCCCAGTAGCTGAAGCATTTCCCAAGCAGTTAGGAAGATTTTTACTGCTGCTTGGGAAGCTAGCTGCACTATGCGAAGACAGCGGGGCTGTGGAAGGAAAGCCCTTGATTGTCTGGTATCTAGGCGAGCTCCTATGAATTCTAGGGACTGAGAAGGAGCGAGATGGGATTTTGGAAGGTTTATGACCAATCCCAAGTAATGCAAAACTTGCATTGTGCAAGTAAGAGCAGAGCTGGCTTCTGGAGCTGTGGGTGCTCGAATGAGCCAGTCATCCAAGTAAGGGAAGACAAATTTATTTATTTATTTATTTTATTTTATTTATATTCTCTTATATACCGCGCTATTCTGCATCAGTGCGGTTTACATTGAACAAACTGAAATTACATTGAACAAGGCATTATAACTTGGAGATAACTATTTTACAGGGAACATGGGCTATGGAGGGTTAAGTGGCTTGCCCAAGACCACAAGGAGCACCTGTGGGACTAGAAACCCCAGTCCTTCCGGCCCAAGGTTGCTGTCCTCTAGTGGGATTTGAACCCCCGACCTTCCGGCCTGAAGTACCTTGCCCCAACCACTAGGCCACTCCTCCACTCTACGAATATCCCCAGAGTCCGTAGGAATGCAGCTACTACTGCCATGCATTTTGTGAAAACTCTTGGGGCAGAAGCCAGACTGAAGGAAAAAACCCTGTATTGGAAGTGTCTTCCCTGGAAAAGGAATCAAAGGAACTTCCTGTGATCTGGATGGATGAGTATACGAGTATAAGCATCCTTTAGATCTAGAGAACATAGCCAATCCTGACTCTGAAGGTATGGCCGGAGTGTTCCGAGAGAGATCATTTTGAATTTTTCTTGGAACAGATATTTGTTCAATTCTCTGAGGTCCAAAATAGGTCTGTGTCCCCCTGTTTTTCTGGGATGAGAAAATAGGGGGAGTAGAACCCTGTACCCTGTTGAGGTATGGGTACTACTTCTATTGCTCCCTGGCCAAGAAGTATTGTGACCTCCTGACTCAGAAGATTGGCGACAGGGGTTTGAGAATTGAACTGCTTTATGATTGTAGGAGGGGGCATGCTGTGAAAATGAAGTATGTACCTTCTCGTACAATGGACAGAGTCCAGTGTTCTGATGTTATTTGGTGCCATCTGGTGGCAAACTGACATAATCTGCCGGTGATGGTAGAGGGTTCTGGACCCTGCAGGGGCAGAAAAGCTAAATTCTCTAGAAAAAGAGTCAAAGCCCCTGAGGAGGCTGAGTCTGCTGAGCTGGCTGAGCTCTTGGGACTTTTGGTTTCTTCTGTTGTCTAGTTTGTTGCTGTTGTCCCTTTTGGGCAGCATGGACTGGACAGTGACCCTGCTGGGTATAAGGCGGATAAAACTTCTTTTTCTTGTTGAAAAAGGGGTTTTTATTAGATCTTTTCTTTGCTGGGTTGGCTGTAGACTTTGATAACCTGTCCAAGGTAATATTGTCAGAGTCAATCTCAGTAGCTTTTTCTTGCCAATTCTTGCCAAAGAGATTTTCTCCTGTGCAAGGAATGTTTCCCAGTTTATCTTGTACCCAAATTTCCAAGTCTGATGCCTGAAGCCAGGCAATACGACGTGCACCAATGGAAATAGCAGAGGTTCTGCTGATGCATTCAAAGCAATCAAAGGCTGCACAGTTGACAAACTTGGAAACATCTTGGGCATGTTTGACCAGAGCAAGAAAATCCTGTCTTTTATCATCAGGAAGAAGGGGGCTCATAAGCTCCAAGTCTCCGGTAACCTCTTTGAGGAACATCCCCATGTATACGATGTATGATCTGATTCTAGATGAGAGCATGGAAGTTTCGAGGCCCAAAAGCATCGAGAGTCCTGGACTCGCGGCCTGGAGCATTGGAAGAATGTCTTTTTGCACTCTTTACCCTGCGCATGGCCGATTCCACTACCACTGAATGGTGTGGTAACTGAGTCTTATGAAAGCCAGGATAAGGTGGAACTCGGTACATGGTATCGAGTCTGCGAGAGTATGGCGATATGGTTAAAGGAGTCTCCCACATTCTCAGCATGAGATCATGCAGGATCTTATGAATGGGCAAAGTAGCTGCCTCTTTAGGAGTTTTAGGGTATTGAAGAATCTCTACCTCTTCTGCCCTAGGCTCTTTTTCAGGAGTCACTGTGATTGCAAGGCCTCGAGCCACATCACAAATAAAATCCTGGAAGGACATATCCTCTGGAGGAGACATTCTACGCTGGGGAGGAGGAGATGGATCCTCCGGAAAAAGTGCTCTGGTATCGGCAGAGTCATCGGACTCATCGGAATCGGAAGATTCAAAATCTCTCTGATCCCGATGTTCGTGCAAGGCACAGTACCGGTATCGATCGAAGTCGGTATCAAGGTGTCTCGGTACAGATCCTTCGATACCGGGGATGGACTCTAGACTCGGGATGGGGGGTATACCTGCCGAGGCCGGTGCTGATGGTACCGGTACCGATGTTGGTACTGGTGCCTGTTGAACAGTCTGAAGCGGTTTCAACGATACCGAAGCCATTAGAAGAGCTGCTAGACTGCGTTTGATAGCAAGAAATCTTTGATCTATCGCTCCTGCCGATGCTTGGGTGTCGGTACCAGTAGAAGCGGCCGGGACCACAGAGCATGGCACCAGTAGTTCTGCCGAGGTGGAAGCCTCGAGAACATCCTTGAGCCCCCGTTAGTGCTTTGGAAGTCGAAGCCTCCCCCCAGGGCTGTTTTGCCGGTGAACTTTCCTCAAGGGCAATGCCAAATAGCATCTCGATACTTTGAAGGAGATCTACCCTTTGAGGGCTGACTAGTCTTTGCAGACTTATGTTTAGTTACCTGAGATCCATGGGAGGAAGATGAAGCCCTGGAAGACGTCGATGCAACGGACATCGAATCTGTGGCAAAAAGGGTACCGGGTTTTGCAGCTCTATTCTGCAGACCCCTTTTGGTCATCTTTCTATAGGAGAGACACTCTAATGGAGAATGGTCAGGTCCCAAACATTTGAGATACCAGTCATGGGTGTCGGTGATGGATATGGTACCGCCACACTTAGATCATTTTTTAAAACCAGTGGCTGGTTTTTCCATTAAATATGGGCCTAGTGCCCAAAATGGCGCCTAGCACCGAGAGGAAAAAAGACTTCTGAAGTACTTCAGAAAAGATATACTTTTTTTTTTAGTAAAGAAAAGAGAACCGGCGGTACCGATAGGCGTCAAGTGAAGGCAGACGCGACCACAAAAAACAAAGTAGTAAAAAATAATTTTCTGCAGTGACAGGGTATGCGACCTGTCAGCTCCGCAGAAAACAAAAAACTGACGAAGGAGAGTGGGAAAGGCAGGAAGGCAGCACGCAGGCGCTGTGGGATGCTCCCAAAAGCTTTCCTATTGGACAATGGGGAGCGTTCCCGTGCAGGCTCCGCCGTTACCAACGATACCCTTATGTGAAGACTACATTCCTGCTTGTTCCTGGAGATCCATGTACAGGAAGCATAAACAGAAGCCTGCCTGTAAAACATGAACCTGCAAAGTTAAGTATTAAAAATCATAGCAGACCCAAGGGTACCACAGCAAAAAAAAAAAAAAAAAAAAATCAGAATACAGTTGCAGGGGTGGTCCCTGGACTGGTCTAGCAGTGTCAGCCTGCATGTGGACATCCAAGTAGTAATGCCTGAAAAAAGTGGAAAGCGATGCCACGTTGCTGCCCGACAAATGTCTGTAGGGGCAACCGAGCTCCGCTCCGCCCACGAGGAAGCTTGTGCTCGGGTAGAGTAATCACACAAACCCTTGTGAACTGGTCAGTTCGGTAACAGATACACCGAGGAAATAGCCCACATAAGAACATAAGAAATGCCTACTGAATCAGACCAAGATCCATCAAGCCCAATACCCTGCTTCCAACAGTGGTCAATCGAGGTTCCCAAAAAGGTACATAGGTTCCACAATGCTCATCCCGGGGTAAGCAGTGGATTTCCCAGGTCCTCTTTAATAATGGTTTATGGACCTTTCCTCCAGGAACTTGCCCAAACCTTTTTTTAAACGCAGTTACACTAACAGCTTTTACTACATCATCCTGTAATGAATTCCAGAGTTTGATTAAGAGTTCAGTAATAAAATATTTTCTCTTATTAATCTTAAATGGGTTACACTGTAGCTTCATTTCGTGTCTAGTCTTTCTACTTTCTGATGCCATAAAGAATCGATCTACATTTACCCGTTCCACTCCACTCGTTAATTTATAGACCTCTAGAATATCCTCTCTCAGCTGTCTCTTTTCCAAGTTGACGAGCCCCAAACTTTAAGCCTCTCCTGATAGTGCTATCCTTCCATCCCCTTCACCATTTTTGTCTTTCTTATATGCATCTTTTCTAATTCTGCTATATCCTTTTTAAGATACAGTGCCCAAAATTGCCCACAATATTCAACGCGCAGTTGCACCATGGAACAATAGGGAGGCATTATAATATTCTTGGTTTTATTCTCGATTCCTAGAATTCTAGTTGCTTTCTTGACCATCGCTGCACACAAGGCGGAGGGTTGCAACATATTATCCACGTTGACGCCTAAATCTTTTCCTGGCTGGTGGCTTCTAAGGTGGTACCTTGCAGTGTAACCATAGATTGGGTTATTCTTTCCTAGGTCATAACTTTGCACTTGTCCACATTAAATTTCATCTTGAAGGACTGGAAAGGGGGGCTGTTACTTCTGGAGAGAAATCTGAAATTGTGAGTATATACTTCTGGGAATTTTTCTGAAAGGAATTTTTTTTCTTTTAAAGCTAATTAATCTGTGAACCCACTATTTTTTTTGTTAAATCAGTCAGGGCCTATTAGCAACAGTTTAAGATTCAATTTAAAAACACAGAAGAGAACTTTCTGGTTACCTTTCATACCCAGTAGACAGCTGTAGTTTAAATTTCATAGTCACTCAGGGCCTAGCATCAGCAAAGTACTTTTAGTTTCAAATTAAAACACAGAAGAGAGCTTTCTGGTTAAATTTAGAATCCAGCAGAGAGCTTGTAGTTTAAATTTCATAATAGGTTAGAGCCTAGTAGCAGCAAAGAGCTATAATTTAAATCAAATCAGAATATAGTTTTCCTCAGCAGCACAGGACAAGGTACTGTGTAGCAGCCCTTTTTTAATAAGTGTTATATCCCTCCCTCCCTCCCTCCCCACACCCACCCTCCCCTGGGAAAATCACAGCTTTATAGGTACTTGCACAACTTAAAAGACAGGAGGTGCTCTCAGGTGAAGCTCATTACCCAAATCAGTCATACACCAAGGACCTGAGATTAATTAAGCTTCAGGTGAACAAGGTATATTAAACTTCTTAGGTACAGTTTTAGTGGTATAAATATCCATTGCACCCTTTAGTACATATAGAACTTAAAGATCTAAACACAAACTTAAAACTAAGATGCAGACAGCAGTCCAGCAGCGGGATGTGGGCTTTCCAGTCTTTTGCATTGAGTGTCACATGTATGATTTTCTCCCAGCTGGTGAGAGGTCTTACGTGTGCACTAGGTGCAAGGAGCTCTCTGCTCTCAGGGAACGAGTCCGTTCTCTAGAGGCTAGAGTAGCAGACTTGGAAAACATAAGACAGACAGAGAGGTACATAGACGAGACCTACAGGGATATAGTCCTGAAGTCCCACCTCCAGTCTGGCAGCATCCCTGTTGCCATGGAGGAGAGAGGTCACGTGACAGGAGAGCATCACCCTGGTGTGGCAGGAAGTGATCCTGTAACTAGGACCTGTCCTCCAGGTGATGTAAACCCCTCTCGCACCGAGGAGGTTTCTCCAGGGCCAAGTGCCCATGCGGGAAGGGTTAGGACAGCAGTTATAGTTGGTGATTCGATCATTAGGCATGTAGATAGCTGGGTGGCTGGTGGACGTGAGGATCGCCTGGTAACATGCCTGCCTGGTGCGAAGGTAGCGGACCTCACACGCCACCTAGATAAGGTCTTAGATAGTGCTGGGGAGGAGTCTGCTGTCTTGGTACATGTTGGTACCAATGACATAGGAAAATGTGGTAGGGAGGTTCTGGAAGCTAAATTTAGGCTTTTAGGTAGGAAGTTGAAATCCAGAACTTCCAGGGTAGCGTTCTCCGAAATGCTTCCCGTTCCACGCGCAGGACCCAATAGGCAGGCAGAGCTCCGGAGTCTCAATGCGTGGATGAGACAATGGTGCAGAGATGAGGGGTTCGGATTTGTTAGGAACTGGGGAACATTCTGGGGAAAGGAGGGGCTCTTCCGAAGGGATGGGCTTCACCTTAACCGGGATGGAACCAGGCTGCTGGCATTAACCTTTAAAAAGGAGATAGAGCAGCTTTTAAACTAGATAATAGGGGAAAGCCGACAGTCGCCCAAGAGCGCATGGTTCGGAAGAATGTATCCTTGAAGGATACTACAAAAAGCAGAGAGGTTCCAAAAAAGAGTAAAGTAGCCCAAATGCCCTCGAGTATGGAGCAGACAGAACTTAAAGATCCCAAATTACCATGTCTACCAATAGCCAAATTAATATGAATAAAATACAGTCTCTAAAATGCTTGTATGCAAATGCTAGAAGTCTACAAAACAAGATGGGAGAGTTAGAATATATAGCACTAAACGAGAGGTTAGATATGATTGGAATATCAGAGACATGGTGGAAGGAGGACAACCAGTGGGGACACTGTGATACCTGGGTACAAACTATATCGAAATGATAGAGCTGATCAAATTGGTGGAGGGGTTGCGCTCTATGTTAGAGAGGGCATTGAGTCAGAAAGGATTAAAGTTTTGGCAAAAGAAACAAAATTTGCTGTAGAATCTCTATGGATTGAAATTCCATGTAAAAAGGGGAAGGCGATGGCAGTGGGGGTGTACTATCGTCCGCCTGGCCAGAATGAACAAATGGATGATGAAATGCTCAAAGAAATCAAGGAAGCTAGCAAAAGTTACAGTGCAGTAATAATAATGGGTGATTTCAATTACCCCGGGCATCGACTGGGTCAGTGTCACAACAGGACATGCTAGGGAGATAAAGTTCCTAGATGGAATAAATGACTGCTTCTTGGAGCAACTGGTTCATGAACCGACCAGAGGGGAAGCAATATTAGACCTAGTCCTTAGTGGAACACCAGATGTAGTGCAAGAGATAAGGGTGTTGGGGCCACTTGGCAATAGTGATCATAGCATGATCGCCTTTGATTTAATTAGTGGAGGAGGGATAGTAAGGAAATCCACAGTACTACCCTTTAACTTTCGAAAGGGAGACTATGATAGAATGAGAAGGAAAACAGTTAAGAAAAAACTAAAAGGAGCAGTTGCAAAGGTTAAAGACGTACATCAAGCTTGGGTGTTGTTGAAAAATACTATCTTGGAAGCCCAGACCAGCTGTATTCCACGCTTTAAGAAAAGTGGAAGGAAGTCCAAAAAATTGCCAGCATGGTTTAAAGCTGAGGTCAGAGAGGCTGTTGTTGCCAAAAAAGCATCTTTCAAGAAATGGAAAAAAAAGAGCCAAATGATGAAACCTGGAAACAGCACAAGCACTGGCAAGTCAAATGCAAGGCATTGATAAGGCAGGCAAAGAGAGAATTTGAGAAGAAGCTTGCTGCGGAAGCAAAAACGCGAAATAAAGACCTTTTCAAGTACATTCGTAGCAAAAAACCCGTGAGAGAGTCAGTTGGTCCATTAGATGATAAAGGGGTTAAAGGAGCACTAAGAGGCGACAAGGCGATAGCGGAGAGACTGAATGAATTCTTTGCTTCGGTCTTTACTGAGGAAGATGTAGGGATGTTACCCACGACTGAAGTGGTATTTAAAGGTGTGGAAGAATTGAAGGAAATATCGATACATCGGGAAGATGTCCTACAACTATTAGATAAACTGAAGAGTAGCAAATCACCTGGGCCGGATGGTATACATCCAAGGGTGTTGAAAGAACTGAAATTTGAGATTGCAGACCTGCTATCAGTAATCTGTGAACTATCATTAAAATCATCTCTAATACCTGAGGATTGGAGGATCGCCAATGTAACACCAATTTTTAAAAAGGGTTCGAGGGGTGATCCGGGAAACTACAGACCGGTGAGCCTGACATCAGTACCGGGAAAAAATGGTAGAAACCATCATAAAGAATAAAATTACTCAGCATATAGATAGTCATGACCTAATGGGAGACAGCCAACATGGCTTTAGACAAGGAAGATCTTGTCTTACTAATCTGTTATGTTTTTTTGAAGGAGTGAATAAACAGGTGGACAAAGGTGAGTCGGTTGATATTGTGTATCTGGACTTTCAGAAAGCCTTTGACAAGGTCCCTCATGAGAGACTTTTGGCAAAACTAAAGAGTCATGGGATAGGAGGCAGTGTACTACTGTGGATCAGGAACTGGTTAAAAGATAGAAAGCAGAGGGCAGGGCTAAATGGCCAATTTTCCCAATGGAGAAAGGTGAATAGTGGTGTACCCCAGGGATCTGTGCTGGGTCCGCTGCTTTTTGACATATTCATAAATGACCTGGAAAGTGGAATAACGAGTGAGGTTATCAAATTTGCTGATGACACAAAACTATTTAAAGTTGTTAAAACCCAGGAGGATTGTGGAAATTTGCAAGAGGATCTTGATAAATTGGAAGACTGGGCATCAAAATGGCAGATGAAATTTAATGTGGAGAAGTGCAAGGTTATGCACCTAGGGAAGAACAACCCAAACTATGGTTACACGATGCAAGGTTCCACATTAGGAACCACCACCCAAGAAAAAGATTTAGGCGTCCTTGTGGATACCATGTTAAAACCCTCGGCCCAGTGTGCAGCGGCGGCCAAGAGAGCAAATAGAATGCTAGGTATGATAAGGAAAAGGAATGGAAAATAAAACAAAAGATATTATAATGCCTCCATATCGTTCCATGGTGAGACCGCACCTTGAATATTGTGTGCAATTCTGGTCACCATATCTTAAAAAGGATATAGCAATTTTAGAAAAGGTTCAGAGAAGAGCCACCAAAATGGTAAAGGGGATGGAAGGCTACTCCTATGAAGAAAGGCTAAAAAGGTTGGGGCTCTTTAACCTGGAAAAGAGACGGCTGAGGGGAGATATGATAGAAGTCTATAAATTAATGAACGGAGTGGAACGGGTAAACGTAGATCGATTGTTTACCTTATCAGAATATAGAAAGACTAGGGGACATGCAATGAAGCTACAGGGTAAACTATTTAAGACTAATAAAAGAAAATATTTTTCACTCAACGTGTAATCAAACTCTGGAATTTGTTACCGGAGGATGTAGTAAAGGCTGTTAGTGTAGCTGGGTTTAAAAAAGATTTGGACAAGTTCCTGGAGGAAAGGTCCATAAACCATTATTAAGAAGGGACCCAGGATATCAATGCTTGAACCAATACAAGCATTGTGGAACCTGTGTCCCTTGGGGAAACTGCTAGGTACGTATGACCTAGATTGGCCACTGTTGGAAACAGAATACTGGGTTTGATGGACCTTGGTCTGACCCAGTATGGCATATCTTATGTTCTTATGTTCTTATGCCATTTGAACGTTCAAGCCCTCCAATCTATCAAGGTCCCCTTGCAATTTTTCATAATCCTCTTGTGTTTTAACAATTTTAAATGATTTTGTCTCATCGGCAAATATGATTACCTCACTCGTTATTTCTATTTCCAGGTCATTTATGAATATATTAAAAAGCGGCAGGCCCAGTATAGATCCCTGAGGTACTCCACTATTCACCTTTCTCCTTTGGGAAAATGGGCCATTTAGCCCTACCATCTCCTTTCTATCTTGTAACCAGTTCCTGATCCACAATAGTACACTGCTTCCTATCCCATGACTTTTTAGTTTTGTCAAGAGTCTCTCATGAGGGACCTTGTCAAAGGCTTTCTGAAAATCCAGATACACTGTATCAACAGGCTTACCTTTGTCAACCTGTTTACTCACCCCTTCAAAAAAAATATAGCAGATTAGTAAGACATGACTTTCCTTGACTAAATCCATGTCGGCTTTCTCCCATTAAACCATATTCAGTAATTTTATTCTTTATAATGTTTCTACCACGTTGCATAGCACTGACTTGGTCAAGCTCACCGGTCTGAAGTTTCCCGGATCACCCCTGGAATCATTTTTAAAAATTGGCATTACATTGGCCATTCTCCAATCTTCCGGTACAATAAATGATTTTAATGATAGTTCACAGATTACTAATAGTAGGTCTGCAATTTAATAGTTCAGTTCTTTCAGTATCCTTAGATGTATACCATCTGGTCCAAGTGAATTGCTACTCTTCAGTTTATCAAATAGTGGTTTAGCGATATTTATTTCAATTCTTCCGATACATCACTTTTAGATACCATTAAAGGCATGGATAATTTCCCTACATCATCTTCAGTAAAGACCGAAGCAAAGAATTCATTCAGTCTCTCCACTATGGCCTTATACTCATTTAGCATCATTTTTACCCCTCTATCATCCAGTGGTCCAACTGACTCTCAGGTTTTTTGCTAAGAATGTGCTGGAAAAAAAGTTTATTATGGATTTCTGCTTCCATGACAAGCTTCTTTTCAAATTCTCTCTTTGCCTGCCTTATCAATGCATTGCATCTAACTTGTCAATGCTTATGTTATTTCCCGGGTTTTTCATTTGGCTCCTTTCTCCATTTCCTGAAAGATGTTTTTTTAGCAACAGACTCTGACCTCACCTTTAAACCACGCTGGCAGTTTTTTTGGCCTTCCTTCTGCTTTTCTTAAAGCGTGGAATACATCTGGTCTGGGCTTTCAAGATAGTACTTTTAAACAACGCCCATGCTTGATGTAAATCTTTAACCTTTGCAGCTGCTCCTATTAGGTTTTTTTTGTTGTTTTTTAACTAATTTTCCTCATTTTATCATAGTCTCCCTTTTGAAAGTTAAATGGTAGTACTGTGGATTTCCTTGCCAGCCTTCTTCCATTTATTAAATCAAATGTGATCATGCTATGATCACTATTGCCAAGTGTCCCCTTACCTCTTGCACCAGATCTTGTATTCCACTAAAGAATAGATCCAAAATAGCTTACCCTCTTCTCTGTTCATAAACCAGCAGCTCAAAAAAGCAGTCATTTATTTCATCTAGCAACTTACTCCCGTATCGACTGAGTCAGTGTCACAGCAGGACATAATAGAGAGAGAAACTGAAATCACCCATTATTACCGTGTTGCTAAAAGAAAATCAGAGAAGCTAACAAAAGTTGCATTTCATTAGCCATCTATTCTTTCTGGCTAAGCAGTAGGTAGTACAGACCCACGGCCATCGCCTTTCCCATCTTACATGGAATTTCTATCCATAGAGATTCTGACACATCATGTGAAAAGAGAGATCATTAGAGAAAGACATCATGCTTGGCAAGATAGAAGGTCAACACAAAAGAGGAAGGCCAGCAATGAGATGGATCGATACGCTAAACAGCAGCTACAGGTACCAGTCTGTCAACAATGAGCCGCCTGACTGAAGACCGAACACAATTTAGGACAACTATCCAGAGGGCCGTCATGAGTCAACACCGACTCGACGGCACTTAACAACAGAGATTCTAGTGTATTTTTTTTCCTGCAAAACTTTAATCCGATGTTACTCAATGCCCTCTCTAATATAGAGCGCAACCCTTCCACCAATTTGCGATATAATTTTTACCCAGGTATCAGAGTGTCCCACTGGCTGTCCTATTTCTACCAGATGCCAATCATATCTAACCTTTCAATCTAGCTATCCCTTTATTTTCTTAGACTTCTAGCGTTTGCATGCAAGCATTTTAGGGGTTGCCTTCTATTCATATCAATCTGGTTACCAGCTGATACGGGTAAGTTAGAATCCTTCAGCTCTGTACTTAAGGGCATCTGGGTTTTTTATCTTTATTGGAACCTCTCTGTCAGGATGCCCTAACTTCCTTCTTTTGCTAATATCCCTCAAGAATACATCCTTCTGAACCATGCACTCCTGGGTGACTGCCGGCTTTCCCCTGTTTTCTAGTTTAAGAGTTCTCTCTCCTTTTTAAAGGTTAATACTAGCAGCCCGGTTCCATCCCAGTTAAGCTAGAGCCCATCCTTTCAGAAAAGCCCCTCTCTTCCCCAGAATGTTGCCTAGTTCTTAACAAATCCAAAACCATCTTCTTTGCACCATGGTCTCATCCACACATTGAGACTCTGGAGCATTGCCTGTCTTTTGGGTCCTGCGCATGGAACAGGAAGCATTTCAGAGATGCTACTCTGGACATTCTGGATTTCAGCTTCCTACCTAAAAGCCTGAATTTGGCCTCCAGATCCTCCCTCCCACACTTTCCTATTTCACTTGTACCAACATGTACCAAGACACCCTCAGCGGCACTATAAAAAACCTTGTCTAGGTGGCCCGTGAGGTCCACTATCTTTGCACCAAGTAGGCATGTTACCAGGCAATCCTCACGTCCATCAGCCACCCAGCTATGTACATGCCTAATAATCCAATCGCCAACTACTACAGCCGTCTTAACTCTTCCCTCATAGGCACATGGCCCTGGAGAAACCTCCTCTGTGTGAGAGGGTTTTACATCTCCTCAAAGACAGGTCCTAGCAATAGGATCACTTCCTGCCATACCAAGGTGATGCTCTCCTTTCGTGGGACTTCAGTACTATGTCCCTGTAGGTCTCGTCTATGTACCTCTCTGAATACCTTATGCTCTCCAATTCTGCTACTCTAGCCTCCAGAGATCAAACTTGTTCCCTGAGGGCAAAGAGCTCCTTGCACCTAGTGCACAGGTAAGACCCCTTACCAACTAGAAGAAAATCGTACATGTGACACTCAATGCAAAAGACTGGATAGCCCCAATCTTACTGCTGGATTGCTGTCTGCATCTTAATTTTAAGATTTTATTTAGCTATTTAAGTTGTTTACTTAAAGTTGCTAGGGATACTTGTACTGATACAACTATATCAATGAAGTTCAAGGGACTCTGTTCACCTCAAGATTAATTAATTAATTTCAAGGCCTTAATCTATTCTTAGTGAGAATAATCAGCTGAACGTGAAAGTGAATTTGACCACCTCTCCCCCTTTATAGGTTTAAGAGCCTATAAAGCTAAGATTATGTCTAGGGTGGGAAGGAGAGAATTAATACTTAGTAAAGGTTGGCTTACTACACAAGTCCCAACCTGTGCTTCTAAGGTAATCTGTTAACAATTTCCTGGGTTATTCACACAGTTCTTGGTTTGCTAGAGGAAGCCTTTCAAATTGCCCTTTTGATCTCTCACTTGGCTTTAAAATCTATGTAAAACAAATTCTCAGATCCAAGTCTCCTAAGCGGAAGGCCTCTTTCTAAAGGTGTCTAGAAACAATTAATTTCTTTCAACTCAAAGAATATGTACTCTATTTTTCCTTCTATGCTAAGCTGTACTCTGATTTGCTTTAAACTAAAAGCTCTCTGCTGGGTTTTAAATTTAAACTAAAAGCTATCTGCTGATACTAGGCCCTGACTGAGTTACAAATACAGTGGATTCTAAAATACACAGATTTATCAGCTTTAACCTAAAGAATTCCCTTTTCCACAAGATTTAGACAATTTCCCAGAAGTAAATACTTACAAAATGCAGATTTCTTTCTAGCAGTAGCAGCCTCTTTGGGTAGTCCTTAAAGACTCAAAAAAACAAACAAAAAATCAATGCTGACTCCCGGTGACACAGCAGCTCCTGGGTTTTCTTGGCACTGTGTCCAGAAGCAGATTGCTAGGCCTTTCTTCCAAGGCAATAGAGGATTAAGTGACTTGCTCAAGGCCACAAGGAGTGCTAGTGGGAATCAAACTCTACTATCTTGGTTACTAAGTCAGTGCTCTAACCATTACGCTGCTACGCCACCAAAAAAAAAAAAAAAAGCACTCAACATAAATTTCAATGATAGTAGCAGTGGGATTTGAAGCCTCATTTCCATGTTCCTAGCCCACTACTCTAATCATTAGGCTATTACCAGATGTCCAGGCTATTCCTGTCCAGTGCCCCAAGATCCCCAAGGTTGACTTGGCCGCCACCTCACCCTTCCACAGGCCAACAAATAGCACAAAAGGATGGTCTAACTTACAAAAGGAATTTGTAACCTCCAAATACCGGAGGAGCACCCTCCGGACATCCATAAGGGGAAGATCCTTATCCTTCCCTTGACACTGCTTCTTTGAGAAGGAGAGCAGACAAACCATCTGGTTGATGTGAAAGAGACAGCACTTAAGGAAAGAAGGCAAACAAAGGCCTAATGGAAACAGCCTCAACTGAAAATGTCAGATAAGGATCTCAGCAAGACAGAGCCTGCAGCTCCAAGATCTGCCTTGCAGAACAAATTGGGACCAAGAAGACAGTCTTGAGTGTCAAATCCTTCAAGGTAGTGTGTGCTTCAATGGCTTAAAGGGGGCTGCCACTAAGGCACTGAGAACCAGAGACAGATCCCAGAAAGGGATCACAGACCAGAGGGGAAGATGTAAGCCCTTGAAGAAAAAGGACCAGGGAAAAAGGCCAATGCTGCCACCTGAACCTTCAAGGAGAACATAAGAACATAAAAGATATGCCATACTGGGTCAGACCAAGGTCCATCAAGCCCAGTATCCTGTTTCCAACAGTGGCCAATCTAGGTCACAAGCACCTAGCAGTTTCCCCAAAAGACACAGGTTCCACAATGCTTGCACTGGGGCAAGCAGTGGATATTCTGGGTCCACTTTAATAATGGTTTATGGACCCTTTCCTCCAATAACTTCTCCAAACCTTTTTTAAACCCGGCTACACTAACAGCTTTTACTACATCCACCAGTAGAAAATTCCAGAGTTTGATTACACGTTGAGTGAAAAAATATTTTCTCTTATTAGTCTTTAATAGGTTACCCTGTAGCTTTCATTGCATGCCCCCTAGTCTTTCTATATTTTGATGGCATAAACAATCTATATACTGCGACGCTTCCGCTGGGGCCCAAGAGCTTACCAGCTGGAAGTGGCCTTTAAGTGTCCTCTTGAATAAAGCTATTCCTACTGTCGCCAGGGATTCTGGGACTTGTAGTTTTGCTTATTTCCTTAAGGACAAAATTGTAGTTATGACACGAGTGTTTCAAGGCTGCAAGAATATTTATTGTGGGGAATTTCCAGCGCATCAAAGCTCAAACACAAACAAGCATAAAGGATGCATCTCCAACATATAGGTATTTCAGGAACAGAAGAAAAACATAACAGAAATATCTCAGCACTGCTCAGCTGTTTCTCAGTCCCCTAAACTTTCCACGGGACACTGCCCCGTGTGGTTATTCAACGGAAAACAATTAAACTGCAACAGCTGATTTTCTCTCTCACAGCACGGCTTCTTATCCTCAGAAGACAATTAAGCTTATTAAACATAAAACAAGCCTTTCCAATTCTTCAGCAGGTATGGCAAGTACTTTCTATATTATTTCATACAGTTTCAGTTCTGTTCAACAATGCCTTCTTCCTTTAAACATAAAGAGCAATCCATGGGAGAAGATTCACTTTCTAAAGCTAGCAAACAAGAGTCTATTTGCATTCTTTCAACAGTATTAGAATTACTGGCATCTCTATCAGGTTTAACAGTTCTCCCTGACTTTCTTTCCTCCAAAAATTCCTTGAACTGGTTCAGGAGCAATTCAGCGTGTACAGGCACATTAGCATTAGGAGAGAAAACTTTTCCTTCTGACAACAGCTTGCTTATAGCTTCTAACTCTGAAGGCTCGGCTGTTTTGCTTTTGTCAATGTTATAGCTTTCCCCGTATGTAAGACTTTCCCCCCACCTATTATCAGCTAAAGGTGTTGGGTCTGCCTTCTGGACAGTAGCAAAGGCAAATGGCTTCTCTAACAATGATTCAGCATTAGAAATGCTAGGTTTACCTTTGGCAGGGTTTCTTAGACAATTGCTGAACCCTTTTCTCCTGCTATCCTCCAGGTTCTGGAATTCAGCTTCCTTATGTCTATTTCCAGTGCCAGTTAGGTACCTGCTCTGAAGAGGCTTTTCTTCCTTCTTTCCTCTACAGCTGCTAGAGCCCTTGTTGCTGTATGTCCAATTGCCGTCTCTCCAATGGCTTCCCTTGCTAGCTCTCTTGCTCCAAGGCTCTGCCTTGCTGTAACGTCCTCTCCAAGGCTCTCTCTCTCCTTCACCTTCTTCATAAGGTTCCTTTCTTGCTTGCTCTTTTCCTTCCTCTCCACTTCCCTTGCCACTTCTCGTGCCTCTTACTGTGCTCCTTCCTGTCCTCGTTTCCTTGCCTCTTCTCGTGCTAACTCTCTGCTCTGTTTGTGGATTTAAAAAGCATTTGCTTCCCGGCACTCCCTGTCCTTCCCCCAGGTGTGACCAATCAGTGAGGAAGCCTGTCTCTCCCTCTGAGCTGGGGCGTGGCCTGAGCTCAGCAGAGAGCTGTGTTTTTTTCTTATCTGGCTTGGAAATCCTGTGCACAAGTGCAGTGTCATTTATTTCAACAGGATTTTCCTCCACCTCCATCTCCTCCTGGGGACTTTCACCATTACACATCCCCCCCTTAAGATATCACGGGCTGGCCTACTGTCAGTGGCACAGCTCATGATACAACACAAGGGCTCTGCGGTTTTGTGTATCCTTTTTGACCATCTCCATTCCCGGGTCTATTGTGGCCATATGGGCTAAAGCTACCCTCTCATGCCAGGGCTTCAAAACATTTACATGATAGACTTGCCTACGGTCTTTTCTATTCTCAACCAGGTAGGACACTGGTCCCACAGGCTTCACCACCCTATAAGGCCCTTTCCACTGGCTCTCAAACTTAGGAGCGGGACCTGCTACCATCACTATGACTTTTTCCCCCACCTCCAACTGGCGAGGTCGTGTACCGCGATCATAGTAGGTTTTCTGCTTGGTTTGGCTATCTTTTAAATTGTCCTCCGCGACACAGGAGGCGCGGCGCAACCGGCCCTTCAAGTCCCTTAAAAACTCAGGCACTCCTACCTCTTTCACATCGGGTTCTACCCACTGTTCCCGTAAAATGTCTAATACGCCGCGAGGGGATCGACCATACATTAATTCGTATGGCGCCGTCCCTAGGGATGCTTGTTTTCTTTCCCTGCAAGCATAAAGGACAAATGGGAGCATTGTGCCCAGTTAGCCATATTGCCCTCTAAACTGCGGCGTAACACTCTCTTCAGAGTCTGATTTTGTCTCTCTACCAGACTGTTTGTTTGGGGATGGTAGGCTGAAGTCTTAATATGGCGAATGCTGAACGCTTCCCATATTTGCGCTAAATATCTAGACATGAAGTTGCTTCCGCGATCCGTAAGGACTTCGCAAGGAAAGCCAACTTCACAGAACAACTTTATCAGCTCTCCTGCCGCTGCTTTTGCTGATATGGTTCGCAGAGGCATAACCCAAGGGAACCTTGTTGCCTGGTCCACAACTACTAGTATATACTGAAACCCATGGGGCGTTTTTGTTAGGGGTCCTACAATATCGATAGCTATTCTATGGACGGGTTCTGAAATCACAGGTGAGGGTATCATCGGTACCTCTTTTGGGTGAGCTGCAGAAACCCGTTGGCATGCCGGACAAGCTTCACAAAATTTGGCCGTTTCTTTAAAGACGCCTGGCCAAAAGAAACGCGCCAAAATTTGGTCCAAGGTTCCTTGAATGCCCTTATGGTCCCCAACTGGGTGGTCGTGTGCCAGCCTTAGAACTAAAGTTTTAAACGTTGCTGGCACCACCAACTGTTTACGCTCGTTTCCTGTATGGGGATCCTTACTCTCCCTGTAGAGTATCCCTGCGTCTAGAAGGAACCTGGGTAGGGTGTCTCTTTCACTCTGGGCATACTTAAATGCCTGAGTAAGAGCGGGATCGGCTTGCTGCTCTTTGGAGAACGTGGGGAATTTTTCAACTAATTCCGCCGGTACCCACGGCAATCCTTGTCCCGCTTGGGCTTCCGCCTTATGTTGAGCTCGAGAGCGCCTCTCTCTACGCTTCTCCCCTTTTCCCTTCTTATTCTTATCCCCTGGGGTAACTATCAAATCCTCATGTGAGGGAAGAATTTCTACAGGATCTTCTGGGGATTCCTCATCATCCCCTAGGGCTTTTAACTGGGACCTCGTAGAAATCATAGCTCCTTTCGAAAGCAGGCCCTGTTCCATACCCCTATGAAATTGTGGCCAGTCCCTCCCCAGTACTACACTATGGGGCAGCCTGGGTACCACAGCTATGGGGATCTTTCTCCTTACCCCTAACCCATTCACTTGAAGCTTATAAATAGGGTAAAGGGAGGTGCCTCCATGGACACATTTGATCTTAACAGTGCTTACAGGCTGAATTGCTACTTTCTTATTCCTGGCCTCAATCTGCCGCCAGAGCGCTTTAGACAACATGCTCTGTTCAGCACCGGAGTCTAACAGCGCCGTGGTAGCAATTCCCTGTACTTCCACTGAGAGCAGGAATCCTTCTCTAACTTTCTGTGAGTTCTGCGAGGAGTCTGCTGTCTTGGTACATGTTGGTACCAATGACATAGGAAAATGTGGTAGGGAAGTTCTGGAGACTAAATTTAAGCTTTTAGGTAGGAAGTTGAAATCCAGAACTTCCAGGATAGCGTTCTCCGAAATGCTTCCTGTTCCACGTGCAGGACCCAAAAGACAGGCAGAGCTCCGGAGTCTCAATGCGTGGATGAGACAATGGTGCAAGGATGAGGGTTTTGGATTTGTTAGGAACTGGGGAACATTCTGGGGAAAGGGGGGGCTCTTCCGAAGGGATGGGCTTCACCTTAATCAGGATGGGACCAGACTGCTGGCATTAACCTTTAAAAAAAGAGATAGAGAAGCTTTTAAACTAGAAATTAGGGGAAAGCCGACAGTCAACCAGGAGGGCATGGTTCAGACAAAGGTATCCTTGAAGGATACTACCAAAAGCAGTGAGGTTCCAAAAGGGAGTATAGTAGCCCAAATGCCCTTGAGTAAGGAGCAGACAGAGCATAAAGATTCCAAATTACCCCTGCCTACCAATAGCCAGATTAATATGAATAAAATACAGTCTCTAAAATGCTTGTATGCCAATGCTAGAAGTCTAAACAATAAGATGGGAGAGTTAGAATATATAGCACTAAATGAGAGGTTAGATATGATTGCACTCTCAGAGACATGTTGGAAGGAGGACAACCAGTGGGACACTGTGATACCTGGATACACACTATATCGTAATGATAGAGCTGATCAAATTGGTGGAGGGGTTGCGCTCTATGTTAGAGAGCATTGAGTCAGAAAGGATTAAAGTTTTGCAGGGAACAAAATTTGCTGTAGAATCTCTATGGATTGAAATTCCATTTATGAAGGGGAAGGTGATGGCAGTTGGAGTATACTATCGACCGCCTGGCCAGAATGAACAAATGGATGATGAAATGCTCAAAGAAATCAAGGAATCTAACAAAAGTCACAACAGAGTAGTAATAATGGGTGATTTCAATAACCCCGGTATCGACTGGGTCAGTGTCACAGCAGGACAAGCTAAAGAGATAAAGTTTCTAGATGGAATAAATGACTGCTTCTTGGAGCAGCTGGTTCATGAACCGACCAGAGGGGAAGCCATACTGGACCTAGTCCTTAGTGGAACGCCAGATCTGGTGCAAGAAATAAGAGTGTTGGGACCACTTGGCAATAGTGATCATAGTATGATCATGTTTGATTTAATTAGTGGAGGACAGATAGTAAAGGCATCCACAGTACTACCTTTTAACTTTCAAAAGGGAGACTATGATAGAATGAGGAATATAGTTAGGAAAAAACTAAAAGGAGCGGTTCCAAAGATTAAAGACTTACAGCAAGCTTGGGTGTTATTTAAAAATACTATCCTCGAAGCCCAGACCAGCTGTATTCCACGCATTAGGAAAAGTGGAAGAAAGTCCAAAAAACTGCCAGCATGGTTTAAAGGTGAGGTCAGGCTGTTCCTGCCAAAAAAGCAACCTTCAGGAATTGGAAAAAAGAGCCAAATGATGAAAACTGGAAACAGCACAAGCACTGGCAAGTTAAATGCAAAGCATTGATAAGGCAGGCAAAGCGGGAATTTGAGAAGAAACTTGCTACGGAAGCAAAAACACGAAATAAAGACTTTTTCAAGTACATTCGTAGCAAAAGGCCTGTGAGAGAGTCAATTGGACCATTAGATGATAGAGGGGTAAACGGGGCAGTAAGAGGAAACGGCTATAGCGGAGAGACTGAATGAATTCTTTGCTTCGGTCTTTACTGAGGAAGATGTAGGGATGTTACCCAAGACTGAAGTGGTATTTAAAGGTGATACTGCAGAGGAATTGAGAGAAATATCGCTACACCGGGAAGATATATTACAACTATTTGATAAACTGAATAGTAGCAAATCACCTGGACCGGATGGTATACATCCCAGAGTGTTGAAAGAACTGAAATATGAGATTGCAGACCTGCTATTGGTAATCTGTGAACTTTCATTAAAATCATCTGTAATACCTGAAGATTGGAGGGTCTCCAACGTAACACCAATTTTTAAAAAGGGTTCCAGGGGTGACCCAGGAAATTACAGACCGGTGAGCCTGACGTCAGTACCAGGGAAAATGGTAGAAACCATCATAAAGAACAAAATTACACAGCATGTAGATAGTCATGGCCTAATGGGAGACAGCCAACATGGCTTTAGACAAGGAAGATCTTGTCTTACTAATCTGATATGTTTTTTTGAAGGTGTGCATAAACAGGTAGACAAAGGTGAGTCGGTTGATATAGTGTATCTGGACTTTCAGAAAGCTTTTGACAAAGTCCCCCATCAGAGACTTTTGGCGAAGCTAAAAAGTCATGGGATAGGAGACAGTGTACTATTGTGGATCGGGAACTGGTTAAAAGATAGAAAGCAGAGGGTAGGGCTAAATGGCCAATATTCCCAATGGAAAAAGGTGAATAGTGGAGTACCCCAGGGATCTGTACTGGGTCCGCTGCTTTTTGACATATTCATAAATGACCTGGAAAAGGGAATAACTAGTGAGGTTATCAAATTTGCAGATGACACAAAACTGTTTAAAGTTGTTAAAACCCAAGAGGATTGTGGAAAACTGCAGGAGGATCTGGATAAATTGGAAGACTGGGCATCCAAATGGCAGATGAAATTTAATGTGGACAAGTGCAAAGTTATGCACCTAGGAAAGAACAACCCACACTATAGTTACACGATGCAAGGCTCCACATTAGAAACCACCACCCAGGAAAAAGATTTAGGAGTCATCGTGGATAACATGTTAAAACCCTCCGCCCAGTGTGCAACGGCGGCCAAGAAAGCAAATAGAATGCTAGGTATCATAAGAAAAGGGATGGAGAATAAAACAAAGGATGTTATAATGCCTCTGTATTGCTCCATGGTACGACCACACCTTGAATATTGTGTGCAATTCTGGTCACCGTATCTTAAAAAGGACATAGCGTTATTAGAAAAAGTACAGAGAAGAGCCACCAAATTGGTGAAGGGGATGGAAGGCTACTCCTATGAAGAGAGGCTAAGAAGGTTAGGGCTTTTTAGCCTGGAGAAGAGACGGCTGAGGGGAGATATGATAGAGGTCTATAAATTAATGAATGGAGTGGAACGGATAAACGTGGATCAATTGTTTACGCTATCAGAGTATAGAAAGACTAGGGGACATGTAATGAAGCTACAGGGTAAACTATTTAAGACAAATAAGAGAAAATATTTTTTCACTCAACGTGTAATCAAATTCTGGAATCTGTTACCGGAGGATGTAGTAAGGGCTGTTAGTATAGCTGGCTTTAAAAAAGGTTTGGACAAGTTCCTGGAGGAAAGGTCCATAAACCACTATTAAAAAGGGACCCAGGATATCAATGCTTGACCCAGTACAAGCATTGTGGAACCTGTGTCTTTTGGGGATATTGCTAGGTACGTATGACCTAGATTGGCCACTGTTGGAAACAGGATACTGGGCTTGATGGACTTCGGTCTGACCCAGTATGGCATGTCTTATGTTCTTATGTTCTCTGCTACCAGTGCTGTCTTTACGTAACAGTCTCTCTGGAAATGGCCCTCTTTACCGCACTTGAAACATTTCTTGTTACATGACCCTTCAACAATGGCATACACATTCTCAGGGAATCATCATTTAAACCCATCCTCCTTTCTGATACACCAGTAACTGCTACCCTGGAAGCACTGCCCCCTTCATGTGCAGTTATCTCTGCCTCCATATAGCGTTCAGAAAGCATAACAGCTTCTTGAGGGGTTTTGCAGTTCTGTAATATAAGAAAGGTATGTATTTCTCGAGGTAATGCAGTCATGTATTGTTCCAATACCAGACTATCTAGAATAGCCTCAACAGATTTCCCTTCGGGAGTCAGCCATTTGTTTAAAAAGCTACGGACTCTCTGACATAGGGCTTTGGGAGTCTCACCTGGCTTTAGTTTTGCGGCCCTTAGTAGGCGGTGGTAAACTAGAGGTGTTAGCCCTAGCCTTTCTCTAACCGTTTTTTTAAGCTAGTCATAATTGTTAGCGAGCGTGGGTGGCATTGCTCGGTAAGCGGCTAAAGCCTCCCCAGTAAGGGATGCCGCAAAGCGTACTGCCCAGTGCTCCTTAGGCCAAGCACTGAGGTGAGCCACTCGTTCAAAACTCTCAATGAAGTCATCTATGTCGTCCCTCTCTGTGAGCTGACCAAAACTGAATGTCCCAGCAGCTTGGAAACCAAGTGCACTTAAAGACGTTGGTGTACTGAAACCTGGAGGTGCCACCGGTGGTTCAGTCCGCTTCTTCTGATCCGCCAGCCATGCCTCCAGCATTTCCAGTAGCGGTTTCTGTTGGGCTTGCATATGCGCAGCACTCCGCTCCTGCGCCTCCACAGACAAGTCCCTCTGCCGCTCGAATTGTGCTGCCATCCATTTAAACACGTCCTGGGACTCGAAAGTCATCCTGGAACTCTGTAAGCACAAAACACACAGACCAAAGTGCGATACAAAAAAAAAAATGGTTTCCACCTCTTTTTTTTTTTTTTTTTCCCAACCAGCTTAGCTTTCACCCTTGCCCTGGTATCCTAACCAGCCCCGGCTAGATACCCTTTACCTGGCTTAGGTGAAGCTTCAAGTTTATCACCAATGAAGGTTTCTGTAGTCTTCTCTGTACTGCTTTTTCCACTTCTCGGACGCTCCTCTGCTTGGCTCCTCAGGGAAGTGACTTCTAGCAGATGTCCTGACGTTTGCACCTTTGCTCATGCGTGGAATCCTCAATACTACACCAATTGCGACGCTTCCGCTGGGGCCCGAGAGCTTACCAGCTGGAAGTGGCCTATGAGTGTCCTCTTGAATAAAGCTATTCCTATTGTCGCCAGAGATTCTGGGACTTGTAGTTTTGCTTATTTCCTTAAGGACAAAATTGTAGTTATGACACAAGTGTTTCAAGGCTGCAAGAATATTTATTGTGGGGAATTTCCAGCGCATCAAAGCTCAAACACAAACAAGCATAAAGGATGCATCTCCAACATATAGGTATTTCGGGAACAGAAGAAAAACAAAACAAATATCTCAGCACTGCTCAGCTGTTTCTCAGTCCCCTAAACTTTCCACGGGACACTGCCCCGTGTGGTTATTCAACGGAAAACAATTAAACTGCAACAGCTGATTTTTTTTCTCACAGCACGGCTTCTTATCCTCAGAAGACAATTAAGCTTATTAAACATAAAACGAGCCTTTCCAATTCTTCAGCAGGTATGGCAAGTACTTTCTATATTATTTCATACAGTTTCAGTGTTGTTCAACAATGCCTTCTTCCTTTAAACATAAAGAGCAATCCACGGGAGAAGATTCACTTTCTAAAGCTGGCAAACAAGAGTCTATTTGCATTCTTTCAACAGTATTAGAATTACTGGCATCTCTATCAGGTTTAACAGTTCTCCCTGACTTTCTTTCCTCCAAAAATTCCTTGAACTGGTTCAGGAGCAATTCAGTGTGTACAGGCACATTAGCATTAGGAGAGAAAACTTTTCCTTCTGACAACAGCTTGCTTATAGCTTCTAACTCTGAAGGCTCGGCTGTTTTGCTTTTGTCAATGTTACATACGGGGAAAGCTATAAGACTCTCCCCCCACCTATTATCAGTTAAAGGTGTTGGGTCTGCCTTCTGGACAGTAGCAAAGGCAAATGGCTTCTCTAACAATGATTCAGCATTAGAAATGCTAGGTTTACCTTTGGCAGGATTTCTTAGACAATTGCTGAACCCTTTTCTCCTGCTATCCTCCAGGTTCTGGAATTCAGCTTCCTTATGTCTATTTCCAGTGCCAGTTAGGTACCTGCTCTGAAGAGGCTTTTCTTCCTTTCCTCTACAGCTGCTAGAGCCCTTGTTGCTGTATGTCCAATTGCCGTCTCTCCAATGGCTTCCCTTGCTAGCTCTCTTGCTCCAAGGCTCTGCCTTGCTGTAACGTCCTCTCCAAGGCTCTCTCTCTCCTTTACCTTCTTCATAAGGTTCCTTTCTTGCTTGCTCTTTTCCTTCCTCTCCACTTCCCTTGCCACTTCTCGTGCCTCTTCCTGTGCTCCTTCCCGTCCTCGTTTCCTTGCTTCTTCTTGTGCTAACTCTCTGCTCTGTTTGTGGATTAAAAAAGCATTTGCTTCCCGGCACTCCCTGTCCTTCCCTCAGATGTGACCAATCAATGAGGAAGCCTGTCTCTCCCTCTGAGCTGGGGCATGGCCTGAGCTCAGCAGAGAGCTGTGTTTTTTTCTTATCTGGCTTGGAAATCCTGTGCACAAGTACAGTGTCATTTATTTCAACAGGATTTTCCTCCAACTCCATCTCCTCCTGGGGACTTTCACCATTACAATACGTTTACCTGTTCCACCCCATTCATTAATTTATAGACCTCTATCATCTCTTCTCAGCCGTCTCATTACCAGTTTGAAGAGCCCTTATGCCCTTATGTTTTTAGCCTCTCTTCATAGGGGTATCCTTCCATTCCCGTAACCATTTTGGCAGCTCTTCTCAGTATCTTTTCTAATAACACTATATCCTTTTTAAGATACTGCGACCAGAATTCCACACAATATACAAGGTGTGGTCGCATCATGAAACAATAAAGAGGCATTATAATGTCCTTTGTTTTATTCTCCATTCCTTTCCTTACGATACCTAGCATTCTATTTGCCTTCTTGGCCGCCGCTGCACACTGGGCAGAGTTTTAACATCTTTTCCACGATGATGCCTAAATCTTTTTCTTGGGTGGTGGTTCTTAATGTGGAACCTTGCATTGTGTAACCATAGTTTGGGTTTTTCTTTCTTAGGTGCGTAACTTTGCACTTGTCCACATTAAATTTCATCTGCCATTTGGATGCCCAGTCTTCTAATTCATCAAGATCCTCTTGCAATTTTCCACAATCCTCTTGGGTTTTAACAACTTTCAATAGTTTTATGTCACCTGCAAATTTGATAACTTCACTCGTTATTCCCATTTTCAGGTCATTTATGAATATGTTAAAAAGCAGCGGCCACAGCACAGATCCCTGGGGTACTCCACTATTCACCTTTCTCCATTGAGAAAATTGGCCATTGAGCCCTTTCTATCTTTTAACCAGTTCCTGATCCACAAGAGTACACTGCCTCCTATCCCATGACTTTTTAATTTTGCCAAAAGTCTCTCATGAAGGACCTTGTGAAAGGCTTTCTGAAAATCCAGATACACTATATCAACCAACTTACCTTTGTCTGTTTATTCACACCTTCAAAAAAACATAACAGATTAGTAAGACAAGAGCTTCCTTGGCTAAAGCCATTTTGGCTGTCTCCCATTAAGCTATGGCAATCTACATGTTCAGTAATTTTGTTCTTTATGATGGTTTCCACCATTTTTCCTGGTACTGTCGTCAGGCTCATCCGTCTGTAGTTTCCCAGATCACCCCTGGAACCCTTTTTAAAAATTGGCGTTACATTGGCCATCCTCCAATATTCAGGTACTACAGATGATTTTAATGATAGTTCACAGATTACTAATAGTAGGTCTGCAATCTCATATTTCAGTTCTTCCAACACCCTTGGATGTATACCATCCGGTTCAGGCGATTTGCTACTCTTCAGTTTATCAAATAGTTGTAATACATCTTCCCGGTGTGTCGATATTTCTTTCAATTTTTCTGCAGCATCTCCTTTAAATACCATTTCAGTCATGCATAACATTCCTACATCTTCCTCAGTAAAGACTGAAGCAAAGAATTCATTCAGTCTCTCCGCTATGGCCTTGTCCCCTCTTAGTGCCCCTTTTACCCCTCTATCATCTAATGGTCGAACTGACACTCTCACAGTTTTTTTGCTACGAATGTACTTGAAAGTCTTTATTATGCGTTTTTGCTTCCACAGGAAGCTTCTTCTCAAATTCTCTCTTTGCCTGCCTTATCAATGCCTTGCATCTAACTTGACAGTGCTTATGTTGTTTCCAATTTGTCATTTGGCTCCTTTTTCCATTTCATTTAAGATGCTTTTTTGGCAACAGACTCTCTGACCTCACCTTTAAACCATACTGGCAGTTTTTTGGACTTCTTTCCACTTTTTTTAAAGCGTGGAATTCAGCTGGTCTGGACTTTGAAGATAGTATTTTTAAACATCCAAGCTTGATGTAAATCTTTAACCTTTGTTACTGCTCCTTTTAGTTTTTTTTAATTATTTTCCTCATTTTATCATAGTCTCTCTTTTGAAAGTTAAAAGGTAGTATTGTAGATTTCCTTACTGTCCTTCCTTCCTTCATTTATTAAATCAAATGTGATCATGCTATGATCACTATTGCCAAGTGGCCCCAACACCCTTATCTCTTGCACCAGATCTGGTGTTCTACTAAGGACTAGGTCCAAAATGGCTTCTCCTCTGGTCGGTTCATGAACCAGTTGCTCCAAGAAGCAGTCATTTATTTCATCTAGGAACTTCATCTCCCTAGCATGTCCTGCCATGACACTGACCCAGTCGATACTGGGGTAATTGAAATCACCCATTATTATTACTGTGTTGTAACTTTGTTAGCTTCCCTGATTTCTTTGTGCATTTCATCATCCATTTATTCATTCTGACCAGGCTGTCGATAGTACATCCCCACTGCCATCCCCTTCCCCTTCTCACATGGAATTTCAATCCATAGAGATTCTACAGTGAATTTTGTTTCCTGCAAAACTTTAATCCTTTCTGACTCAATGCCCTCTCTAACAGAGCGCAACTCCTCCACCAATTTGATCTGCTCTGTCATTACGATATAGTTTGTACCCAGGTATCAGTGTCTTACTGGTTGTCCTCCTTCTACCAGATCTCTGAGATACCAATCATATCCAACCTCTCATTTAGTGCTATATATTCTAACTCTCCCATCTTATTTTTAGACTTTTAGCATTTACATACAAGCATTTTAGAGGCTGTATTTTATTCATATTAGTCTGGCTATCGTTAGGCAGGGGTAATTGGAATCTTTAAGCTCTGTCTGCTCTGTAATCAAGGGCATTTGGGCTACTTTTGTTTTTATTGGAACCTCTCTACTGATATGCCCTAACTTCAATCTTTTGCTAGCATCCTTCAAGGATACATTGTTCCGAATCATGCGCTCTTGGACGACTGTCGTTTTCCCCTATTATCTAGTTTAAAAGCTGCTCTCTCTCCTTTTTTAAAAGGTTAATGCCAACAGCCTGGTTCCGTTCCGGTTAAGGTGAAGCCCTTCCCTTCGAAAGAGGCCCTCCTTTCCTCAGAATTCTTCCATGGTTCCTAACAAATCCAAAACACTCATCCTTGCACCACTGTCTCATCCATGCATTGAGACTCCGGCACTCTGCCTGCCTTTTGGCTCCTGCACGTGGAAAGGGAAGCATTTTGGAGAATGCTACCCTGGAAGTTCTGGATTTCAATTTCCTACCTAAAAGCCTAAATTTAGCCTCCAGAACCTCCCTACCACACTTTCCTATGTCATTGGTACCAACATGTACCAAAGACAGCAGACTCCTCTCCAGCACTATCTAAGATCTTATCTAGGTAGCGTGTGAGGTCTGCTACCTTCGCACCGGGCATCCATCGTCAACAGAATCCAGGAGAAGTCATCCAGCATAACACCCTTCTTCAGATAACAAGACTGCCGCCGCTACCACCGCAAGCTGGACTTTTCCATCAACGGGAGCAGGAAGCTGCGCTGGAACACCTGTGAACTCAAGACCATCGAGCATGCACCCACATGGTTGCTGCCATCAATCTGAGGAGCTGAAGATAGTCCCAGACTCTGGGGGCCTGTTGCACACAGAATGGCACCAGGCAATCCAACAATTTTCTGACCTTCTCCTCTGGCAGGAAAACTCTACCCACTCGATTGTTGAAACGTGCTCCCAGCAACTCCAAGGACTCAGAAGGCAAAAACTGTCTTTTTTTCTGATTGATCACCCAGTCAAGGCTTTCAAAAAAAAAAAAAAAAAAGAAGACACCACTCAGGACATCACCCAAGACGTTTGACCGGAAACGGGCTTGAATGAGCCAGTCATGCAGATAGAGATGGACACAGATCTCTTGGCACCGCAGTCACCACCACAATGACTTTGGACAATGTCCTTGGCATGGTGGAGATCCTGAAAGGAAGGGTGGCGAACTGATAGTGAGAGCCAAGCACAGCAAAATACAGATACTTCTGCTAATCTGCCTGGATTGGGATATGAAAATAAATCTCGGCCAGATCCAGAAAAGCTGAGAATTCCCCTCATTGCACTGCTTGGATCACGAAGCGTAAGGTTTCCATCTGAAAGCGCAGGACACACAAGTACTCGTTGACCAGTTTGAGTCCAGAATAGGCTGGAAAGAATCATCCTTCTTGGCATCATAAAGTAGATGTAGTATCTGCTCTTGCCCCACTCATCTGGGGGAATGAGCACCACTGCCTTTAGGCGAAGCAACATGTCTAAGGTGATCTGTACTCTGGCACCTTTGATCGTAGATCCACGAGAGGAAATGATGAAAGCATCGGGAATCGGCTCTTTGCATTCCAGGACACAGCCGAATTGAATGGTGTCTAGCACCCAGCGATCCCTGGTATCAGGGAATGGGCCCCAAAACCTTCATTACATAGACAGAGGGTCTTCCACTGGAGGGGATCAAGTCCCTGGGTCCACGTGCTCCACAAAAGCACAGAGAACTGGCCCACAGTCCTAAAGCAGAGGGAAAGAAAGGGTTGTTTTGGGGGTTTTTTCAGGTTGGTAGTGACAATAGTTCAGAGGCTCTTGGGAATCCAGCCAGCATGCCTTTGGTGGACAAGTGGAGGCTAACGAGAAAGGAGCACCAGACTGCTTCACAGGCCTTCTGGACATGTCTTCCAGGAGGCGGTAAGATTTTGTCAACTAGGTCCTTCACCAGTTTCTCCAAATTGGTTCCAAATAGGAGTTTCCCCTTAAAGCCAGTACAGCCAACCGGGCTTTGGCGGAAGAGCCCACCACCCAGTGCTGGAACCAAATCCGTGACACAGTAGTCAGGGCACCTCCCTATCTGTCAAACATACCAGGTCATACATGGCATCAGAAACAAAGGCCACAGCCGACTCCAAGAGAGAAGTAGTATCATCAGGCAGTACAGAATAAATCCACTGGAGCAGGGCTGGAGGCATCAATCTGATGCATATCACCAGCTGTAGAACAGCCGCTGTCATGGCACACTGGCTCTTCAGCAACATCCAGAACATTCTTTAAGGCCTTCCACAGAAATAGTGGTCCGTCTGGTAACTGCCGAGACCTGTGCATTCACTAGGGAATGTCAAACCACTCGCCACGCTCCTCCTCCGGGAAAGCATAGATCTTCTTACAGACCTTAAGCCTTTAGGCAGGGAATCAGGCGAGTCTCACTCAGACCAGATCATATTTTTATCACCTCTGGAAACGGGAAGACAGTAGCAGATTTCCACACCCCTTGAAGAGACGGGTGTACCTTCGGCTCCTGCTCCATGTCAGAAGCATCCATCAAGTTCAAGGCAGACAAGACCCTGGAAATCCATGCTGCCAGCTCCTCCTTCTGGAATTGGCAGATCACGCCATCCCCTGCATAGTCTTTTGAAAGTGAGAGTACATCCTCATCCACATTAGAGCCCAATATCAATTTATCTGGGTCCAAGGCATAATCACCATCTCAGATAGCTCCAAACTGTCCCTTATCTTCAGGGAGCATCCAGCGCTGGGGATGCTTAGCCAAGGTAATCAAACAGGGCTTCTAATTTCAGTCTGCAAAGCACAAGACTGCATCCAGGGGCACCTAGAGGCCACAGGGTCCGAATTTCCACACCAGAAGAACCAGGCCTGTTGCAACAAGGAAAGGAATTCTGGGAGGACAATCCAGATTCTGGAAGCTCTCCTCTCGGAAAAGGCTCCCCAACATTAGGGGACATAGCTGCCACAAACCCTCTCGAGGATGAAGAGTGGCTCACAGCACAGTTGCCGGAGCCTCCAGCCGGCTAAACATTCTTATCCTTAGTGCCGTCCTGCCCTGAGGCAGGTAACAGCGGACTGTGTCCCTTTGGCTGAGAGGGGGAAGGCATGCCCTTCAGGGGCAACTCAGAAGTTGCCATACAGGAAGGCAGAGCTCAGAATCCAAGGATGAGGCTCCTAGTTTGCCATAGGCTCCAGTGAGCAAGAAAGTTAAAACTCTTGAGGAGGCCTGATTGCAATTGTTCAAAGAGAGCTTTCAGGATCTGCCATCATACAAAGACAATGCCCTGGACCAGCATAAAACATTGGTGGCACTTATATGGCAGTGGGTTCCAGCAAAAGGCAAGCAATTCAGATAAGAAGATGAGTGGAGAGCCCCAAGAGATCAATAGGGGACATGAAGAGAAGCAGTTGAGAGAGCACGGATTTAGCTAAAATGTGAAAGGATTAAATTCCCCCCAGAAGCAGCAATTGCTATTTAAAACTAGTTTAAAAAGGTGACATTTTACTTACCGGACAATGTCCTTTCCTCGAGTCTTGCTAGGCCAGTGCAGACAAGTGAGTTATGTCCCCCAACCAGCAGAGGTGGAAACAAAGAAAAATCCGGAGTCTTCTGATGACCTCTTGTTGCCCTATATCGGCAACAGTTAGAGACATACTGTGGTTGTATACCCTCTGTCTCCACGTTATGGTAACAGGTCTCTCTACCGCAAATGATGGTATAGCAGGAAGCATCTCTCTCCCCTCGAATGCAAAGGAGGCAGTAATTGTAGGAGCAACCTTCACACCCGATGCCAATGCAATGGAAAAAAACACTCTCAACACAGAGAATTCCAGTACTATAAGTCACTTAATACTTTCTCATAAGCTCTCTGAAAACAATTGTAAATATTATAATAACTAAGACCATCAGATAAAGCCTAAACATAGTGTAAATATACTTATCTATGCCACAAGCACCATCATTTGGTCTCTATACCAGACTATTAGACTATTAAGACCATTGGAGACAGTATCAACACCAATGGATTCTGTCTTGTTGGTTACTATGGATGTCATTTCTTTGTATACAGTGATATCTCAATAACGTGCCTTGGAAGTTGCTTCTCAATATTTTGCAGTGACTCAGCGTGATCACGGGATTCCTGCTGAATCTGATACAGTTGTTAACAATGGTTCTTACACAGAACTACTTTTATTATGAGGGTGAAAATTTTCTGCAGCATCATGCTATTGCCATGGCTTTGTCTGTAGCCCCTTCATTAGCGACCTTGGTGATTGCAGATTTTGAAGAGAAAAATGTATATGCTTCTGCAGATTTTGCTTAAGTAATGCTGTGGTGCTCTTTTTTGAATGATATATTTTTCTTCTGACCCAGCAATACTCAGATGTTGATGTCATTTTTGAAAGGCCTAACAGCATGGATGAACATGTGAAATTTACTATAAGATACTCTATGACTGATATTAAATTTTTGGATGTTTTGATTTCTAAAGGAAATGAGAAATTGCAAACCATATTATTTAGAAGGCCTGTGGAACATAATAATTTATTGCGTTTCCAAAGTTGTCATCTGATGGTTTTAAAGCGGAATCTTCTGGTTGGACAGTTTCTTCGTTTAAAATGGATCTGTTCCTCTCAAGAACAGTTTCTCGCATAAGCAAAGACTTTACAGCATCGGTTGGCTTGTAGAGGCTACCCTGAAGACTCCATTAGAAGAGCATTCCAGAGGACTAAATATATTTGCCAAGATCATTTATTATTATATGAACAACGTGAGGAGGAATCTAATTTAACCTGTGTATTACCATATATACATGGCATTGGTAATTTGGTTGTACTCATTGGAGAGTGCTTACTATTCATAAAGAAATTGGGTCTCCACCTAGGATTGCTTATAATCATATTCAAAATATTTCAGAGTGGTTGAAATTTCCTTTACATAAATCAATGGAGATGGCTGGACATGTACGATGTGATCATTGCCAGGTATACCTCGGAACGTATCAAAAGTGACTTCATGGCTCTGGGACAGAGGGTGAAGCAGTTAGGTGCACAGGTGGTGTTCTCTTCAATCCTCCCTGTTGAGGGTAAAGGCCAAGGCAGAGAGGCTCGCGTCCTGGAGACGAATGCATGGCTGCGTGGATGGTGTCATCGAGAGCGTTTTGGTTTCCTAGACCATGGGATGCTTTTCCAAGGGTTGCAAAGCAGAGATGGCATCCATCTGTCCAAGAGAGGTCAACGCATCTTTGGTAGTAGACTGGCTAATCTACTGAAGAGGGCTTTAAACTAGATTCCTTGGGGATGGGTGAAGAAAGCCCCCAGGTAAGTGAAAGCCCCCAGGTAGGTGATACAGTAAATACCTTTATGGAAATGGGTAACAGGGGTAACATATGGAAAGCAGTGTGTATTAATGCCCGTAGCATGGGAAATAAGATCCCTGAGGTTGAAGCTTTGGTGGGAGTGGCTGACTTGGATTTAGTGGCAGTTACAGAAACATGGTTCACAGAAAACAATGACTGGGATGTAACTATACCTGACTATACTTTATTCAGGAAGGACAGGGTAGGAAGAAGAGGAGGAGGAGTGGCACTATATGTAAAAACTACTATTAAAGCTTTGGAATTACAGAGCTTAAAAGGGAGAGAGGAGGCATTGTGGGTTAAACTAGAAAGAGGGAAAGAGAAATCTATTTGCATTGGAGTGATATACAGACCTCCCTCACAAGAGGAAGAGATGGACAGAGAGTTAATTGAAGACATACGCAGCATTGCTAGGAAAGGGGAAGTGCTACTGATAGGAGATTTCAATATGCCAGATGTTGATTGGCACATTCCTGCTGCAGTATCATCTAGAAGTAAGGAGATCCTGGATTCTCTACAGGGAGAACTATTCAGGCAATTGGTAACAGACCCCACACGTGAAGGGGCCATACTGGACTTGGTGCTTACCAATGGTGAAAGTGTTTCTGATGTTGTAGTGGGAGATCATTTTGCATCCAGTGATCACCAGATGGTGTGGTTCAGTATTAGGACTAGGGCTGTTAGAATCCATTCCAAGGTGAAGATCTTAGACTTTAGGAAGACTAACTTTGCGAAGATGGGCCAATACCTCAGGGAGTCGTTAGTGGGATGGGAACAGCTGGGGGATGTAGAAAAACAGTGGGCAAAACTGAAAGGGGGTATTTTAAGGGCAACCAACCTTTTTGTTAAAATGGTAAATAAAGGCAAAAGGAACAGGAAACCGCTATGGTTTTCGAAGGAAGTAGCTGAAAAAGTGAAGAAAAAGAGGGAGGCCTTCATGAAATACAAGAGATCACAGAGAGCAGAAGACAGGCATCTGTATTTGGAAAAACTTAGAGAAGCTAGCAAAGTAGTCAAGAAGGCAAAGATTCAAAAGGAGGAGGAAATAGCCAATGCAATAAAATGGGGGGATAAGACATTTTTCAGATATATTAGTGAGAAGAGGAAGAGCAAAAGTGGTATTGTCAGACTCAAGGGTGCAGGGGGGGAATATGTAGAAGCTGATAAGGATAAAGCGGAATTGCTTAACAAATATTTTTGTTCTGTGTTCACAGATGAAGAACCAGGAGCAGGACCTCAGAAAACACCCACAAATAAGAACAGAAGCGAGGAACATCTTGAACTATTTTCAGAAGACTGTGTTCGTGAGAAACTAGCTCAACTTAAAGTAGACAAAGCGATGGGACCGGATGGGATACACCCTAGAATACTGAGGGAACTTGGGGACGTTCTAGCAGCTCCACTGACTGACCTTTTCAATGCCTCGTTGGAGTCAGGAGTGGTGCCAAAGGACTGGAGAGAGGCTCATGTGGTGCCTTTACACAAAAGCGGAAGTAAGGATGTGGTTGAAAACTACAGGCCGGTTAGTTTAACTTCGGTGGTGAGTAAATTATTGGAAACGCTGCTGAAAGAGAAAATAGTGAGGTTTCTGGAGTCCAGCGGATTACAGGATCCGAGGCAGCATGGATTCACCAGAGGCAGGTCTTGTCAGACAAATCTGATTGATTTTTTTGACTGGGTGACCAGGGAGTTGGACCGAGGGAGAGCTCTAGATGTGGTGTATTTAGATTTCCGTAAAGCCTTTGACACTGTTCCTCACAGGCGACTTATAAACAAACTGAGCACCCTAGGGATGGACCCTAAAGTTACTGCTTGGGTTAGAAATTGGTTGGGTGGGAGGCGACAAAGAGTACAAGTAAATGGAGCTCACTCTGAGGAGAAGGATGTTACCAGTGGTGTGCCCCAGGGATCTGTCCTTGGTCCGATTCTTTTTAACATCTTTGTTAGTGATATAGCGGAAGGGCTGTCGGGTAAGGTTTGCCTCTTTGCGGATGATACCAAAATCTGCAATAGAGTAGACACCCAGGAAGGGGTAGATAACATGAGGAGGGATCTAGCTAAGCTTGAAGAATGGTCTAGAATTTGGCAGCTGGGATTTAATGTTAAAAAATGTAAGGTCATGCATTTGGGCTGCAGCAATCCAAGGGAGCAATAAAGTATAGGAGGTGAAGTACTTTTGTCCACTAAAGAAGAGCGGGACCTAAGCATGGTTGTGTCTGATGATCTTAAAGTAGCTAAACAGGTGGAAAAGGCGACGGCAAAAGCTAGAAGGATGCTTGGGTGCATACGGAGAGGAATGGCTAGCAGAAAAAAGGAGGTGATAATGCCTCTGTATAAGTCTTTGGTGCGACCTCATTTGGAGTATGGTGTGCAATTCTGGAGACCGCACCTTCAAAAGGATGTGAACAGGATGGAGTCGGTGCAGAGGGTTGCTACCAAAATGATTAATGGGCTTCATTATAAAGCATATGAGGACAGACTTAAGGATCTTAATATGTACACCTTAGAGGAAAGGCGGGATAGAGGTGATATGATTGAGATGTTTAAATACCTCCGTGGCATAAATGTTCAGGGAGAGAGCCTCTTTCAATTGAAAGCAAGTTCTGCTACGAGGGGACATGGGATGAGGGTGAAGGGAGATAGATTCAGGAGTGATATGCGGAAATATTTCTTTACGGAAAGAGTAGTGGATCCGTGGAATAGTCTCCCAGTGGAGGTGGTAGAGATGAGGACAGTAACTGAATTCAAGAAAGCATGGGACCAACACAGAGGATCTCTAAAGGCAAAAAGTGGACTGTTGTAGTTGTTATGGAAGGACAGACTAGATAGGCCATGTGGTCTTTTTCTGTCGTCATGTTTCTATGTTTCTATGTTTCTATGCTTTATGTGGAACTTCTTGGGAAGATCCAGTTACTGAAATGTTACTTTTCTCATTATGTCACCTCCTGCTCTTCGGGTTTTGTGATCTATATCATCATCATCTGTACCTGCTCAAGAATATATGTGGGTCGTGCGAAGAGACCCATTAGGACCCGTTTGACAAAGCATTTAAGTCAATTGTCTACTAAAACTATGACAGCACCACTGGTATCTCACTTTGTATCATGCTCTCATGAGAGTAATTTGTTTAAATGGTGGATAAGATACCCTCAGATTGGAGGGGTGGTAATCGAGAGGCAGTTCTAAATTTAAGGGAACAGCAATGGATTTATCGCCTCAACTCAGTTACACCTAGTGGCATGAATCAAGAAATAGAGTGGACCACTTTATTGTAGGATGTCTGCTGCTGATTACAGTTTAAAATGATTGGTTGAGTCTAGGTATTTAAATTAGATGTCACTTCCGTCAGTTATATGCGTCCTTGAAAACAACTGCACTTTGATGCGGTAAGATCTAGTTGATGCTACATGCTCCCCTTTTTAAAAATATTCCCTGAAGGCAGGCTATTTTTTGGCCTAAAATATGTTCATGTTGGATTGTCATCGTTGAGGCAGATAACTAATGCCTCTCTTTCTTTTCAAGCCATTTTTTTGGCAAACTATACATAATCTATTTTGAGTTGTCACATATAAAATAAAACAGAAAAAGAAAAAAAAGCATGGGGTATAGAGACCAGATGATGGTGCTTGTGGCTATAGATATAAATAGAAATTACACTTACCTGGTAATTGTTGTTCCTTGAGTGACGACAGTTTAGTCCTCCACCTCTGGGTTGTGCACCTCCTCCTGCAGCTTGGAGACTGGGCATGTCAAAGTCATGACATCACTGGATATAGCCTGCTGGTATCTCCCATCAGCCCCCAGTGTACTACTGACAAAGCAAACTCAAAGGAACAACAAATAAGTAACTATACCATAACTTTAAATAACTCTCCATTCTCAACCTGAGGAACCTTTCTAACCTTATCAGTCTTATTTTTTTTTTTTAACTTTACATTCACGTCCCCCCTATGCAAACATGTTTCCTATACCATCCCCTCGTTTAAATAAGAGAGAAGGAACAGAGAGGGATACTCACTGCGATCTAGAATCTGAAAGGATCTGTCTACTCCTTGAGATTGATGCTCCACTCCGCCTGAAAATAAACTCTGAAGAAATCACACCCCTGGGCGGGAATGAGGACTAAACTGTCGTCACTCAAGGAACAACAATTACCAGGTAAATGTAATGTCTATTTCCTTATTGTTCCTCCAGTTTAGTCCTCCACCTCTGGGATGTAACAGAGCAGTAATCATTGGGAGGGACCTATCCAGCCAACTCACCACACCGTCGCCCGGAACAGGCATCCTTTACTGCCAGAACATTTAGGCAGTAGTGGTTACTGAGGGAATGAAGAGACGACCTGGAAGCTGCTCTAACAATCCCCCCTGGTGGAATGACAGTGATCCACCCAAGAAGCTGCTTGCGCCCTGGTAGCAAGAGTCAGAAAGCCCCCTGGAATCGTACAACCTTGCCACCAGAATGCTGAAGCAACCACCACCTTAACCCAGTGCGAAATGGCCGCCTTTGCTGCTGCTTCCCCCTTCGCGGGGACCTCCAACCAACACACAAAAACAAAGAAACGAACACCGCACCCTGCATTTTATGTTTCCTATCGGCATAAGCTACGAATAAAAATCTCCCCTTCCAGAAAAAACGAGAACTGGAAGAGAAACCAATAGGCTCAGGAGAAAAATCAGATACCACCTTTCGGAAGGATGACGGGACTGGTTGCCAACACCACCCTCTATCCAGAAAGGGTGAAAACGGCTCATTACATGACAACGCCTGAAACTCCAAAACTCGTTGCACCGAACAAAGAGCTATCAAAGCCACTGTCTATAACAGCAAATCCTTTACCGACACCTGGAGTAAAGAATCAAAGAGCTCTTTAGTTAACGCCTCTAAGGCCCAATCGGGGTCCCACGGCAGCACCCAAACTCTCCTTGAGGAGCGCAGTCAGGTCCCAACTTAAGGAAACGCCACACATCAATCCGAACACCTAGCGCTATTCCCTCCACAGAACCTCTACAGCTGGAAACAGTCGCCAGCTGGACCCTCTAAGGAACTGGCTGCTAGTTCCTTCAGACACTGTCCTGCAGAGAACTCAGACCAAGGATACAGACACCTTTGTCGCCCGGACTTGCCGCTGTGAACAGCAGCCTTCAAAAAGGCACTAAGCACGGACCTATGTACCAGACGCAGCCTGCCTCCTTGCTCTCAACAAGGTGGCGAAGACTGCCGCAGAATAACCCTTCTTCTTCAGCCCCGCCCATTCAAAGGCCAAACCGTAGGCGGGCACCAATCCACCTGAGACATTCGTCGTGGACCTAGCCGCAGCAGAACGTCTGCTACCGGCAACTTCTAGGAAATGCCCGTCGAGTAGGCGAATGAGATCAGCCTAGTACGGCCGTCTCGTCCAACCGGGCACTACCAAGAGTACCTTTCCCCGAAAGCCTCGACACGCTAACTACTTGCCCACGGGGAAAGGACAAGACAAAGACTTTTAACTGGGAGCTTACTGAGCCTCGACTTGGACGAACCATCAGCCGCCCCATTCCTCCACCAGAGAGACCTCCGGGTGAACCCCAAGGAAGCCAATAATATTAGCTAGCGCTCGAATTAAACCATAATGCACATTTGCCACATAAAGCAAATCAGGTTCTAGTCGATTCAACTCCCTAATCCTTTCCTGTTCCAGGCGAGTAGACTGACGCAAACAGTGCGACCACCTGAAGCATGCTCTCGCCCCCTCCAGGCTCCACAAATGGGAGCTTGTAAGGACAGAGCATTGCCCCCAATGATTGCTTCAGTGAACCATCTACTTTCCTATCTTGCGCTAAAGAAGATTGCTAGGGCTCTCTTCCATACAGTGAGTTCACACCCCCTGGTAGTGCAAGGTGTGCACCCACCCACGTAGTACCCAGGCCTGCCCCTGCTTAGCCTCAAAATGTCAATCAAGAACAGGCGATTTCAGGACAGCTGAATACTTTTTTTTTTTTTTTACACAAAGACATCTCTTAACCAAAAATTCCTTCAGCATATGTTAAGAGAAGCTCTTTCCGTGCCAACAATATGAAGTAGAAAGAACTCCCAATCACAGGCATATTAATCCACGGCCTTCCTGCTAGAGTAACGCCCCATTCCGTCTGACTGCACAAAGATGGACTTTATATTTTAAGTTCAACTAGCACCTGGTGTTAGGAAATAGTAATTACACTTACCTGGTAATTGTAGTTCCTTGAGTGACGACAGCTTAGTCCTCTACGTATGGGTAGTGCACCTCCTCCTGCAGCATGAAGACTGGACCAATCAAAATTCAGCATCACTGGATCCATCATCCTGGCTTTCCCTTGTCCTCCAGTGAACTACTGTCAACGCAAACTCAAAGAGATAGCTAACCTTTAAGAAAAATGCAAGAGTTTAGTATGTCGCGTAATTTGCAAAACCAGTTTTTTTGGGGGGTTTTTTGCGTTGAGACCTACAAAAATCACATCAGACTGCATCCACCCCTACAAGAAGGGAAGGAAAAAACCAAAAACAGCCAACCGAGGGTCCCGTGCCTGCCGCACCAGAAGCAGTCAGCGAGAGCAAAAAGTCAAAGAAGAAACACCTGAAGAACTCACCTGTAAATACTGACTCCCGTACTGAATGCGTGCCGAGACAAAACAGCGTCCCAAGGGAGGGAAGGAGGACTAAGCTGTCGTCACTCAAGGAACTACAATTACCAGGTAAGTGTAATTACTATTTCCTTATCGTTCCTCCAGCTTAGTCCTCTACGTATGGGATGTAACAGAGCAGCCTTAACGGGAGGGATTCCGCCAACCGGCACGCAAGACCGCAGAACCAAAACAGGCATCACGTGCCGCCAAGACATCAAGACGATAGTGCTTACTGAAAGTGTGGAGGGACGACCACGTCGCCGCTTTACAAATCTCCTCCGGCGACACCAAACTATATTCCGCCCAGGATGTCGCTTGAGCTCTGGTAGAATGAGCCCGCAATCCTAGCGGCGCAACACGCCCCTGCAACAGATAAGCGGAGGCAATCGCCTCTTTAATCCATCGAGAAATAGAGGCTTTCGCTGCCGCCTCACCTTTCCTAGAACCGCCGAACAAGACAAACTAACGATCCGACTTGCGGAAGTCTTCGGTGACCTTTAAATACCGACGCAAAACTCTCTTAAGGTCCAAACGACTAAGACCGCGATCAGAGGCCCGCTCCCCCGACGCATGCAACACCGGGAGCGACACCACCTGATTTAAGTGAAAAGGAGAAGACACTTTAGGCAAAAAGGAAGGTACCACCTTCTGATCCGAAAAAGACAGGAAAGGTTCCCTGCAAGAAAGAGCTTGAAGCTCAGAGATGCGCCGCGCCGAACAAATCGCTACAAGAAACACCGTCTTAAGGGTCAAATCCTTCACCGAAACTCGAGAGAGAGGCTCAAACGGTGCGGCGGAGAGCGCGCGCAAAACCAAGTTGAGATCCCACGGAGGGACGGAAACGCGGCACGGAGGGCGCAGTCGAGAAACCGCCTTCAGGAAACGGATCACATCGGCATGGGTACCAAGCGCGACCCCTTGTATTTTACCTCTGTAACAGGAAAGAGCTGCGAGCTGCACACACAAGGAACTAGCCGCCAAACCTTTATCAAAACCGTCCTGAAAAAAATCCAATACCACCGGAAGAGGGGCCGTAGCCGCCCGAACCTGACGCCTGGAACACCAATCCTCAAAAATACGCCAAATTCGGACATAAGCCAGCGAAGTGGATTGCTTTCGGGCTTGAAGCAACGTCGTCACAACAGCCTTCGAATAACCTTTCTTCCTCAGCCGTGCCCTTTCAATAGCCAGGCCGTAAGAGAGAATCTCTCCACCTGTGGCATGCGAAGAGGACCCAGACACAACAGATCCAGAGCAAGCGGAAGCCGCCACGGAGAATCGCTTAACAACCGTATCAGGTCGGCATACCAGGGACGACGGGGCCAATCCGGCGCTATCAACAATACCCGTCCCCTGTGAGACTCGATCCGCTGAATCACCCGCCCCAGTAGAGGCCACGGGGGAAACACATAAAGAAGGCCGGTGGTAGGCCAGGTCTGCAAAAGAGCATCGATGCCCTCGAACATGGGCTCCCGCCGACGGCTGTAAAAACGAGGCGCCTTTGCAGAGCAAAAGGTGGCCATCAGGTCCATTACCGGCGGACCCCAACGACGCACTAACTGTTGGAATACCGCAGGATTCAGCTCCCATTCGCCGGCATCCACGTGAACTCGACTGAGAAAATCCGCAGTGACATTGTCCTTCCCGGCAATGTGTGCCGCCGATATCGTCTGCAACCGGGGCTCTATCCACGCGAAGAGCAACTGGGCTTCCGCTTCCAAGCCCACGCTTCCGGTACCTCCCTGCCGATTTATGTAAGCCACGGTCGCGGCATTGTCTGAGAGAACTCGAACCGCTCGGTGCGTGACCTGGAGTTCGAAGCTTTGCAGCGCCAACCGAACGGCTCTCAGCTCCAAATGATTGATCGACCAACCACTCTCCTGCTGGGACCAACGGCCCTGCGCCACTAGCTCCCCGCAGTGCGCGCCCCAGCCCGTGAGACAGGCATCCGTCAACAGCGGAAGCCAGTCCGGCTGTTCCAAGGGCATCCCAGCTTGGAGCGAGGATGGGCGCAACCACCACTTCAGATCCTGGCAAACTGTCCGCGGGCAGGGAAGACGTTTGTTCAACGAATCGTTCTGATTGGACCAGCGACGGAGCAAGGCCCTCTGCAGGGATCGCATGTGGAAGCGAGCCCAAGGCACCACTTCCAAGGATGCCACCATCGTCCCCAACAGTTGCAGATAATGCCAAGCTGACGGAGCCGCAGCCCTCCGAAAGCGGCGTACGAGAGACTGGAGAGCTAGCACTCTCCGCTACAGGAGAAACACGGCAACCCTGCAAGTATCGAATAGTACTCCTAGGTACTCGAGCGACTGAGTCGGAACCAAGTGACTCTTGTCTGGGTTGACTACCCAGCCGAGAGACTGCAGAAGCCCGACGACCCGCGCCGTGGCTGTCTCGCTCTCCAAGCGAGTTTTCCTGCGTATCAACCAATCGTCCAGATAGGGATGAACCAGTACCCCCTCCTGACGTAAGGCTGCCGCCACCACCACCGTGACTTTGGTGAACACCCGAGGAGCAGTGACCAGCCCGAAGGGTAACGCCTGGAACTGAAAGTGACCCCACGGAAGCGCGAACCGGAGATACTTTTGATGGGACTCCCGGATAGGTATATGGAGATAGGCCTCGGACAGGTCGAGAGAGGTAAGAAACTCGCCTTTGCGGACCGCTAAAATTACGGACCGCAGGGTTTCCATTCGAAAATGTGGAACTCGAAGACAGCGATTCACGCCTTTGAGATCTAAAATGGGACGAAGAGCACCATCCTTCTTTGGCACCACGAAATAAATGGAGTACCTGCCGAGACCATACTCCGCCGGCGGAACAGGGACGACAGCCCCTAACCGGAGCAAGCGATCCAAGGTTTGGTGAACATGAGCGGTCTTTACAGGTCCCCGGCATGGAGACGCCACGAAGGAATCGAGAACGGGTCTGGCAAGATCCAAGGTGTACCCGTCCCGAACAATCTCCAAAACCCAGCGATCGGACGTGATACGGGTCCAAGCAGAGAGAAACTGCCGAAGGCGACCCCCAATCGCAGTCACCCCCGCCTGGACCCGCAGCCCTTCATTGGGACTTGCGAGCGGCGGACGGAGCCGCAGCAGCGAATCCTCTAGAGGCTCCTCGGAAGCCTCGAAAACTGGGAGATCTCGAGAGATACCTGCCTCACTGCGATCCCACGAAACGGGGTGACCGAAATCGACGAAAGTCCCGAAACTGACCCCGAGGGGAAAGAAGGGACCTCCCTCTCTTCGGGCGATCCTCCGGGAGACGGCCGCCCTTGGATTCGCCCAACTCCTTGACCAACTTATCAAGATCCTCTCCAAAGAGCAGCTTGCCTTTATAAAAGGCAACTTGCCCAGGCGAGACTTAGAAGAAGCATCCGCCGCCCAACCTTTTAACCAAAGGGCTCGGCGAGTCGCTACCAAAGAACCCATACTATTAGAAAGCGCCCGAATAAGGTCATAATGGACATCCGCTAGATACGCCGAACCAGACTCCAAGCGCTGAAGCTCGGCGAAGTCCTCGGCTTCCGCGGGCGCCGCCTGTCGAAGACGCTGAACCCAGCGAAGGCAGGCGCGAGCAACCCAAGCGCCACAAATGGAGGCCTGTAACGCTACAGCGTCTGCTTCAAACGATTGTTTCAACAAACCGTCCATTTTCCGGTCTTGAGGCTCTTTTAAGGCCGCGCTACCCTCGACAGGGATCGTGGTCTTCTTAGTAACCGCCGAGACTGCCGCATCCACCTTAGGCAAACGGAACCGGTCAAGATCCTTGTCCGACAATGGATACAGCTTACGCATGATCTTTATGCCCTTGAGACCAGATTCTGGGGCATCCCACTCTGTTTGTATCATTTGGTCAATGACCCGGTGCAGGGGAAAAACCGCCTGCGTCTGACGGACAGCCTGAATGATGGGGTCCGCACCATCGTCCTCCTCAGCCGGCGGTGCTGGAACCAGCCCAAGAGTCTGAAGCGCCTCAGACAGGAGCGCAGGCAATTCCTCTCTGCGAAAGACACGTATGATTTTCGCCTGCTCTTCTGGCTCAGGGAGCTCGCCCTCTTCTAAGACCTCCTCCTCCATGTCCAACTCATGATCTTCTCCCTCAATCCAATCCGACTCGGACAACAGGGGCTCCTGTAGGCGCAGCCTCTTGGCCGCTCGCACACCTGAGAAACCACAGTCCTTCGCAGAAGGTTGCGCGGCAGTTGCCTGCTCTGAAGGGGAACCCAGCGCAACCCCTTGACGCCGTCGACAAAACGCTTGATGCATCAGTAAAATAAAATCGGGAGAAAAGTCTTCCAACAGGGAAGCCCCTCCGAGATCAGCTGGCGCCCCCGCGCTTACAGAAAGAGCGGGGCCTGTCCCCGAGGGACCCTCCAAGGGCGAGTCCGTAACCAGAGGAGCGGTAGAGGGCGGGGAAACCGCCAACGAAGTCTCCAGCCGCTGCTCCATACTAAGGGACACGGAGGCACAGCGCTGACAGACGCCCATCTCTGCAGAAGCGCCCCTCCGCGATCCACAAATGACACACAGGGACCCCGATGGCATGGAAGCCAAAACACCCTGCCCCCAGGGGAGAAGAAAGAGATCCCTGGCACCCAGACCACAGAAAAAAAAGGAGAACGCTGACCCCTAGAAAAATCAAGCCCCTACCCAGAAACTGGGTGGCTGCCAGCAAGGAGAGCTCCTTCTGTTTACTGTTTTTCTTTTTCTTTTTTTTTTGTAACAGAAAACGAGGCAAACGCAGGTAGGCTGCTCAGCACATGAAAAGCACTCCAAGCAGTCCACAATACTCCCGTCGCAGGGGAGAGCCCAGAAAAACGAAAAAAACAAAAGAAATAAAAGAAATAAAGTAAAAAGAAGGGAAAAAACAACCGAGGCACCAAAAAGAGGGTCAGCGGAGAGACGCCTGCAGCTCCGGGACAGCCGACTGCGGCCGCATGGACCGCATGAAGGAGAGAACCGCGAGAAACAAAATGGCCGCGGTTACTCACCTAAGTTGAGGCGCGGGAGAAATTTGGCGCCGAAAAGAGCAGCCCGGTCAAGGCCCCGCCGAAACAGCTCACTCCCGTCCGGACACAAAGACTCGGGCAAAAGAAAAAAACGCCCCGAAAAACAAACTCTAAACAAAGAAAGAAGAGGAAAGAAAAAACCGCGATAGCGGCAAAGACAGGGGCTGTTGCACAAACTGTGCCTGTTCCCGAGCAGCCCGTCGGCACTTGCAACGCACAGAGTCCTACTTCCAGGAACTGTGGCGCTGGACAGCCGCCGCAGGAGCTCTGTCCCGAACAGCCTTGGGCACAGAGATCCAAGCCAAGCAAAGGTAAACGTAACTGCAAGCGGCTTTGGCTGAGCAGGAGAGGGACCTCTGCTGAGCCCCCCCTCCTCCGGAGTGCCGGTTTCCCCAAAAATTAAAGAGACAGGTACTCCTGTACTGTAGTAAACAAATAGAAACCCCAATAGGGGCCAAATAAAGTAAAAATAAAAGGTTAGCTATAACTAAGACCTAAACTAACTGACTAGTGAGCCCAGCCCGGCTCACAAACATCTTCCTGCTGCATGAAGACTGGACAAACTGGAGGACAAGGGAAAGCCAGGATGATGGATCCAGTGATGCTGAATTTTGATTGGTCCAGTCTTCATGCTGCAGGAGGAGGTGCACTACCCATACGTAGAGGACTAAGCTGGAGGAACGATAAGGAAATACAGCTTTCTCATTCCGCAGTGGCAATTGAGTCAGCAATGAAGAAGCCGAGAAACTGCAGACAAGTTCCCATTATACCACCTGGAAAAGACTCCACTTTTAGACCACTGAAGCAAAAAAGCATGTGAGAGTGCATTGTGTCCTGCCAGTAGCTGATCGAATTTAAAGGATTCAGTGTATGAAGGGCATTTTCCAGAGAACGCAAGGTCCCTCATCCAGGCTGCCTCCACATTCACAGTCTAAACCGGCAGCCATCTTGGCTGATGCCGATCAGCATGGAAGCCATCTTGTAAGCCCAGCATATGATGTATGCCTACTAGAATCTGAGCTGCTGCTATTGCTGCTAGAGAACTAGCCTGGCTGCGTGCTTCTGGCCCCCATTAAGGCATTCGCTGAACACTAGCAGATACTCTCCGTACTGGAGAACCTCTGATAAATGGAATGGGAGCATAGATAGCTACAAAGGCCAGAGTTCTATTTTGCAACCTCTCTCCGCTGAGCTGCCTTTTCCATATGTAAAATTAAACCACATATAGCCAAAATTAAGACATTACAAATCTACCGTAAAATCTTATAATTTGGGCAAAGCCAAACTACGGGAATATTTTCCATTAAGAAACCACACAACTATAAAACCCCTCTCATGACATAATGCTTATGGCAGAGCATTCCACATCTGTGGACTGGCCATGGCGCTCACCCAAGCACCTGTTACAACTGTCCAAGAGAGTTATCACCATAATTCCTTTTGACTTGAATATGTTTACAGCGGATCATAGCGCATTATCACAGCAGCTAAGCCAAAATATTACCCTGCCATATAAACCGACTTTAACGCTTTATAGGACCTTCTATGGATAGCGGAAGGAGATTCTTGTAAATCAACATAGCTATGCCCTTTTTTTAATTTTATTTTATTTATTTATTTATTTTTTTTTAAAGTATAGGACTCCAAAAACCAAGTTTCCGCCAACTCCAATGAAATCAAAGCAGATCAGCTAAAATTACCCGAACTGCTCCTATAGCTTTGCAAGAAGCTACCAGCCCCCGCTGCACCCAGCTTTCCTTCCCCCCTTATCCTGAGGGATTCAGCGTTGCAGTATGCGTTGCGCACCCCCTGCCAGCCTGCTGCGTCTGCCAGGGAGCTGAAGAGCGAAATAGAGAGCAGAACCCCTGGAAGCAAACAATGTCCCGACTTTGGGGTTCAGGACGCAAAAGGCCACCGAATAAATCAACAGTGTTAGCTAAAAATGAACAAGGCTATCTCTCACTAAAGAGAGTTTCTTTGTCTTTTTGAAATCCCACCGAAGTCCATGGGACCCAAGCCTTCGAACACAGCCCCTTAACGCTGTGCATTAACCATAACCAGAGAAATGAAATGAAATGAAATCCTGCTCTAGAAATAGATGAGAATTTCCTGGGAAGGGCATGCTAAGTGGAGCTATGAAACACACAGGCACCCCCCCCCCCCCCCGGCCTTCCTGCAGTCAGAGAACTAGCAGTGGGATACACCGACAACCTTGCAAATGGAGGTCTTAGAGGTTGCTGCCTGTGTGAACCTGATGAGTAATATGATTTTGTATTTTACCACCCCCCCCCCCAGGGATGGGGGCACTGAATACTATATGTGATTCATGAGCAGCGCTGCCATCCGGTGGCCTTTAGGGCACCAGAGCCCAACAAACGATACAGAAGTTAAGAGCTTTACCCTTTGAAGGCCTACTTTAAATTTTTAATCCACATTCTGCAGCCAGGTTAATTTTTGCATATTTCAGGAATATTGTACCCGTCTTATTCAATATGTACTAATAGTGATTTTCCTTCTGCTATGGTCATGTATTATATACCATTTGATAGGGATATTTAGTCAGAATTTTGGATCCCGAGAGTTTTGGGCTCGGCCTGGAAAGGGTTAAATCTTGGTCATATAATCTTGATTTGCAGAACATTACAGTTGCTTGTTTAGCCACTAACCCCTGAGAGCCCATGAGGTGGCCCTGTGGTTATTTCTTCCCTGACTTGCAGAAAATGATCAATCTGATATGGCTGCATACACACGGTCACAGAAAGGCACTATTGAGTGTACCAGCTGCCCTCTGGTGGCCATAGACCGTAGCACAGGCACTTCTTGGTTGACAGTTAACTGTTATATACTTTTTTATATCCTAAGGTTTCCTAAACCTGTCCCTGTGAAACCACAGGCATTTGGGCAACTTTCACTACAGAATACGCAAAGGCACACTTCCAGCCTGTCCCTCCTTCCAACTACAAGTTAGGGCTCTGCTCTTGAACCTAAAAGCTGGCAATTTGCCTAATATCCCGGGACTTAACAGATGCTCCTCAGAGACATGATTAGGTGGGAAAGAACATGTGGTATCAGAGATCAATGCCCAAACTGTTGTCCTATAAAACTAAGAATAAACTTAAAAATAAAGAGGACTGACAACAGCCCCCTTAAGGCTGAGGAACCCCCTGAGCCTCATAAAACCTACAAACAAAAGAAAGAAACACTAGGCCCAAAAATCTAGCTATTCTGCCTGTTGTCTTCCTCACACAGGCAGCTCCCTGCAACTCTCGCCATGCGGTCCAAATATCTAGAGAGAAAATGGCCACCCCTTCGCCAATGAATTTTGGTGCCAAGAACAACAGCTGCTGCAAAAAGGAGGCCTCAGCAGATCGACCGAGCCCGAAGGTCTTACCTGCAGGGCCGAAAGCCACGCAGCCTGCTCCTACCGCCTTGAATTCCTCTGATCCTCAAGCCGCGCTGATGCGCCAGGGAGCCACGGCGAGGACCGCTCAGCCGGTTCCACAGAGTAAAATTAAAACCCCGCAGCAACGGAGAGGCTCCGTCTCACACAACTTCAGTGTGGCTGTACGGGTCCCGGAGCTCTCTCCCGTACCGTCCAGGGAGAGAGATCTGCACCGGCGAATGCTTGCAGCAAGTGAAAATAAAATGACAAGGAGGGAAGGCGAGAGCTGCTACTAATTTAAAGAGCCAGGCTCAAATTTAAAATTACTGTAAATATAAGGAAATTTGTTCCTAATAATTAAAGGGAACTAATCCCTGATTGCCAACTAACCAAATGTAACTGAATTAAAAGTAAAATTAAAAGTAAAAATCAAAAGTAAAATCAGAATAGAATTTGTCACACTAAATGCTCCTTATCTGTTCCCCCCCCAAGTGAGCCCAGAAGCTAGGTTCACTATGTCCTCCTGCTGCATGGAGACTGGACACACTGGGGGCTGATGGGAGATATCAGCAGGCTATATCCAGTGATGTCACGACTTTGACATGCCCAGTCTCCAAGCTGCAGGAGGAGGTGCACAACCCAGAGGTGGAGGACTAAACTGGAGGAACGATAAGGAAGTATATTTACACTATGTTTAGCCTTTAACTGATGGTCTTGAAAAAAATATTTTAACATTTACAATTGTTTTCAAAGAGCTTATGAGAAAGTATTAAGTGACTTATAGTACTGGAATCCTCTGTGCTGCTGTTAATGATTTGACTTGAGGCTTCCTAATTAAGACCATTTATTGGTTTATGGAAAAACACACAGCAGGAGCCAAGCAAGCCTCGCAAGATACGTTGCTTCCTGCCACAGCGACACTACCCTCTCTTCTGGGATCAATGATGCCCCTTCTGCAATGGTTTCCACTCCATCTCCTACAGAGATTGGTGGAACAGAGCTGTTCCCTTTGCGATTGGATGCCAAATCCTTCTAACATCATCTGGCCCATCGGTTGGGGAGTTTTGAGGGAAGAGATGATCCCAGGAATCTTCCACTCTCTCTCCCCTCACAATTGCAGCATTCAGAGCCCAGTAAGCCCAGAAAAAAAAAAAAAAAGAGGTCTCAGATCATCCAGCACTTCTGACTGCTCACGACGCCATCTCGATTCAAAACTTGTATTCTGAAGTCAAATGCATGACTGTGTAGATGGCATCAGAGCATTTTGGCTTCGCTGACCATGGGATTTTTGCAAGGGCAGCTGAGCAGAGAAGGTATCCACCAACGAAGGAGCAGAGAAGTGTCTTTCAGAAAAGCTTGGCTAACCTGAGGGGAGCTTTAAACTAGGACTATTGAGGATGGGTGGAAAAAGTCCTCAGCTAAATACATTGACACACTTATAGTAAAATGGAAAGAAAAGGCAATATCTGCCCACAGAATTCAAGAAAGCATGAAGGGAAGAGAGGTCGTAGAGTCTGGGCAATTTGTTTGGATGGGCAAATAGCAGAGAAAGATCCATACGGACTATACCATTATCTTCAATATTTTTATCTTGCACATAAGCTAAGAAAAGTAACAAAGGCAAACAAATGTTGAGACTTACAATATAGCCTGCATAGTCTTCATTTTCCACAAAGGCATCATGGAGCCAGATAAATTCCTCATGCTGTCGAACAACAGAAAATTCATTTTGTTTGAAATTTGGTAATGAACTCTGCAAAAGAAAAAAATAAGAGGAAGCAAATTTATATAAACTAAAGAACAAGAAAGTACTGTAGTAGGTTAAAAACTTCAGCTTTAAATGTTTTAGCTGGTTAAAGTGAGGCAAAACTGTATGCAGAGTGCAGTCTTTTAAAGTTTTCAAAAAGGACTTGTAATTACAAAGATACGCAAACACATATTTACATAGAGCAAGTCAATTTTTAAAACACAATGTAGTTCCTAAACTGAATTTGACAATGAGGTTATATGGCTAAATGCATGTCTACATTTAAGCAATGCAAAACAGGGATGCAAGGTTAAGTATATTAGCACACATATCTCTGAAAATGAAAGGTATGAATGCCCACACATCTAATACTCCCTGACATGCTTCTTTCCTATGCAGTCCCATTTGTGCATGTTATAGAGGTATAACAAAACAACACAACCCTAATAAGAGAAGAAAGATCACAACAAACGTATAAACTATATACAAATGTGATCACACAAAATACTAAAAAATAATCCATAATTAAATTTTAAAACAGAATAATTCCAAAACACTAAACATTATATAATTACCAAAACCTTATCAATCTTCAAGTTTATTCAATACATGCAACAAAAAGTATCACTCACATTCCCTTCAATTTACATACGCATGTACATATTACTACTAAGAAACAGGCAAACATTTATCTTTGGGAAGATGAGAGGCTGTGTGGAAATTCACTGTTTGATAAGCAGTTGTTGCAAGGGATTTTAATGACGGGAGTGATATTTTGATTGTATTGCCATTTGATGCAGAATATTCCAGGGAGGGATTTGGAGCAGGTGGTAGGCCTTTGGACATGGGAGCTGCACATAGTAGTAGATGTGAATGACTGGTACGAGTGTGTGCAGTGTACATTGTAGGAGATAATATCAGTAGCAGATAAATAAATAAATAAATAAATGTGTATTTATTTAAAGTCTTTTCTATACCGCGCTTTTCAAATTCAGCTCGGTTTACAAGAAACAACAACTTTGTCCAGTCACGGAGGCCCGCACTGGGCTTACAGAGAACAGGGTTGGTAAACTTGGGTTGAACTGGGTAAACTATATACAGGTTCTAGGCTAGGTATTTACATTCTCGGTTACTATAAAGTATTTATACATGTATAAATACATATGTATAAATACTCAGTCTGTCTAGGGAAAACTGCTACCCTCCTTTTTCTAGGATTCTATAGGACTACCTAGCAAACAAACTATGTGATAAGACAATAAGCAGCCCTGTGTTTGTATATAAAATTAGACTAGACTATTTCTAATAGCAAAAATAGTGGAAATATTAGCATAAATTAGTTTTCTGAGGTAGTATGTTATTCAGCCCTATGTCACAATTACCAAGAGACCTAATCTCTGTTTTAGGAACCAATGTCACTGATTCGCTCTGCACTCAGGCGTACAGTAAATTATCTGTCTGTCTAAGCTAGCCACAACCTCAGGGAGAAAAATTAAAGACCAGTACCTTAGCTCTTGCCAAACCACTTGTGGTTGGGATCCGAAAAATTGTCTCACGAACTGCACGAAGTCAAAGTATAGCAGAGGTCCAACGTCAGCTGAGATGAACGACGTGGTCACATAAAGCTGCAGGTCTATGTGGGAGAAATTCACTGTCCCGAGGTTTTGCCCTCGGACACTATCTGACTTTCCAGCCAGAGAGAGACAGGCAAGCAAACAGGCTGTATCAGAAGTTAGAGTTCCCAGGTGTTCTGCCAGCCTCTGTCCATGTTTCAGAGTGCTGCAGACGTGCTTTCTGCACTGTTTTCTTCTGCCTCTGTGTCCAGCATCGATAATTCTTTGTCCTGATGGCACAGTGACTGTTTGTTCTCAAAACCTGTATGTCATCTTCAGCAAATCCAGTAACAGCTAATAGGTGGTCCACGGTGCGAAAGTTGCTGAAATGCCAATCAATACATTGTTGCGAATGCTAGTAGCACAGTGAAGATCTCAGCAATGTTCTTCTGCACGTAGTGAGCCGGAAAAATATTTCTGCTGTGAAGTATCAAACTTGTAGAATTGCTTGTTTTAATGCTGAGTTGTAACAAAACAGGAATCCATCTTGTTTAATTCAGTCTTTGGTTAAGAGCAGGCCCCATCTTGTAACAGGAAGCCATGCTACTGGTTTAGACATTAATTTCTGAACAGGTACCAGCCCTACATTTCCCCCTCTTAAGATAGGAATGGCTAAAAAGGAGCCTATTCCCTCTTAAAACCTAACTAACTAGCAAGCTACTGAGCAGGTCAGAACCAAATGACATAGATAACTAAAGTCTAATAATAGTTACTCTGAGCATAATAGTTGCATTGGAAGCAATACTGTATAAGTAATTATACTGTGCATACACACAAGCGGTAAAAAGTTAATAATGAAATGATATATGCAAGATCAAATCAACTCAATCAATGTAAATGAGTATAACTTCAAACTTGGTAGTACAGTGTACTTAACCTACTCAATGTATAACTTGGCATATCGGTTATACGTACAATATAATGTGTCAATGTAACTTCAACTAAACACCTAAATGCATACAAGTGTTAGTAAACAAAACACAAGCTTTCTGTTACTTCTGGAGAGAGATCTGCAATTGTGAGAATATACTTCTGGGAATTTTCTGAAAGGAATTCTTTCTATTAAAGCTAATTAATCTGTGAACCCACTATTTTTTTTGTTAAATCAGTCAGGGCCTAGTAGCAGCAGTTTAAGTTTAAATTTAAAACACAGAAGAGAACTTTCTGGTTACATTTCATACCCAGCAGAGAGCTTGTAGTTTCAATTTAATAGTCACTCAGGGCCTAGCATCAGCAAAGTACTTTTAGTTTTAACATACAGAAGAGAGCTTTCTGGTTAAATTTGGAACCCAGCAGAGAGCTTGTAGTTTAAATTTCATAATAAGTTAGAGCCTAGCAGCAGCAAAGAGCTATAATTTAAATCAAATCAGAATATAGCTTACCTCAGCAGCACAAGACAGGGTACTGTGTAGCAGCCCTCTTTTAATAAGTGTTCAGAAAGGAAGGAATAATTTTGCTGCCCATGGCCAGTTGGGATCCCTGTAAGATCCATCTTTTCTGGGCCATACCCTACTTGGCCATAGGGGACATTACAGAGAGTTTAGGAGGTGGTCTCCTTTTCAATCTCTCCATGGTCCTAGGCAGTGGTGAAGGGGCTTTCAGGGCAAGAAAGCCCAAATAGGAGCCCAGGTTCCTAGGGTCCTGTTTGGCCCCTCGACCAAAGCAAGGTAGATTAGCATTTGGCCCATGGGATGAAGATCTCCTTCTCAAAATGCATGACTGTCCCGGCAGGAGGAGGTGCTGCATATGGGAAAATCTCGTTTGAAGGCTGAAGTCGTACGAAACTCTGTGCTATATGCATGCCTACAGTTTAATCCTCTGAGAAGGATTGCCACCTTTTGCTGGTGGTCTTGTGGCTATGGCCTCTTCATGCCAGGTTGTAGATTTGTTCTTGAGAACATCTGGCTTGAGAGGGGTAATTTGTCACCAAGCCCAGCTTTCTATTTGGGAGTGCCTCGTCTGGGTGCACCCGCATTACCAAGCAGCTGCCAAAGTCTCTCCCAGCACCTCAGCAGCAGTGGTATGAGCCAGTTACGAATGCTGGCTTTGTTCCAATGAGGGTTCTGTTCAGTGAAGTAACAGTTTTGATCCCCCAAAACTACTTGGCACTCCTGTGCATCTCCTTACCATTCCCCTAGATATATCCTAGTCACCAGTTGTGTTGACTGTCTTGACTAGACTGTAAGTTCTTAGGAGCAGGGACTGTCTCTTACATGTCTCTATACAGCGCTACATATGCATAAGGATAAAATCAAAATAAGCATAACTATCTCTTATATCTGAACAAATAGGAGTGACCTACATGGAGCGGTGGGTACACCCCTAAAGAAAGGCATGGGGAGAGATGACCTGCATGGAGCGGCAAGTGCACCTACTCTTGCTGCCTTGCTGGGCAGACTAGATGGACCATGCTGGTCTTTATCTGCCGTCATATACTATGTTATATAAATGATAAGTAGTAGTCGTCGTCACTTTTTCTCAGAATGGAGAAGCTTGCCCGCAAGAATCATGAAAAGGCAGGCACAGAATGGTCCAAGGACCTTCAAGGGCCATACATACACCTGAAGTTGCCCTCTGGAGAAGGGTAGTCCTGCGGGGCCTCCATTGCAGTAGGGGCAATATTGGCAGACTCAGGTCACATCCAGAGGGGACCTTGGAAGCAGATGAAAGTCAACTGAATGCCCACTGAAATCAATGGGGAAACTTCTCAATCTGGATTGGTCTAGCAGGATTCAAGGAAACCGTGTGAAGACTACATTCCTGCTTGCTCCTAGAGATAGCATAGTTACTTACCTGTAAACAGGTGATCTTCAGGAACAGCAGGAATTTGGTCTTCACATATGGGTGGCATCGGGTACAGACGAAGCCTGCGCGGGAAGCTCCCCAGATACCAACAGGAAAGCCTTTGGGAGCACTCCACTCCACCTGTGCTACAGTCTTCCCGCTCTTCCAGCTCCTTCTTCTCAGTTGAGTTTGTAACTGAACAGAAGGAATGAAAACAAAAAAAAACAACCCTACAACTCCATAAGGAGGAGCATGGGTTGAGAAGACTCAATTCCTGCTGTTCCCGGAGATCACTTGTTACAGATGAGTAACTACTCTAGCTCCAGGAACAAGCAGGAATGTAGTCTTCACATATGGTACTCCCTAGCTCCCAGATCTCTGACGAGTTGGACCGGATCAGAAAGTCGGACAAGGTAATCTGAACCTAGACTTCCCTGCCAAGGAGATCTGGCAAGAAAATGGGGAAGGGGTAGGAGTTATTTCTATGTTCGAAAGAGATGCTGAAGGACGGCCTGGCCAAAGGCTGCATCCTGGCGGGAGTCCTTGTCCAAGCAGTAATGGGCAGCAAAGGTATGGCTAGAGGACCATGTTGCAGCCCGGCATATCTCGTCAATGGCTATCGAACGTAGGTTGGCCACCAATGTTGCCATTGCATGGACATTATGTGCAGTGAAATAACCCGTGAAGGTAAGTCCCGCTTTGTCGCATGCGAGAGAAATACAATCTGCTATCCATCTGGAGAGCGTACGTTTCATTTCAGGAAGACCCAGATGATTAGAATCAAAGGAGACAAACAATTGGGAGGACGTCCTAATGTCCTCCGTCCCTTGAAGATAGATTAGAGCCCCCTTACAGTCAAGTGTATGCAGGACTGTCTCTGCACGAGATGCATGAGGTTTTAGGAAGAAGACCGGAAGGATGAATGATTGATTGATATGGAAAGGACACACCACTTTTGATAGAAAGTGGGGATGCGTATGAAGGATAACCTTGTCATGATGAAATCTTGTATATGGTGGATGTGCCACTAAAGCCTGCAGCTCACTGATGCGTCTGGCTGAGGTCAGGGCGATGAGGAATAAAACTTTCCAAGATAGGTAACGCAGGTGTGTGGTAGCTAAGGGCTCAAACAAAGGCTTGAGAAGTTCAGCTAGCACTACATTGAGATCCCAAGCTACTGGGGGTGATCGAAGGGGTGGCTTGGTGAGGAGGCGGCCCCCTCATGAAACGTGCCACGAGGGGAACTGTGGAGATGGGTCGACCATCCATAGGTCTATGAAAAGCTCAAATAGCACCAAGATGCACCCGTACTGAATTGGTTTTGAGTCCTAGAGAGGACAAATGCAGAAGATATTGAAGCAGCATGGGTACTGATGCTTCAAAGGGATTTTGATTATTTTGAGAGCACCCTGATGTGTATCTATGCCATCTGAAAGATTACGTCTTCCTGGTAGAAGGCTTTCTAGACGAAAGGAGGATATCCTTTACGACTGTCAATAGAGATAGATGTTGAAAAATCATGCTCTCAGCATCCATGCTATCAGGTGGAGAGACTGCAGATTGGGATGGAGGAGTGCTCTGTTGTCCTGAACAGAAGACCTAGCTTGGATCCCAATGGAATCAGAGGAGTCTTTGTCAGCCAAAGCAGGAGGGGAAATCAAGGCTGATGGGGCCAGTGAGGGGCTATGGAGGATGATGGATCCCTTGTCTGCTTGAGGTTTGAGGAGGGTCTTTGAGATGAGGGGAATGGGGGAAACACATAAAATAGTCCCCTGACCCCGGTGGATCATAGAAACATGACAGAAAAAGACCACATGGCCTGGCCTATCTAGTCTGTCCTTCCATATCAACCACTACAACATTCCCCCTTTTTCCTTTAGAGATCCTCTGTGTTTGTCCCATGCTTCTTTGAATTCAGATACTGTCCTCATCTCTACCACCTCCACTGGAAGATTATTTCACAGATCCACCACTCTTTCCGTAAAGAAATATTCCTGCATATCACTCCTGAATCTATCCCCTTTCACCCTCATCCCCTCGTAGCAGAGCTTGCTTTCAATCAAAAGAGGCTCTCCTCCTGTGCATTGAGGTATTTAAATGTCTCCATCATATCACCTCTATCCCGCCTTTCCTCTAAGGTGCACATATTAAGATCCTTAAGTCTGTCCTCATATGCTTTATAATGAAGACCACAAACTATTTTAGTAGCCACTCTCTGTACGGACTACAGCCTGTTTATATCCTTTTGAAGGTGCAGTCTCCAGAATTGTACACAATACTCCAAATGAGGTTGCACCAAAGACTTATACAGAGGCATTATAACCTCCTTTCTTCTGCTGGCCTTTTCTCTCCCTATACACCCAAGCATCCTTCTAGCTTTTGCCATCGCCTTTTCTACCTGTTTAGCTACTTTAAGATCATCAGACACAAACACGCCTAGGTCCCGCTCTTCTTCAGTGGACAAAAATACTCATCCCCTATACTATATTGCTCCCTTGGATTGCTGCAGCCCAAATGCATGACCTTGCATTTTTAACATTAAATCTCAGCTGCCAAATTCTAGACCATTCTTCAAGCTTAGCTAGATCCCTCCTCATGTTATCTATACCTTCCCTAGGTGTCTACTCTATTGCAGATTTTGGTATCATCCGCAAAGAGGCAAACCTTACCCGATAGTCCTTCCGCTATATCACTAACAAAGATGTTAAAAAGAATAGGACCAAGGACAGATCCCTGGGGCATACCACTGGTAACCTCCTTCTCCTCAGAGCGAGCTCCATTTACCTGTACCCTTTGTCGCTTCCCACTCAACCAATTTCTAACCCAAGCAGTAGCTTTAGGGTCCATCCCTAGGGTGCTCAGTTTGTTTTATAAAAGTCGCCTGTGAGGAACAGTGTCAAAGGCTTTACGGAAATCTAAAAACACATCTAGGGCTCTCCCTCGGTCCAACTCCCTGGTCACCCAGTCAAGGAAATCAATCAGATTTGTCTGATAAGACCTGCCTCTGGTGAATCCATGCTGCCTCTGATCCTGTAACCCGCTGGACTCCAGAAACCTCACCATTTTCTCTTTCAGCAGCACTTCCAATAATTTATTCTCCACCAAAGTTAAACTAACCGGCCTGTAGTTTTCAACCACATCCTTACTTCCGCTTTTGTGTAAAGGGACATGTGCCTCTCTCCAGTCCTTTGGCAACACTCCTAACTCCAATGAGGCATTGAAAAGATCAGTCAGTGAAGCTGCTAGAAAATCCCCAAGTTCTCTCAGTATTCTAGGGTGTATCCCATCCGGTTCCATCACTTTGTCTACTTTAAGTTTAGCAAGTTTCTCACGAACATAATCTTCTGAAAATTGTTCAAGATGCCCCTCGCTTCTGTTCCTGTTGGTGGGTGTTTTCTGAGGTCCTGTTCCTGGTTCTTCATCTGTGAACACAGAACAGAAATATTTGTTAAGCAAGTCCGCTTTATCCTCATCAACTTCTAACATATTCCTCCCCTTCACTCTTGAGTCTGACAATACCACTTTTGCCCTTCCTCTTCTCACTAATATATCTGAAAAATGTCTTATCCCCCCCCATTTAACTACATTGGCTATTTCCTCCTCTTTTTGAAACTTTGCTTTCCTAACTACTTTGCTAGCTTCTCTAAAGGTTTTCCAAATATAGATGCCCGTCATCCTCTCTCCGTGATCTCTTCTATTTTATGAAGGACTCCCTCTTTTTCTTCACTTTTTCAGGTACTTCTTTCGAAAACCATAGCGGTCTCCTTTTCCTTTTACCTTTATTTACCATCTTAACAAAAAGGTTGGCTGCCCTTAAAATATCCCCTTTCAGTTTTGCCCACTGTTTTTCTACATCCCCCAGCTGTCTCCATCCTGCTAACGACTCCCTGAGGTATTGGCCCATCTTGGCAAAGTTAGTTTTCCTAAAGTCTAAGACCCTTGCTTTTGAATGGATTTTAACAGCCCTAGTCCTAATACTGAACCATACCATCTGGTGATCACTGCATGCAAAATGATCTCCCACTATAACATCAGAAACACTTTCACCATTGGTAAGCACCAAGTCCAGTATGACCCCTACACATGTGAGTTCTGTTACCAGGTGCCTGAACAGTTCTCCCTGTAGAGAGTCCAGGATCTACTTACTTCTAAATGATACTGCAGCAGGAATGTGCCAATCAACATCTGGCATACTGAAATCCCCTATCAGAAGCATTTCCCCTTGCCTAGCAATGCTGCGTATGTCTTCAATTAACTCCTCATCCATCTCTTCCTCCGTGAGGGAGGTCTGTATATCACACCAATGCAAATATATTTCCCTTTCCCTCTTTCTAATTTAACCCACAGTGCCTCCTCTCTCACTTTTAAGCTCTGTAGTTCCAAAGCTTTAATATTATTTTTTACATATAGTGCCACTCCTCCTCCCCTTCTTCCTACCCTGTCCTTTCTGAATAAAGTACAGCCTGGTATAGTTACATCCCAGTCATGGCTTTCTGTGAACCATGTTTCTGTAACTGCCACTAAATCCATGTCAGCCTCTCCCATTAAAGTTTCAACATCTGGGATCTTATTTCCCATGCTACGGGCATTTATACACACTGCTTTCCATATGCTGTTCCTTTTACCCATTTCCATAAAGGTATTTAATGTTTCACTTACCTGGGGGCTTTCTTCACCCATCCCCAACGAATCTAGTTTAAAGCCCTCTTCAATAGATAGCCAGTCTGCTACTGAAGATATGTTGGCATCCAACACCAGACTGAACTTGGATGGCATCCTGAAGCAGAATTGTGGAAGCTGAGATCTCTTTGCCACTCCACAGAACTCTTATCACTGGAGTTCCCCAGACTTGGAAGAGCTTTGCCACTGCTTCCGGATCTAAGGACCACTCGCGAGGTTGTAAGATACAATTTAGCTTGTCGTCCCAAGTGATTGCATTCTCCTGGAATATAAAGTGCATGTGGTGAAGAATAACGAAGTTCCATAGATGGCAGACTTCCTAGCAGAGAGGAAGGGAGCCCATCCCACCTTGTTTGTTTTACATAAGCATCACCACCTGACTGTCCGTCCTGACCAGTATATGGAAATTACACTTACCTGGTAATTGATGTTCCTTGAGGGAGTACAGTTCAGTCCTCCACCACTGGGTAGTGCACCTCCTCCTGCAACATGGAGACTGGACAAGTCAAACTTGTGACATCACCGGGTATATCCTGCTGGTCTTCTCCCATGATCCCCCAGTGACCTACTGTCAAAGCAGACTCAAAGGAGCAAACAAACAACCAGTTAAAGTACTAAATACAAAGCTATGCTCAAAACTTCAACTTTAAAATCACAGGGCCCCAAAAAGAAAGGCCGAAAACACCCTCCTCCGTGCCCCTGTCCCCCTGCGCACCAAACAGCGGAAGACAGAGAGCTAGAAGGAAGGAGAACTAAGGAAGAGTATAGGCAGAAAAGGTTGCTCTCGCGATTACCTGCCAATCAGAGCCCGTTGCAGACTCTAGGATCCGAAAGCATACTCGGAACTGACGCCTCGCGTCTGAAACATCCATCCCCGGGCGGGAATGAGGACTGAACTGTACTCCCTCAAGGATCATCAATTACCAGGTAAGTGTAATTTCCATTTCCTTATCGGTCCTACAGTTCAGTCCTCCACCACTGGGATGTACCAGAGCAGTAATCATTGGGAGGGACCTATCCAGTCGGCTCGGCCCCTAAACGAACAGAGCAGGCACCGACCCCAGCCCGCTCCTCACGTCAACAGGCGGTAAGCCAACCAGGAAGACACGACCGAGAGCCCACTTGGATCCTCTTCACTGGTGAAAACAGCACAGAACTCTGCCCCAAGCAGCGCTAGTGCTTCAGAAAGACAAACTCGCCATCGCAAACACACTGAACGCCCTAGAAACAGACCTACTGAGAAGGCTACCGGAGCTCCGCCTGAAAAATCCGCTTGATCTCCCCCTTGGCTCTCGACCCCACCAGGGTGTCAAGTGTTAGCAACCGCTGCTCTCCCGCAGAACCCGCCTCCACGGAGGAACAGGCAGCGAAGAGACCTCCCAGAAAGCGACAGAACCTCACCTAAGATCCAAGGAACGCAGGTTACAAGCAAAGTGTTCTTGCGTAAGTCCCAAACCGACAACTAAACAGGCACAGCCGGATTCCACGAGGGAGAACGAAACCGAGGTCCATCCAGACAGAGGTGGGAAGCAAAATGAGGGAAATGGAAAAACCACCAGCGTCAAACACCCTATTTGTCACACCTCTTAAGAGCTTTATTCTTTGCAACACAAAGTAGCTCTACAGCTATGTCCTGGACCAGCTGGAGTCTTTTTAATTGAGAATGTGGAATGCAGCTAAGCAATGAGTTGCAATAAACCAAGCGTGATCCACCAAGGGCATATAAGAGGGTGTCAAGTGCCCCAGAGTCCAGCGTTGTTTCAGAAGATGTGGAGTCTTACATGGTGACACAAAAAAGAAAGGAGACTCTGGTAGCCACGCACACGACGCAATGCCAGTAGGCCAACCGCTTACATCACCTGGATATGCCCTCCGGAATTGGAGGAACCATGCAGAAGTAGCAATCGCCGACGTGATCCATGGGCCCTCTCCAGATCATTGGAACCGCAAAAGACTTTGATGGTCTTTTCCCATCCATCCACAGCCTGAGATCTGCTACACATGTATTGCAGCATATGTGTGGCGCCTAGCTTTTATCCTGATCTTTTATTCTGCAGCCAAAATATAAATTGTAGGCTTTCTGAACCGCCACAGTCATATGCCATTTTTGTGATGTAAAAGTCACATCACCACAACTAGAGCAGAAATTATCTGCATGATTAACACCAGGACGAGGAATCGCCAAATATGCTGTGAGTGACCTATCGGTATAAAATAAATATGTCTTTTTTTTTTTTCTTTTTTTTTTTTTGTTTTGTTTTACTGTCAAGCGAGGCAAATTTAAGTAGTGACTGCATCAACTGGTTTTGGACAGTTATTTCGATTAGTTGCAAGTAAAGATTATGCAAGCTCACGCAAATGTTGCAGAATACACTGGTAATGGTCCCCACTGACTAATGAAGAGCACATATCTTAGCAACCAGACCCAGTCGGCCATTTTCACTATGACCTCTGAAAGGCATAGAATGGACCGGGCCACAGCCCCGTACCAATGCGTCGACGCTATCCAGTAGCTTCATATGTCCTCTGCTAAACATCGACCCATCGCCGCAGACTGACAGGTCGCCATGAGGTCCAATATGGGCTGACCGCATCTGAGCACATGCAGCGCGCACACCGCCTGATGCAATCTCACTCCTCCGGCAAACACTTGGACCCCGCTAAGGACATTCGCCACCACAGTGTCCCCACCGAAACGCAGGCCGCCAAGGCTTCAACCGCGCACGCTGTCCCTTCGCTCGGGCCACCCTGACCACCCGACCGACTCCACCCTGCCGATCAAAATAGGCCACCATCCCGGAGATCTCAGACAGCACCTACAGCGCTCGATCCGCTACCGTGTCCGTGAATGCCTGCCACGGCTGACGTACCGCGTACCGTTCCAGTCAGACGATGGAACACTGGGCGTGCTGCGTACACTAAAACGCCTTGTACATAAAGGATCCCCAAAATGTAGCTGAGTCTAACCACGCTCCGGCCAAGATCCCGGAAGAAAGGGACAGAACCTTATAAAAAAGAAGAGGGGACAATTAGGAAGGCTTTCCTGTTTGATTATTCTTTTTTTTTTTTTTTTCCTTTTTACAACTCCATAAGGGCCACAAGGCACACAACCGAACAGGGCATTGTCCAGAGAACGCAAGGCCCCTCCTCCAGGCTGACTCCACAGCCTAAACCGGCAGTCACCTTGGCTGATGCCGAGCAGCGCGGAAGCCAACTTGTAAGCCCAGCATATGAAGTATGCCTACTAGTACAGCATTCCACAATGGAGGGACATGTAACCGGACGACTTTGAATATGAACCTACAGATATCCCGCGCTTGCTCCAAGACAAGCACTGTGCAGCCTACTGGTCTACTCGGAGCACCGCCACGACCCGAAGACCTAAACCGGCCAGCAAAAGACGACGTACGCTGGGCCCGAAGGAACCTGGTTGAACGGATCCCAGCACTCCCTGTATCGTTAGGATCGGAGCCTCCCCCCAAGGACTCAGCCCTGGCTGGAACCGGCTGAGCATAACTCCAGGCCCTGCGGTGAGCCCCCACGAAGAAGTGGGACGCAACGATGCCTTGAGGAAAGGGAAGGCCCAATGGGTGAAGCAAGTTGCTAGCTGACCAAGGGAGTAAACCCCACACGCGCACCTCAACGGAAGGTCGGAAGAACCGAGGATTCTGGTCCCACAGGTGCGCCTGCTAGCCTTTAACAACATACACCTCCGCAGGTACAAAAAACGTAAATTGTGAGCACCTTCAGGGGTAAGGGGAATAGACGACAGCCTCCGACTGTTGACCACCTTGTCTTGCACAACAGACAGCAGCACCCCACCAAACAAATGATTGGGAATATATGACCTCAGAACCCCAAGACAGAGGTAAAACAGTAGAACGTGCAGTGGACGTGAATTTCCAGATCTGCCAGCCCCCCTGCCCACATTGAGAAGAGGCAGAGAAGAACTGGACCGGCGGATCTGGAGGGGTGCCTCCTGGACAGCCGGGCCACCGAAGGGAAAGCTGATGACTGAGGCCCAAACTCCTCAGGATGGCCCCGTCTTGCATTGGCAACCCCATGCAACACCATGACAACCCCGCTCACGATATCCCAAGCGATCTCTGTCATTGCTGCAACAATCACCTGAGCATGAGATCACAGACGGAACACGGACATGCAGACGCACTCAAGGAGAGTGCACCTAAGAAGTATGAGCCTATCCAACATCCAGCACCACATGTCCAGGTGTCCCACTCCTGTCACCCAAAACACAGGACGCTTGAACCTAGGTGACCGTCATAGCAAAGACAGGGAGGCCTGACTGCCGCTATCAACCCTTCCAGGACCCTGGAACACTAAGCCCCGGACTGTGCCATCCAGCAACACTTCTCACGATCCCCAGCAGGGGCCTTTCCCCAGATGGCCCAGATGGGCAGTGTTCCCGCCAAATGGGCAAGCTGCGCTCTGATAACATAGTGCAGAAAACCAAATCAAAGTGTCTTAACCTAGCTAATTTTTGTCTAATAGTGATCATTCATAATATCAGCCAGGCTCAATCATAACATTAGTATTAATGATCTCTAAAGATTGAAGAGTTACTAATGTAACACTAATTGGGTTTTTGTTTTTTTTTTGTTTGTTTTTTTAAAGAGCTTCAAAGGCGATCTTGGAAACTACAGACCAATGAATCTGAGTTCAGTGCCAGTTAAATGATAGAACTTGTTCTGAAAAGTAGCACCAAGCTGTCTTTTGAAAGGGTTAATAAACATGTGAGTAAGCCAAATGATATGTATCTGGATGTTTTAGAAGGTACTTGACAAAGCCCCTTATGAACTTCTCCTGAGGAAGGAGATGATGTGCTATTATAGAATGGGAAATGGATCAAAAACAGGAACACAATAGGACTAAATGGCCAGTTTTCTCACAGGAGACCCGTAAATAGTGGAATGTCTCGGGATCTGCACTGGAACTGGCATCTGGTAACATCTACTGCACTGAAATGATCTGGAAAAGAGATCAGCAAGCATGGTGATCAAATTTGCAGATGGCATAACGACATTTAGAGGCTGTCTGCACAATTTCCAAGCGTATAAACATGGAAATAGCATCTTTATGTAAATGACAATTTCAGAAAGGGCTCAATTTGTAGGTAGTTGTGCCACCGATGACCCTGAATGGCCAAATCCTAGCACGGAAACCTGCTGCTGACAGACGTCGCTAACTGCCAGAAAGCAGACAAAGGTAAAGGCACCCCACAAGAAGTAAAACCCAAACCAATCACATTGCATTCAAAGAACTATAAACTATCATGAAATTAAAAGGAAATTAAAATTAAAAGGAAATTAAAATTAGAATTAAAATTAAAAGTAACAGCAAAAGGAAGTCCTTATCTGGGTGTAGCCGCGTGGAACAGCGTCGTCTGCTCAAACGCGGGGCTGCTCCGCTCTCCGCCACGAGGCCTCAGCCCTGCCGAGAAAATGGCGCCAATCCGAAGCAGGCCCGTTTGGCGCCAAACACCACAGAGGCGGCAAGAGCTCAGAGCCCCTCCATGCGGACTCGAGAGACTCCCTTGTGGCGTCGGGATGCAGCAGTTACCCCGCTGTAGCTGCGGGGTGAAGAGCTGTCCAGACACGCTGCTGCCTCGCGCCACCAGAAGTAGCAGACGCTGCGAGCCCCGGCCCACCGGCTAAAGAACCTCGAACGGCCTGAGGCTCCCGCCGCGATGGGAATCTGGCGCATGGACACTGCCAAAATGCAGGTGTTCCACAGAGCTCTCCCCCGTACAGTCCTGGGGGAGAGATCATCACCGGGCACAGAGACCGAAGAATCCCAAGCAGAGAGGCTAGCTGGCAGCGTGAACTTTGAAAAGGGACAGAACCCCCCTTTACACTAAGGCAGACTAGGTGAAAATAAATAAAGTAAAAGTAAATTAAATTAAATGAAAATGAATTCAATTTACAGGATTACACCTAAAGAAGGGCAAAAGAAATGCAAGGTAAATCAAATCCTGACTAACTGCTCCTAAACTGCTTTTCAAGTGAGCCCAGCACCTAGGCTCACTACGTCCTCATGCTGCATGGAGACTGGACACACTGGGGGATCATGGGAGAAGACCAGCAGGATATACCCGGTGATGTCACAAGTTTGACTTGTCCAGTCTCCATGTTGCAGGAGGATGTGCACTACCCAGTGGTGGAGGACTGAACTGTAGGACCGATAAGGAACTAACTGTTAGAGAGGTGGCGTTGGAAAACTTGGAGGGCATTCGTGACTGCTCGAAGCTCGAGGTGGTTTATCTGTTGGATAGATTCCTGGACTGTCCACAGACTGTGTGTCGAGATGGAATCCAGATGTGCCCCCAAACCAAGCTTGGACACATCCGTAGTCAGGGTATGTTGAGATTGGAGCATCCGAAAAGGTGACCCTGCGAAAAGATTTGTTGGAGTGCACCACCATAGGAGAGATTTGGCCAGAGGGTGTGTTACTTGTATGATATCCCTTAGATTCCCTATGGTCTGGATCCACTGGGTTGAGAGAGTCCATTGTGTTAGATGCATGTGGAGTCTCGTGTATCGTACATGTACTGTAGAAGCCATGTGTCCCAAAAGGCACAGGAAGTCTCAAGCCAAGGCAGTTTGTTGCTGGCGCAATGGGGTGGCTAGGTCCACTAACTTTCTCATGCGGTCCACAGGAAGAAAGGCTCTGGACTGTTGGGTGTCCAAGTACAACTCCTATGCACTCCAACCGTTGGGTTGGAGCGAGATGGGATTTTGGGAAGTTTATTACAAATCCCAGATGCTGCAATAGTGCAAGAGTTCTTTGACGAAGTATACAGAGTTCTCCAGGAGGGTCTGCCTTTATTAGCCAGTTGTCTAAGTAAGGGAAGACGAAGACTTTGTTGTTTCGTAGATATGCTGCCACCACGGCCATGCACTTTGTGAAGATCCTTCATGCAGATGCAAGACCGAAGGGCAGGACCTTAACAGGTGATGCAAAGGTACTGTCTGTAGTCTGGATGAACCAGAATTTGAGTGTAGGCCTCTTTGAGGTCTAGGGAACAGAGCCAGTCATGTTCCTGTAAGTAGAGAATATGTTTATTGTATTTTATGAGATTAAATACAATAAACAAAGACAAGTAAATCAATCATTTTACAAAAAAGGTTAAACATACATGGGAACATAAACCATAACTATTAATCAAGCCCACATTAAGGTACTGAGTTGGGAAATTCAACAACTACATATTTCAAGAAACTAGACATTAAACATGCCCACATAAGAGAAGATAACATATTAATCCATCGCCACAAGTTCCTCATCCTGTCTACCTACAAGGAATTTATCCTACTGAGAGCTGTCAAAAAAGGTAATCTCTGTACCTGTAGGGTTCACAAGACACAGGGGGACTTCAAATAAAAAGTAGCACCTAAAGCCAGCACTCGAGACTTTAACTTAAGAACTGCTTCCAGCGAGCCTGATGGCTCTAGTAACATCTGAAAATATCCTCACAGTTTGACCACAAAACAGCGCAGATCTATTTTTAAAAAACTGTCTCAAAATTTGCACCTTAACAGATTCTGCCATAAAGGTCACAAGTAATATATTATATCTAGTAATATCAGTGGAATTTTCTAGAAAATGAGATAAATTCTGGTTAACTATAGGGGCTAAGGAATCAAACCTATCATCCCCAACGGGGGTGGGGTGGGGGGCACCCTAACTTTAGATGAAATGTAGAATGCTTGAGCAATTTCAATATTATCTGGTATTTTCAAAACCTCTTTAAAATGTTTTTGTAATAAACACTCTGCCGATAATAAATGTGTATAAGGAAAATTCAGTATTCGTACATTCTGCGATTTAGAGGCATTCCCTAACGCCTCAATTTTAGCATACATAATACTAGAATCTTTAACAAAATTAGCATTCACAAAAGAGGAAACAGATGAACAGTTAACTGAGAAACAGCTTTATCAGTAACTATTACCCTGGTTTCCAAATCAGGCAGTTTCTCTACTACCCCGTGTGTAAAAATCACACAGACAGCTGAAAGTACTGGTGGACTTTAGACTCTATAACTCTAATCGCGCCAAGAATATTTTACATTCACCTCTTCAGAAGACAGAACTAAAGGCTACACAGTAGCAAGAGTAACTGGTTTCAGAACCAAAACAATAGAAACAAAATTTTCATCATCCAACAATGGAGTAGAAGACATGGGAGGAGATGGACGTGGTGGTGGAGTATGCCCCCCCAAGGCTAAGAGAAGCTCCCTCAGGCGCACTTGGCTTACCAGCAAAGAAAAATAGTAATTACACTTACCTGGTAATTGTAGTTCCTTGAGAGACGACAGCTTAGTCCTCCACGTATGGGTTGTGCACCTCCTCCTGCAGCATGAAGACTGGACCAATCAAATTTCAGTATCACTGGAAACAGCATCCTGGCCATCTCATCCACCCCAGTGAACTACTGTCAAAGCAAACTCAAAGAAATAGCTAACCTTTAAGCAGAGAAACCATTAGTAGAATAGTGACCTTTTACTTCTTTTTTTTTTTTCAACATAGTAGTCAATTGAAACAGACCCAAAGAGAAGGCCCCGCGCCTGCCGCAGCATAAGCAGCCAAAGAAAGAAAAAGAAAAGGAAACAATGGACACACTCACCTGTGAATAGCGACATCTGAACCAAAGGCGTGCCGAGCCAAAACACCAGAGGGAGGGCAGGAGGACTAAGCTGTCGTCTCTCAAGGAACTACAATTACCAGGTAAGTGTAATTACTATTTCCTTATCGTTCCTCCAGCTTAGTCCTCCACATATGGGATGTAACAAAGCAGACTAACGGGCAGGATTATTCCAGCCGGCACGCAACACCGCGGAACCAAACCCGGCATCGCCCGCCGCCAAAACATCATGGCAATAGTGCTTACTGAAAGTGTGCAGAGAAGACCACGTGGCCGCCTTACAGATCTCCACCAGCGAAACCAAGCTAAACTCCGCCCAAGACGCCGCATGTGCTCTGGTAGAGTGAGCCCGCAGACCGACGGGCGGCACCCGACCGTGCAACAGATAGGCCGAGCCAATCGTTTCTTTAATCCACCGAGCAATGGAAGCTTTTGCCGCCACCTCACCTTTCCGAGGCCCCCCAAAGAGAATAAACAAACGATCCGATTTGCGGAAAGCGCTGGTGACTTTCAAATAGCGACGCAAAACTCTCTTAAGGTCCAAGCGACTAAAACCACGATCGGAACCCTGCTCCCCCGACGCGGGAAACACTGGAAGCGACACCACCTGATTCAAATGAAAGGAAGAAGACACCTTAGGCAAAAATGAAGGCACTGGGCGGAGCACCACCTTTTGATCGGAGAAAGAAAGGAAGGGCTCCCTGCAAGAAAGAGCCTGAAGCTCAGAAATGCGTCGAGCCGAGCAAATCGCCACTAAGAACACCGTCTTAAGGGTCAGATCCTTCACCGAACTCCGAGAGAGAGGCTCAAAGGGAGCCGCACTGAGAGCATGCAAGACTAAGTTGAGATCCCACGAAGGGACAGAAATCCGGCGAGCCGGACGCAGCCGAGAAACGGCCCTCAAGAAACGTACCACATCAGCATGGGCACCGAGCGCTACGCCCTGAATTTTACCTCTGTAGCAGGAAAGCGCCGCCAACTGCACCCGTAAGGAACTGGCGGCCAATCCTTTGGCAAACCCGTCTTGCAAAAAATCCAACAGCACCAGGAGAGAAGCCGTAGCCGCTCGAACCTGACGCCGGGAACACCAATCCACAAAAATACGCCATACTCGGACATAAGCTAGCGAAGTGGACCTCTTACGTGCTTGAAGCAAAGTCGCTACGACCGCTTTCGAATAACCCTTCTTCCTTAGCCGCGCCCTTTCAATAGCCAGGCCGTAAGAGAGAATCTCCCCACTTGCGGCATGCGAAGAGGACTCTGACACAACAGATCCGGAGCCAGGGGAAGGCGCCACGGGGATCCGTCCACCAACCGCATCAGATCGGCATACCAGGGACGACGGGGCCAATCCGGTGCTATCAACAGCACCCGACCCCGGTGAGACTCGATACGCTGAATCACGCGCCCGAGAAGCGGCCACGGTGGAAAGACATAAAGAAGGCCCCTCGAGGGCCAGACAGAGCATCGATGCCTTCCGACATCGGTTCCCTCCGACGACTGAAGAACCGAGCCGCCTTCGCAGACCGGAACGTGGCCATCAGATCCATAACTGGCTGACCCCAACGCAGAACCACCTGCTCGAACACTTTGGGATTGAGCTCCCACTCGCCGGCGTCCACCTGAACTCTGCTGAGAAATCCGCCGTCACGTTGTCCTTCCCGGCAATGTGTGCTGCCGATATGGTCTGTAGCCTGGGCTCTACCCATTCGAACAGCGTCCGGGCTTCCATCTCCATGCCCAAGCTTCCGGTGCCGCCCTGCCGATTTATGTACGCCACGGTCGCAGCGTTGTCGGAGAGAACCCGCACCGCTCGGTGCGATAATTGGGTCTCGAAGCTTTGCAACGCCAACCGGACGGCCCGAAGCTCCAAGCGGTTGATCGACCAACCGCTCTCCTCCGGAGACCAGAGACCCTGAGTCACTTGAGCGCCGCAGTGTGCGCCCCAGCACGTCAGACAGGCATCCGTCAACAGCGGAATCCAGTCCGGCTGCTCCAAGGGCATCCCTGCGCGGAGCGAGGCCGGCCGAAGCCATCATTTCAAGTCCCGACGCACTCCCGGCGGGCAGCGAAGACGTTTGTTCAGGGAATCGGACTGATTGGACCAGCGACGTAGCAAGGCCCTCTGGAGCGACCGCATGTGGAACCGAGCCCAAGGTACCACTCTAAGGATGCCGCCATCGTTCCCAGCAACTGAAGGTAGTGCCAAGCCGACGGAGCTGGGACTTGACGAAACCGGTGTACGAGAGTCCGGAGACCCACCACCCCGCGGTCGGGAAGAAAAACGAAACCCCTGTGAGTATCGAAGAGCACCCCCAAATATTCGAGAGACTGCGTCGGAACCAAATGGCTCTTGTGCGGGTTGACTACCCAGCCAAGAGACTGCAGTAGGCCTACAACTTGCGCTGTCGCCGACAAGCTCTCCGAGCGAGATTTTCCTCGAATCAACCAATCGTCCAGATAGGGATGAACCAGCACCCCTTTCTTGCGCAACGCCGCTGCCACGACCACCATGATTTTGGTGAACACTCGAGGAGCGGTTGCGAGGCCGAAGGGCAAAGCTTGGAACTGGAAGTGACCCCACGGCAGAGCGAATCGGAGATACCGCTGATGTGCCTCCCGAATAGGAATATGGAGATAAGCCTCTGTGAGGTCGAGCGAGGTGAGAAACTCGCCCCTGCGGACGGCAACAAGCACGGATCGTAGGGTTTCCATCCGAAAGTGCGGCACCCGCAGGCAGCGATTCACCCCTTTGAGATCTAAAATGGGACGAAGAGCCCCATCCTTCTTTGGCACCACGAAATAAATGGAATACCTCCCGAGACCATATTCCGCCGGAGGCACGGGAACCACCGCTCCCAGCCGAAGCAGGCGATCGAGGGTTTGTCGGACTTGAGCAGTCTTCCGAGCTCCTCGGCAGGGAGACGCCACAAAGGAATCGAGCACGGGTCTGGCCAAGTCTAGGGCATACCCGTCCCGAACGATCTCCAAAACCCATTGATCGGAAGTTATCTGGGCCCAAGCAGAGAGAAAGTGTCAAAGACGCCCTCCGATTGCTGGGATCTCCGCCTGGACCCGCTGCCCTTCATTGGGACTTGCGGGCGGTTGTAGGGGCTGCGGCTGCGAATCCTCTACTGGCTCCCCGAAAGCCCCGAAAGCTCGAAGTCCTCGAGACATACCTACCTCGCTGAAACCCCCCAGAGCGGGGTGACCGAAACCTACGAAATTCCCGAGACTGACCCCGAGGGGCAGAAAGGAACTTCCCTCTCTTGGGACGATCCTCCGGCAAGCGACCGCCCTTGGATTCCCCCAAATCCTTGACCAACCTGTCAAGATCTTCACCGAACAGCAGCTTACCCTTAAAAGGCAACTTGCCTAGCCGCGATTTCGAAGAACCATCCGCCGCCCAATTCTTTAACCAAAGGGCTCTGCGCGTAGCTACCAAGGAAGCCATGCTATTGGATAGCGCCCTGATAAGGTCATAGTGTACATCCGCCAAATACGCCGAACCTGATTCCAAGTGCTGGAGCTCACTTAAGTCCTCGGCTTCCAAGGCCGGCGCCTGTCGGAGCTGCTGAACCCAGCGAAGGCAGGCCCGAGCAACCCATGCTCCACAAACGGAGGCCTGCAACGCAACCGCGTCCGCCTCAAAGGACTGTTTCAAGAGACCATCCATTTTCCTGTCCTGCGGCTCCCTCAATGCCGCACTACCTTCCACAGGGATCGTGGTCTTCTTAGTCACAGCCGAAACCGCTGCATCTACTTTAGGAGAGCGGAACCGCTCGAGGTCTTTGTCTGCCATAGGATACAGCTTGCGCATGACTTTCACCCCCTTGAGACCAGATTCAGGGGTATCCCACTCTGCTTGAATCATCTGATCGATTACCCTGTGAATGGGGAAAACCACCTGAGTTTGACGCACCGCTTGAATGATAGGGTCGGCACCGTCAGATTCCTCGGCCGGCGGCGCAAGAGCCAAGCCGAGAGTTTGAAGCGCTTCAGCAACGAGCGCGGGCAACTCCTCCCGGCGAAACACACAAATAATCTTAGCCTGATCCTCTGGCTCAGGGAGTTTGCCTTCCTCTAAGGCCTCCCCATCCGCTTCCAGGTCCAACTCCGGATCCTCGCCCTCTGGCCAATCCGCCTCAGACTGAAAGGGTTCGTGCAAATGCTGTCGTTTGGGCGCTTTGGCACTGGATAACGCACTCACCGTTGCAGAAGATTGCGCAGCCGCCACTGGAACAGGAAGGGAACCAACGCCCATGCACTGGCGCCTACGACAGAACACCTGATGCATCAGCAAAATGAAATCGGGAGAAAAATCCTCCAAGGGCAAAGCACCGCCGAGATCTGCCTGCTCCCCTGCGCCCAAAGGCACCGCAGAAGCCACCCCCGATGGTCCCTCCAGGGGGGATTCCAACTCCACAGCGTCGGAACCTGGCTGAGAAGCAGCAGCCAAGGAACTCTCCAGGCGCTGCTCCATAGTGAGGGATACAGAGGCACAGCGGTGACAGACGCCTGTCTCCGTTGCAGCGCCCCTCCGAGACCCACAAATAACACAGAGAGATCCCGCTGGCATGGAACCGCACCCCGCAGATCCGCAAGCGTAAGCAAGGGACCCCTGAAATCAGAAGGAAAGGCTGGCACTGTCCCAGAAGAACCAGTACACAAGTTGGGATGTGGGCAGCTACCAGGAGACAGAGGATAATGCCTACTCTAAATAATGCCTCAGCCAGCTGTTTTTATTGGGCACTGTGGGGAATTGAACCCCTGATCCCTGCACCACTGGTCAGAGTCTTAACCATTGTGCTGTGGCTCTGCTCTGCAATGTAGCCCTTTTTTTTTTTTTTTTTTATTATGGCAATTTATTATGCCTTTGCCAAGAATGGCTTGCCCATATGCTGCATAGAGCCAAAAATAGCAGCGGAGTTGAAGACAGCCCTCTCCACAAGAAGGAAGACTGGGAAGTAACAGCGACCCCCCCCCCCCCCCCGAGGAACCGCCAAACTCCTAGGAAAACAAAATAAAGAAATAAAAGAAACTAAGAGTAAACAAAGCAAAATAACCGGAGATACTTTCTGCGCTGATCCCGTCTACGGGGAAAAAGAAACAGCCGCGTGTGCAGCACACTGAAGGCACCGCGGCTCACAAAATGGCCGCGGCAGGGAAGAAATTTTGGCGCGCTTTGCTCGGCGCCGGGAAGACCGCCTGGCTGAAGAACCAACACCGCAGCCGGCCTCCCCCACACCCGCAGCTCGAGTGACCCGGGACCAGCACGAAGAAAATAAAAGAATACCGACGAACAAGCAGAGGCGAGGAAGCTCCGCACAGACACAGCGTTTGCACTGCACTCTGCCGCCCGAACACACCGGCACTTCCCCAGCGCACTCCTTACCTCTCTCGGTGGTGTGCTGCTGTACAGCCGCCGCAGGAGCTCTGCCCCGAATAGCCCTGGGGCAGAGATCCTAAAAGATAACTAGGACAGAGCAATTAAAATAAGCGGCTTAGGCTGGGCAGGAGAGAGACCTCCCTCGGGTCCCCCCCCCCCCACGGAGTGCCGATTAGAAATTTAAATTTAAAGAAACAGGTACCCCCTAATATAACAAATCAAAATAAGCCCTAATAGGACTAAAAAATAACCAACAAAAAGGTTAGCTATAGCCTAAAGATCTAACTGACCAACTAGTGAGCCCAGCCCGGCTCACTCACGTCTTCCTGCTGCATGAAGACTGGACACACTGGGGTGGATGAGATGGCCAGGATGCGGTTTCCAGTGATACTGAAATTTGATTGGTCCAGTCTTCATGCTGCAGGAGGAGGTGCACAACCCATACGTGGAGGACTAAGCTGGAGGAACGATAAGGAAAAGCATGCCTGTCCATTGGCCCCACCAGGACTCCCAATGAGGCAGCAGAGGAACCGTCCTTCACAGTACCTTTATTCCTACACTTTCCCATAGTACTAAGCATCCAAACACTTTCGGGACCGTTCTACTCTGTCACCTCTGCGCTCTTAGGCAACTGTCGGCTTTCGCCTATAAAGCTGAGGGGAGATATGATAGAGATCTATAAAATCCTGAGTGGAATGGAACGGATTGTTTACTCTTTCAAAAAGTACATCATGAGGTTACCAAGTAGTAGATTTAAAACAAAATAGGAGAAAATGTTTTGCCTCTCAACCTATAATTAGCTTTGGAACCCATTGTCAGAGGGCATGATAAAAGCAGGTAGTGCAGCCGAGTTTAAAAAAAGGTTTGAACAAATCTCTAAAGGAAAAGTCCATAAACCATTACTAAGGAAGACCAAGAGAAAAACTCTGCTTATTGCTAGGGATAAGTAGCATGGAACTGGCTACTTTTGGGATATGGCAGATACTTGAGACCTGGATTGGCTACTGTTAGAAAAAGGATACTGGGCTTAATAGACCTTTGGTTTGACCCAGCATGGCGGTTCTTATGTCTTTAAATATTTATAAATACTGCTGCCATAAACAAAATTATGTTTTCTTAACTCAATCCCTGCAAAAATGTCTCAATCGGTATAAAAAAGGGCAACAATTCTTATCTGAATTAGTTTCCTAAATCTGCAAATGAATTCCAAGGTGTCAAGAACAAAATTTGTTGTTCTGACTATCCACTTCTAAGTGTTCTGGAAATCTGCAACCCCGCATTTTACAGTGAGAACACCAAATCTGATAAAGAGTAGTTACTCACCTGTAACAGGTGTTCTCCAGGAGCAGCAGGAATCAGTCCTCACTTATGGGTGACATCGGCGCCAATGGAGCCCCCGTGCGGAGCATTTCCCCAGCTTTCTATGAAAGCCTTTGGGAATACTGCACGCATGCGCGGTCCCCTTCCCGCCTAAAGGTGTCATCTTGCTTTGTCAAATGACATAGCAAAAAAATAGCACACAAAAATGAAAAAATTAACTATGTACAACTGCAACTCCCAGGGGAGGAGGGAGGGTTGTGAGGACTGATTCCTGCTGCTCCTGGAGAACACCTGTTACAGGTGAGTAACTACTCTTTCTCCAGGACCAAGCAGGAAGTCAGTCCTCAATTATGGGACTCCCCAGCTTCAGGCTACCAGGGACCCAGAGCTGAAAAATGAGCTCCCTCTAGCCGCAGCATCAGAGAAAGGATTTCACTGAAACATACCCCCACCGGTGGCCCAACCAGAGGGCTGGAGGGTAGGAGTTGCCCAAACCTCAAAGAGATTCTGGAGCACTGCCTGACCGAAAGCACTGACCCTGCAGGACTCCCTCTCCAGGCAGTAATGGGCTGCAAAAGTCTGGCTTGAGGACCAAGTTGCAGTCCTGCAGATGTCTGCCAATGGTACAGAGCGGAGATGAGCTACTGAGGCAGCCATTGCCCTGACACGGTGGGCCGTGACCCGACCCTGCAAAGGAAGGTCAGCTGTCCTGTAAGCCCAGGTGATACAGTCAGCCACCCAGATGGACAAGGTACGCTTGGACACAGGTACCCCCAAGTTATTGGGGTCAAAAGATACGAAGAGCTGAGTAGCCCTCCTATGCCCCTGCGTACGCTCAAGGTAGAAGGATAAGGCCCTCCTACAGTCCAGGGTATGCAGGACTGTCTCAGCAGGGCTGGCATGGGGCCTAGGGAAGAATGTTGGAAGAACCACCTTCTGGTTGAGATGGAAAGAGGAGACAACCTTGGGGAGGAACTTAGGATGAGTCCTAAGGACTACCCTGTTCCTATAGAAGCGAGTGTATGGCCTGTCACAGACCAGGGCTCGAAGTTCACTCACTCGCCTGGCCGAGGTCAAGGCCACTAGGAATAGAGTCTTCCAGGATAGGAAGCGTAAAGGGCATGTAGCCATAGGTTCAAAAGGTGGGCGAGTAAGTTGCTGCAAGACCACATTCAACTCCCACTCAGGGGCTGGTGGACGGAGAGGAGGCTTGAGCAGTAGCAAGCCTCTGAGAAATCTGGACACCAAGGAGTGAACTGACAAAGTGTGTCCCTCCACCAGAGAGTGATGAGCTGCCAGAGCAGAGAAGTGGACCCGAACAGAATTGGACTTAAGGCCCTGATTGGACAAGTGCAGTAGGTACTGGAGCACTACTGGCACAGTACAGGTGAAAGGATCTTCCTTGCGTTGCTGACATCACAAGGAGAACCTTCTCCACTTTAGAGCATATGTTTTCCTGGTGGATTGCTTTCTAGAGGCCAAGACCACCTCTTCCACTTCCTGAGGTAGGCCCCAGGGAGCCAAGACTACCCTTGCAGCCTCCATGCCATCAGATGGAGAGATTTTAGATTGGGATGCAGAAGGGAACCCTGATCCTGAGATAGAAGGTCGGGTTGGAATCCCAGAGGCATGGGTGTCTCCACTGCCAGTTGAAGTAGCAGGGGGAACCAGGGCTGCCTCGGCCACCTGGGAGCAACCAGAAGTACTGAGGCCTTGTCCCTGAGAATCTTGAACAAGGTTCGGGCCACCAGAGGTGTGGGAGGAAACGCATAGAGCAGGCCCTAGAACCAAGAAATCAGGAAGGCATCCGCCGCCACCCTTAGGGGATGCGGTTGCCTGGAACAAAACCTGGGCAGTTGGTGATTCAGGGGACTGGCAAAGAGATCCATGGAGGGAAGTCCCCATTTTAGGAAAATCTGCTGAACCACCAAAGGGTGCAGCTTCCACTCGTGGGGCTGCAGAATTCTGCTTAAGCGGTCTGCCAGAAAGTTCTCCTGGCCAGGAAGATACACAGCCCTCAGCAACATTTGGTGCCTGAGGGCAAAAGAGCAAAGGGCCTGTGCTTCCTGGCATAGAGGCCTGGAGCCAGTGCCACCCTGTTTGTTCACATAGAACATGGTTACTTGGTTGTCCGTCTGAACTAGAACAGACTGGTGGGCCAAAGAGTAAGAAAAAGCAATGAGGGCTAAGCGAATAGCCCGCAGTTCCAGTAGGTTGATCTGTTGCAGGGCATCCCATGGGGACCAGAGGCCTTGGGTGCAGCTCCCTTGACAGTGTGCACCCCAGCCCTGCAAGGAGGCATCGGTTGTCAACACCACTGTGGGGGCAGCTACCTGAAAAGGCACCCCCTGCAGCAAGTTGGGGGGTGTAGCCACCACTGAAGCGAATCCAGGAAAGGTTTGGATACCCTTACTTTGTCTGCTAGGCTCCCTGTGGCCTGCCTCCACTGAGTTCTGAGGAACCACTGTGCAGGCCTCATGTGGAGGCGGGCATTGGGGGTCACATGCACAGTCGATGCCATGTGCCCCAGGAGCTGCAGACAGAGTCTGGCAGGAACCCTCGGCAGACTGAGAAACTGGGATGCCAACTCCATGAGCCTTTGAGCTCTGTCCTCTGGCAAGTAAGCCCTTGCTTGCAGAGAGTCCAGCCGTGCTCCTATGAACTCGAGGTTCTGGGAGGGGAGCAAAGTGGACTTTGCGAAGTTTATGACAAAGCCTAGGTCTTGAAGGAGTGACACAGTCCTGAAGGTGGCCTGCCTGGCCTCCTGATAGGTCCGACCCCGGATGAGCCAGTCGTCCAGATAGGGGAAGACAAATATCCCCTGAGTCCTCAAGTAGGCCGCCACCACAGCTAGGCACTTTGTAAAGACCCGTGGGGCGGAAGTGAGGCCAAAAGGCAGCACCCTGTACTGGTAATGGTTTCCTCCCACCAAGAACCTGAGGTACGTTCTGTGGTCTCGATGAATGAGGATGTGAATGTACGCATCCTTCAGATCTAAGGAGCATAGCCAATCTCCCTGCTGGAGGTAGGGCAGAAGTGTTCCAAGAGTAAGCATCTTGAACTTTTCTTTCTCCAAGAACTTGTTGAGGTTTCTGAGATCTAGGATAGGCCTTAGGCCTCCTGTTCTCTTTGGCACCAGAAAATACCTGGAGTAGAACCCCTGCCCTTGCAGGCGAGGAGGTACAGGCTCCACCGCCTTGTCCAGAAGCAGACCCTGAAGTTCTTGGAGGAGGAGGGTGGTGTGCAGGAGAGGCCTCAGAGGTTCTCCTGGAAAGTAGACAGGAGGTAGCTGTTGGAAATGAAGCATATAGCCTTGGTGAATGATGCTTAAGACCCAAGCATCCCCTGTAATGGGTGGCCACCGGTGGGCAAACAGGGCTAAGCGACCTCTTGTGCAGGGATGGGACAGCAGGGACGGAGAGGCTATGCCTTGGGAGTCAAAAACCTCCTCCCTGCTGGGTAGGAGCAGGAGCAAGAGGCTTGGGGGTCTTCTGCCTACGGGGCCCATGTCGCTGCCCCTTGGCCTGCTGCCCCTGAGGGGGAGCTGGGGAGGCCTGGTATTGAGGGAAAGGTTTGTAGGCAGATACTTTCTCGGGTAGAAGGGCTTTTTACCCGAGCCCTTCTTTTTGTGAGAAGGGGCACAAGTCTTTCTGGACAGCCTAGTCCTGGTCAGGTGCTCGGTTTCAAGCTCAGCCGCCTTCTCGGCCATGGGTTTGCCAAAAAGGTTCTCACCTCGGCAAGGGACATCGACCAACTTGTCCTGTACCCAAGGCTCGAGGTCCGATGACTGTAGCCATGCCTGGCGTTGGACCGCGATGCCAGCGGCCACCACACGAGCCGAAGCCTCGAAGCCATCGTAGGCCGCTCGGGACATGAATTTGGAACAGTCCCGGATTCCTGAAGACAAAGACTGGAACCTCTGCAAAGGATCCCTGGAGAGGCCAGCAGAGAACCCGGCAAGCTCCTTTGCCAGGTCTCGGAGGAACATGCCCATGTACAGCTGGTATGACTGACTGGACATGGCAAGCAAGCATCGAGCCCTGGAAGCACTTTCTGCCGAAAGCATCCAGGTTCCAGGCCTCCCTGCCGGGGAGCACCGCGGAGTGCATCTCCTGGCTCTTCAGATGATGCATGGCCGATTCCACCACCATGGAATGGTGCGGCAGCTGCGCCTTTTGGAAGCCAGGGCTCTTACGGAGTCGATAAATGGAATCAACTCGCTTGCTCAAGACCGGCGCCGAGGCCGGTGTCTCCCACATCCGGAAGAACCGCCGTTCCAGCATCGGAGGAACCGGTACAGTAAAGGCCTCCTTCGGAGGAGAGTCAAACTGGAGGTCCTCGAGCTCCTCGGCTCGAGGCTCCTTCTCGGGGTCCGCGGGAATCACCAAGGCCTTGGCCATGTCCCGCACGAACTCCGAGAACCGGGTGTCCTCCGGAGGGGACCTACTCCGGGGCTCGGACTGCGGTGAGTCCGACGGGATGCACAGAGTCCGGAAGGTATCAGGGGACTCCTCATCCTCCGTCTCCCAGGCTGACTCATCCGAAGAGTCGTCGAGGGGCTCCGACCGCGTGGGTCGAGGTGGCACCCGCCCCGACGCCAAAGGCACCGGCGTCGATGCCCTCAGTTTCGAGCAGGAGGTCGAGGGAGACCGTGACCGAGGATGACCTCGAGCCTTTATGGTCTCGAGTATCGGCTCGGTCTCCGGGGTCGACATCGACGTCGATGTCCCAGTGGTCGGGGCAGATGCACCAGAGAGGCTGGCCATCAGTACCCGCTGCTGCTCCATGAAGGCAGACAATCTGCACTCCAAGGCTGTCAGCCTGAGTCCAAGCTCAGGAGACTCAGCAGCCACTGACTCGGGCCCCGGCAGTGCCGGGCCCGACGTTGGCTCCCTCGGAGAAGAGTCCACGAGGACTACAGGACTTACGTGTCCGATGGTCTCCGGTTCTACACGAGGTACTTTGGCTTCTCCTGCTCCAAAGGCCTGGGACGGCGGTTGGGGGTCTTAGACCTGGCCCTCGAGGAACCAGGGACCTCTTCAGATGCCGCCCTCGCGAGCCGTTTCTTCCTCTTGCGTTCACGGTCGGGGGACCCCCTGTCCGAGGAACCCCGGCGATGCTCGGGGTCAGACTCCCGAGACGTCGAGGCCTCAGACGAGGTCCGGGCCCGGCCGGAGGCAGAATCCGAAAAAATCCTTTCCTTCTGGTGCTGACGGCTTCAAAGTGCCTTGGTGGACATTTTGACACATGGGCCACAGATCATGGGATCATGATCTGGGCCGAGGCACCGAAGGCAGCAGTCGTGTGTGTCGGTGAGACACATTAGTTTCTTGCACCGATCACACTTCTTGAAACCACTGGAAGCCATCGGGGAAAAAAGAGCCCCCGCGAGGTCAAAAGACCGGCCTTCCAGGGAAAAACAGAAAAAAGGGCGCGAACGCCAGCCACGAAGGGCAAAAAACGAAAAATAGAGAACAGGCTCAATACCGGTGTACCGAACCTGGCGGGAAGGGGAACTGGCGTCGAACTCGGAGAAAAAGGCGAAGAAATCTTCGAAAAAACATCAAGTTTTCCCGGGTGACTAGGACAAACGTCCGAAGGGCTCCAAGGAAAAAGAGAGACTGAGCAAGATGGCACCTTTAGGCGGGAAGGGGACCGCGCATGCGTGTAGTATTCCCAAAGGTTTTCATAGAAAGCTGGGGAAATGATCCGCACGGGGGCTCCATCGGCGCCGATGTCACCCATAAGTGAGGACTGACTTCCTGCTTGGTCCTGGAGAAAGCGTAGTTACTCACCTGTAATAGGGTGTTCTCCAGGGACAGCGGGAATCAGTCCTCACATATGGGTGACGTCGGCACCAACGGAGCCCGCGCAGAGCATTTCCCCAACTTTCAAAGAAAGCCTTTGGGAATGCCACCACGCATGCGTGGTCTCCTTCACGCCCAAGGGTGCCATCTTGATCAGTCAGATAATATAGCTCAGGCAAAAGCAAAAAAATTCCAAGGACAGTGGGCAGCTCCAAGGGGAGATTGGTGGGTTGAGGACTGATTCCTGCTGTCCCTGGAGAACACCTGCTACAGGTGAGTAACTAAACTTTCTCCAGGAACAAGCAGGAAGTCAGTCTTCACATATGGGAATCCATAGCTACAGGTTATCGAGGACCTGTATAAAAAAGCCACGCTGAGCCGTGAGCAATCACTGGTAACCGAAGACAGCATGAGGACCCCTGGTCCCCGGGAAGACCAAGCTTCCGGTAGTCACAGAAGAAGGGACGGAGGACAGGAGCTGCTTAAACCCCGAATAGATTACAGAGTACAGCCTGGCCGAAGGCAGCATCCCAACAGGACCCTCTCCAGGCAGTAACGTGTCGCAAAGGTGTTAGCCAAAGACCAGGTTGCGGCTCGGCAGATGTCTGCAAGCGGCACGAAACACAGATGGGCCACTGACGCCACCCCCGCATGAACCCTGTGCGCTGTGACTTGGCGGTCCAGGGGCAGCCAGGTCTGCTGCTGTTTGCTACTGCTACTGCTATTGTGTTTTATTGTTTGCTCTGCTGTCCACTGATCCTCTGTCCTCTCCTCAGGTCCTGTTGTGCTGCCTCCTCCCTATGGTCTCCAGCCACTTGTTCCACCTCCCGGAAGTGACGCGGACGCATGCAACGCGTCCGCGCCAAAGTCCAGGTACCCTGCTGTATTTGAGAGACATCGGGGCACCATTCCGCGCTGCGGGCGCACACACAAGGAGCAGGTCCTGCTCCTTGGGCGAGCTCCTTGGGGCACCTCTCACTTCCCTCCCGGTCAGTTTCTTCTTCGTGAGCAGACCCGCCTGGCCCTCACTGTATCTCTTCTCTTGCTTCTCTCCTCAGCGTTCTGTCTGCCACGCACCACCCGAGCTGCCCCTGTACTCCCATTTCTCTCCTTCCCCGCCGCTTGAACGTATCCTATGGCCTCCATCCCGGTCTTCTGGGGGCACCGTCCCCTAAGTGCCCTCTCATTTCCACCGAGGACTTGTACCCGGAACATGAGTAACCTTTTAGCCTGTCCTATTGTCCATTCTTCTCCCACACTATCACCTCGGCCTGTCTCTTCTTTATTGACTCTTTCTTTTGCCCTCCTGAACTGCAGGTCCCTCCGCGCTAAAACCCCTTTGATTCATGATCTACTGTTACAATACTCCCTCGACGCTCTGTTTCTTACCGAAACTTGGCTCCGCGAGGGCGAAGATGGTGTTCTTCATCGCTGTCTTCCCCCTGGCTACTCTGCCCTACATGTCCCCTGTCTCCACCGGACCGGTGGTGGTGTGGCCATTATCTACTGGTCCTCTCTCCCTGTCTCACTTGTCTCCCACCAGCCCCGCTATCCTGAGGCCCTGTTGGTGCGTTTGGGGACCTCCACTCCTGTATTCTTCCTTCTTCTTTATGCCCCACTCTCTATGCGCCCTGACCTCTGGGAGTCTCTTCTCCTCACCCTTTCTGAGACATCCCTTCTCTCTCCGCACCTGGCTATTCTCGGCGACTTCAACGCCCACTTGCTCTCTCAAGCTCGTCCTCGTGGTAAGGTCCTCGGGTCACTTTTCACCAACCTCGATTTGATTCAACACGTAGATTGTCCAACTCATTCTTCCGGCCATACCCTCAACCTTATCCTTACCTTTTCCCCATCCCCTATATTCCATCTGATATCTCGTCCAATCCTCTGCCCTGGTCCGATCATCACTGTCTGTTCTCTTTCTCTCTTCCGCCCCTTCAAGCTTCCGGCTCACCTGCTGTTGCTACCTCTTCTGGGACTCTCAGACGGCATCTTACGCCTCTCACCTTACAAGCCTTCCCCCCCCCGGCCGATTCTCTCCCCCCCCCCTGAATTTTTCTCCCTTGCTGTGGACCAGCAGGTCGATTCCTGGTCCTCTATCCTCACTGATACCCTCGATACTCTAGCTCCTCTCCGTCCCACCCCTTGCCATTCTATGTCCCATCACCCCTTGCCATTCTATGTCCCATCACCCCTGGTATCATTCGGGTCTTTACCTCCAGCATACCCACCTCAGACGCGCTGAGCAGCGTTGGCGCAAACACCCCTCTGACGTCGCTCTAGCCTCCTTTCGTTGTGAGCAACATCGCTACCGCATCATGATTACCAAGGCCAAAAGGACCCATTTCTCAGACCTCATTTTCCTCCTCCTCTAGCTCCTCTCGTCGCCTGTATCAGGTACTCCACTCATCTTCCCCCTTCGGTCTTTCCCTCCTCATCTGCACTTCCTCCAACTGCTCCTAGTCCAACAAGCCTCGCATCCTTTTTTGTGGACAAGATCCAGTCTCTCCGCTCTTCCTTTCCCTACTGTCCCTCTCCTCTTCCCCCCCCCCCTTCCCTCCCCTTCTGCTCCCCCTACCATTCCTTCCCCTCCTTCCTCCAGTGCTTTTCCCCACACTTGGCACTCCTTCCATCTCGTCACCTCCGCTGAGCTCCTTAAGGTGATCTCCTCATCTCATAAAACAACCTGTCTCCTCGACCCCCTTCCCTCCACCTGGCTCCTCGATCCCTCTCTCCAACTTCTCCCGCTTATCCTGGCCATAATCAACTCTAGCCTTACCTCTGGCAGCTTTCCCACCCGTTGGAAACATGCCATGGTCCGCCCTCTTGAAGAAACCTACCCTTGACCCTAGTCTTCCCACTAACTGGCGGCCTGTCTCGAACCTCCCCTTTCTTTCCAAAGTTCTTGAAAAGTTGGTTTTCACTCAGCTCTCAGAACATCTCGACACTATCCTCTCTCTTCACTCCCGTCAATCTGGCTTTAGGTCTGGTCACAGCACGGAAACTATACTTCTTGCCCTTCTCAGTGAACTCCACCGCTCTCACGACTGGGGTGACCTATCTATCGCCGTCTCTCTGGACCTCTCCGCCGCCTTTGACGTTATCGACCACCGTGCTCTCCTCACCCGCCTGTCCGACTTTAGTATCCGAGGCACTGTGTTGCGCTGGTTTTGGTCTTTTCTTTCACTCCGTTCCTTCGCTGTCCACTCAGGTCCTGCCATTTCTTCTTTTTTTTTTTTTTTATTTATGAGAATTTTCAGCTTATACAATAAGATTTAAAATTTAAGGCAAAAAAAAAAAAAAAAAAAACTTACCAGTAAATAATTTACAGTAAGATAAGCATTGAAAAGAAACCAGCCCACATCTCGGGGAGACATGCATACAATTAATATAGAACAACAACAGTAAAGAAAACAAGGCTAGAACAACGCTCCAATGGAGAGAAATCCATAGCCAATAAACAGCCCATTGAGATACCTCCATTCCCAGGACGAAACTCAAAGAAAACCAATATAAAATGGAAAGTCAATGAGCCCCCTCCTTAGCCAGGATCCACTTCTCCAAATCTGGAGGAGATAAGAAAACAAATCTTTCATAACCAATAGTGATACAACATTTACAAGGATATCTTAGAAAAAAGGTTGCCCCTAGAGCAAGAATTCTTGCCTTAAACACAAGAAAAGCTTTTCGACGTAATTGGGTAGAGCATGAGACATCAGGAAAAATAGACACCTGGTCCCCACAAAATTTTGTACCTTTTTTCCTAAAATAGGCTTTAAGAATGGTGGCCTTGTCTTCCTCAGAAGACAAAGTCACCAGTAACGTAGCCCTAGAGGAAATATCATCTTGTGTTTCCTCTAAAAATGCTGTCAAATTAAACTTATCCGTGTTCAAAGAAGAAGCCACTTCCTCTTCCACCGCAGTAGACAAAACTTTGGTAGAAAGATAGTAACACTTAACAATAGAAAACGACTCAGCTTGTGGGAGAAGGGCATCCTTCAAGAACTTTCTGAACAAAATTAAAGGGGACAATAAAGAACAGGAAAATTAAGCAGCCTTAAATTCTTACTCCAAGAAAGATTCTCCATATTCTCAAGTTTTTGATGTAAAAGAGCACTATCTTTCACATTAGACACATGAAAATCAGAACAGGACTTAACCTGAGATTCCATTGTAGAAACCCTAGAACTCAAGGCCCCAACCTGAGAATCCAGAGACTGAAATTTAACTACAGCGTCCTTAGTAAATTGGCAAAGTGAAGGAACAGTCTCCGCAAGAATTTTTTCAGTACATGAAACAACCTGCCAAATATCCAGAAGTGAGATGTTGGAAACCTGCGAGTCCTTAGATAGAGCAGCAGGCTCTTTCCACAAGACCACTGTGGGGAGCTCACCGTCCCGTCGAGGACTCATAACAGGAGCAGGCGCATCAGACAGTTCCAAAAACCCCGGGGGAAGCGGAGGAGTTCGCTCGATTGAGCTTAAACTCGCTCCCTCTGCTGAGGGATTGAGAGGCACAGTACCAGAGTTAACAACCCGCGGTGTGGAAACCACATGTTTTTCTATAGCACCTACTTGAGAATCATCTGAAGGAAGTTTCTTCTTTCGTTTCCCGCCAGGCATCTCCACTGCTACCAGCTCCTTAGCTCCTCCGGTGCTCCTAAGGGGCTCACAAGGGGCGTGAGATGCCCCTTTGGACACGCCCCTTAGGAAACGCCCACCAAAAGCGCTGACAGCTGCGCCGTAGGAAACGCCAAAAAAAATATATCGAGGCAGGTAGATGACGTCAGCTGGCCACACAGGTGGAGGAACTCAGACCGGCACTCTCACCCTCCGTGGGAAACAGGACTGCAAGGTAAACGCTCCCGATTACAGCACACTGCAAGAATCTTATATCGAGGCAGGTAGATGACGTCAGCTGGCCACATAGGTGGAGGAACTCAGACCGGCACTCTCACCCTCCGTGGGAAACAGGACTGCAAGGTATACGCTCCCCAGGTCCTGCCATTTCTACCTCTTTCCCTCTGCACTGTGGTGTTCCGCAAGGTTCTATCCTTGCCCCCCTACTCTTTAATATCTTCCTCGCCCCACTTGCCCTCCTCATTCAACAGTCCGGTATTTCCTCCTATTTTTACACTGACGATATTCTTCTCATTCATCACACCAGCTCTGTTTCCCCGGATCTCTCTGCTCTCAATGCCTGCCTTGACCTTGTTGCCTCCTGGTTCTCCGATAATTTCCTCTGTGTCAATCCTTCTAAGTCCTCGGCTATCTGGTTTTCCTTCACCACTCCTCCTCCCACCCTAGCTCCCATGATGTCCTCCCTCCCCATCCCCGTCGTTCCTTCACTTCGCTATCTTGGTATCATCCTTGACTCCTCCCTGTCCTTCCATCCCCATATTTCTTCCCTTGTTCGTAGTTGTTTCTTTCATCTCCGCCGCATTAGATCTCTCCGGCCCTTCCTCTCTGCAAATTCCCTCACCACCCTAGTCCTCTCCCTGGTGATTTCCCATTTGGATTATTGCAACTCGATCTTTGCTGGCCTCTCCTCTTTTCAAATCCGTCATCTTCAACTCATTCAAAACACTGCCGCCCGCTTGGTCACCTTTTCTTCTCCTTTTGATCACATTACCCCCCCTGTCTTCTCTCTCTTCACTGGCTTCCCGTTAAATTCCGGTTTGTTTACAAATACCTCATCACCATTCACAAGGTTCTTCATACAGGTATCCCTCGGTATCTATCTGACCTCATCTACCACCAGCCTGTCCCCCATCTCCTTCGCTCCTCCCATAGTAATCGCCTTTTTCTTCCCTCCCCGTCTCAGGCTCATCTTGAACTCACCCGTCACTCCGCCTTCTTTTTTCTGGGCCCTGCCCTATGGAACTCCCTTCCGCACCCACTCCGCACTGAGTCTTCATTTCCACATTTCAAAGCTCTTCTCAAAACCCATCTCTTCTCCCAGGCTTTTGATCTCCCGGCGCACCCGTGACAATTGTAACGGTCCTGATACCATATAACTCCTCCCCCTCCCTCCACCCCCCCCCCCCTTAGTGCTCTGTCTATGTATCTATGCCTTTCTATCTTTCTCTATCTTCCTATCTGCGTTTCTCTATTGCTTTCCTGTCAATTGAATGGCGTTTTCTTCCTTTAATTTTCTGGCAGCCTGCTTTTGTTTTTCTGTACACCACTCTGATACCCCGGTTTGGGTGGTATATCAAGCCTTGCAAATAAATAAATAAAAAATCCACCACCCAGATGGAAAGGGTCCGCTTAGTGACCGCGAGCCCCATGCAGGCAGGGTTGTAGGAGACGAAAAGCCGTTCAGACCTGCGGTGAACCTGCATACGCTGTAGGTAGAAGGAGAGAGCCCTCCTGCAATCAAGAGTATGGAGGATTGCCAACACCCAATCGGAGTGAGGCTTCGGGAAGAAGGTCGGCAGTACTATCTCCTAGTTGAGGTAGAAATCCTTCGGGAGAAACTTGAGGTAGAACCTCATGTAGGGGGATTGGCATCAGGGCCTGAAGCTCACTGACCCTCCAGGCCAAGGTGAGGGCCACCAGAAAAACCACCAAAGCAAGCAAGGCGCCATCGGCTCGAAGGACGGCTGAGTCAGTAGCGTGAGGATAACATTGAGGTTCCACTCCGCTGTAGGCGGCGGGATGGGGGGCTTGGAAAGAAGCAGCCCACGCATGAAGCGGGAAACCAGGGGTTGACCCGAGAAGGCACTCAGGTGGGTCCTGACTGAGTTTGACTTCAAGCCTGCCTGCTAGAGATGGAGTTGGTATCGCAGGACCAAGTATGTGGGGGCAAGAGAACAGATCAGCTTGCATCTCCGAGCACCACACCAAGAACCAACACCACTTGAAAGCGTAAGCCCTCCTAGTCGAATCCCTGCGCAAGGCCAGCAGTATGCCCTCGACCTCCACAGGGAGATAAAGGGAGGGCTACAGCGACCCGCTCAGCCGCCAAGCCATGAGGGATAAGGACCTCAAATTCGGGAGAAGCAGCAGACCTTCCTCCTGCGTCAATAAGCCCAGCACGTTGCCTAGGGGAACCGGAGGCTCCAACAAGAGGCGGAGCAGCAGCAGGAATCAGGGCTGTCAAGGCCATTGCAGGGCCACGAGAATCACCAAGGCCTTGTCCCACTGTATCTTGAGAAGAGTTCACGCTATGAGCAGCGTGGGGGGAAACGCATACAGGAGGATGGGGGAAACGCATACAGGAGGCCGTGCGTCCACGACAGGAGGAAGGTATCAGGGGCTTCCCTGTTCGGATGTGGAACCGGGCCACAGAACCGTGAGAGCTGAAAGTTCGCTGGACTCGCAAAGAGGTCTGGAAGCGAAGTCCCCCAACGCCAGAACAGCCGCTGTGCCATCTGCGGGCAGAGAAGTGCGGCTGGAGGAGCTGGCTCAACCTGTCTGCCAGGATACTGTCCTGGCCCGGGAGATAGGTGGCCCGTAGGGTTATGCCCTGGTGACCCGCGAAGGACCACAGGGCTACTGACTCCAGGCAGAGACTGTAAGAGCCGATGCCCCCCCCTTGCTTATTCATATAGAAAACTGCTATTCGGTTCTCTGTCTGGACAAGCACCACCTGGTGGTGAACGTGGTGCCTAAATGCCCAGAGGGCGAGGAGGACCGCCTGGAGTTCGAGGAGGTTGATCGGTTGTCGGGACTCATCCAGGGTCCAAATCCCCTGCATGCAGAGCTTGCTGCAATGTGCTCCCCAGCCCATGAGCGAGGTATCAGTGGTCAAGACCACGTCGTGTTGTGAGGCCTGGAACGAAATGCCTTGGAGCAGGTTCTGGGCGCCCCATCACCAGTCGAGGGACTCTGAGCAGAGGCGTGACTGAGACGGCGTCTCGAAGGCGACCTGTTGCCTGAGACCATTGAGCCCGAAGGCACCATTGCGCTGCCCGCATGTGCAGCTGGGCTTCGGGGACATGATGGACCATCAAGGCCATATGGCTGAGGAGACTGAGCATCGCTCAGGCCGATACCGCGTCGTGGCGTTGAACCATGGATGCCAGAGCGATGAGGCAGTCTGCTCTGCTTTGGGGAAGGAAGACTGTTGCCCACTGAATCTCAAGGCACGTGCCAATGAACTCCAGGGATTGGGCTGGAGCGAGATGAGACTTCGGGAAATTGACCACGAAGCTGAGGTGCTCAAGGAGGTGGACGGTGCAGGCTGTGGCTCGCTGCACCTCATCGGCTGTCCCCCCTGTGACAAACCAATTGCCTAGATAGGGGTAGACAAAGGTGCTCTGCATCCGAAGATGGGCCACGGCCACCACGAGGTATTTGGTGAAAACTCACGGGGCGGCCACCAGGCCGAAAGATAGCACTCTATATTGATAGTGGTTCCCTTGCACCCTGAAACACAGGTATTTCCTGTGCTTGGGATGGACCAGAATGTGAGCGTACGCATCCCAAAGGTCCAAGGAGCATAGCCAGTCGCCCCGCCGGAAGAAGAGCAGTAAGGCACCAAGGGAGAGCATTTTGAACCTCTCTCGCACCAGCTGTTTGTTGAGATTTCTTAAATCGAGGATGGGTCAGAAACCATCCATTCGGCTTTGGCACAAGGAAATAACAAGAGTAGAACCCGCAACCTCTGGAGGTGCAGCGGGACTACTTTCACTGCTCGCTCCTTGAGGAGGTTGACAAGCTCCTGCACCAAGAAGGCCTGTTGCATGGGGAGCCAAGGGGATTACGTGGGACAGAAGGGTGGAGAAAGCCGGTACAGGTGAAGGAGATAACCCTCCCGGATGACCTGGAGTACCCAGGTGTCTGAGGTGACAAGACTCCCATTGGGAAACAAAGTGGACCAGGCGTCCTCCCACCAGTAGCTGAATCACCGGAGGACGAGCGGCTATGCATCTGGCATCAAAAGCCCAGGGCCGACTGGGCCGGTGCCAGGGTCTGGCTTTTGGGACCCTTAGGCTTACATGGGCCCTGATGGCTGCTCTTGCTCTGTCCGCCTTGGGGCGGAGCTGGCACCGGAAGGTAAGGTGGGTAGCCCCGGTAGGGGAGACCCTTCCTCTGGAAGAAAGGCTTTTTGCCCTGTTGCTTCTTCCGCAGGAGGAAATCTTCCGAGAGAGACACGTGCGGGTTACGTACTCCGTCTCAATCTCCACTGCTTTGTCCTCCATTGGTTTGCCAAAAAACTGCTCGCCCAGGCATGGTACATCGAGCAGCTTCTCCTGGACTCATCGTTCAAGATCCAAGTATTGGAGCCAGGCCTGCCGCCTGGCCCCAATACCAGCAGCCGCTACCCAAGCGGAGGACTCGAAGATGTCGTAGGCAGCACGAAAAAGGTACTTTGAACAGTCCCCCACTGATTTTAGGAGAGACTGGAAACGGCGAAGGCAATCGCCGTTGAGGCCTGCCTGGAAACCCGCAAGCTCCTAAGTAAAGTTGTGAAGGAACATACCTATGTATAGTTGGTAAGCCTGGATGCAGCACACCAGCATGGAGCCTTGATAGGCCTTATACCCAAGGGCACGAGAGTCCCCACCCGGCGGGACCGAGGAGTGAGTTTTTGGGCTCTTTTGCTTCCGCATGGCAGACTCCTCCACCATCAAAGTATGAGGAAGCTGGGTCTTCCAGAAGCCGGGTCCTCACTGGACCCTGTATATGGTGTCCAAACGCTTGCTGACAATGGGGATAGACAAAGGCATCTGCCACATGCAGAGGAGCAGCCGGGCTAGGATGGGCGGAACTGGGACCATGAGGGATTCCCTCGGTGGCGCCTCGTATTATAAAATATTGAGCTCTTCCGCACGGGGCTCCTCCTCGGACTGCGTGGAGAGCGCCAGGGCTTGAGCCCTGTCCCGCACAACTCCAGAAAGGAGGTGTCTTCGGGAGGAGACCGCCGCTTCTGAACTGGCAGGGAAAGAAATGAGGGGAGATCCCGATGAGCCCGGGGATTCAGGAGAAGTCTCCCCTTCGGACTCTCAGCCCAAGAATCCCAAGGAAGACTCAGAGCTAGGTTGCTCGATCAGGGCCTGTGCCTTGCGCTGGGCTCCCAAGGTTGAAGCCTGCCTAGAGCCGGAGGCACTAGCTCGAGATAATCTCGCACCCGAAGATCGGGATGGATATCAAGACCTCTGCTGGGATCTTTCACGAGGCCCTTAGCTCTCAGGGTTGTCATAGTGGTCCAGGGAGCCAGCGAAGGCAATCGCCCTCGAGATCTCAAAGCGCATGCCAGCGGGGCCTGGCACCAGTGCCTGCCGGGCAGCAAGGAAGGTAGAAACGCAGCGCTCCAGTGACAGCATTTGGGCCTCCCACTTGGGAGTGGGGCCCTGTGACACCGACACAGGGGTGACCGGGTCAGGAGTCGAGGGTGTCCTCACCGGGATGACCCTCGGGAGACCAGGTGCCGTCACCGGAGGCCTCAGTGTCTTTACAAGGTACCTTTCGAGGCTGTTCTTCTCCGACTCTTGGGACTGCCAAGGAGGGCTGAGGGACCTAGCGAGAAAACGCTCACACTTGTCCAGAGCCCCTGACAGGGTCATTGAGAACACCGCCTTCTTTTTCTGCTCCCTTTCGGGGGACCCTTGCTCAGAGTTGTGCCGAGGCTGCGGAGCGGTCAAGGGGGACCCTCAGAGGCTGAAGGTCTGTGGAGCAGAAAGCTACCGGGGACACCGGGGCCGTCTTGCAGAAAATGTCATCCAGCTTGTTTATGGCTCTGGATGGCCTTGGAGGACATCTTTTTACAAAGGGAGCAGAGCTCCGGGTTGTGGTTGGCTACGAGGCACCTAAGACAACAGTCATGGGTGTCCGTGAGCGACATATTTTTGGAGCATCCATCACAGTTTTTGAAATCGGAAGCCACGGGAACAAAAAGAATTCCTGCAAAGTCGAAGACCTTCGGCTCGGCCAGCAGTTGAAAAGGGCGCAACAACACGCTGGTCAAGAAAAAATGAAAAATTGAAAAAAAAAAAAACCCACAACAAAGTCCAGGGGTCTGCTGCCGAGGCAAAGGCATTAGAGACAGTGGGAAGAGGACCGAAAGTGAGAGTGTTTAGGAAACTTTTTCCCGAGGTACAGGACGTGCGTCCGAAGGGCTCTGCAGAAAAAGAGACTGATCAAGATGGCACCCTTGGACGGGAAGGGGACCATGCATGCGTGGTGGCATTCCCAAAGGCTTTCTTTGAAAGCTGGGGAAATGCTCCACATGGGATCCATCGGTGCAGATGTCACCCATATGTGAGGACTGACTTCCTGCTTGTTCCTAGAGAATACCTCCATTAGACTGGCCCTAATCTGCTATACATTAAAGAGAAATTAGACTTACCTGCTAATTGTTGTTCCTTGAGGAACTCCAGTCCAGTCCCGCACCTCTGGGTAGTGCACCTCCTCCAGCAGCTTGGAGACTGAGTAAGTCATCTTTTTGATGACACTAGTGTACATATGCAGCTGGCACCGTCCACCAGCCCCAGTACCTATTGACAAAGCAGACTCAGAGGAGCAACAAATAAGTAGTTAAACATGCAACAAACATTTCTACGTCTAAATAAACTAGTACCCCCTCCATCCCCTGGAAAGGATACCCCGTCCCCTCTACCTGTTGAGCGCTTGAGCAACTCCAACCAGCGGGAAGCGAGCAACTGATAGCTCTTCTGGTCCGCCCCTCCCCCAAACACTGATTACACACCACTACCTGACTTCTCCTGGCCACTTCCTCCACCAAGGGAACCAGCTTCAGGACTAGGGTGTGAACAGATCATCACAGAAAGCACTCAGGGCGGGTTCCGGGACTGGACTGGAGTTCCTCAAGGAACAACAATTAGCAGGTAAATCTAATTTCTTTTTCCTTATCGTCCCTCCAGTCCAGTCCCGCACCTCTGGGATGTATCAGAGCAGTTAAACTAATGGGAGGGACCCGCACAACCAACCTGAAGCACTGCTGAGCCGAAACGAGCGTCCCCCGCCGCCTGGACATCCAAGCGAAAATGTTCAGATAAAGCATGCCACCCTACAGATCTCCACCGGCGGAACTAAACTATACTCTGCTCATGAGACTGCCTGAGCCCTCGTGGAATGCGTCTGCAACCCCGCCAGCACTGCTCTACCCTTCAAGATGTATGCAGGCGTGATTGCCTCACTGATCCATCTGGAAATGCAGGCTTAGCTGCCACCTCACTTTTTCGCGACCTGCCAAACAGAACCAACTGACGGTCCGATCTCCAAAAGGACGAAGCCCTTTTCACATACCTTTGCATCCAAGTGGCACAGCTGTTGTGTGGCACAGCCCATATCCGCTCTCACCCACATCCAAGCTCACCAGAGCCGGTAAGGAAACGGCCTGATTTACATGAAATGCTCACACCACCATGGGCAAAAATGAAGGTACCGGGCACAGAACCACTTTCTCCTTAGAGAAGGAAAGGAACGGCTCCTGGCATTACAGGGTCCGAAGCTCTGAAATCCTGCGTGCCGAGCAAATTGCCACCAGGAATACCATTTTCAGAGTCAAATCCTTCAGGAAAGCTTGACTCAATGGCTCAAAGGGTTCCCCAGACAGCATCATCAGCACCAGATTGAGATCCCAAGGCAGTACCACCCCCCTCTTTGGCAGACTGAGGTGGGTCACCACCCCTAGAGAGCTCAGCATGTCTGGGTGTGTACCCAACATCACCCTGTGGACTTTCCTGCGATAACCAGAAATCGCCGCCAGTTGCACCCTCAAAGAACTGGCAGCTAGACCCTCATCAAAACCGGATTGCAAGAACGCCAAGTTATCTGGTACGGAGGCAGTGGAAGGGCGTGCCTGCCTCTCTCTGCACCATGATTCAAAGGTGCGCCCTTCCACTGCCTCCGGGATGCGCCAGGTTCGTAGACCACCTCTGGGCCTGTAGCAAGGTCAATATCCCCGAGCCCGATTATCCTTTCTTCTTCAACTTTGCCCTTTCAAGAGCCATGCCGTAAGCGATAATTGATCCACCTGGGGCATATGAAGCGACTCCTGTGTCAAGAGGTCCTTCCAACTAGAAGCCACCACAGTCAGTCAATCCGCCTGTATCAGAATCAGATCAGCATACCACTGGCACCTCGGCCAGTCTGGTGCCACCAAAATTACAAATCCCCAGTGCACCTCTAGCCATTGCACTAACTGGCCTATGAGTGCCCAAGGGGAAAAACAGAGAAGACCCTCTTCGAGCCACTACTGAATGAGAGCATCCAAGCCCTTGGACTTTCTCTCTTCTTCTGCTGAAAAACCGGCAGGCCTTGGCCGACTCAAACATTGCCATTAGGTCCATAACCGGTGTGGCCATCGGCGGACCACCTGCTTGAACACCTCCTGATTGAGCTGCCACTCTCCAGGGTCCATGCGCACTCGGCCGAGGTAGGCTGCCATCACACCGTCAACTTCTGCTATGTGCGCCGCCGATAACGCCTGGAGACGGATCGTTGCCCATCAAAACAGCTTTTCGGCCTCCTCCTTCAGGGCTGCATTGCCTGTGCCACCTTGCCGGTTGATGTAAGCTACTGTGGTTACATTGTCCAAGAGGACTTGGACAACCTTCCCCTGCAACCATGGCTCGGAATTTTCTAGCACCAAGGTCACCGCTCGCATCTCAAGCCTGTTGATCGACACCAGGGCCTCCTGCGGACTATTGTCCTTGAACAAAGCGTCCTTCGCAATGGGCTCTCCAACCTGACAGGCTGGCATCAATCATCAGAGGAACCCACACCAGGAACTCCTTCCAGGCTCCCCACATGCAGCCATCAACCGAGGGCTCTCCTGGCGCTCCACGGGCAGGGGAGTACTTGGGACAGGGGTTGACTCTGATGGGACCATCGACTGAGCAGAGCCCTCTGCAGCAGTTGCATATGCGCCATTGCCCATGGGACTAGTTCGAGAGTGGCTGCCACGGTCCCCAGAACCTGCAGATGCCGCCATTCTGATTGTCTTGCCATCTTCAGGACCTGCCATATCCACTGTCATAGCTCCTGCACCCAGCGAACCGGAAAGAAAATCCTGCCCACGCAGGTATCAAAGCACGCTCTCAAATACTCTAGCTCCTGGGCCGGCCGTAACTGACTCTTGGCCAGGTTGACCCCCACCCAAGACTTTGAAGGAACTCTCCCACCCGCGCTATTGCTCTTTTCGCTATCATCCGTGGATTTCGCCTGGACCAGCCAATCATCTAGGTATGGGTGGACTAGAACCCCTTCCTTGTGGAGAGCTGCTGCCACCACCACCATGACCTTGGTAAAGGTATGGGGGGTGGTCGCCAGACCAAAGGTCAACGCTCAAAACTTGAAATGGCCCCTTGGCACCGCAAAGCGTAGAAACTGCCGATGTTCTGTATGGATGGGAACATGCAGCTATGCCTCTGCAAGATCAAGAGTCACCCAAAATCTCCGCTTCCTATCACCATTACTACTGTGAAAATGTGGTACCTGGAGACCACAGTTTATGCCCTCGAATTCGAGAATTGGGTGAAAGGAACCTTTCATTTGGGCACCACGAAATACATTAAGCATCGACAGCAGACGTACTGGTCTCGCGGAACCAGTTCCACGGCTCTCAGCTGCAGGAGACTTCAAGGTCTCTGACTGTTGCCAACACTGCTGCACCCACTTTGGGTGATCAAAGGAGCTCATTCTTGCTCCGGCAGCGGGTATAGGCACATCATGGATTGCACCCCTTTAAAGGCCAACCTCTGGCAGATCCCACTCATCCTGGATCATCTGTCCTACTACTCCATGTACTGGTAAGACTTTCTGCGATTTCCGTACCACCTGGAACAGCGGATCCTACAGCGCCTTTTCCTCTGCCGGGAGGGTTAGCAGGCATATTCAGGGCCTTGAGGGTCTCCAAGGTACACATAGAATGTGAGCCCTTTAGGGACGAGGAATTGTATCAGTACCTGCTTGTAGTGATTGTAAACCGCCCTAATGGCCTTTGGCCTGGGCAGTATATCGAGAAATTGCATAAACAAACATAAGCATAAAGATGAGCACTGGTAGCTCCTCCCGGCGGAAAGCCTGAACAATCCGGGCCTGATCCTCCTGTTCTAGGCTCTCTACTTCTTCCAACTCCTGCAGATCTAGCTCTGTGTCAAGGTCTTCCCCCATCCAGCCCCTCCGACAACGGCAACTGCTGCCACTCCTCTAAGCCTCTAGCCCACTTAGACGCCACTGCTCCTGACTCGTGCTCTTTGCGTCTGACATCCTCTTAGCCCTGTGTTCTGAGGCTGAGGAACCACTTGGTAGGCAAAATGCCTTCTGCAAAAGTAAGAAAAACTCCAGTGAAAACTCCCCCAGGAGCCCTACTGCTCCCTAGGCTCAAGGGGTGGATGGTCCGGGCATCGTGCAGGGACCGTGGGCCGGATCCGTTGAAGGTAACATGGCACCCCCACCCCAGGGTCTCGTGCAACCTGGACGGACTCTCCTCCCTCATCTCATCCTGCAGGTCCTGCTCCCATGACAGCCTTTTGCGTGCAGTTTAGGAAGACACCTGCCTACGAGACCACACCACATCGGTGACTGCATATCTTGAGGATTTTTAGATTGCGCTGCAGTGTTGTATCTTAAAAATATGAAACGGACCTTGCCCTGATCTAATCAAATCAAACAGAGACGTCCTCCGAGTAAAAGTTTGTGTTTTTTTTCTAATACTACAAATGGCTATAAAGGAGTACAGCTTCCCTTACAAGCAATATTACAGATTTAATAGGTACATAATCTGGGCTAAGCGACAAGAGATGATCATGTCAGGTTACTCGCTGAACATAGTCAGATGGAAGGATTTCATTTGCGTCCAATCCACTAATTATCTTTCAAATTACATATATTTCTTGTATGGAGGTACTTCCTGTTTTCCAGAGCTGTAGCTGCTACAAACCTATATGCGGCACCTTTTTTTTTTTTTACACTTATCTTTATTTCTGTCTCTGACTTTCTATCAGACCCTTCTCAGGAGAAAACGACAACGTTTCAACCAAGTGCCAGTTACAATCACCTGACCCAGTAGAACAGCCCTCTGAAAATCCGCCCAGCAACAAACAATGGCTTATCTGTTAGGCCTTTCCCACATGTCTGCATCAAGTCATTATGCACTGAATCAGTTTTGAGCTATAACACACAAGGAATGCTTAAGGATTAAGTGGGGTTCACACCTCTTGATACCATCCTATACCAGGCACTGCGGTCTGGCCGGCATTGTGGGAAGGGCTGGGGGCACTCCCCAGGAACGCCCTCAATTTGTACCCGGGTAGGTAAAAGGATCCCAAGCACAGTGCACCCTCCACAGGCTTAGGCACAGAGCACTAGAGTACCTGAACTAAAATAAAATAAAACCAAACAAAAATCTAATTAACTGAAACTGAAATTAAAAAGAAACTGCTAATGGGCCCCTAGAAAGAGGCTGCTCTGTCCTGCTTTATTCTCCGGTGGCTGCCTCTCCCGGGCACCCAAAACACAGCAGGGGGTTAAACACATGCGGGCCTGAAGAAGAAATTGTGCCTAAATGCAGAAGGGAAGTTTCCCACACCGCTGCAGGCCACTCTCTGTCTCCTTGTGTTCTAGCGGTGTCTAGGGGTTCCTGCTGTCCTCCCCCTCCCACACCACTCTTACCTTGGAGCCTCTTTGCCGCATGGCTTTTCTACCCCTCGCGCTCAGCCTTCCTTCCAGCTTCGGCGCTGAGGGGGGGTGATTCGGGGCTGCCAGCTTTCACTCCTGTCCAGCAACTGCAGCCTCTGCAGCAGCTACTCACCCGATAACGGGTTCGGGAGCAGCCGACATCTCAGACTGAGGAAGGCCCCAACAGAACTCCCCCCCCCCCCCCCCGAAAACATGGGGTAAGAGGGGGAAGAACGAATTTCCTCCCCTTAGCCCTGTTGTCCCCCAGGTTCTCTCTGTTCCTTCAGAATTTATTTATTTATTTATTTTTTTTTTACACTTCTGCCTTTAAAAACAAAGAAACCTGCACCTTAACAGGGGAAATAAAAACAAACTAACTAAGCCTATCTCCTTAGTTGTCTCTTCAGCGAGACCAGCACGCTGGCTCACAACCTCCTCCAGCTGCTTGGAGACTGAGCTTACTGAGGCTGGTGGGAGGTGCCAGCTGTATATGCACACTAGTGCCATCAAAAAGATGACTTGCTTCCGGTGACGTCATCGGGCCGAATGGCAGCACCATAAATGAGCTCCGCCACCAACATCTGCTAAAAAAGGGGATAAAGTACCCCTAGACAGAGGGCGGCGAAGCGGAATGTAGGGGAGCAAGACTACCAATCCTAAACAAAGGTGCAAGGCAGAGCGGGCCACGGCAGCATCCTTGAAGACGGCATCGGCGGAGTGAGGAGCCTGATCGGGAAGCCACGTGGCCGATCAGTGCAGCGGACAAGGAGGCCCAAGTGCATGGAAGCAAAGCAGGCGGGACGGTGAGAGAAGGAAAGCAGCATAGGAGTGCCGGAGGCAAGAGAGACACCAGAGTGGCATACACCGCACGATAGCGGAGCAGAGGAGCAAACCGGGAACTGCATCAGCTGCCAGTGCATGCGGATTGAAGAGCCTGGACTACGTGGACGGGAGGAGAGTGGATCTGAGGCAGGAGGGCCGATGAGTGAAGGAGGGGCAGAGCAGGATCGTTTGCAGCGGCATAATCGAGCAGCTGAGAGCAGGCCAGAAATGGAGGGGAAGGCAGGAAGACCCTAAAGGGTGACAGATCACTGAAGCATCACAAGAAACAATCAGTTAAGTAAATGTCCTTAGTATTAAAGGATACCAAAGGAATAAATATGCTACACCCTGAAGCTTTATTAAGACAGGAGAACATCTTGATAGAGAGAACTGACAGTCTCACAAGAAAAGAGACAAAGGTATCATTAGGCAGACGCTGATCATTGCAGGTGGAGAGAGAGCAGATGGAGAAAGCTAGAGGAGGGAATATGGGGTGTGTGTCCATGCATCAAACAGTAGAAAAAAAGAAAGGAGGAGTTGCACTTTTAATTGATTCTAAATTAAAGATCAAGTAACAGAACATAATCAGGGATAAAGAGGGTAGGTATACACTAATGCGTTTAAAGATAGCAAATGAGTGGTATTGTATAATGAATGTCTACGCGTCCACAGGGGTGCAAAGAGAATTCTGGGCGAGGCTTAATGAAGAGCTGGGGAAACTAGGAGAGGGTAAACTCATTTGTGGGGGTGACTTTAACTTAACATGGAATCCTGCTAGCGATGCTATGGGGGGGAAAAAAAAAAAAAAAAAAAAAAAAGAGGGCAAAAGAGTGGATAGAAGGAAGTATCGTCATTTTGTAACACAGCACTGCTTGATAGATGCTTGGAGATTTCAACATCCATGGAAAAGACAATTCTCATACTTCTCCCCAGTACATGGTTCATACTCCAGAATAGATGCCATTTGGATAACTAAGGAGCTGGAAGGTAGGATTAAAGGGGCAGAGATGGATCCTATAATGTGGTCCGACCATGCCTCAGTGGAAGTCCAGATTTCCATAGAGGGGAAGGAGAGAGGGAGCAAGTTTTGAAGGATGAACGAATCTCTATTACAGGATGAAAGGGTTAGAGACGAGACAGAGAGGGAAACACGGGAATACTTTAGATGGAACGATAATGGTGAGGTGGCGTGGGGTGGAGTATGGGATGGATACAAGGCAGTAGTGCGGGGAGTCCTAATTAAATGGGGGGCATGTAAAAAGAAGGAGAAGGAGGGACGAGATAGGGAATTGAAAGAGATTAATGACATTGGAAGAATTAGATGCACAAGATAGAAGGGGAGCATACAGAGGCCAAGTGTTGGCCGTAAGGGCTCAGATAAACGTAATGCAGGCTGAAACTATAAGGTGTTGTATGCAGCTATTGAGACAAGAATTTTTCGAGGGAGGAAATAAAGCTGGGAGATATATGGCGCAGAAATTGAAACAACGGAAATTAAGATCACAAATATTGAAAGTTAGGAGACTTTGGAGGGAACCTAGTTCACAAAGATGGGGACATCCGGGAGGCTTTTAAAAGCTTCTATCAGTCGCTGTACGAAGAAAGAGCTGCACCAGTGGAGGAGAGGATACAGAGCTATCTGGACTCCATAAAGCTTCCGAAACTGGAAGAGGAGGAACAGAAAGAGATAAATAGAGCTATAAAGGAAGAGGAAGTCTTGCGAGCCATAAAACAATTAAAAGTAGATAAGGCACCAGGATTAGACGGGTTCACAGCAAGGTTTTATAGAAGATTTGGAGAGATATTAACAGCACCATTAGTGAAGTTGTTCAATCAACCAAGAGAGGGGGGGATACTGGCCGATACTATGGGGTGGGCAGGGATAACAGTAATACATAAAGAAGGCAAGGACCCACAAGAGTGCTCGTCATATAGACCAATCTCACTGCTTAACTTAGATGCTAAGTTGTTGGCTAAAATATTGGCTATGCATTTAAACAGGGTAATAGGGAAATTGATTAATCAAGATCAAATGGGATTTATCCCAGGTAGGCAGGTAGCAGATAGTCATAAGACGCTAAACATTATCTGGTTGATTGAACAAAGAGGAGGCGCTGTTGATCTCTCTGGTTGCCAAAAAGGCTTTTGACCAGGTGGCTTGGCCTTTTCTTTTTCAAGTAATGGAAAGAATGGGGTTGGGAGGAGAGTTCTTGGGGTGGGTACGAGCGCTTTATTGCAACCCGAAAGCCTGTGTTCGGGTGAATGGAGCCTATTCTGCCTTCTTTCAGCAGGGGAGAGGGACTAGACAAGGATGTCCATTGTCACCTCTCTTATTTGCACTATCAGTGGAACCTTTTGCGGAGAGGGTGCGAGAACGGGAGGACCTGAAGGGCATAGTAGTAGGGAAGACAGAATATAGAATTTCATTGTTTGCGGATGATATTATAATGAGTGTGACTAGATCGGGGTTCTCCATACCAATCTTAATGTGGGAATTAGAAGAATATGGAAGGTTGTCGGGATTCACAATAAATTGGACAAAAATGGAAATTTTAAATCTGTCATTACCCAAGGAAGCGCAGGGAATATTACAAAGAAAATATCCATTCAAGTGGGCCAAGGGGGCTATTCGGTACCTAGGGATACAAATAAGTAACAGTTTGGAAGCATTATACAATCTAAACTACTTAAAGCTCTTTGGGCAAGTTGAAAGCTTGCTGAGCGGGTAGGGGCAGGGCTACTTATCCTGGTTTGGGCATATTGCAGCTATAAAAATGATGTTATTGCCTCGCTTTTTGTTTTTGTTTCAAATGCTGCCGATATTAGTAACGCCTAGAAAGTTAAGGCAATTGCAGAGAACTGTTAATAGATTTATATGGCAAAATAGGAGCCCCAGGGAAGCTATGTAAACTTTGCAGAGAGCTAAGGGAGAAGGAGGGTTAGGGGTGCCCAACTTTCAAAAAGTATTGTGGCAGCACAGCTGAAAATAATATATGAATGGCAAAGAGAAAAACAGAAACACTGGGTCCAAATGGAAGAATATATAGTCAGAGGAGTGGGATTGGAAAGGATGGTGTGGAGGGGGAGTAGAGCACTTGAATATAACCCAATAAACCCCATTATTCAACATATCTTGAATGTTTGGAAACAACATAGGAAGGTATTGATACAAGACAAAGGATACACGCAGAGGATGACAACTGAAGCATGGTTTGAGAGGGGACGGGGCTAGGGGGAGTACATTGCGAAGATGGGGAAAGTTGGGATTAACACACATATCTCAGATCGTAGATAAAGAGGGTGTCAGAGATTTTGAGGGAATCAAGGATTTATATGGGTTATCGAGTAGTTATCTCCAGGTGAGTCACTTCATGAGACAACAGAAAGTATGGAAGGACTTAAGGAATAATAGGGGGTGGTTTGAGGCCCTATGCTCAGGACAACTAGGCCAAAAAGGAGCATTAGCCAAGATTTATAAAGGGTTAATGGAGGGAGGAGAGGGCAAACTAGAGTTTATGAAGAAATGGGAGGTGGATTTAGGAGTGCAGTGGAACGAAGAGGTGTGGGATAAGGTAATACAGACAGTGGCAGGCATATCTATAGCCACTCAAATAAAAGAAAATGCCTATAAAGTTCTATATCAGTGGTATTGGACACCGACACGTAAAAAAAGAGTGGGAAGGGGGCAATCTGATAAATGTTGGCAGGGTTGTCAAGAGAGAGGTGATATGATGCATATGTGGTGGAAGTGTGGGCAGCTACAAGCATATTGGGATAAGGTATTGGAGATAATTAATGAAATGACAGGACACAGACTACAAAGAAAACCAGAGGTATGCTTACTGCACCAACTGGAGGAGGATACTTCGGAGAGGGAAAGGTGAAATTAGACTTACCTGCTAATTGTGTTTCCTGGAGTAGATCCAGTCTAGTCCCGGACCTCTGGGTTGTCCACCTTATTCAGCAGCTTGGAGACTGAGGAACCTCCTTCTTTTGTGATGTCACCGGTATATTCTCCTGGGAGCCACCTCTATTCGTCAGTTTCCTATTGACAAAGCAGACTCACCGGAACAACAAAGTATCCACTGTAACTATCCACTGAAAAATTGTCACTTACGTCAGCAACAACTCAAATAAACTTTAACCTTTAAACACACTGCGGCTATCTCTGCACCTGATTGGAGGGACCAAGCTTGAGAAATACCTTCCCCCCAGGGAAACGTAACCCCTATTGAAACATATTCTTACCTGTGCCAGCTGCAAGACCGCCAGCTTCAAGACCTTCAGGCCATAGTCCATAACAATCTAATACCGGGGAGGGATACGGGACTAGACTGGATCTACTCCAGGAAACACAATTAGCAGGTAAGTCTAATTTCACCTTCCTGATCGTATCTCCAGTCAAGTCACGGACCTCTGAGTCTGTACCAGAGCAGTAAATTAATGGGAGGGACCCGCTGTAACAGCCCGAAGGACTGCCGATCCAAAACACGTGTCCTGCTCTGCCTGAACATCTAGTCGGTAATGCTTAACAAAGGCATTTAATGATGACCAGGTCGCCGCCTTACAAATTTCCAGCGGTGGCACCAAACGAGATTCCGCCCAGGACACCGCCTGAGCCCTAGTGCAAGGGGCCCGAAGCCCCTCTGGCACCGGCCTACCCTTCAATATGTATGCGGATGCGATCGCCTCCTTGATCCATCTAGCAATGGAAGCTTTTGACGCCGCTTCTCCCTTCCTTGGTCCTGCAAAGAGGACAAAAAGCCACTCAGACCTGCGAAAACCTGCTGTCCAATGCAGATACTTCCTCAACGCCCTTTTGACATCCAAGAGGTTCTGTTTCCTTGAGGCTGAACTACCAGTGCCTCTACTAAACACCAGCAGTGAGATTTCTTGATTCAAATGAAACGCCGACACCACCTTGGGCAAAAAGGCTGGTACTGGCCTTAACACCACCTTTGAGTCAAAAAACGAGAGATAAGGCTCCTTGCAGGATAGTGCTTGCAATTCTGAAACCCTTCTTGCTGAACAGATCGCCACCAAAAACACAACCTTCAAGATAAGATCTTTCACTGACGCCCGGGACAAGGGCTCAAATGGTTCCCGCTCCAATGCCTCCAGACGAGCGGTAGGTGCCATTTTGGTACTAGTTGTCTACATGGCGGCCTTAACAGAGACACCACTCGTAAGAAATGCTTGACATCCACATGTCCCCCAAGCGTTCGTCCTCCTATCTTGCCTCTGTAACACGCTAAGGCCACAACCTGCACCCTAAGCGATGCGGCAGCGAGACCCTTGTCAAAGCCATCCTGCAGAAACGCTAAGATCTGGGGAATGGTCGCTCTTAACGCCTCAGACGCTCCGTCGCCACACCACTCTTCAAAAACTCGCCAGACTCGAACATACACCAAGGACGTTGATCTTTTCCTGGCCTTCAACAACGTGGCAATTACTGCCCTAGAATAACCTCTAGCCTTCAACCGAGCCCTCTCAATAGCCAAGCCGTAAGCGAGAACTGATCCACGTGAGGCATGAACAGTGGACCCTGAACCAACAGGTCCGCCCGGACCGAAAGACGCCACGACTTTGCTACCAGTAGTCTTATCATATCCATGTACCAAGGCCGGCGCGGCCAATCTGGAGCAATCAGAATCACCTGACCTCTGTGTCTTTCTATACGCTGGACCACTCTGCCTATCAAGACCCACGGCAGAAAAACGTACAGAAGCTGCTCCTCCAGCCAGCTTTGAATGAGAGCATCCAGACCCTCTGACATTCTTTCCTTTCTTCTGCTGTAAAATCGACCGACCTTTGCCATGAGATCCATGACCGGCGTGCCCCACCGACGCACTATCATATGGAACACCTGCGGATGAAGGACCCACTCCCCTGGATCGACCTTCACCCGACTCAAAAAGCCGACCTCTACATTGTCCACCCCTGCTACATGTGCTGCCGATATAGCTACAAGGTTTTCCTCGGGCCATTTGCACAGTCCTTCAGCCTCGGTTTCCAGCGCCACACTGCTGGTTCCCCCTTGCCAATTGACATAAGCCACTGTGGTCGCGTTGTCGGAAAACACTCGGACTGCCGTTCCTCCGAGATAAGTGTGAAAACTCTGCAGGGCCAGCACCACCGCTCGCAACTCTAACCTGTTGATCGACCGTCTTCTCTTGAGCGTTCCATTGTCCCTGAGTGAACCTGCCCTGGAAGTGCGCTCCCTAGCCCCGTAGGCTGGCATCCATCGTTAAAGGTAACCAGTCGGGCGACTCCAACGGTTTTCCTCTCTGCAGTGACTCGGGGACTAACCACCAATGCAGTGCCACACACATCTCCGTCAGACATGGGAACTTTCAGGATAGCGAATTCTGCTGGTGCGACCAGCGCCTGAGTAGTGCCCTCTGTAACGGCCTCATGTGCGCTCTCGCTCAAGGCACCAACTCTATCGTTGACGCCATTGTGCCTAACAGCTAGAGGTACTGCCATGCTGTGGGAGCCGTGCTGCTTAAGAACCTCCGGACAAGCTTCCGCAGGCCTTGCACTCTTAGTCGAGGTAAAAACACCTACCCAATCCTCGTATCGAACCGGGCCCCCAAAGTATTCCAAGTCCTGCGCGGGGACCAAATGGCTTTTTGACAAATTGACCACCCAACCAAGGCTCTCTAGGAAGGACACTACCCTGGCTGTGGCTCTTTCGTTCTCGAACTTCGATTTTGCACGTATCAACCAATCGTCCAGGTAAGGGTGTACTAGAATGCCTTCCTTTCGCAAAGCCGCCACAACCACCACCATGATATCTTGGTGAATGTGCACGGAGCCGTCGCTAGGCCAAAAGGCAATGCTCGGAATTGAAACTGCCCGAAGGGGACCGCGAAGCGGAGATACCTTTGATGATCTGGCCATATAGGAATGTGAAGATACGCTTCTGACAGATTTAATGATGTAAGAAATTCCCCTTTTCGAACCGCTACTATGACCGATCGCAGAGTCTCCATGTGAAAGTGCGAGACACGAAGACAGCGATTCACTCCCTTGAGATCCAAGATTGGCTGAAACCCTCCGTCCTTCTTTGGCACCACGAAATAAATGGAGTATTGACCGCATCCATATTGGTCTGGAGGTACCGGCACTATCGCCCCGAAGTCTAGGAGCCTCCGTACTGTCCCCCTCACCGCCTCGCATTTGCTCGGTGACTTGCAGGGGGACCTCACGAAGGCGTCCCGCACCGGACACCGTAACTCCAATGCATACCCCTCTCGAATGACTTCCAGCACACACTAATCTGACGTGACTCGGACCCAGGCGGCATAAAACTCTTGCAATCGCCCCCCTACAGGGACTAGGGACACCTGGGTCCCCCTGACTTCATTGAGGCTTTCTAAGGTTAGAGGAAGAGGAGGAGGAAGCCCCGAACCTTCTCCCCGCACCTCGAAATCCTCAAAACCCCTGATTTCTACTGGGGAATATGCCTCTCTGGCCAGAACTAAACCTTTGGAAACGAAAGCGACGAAAATCACGCTACTGCCCTTTGCCCCCGGGAGCCGTCCGCCCTGGCTTAGGTTTGTCCTCTGGTAACCTATCGCCCTTAGATTCCCTGAAATCCTTGACTAACTTCTCCAGCTCTTCTCCAAACAAGAGCCTCCCTTTAAATGGAAGCTTACTTAGCCTTGATTTAGATGAGTTATCCGCCGCCCAATTCCGGAGCCATAGATAACGCCTCGCCACTACAGCCAATACCATGCTGTTTGACAGGCCTCGCGTGAGATCATAATGAACATCCGCTAGGTAGGCCGCTCCGGACTCCAGCCATGAAGCCTCCCCGGCCAACTCGCTCTCCTGACCTCCCTGGACCCGCTGCGCCCAGCGCAGACAGGCCCTTGCCACCCATGCCCCACAGATAGCCGCTTGGAGCAACAAGGCATTACCATCAAAAATCTGTCTAAGCAGAGTATCCAACTTTCTGTCCTGAGCATCCTTGAGGGCTGCACTGCCCTCCACCGGGATCGTGGTTTTCTTTGTAACCACTGCCACTGCCGCATCCACCTTGGGAGACTTAAAAACCTCCTTATCCTGGTCCACCAGGGGATACAGACGGCTCATCACTCTGGAGCCTTTGAGGGGTGCCTCTGGTATATTCCACTCTTCCTGAATCATTTCCTGAAACACCCTATGCACCGGGAACGCCCGTTGAGTCTTTCTAAAGACCTGTAACAACGGGTCTTCCAGGGTGTCATCCTCCACTGACCCCGGAACCGGCATGTTTAGCGTCCTTAGTGTCTCTAAAATGAGTGCTGGCAGCTCTTCCCTGCGGAAGACACGCACTACTCTCCCTTGATCCTCCTTATCCGCGAGCTCACCTTCCTCCAATTGCTCTTCAAGATCCACGCTTCGGCCTTCCTCATCCGACAGCTGCCCCTCAGAGGCAACGGACTGGGCCTTAGACTCCTCATCTAGCCGCGGCTTCTTATTTCCATCCTGCAGCTCTACAGTCCTCTGGGAGCTCGCGGGTCTCTTCACTTCGCGCCCTTGGGGGCTTCCTGTTACCTGCCCCTGCGAAATGCCTCCTACAGCTTGCTGCAGAAGGGCTACAAAATCTTTAGAGAAAATAGACTCCAGACCCTTGGGCCAGGGTGCAAGTGAAGGAGAAAGGTCTGGGGCGGAAGACAGACCTGCCACCGGATCCCCAAGAGGTAAGGTGCCTGGCAGAAAGACCTGCTTCGGCCTCCAGCCGCTCCTCCCCTACCTGCTCCATGGGAGAGGCCTCCTTTATACAACTCTTGCAGACCCCGGCTTCAGACACAGTGCTTCTTCTAGCCCCACAGACAAAACAGTGGGGCCTAGCGGGCATCCCGGCACGGAGCAGGGCTTGGGAATCCCCACTTACACTCTGTGAACTCAGTGCCTGTAATAGCCAAGGGCTGCTCCAAAGACAACGGCAAACAGAAACAGTCTCTTTTTATCAAACACCGAATTCTAACGAAGCTCAACAGCCAACTCCCCCGACAGTAAAGAAATCTCCGTAAGCATGCTAGAAGACGCTCCCGCCACGGAAGAAATATCCCTCAGCAAAAAGCCGACGCTGCTCCTGTTCTTCCCGCGCAGCCGCCACGCAGCCGGGCCTGCTGCATGTTTCGCGCTCAAACGCGCTGACGGTTTAAGAGAATTTAATCGGGCCTCCTTACCTTTGCCGGTCTCCTCCCCCAAAGACACAGCTTTGTCTTTTCACAGCTCTTCCTCAATTCGCTGTGCCGGCCTCCGCACAATCTTAGCTTGGGGCCTAAGGGGGGGGTGTGCACTACGACTGACTCCCTCCGAAGCACTGTCGCAATCAGCCAAGGCGCGCTGACAGGCAAGACATCTGTATAGCACCGGCTGTGCACCTTTCCAATTTCTCCTCTCTCTCAAACTGGCCTCCCTGCGGTTTTCTTAAACCGGAGCAACTTCTGCTTCTGTAGGTTACCGCCGTAAACCCAAAAGGTGGGGGGAAAGCCTTCTGCACATTTAAAGGTACAGCCCTTGCCAAACAAAGGAATATCCTTTCTCCTTTTTTTTCTTTAACCAATATTTCTAATCTAACCTAAAGCTATTCCCAATTGTTCCTCCAGTGAGCCCGGACCTCCAGGCTCACCATCCCTTCAGCTGCTTGGAGACTAAGGTAACTGACGAATAGAGGAGGCTCCCAGGAGAATATACCGGTGACATCACAAAAGAAGGAGGTTCCTCAGTCTCCAAGCTGCTGAATAAGGTGGACAAACCAGAGGTCCGGGACTAGACTGGAAATACGATCAGGAAGAGGGGCATTGCATCATTGTATAGTGGCAGCAAGAAGTGAGATAGCAAAATATTGGTCAGGGGTGGGGCAGCCTCAAAGTGAAGGCTTTGTTAGAAGAATGGCAGACTTATGTTTGATGCATAGATTGACGAGGGTGAGAAATGGGAAAGGGGAGAAGAGCATGGAACATTGGAAGGGAGTATGGGAATGGTTGTAAACCTGGAAAGGTGGGGAGAGGGGGAGGAGGGAGTAATGGAGGGCTCACCGCACAGATAATTACTAGCATAAAGCATGGATTGTAAGCCAGTTGAGGACAGATGGTGTATATTTGTGATGTTTAAGAGCGAGATATGATGGGACATAGAAGCATGTAAAAACAAAGGGGGAAATTGAGAAGGGGAGGGGGTGGGAGGGAAGATAGCAGATAAGGCAATACTGACTGTTGTACTAGTTAGTAGGGGATAAAAGCAAGTTGGATTGTGGGATTGTTGTGGAAAAAGTATATGACTGAGTTCAGAAGCTGTTTGTACTACTTATTGAAATACTTAATAAAAAGTTAAAAAGGAAAAAAAATAAGGATGACTTGCTCAGTCTCCAAGCTGCTGGAGGAGGTGCACTACACAGAGGTGTGGGACTGGACTGGAGGGACGATAAGGAAGAGGGTACTTTTTAACAAGTCACTTGTGTGTGAAGGCAACAAAGGCACCTATTTTCAGCCTGTGTGTCTTGATAAAATACTAGCACAAATCCAGCAAAAACAGCAGCTATACTGAAGCCATGAACATTTATACCTGCTCTAGAACAGATACATGTGTAACGTGTACAGTATGCAAGTATTTTACAAATTACACATAAAGCACAGTTACTTACCTGTAACAGGTGATCTCTGGGAACAGCAGGAATAAGTCTTCACATATGGGTACTGTGATAAGGAAGCTTATCATAGCTCAGGAAGGAGCTATAGAAAAGGTGAAGTGACTCTGAACAAGCAACCTGTCAGTTCTGGTAGAAATAAGAAAACAGAATTTTCCCATAAAAGACTACCAGTCCCAGAATGCACCAGGTTTCCAACAGCCATTAGAGGAGCTGAAGTGGGGAAACGTGTGTTCAATCAAGAGGGCTATGAGGTAATCCCTAAGCACTCATCTCAAAGGGCAGGGCCTGATTCAGCACAGCTGCGCTGTGTTAGGGAGGAGCACTCATCAAGGCAGAATAAGAGTAGAGTTTATTCTACAGATGACCATCTTCATGATCACCTTGGATATACAAAGAAGGATCATCAGTTTCATCTGAAGGATCATCAGAAGCAGAAGCCAAACCGGACGGACAGAGAGGGAAAGAGACCCTCTGGAAGAAAGAGGAGAAAAGCCTTTGAGAGGTCTAGAAGAGTCCAAAGCAGTACGTATACTGGGAGGCATTTCAAGGGCCAGCATATACCATTGGACTGGGGAAAGCCAGAGGAATGGTGCTGCAGAGCTAGGAATCTCCAGACGCTACCTGTGAGGGAGACGGCTGCACGTGGAAGGGACCCTAAGACCTGTGCCAGAAGGTATGTGAAGAGAGATCCAGTGTCCAGGGATCTGGATTGGAAGGCTGGACATAAGAACTGGACTACATACTGGCCAGGCTATATAGAGAGGAACTCTAGCAGCAATGGAAGCTCAGGTATGAACACTGATCTATGCCCTAGCTATAACGTTGAAAGACAGCAGGGAAACAAGTATTCTCCTGAAAGTGCTCCATTGAGAGATTCATCTGTGCCAATCCATGATATTGAACCCATGCTTGTTGAACAAGGGGGAATAATAGCAGATGAAGATCCTGTTTATATGGACTGCTCTCTATCTAAACTCCGTTGGTAACTTTCTGTTATAAAGTACAGCAACCATCACAAAGAAATATAAACTTGTTCTTTAATCTACTCAGAAAAACTCCTGAAGCAGGATTTGACCCACACAGTAGAAAGCAAGCCAGCTAAAGGGTTTCAGCTGGTGACTGCTAGCAATTAAGCCTTACCTAATTGCTTGTGAGCTAGGAGAGAATCACTTCTGAATCTATGTGGGAAGTAATCAGAAGTTAACCGGAAAAGAACAGTTTGTTTCTTGCTTTGTGGCTTTTCATTTGTTGTTTTCCTGATTTTGACTTTGTTTTTCCAAGTTAACACTGAAAGCAAGTAACCTGATTTATGTGCTACCAAGCATATCTGTGTTGGGAGAAATAACCCCATAAATAAATATCTTATTGGCTTTACTCAAGAGCACAACTAAATTATTGTCAGCAGCTGTGTCTGGTGTGAATGAACTACATTGCCCACAATCCCTTGCAAATCATATAGATATATGCACTTGCCAAGGCTGTGAAGATTCTCACCCAGGCAACCGTCTGACAAATGGCGTAGTTTTTCGGATTGCTTTTGCACAAAGGGGATTTACTTGCTGAGGATTACAACTAAAGTTCGTTTAAAGCTGGAAAAAAGGATTTTCCCTCAACTACACTTTGGAGGAAAAGGGGTTGTTCCAGGAAGCTGTCCCAGGAGGAAAAGCACAGTTACTTACCTGTAACAGGTGATCTCTGGGAACAGCAGGAATTAGTCCTCACTTATTGGGTACATCGGAACCGACGGAGCCTGCGCGGGAAAGCTTCCCAGAAAGGAAGCTTTTGGGGCCTCCCACTGCACATGCGCGCTGCCTTCCCGCCTTCCTGACCAGCTCTCCTCAGTTCGAGTTTATAGCTGAGACAATAGAGAGAGGAAAGGAAGATAGATAGAAGATACAACTCCTAGGGGAGGTGGTGGGTTGTGAGGACTAATTCCTGCTGTTCCCAGAGATCACCTGTTACAGGTAAGTAACTGTGCTATCTCCAGGAACAAGCAGGAATAAGTCCTCACTTATGGGGACTCCCTAGCTAAGATGCCTGGGAGATCCCCTTCCAAGGGTTCGCCATCTTCGTATGGATCTCAGGCATCCATCCTGGGAAGGTGGGCAGGAGTTGTTTAAGTATGGAACAGGTGTTTGAGGACAGCCTGACCAAACAAGGCATCCCGGCGGGAGTCCTTGTCCAAGCAGTAATGGGCTGTGAAGGTATGAACCGAGGCCCATGTGGCGGCTCGACAGATCTGATCTATGGATAGAGTGAAGATGAGCCATAGAAGTGGCCATGGCTCTCACATTGTGAGCTGTGACATGGCCTTCCAGAGAAATATTTTTACTCTGGTAAGCAAAGGAAATACACTGAGCAATCCAATTGGAAAGTGTACGTTTGGAGACTGGAAGTCCCAAGTGAGAAGGATCAAAAGCCACGAAAAGCTGGGAAGACTTTTGATGTGGCTGAGTCCTGTTGAGGTAAAAGGCAAGAGCTCTTTTACAATCTAAAGTATGAAGGTTCCTCTCTGCACTGGATGCATGAGGAGCTGGAAAAAAGACAGGTAGATATACCTCTTGATTAAGATGAAAAGGCGATACCACTTTGGGCATAAAGTGGGGATTCGTCCTAAGGACCACCTTATCATGATGAAACCTGGTATAAGGTGGATGAGCCACTAAGGCCTGTAGTTCACTGATGCGGCGAGCTGAAGTGACTGCAATAAGGAAAAGGACCTTCCAGGAAAGAAATTTCAAGGAGGTAGAAACCAACGGTTCAAAAGGTGGCTTCATAAGCTGACCCAGAACTAGTTTCAAGTCCCATGCTACCGGAGGAGGTCGGATGGGAGGCTTAGTTAGAGTCAGGCCTCTCATGAACCTTGCAACAAGCGGATGAGAGGAGATAGGTTGTCCATTTATAGGTTTTAAGGATGCTGCAATAGCACTCAAATGGACTCTTACTGAATTTGTCTTAAGGCCTGCATTAGAAAGATGCAGGAGATAGTCTAGTAGAGAATTCAAAGGAAGTGCTAGAGGGTCAAGACCCTGTTGAGCACACCAAATGGAAAAGCGTTTCCATTTGAAAGCATAGGAACGCCTCGTGGAGGGTTTCCTAGAGGCATGAAGGATATCTTTCACTGGTTGAGAAAGACTGAAGTCATGAAGGCTTAGGCCTTCAGTAACCAAGCTCTGAGGTGTAGGGACTTGGGGTTTGGGTGCCACAAAGTATCCTCCTCCTGAGACAGAAGGTCTGGCGCAGCTCCCAGGTCCAGAGAGGGTCCCTGGGAGAGATGCAGAAGTAGAGGGAACCACACTTGGCGTGGCCAGCATGGAGCTATGAGGATCATCGATCCGTGATCTCTCTGGAGTTTGAACAGAGTCTTGGGAATCAAAGGAATGGGTGGAAAGGCATATAGGAATTCCTGACCCCAATGCAGGAGAAAGGCGTCGTTGGCCTGAGCTCCCTGACACGGATTCCTGGAACAGAACCGGGGAAGTTTGGCATTCCACGGACTTGCAAAGAGGTCTATGTCCTGGGTTCCCCATTCCTGAAAGATTCTGCGTATCTGGTCCATATGTAGGGACCATTCGTGTGGAAGCAGAACTCGACTGAGTCTGTCTGCCCGAGAGTTTTGAACCCCTGGAAGATAGACTGCCAGAAGATGAATTTGATGCTCTCTGGCGAAGGCCCATAATCTGAGAGCTTCGTTGCAAAGCGACAGAGAGCCTGTCCCTCCTTGTTTGTTTATGTAGAACATGGCCACCTGATTGTCTGTCTGGACTAGGACGGTCAGGTTGACTAGGAGGGTATGGAAGACTTTGAGGGCAAAGAAGATTGCTCGCAGTTCCAGGAGGTTGATGTGAAGGGTGGTCTCTTGCGGAGACCAAGTACCCTGAGTGGAGAGGTGTTGAAGATGGGCTCCCCACCCTGTTTGGGAGGCATCTGTTGGGAGGGTTGCTTGGGGCAACAAAGGTTGGAAGGGGGTCCCCAACAACAGATTCTTGGTGGACATCCACCATTGGAGGGACCAAAACAGACGCTTTGAGGTGAGTATTTGGTCGGAGAGCGCTCCTGATGCTTGAGTCCACTGGGTGGCCAAGGTCCATTGAGCTGCTCTCATATGAAGACGAGCGTAGGGCACCACGTGTACCGTGGAGGCCATGTGGCCCAGAAGTCGTAGCATTTCTCTGGCTGTCAAGTGACTGCTGGACTGAGCTTGGGAGGCCAAGCACATCAGACGTTGGCCCCGGACTTGAGGGAGGTAGGCCCTTGCAGTGGTGGTGTCCAACTGGGCCCCTATGAATTCCAGAGACTGAGTAGGGGTAAGTTGAGACTTGGGAAGGTTTACCACCAGTCCCAGATAATGCAGAATGTGCCTTGTGCGGTCCAGGGAAATCTGGGCCTCTGACTGAGACGGAGCTCGGATGAGCCAGTCGTCCAGATATGGGAATACAAAAATTCCCAGACCTCTTAGAAATGCAGCCACCACTGCCATGCATTTGGTGAACACTCTTGGAGCAGAGGCTAGACCGAAGGGGAGTACTCTGTACTGGAAATGTTTTCCCTGAAACAGAAATCTTAGATATTTTCTGTGGGATGGATGGATGAGTATATGTGTGTACGCATCCTTGAGATCTAGAGAACAAAGCCAATCCTGACTCTGAAGGTATGGAAGGAGAATGCCTAGAGAAAGCATTTTGAATTTCTCCTTGTACAGAAATTTGTTCAATTCTCTCAGATCTAGGATAGGTCTGAATCCCCCTGTCTTCTTTGGTATGAGAAAATAAGGGGAGTAGAATCCTGTCCCTTGTTGAAGAAGAGGAACCTCTTCTATTGCCCCTTGGGCAAGGAGAGAAGAGATTTCCTGACCCAACAGGTCCACGAGAGATGGGGGAGAATTGAAGTGCCTCACCATGGTATGTGGAGGAAGGTTGGAAAAATGAAGTTTGTAGCCCTCTCTGATGATAGAGAGGGTCCAGTGCTCTGATGTAATTTGCCCCCATCTGGGAGCAAAGTGAGCTAACCTTCCGGGAATGGTGAGGGGCTATGGTTGTTCTAGAGCCAGAAATGTTAAGTTCTCTAGGGGCAAGTCAAAACCCCTGAGGGGGTTGAGCCTGCTGAGGAGTGGCAGACGCTGCAGGCTTTGACCTTGCCTGTTTAGGTTGCTGACGTTTAGCAGCAAAGCGAGGCTGAGAAGATTGTTGGCCAGTATTCGTGGAAAATCTGGCCTTCTTGTAGTAAGGCCTCTTGAAAGACTTTTTCTTGGCAGGAGTAGAGGTAGACTTAGAAAGTCTATCTAAGGTAGCATTTTCTGCATCCATTTGAGTGGCCTTAATTTGCCAGTCTTTACCAAATAAGTTCTCACCTGTACAGGGCAGATTCCGTAAGCCATCCAGGACCCAGGGTTCTAGGTCAGAGGCCTGGAGCCAAGCAAGTCGTCGGGCTGCAATGGCAATGCCCGAAGCTCTACCGGCACCTTCAAAGGAATCAAAGGCTGCTCTGTTGGAGAACTTAGAAACATCTAGAAGCTGTTTCACTATAGAAATGAACTCCTCCTTTCTATCCTCAGGGATAAAGGAGGCAAAATGCCGTACCTTTACGGCAAGTTCCCTGAGAAACATGCCCATATACAGACTGTAAGAATTAATCCTGGCTATAAGCATACTAGCCTGGAAAATTTTCCTACCAAAAGAGTCTAGGGTCTTACATTCTCGCCCTGGAGGGGTAGAAGAATGCCTTTTGGTGCTCTTAATCTTTTTCAGCGCAGACTTCACCACAATGGAATGGTGAGGCAGCTGAGCCTTTTGAAACCCAGGAGGAGGAGGGACCCGGTACATGGTGTCCAACCTACGAGAGTAAGGAGACAACGTTAGAGGAGCCTCCCATAAGTCCATCAAGTGTTCTTGAAGGATTTCATGGATAGGCAGGGTGACTGCCTCTTTAGGAACCTTAGGGTATCCTAAAATATCCAATTTCTTTGACCTAGGTTCTTTTTCAGAGGATGTGGTAATAGAAAGTCCTTTAGCTAGTTCTATAATGAAGTCTTGAAAGAACAAATCCTCTGGTGAAGACATTCTCCTCTTTGGGGAAAAAGGGTCTTCATGAAGAACTAGAGACAGCTCATCAGAGTCCTCAGAGGAGTCAAAATCCTCAGAAGAATCAGAGTATTCTCTATTTGCTTCCAACGCACGATACGCATACCGATCGGTATAGACATCGGGCGTACCGGGTATGGGATCGGTATCGGGTGAAAACCCGGATCCGGCATGCGGAACCGATCTGCGTTTGGAAGTCGATGGTCTCGGTTCCGGTATGGGAGACAATACCGGAACCGGACCCGGTACCGCTGAACGCGGTACCGAGGGCGTCGCAGCTTTAATAAAAGCCAGCATGGCCTGCTGCATGGTCTGAACAGTATTGCTCATAGACGCCACTGCTGCCTGGATGTCGGTACCGGTATGGGCCGGTACCCCAGAGCAGTCTAACAGGTGATCAGTCGAGGCCGTGACATCGATGTCAACCTGTAACCCCATAGATGGTGCTTTGGTTTTAAGAAGTGTACCAAGTGTAGTGCTGTTATTTCTGTCACAGACACCCATGAATGGTGTCTTAAATGTTTGGGACCTGACCACTCCATTCCGGACTGCCCATCCTGCTCCCAGATGTCTAAACGTGGTTTGCAGAACCGGGCCAACAAATTCCATGTACTGTTTGCTTCAGATAATCCAGCATCACAGTCATCCAGGTCTTCCTCTCCGGATGGATCTCAGGTAACCAAACCTTCTTCGGGCAGGTCCTCAAAGAGCAAATCTCCTTCAAAGCATCGAGAGGCTCTCACTTTTGAATCTGAGGATCCTGCCCCAGCCAAACAACCCCGGCGGGAAGCTCTGGCTTCCAGGGGCTGGTTTCTCCATGAGGAGAATTTGTGTAGGCCTGAGGCCTAACCGAAGTCACCAAGTTGTGCAAGATAAAGATTTTTTTTTTTTTTTTTAAAAGAAAAGAAAAGAGAGACCGGCGGTACCGGTTTCGGTATGGGGAAGGCAGGTACGCGGTCTAAAGAAACAAACTAAAACAATAATTTCTTCAGCGGTGACAGGAACACGACCTGCTGGCTCCGCGGAAAAAGAGAAACTGAGGAGAGCTGGTCAGGAAGGCGGGAAGGCAGCGCGCATGTGCAGTGGGAGGCCCCAAAAGCTTCCTTTCTGGGAAGCTGGGGAGCTTTCCCGCGCAGGCTCCGTCGGTTCCGACGTACCCAATAAGTGAGGACTTATTCCTGCTTGTTCCTGGAGATAGACCCTGTGCAGAGCTGGATTCATCACTGAGACAAGGTAATAAGTACCTGGGCATGTCTAGTGGTGGATGGGAGTAAGCACAGGGGTAATTGAAAAAAAAAAAAAAAAGTAGAAAAACACACACCTGTTTGGAAGGTGGTGCACTTTGGGGTGTTTTTTTTTTTGTTTCTTGCAGGGATCAAGATGGATCCAAGGGAACTAGCTGAATGGATGGCAGCCCGATTTAGCAGGCAACAGGAGCTAGCACAGCAGGCTCAGGACACTGCTATGAAAGCCATAATGGAGCAGCAGAGGCCAGTGCTTGATCTGGTGCAAGCCCTAGTTCAGCTGCAGAACCAAAGTGGAACAGATGCAAGACCAGCAGTAAATACTGGTACACCACATGTGGACAGTGTGGGACTCAATCAAGGGATTGGGGCAATTAGTTTTGGGAAGCTAACTTCAGATGATAATGTTGATGATTTTCTAGAGTCTTTTGAAAGAGTGGCACAAGCATTAGCATGGCCAGAGACCCAGTGGGCAGTAAGGCTGGCAGCCTCATTAACTGGAGAGGCGCGTGCAGCTTACAGAGCAATGCCAGCAGCCCAGGCTTTGAATTATAAGGATGTAAAGGCTGCTATTAGAGATCGCCTAGGGTTGTCTATTTCAGAGTATAGGCGAATGTTTAGAGCTACTACATTGAGAGTGGGTGAAACACCCAGGGCTCCGAGTCAGAGAATCAGAGGTTTAGCTGTAAAATGGTTGGAGCCTGAGCAAAAGACGGTAGAAATGTTATTAGACATTATAATGCTTGAACAATTTATGTCTGCGGTCCCTAAAGATTTGCACACTTATACAGCAAAATTGCCAAAATCTTGGAGAGGCAACCATGCTAGCAGAGAGATTCTTGGAAGCCACGCAGGCTTGCCATAGAATGGGTGGCCCTCTGAAGATAGGTGCTGAGGCAAGATGTGCTGTATCAGAAAAGAAAATAATTAAAAATGTTTCTGAAAATGAATGTACTGTATCAAACCAGATGACACAGTGGAATAGAAAGAAATGTTTCAAGTGTGGAAAATGGGGACATTTAGAAAAAAGAGATGCCAGACACACACTAGCTTAGTGGGTGTGGATTTAAAACAGCCCAAAGAAGGATTTCTTTTGATGGTTGATGTGCAAGGAATTACCACAAATGCTTTGTTAGACTCCGGGGCAGACCAGAGTATGATGTCAAAAAGGCTTTGGAAGAGGATAGAGGCCCAAGAAGGATTTGTGCCTAGAACCCCTGAAAGGCAAGTTCACATCAGATGCATTCATGGTGCTGCAACATCATATCCCACCTATAGGCTAAAGGTTAAGTGCCTGGGGGAACAAGAGGAAGTCCTGTTAGCAGTGGTGCCTAGGCTACCCTTTGATTTGGTTCTAGGAAGAGACTGGCCAAGATTTAAGCAGGGTCTAGTGGAAGGACTAGGAAAGAAGGAGGGAGAAGGTTTAATGGTAATAGCTCCCGGGCCTTTATTTGGAAGTCCTCAGACCCCAGCTAAAAAGATGGTTAAGCGTCCAGAAGACCAAGCTACCCCAAAGCAGACATTCGTCCTAAAGTACCATAGGGTCACAGAGAAGGCCCAAGCTCCTAAGCGGGCAACCCCTCAAGCTGCTGGGTTTGACCTGTGCAGCATAGAAAATGTGACTGTACCTAGCCTAGGGAGAGCCCTGGTGGACACTGGTCTCCAAGTGGAAATACCTATTGGATGCTATGGGAGAGTAGCCCCAAGGTCCGGATTAGCCCTTAAATATTTCATCGATGTGGGTGCGGGAGTAATTGATCCCGATTACAGGGGCAATATTAAAGTTCTGTTTAATTTTGGACAGAATGATTATCACGTGAAGACAGGAGACAGAATTGCCCAATTGATCTGTGAGAGGCTGGGTTTTCCACCTGTGGAGGAGGTCACATCCCTGGAGAATTCTGAACGTGGAACCAAAGGCTTTGGTTCTACTGATGTCAAAGGGGTTAAAAGCCTAGCTGCCACCTGTGCCCGAGAGAGGGTGGTGAATGAAGAGGAAGATTTGGGACCCCAGGTATCTGATTGTAAAGAAAAATCAGAGCCCCAAATAGGTGAGGACCTGACAGTGGTACAACAGGAAGAAATTAGGAAATTACTTAAAGAATTCCCAGATGTGTTGACACCCATACCAGGGGAGACAGATTTGGTTGCCCATGAAATAATAACTCCACCTGGGAAATTAGTTCGCCAAAGGCCATATCGCTTGCCTGAAGCCAAGAGACAGGAAGTAGTGGCACAAGTCCAGGAGATGTTGGACATGGGAGTAATAGAGGAGTCAAAGAGTCCCTGGAATAGCCCCATAGTCCTGGTGCTGAAGCCTGATGGATCTTTAAGATTTTGTATTGACTTCCGGCAGGTAAACGCCATTATCAGTTTTTGATGCATATCCAATGCCAAGAATTGAAGAGCTGTTGGACCAGCTGGGACAGGCTCAATACTTAACCACCCTTGATATGACAAAAGGATATTGGCAAATCCCTCTCACCAGGGAGTCGAAGCCAAAGACTGCGTTCAGCACCCCCGTTGGCCTTTTCCAGTTCAAGAGGATTCCTTTCGGACTGCATGGAGCAGCGGCTACCTGCCAAAGGTTAGTGGATCAGGTACTTCGACCCCACCAAAATTATGCTTTTGCATATATGGATGATGTCATAATCCATAGTAACACCTGGGCGGAGCATCTGAAGAGGATCAGGGCAGTCTTGTGCTCCATGAAGCAAGCGGGAATCACTTTAAACCCGAAGAAGTGTGCCTTTGCAAATAGGGAGGTAAAATACCTGGGCCACCTAGTGGGAAGAGGAAAAATTAAACCTCTAATGAGTAAAGTAGATAGCATCAGGAATTTTCCTCCTCCAACAACAAAGAAACAACTAAGAAGTTTCTTGGGACTTATTGGATACTACCGCAGGTTTATACCGCAATTCGCAGAGAAAAGTGCAATTTTCACGGATATGCTGCGGAAGAATTGTCCAAACCAGCTAAAGTGGACACCTGAAGCTGAAAAAGCATTTTCAGTCTTAAAAGGAAAATTGTGTACAGGACCGGTACTGAAAGGGGTGGACTTCAAGAAACCCTTTCTGGTTCAAACGGATGCATCGGATGTAGGGCTGGGAGCGGTTCTATCCCAGTGTCATGATGGGGAGCAGCATCCTGTGATGTACCTGAGCAGGAAGTTGTCACCGGCTGAACAAAAGTATTCCACAATAGAAAAAGAATGTTTAGCTATCAAGTGGTCAGTGGAGGCGTTAAGGTTTTACCTTACAGGGAGAAAGTTCCAGTTGGTCACGGACCATGCCCCACTTAAGTGGTTGCAGCAAATGAAGAACCACAATGCCAGGTTGACACGCTGGTACATGGCCTTACAGGCATTTGATTTTCAAGTTCAACATCGTGCTGGGAAGTTACACAAGAATGCGGATGCCCTTTCCCGGATTACGGACTGTAGAGAAGAAGTTTCACCAGTTACACCAGTCCGTAATAACTTAAGCAGGGGGGTATGTGATGAAGCTTATCATAGCTCAGGAAGGAGCTATAGAAAAGGTGAAGTGACTCTGAACAAGCAACCTGTCAGTTCTGGTAGAAATAAGAAAACAGAATTTTCCCATAAAAGACTACCAGTCCCAGAATGCACCAGGTTTCCAACAGCCATTAGAGGAGCTGAAGTGGGGAAACGTGTGTTCAATCAAGAGGGCTATGAGGTAATCCCTACGCACTCATCTCAAAGGGCAGGGCCTGATTCAGCACAGCTGCGCTGTGTTAGGGAGGAGCACTCATCAAGGCAGAATAAGAGTAGAGTTTATTCTACAGATGACCATCTTCATGATCACCTTGGATATCCAGAAAAGGATCATCAGTTTCATCTGAAGGATCATCAGAAGCAGAAGCCAAACCGGACGGACAGAGAGGGAAAGAGACCCTCTGGAAGAAAGAGGAGAAAAGCCTTTGAGAGGTCTAGAAGAGTCCAAAGCAGTACGTATACTGGGAGGCATTTCAAGGGCCAGCATATACCATTGGACTGGGGAAAGCCAGAGGAATGGTGCTGCAGAGCTAGGAATCTCCAGACGCTACCTGTGAGGGAGACGGCTGCACGTGGAAGGGACCCTAAGACCTGTGCCAGAAGGTATGTGAAGAGAGATCCAGTGTCCAGGGATCTGGATTGGAAGGCTGGACATAAGAAATGGACTACATACTGGCCAGGCTATATAGAGAGGAACTCTAGCAGCAATGGAAGCTCAGGTATGAACACTGATCTATGCCCTAGCTATAACGTTGAAAGACAGCAGGGAAACAAGTATTCTCCTGAAAGTGCTCCATTGAGAGATTCATCTGTGCCAATCCATGATATTGAACCCATGCTTGTTGAACAAGGGGGAATAATAGCAGATGAAGATCCTGTTTATATGGACTGCTCTCTATCTAAACTCCGTTGGTAACTTTCTGCTATAAAGTACAGCAACCATCACAAAGAAATATAAACTTGTTCTTTAATCTACTCAGAAAAACTCCTGAAGCAGGATTTGACCCACACAGTAGAAAGCAAGCCAGCTAAGGGGTTTCAGCTGGTGACTGCTAGCAATTAAGCCTTACCTAATTGCTTGTGAGCTAGGAGAGAATCACTTCTGAATCTATGTGGGAAGTAATCAGAAGTTAACCGGAAAAGAACAGTTTGTTTCTTGCTTTGTGGCTTTTCATTTGTTGTTTTCCTGATAAAAGAACAGTTTGTTTCTTGCTTTGTGGCTTTTCATTTGTTGTTTTCCTGATTTTGACTTTGTTTTTCCAAGTTAACACTGAAAGCAAGTAACCTGATTTATGTGCTACCAAGCATATCTGTGTTGGGAGAAATAACCCCATAAATAAATATCTTATTGGCTTTACCCAAGAGCACAACTAAATTATTGTCAGCAGCTGTGTCTGGTGTGAATGAACTACATTGCCCACAATCCCATGCAAATCATATAGATATATGCACTTGCCAAGGCTGTGAAGATTCTCACCCAGGCAACCGTCTGACAGTACGTCGGTACCGACGGAGCCTGCGCGGGAACGCTCCCCAGCGTCCAATCAGAAAGCTTTTGGGAGCATCCCTCAGCGCCTGCGTGCTGCCTTCCCAACTGTCTCTCCTCAGTTGAGTTTTATAGCTGAGACAAAGAGAGAGAGAAAGACGAAAGGAAGATAGATAAAGAGATACAACTCCTAGCGGAGGTGGGTGGGTTGTGAAGACTTATTCCTGCTGTTCTCAGAGATCACCTGTTACAGGTAAGTAACTGTGCTATCTCCAGGAACAAGCAGGAATGAGTCTTCACATATGGGGACTCCCAAGCTAAGATGCCTGGAGCCCTAGCATGGTGGGGATTGGAACATGCTACACCTCATATGGCCAGGCATCCTGAGGATGGAGGGTAGGAGTTGAAAGAGAGGAGCTGTAGAAAAACAGCTAACCTAAAATAGAACTACAGGTAAGGAGTCCTTGTATGTATGATAATTATCATGATAATTAAAGGAATTCCGGTACAAAAAGCACCCCGTGTTAGAAAACCTTTTTTTGTCGGAGAATAGCCTCCCAGTGCTACGTTATGTAGAAAGTTAGCACCGCCGGGATTTCTCCTTTTTATTAATAAAGACCAAAGTACTTAGCTTGGTAAACCAATGCCATAGCTGCCAAAATCGACTATGTATCGACGAAGCCTTCGTTTCGGGTTCAATGTAGAAATTTCCTTATGAACCCTGCATCAGGTATGTCCTTAAGCCAACAGCAGCTTAAGGACATACCTGATGCAGGGTTCATAAGGAAATTTCTACATTGAACCCGAAACGAAGGCTTCGTCGATACATAGTCGATTTTGGCAGCTATGGCATTGGTTTACCAAGCTAAGTACTTTGGTCTTTATTAATAAAAAGGAGAAATCCCGGCGGTGCTAACTTTCTACATAACGTAGCACTGGGAGGCTATTCTCCGACAAAAAAAGTTTTTCTAACACGGGGTGCTTTTTGTACCAGAATTCCTTTAATTATTGTTATTTATTCAATTCTGGTTGGGTTTATTCTTTTATTGTTTGATAATTATCATGAACATATTGAAATGAACAATCACAATATGTACCTCACCTACTGGATTGCAGGAAGTAGAGAGGCTGATGGAGTCTACTGGGGATCCAGTAGAGGAATCTTCAAGGTGACCTCACTGAAGTAAAGGTGAAGGTCCAAATCTGGAAGTGACAGGTGACCCAGGTGTCAACTGGGGTAGTACAAAAACGGTAGGTCTTTAGTGGAAAGCTTTATGGAAAAAGCTGGGAACTCTTTTGGCTACAGAGTTACTCACAGTTAGGAGCAAAAGAGGAAGACTGACCGATTTGGACAAACTAGTCCACTCCTGGAGGGAAGAAGGGGTATGGGAAAAAAGCCCGTATTCCCCAGAAGGACAGATGTCTGAAGGGTTGAAACCTCAGATCTACTGAAGATCCACGCTGTCTTTCCTAACTGGTGAGAGACAGGAAAGATATTGGAGTATGGAGCTTCAGGGATACCTAAACCTAGGGTTAAGGTAAGAGCTGGCAGTACCACAGTAGTGGTTGTGTGGATAATACCCCAGACATACTGTGGGACAGTATGAACATATGAAAGCCCACTGTCTGGAACCTATAGGAAGGTAAAAACCTTTATAAGCATAGACAGAGAGATAAGTATGTAAATACATATCTACCTATAAGGAAGCATCTCGACAGATACACACATATATCTATATCTATCTATCTATCTATATATAGTCAGACGGGTGCCTGGGTGAGAATGTTCACAATCTTGGCAAAGGCATACATTAATATGATTTGCAAGGGATTGTGGGAAATGTAGTCCATTCACACCAGACACAGCCGTTCACAATAATTAGTTGTGCTTGAGTGTAAAGCCAATAAGATATTTATTTATGGGGTTATTTCTCCCAACACAGATATGCTTGGTAGCACATAAAACAGGATACTTGCTTTCAGTGTTAAACTTAGAAAAACAAAATCAGGAAAACAACAGCTGAACTTGTCAGGCAATCAAAGCAAAAGAATAAAGACCAGGATGGTAACAGAATGGTCTTTCCTGTAAGCTATAGCTAATATTCTCTTAGCAGTGCTTCAAACAACAAACAAAACCCACAAAGTAGGGAAAAACTATTCTTTTCAGGTTAACTTCTTATATCTTCACACATAGACTCAGAAGTGATTTTGTCAGAGCTCACAAGTAATTAGGTAAGGCTCAATTGCTAGCAGTTACCCAGCTGAAACCCCTTAGCTGTCTTGCTTTCTACTGCGTGGCTCAAATCCTACTCAGGAGCTTTTCTGAGTAGATTAAAGAACAAGTTTGTATTTCTTTGTGATGGTTGTTGTACTTTGTAACAGTAAATTACCAAAGGAGTTTAGACAGAGAGCAATCCATGTATTCACAGCCTGGATCTAACACCTCTCCCCCTTCTTCAACAATCATGGGTTCAATATCATGGATGGGCACAGAGGAATTTCTCAATGGAGCACTCTCAGGAGAATACTTGTTTCCCTGCTGTCTTTCAAGGTTATAGCTAGGGCATAGATCAGTGTTCATACCTGAGCTTCCATTGCTGTTAGAGTTCCTCTCTAAATAGCCTGGCCAGTATGTAGTCCAGTTCTTAAGTCCAGCCTTCCAATCCAGATCCCTGGACACTGGGTCTCTCTTCACATACCTTCTGGCACAGGTCCTAGGGTCCCTTCCAAGTGCAGCCGTCTCCCTCACAGGTACCGTCTGGAGATTCCTAGCTCTGCAGCACCACTCCTCTGGTTTTCCCCAGTCCAATGGTGTATGCTGGCCTTTTGAATGTCTCCCAGTATACGTACTGCTCTGGACTCCTTTAGACCTCCCAAATGCTTTTCTCTTCTTTCTTCCAAAGGGTTTCTTGCCCTCTCTGTCCGTCCGCTCTGGCTTCTGCTTCTGATGATCCTCCAGATGATGAAGCTGTCCAAGATGAGGATCTCCAAGACAAGGATATCCAAGCTGATTCTGAGGATAATTCTCTGTAGAATAAACTCTACCTTTATTCAGCTTAGATGAGTGCTGCACCCTAGCACAGCGCAGCTGTGCTGAATCAGGCCCTGCCCTTTGAGATGAGTGCTTGGGGATTACTTCATAGCCCTCCTGATTGAACACACGTTTCCCCACTTCAGCTCCTCTAATGACTGTTGGAAACCTGGTGCATTCTGGGACTGGTAGTCTTTTATGGAAAAATTCTGTCTTCTTATTTCTACCAGAACTGACAGGTTGCTTTGTTCAGAGTCACTTCACCTTTTCTATAGCTCCTTCCTGAGCTATGATAAGCTTCCTTATCACTATATATATATATACATATATATATATATATATATATATATATATATATATATATATATATATATATATTAGGGTGGTCCATAAAAATGAATTCCTGAATTCCTTTGCTCCCTGGCCTGATTCTGGTTCCATTTAGGTAGAAAACACTGTGTACAAAGTTTGAAGCCAATCAAATAATATTTAGGGGTGGCTCAACAAGTCTTGAGATTTCCCCCTGGGAGCAGATGACGAAATGTTGCATCATCTTGTATCATCCACTCAGTTCCACGCTGATTACATTTGATTGCGTCATATTTGAACTAATCTCGTCTCTGAGAGGTGGCAAAGACATTGTACTATTATCTTTGTATCTTTATTCTTTTCAGATGGCGAAAAAACTTGGTTTTTATCTCATTGAAAAAATGTCCACCACAATTCTGGGGGCCAAGCTCCCCAGCAAGGAGCAAGTGTTTAATGTCATATGGTGATGTAAAAATACACTTAACAAAGGCGTTAGTGAAAGTGCATCTATTGTAACAAGTGAAGTAGAAGCTTACTGGGAAAAGGCCAGGCTTCCTGTTCAAAGAAATGACAAAATTCAAGAAAAAGTAAAGAAATTGTTCAATCAGTGGAAACGTTTGAAGAAAAACAAAGGGAGAGGAGGGAAACAAGCGGCAAATGAAAAAGAATTCCAGGTTGCAATGAAAAACCTATTTGATGTGGCGCATGCCAATGCAATGTCTTTAATTCATATTCAAGAAGACAAAGAATTCTTAATAGCGCAACGAGAACCAGGGCACCACGGCTCAATGTGCGCGATGGACAAGAAACTGGCCAACACGGAAGCAAGATCACAACAGCGAGAAGAAGAACTGAAAAGGCGCAGACAGAAACATGTTGCTGAAGCCGAGGCAACTACAAGCCAAGTTCAGCTGGAAGGATCTTCTTCCTCAGCAGAGTCAGGTGAAGACTCGTCGACATCTGCGGATTCAGATAACAGACAGAAGACAGCAACTCCACAAACGAAGCAGTTTCGACCTAACAATGTCTGGACCCCAGAGCTTACAGCAGCCCTGGATCGGACAGGGACAACGGATCACAATGCTCCGTTTGTGGTAGCTGAAACTGCCAGAAGTCTGGGACATTATCCTGGGGAGCTCAATATCAGCCGCTCCAGCGTCAAGCGCCATAGAGAAAAGCACCGTCAGCAACAATGGACGGACCTGCACAACACATTCAAAGCCGAAGGCAAAACATGCATTGTGCATTGGGATAGCAAGTTATTGCCATCTCTCCTCTGTTTAACCACATCCGTTGACCACCTTCCAATTTTGATAACAGCTGTCTCCACTGGAGAAACACAACTTCTTGGTGTACCAAAACTGACATCAGGAACGGGCGAGAATCAAGCTGCAGCAGTTTATGAACTGTTACAGGAATGGTGTTTGGATGAAAAGGTTGCAGGCTTCTGCTTTGATACAACTGCATCGAACACGGGACATCGATCAGGAGCATGCATTCTTCTAGAACAGAGACTCCGTCGCACAGTCCTTCATTTGGCATGCCGCCATCACATTTACAAAATAATTCTTGGTGCAGTATTCTCTACATGATCTGGAGCTTCATCGGGTCCCGATGTCCAACTCTTTCGCCGGTTCCAAAAGAATTGGGGCTCCCTTGACAAGTCCAACTATCAAACTGGAAAAGACTTGTAGGTGCTGCAGCCTGACAGGGATCGCATCATGAAGTTTGCGGAATCCAAGTTGGCACAGGGCAATCACCGAGATGATTACCTGGAATTCTTGGAGTTAACGATTGTCTGCCTTGGAGGGAATCTTCCTAGTTTCAATTTCAAGAAACCCGGAGCTTTCCATCATGCCAGATGGATGGCAAAAGTCTTGTACTGTCTCAAGATTTGGATGTTCCGAGGACAACTCAAAGATCTTACCCAACGGGAGGAGTCCTGTGTTCGTGATGTGAGCATTTTCTCCATCCTGATTCATGTGGAAGCCTGGTTTTCTGCCCCTGATGCCGCAGTTGCTCCTCGAACAGATTTGGAGATGCTGAAGAAACTACACTCTTACCACAATGACCGTGTTGGAAGAGCGGCCAGAGACAAAACTGCAACAGCATCTGTGGTATGTGTCAGAGGAGCTTGTGGCACTGTCACTGTTCGATGAAGCTGTTTCAGCACCGACAAAGCGGGCCATAGTGTCGGCCATGATCCCGGCAGAATCAGATGAAAGCGATGAGGATGATGACGAAGACGAAGATCCCCCAAAGCGGGTCAAATTGAAAAGTTCCATGATTCCACCACTTGAATCTTTTGCAACTCGCAAGTCAATCCATTTCCTGAAACACCTCGACATCAACAGTGATTTTCTTAATGCAGACCCAGAAGACTGGGAAGAGAATGCATCATTCAAAGACGGTCTGAAGAAAGTAAAAAATCTTCCAGTGATCAACGATGTGGCTGAGCGAGGGGTCAAACTCATTGAGGAGTTCAACAGCCAACACACCACAAAAGAAGAGCAACTCCAGTTCCTTCTGGGTGTTGTCTCGCAACACCATAAGATGTTCCCCACATCGTCAAGGTCCTTACTAGCATCTGGACCACATTGAGTGCTTGGCAAGCATGATACCCCCGTCTATGAGCGGATAATACCCAGTGGTCTGACGAACCCTGGGGGGGATCCAGGGGCCTGATAGATAGGGACCTTGAGCCACCCCTAAATATTATTTGATTGGCTTCAAACTTTGCACACATTGTTTTCTACATAAATGGAACCAGAATCAGGCCAGGGAGCAAAGAAATTCCTACTTTTATTTTTTCCCCTATGGCAGTGGACCACCCTAATAGATATATATATTATCTATCTATCTATCTATGTCTATAGTGAAATCTAGAGGAGCATAACATATGCACACGCAGCTTACAGACATATGTATCTATAGAGAAGTATATAGAGATATATACATACATGAATATATATGTCTAAAGATAAATGTCTGCAATTAAGCAGATAGAGATATGTCCATAAGAACATTCACATGGGAGATGTGAAGAGGAAAGATTCATCTAATAACAAGGTGGAACCTACCTGAGAAGATATATAGAGAATCTATTCCCCCTGGCTAAGATGGTGCAGGAATGCTATCCAGTGAAATAACCAGGATGGTTGCATGAAAAAACAGAACATCAAGTCATGAGTCATGTAGAACTCTCGCATGGTAAATGGACAGAAAACGCATAGGATGAGATATCAGGTTGACCACTGGAGGGATACAAAGTGGTATCATGCGTTATGAGTTAAATATGTGCTGTCCATGAAGGAGTAGGATACCATGAGGACAAGCTGCAAGGAAAAAAGAGCATATTCCTTGTAGGAATTGGAGAACTCTTTAGACGTTCACGCAGAAAAGGCTTATGTCCTGTATTATAAAAGGAGATAGTAGGGTGTGGAGAACCCTCACAGTCATGGAAAATGACTGAGGAAGCCTTTTCCAACCATATAGGATAGTCATTAGAGACAAAACCCCATGCTCTCTAGCAAGGGCCCATAGTAGAAAGCTTCTCTGTAAGATTGCAGAGAGCATTATGCAGGAGAATTGGGAAATAAAACTGGCTGTTGGAAAAAAACCAGCTGCCACGTTAACTATGCTGCCAAATCTAAAGGAATTGGGGATGGCAAGAAAAGAATATAGTGTGATAAGCCTGAAGTGATAAGGATTATACTACTAAGGCCAGACTGGAAGTAGTGGAAGACAAGACTGGAAACTTGTGGAAAAGTACCAGTAGTCCAATCACTGGAACTCCTGCATGGGTAGCTGCTGAATAAGACAGCAGAGAGAATCTTTCTGTGTAAAACAGAGAGAACAGACAGAATAAGAGGAGAAATTCCTGTCCCCGTCTGATGAGCTGCCCACACTGGAATGAAAGAAATGACTAGAAAGGCTAAAGAAGCCCTGCAGTGGTATGGTACCACCCTTTCAGGGGAAACCCTGGATAAAAGGGTAGAGACAGGAGCTGAAGGGTGACTTACCATATGGTATGTCTGTGGAAGGAGAATATTCATGTTGGAACAGAAACTATCATGGGATAGTTGTTAAACCTCTCTTCTTGGTAGGAAGAAGAGGAGAAACCTGTGACCCATAGACATGAATATCCTGACAGCTCAGCATATCTAGGAGCAAATGGATGTCCTGAGAAAAGGAATCCATGTGTAGAGTTTTGAATGAAAAAAACAGTGAAAAAACTTCTATTGGAAAGAAGTCAACTGTAGGTTGTAAACTTCAGGACCCTATGGTTGCTGGTTTGTTCAGCCTGGCTAGAGTTTGGATTCTTCAGACCAGGGCGAGGTTTCCCCTGCTTGGGAACATCTGTATGATGGGCAGGAGAAGAGTGAAACCTTCTTCTCCTAGGGAAAGAAGGTTTGGTAGGGCATTTCCTACCTACTGGGGAAGGAGAAGGCTTAGAATAGCCTCCAGAAACAGGGAAGTCAGTGGACCTTATTGAAGAGATTTTCCCCAGTGCAAGGAGTATTACCCAGTCTTTGTTGTGCCCATCTGCTTAAGTCTGAAGCTTGGAGCCAGGCTCTACGTCGTGCCCCTATGGCTATAGCAGAAGTTCTGCTAACAGACTCAAAGGAGTCCAGGGAAGCACGAGTAAGAAACCAAGAGATGCTTTGAATATGACTAAGTAGTAAGGAATAGTCTGCAGTCTTGGGCTCTGAAAGAAAAGGAGTCAAAAGATATAATTTCTTTGTGACCTCCTAAAGTGATAGACTCATATAAAAAATATATGAGAGAATCCTTGTTGACAGCATAGATGTCTGGAAGGTTTGACGTCCAAAGGCATCTAGTGTCCTAGACTCACGACCTGGTGGGTAAGAAGAGTGCTTCTTCTTACTTTTCACCTTCCTCATTGCTGATTCCACCACAATGGAATGATGGGGAAGTTGAGCCTTTTGAAATCCTGGAGAGGGGGGCACCTGATACAGAAGATCAGTTGCTCTAGAAGGTGAGGGAACCCTTAAAAGGTGCTTCCCACATTCTTAGAAGAAGATCCTGCAAGGAATGATGTAAAGGAAGCATTATATTTTCCTTTTCTCCAGTAGAAAGAGAGCCTTGTGTAGGATCATAGCCAGGGATAGGAATAGCAAGAAATGTTGCCATATTCAGGAGAAAATTCTGAAAAGAAGGATCTCCAAAGGGAACCGTCCCTGGACAGGCTAGACCTGAAGAACTAGCCTGGGCACCGGAGGATCTACTTGAGAATATAGGAATATAAGATTCTGCACGGTGCAAGAAAGGATCCTTAAGGGATGGATGCTGGTACTGGAGGTCATGCCCTGAGACAGTCAGCACTGCATCGTCCATGCCAGGTATCGACTCCAAACTTGGTATAGAAAGGAGCGAACCTGGTGAAAGAAGCATGGAAGGAGCTGGCCCCGATGTTACTGCAGGTACCAGCACCGGCACCGATACCGATACCGGTAGCTGTGTCGGAATCGAAGACGACACCGACATCGAAGCAGTCATCGGTGGCTGCTCAAATCGGTACCGAGGTAACCGAAGGCTTTTGGTAATCACCCTCGGTACCGAGCATCCGGAACCGGTAAGCGTCGGTACCGAGACGTGTCGGTACCCAGTCTTCTAGACTAGAGATCGATTCTAGACTCGGCATCGAAGGAAGCGAGTCTATCGATGCATGTCTAGAGGGTACAGACGTCGGTGGTAGTATCGGCGTAGATGCCGATACTGGAAAGTCAATCTGGGGCGTATCGAGCGGTCCCGAAGGTACCGAGAAAGCCAGATGACGATCCCTGGTGAGGAGTGAATCGCTCAACACCAGTGCCGATGCCGGGGTATCGGTACCGCTCAAAGCGGATGCCACCACCGAGCATGGCTCAGGTATGTTCTGTGAGGGGTGAGCCCCAGGAACAACCTGAAACCCCTGATAGGCTTTGGAGGCCGAAGACTCCCGCCGGGGTTTTGAAGCCAATGGACCCTTGAGGGCTAGGCCGGAGCTGTCATCATGCTGTGCATGAGACCTACCACTCAAGGGTTGGCTAGTCTTAACAGACTGTTTGTGGGTTACCTGATCCTGTGGAGAAGAAGAAATGGTCGGTGCCCTGACACTGGAAGGCAACGCGGTATCGAGGGAAACTCGAAATGGAAAATCTCTTCTCACAATATTGTAGCCTAATGGCTCCGGAGGAAAATGGTCAGGACCCAAACAGGTTAGACACCAGTTCTTGGAGTCTAAAAACAAAACTGTACCGCCACAGCTTAGGCACTTCTTAGGAAAAGAAGGTGGCGGCTCCATGATGGAGAGGCCTAGAAGGCCCAAAAAGTTTAAGACAGAAACTGAGGGAAAAAAATTCCCTGAATTTAAGAAAAAGAAAACACACCGGCAGTACCGGTGGAGTCGGGGAGACAGCCACGACCACAAGAAAACAAAGAATTAAAGAAAAAATTTTCTGCGGTGACAGGAGGACGTCCTGCCGGCTCTGCGGAAAAACGAAAACTGAGGAGAGACAGTTGGAAAGGCGGGAAGGCAGCACGCAGGCGCTGAAGGATGCTCCCAAAAGCTTTCTGATTGGACGCTGGGGAGCGTTCCCGCGCAGGCTCCGTCGGTACCGACGTACCCATATGTGAAGACTCATTCCTGCTTGTTCCTGGAGATAATCACAATTCTGCCCCAGAACACATCTACTCTAAAGTCGCACAACATATGCACCTTTACAATGCTGCATGCACTTATCTCCTAAAAATAATCTTATACAACAAAATGTCAATGAAATAGTTCCATTTTCACAAGATCAGAAAAATATGCCACCATTTGTTTTTTCCTGTTAGCATATTACACATATAAAGTCTTTGTTTGGCATCAAGAGCTCATATACCCAATTAAATTAATATGACCTCTATAGCTAGTTAAGGGAGTTTACCTGCTGACTCCTGGTTCAGGCGCGACGAGAGACAACTATCTCCTGTCATCACCTGCCCCAGGCCTACTTGAGGCCGGTGCCTTAAAAACACACAGCATTGGGTATGCATAAAGGGGCACACCTGCCCTTTGGAGCACAGAGGAGCATTAGCGAGTTCTGCAGATTTCCACAGTGATTGCTTGATTTGGTGAGTCTTTTAATGGACTAGACCGTTTGTTATGCAGACTTGAAGTAAAAGGAAGGCTAAATCTAATTAATCTGTTAAATCTTGTTGATCCAATCAGTCCCACCCTCCCCTTTGGATTTGGCCCCGGAGGAGGCTTTTATTAGCTCGCTAGAGTGTACTCCTCCTTTTCCCCCTAGGAGTGTTCCATCTACCAGCTCCCCTCTTGTTAAGTCTTAGAACGATGTTAGTCCACCAGCAGGTGTGGGTATTATTCCCGCAGTGGTTAAATTTGATTTGATGTCCGATATTGGGCCTGTGGTGGATGCAACTGATCAGGTTTTGCTTAATGATATTTGGAAGGTGGTGTCAAAGACAGATCGCTTGTATAGCAGTCTCCCATCTTTGCTCATTTACTGAAGAGGGGTGGCTGGTAAATTTGTAGAAGTTGATGTTCAAATGAATTTTCTGTGTGCTACATTGGATACTATGGAATCAAAATTGACTGGTTTTCAAACTATGTCAATATCATCACTTAAGGCTAATCTAATATTGTATCACAAGATAGATGCTCTGGAAATACTGTGAGATCTAGGAATTTAAGGATTTTAAAATTTTCCCAGAACTCATTTGGCTTTCACCCAAATTGTTATTAACAAAAATATTTGCAAGAGGCTTTAAAAAGTTTGGATGTTTATAAAATTGCTTTTTCTAGATGTTATTATATCCCAGATAAGATCTGTTAATGCTTTGGATGATGAGATGGATGCTCTGCTCAAAACACCCTCTGATAATTTTACTGCATTCTTAGAAGATTCCATGGATATTATGGAGACCAGAGCTACTCTTCTCATTACCCTTGTTAGTGAAGATTAATTTTAAAGATTTTTCTTTTAAAATCTTAGACTGTGTCCCCTGTGGTGCCATGGTATCTGTCTTTCCTGCCGTTTGCTGGGCAACACAGATGTGCAGGAAAGCATTCCTCGCTTTAAAGTCTCGTGTGGTCCAACTGGGTGCTCACTTGTGCTTTCCAACTAAATGTATAATAACTTATCAGGTAAACTGGTACATTTTTGTTGACCTCGATCATTGGGAGGAGTTTTTGATGGATCAACGATGATGTTCTATGGCCCAGAGGATTCCTTGGATGACTAGCTATAATTAGCACTTGGGATATTTGGCGGGGGGGAGGGGAGGGGGTTATATCCCCCCGGATTACTACTTAATTTCTAGTTCAATCTGTATGCGCAGGGGTGTGCTCCCTTAACGTGGGCTACTTTGATTTTTTTTTGTTAATAAACCGCATTCTTATGGATATAATATAATGAAAAATTTGCAATTAAAAAAAAACAAAACACATAGCCAGTTAGACTTACCTTTGTGTGGACGGTGAATTTCACTTTGTCTCTCTCACTAAGAGCATCCGAAATATCAACTTGCAACGTTGCATCAGTCTGCAGATCTACATTCATTGCTTTGGGCTAAAAAAGAGAAATCAATTTAATATGAGAGAAAACGGCATTCATACAAGAAAATAAGTTGTAATGTTAAGTATCTTATTTTAGGATACAAGATTATGCTAAAATTTAATGTGTGTTAATGGTCAACATGGCGTGACACTCGGGGGCCAATTTTATAAGGAATGCACAGAGTTATGTGTCAATTACAAACGCATCAACCTATTTAAAGGACTTATATGCGTGAATGGGCACTTATGCATGCGCTTTAGGTGTCACTATTCTTTACGTGTAAGTCCCATCAAGGGTATTTTGAGTTTGGGTGTGCACAGGGACAAAGCTTGGCAGAGCATACACAGGGCCTAAATTTACACACACAAGTTATAAAATATAACTTACATGCGTTTCTGATCAAATCTACATGTGAACATTTACACCTGCTCTAGCGCAGAAGCAACTGCCGTGACTAGATTGAGACACATATTTACACCATTTTATAAAATACATTATATACTTCACTTGATAAAATAAGTCCCAAATATGCATGTGGCAATATGCACTAACACGAAGAAGTTTATAAAAATTCTCTTAACATGGGCTAATTCACACATTGAGTGCATAGCTGGAAATGGACGTGGACTGTGCTTTGCAGTTAACATGTGATAAGTTACCATGCGCTGTTACCAACACAGATAAGCAATATGCACTGATACCACCTCACTAGGTGGCACCAAGTACATTTGTATCATCTCCAGTGAAAATGCAATAAAACATTTTACTGCATTAACTGTATGGGAAGATGCTATCCATACACTCCAAACGTTTACACAAAGGCTCTACAATTACCACATGTTAATTTTTACAATTAATATATATATAACTGCTAACTTTTTCAACAATTTAGTAAGAGGGCCCCTAAATGCATTTCACACTTTCTGAAAATCATATATCCTAACACAACACTTCATGACTGAAGAAATGAACTAAAAGGGCAGAGCGCTTCTCTACAAATACTACAGTAATGAGAGATTCTACCACTTTTCTGCAAGGACTCATGGGATGCAATATACACCTTGGTGAAAAGCTCAGTTACATCCTGGGTAAGAAAGTACTGCAGATAACCTCTTGCTCAAAGCAGTGCATACTGTTTATGCTGCATTGCGATAAGCAGGGCTGGAAAAACTCCAGGCCCCAAGGAAAAGGGAAGCAATTATGGATTTAGCTTATACTTTTTCCAAGAGTAATTCAAGGAGTTACATTTAGGTACAAGAAGAAATTCACAGACCTAGCCATTCTTTTCCTTACATCCTTCTAGACTAGTCCAGATGAGTGGGTTATTGCTCCTCAGCCAACAGGTGGAAGCAGACTAGGACAAGTTCAGTGTTGTCATCACTAGTATATCCACTGATGCTGCACTGAGAGAAGCCAGTACAACACTTCCCAAGTAGTAAGCAAGACAAACTCAGAAAGACAACAAACGTTATTAACCATAAACTTGGAACAAAATAGTTAAAACAGTTGGCACTCTTACCACAATAGACTCTGCATTAGATACAGATACCAACAATGCAATCAAGAGGCAGCAGGGCTCTCAAACCTTTAGGAATAGTCTTCCAGGGCAGGTCCTGGACTAGTTTAACAAGATTTGAGGGAATAAAATTCAGATATGTGAATTTCTCCTTCCTTATTATCCTGCTAGACCAGTCCAGACAAATGGGATGTACTCAAGTAGTCAGGACCTAGGGAGGGTGAAGGACTATGCTCTAGATAGAAATGTCCTGCGAAAGCACATTCTGCTCCGGTTCCCATATTCAACTTGTTGTGCTTTACAAAGATGCTCAGAGATGGACCAGGTAGCCATGTCACAGATGTCTACCAAAATGTCTGCATTAGTGGAGGGAGCTCAGACTCCTTCCGGCAAACAGACGTTATAACTAATAACCTTCTTCAACCAGTAGTATTTGAGGATGGCCACTGCCAGTCCTTTTCTCAGACCACTGAAGAGAATAAAAAGACTGAAGGAATTAGTAATCTGTAAGGAGAGAGAAAGAGATATTCATCTCAGCAAGACAAGGCCTACAGCACTGAGTCACCTGGAAGATGCAAGAGCCACTAGGAAAGACACATTAAGGGTTAAATCCTTGAGATGGGACATCTGAATGTGCTCAAAGAGTGAGCCTTGCTACACCTTCAGCACCACAGGGGAAGAAAAATTCCACTGAGGAACAACCAGACACAATGTCCGACACATCGCCTTCACTCCCTAGAGGGCACATCAGCGTGCACTGCCAAAGATATTCCTTGAATACACCAGCAATGGCATGCTAGGGTCACTACTTTAACAAAATGAGAGATCAGGGACAATCCTTGAACCAAACTGGACTGTAAGAAGGACAAAATGGCAATTATGTCCACTTCTTGGCCCACAGGGCTCAAGAGGAACACCACTTCTCAGAAACCTTCCACATTTTCACACAAGCCAAAGTAGTAAAAGCCCCCCCAGGCCATAAGTGAGAAGGAAATGGGCCATTTTCTGAGGCCCTTGCCACAGAAAGCTCCTCTCTTGAGGAATCAAGAGAGGGAATCCCACCAACATACTCATGAGATCCGCATACCATGGTCTGCACAGCCAGTCCAACACCACTAGAATCACTCGAGTGAGATTGAATTCTGCACAGGACAGCTCCCAGGGGCCAAGGGGGGAGGGGAAGACATATAGAAACATTTCCTAAGAACATAAGATATGCCATACTGGGTTAGACCAAGGTCCATCAAGCTCAGTATCCTGTTTCCAACAGTGGCCAATCTAGGTCACAAATACCTAGCAGTTTCCCCAATGCTTGTATTGGGGCAAGCAATGGATTTCCCGGGTCCCCTTTAATAATGGTTTATGGACCTTTCCTCCAGGAACTTGTCCAAACCTTTTTTTAAACTCAGCTACACTAACAGCTTTTACTACATGCTCCGGTAACGAATTCCAGAGATTAGACATTGAGTGAAAAAATATTCTCTTATTAGTCTTAAATAGGTTACACTGTAGCTTCATTGCATGTCCCCCTAGTCTTTCTATATTTTTATGGTGTAAACAATCAATCTACGTTTACCCATTCCACTCCATTTATTAATTTATAGATGTCTATCATATCTCCCCTCAACCTTCTTTTTTCCAGGGTGAAGAGCCCTAACCTTTTTATCCTCTCTTCATAGAGGTATCCTTCCATCCCCTTTACCATTTTGGTGGTTCTTCTCTCTACCTTTTCTAACTGTATCCTTTTTAAGATATGCTGACCAGAATTGCACACAATATTCAAGGTCTGGTCGCACCATGAAATGATACAGAGGCATTGTATTATCCTTTATTTTATTCTCCATTCCTTTCCTTATGATTCCTACGGTAGCATTATATTTGTTTTCTTGGACACCGCTGCACACTGAGCAGAGGGTTTCAACATGTTATCCACAATAACACCTAAATCTTTTTCCTGGGTGGTGGTTCCTAATATGGAACCTTGCATCGTGTAACCATAGGTTGGGTTGTTCTTTCCTAGGTGCATAACGAGGAAATTAGTCCTTAGCTGCTAATTGTCTTTCCTTGAGTTCTCTCCGGGCCAGTCCAGGAACAGAAGGGTTGTCAATCCCATTCAGCAGCTGAGGACTGAAAACTGAAAAGTTCTTTCTGACAGGCTATCCAACTCCCCCTGACGTCAGCTACTCAGTCTACTTATTGTCCAAGCAGCTCAGAAACTCTAAAACAAACCGTCTGATAAACCACAAAAAAAACAACAAAAACGGTAACCTAACACCTGAACTATGTACGGATACCCCCATGCTGTATGTTACTTTAGCTTCGCATTCCTCTTTTTTTTCTTTTTTTCTTTTATTTTACATTGTTCCTTCACAATGAGGAACAAGAACGCCCCCCGTCCAGCAAACTGGACTCCATTGCCTTGACTGCCATTACTGTACTCCATGTACCCCCAACCACCGAAGAACTACCAGCCATCAGAGTGCTCCTGGCTGCAGCTCACCTCAACCGTGGGTGGGTCCTGGACTGGCCCGGAGAAAACTCAAGGAAAGACAATTAGCAGGTAAGGACTAATTTCCTCTTCCTCATCCTCTCTCCAGGCCAGTCCAGGAACAGAAGGAAAGTACCAAAGCAGTTCCTAAACATGGGAGGGTCCTGCGAGCCCAGCCACAATTGCTGCAGCCCCTACTCTTGCATCGTCCCTTGCGTGTACATCCAAGCGATAATGCTTAGCAAAAGTGTGCAGAGAAGACCATGTCGCTGCCCTACAAATATCCACAGACAGAACTAAAGCCAACCCCGCCCACGAAGCCGCTAACCCCCGGGTAGAATGAGCCTTGAGGTTCCTGGGAGGTGACTTACCTCTAAGTTCGTACGCCGACGATATCGCCCGTTTCACCCACCGAGCAATAGATGCCTTAGATGCCGCTTGCCTTTTACGCGGACCTCCAAAGAGCACGAACAGCCTATCTGATCTCCGAAACGGTTCTGTTCTCCTAAGGTACTTGCGAAGCACCCGGCCCATATCCAAGTTCTGCACCTGCATAGTGGCCTCACCCCTTTCCGGCTCGAAAAGGTTGGGAGAGAAACCAGCTGGTTCACATGAAACTCAGAAACTACTTTAGGGAGAAAGGACGGAACTGGTCTCAAAACCACTTTCTCTGCCGAGAACTGAAGAAACGGTCTCCTACAAGAAAGAGCTTGCAGATCCGAGATCCGACGTGCTGAACATAAGGCTACTAAGTAAGGCCGTCTTCCAAGTGAGATGTGGCAAACTAATGGCATTCCCTGCCCCAAAAGGCGGCTATTGCAAGGCTTCCAAGACTAAGTTCAAATCCCAAGGAGGCATCACTGAACGTACTGGCGGCCTGATATTCCGCACCGCCCTTAGGAAACGATGCACATCTGGATGCGCCGACAACACAGTGCCGTGCACCTTGCCCCTGTAGCACGCTAGTGCCGCTAGCTGGACTTTGAGCGTATTGAGTGCTAGACCTTTCTCTAGCCCACCTTGCAGAAAAGCCAGGATAGCTGGAAGGGCCGTGGAAAAAGGTCGCAACCCCCGCTCTGCGCACCAAGCTTCAAAAATGCACCACACTCGAACATAAGCCAAGAAAGTTGATCTCCGTCGTGACTAACAAGGTAGCAATCACGGCTGATGAATATCCCTGACGCCGCAAGCGCTCCCTCTCAACAGCCAAGCCGTAAGCAAGAACCAATCTACTTGCAGCATCAACACCGGACCCTGACCTAAGAGATTGATTCGCTTGGGCAGCCGCCATGGGCGATCCATTAACAGCCTCACCAGATCCGCATACCACGGTCTCCTTGGCCAATCCGGAGCTATGAGAATCACGGTACCCTCGTGACGCACGATCTTCTGAACAACTCTGCCGATCATCGGCCACGGCGGGAAAACATACAGCAATCCGTTCCGCAGCCAGGGCTGCACCAAGCCGTCCAGGCCTTCCGACATATGCTCCCTGCGTCTGATGTAAAACCGCGTCGCCTTGGCATTGGAGAAGATCGCCATCAGGTCCATGACTGGCTGACCCCAACATACCGTGATGTCGTGAAAGACCGCTGCATTTAGCTCCCACTCCCCGGGATCTAAAGTATGGTGACTGAGATAATCGGCCTGAACATTGTCCTTTCCTGCCACGTGCGCTGCCGAAAGGGCCAGCAGATGGTTCTCTGCCCATAGCAGCAAAAGCTGACTCTCCTCCAACAAGGCGGCACTGCCTGTGCCCCCTTGTCGATTGATATACAAAACTGTTACCAGATTGTCAGAGAAAACGCGGACTGCTCTGCCCACAACGAGCTCCTTGAACTCTAGTAGCGCCCATCGCACCACTCAGAGTTCCAACAGGTTGATTGGCCAACCGCTCTCTTCTGTTGACCAGGTACCTTGTGCCACCTGTGCTTGACAGTGAGCTCCCCAACCGACGAGACTGGCGTCCGTAGTGACCAATATCCAATCCGGCTCTTTCATGAGAACTCCTGCCTGAAGATGTTTCGGGTCCAGCCACCAATGAAGAGAGGAGACCACATCCTCCAGACACGGCAATCTGCGGAATAGAGGATGAAGCTTAGGGGACCATCTGGAAAGTAGGGCCCGCTGTAGCGGTCTCATATGAGTCCTGGCCCACGGAACCAGATCCAAGGCAGCCGCCATGGACCCTAGCAGCTGTAAATACCTCCATGCCGTTGGAACCTTCAACTTTAAGAATGCTTGCACCTGCCTTAGAATCTTGTGAACCCGCTCCTCGGGAAGGAATACGGACCCTATCTGGGTGTCGAATAACGCTCCTAAGGAAGTGAGACGCCTCGTCGGCAATAACCGACTCTTCACCCGATTGATTACCCAACCTAGACTTTCCAGAACCTGCACCACTCAAGCAGTCGAGACTACCGACTCCGCCGGTGATCGAGCTCGTATTAACCAATCGTCGAGGTAGGGGTGAACGTGAATCCCCTCCTCCTGCAATGCTGCCGCCACGACCACCATCACCTTTGTGAAGGTCCAAGGGGCCGTGGCCAATCCGAACGGTAATGCCCGGAATTGAAAATGACCCATGGGAACGGCAAAACGCAAAAACTTGTGATGCTTGGCTTGGATGGGAATGTGAAGATACGCCTCCGTGAGGCCTATGGAGGATAGCACCTTGCTGGGTTGCACCGCTCGAATCACCAATCGCAGTGTCTCCATTCGAAAGTGAGGCACCCGTAAACAGCGACTGACATGCTTGAGATCTAGGATGGGCCGAAAAGAACCCTCTTTCTTGGGGACCATGAAATAAATCGAGTACCGACCTAAGCCGCACTGGTCTGGCGGCACAGGCACAACAGCCTTGAGCCGCAATAACCGCTGAAGCGTTTCTCTCACCGCATTCCTCTTTGCTTGAGACCCGCAGGGAGACCTCACAAAGGACTCTGGCAGAGGCTGAGCAAACTCCAATGCATATCCCTCGCAGATGATTTCTAGCACCCAACGGTCCGTGGTTATGGAGGTCCAGATGGAGAGAAACTCCTGCAACCGGCCTCCCACCGGAATCTCCGCCTGGACCTGCCACCCTTCATTGCGACTTCTTGGAGGCATTCTGTTGAGAATGCAAGTATCCTCTGCTAAATCCTCTAGCCCCCCGAAAGGACTGACCTCTAGCTCCAAAACGCCCCCTCTGATAAGGAGCAAAACGTGGTCCTCGAAACCTGCGAGCATCTCTGGCTTGACCTCTGAGCTGAGTCCCAGGCCTCGGCGCTTTAGGACGATCTTCCGGTAGCCGACCCCCTTTGGAGTCTCCTAGATCTTTCACAATCTTTGAGGGCTTCCCCAAAAAACGGCTTGCCTTTATAGGGCAGTTTACTGAGCCGAGTCTTAGACGATGCATCTGCTGCCCAATTCCTCAGCCAGAGAAATCAGCGAGCGGCTATGACTGATGCCATGGACTTTGCGGAAATCCTAAGTCGTAGAACGCGTCTGCGAGGTAAGCAGCTGCCGATTCCAACTTTGCTCCTTCGGCCACTGAGCTCCCCTCCTTGTCCATACCAGACTCCCCTTGGAGCCAGCGGATGGAAGCTCGTGACACATACGCTCCGCAAATGGAAGCTTGCAGCGAAAGTGCACATGAATCAAAAACCTGCTTCAAAAGGGTCTCCAACTTCCGATCTTGAATATCCTTGAGAGCAGCGCCACCTTCTACCGGAATGGTGGTCTTCTTTGTCACCGCAGAGACTAAAGCATCTACTTTGGGCATACGCAACAAGTCTTTTTCCTCCTGCGGTACCGGGTATAGACGCCCCATAGCCCTGCTACCGCGCAAAGAAGCCTCCGGACATTCCCACTCAGACTCAATCATTTGTTTGATCACTCTACTGACCAGAAAACACCGTTGCTCCAGCTTAAACTCCTGTAATAAGGGATCCTCTAATGGCTCCTGTGGCACCACTGGAGTGACGATATTAAGCGCTGCTAGAGACTGCACAATCAGGGCTCTGAGCTCTTCCTTTCGAAATACCCTAAAAACATTAGGGTCATCGCCTGGTGCTATTTCCCCCTCTTCCAGTTCCCCGGACCAGGAATCTAAATCTGCCTCTGAGATGATCTCTCCTTCCTCCCCTAATTGAGGTGCAGAAAGTGGCAGCCCAAGGAAATTAGCCGCATTCCCTGGAATTTTATCCATTTTAGAAGTTCCCTCACCTGGATCAGGCCCAGGAACTACCATCTGTGGCACTGCCAAACTGGTGAGGGGAACTGGAGGCGTTGTTAAGTTAGTGAGGGAAACAGCAGCGCTGCTAGCCTGCTCCATCTTTAAAAGGTATGCTCTATGTAGTTGTAAAATAAAATCCAGCGAAAATAAGGAGCTCACATTGTCTGTAACTTTGGCAGACAGTCCCGTAGAACCCCACTCAGCAGAAGAGGGCTTTTTGGACTTCGCTTTCTTTTTCTCCGGTCTGTTTTGTGGCGCAGGAGAAAGCGCTGCAGGAGAAAAAATGGCTGCCGTTCCCGCCTTTATTTGTTTGCTGTGAGAGCTTTCCCCGACATCTCCCGACGGCGAAACTGCCTCCATGAGGCCAAACACTCTCTCCAACGAACAACTGCCGCGGACACAAGACCTATAAACCACTGTTCCCTCTAAGCTGTGTGCGTGTGCGCGCGCACACACACCTCACTGAGCGAGCGCACATACTTTACAACAGAGTGCACAAAAATTACGGTTCTGGTTCTGATAGAAAACACCGATGTCTTAAAATTTAAAAGTTGTGATTGTAATTACTAGAAATGTTATGCTTCATTTAGTAATCGTCTATTTTCATTTAATTTGATTAAAAATGTGGTATACATACTGTATTCTGACGTGCAGTCAAATTTTAAAGTATATAACGCCGAGTGTCGTTATGTGGCGCACAAAAATTTAACCTTCCTTCAAAAGCTGCACAGCTGAAATTTTATGCGCACACAGCCTACAGAAAATTAGAGGGAACATTGCTACAAACCCCCGGTCCGGCCAGCCCTCGGCGGTTCCCATACTGAATACAACCCGCCGACGCTGCTAACATACGCTCCCGCTGTCAAACGGCCTGTGATGGCTGACAGAAAAAACAGAGCTCACCGGAAGCCCGTCCGGCCCCCCCGAGCCCAGCAACACACACTATGTCACAGAAACGGCGGTTCACAAACTACTCACTTGAATGGCAGCCCTCCAACTTCCCGCTGCTAACGGGACACGGAGTAACAGTAAGACCGACAGAGGGAATAAAAGACTGGGGCGCCCAGCTTCTCCCTTTAGCTTTTTAGAGACGTTTCTTTTGCGGTGAGCAGGCTCTGCCCCCGACTACAGACACTTTTGTTAGAAAGAAATCGTCTCCCCTTTTTTTTTTTCTTTTAATGTTTGAAGTGCCCAAATTGATCAGGTAAGGATGCTCTGCTAGAACACCTGAACCCCCTGATTATAAAAACTTCTATCTGATGAATCCTCATAGCCTCTCCGGGAGCCTGTCAGCCTAAACGTCCTACTCAGCTGCTGAGAACTGAAAGACTGAGTAGCTGACGTCAGGGGGAGTTGGACAGCCTGTCAGAAAGAACTTTTCAGTTTTCAGTCCTCAGCTGCTGAATGGGATTGACAACCCTTCTGTTCCTGGACTGGCCCGGAGAGACGATGAGGAATTTGCACTTGTCCACATTAAAATTTCATCTGCCATTTGGATGCCCAGTCTTCTAATTTATCAAGGTCCTCTTGCAATTTTTCATAATCCTCATGGGTTCTACCAACTTTGAAAAATGTTGTGTCATCTGCAAATTTGATTACCTCAAATCGTTATTCTCATTTCCAGGTCATTTACGAATATGTTAAAAAGCAGCAGACCCAGCACAGATCCCTTGATAAATTTGAAGGCTGTACATCAAAATGGCAGATACATTTAATGTTGACAAGTGCAAAGTTATGCACCTAGGAAAGAACATCCCAAACCTTGGTTACATGATGCAAGGTACCACCTTAGAAACTACCACAAAGGAAAAAGATATAGGTGCCATTGTGGATAATACATTGAAATCCTCTACCCAGTGTACAGTAGCAGCCAAGAAAGCAAATAGAATGCTAAGAATCATAAGGAAAAGGATGGAGAACAAAACAAAGGCTATTATAATGCCTCTGTACGAGCATTTCATGGTGCAACTGCACCTTGAATATTCTGTGCAATTCTGGTTGCTATATCTTAAAAAGGATATAGCATAAAATGTACAGAGAAGAGCAACAAAAATGGTAAAAGGATGGAAGGATACTCTTATGAGGAGAGGCTTAAAAGGTTAGGGCTCTTCAACTTAGAAAAGAGAGCGGGATATGCTAGAGGTCTATAAATTAATGGAGTGGAACGGTTAAACGTAGAACAGTTGTTTACGCCATCAAAAGTAGAAAGACTAGAGGACACGCAATGAAGCTACTGTACAATGTAACCCATTTAAGACTAAGAAGAGAAAATATTTTTTCCTCAACGTGTAATCAAACTCTGGAATTCGTTACCGGCTGTAGTAAAAGCCGTTAGTGTAGCTGGGTTTAAAAAAGGTTTGGCAAGTTCCTGGAGGAAAGGTCCATAAACCATTATTAAAAAGGACCAGGAAAATCCACTGCTTACCCCAGGTCGAGCACTGTGGAAGCTGTGTGCCCTTTTGGGAACCTGCCAGTACTTGTGACCTGGTTTGGCCACTGTTGGAAACAGGATACTGGGCTTGATGGACCTTGGTCTGACCCAGTATGGCATTTCTTATGTTATGCGCTGAAATTTAGCACAGTGTTCTGATGCACTGCTTATTGTGTAAAGGATACCTTTGTACCTGAGGCAACGGAGAAGTGACTTGCCAACATTACTCCTCCCCTGGTCCCTCGTTTGTTCCCAAACTGGACAGGAATTTGAATATCACTTTTTTTTTCTTTTCAGTATTTTATGATTAATATTACTATATATCAATGTCACTTCACTTTAAAAATATATTAAATTTTAAACTATTTAAATTAGGAAGAAACCAAACATAAAAAAGCAAAAACAAATGGTACATTAAAAAACATTTCCCAGACACCTAAAAGTTGTTAGCTAATATTCAACAATTCTAGATATTTTTTTCTGCCCTAGAGATAAGTACCAGCACAACAGTGCCTACAAATTAATGTCAAATAGGAGGAACTTTCAAACTTTATTATTTTCACAGAAATAAAATTAAATGCAAAAAGAATAGCCCCTTTTACTAAAGTTCATTAGCTAGTTAACGTTTATTTTAATGCATGGCAAATGGCAGTAGGGAACACTAACATGCAACAGTGGGCAGGGAGGAGTGACCTAGTGGTTGGGACAAGTTACCTCAGGCCGGAAGGTTGGGGGTTCAAATCCCACTAGAGGACAGCAACCTTGGGCCGGAAGGACTGGGGTTTCTAGTCCCACAGGTGTTCCTTGTGGTCTTGGGCAAGCCACTTAACCCTCCATTGCCCATGTTCCCTGTGAGTATTAGTGTATGTGTCTCATATCCCCTCGTGTTAAATGTATCCCCCAACCGCTTTGACCCGGTGAAAAGCGGGATATAAATGCAGCTAAATAAATAAACAGCTAAATAAACTGCTGTATGCTTAGCAGCAATGCAGCTCTAAATGTGGGTTCACCTAACCACTTCTCTATAGAAGTCATTAAGCGAGCCCACACTAGCTGCCGGGATCATGCTGGCTATGACCTCAACAGCCAATGTGGAGGCTTTCCAATTAATGTGTGTTTATTGGATGCATTAGTTGCAAATCTTTAGCAGGTTTTACTAAAAGGGGCCCTTAGTTTTACAAGATGTTTCACCCAGAACTAAAAAAGAGCCTACTTGCTGGAAAGTGTAATGTACAAATAGCCATAGTCCACAAACGTTGCTCTTAAAACACACATCACCGTACTCATGTTACTCCTGACATGCCCTTAAAAAGGATCAGGTGTGAATAGGACCCAAATAAAAAAGGCATGAGGTAAACAAGCACAGAGATATGGAATCTCATTGAGCCAGGATTCGACAAACCCAGGATGCCCGGGTTGCTACAGTGCTTATAAAATGCACCCTTGTGCCCATGATATCATGCACTGGTGCTGACAAACACCATGCTTCTTGCTTTCCCATTGCCACTGATTCCCTGCGAGCATCTTGAGCCACACTGTGGAAGAAGTTCAAGCTGATCTTTGTTTCAAGCCTTGTGAAACTTGTAACAGTGAGATCAGCCTGAACATCCTCAATGCTGCCTGTGCTGCTTACAGAGAGCCAAATCAGTGTGAGAAAGTTAGCAGTGGTGTTTTTACTACAAGGCAAGACAAATTGTGAGAGACAGACAGGGCGAAGGCTATGAGAAACAAGAGGTGAAAACAGGGTGCGAGGGCTATTAGAGACTTTTTTGCTTCACGTATACGTAAAGCAAAATAGAAAGTTGCCTCGGATGCAGCTATAAAGGGTCACCAATATGATGCTAAAAGCATACTCACTGGGGTTGGTGAGATAGGGAGGGGGAGTATTGCTAGACCAATTCAGGTGAATGGGTTATGCTCCCTTGCCAGCAGCTGGAGACAGACTTGAGCATCTTTCAGTGATGACATTGGACGATATCTCGTTGTGCAGCACTGAGAGATGCCAGTTTGACGCTTTCTGAGCAATAGGCATGGCTGAAAAACCCAGAAAAAAAAATAAAAATCAAACAGCTATTAGTATTAATAACCAGTCAAACAAATATTGGAACAATTATTTGACTTTCTTACTATAATTGGGAGTGGAGTAGCAGTCTAGTGGTTCGGGCGCTGGCTTGGTACCCAAGAGACCAGGGTTCAATTCCCACTAGCACTCCTTGTGGCCTTGGGTAAGTCACTTAACCCTCCATTGTCTCGGAAGAAAGGCCCGGCAAATCACTTCCGGTCACACTGCCATGAAAACCCAAGGGTTGCCGAGTCGCAAGGAGTCAGCACTGACTCGACGGCACATTGCATGCATGCACTATAAGTGATACTGCGTCAGACACTGAAAAACAACAATGTCACTCAAAGGCAATTCAAAAGCAGCAGGGTTTCCTGGGTGGGTCCTGGACTGATCTAGTAGTATTCAAGGAAAGAAAATGTCCGGTTATGTGAATTGTTCCTTCCTTATATCATCATCATCATCATCATCATCCGCATCCTGCTAGCCCACCCAGACGAGAGGTTCGTACCCAAGCAATTAGGACCCTGGTGTGAGGAAGACTATGCTCTGGCCAAAACCACCTTGCCACAAGGGGCTCAGATGACCAATGTTCCTTCTAATTTTCTGTAGGCTGTGTGCGCATAAAATATCAGCTGTGCAGCTTTTGAAGGAAGGTTAAAATTTTTGTGCGCCACATAACGACACTCGGAGTTATATACTTTAAAATTTGACTACACGTCAGAATACAGTATGTACACCACATTGATTTTAATCTAATTAAATGAAAATAGACGATTACTAAATGAAGCGTAAATTTTCTAGTAATTACAATCACAACTTTTAAATTTTAAGATGTCTGTGTTGTTTTCTATCAGAATCAGAACCGTAATTTTTGTGTGCTCTGTTGTAAAGTATGTGCGCTTGCTCGGCGAGGTGTGTGCGCGCGCACACGCGCACAGCTTAGAGGGAACAGTGGAGATGACCAGGTAGTTATCTTGCAGATGTCTTCTGGATAAACCAATCGAAAATAGAGGACTTGGCTGCCACCTGTCCTTTCCTCAAACCACTGAAGAGAACAAAAATATGGTCTGACCAGTGAAAAAGGTTGGTTACGTCCAGGTAGCTAAACTCCCTCCTGACGTCTACCAGACACAGAGAAGGATCCAACTGGAGATCATCCTCAAAGGAGGAGGAGGGAAGGCCAACAGCCTAAATGAGGTGATAAGGAGAGACAACCTTTGAAAGAAAAGCGACTACACTCTCTGCAAAGTCACAGATGCTGTCATTAAGACGAAAAAGAACCGACAGGACGAAGCCTGCAGTTCCAGCACTCATTTGGTGGATGCAATAGCCACTATAAAGGCTCAAATCTTTGAAAGAAGCCCTATGCAAGGATTCAAAGGACATCTCTTTCAATGCCTTCAGTACCAGAGAAAGGCTCCAGTGGGTACACTGACAATTAATCTGTTTGATCCCTCTAAGGAAGTGGGAGACAGTGGGCCACCAAGAACAAGCTCCGAATACAACCCAGTAGCAAGCCAGGGCCACAACTAAACATTAAGAAAGGTCAGGGCCAACTCTTGATTCAGGTCCACCTGCAAGAAGAATAAGGCATCAGCTAGGTCTGCTTTCCCAGCCACCAACTTCGCAAAAAACTTACATAAGCTAAAGAGGTCAAGGCCCTGTATCTACTACCACACCACAGTAATCTCTCTTTGACAGCCTATGCTCCTTAAGGGCCAGGCCGTAAGCAAGAAGGGAACAAGATCCTACATAAGAGGCCCTTGTCAAAGAAGGCCCTTCTCATGAGGTAACATGAGTGGGGGCACAGCCAACAAACCCATTAGGTTTGAGTACTATGGCCTGCACAGCCAGTCCAGGGCTACAAGAAATCACTAAGCCCAAATGACACCAAATCCTGCATATGAGACAGTTCACCAAGGGAAGATATACAGAAGCCCCTCCAGGGACCACACCTGGAGCAGGGCATTCAGGCCCACTGCTTAAGGTCCCTCTGGCAACTGAACATTTTTCATCTTGGCATTCTCCCGCATGGCCATCAAAACACCAGAAGGCCCCACCTTCACCTTTACTAGGCTGAAAGTTTGGGGGCTCAATCCCCACACAAGATCCACTGTGTTCTGGCTCAAGACGTTGGCCCGAATATTGTCAATGCCTGCTGCTATGTGGGCTGCTGACTGAATGACCACGTGCGCCTCCATCCAATGCACAGGGCAGCCACCTTGGCGCTTCGTGTCTCTTCTTGCCTGATGGCATACACCAATAGTGGTGTGATCAGAAAATATACAGACTGCTGTGCCCTCTAGCAAAGGCTGAAGCTTCAGAAGAGCCAGGCATATCACGCTGGCCAACTGGGTGATCAGCCAAAAGGCCTTCTGAGAGGACCAAATGCCCTGAACCATCTAGCCTAGACTGAGAGCCTCACAGCCCTTCAGGTTGGCATCCACGGCGAGTACCACCCAATCTGGGGCTTCCAGCAGCATGCTGCTCATCAGATAGAGAAGTTGAAGCCACCACACTAACTGCTCCCTGCCCTCCTGTGTGCTGAGAACACCGATACAAGAGAGAGACAGCAGATGTCTCTGAAGCAGATGTATATGCATTCTGGAAGAACTGGACTAGCTCCAGCATCGACACCATGGACCCTAGCAGCTGCAGATAGTCCCAGGCCAGAAGGACAAACTGCATGCAAAACTCCCTTTTGGCTCTTCAGCTTGAGCATTCTTTCTAATGTGAGGAAGACTCGACTCTGGAGAGAGTGTTGAAACGAGCTTCCAGAAACTCAATCGTGGAAGGGGGTTCGGGCTGCTCTTTGGGATAAACTGATCACTAATACCAGCCATTCATCACCAGGGCTGTATCCTCTTTCGACTTCTGCAGGGAGTCTGACCAAATCAGCCAGATGTCCAGGTACAGATGCACCTGGGTCCCTTGCTTACAGAGAAATCCTTGCCATCACCATTTTTGACAAGATGCTGTAGCCAGGTGAAACAGCAGAGCCCGGAACTGGGAGCGATGGCCCAGGATGCAGAAGTGAAGGAACTGCTGGTATTGTTCCCTGATGGGAATATGAAAATATTCCTCAGCCGATCCAGGGAAGTAAGGAACTCCCCTGGCCATAAATGGATGCAATCACTGATCTGAGTCTCCAGGCAGAAACAGGGAACCCAGAGTGTTATTGACTGCCATCAGGTTCAGAATAAGCCAAAAGGAGCCTCCTTTCTTGAGCACCATAAAGTAGATCGAATAAAAGGCCTGACCTTTCTCTACAGCAGGAACAGGTAAGATCACCTGCAGTTGCAGGTGCTGCAGAGTTTCTGTGACCACTGCATGCTTGAGCGTGGAACCATAGGAGACTCCATGAAGGCATCTCATAGAAGCTCTGCAAATTCCAATGCATACCCCATACCCAATACCTCCAGAACCCACTAGTCTGATGTAATATAGGTCCATTCTGAGAGGAAACAGCTGGAGACACTCTCCTACCGGCTACCCCTCTAAAGGAACCTGCCTCGTCTCACTGTGGGGGCTTACAGACTCCAGCAGTGACTGTTGAGGAGTTACAAGTTTGTTGAGAGCTTCAAAAGGACTGGCCCTTCTTGAACTTAGATCCAGAAGAGGAACAGGCTCTACCCAAGCTCCTGGTCAACCAAAGGTGTCTCCAAGTCCCAAGCAAGGCCAATCCAAGAAGCAGATCCAGCACACTTGGGCCTGTCTTCCAAAAACCGCCAAGGACGGGACTCAATCAAGTCCTTCACCAAGGACCCAAAATCATACCCAAAGAGCAACTTATCCCTGAAGGGAAGCTTGCTCAAACGCAACTTGGAGGCTGCATCTGCAACCAACTGCAAAGCCAGAGCCACCATTCTGCCACAATGACTGTCACCATAGACTTGGAGGAAATCTTCATCAAATCAGAGAGCAATCAGCCACATATGCAGCTCCCAACACCAATCTAGCCACCTCGGGTTTGTCTGGCCATTGTTGAACCCAATGTAAAAGCGCCCTAGACCCCAAACCTGCATATAGTGCCACTTGAAAGCCCAGGGCAGAGGTCACAAAGGCATTCAGGAAGGTTTCTGCCCTCCTGCCATGAGAATCCTTAAGCTCGGCACCCCCTTCCACTGGAACAGTGGTGTGCTTGGTCACCACCGTGACCAGGGCATTCAGCCAAAGGAACCCAAAAAAGACAATCCAGCTTGCCCTGGGAATGTAACCAAAAAAGGACCTTAAGGACACTAAGATCCAGCTCTGGATTCTCTCATCGAGACATCAAAAGTTGTTCCATCGGCTCAGTTAAAGTAACGAAGTCTGATGTCTAATTCCCTCCAAGATGGGGTCCACCTGTAAAGGTGGTACGGATGCTGGCTCCTCAATGTGCAAGGCCGCCACTGCATCCTGAATCAAAGCCAAGAGGTCCACTCAGTGGAAAAGATGATCACAGAAGGATCCTCCCCTCCACAGGGGAAGTTCCCGTTTCCTCCTCAGACTCGCCTTCTGAAGCAAATCTGGCTGGCTTGTGCTCTCCTAGAGCACAAAATGGCATGTTTACTAAACCGTGTAAGCTGCTATCATAGGGCTAACGTGAAAATACTACCCAGCTGTTGAAATGCAGATATCGCAGCCACTTTTTTGCGATATCTATTTCGCGCAGTGGAAGGCGATATCAGGGCGGGGAGTAGGCATGCCGATTTTCAGCAGCCACCAAGTGAAAACTTGTTGCACAATGGCTGCCAAAATTGGGTAGATCGCAGCTACAGATAATGACAACTGCAGCTGATGCTGCTGGGCCATATCATAATCTCTGCAGGACCCAACTGCCCTCTCACGTCAACTGCCAATGCAGCAGATGTACTGATCCGCGGCACCAACAATGTAAAAGGGGGTTGGAGAGGGGCCATCTGGCTAGCCTGGTATTAACTTGTTTCCTGGGTTGCCCAAGATTCCCCCCCCTTCCCGGACAGTTCCCAGTAGAGATTGGGATCTGCATGGGGAAGGGGTTGGTACTGAAGGGGAGAGTGTGGGTTTGGGCCTTTTACAATGATCTGTGGCTCAGACAATGTAAAAGGCCAAATCCCATGCTTCCCCCTTCAGTACCAACCCCCTCCTTCATACAGATCCCAATCCCTACTGGGAACTGTCCAGGAAGGGGGGGGGGGTGTCACTGTCCAAGAAGGGGGGGGGGGAAAATAACAGGGCAACCCAGGAAACAAGTTAATACCCGGCGGACAGTTGACCCCCCCCCCCCTCCAAATTACCTAAGCAACCCTGGCCAGCCAGTTGTCAACCCCTCTTTCCCACTCCCCCATACAATAATACAAGCCCTGATCCCCTCCCCCCTTAGCTATCCAATCTCTAGTAGTCTAGTGGACCAGAGACAGGATGGTCCTCGCTGCTCCTGTCCCTATCCTCGGCACCTTCTAAAATGGCACCAGTCTTGCGGTGCTGACCCCCTAATGATATTTGCAGGGGAAAAGTTTGGAACACCCCCTACAGATACTGCGGGTGTTTTGCAACTACTGCTCTGTGTTAGCTGCAAAAGGCTATCGCACTTTAGCAAACATGCCCCTAAATGATCGTACAAAGAGGCCGAGTCTCAAACTAAACCAGTTTACTACAACACCTTAAGATTCCCGGACAGCAATTCAGAAAATCTCTTAGCCACAACTACATTATGAATTTAGAATCTCATACAGTTCAATTTTTAAATCTTATACATATCTTTTAGTGAGTTTAAGGGGAAGTCTTTGACCAAGATCTAATGTTTAAAAAATGCTTAATCTGTTGAATATGTTCACACAACTATAGATGTTAGCATGGCCATGACTGACTAGCAGAGGGTGTGCCAATATTCTTTGCCCTCAAAATACCCCAAATCTTAGTCCTGCAGTCTAAGAGGTCCTGTTAAATACAGCTACTGATGTACCTATCACTACCCACACACTTTTTTTTCAGTTACTTCTCTTGCCTGTGCTGCTGGTAAGTATTTAGAACAAATTATTTACACCCCACTGCCTCAGGTGCAAACTTAGGGAAACATTTACTAACAGTTAATGCATTAACACACACACTTGCTATTCAATGCATGTTAATAATAAATTGGCCCCACTGACAATAATTTAGTCTGCATTAAATAATGCATATTACAGTGTAGTAATGCATATCAATAATCTAGTCCTTGGATCAGGCCTCAACAAATTTTGTTTGGATTTAGGAGCCAGGCCAAAGTCTCAGGATACATCTCCCTCCTGGAAATGGGAATAACGAGTGAGGTTATCAAATTTGCAGATAACACAAAACTATTTAAAGTTGTTAAAACCCATGAGAATTGTGGAAAATTGCAAGAGGATCTTGATAAATTGGAAGACTGGGCATCCAAATGGCAGATGAAATTTAATGTGGACAAATGCAAAGTTATGCACCTAGGAAAGAAAAACTCAAATTATGGTTACACGATGCAAGGTTCCACATTAGGAACCACCACTCAGGAAAAAGATTTAGGCGTCATCATGGATAACATGTTAAAACCCTCTGCCCAGTGTGCAGCGGCGGCCAAGAGAGCAAATAGAATGCTAGGTATCATAAGGAAATGTATGGAGAATAAAACAAAGGATAATATGCCTCTGTATCATTCCATGGTGCAACCGCACCTTGAATATTATGTGGAATTCTGGTCATTGTATCTTAAAAGGGATATAGCGTTATTAGAAAATGTACAGAGAAGAGCCACCAAAATGATAAAGGGGATGGAAGGATACCCCTATGAAGAGAGACTAAAAAGGTTAGGGCTCTTCAACCTTGAAAAGAGACGGCTGAGGCAAGATATGATAGAGGTCTATAAATTAATGAATGGAGTGGAAGGGATAAACGTAGATCGATTGTTTACACCATCAAAATATAGAAAGACTAAGGGGCATGCAATGAAGCTACAGGGTAACCTATTTAAGACTAATAAGAAAATATTTTTTCACTCAATGTGTAAACAAACTCTGGAATTTGCTACCGAAGGATGTAGTAAAAGCTGTTAGTGTGGCTGGATTTAAAAATGGTTTGGACAAGTTCCTGGAGGAGAGGTCCATAAACCATTATTAAAGTGAACCCAGAATATCCACTGTTTGCCCCAATACAAGCATCGTGGAACCTGTGTCTTTTGAGGAAACTGCTAGGTACTTGTGACCTAGACTGGCCACTGTTGGAAACAGGATACTGGGCTTGATGGACCTTGGTCTGACACAGTATGGCATATCTTAAGTTCTCATACACCATTCACTCATAAGCAATGTGACCTCAGGAAAGCTTGATATCTCACACAAAGTGAAAATCTCACTTAAAGAGCAGCTGACGCTTACATCATCGGTCACCAAAGCCCATTACAAATTCATTCACAATACTCATACATACCAAAACTAAATACCAACCCAATCAAATAACACCAAAGGGAAATCTCCTAAATGCAACATACACTCACTCACAACCACACCACACAGGCAGATAGCGTCAAGTACACTGAAAAGGAATTTGCCAATGTTCAACAACAGGATCCGTCAAGACTACAGAAAACCCCTAAAAAAGAAGGGGAAAATACATAATGAATATACAGAAAAATCACTAACCCAAAAGGGTCCGCAATTACTTATCTTTAAATTGCGACTCTCCAGCAGTCACGAACGGGTCCATTAGTGAAATGCAATCTTCAAAAGCTATGAAGCTAAGGAAATAGCAGGAAACATGCATTATATATATATATATATATATATATATATATATATATAATCTGAACTACAACCCTACAGAAGCTGCTGTTTCGCCAACCAAGAGGCATCATCAGCGGTTACACAGTAATCAGAAGTTGCTTCATAACTATTCTAACTGCCAACCTTCCACCGTCTAACAAGGAGAGCGTATGACGCACCACTTATAGCCCATATCAACCAATCATAACCTCCAACCAGAAATGACGTCAACATTCACACACACCTCAACCGCCCACACAAACAGGCTAGAACTACATAGTACACCCATATTGCTGAACATAAACCGAAGGTAATGATGAAAAATTTAAAAAAAACAAAGTCCATTCAATTTTATCATTCAACCCATTAGGAGAGAGCGTTTGCAAGTTGAATATCCACCATTGCTCTTTTCTCAAAAGAATCTTATTCCGATCGCCCCCTCTGATATTCTGTGGGACATACTCCAAAACCGTGCAGCAGAGATCCTCAAATCGATGATTGAATTCGGCACAAGGTAGCACTAAAGATGTGTCTCCACGTACTTTATGGAGGCGATAAATCCTTAGGGCGGTTGTGGTAACACGACTCCAGTCGATCTAAATCATTTAATACCAAATGTCGAAAGGTATATACAATTGGATCCAACGGACCTGGGGGGTCCAATTAGATTTTGCACGGACTCTAGACTGATCAGGCATCTCAAAAGAATCTTTTAAAAAGAGCTTCAATTGTAGTGAGCGTATTAATTGCTCTACTGAAATCCGACTCTGAAATTTCTCATAATTAGGGCCATCAACAAAGGAGAGCCCTTTAGCCAACAAACTAGTCTGTGCAGGTGATAAAACTGTATCTGAGATGTTAATTACTGCTGTTAGTCCTGGAAGGTCACCCCTTCCTTTTTTCGACGAGCTTGTGTCGGAAGCTCCGAAAAATTTTCTTGCCTATCCTTCTGAGTGGAATCCGACACCACGTCCTTCTTTCCTTTCACTTTAGAACATGTGTCAATATTTTTGCCCTCAAAACTAGAGTCTGAAGAATACACCGAAGTTTCACTGCCACTATTAGATCCTTTCCAATGATAGTTTTGTTGTCGCACCTTCCTCAAGGACCAGTTATAAATCGGTCCTTCCTTAATCCTCTTCTCATCTTTCAATAGCTTAACTTTAGCACCTTTCAAATCAGTCCTATATTTTTCCAGTGTTTTTACTATTTCAGCATGACGACTCTCATAATCTGTGGTCTCTTTAAGATCTTTCAATTCATCATCCAGTTCCTTTTTGATAGCGATGTTCTTAGTATGCGCTGTATCGATAACCAATAGCATCAAATCCAAAGAACACTTATTAAGGATTTGGTTCCAACGATTGACAAAAACGTCATCTTCCAAGAACATTCCTGGAGCTTTCCAAATGCGCAAACCTTGCGGTATTACTTCTTTACGGCAATATTCAGCCAGAGTGACACTATGCAGTTCTAACCTGACGCTTTTCTTAGATTTATTAAGATAGGATTCCCAATCAGGGATACCTTTAGCATCATCCCCCAATAATGGTGGCAAATTCAAAATCTCATTAGCACGTTCCACACTATAGCTAAAGGATTCTTTCCATACAATATCCATCACAGCAAAAATAGTAATACTACAGAAAATAGCTGTGCAAGAGCTAAGCAATAAAGCCAAATAGTGAAAGCTATTAGACTTCAACATTCCACATTATAAACCCATACACCATTCACTCATAAGCAATAAGCATAAGCAATAAGCATAAGCTTGTCGAAAAAAGGAAGGGTTGACCTTCCAGGACTAACAGTGGTAAAGCGTAGTTACTCACCTGTAACAGGTGTTCTCCAGGAGCAGCAGGAATCAGTCCTCACTTATGGGTGACGTCGGCGCCGACGGAGCCCTCGCGGAGCAATTTTCCCCAGCTTTCAAAGAAAGCCTTTGGGAATTGCAGCGCGCATGCGCGGTCGTCTTCCCGCCCGAGGGTGCCATCTTAGCCAGTCATATGACATAGCTAAAAAAGACAGCATAAAAATATTTGCAAAACATAAGCAGACGATTGCAACTCCAAGGGGAGGAGGGAGGGTAGTGAGGACTGATTCCTGCTGCTCCTGGAGAACACCTGTTACAGGTGAGTAACTACGCTTTCTCCAGGACCAAGCAGGAAGTCAGTCCTCACTTATGGGACTCCCAAGCTCAAGGCTACCGGAGACCCTAAGCACAAAAATGAGCTCCCTCTAGCTCAGCAGCACAGAAGGAAAGAATCTTCGCTGAATTATCACCCACCGGTAGCCCACATCCGGGATGGAGGGTAGGAGTTGCTCAGACCTCAAAGAGATTACGGAGGACTGCCTGTCCGAAAGCACTGTCCCTGCGGGACTCCCTCTCGAGACAGTAATGGACCGCAAAAGTCTGGCTCGAAGACCAAGTAGCGGCCCGGCAGATGTCTGCCAGCGGAACAGAGCGGAGGTAAGCCACTGACGTAGCCTTTGCCCGAACGCAATGAGCCGTGACTCGACTTTCTAAGGAGAGTCCGGCTGCCCCATAAGCCCAAGAGATACAGTCCGCAACCCAGATGGACAGAGTACGCTAGGAGACCGGGAGCCCCAATTTATTGGGGTCAAAAGACACAAAAGCTGAGCAGCTTTACGGTGCTCCCGCGTACGGTCAAGGTAGAAGTTCAAAGCCCTTCTACAGTCCAGGGTATGGAGGACCGTTTCAGCTCGGCTGGAGTGTGGTCTGGGAAAGAAGGTTGGAAGTACCACCTCCTGATTGATATGAAAAGGGGAGACCACTTTTGGAAGAAATTTTGGGTGAGTCCGTAGGACTACCCTATTTTTGTAGAACAGAGTGTAAGGGGGATCAGACACGAGGGCCTGCAATTCACTTACGCGTCTAGCGGAAGTGAGGGCTATCAAGAACAGTGTTCTCCAAGACAGAAAACGAAGAGAACAGGTAGCCATAGGTTCAAAAGGCGGACAGGTGATCCGCTGCAAAACCACATTCAGGTCCCAGTCAGGCGCTGGAGGGCGCAGAGGTGGTTTAAGTAGAAGGAGACCTCGGAGAAACCTCGCCACGAGAGGGTCGCTGGAGAGAGGTCTACCATCCACCGGCACATGATGTGCCGAAAGAGCACTGAGGTGAACTTTGACGGAGTTGGACTTAAGTCCCAGATTAGAGAGGTGTAGCAAGTACTGCAAGATCACCGACACCGGGCAGGAGAAGGGATCCTGAGACTGTTGGGTACACCAGCAGGCAAAGCGACGCCATTTAAGGGCGTAGCATTTGCGGGTAGAAGGCCGTCGCGAAGCCAAGACGACCTCCTCCACCTCTGCCGGCAGGAGAAGGGGAGCAAGGACTACCCTCTCAGCAGCCAGGCCATGAGGTTGAGAGACCTGAGGTTGGGGTGTAGCAGAGACCCCTGATCCTGAGTGAGGAGATCCGGTTGTACCCCCAGAGGGAATGGATCCTCCACCGCTAATTGCAGTAGGAGCGGAAACCACGGCTGTCTGGGCCAGCGAGGGGCCACCAGGATCATGAAGGCTTTGTCTCGGAGAACCTTGAAAAGAGTCCGAGAGACTAGCGGGATGGGAGGGAAAGCGTACAGAAGGTTCCCCGACCATGAAATCAGAAAAGCGTCCGCCGCAACCCGAAGGGGGTGTGGCTGACGAGAGCAGAAGCGAGGAAGCTGCCGGTTGTGAGGACTGGCAAAGAGATCCACCGTGGGGAGACCCCACTTTAGGAAGAGCTTCTGAACTACCAAGGGATCCAGACGCCACTCGTGCGGCTGGAGGATCCTGCTGAGTTTGTCCGCCAGGCAATTCTCTTGGCCCGGGAGATAAACTGCCTTGAGGAGAATGCCGTGACTGACGGCCCAAGAGCAGAGCTTCTGTGCCTCCCGGCAGAGGAGGAAGGAGCCCGTGCCCCCCTGCTTGTTCACGTAGAACATGGCAACTTGATTGTCTGTCTGGACAAGGACGGACTGGTGGGAAGTCAGGTGGGAGAAAGCCATGAGAGCCAGGCGGATCGCCCTGAGCTCCAGGAAGTTGATCTGCTTAGCAGACTCCCACGTGTTCCAGAGGCCCTGAGTACGTGCCTCTTGGCAATGTGCTCCCCAGCCCAGGAGGGATGCATCCGTGGTCAGCACCCGGGTCGGCTGAGGCGACTGGAAAGGCATTCCGAATATCAGGTTCGGCCGCCGAAGCCACCAGCGGAGAGACGAGATCAGCGGCTCGGAGACGCGCACTAGGTCTGCTAGGCCGCCTGCGGCTTGTCGCCACTGCTGGCGGAGACACCATTGAGCAGGCCGCATATTCAGGCGGGCATTGGGGGTCACATGGACGGTGGAAGCCATATGGCCGAGTAGTCTCAGGAAGCGCCTGGCGGAGACCAGGGGCTGGCTGCGAAAACGGTCGGCTAGGTCCATGAGTCGTTGAGCCCTGTCGAGCGGCAGGTACGCTCGTGCCTGAGGAGTGTGGAGCCTTGCGCCGATGAACTCGAGATCCTGTGAGGGGAGCAAAGTGGACTTTGCGAAATTTATAACAAAGCCCAAGTACTGCAGAAGAGTCACCATGCGGCGTGTGGCGCTGGTGACCTCCGGAGCGGACGCCGCTCTGATGAGCCAGTCGTCGAGGTACGGAAAGACATATAGGCCGTGAAGCCGGAGATGGGCTGCCACCACTGCGAGACATTTTGTGAAGACTCGCGGCGCGGAGGACAGGCCAAAGGGCAGTACTCTGTACTGGTAATGATTTCCTGCCACCACAAACCTTAGGTATTGGCGGTGGCTTGGGTGGATGAGGATGTGCGTGTAGGCATCCTTTAGATCCAAGGAGCATAGCCAATCTCCCTGCTGGAGGTAGGGCAGAAGGATTCCAAGGGTAAGCATTTTGAACTTCTCCCGCACAAGGAACTTGTTGAGGTTGCGCAAGTCCAGGATGGGTCTGAGGCCCCCTGTTCTCTTTGGTATTAGAAAATACCTTGAATAAAAGCCTTGACCTCTCAGGTGGTGAGGCACCGGTTCCACCGCCTGTTCCTGTAGAAGACCTGCTAACTCCTGAAGGAGTAATTCCCTGTGCAGAGGGGGTCGTGGAGGTTCTCCCGGAAAATAGGAGGGAGGGACCTGGTGGAAGTGGAGAAGATAGCCTTCCCGCACGACTTGAAGCACTCAGGCATCTGTGGTGATGTTGGACCACCTGTGGGCGAAGTGAACCAGCCGGCCTCCGGTGCTGAGTCAAAAACCCCCACCCTGCTGAGCAGGGGCTGGTGGTGCAGGCTTGGGGGCTTGCTGCCTACGGGACCCGTTACCCCGTCCCTTGGCCTGCTGGCCCTGTTGGGGAGCTGCAGGGGCCTGATAATGGGGGTATTGTTTGTAGGCAGCCGCCTTCCTCGGGTAAAAGGACTTTTTCCCCGAGCCCTTCTTTTTCTGGGAAGGGGCGGAGGTCTTCCTAGAAAGCCTGGTCCTGGTGAGAGTCTCAGTCTCAATTTGCGCAGCCTTTTCCGCCATGGGCTTGCCAAAGAGGTTTTCGCCTCGGCAGGGGACATCGACCAACTTGTCCTGCACCCAGGGCTCAAGGTCTGACGACTGAAGCCAAGCCTGTCTGCGGGCACCGATGCCGGCTGCGGCCACTCAAGCCGATGCTTCAAAGCCATCATAGGCTGCCCGGGACATGAACTTTGAGCATTCCCGAATGCCAGTGGACAAGGCCAGGAACCTCCGCAAGGGTTCCTCGGACAAACCAGCGGAGAATCCGGCTAGTTCTTTAGCCAGATCCCGGAGATACATGCCCATGTATAGCTGGTAAGTCTGGACACGACATGCGAGCATAGAGCCCTGGAAACACTTCTTACCAAGGCCATCCAGGTTACGGGCCTCCCTGCCAGGAGGTACCGAGGAGTGCATCTTCTGGCTCTTAAGACGATGCATGGCCGATTCCACTACCATGGAATGGTGTGGTAGCTGTGCCTTTTGAAAGCCAGGGCTCTTGCGGACTCGATAGATAGAATCGACCCGCTTGCTCAGGACCGGCGAGGAGGCCGGACTCTCCCACATGCGGAAGAGTAGTCGTTCCAGCATAGGAGGAACCGGTACAGTAAAGTGTTCCCTGGCGGGAGAGTCATACTGGAGGGCGTCGAGCTCTTCGGCTCGAGGCTCCTCCTCGGGATCCGCAGGGAAGGCCAAAGCCTTGGCCATATCCCTAACGAAGTCCGAGAACCGGGCATCCTCCGGGGGGGGACTGCTTCCGAGGCTCGGACTCCGGTGAGTCCGAGGGGACACACCGAGTCCGGAAAGAATCAGGCGACTCTTCGTCCTCAGACTCCCAGACCGACTCCGACGAGGACTCGGTGGGGTCGGCCCGGGCAGGGCGCGGCGTCTGCCGCCCCGACGCCGAGGGAGCCGGCGTCGGCGACCTCGGTCCCGAACGGGAGGCCGAGGGTGACCTCGACCGAGGATCGACTCGAGTTCTCATCGACTCGAGGATCGGCTCGGTCTCCGGGGTCGACTTGGACGTCGACGTCCCGGCGGTCGGGGCAGCGGCGCCAGCGAGGCCAGCGAGCAGTGCCCTCTGCTGGTCCATGAAGGCAGACAGTCTGCTCTCCAAGGCCGTCAACCTGAGTCCGAGCTCAGGCGACCCAGCAGTCCCCGACTCGGGCCCCGACGGCGTCGGGCCCGACGTCGGCTGTCGCGGAGGCGAGTCCAGAAGGACCACAGGACTTACCCGAGCAGGCGTCTCCGACTTAAGGCGAGGTCGCTTCGTGAGGTGTTCCTTCTCCAAGGACCCGGGGCGGCTGTCGGGGCTATGCGACCTGGCCCTCGCGGAACCAGGAGCGTCCACCGACGCCGCCCTCGCGGGTTTCACCTTCCGACGATGGTCCCCGGAGGGAGAACCCCGGTCGGAGGAACTCCGGCGACGGTCCGAGCTGGAGCCTTTTGACGCGGAGGCCTCCGACGAGGTCCGGGTACGGCTGGGGTCAGCGAAGATTCGATCACGCTGATGCCGCCGACTCCTCAACGCTTTTGAGGACATTTTGCCGCAGGGCCCACAGATCAGTTCCTCATGATCCGGGCCCAGGCAGCGGAGGCAAAAGTCGTGTGTGTCAGTTAGTGACATATTTCGGTCACACTGACCACACCGCTTAAACCCACTGGCAGCCATCGGGGGAAAAAGGGCCCCTGCGAGGTCAAAGGACCGGGCTGCCAGGGAAAAATCGAAAACGAAAGCTGACAAAGTCAGAAAAACCGAAAAAAGTAAGAGGACTCGTGACCAGCGTCGCGAGTCCGGGCAGGAAAAGGATCGGCGTCGAACCGAAGGAAAAAGAATAAAATAATGAAGAAAAAATCGACTTTTTCGCGGGGACAAGACGGGGACGTCTGTAGGGCTCCGCGGAAAAAAGAAAACTGGCTAAGATGGCACCCTCGGGCGGGAAGACGACCGCGCATGCGCGCTGAAATTCCCAAAGGCTTTCTTTGAAAGCTGGGGAAAATTGCTCCGCGAGGGCTCCGTCGGCGCCGACGTAACCCATAAGTGAGGACTGACTTCCTGCTTGGTCCTGGAGAATTAACATCTCCGATACAGTTTTATCACCTGCACAGACTAGTTTGTTGGCTAAAGGGCTCTCCTTTGTTGATGGCCCTAATTATGAGAAATTTCAGAGTCGGATTTCAGTAGAGCAATTAATACGCTCACTACAATTGAAGCTCTTTTTTAAAGATTCTTTTGAGATGCCTGATCAGTCTAGAGTCCGTGCAAAATCTACTTGGACCCCCCCAGGTCCGTTGGATCCAATTGTATATTGTATATACCTTTCGACATTTGGTATTAAATGATTTAGATCGACTGGAGTCGCGTTACCACAACCGCCCTAAGAATTTATCGCCTCCATAAAGTACATGGAGACACATCTTTGGTGCTACATTGTGCCGAATTCAATCACCGATTTGAGGATCTCTGCAGCACGGTTTTGGAGTATGTCCTACAGAATATCAGAGGGGGCGATCGGAATAAGATTCTTTTGAGAAAAGAGCAATGGTGGATATTCAACTTGCAAACGCTCTCTCCTAATGGGTTGAATGACAAAATTGAATGGACTTTGTTTTTTTAAATTTTTTCATCATTACCTTTGGTTTATGTTCAGCAATATGGGTGCACTATGTAGTTCTAGCCTGTTTGTGTGGGTGGTTGAGGTGTGTGTGGATGTTGACGTCATTTCTGGTTGGAGGTTATGATTGGTTGATATGGGCTATAAGTGGTGCGTCATACGCCGTCCTTGTTAAACGGTGGAAGGTTGGCAGTTAGAATAGTTATGAAGCAACTTCCTATTACTGTGTAACCCCTGATGATGCCTCTTGGTTGGCAAAACAGCAATTTCTGTAGGGTTGTGGTTCAGATTATATATATATGATGAATGTTTCCTGCTATTTCCTTTCCTGCTGAATTTATAGCTTCATAGCTTTTGAAGATTGCATTTCACTAATGGACCCGTTCGTGACTGCTGGAGAGTCGCAATTTAAAGATAAGTAATTGCGGACCCTTTTGGGTTAGTGATTTTTCTGTATATTCATTATGTATTTTCCCCTTCTTTTTTAGGGGTTTTCTGTAGTCTTGACGGATCCTGTTGTTGAACATTGGCAAATTCCTTTTCAGTGTACTTGACGCTATCTGCCTGTGTGGTGTGGTAGTGTGGTTGTGAGTGAGTGCATGTTGCATTTAGGAGATTTCCCTTTGGTGTTATTTGATTGGGTTGGTATTTAGTTTTGGTATGTATGAGTATTGTGAATGAATTTGTAATGGGCTTTGGTGACCGATGATGTAAGCGTCAGCTGCTCTTTAAGTGAGATTTTCACTTTGTGTGAGATATCGAACTTTCCTGAGGTCACATTGCTTATGAGTGAATGGTGTATGGGTTTATAATGTGGAATGTTATAGTCTAAGAGCTTTCACTATTTGGCTTTATTGCTTAGCTCTTGCACAGCTATTTTCTGTAGTATATCTTATGTTCTCCCATTGTCTCCATTCTCCACTGATGTTCCTCCATTTGCAAATTCATGCATGTCTGGGGAGGGGGAAGAGTTCAAACGATTTTCAGAAGACTGTTCGTGAGGAATTAGCTAAACTAAAAGTAGTCAAAGAAATGGATTCACATGGGATACATCCAAGAATACTGAGGGAACTTGGAGACATTCTAGCGGCTCCACTGTCTTACCTTTTCAATGCCCCTTTGGAGTCAGGAGTGGTGCCAGAGGACTGGAGAAAGGCACATGTGGTCCCTTTACACAAAAGCAGACGTAAGGATGACATTGAGAACTACAGGCCAGTTAGTCTAAACTCTGTGGTTAGTAAATTATTGGAAAGGTTACTAAAGAGAGAATAGTGAGGTTTCTGGAGTCCAATGGATTGCAGGATCCGAGGCAGCACAGATTCATCAGAGGCAGGTGTTGTCAGTCTTACTGATTTCTTTGATTGGGTGACAAAAGAGTTGCCCGAGGGAGAGCCCTAGATGTCGTGTATTTAGATTTCAGTAAAACCTTTGACACCATTCCGCACAGGTGACTTATAAACAAACCGAGCACCCTAGGGATGGACCCTAAAGTTACTAAGTGGGTTAGAAACTGGTTAAAGGGGAGGAGACAAAGGGTATATGTAAATGGAGCTCACTCTGAGGTGGTGGTTACCAGTGGTGTGTGGCAGGGATCTGTCCTTGGTCCGATTATTTTTAATGTCTTTGTTAGTGATATTGCAGAAGGGCTGTCAGGTAAGGTTTGCTTGTTTGCGGATGATATCAAAATCTGCACTAGAGTAGACACCCAAGGAGGAGTAGATAAAGAGGGATCTATTTAAGCTTGAAGAATGGTCAAGAATTTGGCAGCTGAAATTTAATGCTAAAAAATTCAAGGTCATACATTTGGGCTGCAAAAATCCAAATGAGTGGTACAGTGTAGGGGATGAGGTACTTCTGTGCACAAGAGTGGGAACTGGGTGTAATTTTGTCTGACGATCTTAAAGTAGCTAAACAGGTAGAAAAGGCAACCACAAAAGCCAGAAGGATTCTTAGTGTATAGGGAGAGGAATGGACAGCAGAAAAATGGAGGTGATAATGTCTCTGTATAAATTTCTGGTGTGGCCTCATTTGGAGTATTGTGTGCAATTCTGGAGACCGCACCTTCAAAAGGATATAAGCAGGCTGGAGTTGGTGCAGAGGGTGGCTACTAAAATGGTTAATGGTCTTCTTTATGTAGCATATGAGGACAGACCTAAAGATCTTAATATAAATATTTTAGCAGAAAGGCGGGATAGGGGGATATGATAGAGATATTTAAATACCTCCGTGACATAAACGCACAGGAGGGTCTCTCAATTGAAGTCAAGCTTTGCTACGAGGGGACATAAGATGAGAGTGAAAGCACAGTTACTTACCTGTAACAGGTGATCTCTGGGAACAGCAGGAATTAGTCCTCACATATGGGTACGTCGGTACCGACGGAGCCTGCGCGGGAAAGCTCCCCAGCCTTTCAGATGAAAGGCTTTTGGGGCCTCCCACTGCACATGCGCGCTGCCTTCCCGCCTTCCTGACCAGCTCTCCTCAGTTCAAGTTTATAGCTGAGACAATAGAGAGAGGAAAGGAAGATAGATAGAAGATACAACTCCTAGGGGAGGAGGGTGGGTTGTGAGGACTAATTCCTGCTGTTCCCAGAGATCACCTGTTACAGGTAAGTAACTGTGCTATCTCCAGGAACAAGCAGGAATAAGTCCTCACATATGGGGACTCCCTAGCTAAGATGCCTGGGAGATCCCCCTCTAAGGGTAAACCATCTTCGTATGGATCTCAGGCATCCATCCAGGGAAGGTGGGCAGGAGTTGTTTAAGTATGGAACAGGTGTTTGAGGACAGCCTGACCAAACAAGGCATCCCGGCGGGAGTCCTTGTCCAAGCAGTAATGGGCTGTGAAGGTATGAACCGAGGCCCAAGTGGCTGCTCGACAGATCTGATCTATGGACACAGAGTGAAGATGAGCCATAGAAGTGGCCATGGCTCGCACATTGTGAGCTGTGACATGGCCTTCCAGAGAAATGTTTTTACTCTGGTAAGCAAAAGAAATACACTGAGCAATCCAATTGGAAAGTGTACGTTTGGTGACTGGAAGTCCCAAATGAGAAGGATCAAAAGCCACGAAAAGTTGGGAAGACTTTCGATGTGGCTGAGTCCTGTTGAGGTAAAAGGCGAGAGCTCTTTTACAGTCAAGAGTATGAAGGTTCCTCTCTGCACTGGATGCATGAGGAGCCGGGAAAAAAAACAGGTAGATATACCTCTTGATTAAGATGAAAAGGCGAGACCACTTTAGGCATAAAGTGGGGATTCGTCCTAAGGACCACCTTATCATGATGAAATCTGGTATAAGGTGGATTAGCCACCAAAGCCTGCAGTTCACTGATGCGGCGAGCCGAAGTGACTGCAATAAGGAAAAGAACCTTCCAGGAAAGAAATTTCAGGGAGGTAGATACCAACGGTTCAAAAGGTGGCTTCATAAGTTGACCCAGAACTAAATTCAAGTCCCATGCTACCGGAGGAGGTCGGATGGGAGGCTTAGTGAGGGTCAGGCCTCTCATGAATCTTGCAATAAGAGGATGAGAGGAGACAGGTTGTCCATTTATAGGTTTTAAGGATGCTGCAATAGCACTTAAATGGACTCGTACTGAATTCGTCTTGAGGCCTGCATTGGAGAGATGCAGGAGATAGTCCAGTAGAGAATTCAAAGGAAGTGCTAGAGGGTCAAGACCCTGTTGCGCACACCAAATGGAAAAGCGTTTCCATTTGAAAGCATAGGAACGCCTAGTAGAGGTTTTCCTAGAGGCATGAAGGATATCTTTCACTGGTTGGGAAAGATTAAACTCATGAAGGCTTAAGCCTTCAGTAACCAAGCTCGGAGATGTAGGGACTTGGGGTTTGGATGCCACAAAGTCCCCTGCTCCTGAGACAGAAGGTCTGGCGCAGCTCCCAGGTCCAGGGAGGAACCCTGGGAGAGCTGTAGAAGGAGAGGAAACCACACTTGGCATGGCCAGCGTGGAGCAATGAGGATCATGGATCCGTGATCCCTCTGAAGTTTGAACAGAGTCTTGGGAATCAAAGGAATGGGTGGAAAAGCGTACAGGAATTCCTGACCCCAATGTAGGAGAAAGGCATCGTTGGCCTGAGCTCCCTGACACGGAGTCCTGGAACAGAACCGGGGAAGTTTGGCATTCCACGGACTTGCAAAGAGGTCTATGTCCGGGGTCCCCCATTCCTGAAAGATTCTGCGTATCTGGTCCATATGCAGGGACCATTCGTGTGGGAGCAGAACTCGACTGAGTCTGTCTGCCCGAGAGTTTTGAACTCCTGGAAGATATACTACCAGAAGATGAATTTGATGCTCTCTGGCGAAGGCCCATAATCTGAGAGCTTCGTTGCAAAGCGACAGAGAGCCCGTCCCTCCTTGTTTGTTGACATAGAACATGGCTACCTGATTGTCTGACTGGACTAGGACAGTCAGGTTGACAAGGAGGGTGTGGAAGACTGTGAGGGCAAGGAAGATTGCTCGCAGTTCCAGAAGGTTGATGTGAAGGGTGGTCTCCTGAGGAGACCAGGTGCCCTGAGTGGAGAGATGTTGGAGATGAGCTCCCCACCCTGTTTGGGAGGCATCTGTTGTGAGGGTTGTTTGGGGCAACGAAGGTTGGAAGGGAATCCCCAACAACAGATTTTTGGAGGATGTCCACCACTGGAGAGACCAAAACAGTCGTTTTGAGGTGAGTATTTGGTCTGAGAGCAGTGCTGATGCTTGAGACCACTGGGCGGCCAAAAGCCATTGAGCTGCCCTCATATGAAGACGAGCGTAAGGCACCACATGGACCGTGGAGGCCATGTGGCCCAGAAGTTGCAGCATTTCTCTGGCTGACAAGTGACTTCTGGACTGAGCCTGGGAGGCCAAGCTTATTAGCCTTTGGCCTCGGACCAGAGGGAGGTAGGCCCTTGCAGTGGTGGAGTCCAATTGGGCCCCTATGAATTCCAGGGACTGAGTAGGGATGAGTTGGGACTTGGGAACGTTTACCACAAGTCCCAGATATTGAAGAATACGCCTTGTGCGGTCCAGAGAAATCTGGGCTTCTGACTGAGATGGAGCTCGGATGAGCCAGTCGTCCAGATATGGGAAGACAAAGATTCCCATGCCTCTGAGAAATGCGGCTACGACTGCCATGCATTTTGTGAAGACTCTTGGAGCAGAGGCCAGACCGAAGGGTAGTACTCTGTACTGGAAATGTTTTCCCTGGAACAGAAAGCGAAGATATTTTCTGTGGGATGGATGGATGAGTATATGAGTGTACGCATCCTTGAGATCTAGAGAACAAAGCCAATCCCGACTCTGAAGGTATGGAAGGAGAATGCCCAGAGAGAGCATTTTGAATTTCTCCTTGAATAGAAACCTGTTCAATTCTCTCAGATCTAGGATAGGTCTGAAGCCCCCTGTCTTCTTTGTTATGAGAAAATAAGGGGAGTAGAAACCTAACCCCTGTTGTGGAGGAGGAACCTCCTCTATTGCCCCTTGGGCAAGGAGAGAAGAGACTTCCTGACCCAACAGGGTCAGAAGAGATGGGGGAGAACTGAATTGCCTCACCATGGTATGGGGAGGAAGGCTGGAGAAATGAAGTTTGTAGCCCTCCCTGATAATAGAGAGGGTCCATTGCTCTGATGTGATTTGTTCCCATCTGGGAGCAAATGAGCTAGCCTTCCAGGAATGGTGAGGGGCTCTGGTTGCTCTAGAGCCAGAAACGGCAAGTTCTCTAGGGGCAAGTCAAAACCCCTGAGGGGGTTGAGCCTGCTGGGGTGTAGCAGACACTGCAGGCTTTGACTTTACTTGCTTAGATTGCTGACGCTTAGCAGCAAAGCGAGGCTGAGCAGATTGCTGGCCAGTATTTGTGGAAAATCTGGCCTTCTTATAGTAAGGCCTTTTAAAAGACTTCTTTTTGGCAGGTGTAGAAGTAGACTTAGAAAGTCTATCTAGAATGGCATTTTCTGCATCCATTTGAGCAGCTTTAATTTGCCAGTCTTCACCAAATAAGTTCTCACCTGTACAGGGCAGATTCCTGAGGCCATCTACAACCCAGGGTTCTAGGTCAGAAGCCTGGAGCCAAGCAAGACGTCGGGCTGCAATAGCAATTTCCGAAGCCCTGCCAGCAACCTCAAAGGAATCAAAGGCTGCCCTGTTGGAGAACTTGGAGACCTCTGAAAGTTGTGTCACCATAGAAAAGAAGTCCGCCCTTTGATCATCAGGGATAAGCAAAATGCTGTACCTTTAGGGCAAGTTGTCCAAGAAACATGCCCATATAAAAAGGCTATAAGAATTGATCCTGGCTATAAGCATACTAGCCTGGAACATCTTTCTACCAAAAGAGTCCAGGGTCTTACATTCTCGCCCTGGAAGGGTAGAAGAATGCCTTTTAGGACTCTTTATTTTCTTCATGGCCGACTTCACCACAATAGAGTGGTGAGGCAGCTGAGTTTTCTGGAACCCAGGAGAAGGAGGGACCCGATACATGGTGTCCAACCTACGGGAATGGGGAGACAGTGTTAAAGGAGTCTCCCACAAATCCATCAAGTGTTCTTGAAGGATTTCATGGATAGGCAGAGTGACTGCCTCTTTAGGAGCTTTAGAGTATCCTAAAATATCCAATTTTTTTGATCTGGGTTCTTTTTCAGAAGATGTAGCAATAGAAAGTGCTTTAGCTACATCAACAATGAAATCCTGAAAGGATAAATCCTCTGGAGGAGACATCCTCCTCTTTGGAGAAGAGGGCTCCTCAGGAAGAGCAAGCTCAGCAGAGTCATCAGAGGAACTGAATTCATCAGAAGAATCTGAGTATTCTCTCTGTGCTTTCAATGTACGATACGCATACCGATCGGTATCGACATCGGGCGTATCGGGCATGGGATCGGTACCGGGCAAAAGCCTGAATCCGGCATGCGGAACCAATCGACTCTTGGAAGTCGATGGTCTCGGTTCCGGTGTGGATACCGGAACCGGGGTCGGTACCGATGGAATCGGTATCGAGGGCGTTGCAGCCTTAATGAATGCCAGAACGGCCTGCTGCATGGTCTGGACAGTATTGCCCATAGACGCCACTGCTGCCTGGATGTCGGTACCGGTATGGGCCGGTACCCCAGAGCAGTCCAACAGGTGATCAGTCGAGGCCGTGCCATCGATGTCAACCTGTGACCCCATGATTGCTTTGGAGGCCGGAGCCTCCCGCCGGGGTTTTTTGGCCTGGGCAGAATCCTCGAACTCAAGATTGAGAGCCTCTCGATCTTTAGAAAGAGATTTGCTTTTAGAGGATTTGCCCACAGAAGTTTTGGTTACCTGAGATCCATCCGGAGAGGAAGACCTGGATGACTGTGATGCTTCTGAAGGAAACAGCACATGGAGCTTGTTGGCCCGGTTCTGCAAACCACGTTTAGACATCTGGGTGCAAGATGGGCAGTCCGGTATGGAGTGGTCAGGTCCCAAACATTTAAAACACCATTCATGGGTGTCTGTGACAGAAATGACAGCACTGCACTTGGTACACTTTTTAAAACCAGGGACTGGCTTCTCCATGAGGAGAATTTGTGTAGGCCTTAAGGCCTAACAAAAGTTACCAAGCTGTGCTGAAGAAAATAAAAAAAGTCTTTTTTTTTTTTTTTTTATAAAGAAAGAAAGAGAGACCGGCGGTACCGGTTTCGGTATGGGGAAGGCAGGTACGCGGTCTAAAGAAACAAACAAAATTCACAATTTCTTCAGCGGTGACAGGAACACGACCTGCTGGCTCCGCGGAAAAAGAGAAACTGAGGAGAGCTGGTCAGGAAGGCGGGAAGGCAGCGCGCATGTGCAGTGGGAGGCCCCAAAAGCCTTTCATCTGAAAGGCTGGGGAGCTTTCCCGCGCAGGCTCCGTCGGTACCGACGTACCCATATGTGAGGACTTATTCCTGCTTGTTACTGGAGATAACGGATAGACTCAGGAGTAATATGCAGAAATATTTCTTTAAAGAGGGGTAGATGTGTGGAATAGTCTCCCAGTGGAGGCGGTGGACACAAGGACAGTATCTGACTTCAAAATAGCATGAGACAAACACAGAGGATCTCTAAAGGTAAAAAGAGGACTATTGTAGTTGATATGGAAGGGCAGACTAGATAGGCCATGTGTTTTTTTTCTGTCATCGTGTTTCTAGGTTATGATAGAGGCCGAATGAGGCATTTTTAGACATAAATATATAGATAGGCAAACCAACATTGTACCACACAGACATATGCTATCTGCACATGGGATGCAGAGGTGGGTGAGATGCAAGGCTGCAGTGCATGTGTGTGTGCTCTGCAGAGCTTGGGAGCCTCATATGTTTATGCGGTCCAGAGGGGGTGCCTGGTAGTGTGTACATATGTTGCCTGTGCATGTGTCTGTCGTGCGGAGGTGGGATGCGTGTGGGGGTGGTAGGGATATACTTTTTGGCATATACACATTGTGCCCTTTTGTCCCCATATGTTTTTCCTTTTAATCTCTAACTCCTCCTCACTCTGTTCCCTTTCGACTCTCTCCCCTTCTCACTGCCTTATTTTTTTAAGCTGTTGGCCCTTTAAATTTTTGCTACTTCTCTCCCCTCCCAACATTTTTTTTTCCTTCTTCACTGCAGACCTGGATTGGCTCCTTTTCTGTTTGCAGGAGATGGGATCCCCGTAGACAGCCTGCTACTTTTCAGGTCACGAATGCGGCCCTCCCCAAATCCCAGGCACCAGGTACAAATTTATAGTCACCAGGGCAACCTAGCACTTGTCAAGCCCTGTCTTATGCTATAAGACTTCTGGGTACAGAAAAAATTTTTTATTGCACTTTAATGTAGCATGCCTTAAACTACCAATAAAAAGGCATAAAGTAAATACAAATAAAAAGGTATGGTTCTTTAAGACTCACTGATCTACTAACAGCTAATAGATAAACCTCCAAAACATGATGAACTGCAGTAGAGCCCCCTGCAGGGTTTCTTAAACTTTTGCATGCTGTTTGCTTACAGAATTGCTGCACATAATCAACTGTGCACAAAATGTTGCACTAAACAAGAGAGCAAGCCAGACAGATGCAGACAGGGGTCTGCATTAAGTCTGGCCCCTGTGCGCATGCTGGATTGCTATAAACAAACAAAAAAAAAAAGTCATTGAGGTGAGGTTTGACACTACTTCAGAAGACCAGACACAGCCCCGTAACATCCCCAAACAAACCTGCCAAGTCTTCCCTGGTGGCCCCTAGTACCTTAACGGTCGATAGTCAAGAGCAAAGCCCACATAATCCCATTCAGAATCATATCAAGCTAGAAATGTGCCCTGTGTGGCAGACAAATCTGGTGCCCCATGCCCCAGTCACATACAGAAACTCACTCTCTCAACTTTCTGGAAGGCCTGTGATGACATCAATGCCCTTTCTGTACTTGCACCCTGTGCAGCCGAACCACTCACACAGCCCTTAGTACAGCCCTGCTCCATCCCGTGCCACCATCTTGCAAAATGGCAGTGCCTGGCCCTGCACAGTACATCCTGGGATGCACCAGGCAGAGCCAATCTGCCATATAAGGCAGGACTGTATCCTGAGGACAGCTGACCCAACATTGTGCATCCCAGGATGCACACATTTGGGGGGGGGGGGGCGGTGTCACAGCCATCCCAAGATGCAACATGTGGGACCAGGTACCGCTATTTTTCAAGATAGTGGTGTGTGTTTGGGAGCATGTGGGCATAGCTTCTGCCCTCCCAACTGTTAAGGTATCGGGGAGGTGTCCCAGTGCCTCCAGGTAGGGAACGTTAAAGGGATCACCAGACTATTTTCTTGATTGGGGGGGGGGGATGATTCACAGGCAATGCAAGAATTAGGCAAGGTGGTCGCTTAGGGCTGCAACTTCTGGGGCCTGGCAAAGAGCAGCATATTGAAAGCTAAAACAATAGCTAAACTTTTCCTTGAATGAAGTTTCTGCTCCATACTGCATCTTTATGCCTGCCTGAGTAAAGATCCACTGTTAAAAAAAAAGAGTAAAAAACTGTGCTAAACTGTGTGAGATTAGCATGCCCACTGTGCTATGTTTTAGCACAGTAGCTCTGCGGTGCTTTTCCATGCTAGCTTGCTTTCGGCATCAGAGAGCAAGACTAGCATGGGAAAATCTCTATCAGAATGCTGCACTAGAGCACAGTACAGTTTGCTGCATCGAGCTGCCAGTCTCAGTAAGGTGGTTAGGACTGTAACTGCCAGTCAGTGCTAGTTAACTCCTCCCCTATGCTTTCTTAAGTGCAAAGTCATTTCACTGCTGTTCAGAGCTCAGGTGCTCAATGCTTGGTTTTCAACCTTTTGCTCATTAGAGATCCTCTGCAATCCTACCCCACCCACTCACTCTTGAATTCCATCAGTGTTTTTGTCTCCAGCATCTTTTCCAGGGCACTCTAGGCATCCACCACCCTTTCCATGAAAAAATATTCTGACATTGATCCCAAATCTACTTCCCTACAGCGTCATATCATGTTCCCAATTCTACAGCTTCCTTTCTTTTGGAAAAGGCTAGTTTCTTCTTCATGAATACATTTCAAATATCAAATATGTAAACATTTGAATCATCTCTCCCCTGCCCTTCCTCTCCTCTTAAGGCAGAAGTTCCAAAATCAGTCCTGGAGACAGTGCATGCAAAGCTCTCTCATGCATATTCATTGTGGATATCTGGAAAATCTGCCTGGCTGGGGATATCCCAGGACAGAAGTGAGAACATCTGTTCTACGGTATATGTATTTAAGTCCTCAAGTCTATTCTAGTAAGTCTTTGGATGCACACTCTATACCATTTTTGTCACACTCCTCGGGACCACCTCTAACCTCTTCATAGATATCCTCACTGAGAAATACAGCTTCCAGAACTTAAGACAGCATTCTACCTTGAATACTGTGTGCAATTCTGGTTGACATATCTTAAAAAGGATATGGCAGAAGAGGAAAAAGGTACAGAGTGACCAAAATGGTAAAGGTGATGGAAGGATATCCCTATGAGGGAATGCTTAAAAGGTTAGGGCTCTTCAACTTGGAAAAGAAACGGCTGAGTGGAGATATGATATGGAGTGGAACAAGTAAACGCAGATCAGTTGTTTACTCCTTCAAAAAGTAGAAAGACTAGGGGACATACAATGAAGCTACAATGTGACACATTTAAGACTAATCGGAGAAATTTGTTTTTCACTCAGCACCTAATCAAACTCTGGAATTTGTTACTAGAGCAGCAGTTCTCAACCGGTGGGTCGCGACCCCCACGGGGGTCGCCTCACTCCGCCGTTAAAAAAAAAAAAAAAAAAAAAAGCGCACAAGTTGCTACCGTTGCCGAGTCCGCTTCTCGGCAGCAGCAAACTCACAGACTCCGATCTTCTGCAGCCGTGGCTCCCTGCCTCTTAGGGAACCGTGGCTATGTCTGTAAAACCGTTGCGGAGCATTCCTGCCTCTCGACGGGCTCCGTGCAGCATTGTCCCGCCTCCAAAGTAAGTTGTTTACCACTTCCTTTGGAGGCAGGACAATGCTGCACGGAGCCCGATTAGAGACAGAAAGGCTCCGCAACGGTTTTACAGGCATAGCCATGGTTCCCTAAGAGGCAGGGAGCCGCGGCTGCAGAAGAAGGAGGCAGACATGGGGAGAGGGGAGCAGGGAACCTGCAACGGGGCTAACATGGGGGAGGGGGGCCGACATGGACAGAGGGGGGGCTGACATGGAGGGAGGGAATGGAGGGGGGGCTGATATGGATGGATGGGAGGTAGGGGGGGCTGATATGGATGGACGGAGGGGACTGACATGGAGGGAGGGAGGCTGACATGGACAGGAGGGCTAACATGGAGGGAGGGGGGCTGACATGGATGGATGGAGGGAGGGAGGGAGAAAGGGCTGACATGGACAGAGGGAGGGGCTGACATGGACAAAGAGAAGAGACAGGGGGACGTACTGCACAGACGGGAGAGACAGTGCGGGTTAGGATTATAATGGGCAGATGGGGGGGCTAGGACTGGTAATGGGTTGATTAGGGAAGGCTAGGACTGGGAATGGACTGATCAAGGGGGGGGTGGGACTGGTAATGTGCTGATAGGGGGTAGCATTGGAAATGAGCTGATCGGGGAGGTTAGGACTGGAAATGGGCTGATTAGGGGAGATAGCACTGGTAATGGGGTTGAGGGGGGACTAGCGCTGGAAACGAGCTGATTGGGGGGCTTCGACTGGGAATGGGCTGATTGTGGGGAGGGGAGGATAGAGCTGCTGGCTAAGGCTACAAATGGGCTGATACGAGGGGATGGGAGAATGGAACTGGAAGGGAGTGGATCTGAGAGGGGCTGCCATGGTATTTGTACTAGAAGGGACTGGACACCAGTGGCAGTCATGGGAATGCAAGTTGACATTGGAAGGTACCGAGAGTGAGGACTGGAAAGGGGCTGATACTGGGGAGGGTTACTGGGACTGGAAATAGGCTGATGGAAAGAGGTGAAGAAAATGAAAGAAGAGATAAGAAATGGCAGATGGACCACAGACCACTGAAAGAGAGCTAAGGGAAGACAGGAAAGCAGAAGCCTCAGATCGGGACCAGCATGATCAGAGAATAAATTGGTCAGATAACAAAGGTAGAAAAAATAATTTTATTTCATATTAGTGATTTGACTACAAAATCATCAGAATTTTTTAATCAAATATTGTTACTTGTTATTGTGATTAATTATTGTGGTTTAAATAAGTAAATTTTATAAATAAAAACATACTGCAAAGGCCTATATTAATAATTCAACAAATGATTACAGCGACAATGCGTTAACGGTAAAGGAAGAGAGACACATTTGATTTTATCATTGGGGGTTCACCACAAGTTGACCAATGGTAAAAGGGGTCACGGTACAAAAAAGGTTGAGAACCACTTTACTAGAGGAACTAGTAATAGCTGCAAGTGTAGCTGGGTTCAAAACAGGTTTGGACGAGTTCCTGGAGGAAACGTCCGTAAACCATTATTAAAGAGGACTGGGAAATCCACTACTTACCCCTGGGACAAGCAGCATGGAATATGCATACCTTTAGCAAACCAACAGGTACTCGAGACCTGGAATGGTCACAGTTGGAAACAGGATGCTGGGCTTGATTGATCCTTGGTCTGACCCAGTATGGCATATCTTATGTTCAGGTAGGCCTCACCAATGACTTATACAGGGGCATTATCACTGCTGCCTATTCCTCTCTATATAGTCCAGCATCCCTCTGGCTTTGGCCACTATTTTATCATAAATGTTTCACTGCCTAGAGATCATCACATTCTATAACCCCCAGGTCTCTCTCCTGATCCCGCAAATCCTCCTCCTACCCTCCATTGCATACAGCTCCTTTGAATTTCTGCATCACAAAATACATCATTCTGTATTTCTTATGTTAAACAGCTTGGCAGTTACGATTTATCTCATGTTGTCCACTTCCCTCAAGGTTTTCACTCTGTTACACATCTTTGCATCACCCACAAAAAAAGTAAACTGTCCCTAAAAAAAAAAAAATTAAGACTTTGTCCCCGGAACCATATCGGAGGCACTCCACTACTGACCTCTCCTCTGCCTGAATGCAATTTATCACTATCCCCTGTTAGGAAATGATTGAATAACAGACGACAGAGTAGTGCTAAACAGAATTCAATCTGAGGAAAGTAGAGTATCTCAAGGATGCATCCTAGAATTTTTGCATTACAAAGCCTTTAGTTAAACCAATATTAACAGCAGCTTTCAGGATAATCCACCTCCCAAAAACAGTACCTTGGATTCTAAAATCCCACCAGGAATCAAAATGCATTCACTGTGTATTCCTGCTTTCTGTTCCCTTTTTTCCCTATTAAGCTCTATAGGAACTTCATGATAAACGATGAGGTAGGTGTACATGGTACACGTTTCTTGCATTGGTAGTGCACCATAGCTTTGCTGTCCTGTCACTCACGTCTGTATTCAGTACTACCATAAGAAGTTACACGCACCAATTATTTACGAACGGGTTCGTTCGCCGTCCTCAAAAATATACCCATTAGCAGAAAGTCAATGCTAAATCAGAACAAACTTCTCACCGTCTCCTCCTCAACACCATCACTTGCAAACCATCATTCACTTTCATAAAGAACGAAGAGCATCCCACACAAACACCAAGATTAGCGCAAATAACGGAAACACAGCTGTTATACTGCAACTACCACAAGGAAAGAGTCCGACTAGCAAACCGCACAGACGAGGCTATGGGTTATTGCTATCCGTCCCCTTCTTGGGCTAGACACTTCCGAGCGTCAACTACTAGTGACGAACAAAAGGCAACCACAATTGAAAAACAGAGACACTTACCCCTCTATCCTCTTCCGAGAGGAAGTCGGGGCCGTCATCCAGGCCTTCCTGCTAAAGAGGAGCAGTGAGAAGACACACAACAAGGAGACGTTAGTCAAGGAACATGCATAGTCAGCTTAAGCTACTACAAACACAGAGGAGAAAATGGGAAGTGCAGAGGAATAGGGGTGAAGGGAAGCTTTTAGCACTCTTTTGTTTTGGGTTGTTTTTTTGTTTTGCCGTTGGAATGCACCCACCATCATGGCTGATACAAGCCCACAGCGCAGGCGGCACTAGCGCGCAACACCGGGCCGGGAGATCACGTGATGGCGAGTTTGGCGACAAACACTTCCCAGTTGCCCTAAACCAGGCAGAACCTGAATACAAGACCGAGAGAGAGGGCGAGTGAAAAGGGCAACGCGCATGCGTGAGGGGAAATGCTTCAGATGGGCGCTGGGGAAGGGAAGGCGGGAAATATTATGTGGCTAGTTTGGAGAGAGCGTAAGGTGGGGCAATAAGGAATAAGAGACGTTAGAGTAATATCATGCCTTAGTTCAAAAGGGAGAGCATAGAGTATCTACATCTGAAGAAAATAAAACTATTTGGAAGTGGATGTTGCTCAGTATAGTCATCTGAATCTAGTAGTAGTAATCTAGTCCTTTCCCTAAGCTGAACGTAAGATCACCAGATGTCCCCTATTTTCAGGGATTGTCCATGATTTTAGAACTATGTTTCTGACTACCAGCTGTTTGGCAGTATCCTGTCTCCGATTCCAGCAGTGGGGAAGAAGGGGTGGGAAAATGATTTTAATTTTCATGATTTAAATATGTCTGTTTAGAATTACAACAACAGATCACTACTCTGTGTTTAAATCACAGTAGAAACCGAGATGTAACACAAAATCTTTGTAAGGGAGGCAGGGGCAGCCCAAGGGGGGTGCGGGGCATCATTTGCATAAATATTTGCATAATGTTACCATACACTAACATTTAGTAAACATGCTTCTTAATGAGTGTATGGATAAAGAAAGACTAAAAGATTTCTACATTACTATACTCCAGTGCCAACCGCCAGGCACATTAGGAACTACTACAAACACTGCCCATTTAGAACCCATAGCAAACCCACTGTATCTTAACAGCACTACCAGGACTCACAAAGCACCATACTCTACCTATCAAAAGGCAACACTGCAAATATTAAACCAATACATTTCAGAGAATAGCAATACATGACTTACCGGGGAAAGAGAACAAGTGGCAATGTCAAATAAGAATTACATAAACAGAATACCTCAGCTTAGTTACACATGCAGAACAAAGACCATCACCAAACAAGGAATCACAATTTAGGAACAGGAAGACAATAATTAAACTGGGAACCCCAAAAGCCAAACTTGGAATGTACAACAACACTGTAGAAATAAAACTATAAATTAATTTCCTCTTGTACTAAACAAAGCGCAGACGTTAATGATGCACATTTCCCAGAGCTGACATATTCCAGTTAATAAATTCAAAATAAAGAGATATTTTTCTACCTTTTCCGCATTTTTTTTTTCAGTTGTAATTGCTCCAGCCACTTTCTTCTGGTTTCTTTGTGTCTTCTGCTAACTCTCCATCGTCTGCTGTCCATTTGTTCTTCTCTCTTCTAGTTTTTTTCCATTCTCTCTCTACATCTACTTTAATATACTAATCTTTCTCCTTTTATTCTTTCCTCATTCCTATTTCATCCACTCATATTTTACCCCTCCATCCTCAATCCCCACTTACTCCCCCAATACCTAGCCAATTGTAGATTTTTATTCCCTCCCACACAAAATATTTTCCCCTCTCCATTTCACTCTCCCAGCCCCATCCCATTCTAATCCTCCCCCAACATCAGCTCCCTTCTAGTTCCAGCCCCACTCAGCATCAGCTCCCTTCTAGTCCCCGCATCAGCCCATTTCCAGTCCTAGCCCCCTATCAGCCTATTTCCAGTCCTATCCTAGCCCCACCATCAGCCCATTTCCAGTCCTAGCTCCCCCATCCATTTCCAGTCCTATCCAAGTCCCTCCTTCAGCTCATTTCCAAGCCCAGCCCCCCATCAGCCCATTTCTAGTCCTTTCCTAGGCCCACCATCAGCCCATGTCAAATCCTAGCTCCCCTCCACTCAGCCCATTTCCAGTCCAAGCCCCCCATGAGCCTACTTCCAGTTCTAGCTCCTCCATGAGTCCATTTCAATCCAAGCCCCCACCACAGCCCATTTCCAATCATAGCACCCACCAACAGCCTATTTCCAGTCCTATCCTAGCCACTCCATCAGCCCATTTCCAGTCCTAGCTCCCTCCCCTCATAGCCCATTTCCATTCCAAGCCCCTCTCCCCATCAGCTATTTGCAGTTCAAGCCCCTCCCTTCCACTCAGCCCATTTCCAGTTCTAGCCCCCCATAGCCCATTACCAGTCCTAACCCCCCCATCAGCCCACTTCCTGTCCTAACCCACCCATCACCCCATTTTCAGTCCTAGCCCTCCCCATAGCCCATTACCAGTCCAAACCCCCCCCCTCCCCCCATCAGCCCAGGTAAAATAAAAACAAACAAACAGCCTGCTGCTGCTGCCTCCGTGGCAACGGCAGAATCAAGTGTCCCACGGCCCCCCCCCCCACCTGCCCGGCAGAGCCCTCGTTGAAACAATCCTCTCTGCGCCGGCTTTCAGAGCAGCGAAGGGAGAGTTTCTCCCTCGAGGCTCTGTTAAGCCCGCCGGCGCTGATGGGAAACAAGCATTTCCTGTTTCCCATCAGCCCTGATGGGCTTAACAGAGCCGCGAGAGAGAAACTCTCTCTTTGCGGCTCTGAAAGCCGGCGCCGAGAGGATTGTTTTACGGAGGGCTCTGCCGGGCAGGCAGGGGGGCTGCAGAACACTTGATTCTGCTGCTGCCACAGCGGCAGCAGCAGCAAGTTTTGTTTTGTTTTGTTTTTTTAATTTAATGCAGAATGTTGTTTGCGCGGGGCCCCCTGAAACGCGGGGCCCTGTGCAAACAACATTCTTGCTCAATGGACGGACCGGCCCTGAACGGAGGAAAGACCTCACTGCTCACAATCAATATTGATTTCTACTAGTACTGAGCATTTGCATAGCGCTACAAGTCGTACGCAGCGCTGCACAGACATGTAAGAGATAGTCCCTGCTCATCAGAGCTTACAATCTAGTCAAGACAGACAACACAGAAGGTGTAGGCAGGGATAAAACAAGAGGGAAAGAAAATGGAGATCAGGTGAGTCAAGATCCAAAAGCAGCAGCGAAGAGGTGAGTTTTCAGCCTGGATTTGAAGAGGGTTAGAGAAGATGCCTGGCGTACAGACACAGGTAGTTTGTTCCAGGCGTAAGGTGCAGCAAGGTGAAAGGAGCAAAGTTTAGAGTTAGCAATATAAGAGAAGGGCACAGACAGAAGCAGTTTGCTAGAAGAGCGGGGTTCTTGAGGGTGATTATAAGGAGAGATAAGAGAAGAAAAGTAGTGAGGAGCCGCAGAGTGAATGCATTTATAGGTCAGCAGGAGAAGTTTGAACTGGATGCAGAAACGGATAGGGAGCCAATGAAGTGACTTGAGAAGAGAAGTAATATGGTCATGACGAGGCTGGCGGAAGATTAGCCGCGCAACAGAGTGTTGAACAGATTGAAGGGAGAGAGATGATTCAAAGGGAGACCAGCAAGGAGAAGGTTACAGTAGTCAAGATGGGAGGTGATCAAGGAGTGGATAAGCGTCTTAGTAGTGTGTTCAGAAAGGAAAGGGCGGATTTTGCTGATGTTATAGAGAAAGAAACAGCAGGTCTTAGCTATCAGATGGATGTGTGTGGAGAAAGAGAGAGAGGAGTCAAAGACAACCCCAAGATTGTGGGCCAAGGAAACAGGAAGGAGTACAGAGTTATCCACAGAGACTGAGAAAGGAGGAAGAGGAGGGGAGGTTTTAGGGGGAAAGATAAGAAGTTCAGATTGATATCTTACCAGGAGAGGTGTCGTCATAGGTTTGTTATTGTATATGAAGGGGTTCCTCTTTTTTGTGAGAGTTTTTAGAATTAGCATTCACCATCTCTATATTTTACACAGTACAGTGGAAATGCATCACTGTTTCTATTTCTTCATCAGTTTGCTTGAAAGATATTTGTTGCTTTCATGAGATGGAAGGGGCGGGTGCAAGACTCTTCTTCCTTCCTCCATACCTTGTTGCTGAAACCTGTACCTTAGTTATCTCCCCATCCTCCCACTACACGTTGGCTAAAGGGGTATGTTTACTAAACCACGATAAAGAAGGTCTTTTCCGTGTGGTAACGGCAATGATAAGGGGTTACCGTGCGGTAAGCGTGCTGGGCGTGTCTGAGGAGTTCCGGCGTTAAGGGGTGCTAGTGGACACTTACTGTGTGGTAACAGTACATGTTGTGTTAAGGGGTGGTAATGGACACTTACCATGCAGTAACAGGACATTAAGGGGTGGTAGTGTACGCTTATCGTGCGGTAATGGGACATGCTGTGGGAAGGTGTCTGGCATACACCTTAATGCAGGAAAGCCACTGAAACTGAAAGGGGAGCGGGGAAGCCATTAGAGAAGTTATGGATGCAAGCACAATTGGTAGCTGATGGAGTTGACTCACCTGATGCATGGTAATGTGGCCTATGCTGTTGACTAGGCAAGACAGGCGGCTGCCTAGTGATGATGGTCAGTGTGGGTGTTGACTGTGTCATGGGTGGGTGGTGGCGACAGTGGAGTCAGCAAAGGGGATGGAGCAGTGGGTGGTGCTGTGACAGGCGTGCAGTCCTAGATGCTCCTGAAAGCATATACTGTGCCATAAGCTACATTATAGGGAGGAGTGGCCTAATGGTTAGGACATGGTACTTCAGGCTGGAGGGTTGGGGGTTCAAATCCCCCCTGGGGACAGCAATATCAGGCCAGAGGGACTAGGGTTTCTAGTCCTATAGGCTGGCCTTGTGCAAGCCACTTAACCCTCAGTTGCCTCAGGTACATGTAGATTATGAGCCCTTTGGGGACAAGGGAATGTATCCAGTACCTGCTTGTAGTAATTACATAATGTAAACCACTTTGATTAAAGGATAAGGTGGTATAAAACACTGGTTAAATAAAATAAATTATAGTGTCTGTGAGGTGTGGACAGGTATCCAAATCTGGCATGCATAGGCCAGGACAGTGTCTGGGTGGAGGCAGCATGTTCCTGATGTGGGCAGCAAAGTGAGGATTGTCCATGAGTGCCCATGCGGAGAAGTCACAAGAGAGGTGTGCATGATATGGCTAACTGCTGCAAATGGCCATGGTGGGGCAGTATACTGCCAATAAGCTGCCCCACCATGATGGTCAAATGGTGGGTGCAGGACTGTGCCATGGATTTTTCCAAGCACAGAGTGCAATGTGTGTGTTGGGTGGATGTATGGTATCATACAGGCCAAAAGCATTTGGTGTGTGTGAACCAAACATAGCAGTGCCATGGGCTAAATGAAACACCATTTGTGTGGGTGGGACTGGTGCCTCAGCCTGTGCAACTGTAAGACAATACACCTGACAGAGTGGCATGATAGAAAGGGACAAGTTGAACCCATTTGCCCCATGTGGGGCAAGTAATGATAAGAACATAAAATATGCAATACTGTGCCACTGGGTCAGACCAAAATCCATCAAACCCAGTATCCTGTTTCCAACAGCGGCCAATCTAGGTCACAAGCAATGTTCCCTCTAATTTGCACTGTGTCTGCTGCCAACATTCCTGCCGGCGGGCGGGGGTGCAGAGCAATTGACGCTATGCCCCTCCCCCACCGGCAGGAATGCCAGCAGAGGACCCTGCACAGATTAAAGAGAACATTGCAAGGGTGCTGCGGCATGTATTAGACACAGGGTCTAACACATGTCACAGCACCCTCGCAATGTTCTCTTTCATATGCGCCGGGTCCGCCACCGGCATTCCTGCCAGTGGGGGGAGGGGCAGAGTGTCGGTCGCTCTGCACCCCCCCACCCCCGCCAGCAGGAATGTTGGCGGCAGACCCAGCGCAGGTTAGAGGGAACATTGGTCACAAGTACCTAGCAGTTTCCGCAAAAGACACAAGTTCCACAATGCTTGTATTGGGACAAGCAGTGGATATTCTGAGTCCACTTTAATAATGGTATATGAACATTTCCTTCAGGAACTTGTCCAAACCTTTTTTAAACTCTGTTACACTAACAGCTTTTACTACATCCTCCGGTAGCAAATTCCAGAGTTTGATTACACGTTGAGTGAAAAAATATTTTCTCTTATTAGTCTTAAATAGGTTACCCTGTAGCTTCATTGCATGTTCCCTAGTCTTTCTATATTTTGATGACGTAAACAATTGATCTACATTTACCCGTTCCAGTCCATTCATTAATTTATAGACCTCTACCATATCTCCCCTCAGCCGTCTCTTTTCAAGTTTGAAGAGCCCTAACCTTTTTAGCCTTTCTTCATAGGGGTATCCTTCCATCCCCTTTACCATTTTGGTGGCTCTTCTCTGTACCTTGTCTAATAACGCTATATCCTTTTTAAGATACAGCAACCAGAATTCCACAGAATATTCAAGGTGCGATCTCACCATGGAACGATACAGAGGCATTATAGTAGCCTTTGTTTTATTCTCCATTCCTTTCCTTATGATACCTAGCATTCTATTTGCTCTCTTGGTCGCCACTGCATACTGGATGGAGAGTTTTAACAACTTATCCACGATGATGCCTAAATCCTTTTCCTGGGTGGTGGTTCTTAACATGGAACCTTGCATCGTGTAACCATAGTTTGGATTTTTCTTTGCTAGGTGCATAACTTTGCACTTTTCCACATTAAATTTCATCTGCCATTTTGATGCCCAGTCTTCCAATTTATCAAGCTCCTCTTGCAATTTTCCACAATCCTCATGGGTTTTAACAACATTGAATAGCTTTGTGTCATCTGTAAATTTGATAACCTCATTCGTTATTCCCATTTCCAGGTCATTTATGAATATGTTAAAAAGCAGTGGACCCAGCACAGATCCCTGGGGTACTCCACTATTCACCTTTCTCCATTGGGAAAATTGGCCATTTAGCCCTACCCTCTGCTTTCTATCTTTTAACCAGTTCCTGATCCACAATAGTACACTGCCTGCTATCCCATGACTTTTTAGTTTTGCCAAAAGTCTCTGTTGAAGGACTCTGTCAAAGGCTTTCTGAAAGTCCAGATACACTAATCAACCAACTCACTTTTGTCTACCTGTTTGTTCACACCTTAAAAAAATATAACAGATTAGTAATACAAGATCTTCCTTGTCTAAAGCCATGTTGGCTGTCTCCCATTAAGCCATGACTATCTACAGGGGCCTGGAATCACTAAGGCCCCTCTAGCCCTAGCGCGGTATAAAAGAGACTGCAAATAAATAAAAAATAAATGTCTCTACCCCAGGAAACCAGAGGGTGACATACTATCACCTCCTTGACCTATCTGCAACTGGCAGAGCCCACAGGTGAGCCATGAACACCTGCTTACAACTGTGCTTCTTTTATGTGGTGTGGCGCTGCACCCTATCTAGGCGGTTGCCTATAAAAGAGCACTGCGTGCCAACTGTTCTTGTTAAACTGACTTATTACCAGAGCAAATGCTGCTGGGAATTTTTAGTTGTGGTTATTAAGCAGTCCGAGTAGTTTTAGGCAATTCACAGGAAATTTATTAATTTTCTTTTGTATCATCAGACTTTAGCAAAGTAAATCTTCTTTAGAACATGAACAAGGTATAACAGAAACAATAATGAACTCAAGTAGCTTTCTTCAGCATACAGGACTAATGCTTCAAACAGTGTTAAGCAAAACACATTTGTAATCCTTTCCTTTTGCTTCCAGCATTCAAAAACCTCAGAGCATTTATCACAGTTCTGAATTTTCTCTTTGGCTAGCAATTCAGCTTTTCCTCTTATGAAACATAAGCTGTTGAGCAGTCCATTAGAGACTCTGTATCCTGCTCCAATCCAGTTAACTCTATCTCCATGTCTTCAGTTTCACCCTGAAACAGCTCTGGATCTTTATTTGCACAATCAGGTTTCAATCGTTGCATTAACTTAAACATTTCATCCCAGGGATTCCCTTTTCTCCCTTCAGGCTTCCTATATGAGCTGCACAGCTTTGTATTTCTGGGCAAGACACTCACAGGTTTCTGCTGTCTTCCCTGGCTTCTAGGAACAGACTTTCTCTCAGACTTTCTAGAAGGATAAATCTCTCCTTCAGAATTCTCAGCAGCCTCACTGCTATCTGAGCTGTATTCTACAATTCTCGCAGAGTTTGGGTTCCTACCTTCACAAGGGCTTGCAAACTCTGTACAGCTGTCTCTGGTAGAAGAGCTGCTGTTAGAATCCCTTCTGTGACGAAGCTCAGACTTTCTCTGCCATTCTCCAGAGCCTCTGGTCAGACTCCTCAGTCTTTCTCTCCTAGACTGTCCAATCTGCCGGGACTCTCTTGGCTTTGGCTTCTTGCCTCTCTGCCATGACTCCCGTGTCTGCCTTGTCCAAGACTCCCGTCTTGACTCTGCTCCTTCTGTTCCTTCCTCTGCTTCTCTCCCTGCTTCTCTCTCTCTCTCTGCCTTTGATCCTGAGAGCTTAAATGTTTTAGTGTGAGACCCGTTTCCTTGCCCCATCCCCCCAGGTGTTTCTCATTTGCACTCTGTGTTGCCATAGAGGCAGGGTGTGGTCTGTACTCAGCACTCAGCACTCTCAATCATGTGGCTTTGCTCTCTAGGTGCTGATTTAAATGAATGCCTGCCTGAGCCATGCTTTAGCTCAGAAGAAAAAGTTTTAAAACCAGCCCTTTTTCTATGCTTGTCAGAAGCCTCATTACCACAGTGGCTATTTGCTACTGGGGTGTGTTTTTTTGTTTTTTTTTTTTGCAGCAGTCAGAGAAACTCGTGACAGTAACATTGAGTTAGAAGGCAGATTACTGGTGGGGAGAATCATACAGTTTTATCCCCAGTCAGGGACAACTTCCACCCTTGGAACAAAGTTAACAGACCAAGATCTTATCCATGTACTGTTAACCCATGAGACAGATGAATCTCCTGTCCAGCACAATCCTAAAATTATTGCCAACCATGCCGCTGAACAATTTAACCAAAGGCTAGTAAAGGCTGAAAAAAGTAGAATAAAAACAGTGACTCTCCCACTGCCACTTCAGTATGTGTTCTGGTGTCTCAATGTCCTCTGCTACCCCGCTGTCAGGTCCTGTACCACAGGGAAATATCCAGGGACTTCTTCCTTATCCTCTGTCGATATCCATTTCCTTGGTATGGCTATCTCATCCCTTGACTTACATTACCAGCTGTGTGCTGATGAGTTGCAAATATATTTCTCCACGCCTGAGCTATGTCTGCCAAAACAGACCCCGATGTCTACTTGCCTCCTGACATTGATGGCTGCATGTCATACCACTGTGTGAAATTGACAATGGCAAAGCATGGATATCCCATATGTGCATCTAAACCCTCCCCTCCCATCAGAGCGTCTGTGTGTGTGTGGCCATACTTCCTTTCTCCAGGGTCCTCAATGTAGGTGTTGTCTTGGACTCCACTCTCCTCCACTACACACATTCCCAGCTTGTAGCTGAGGCTTGTGGTTTCTTTCTAGATGACATCAGCTATATTTATTTATTTAACTATATTTATATCCCGCTTTTCACCGGGTCAAAGCGGTGTAACACATAACAGGGGGGGGAATCAATGGTTATAGGGTGGGGCCATCACCATGGGGCAACATTAATGATTTGGGATGGACATAGACATTTACAATCCTACAGTTTCTAATCATGGGTTCTTGAAGAGGGGGTGGTGTTTCTGTTCAGAGATGTTCATGGAATAGGACCGTTTTCAGCTGTTTTTTGAAAGATGTGAGATCACCGTTGTTTCTGATGTGGTTCGGCAGAGAGTTCCAGAGGGATGGAGCATAAAGTTCAAAGGCTCTGCTGCAGGTCCGTTGTGTGGACTTGGTTCTTTTGTGGGGGACGGTGATGGAGTTATTGGAGGATTGTCTGGTTGTTCTGCCGTGGATCGGGCGAGGCAGTAAGATGTGAAGCGGGGTGTTCTGTGTTTGGTGGATGGTTTTGTGGGTGAGTAGGATGGCTTTGTACTTGATTCTTGCTTCGATGGGAAGAATGTGTAGGTCTCTTAGGATTGGAGTGATGTGGTCCCGTTTTTTCGCATTCTGAATAATCCTTGCCGTAGTATTTAAGGCAGTTCGGAGGGAGTTGGTTTGTGTGGCGGGTAGTCCATGGTAGATTATGTTACAGAAGTCCAGATGTGGGAGTGTCACAGCCTGCATTACTGTCCTGAAGTCCTGAGGTTTGAGGAGGGGTCGGAGTCCTCCCTGAACACACAACTAAAACCCTAATCCACCCCCTAATCAACTCCTGGCTTGCCTACTGTAACCTACACCTTGCTGATCTGCCTGAATCATCTCTGTCTGCCTCGAAATATGCAACACTGCACTGCATGGCCAATCTACAGCCACACACATAATGGCAATAATACTCACCCTGTCAGGACACCTCACAGGTTCCCTACCTGTCTCCACATCCATGTCAAGGCTCTCCTGCTGACCTATACATGCAGGCACACTGTGGTGTTGCAGTAACTTCCCTTACTGATCTCAACTACCACTAATACAACTACTGCTCAGCATGTATATAGTGCTACTTGTCATATGTAGCGCCATACAGAAACAAGTAACACACAGTTCCTGCTCATCAGAGCATACAAACCAATCAATCAACTCATATCCCAAAATGTGAAGCACACACATCTAGGCAACTGGTCCCATCTATGGGCTGCTCTCCTACTCTTGACCCCAGACTACACGCCTTCACCTTGCTGCACCCAAAGCCTCAAACTAACTACCTGTGGCTATACAGCAGCCCCATTCCCAATCATCCACAAATCATGTGTGACAGCTTACCACCTCCCCCAAGCCTACTAATTCTGACACACATAATCCACCTCCACCCGCTGTTGTGCCCTGCTCACATCTTCTGCGTTTCAGTCATGACTAGATTGTAAGCTCGGATGGCCAGGCAGTGTCTGTGATATGTCAGTGCAGTGTTGCAGCTTACTGCTATTGGGATACAAATGTTCACTAGTAGTAGTAGTACACACATAGCTAAACAAATGTATGTGGCAACATATGCAGTACTTATATGAGAAGACCTCCGCAATCACCTGCCGCCTGACTGCTGTGCCCTCACGTGTGTCACCACGGCCACGTACAGGAGGGCACATAGAATCATCCTCCAGATCATCATTAATTTGTACAGGGATATGGTGCCTGAGAGCAATATTGTGCAGGATGCAACAGGCTATAATGATCTCTGCCACTGTGCTTTGTATTGTAAGGTCCCACCTGTCCTATCCAGACACCTGAAGCATCTCTTTAAAATGCCAAAGGTGCGCTCTTGGGCCTCATTGTAACTCCTCTCTGCACGTGTCTGTGGTTGATGCACAGGGGTCAGCAACCAGGGGCGACACCCATATCCTGAATCACCTGCAGAAAGAAATGTGGAACGTTAAAGCAGGGGCTCATGTCCACCCAAATGGACACAAGTATGTACGTGCAAACCAAACGCACAATACATCCTGACACAAACATATGACATCACATGATGGGACACCACAACTATGCATCAGCATGTGAAGTTATGACACACAAAACAAGGGGTAGGTGTAAGAATTGCAATCAACATAATCTGTAACCATGACACAAATGCTAGCGTCCATTCTACCATCAACACACAGCACCGTAGCAAGGTAGAGCTGGAGGGCACTCCCCCCCCCCCCCCAATGTTAGATCACACACAGACAGATGAGACACACTGCCATCCACCCACTCCCTGGACCTTGAGGGTTAAGGGAGGGGCTGGCCTTGGTTGCCCTTGAGGGTAAGGTTGTAGTTGTGTTGGAGCTCAAGTAGTAAGGCAAGGCAAAGAAAAATTTCTTTTGTGAGGTTTATTTCTCGCTTTCGCAGTTCAAATGCAGCAGACGTAAAGGAAACAATGTAGCATAAAACAAGGCTGAGAAACTTAACTAAACAAGGCTTTTTACTGCTTGGCTAAATGTCCATTCTGGATCACATTCAATTGTCATGTGACCTCCTTTCAGTAACGTAACAGAAAACTGATAACAGCAATGCTCCTGAATTGCACACAATATGCTTTCACTTATTCTCTTCACATAAGCTTCTTTAGCATGGCAATCAGTGAGGTAAGTTTCTTATATTCCTTCATAAAACATTGGCAAGCATATCATTTAAATGTCCTTTTGAATCACACAAGTAGAGCAGTCCATCGGGACTTCCTGCTCTGTAGACGGCAGAGAAATTAAAGGCATTTCTTCCTCACAGCTGCTCATAGGCTTTGCTACGTTATTGGGAGAAACTGCTCTGCTCTTAAGGAACTCCCTGAATTCAGTGAGAAGTAATTCAGCCTGTGTATTTTCTGAACTAGACTGAGAATATCCTCCAGGTAAATGCTTGTTTACAGTTCTTATCTCTTGGCAAATATCAGTGCTTTTACTTGGACAAGAGTTCAGCGTGTAAGCATTTCCCTTCCCCCACCTATCTCCACATGAAAGTGCAGGGTAAAACGCTTCAGCTGTGCTTGGAGAGTCTTTCAGAGTTTTAAAAGGAAAACAGTTAGGCTTCTCTTGGCTTAACCAATTGCTATCAAACTTTCTGCCTTTGTCCTGTCTTTCACAATTAAAGTTCACTCTTTCTGGCTTCCCACTGTTAAGCTTGCTAGCCGTTCTAAACCCATCAGATACCTTGTGCTGGGGCTTCTTCCAGGGTATTTCTTTCTCCCACTGCCTCCTGTTCCAAGGTTCTGCTTGGTCCTTTAAACTCCTGAGCTGCAGCCTTGGGTCTCTCAGTGCCTTTGAATTCTTCTGCTTACAGAAGTCTTTCTTTGCCCCTGAGTCTCCCAGGTCCTGTCTGCTCCTTCGTGGATCACAGCTGCTTAGTGGTTCTCTCACCAACGGTTCCTGGTCATCTGACCTGTCCTCATCCAGGTGCTTGTGTCCTGACTCCTCCTCTCCTTGCTCCACTCCTTGCCAATCTCGCTGACGTTCTCTTTGCCCTTCTCGCTCACTTTCTAACTGTTTCTGTTTCTGGGTTCTTAACAAGCTGCTTGAGTACTGCACTGCCCGCCTCCTGCTTGGGCGTGTCCAATCAGAGACTTGGCTCCTCACCTGCCTTGAGGTGAGGTGTGGTTCCTGATTAGCACTGTGCTTCTTTATCTCAGAAGAGAAAATCCTGCATTCTCCTGCAGTACCGGTTCTCTCCACCGGATCACTATCAGTTTCCATTGCTTCATAAGAGTCTGCTACATCACAACACACACAACTAGGGATACACCTCAAAGACAGACATGTGCACATACGGTTAGTCAGAGGATCAACATGTGCATGTCAGAGATGAGAAATACATACCCAGCAGTATACATTCCTCATACTGGCCTGCCTCAAATTGTCTGAATAGTGCCGAGTGATGCAGGATATAGGAGTCATGAGTGGACCCTGCAAACCTAGGGACCACATTCAGAATATGCATATTTGCATCACATACAACCTGAACATTCAGGGAATGGTAGTGTTTGCGGTTGCGGAACACTACCTCCCTCTCTCTGGGCGGGATCAGGGCAACATGTGTGCAATCAATAGCTCCCATCACGTGTGGTATCCTGGCAAATGCCTCAAAGGCCTGGTTCAGGGTCCTCCACGGTTGCCTAGTGTTGGGAATGACAATGTAATTCCCCACCCAGCTGATCATGGCACGCAGTACCTGGTGGAGACAGCGTGAGAAGGTGGGGCAGCTCATGCCACCCACTGCGGCCACAGATGACTGTAAACAGCCAGAGGCAAAGAAATGTAGGGCACCAAGAAGCTTGACCAAACCCAGTATGGCATGTGACTGACCAATCAGGGGCTCGAGGTCAGGTCATAGATCCTCATAGAGCTCCCAAAGAGCCCCCGTGCTCAGATGGTAGAGGGAGATGACCTGGTCCTCACGCATGCCCTGGAGCTAGGCCCTGGGCCTGAAGAGGCGAGGCTGGTGAGCCTGCAACTCCGCACGCCTCCTGTGCCGTGCCGGCACAGCCCCTGCCTGGCCTGCCCCCACAGCTGCAGGTCTGTGTTGCAGCAGGACTAAACCCATGCCCTGTGCCTCAGCCCCATGGACACCATCTCCCCCATCAGGCAACTGCAGCCCCTGCTCACCTCCCACTGCACATGCAGCAACCACAAAGCTTGCCATAAATCCCACCACCCTCAACTCCTCTAACTCACTCACTCAGACACTCATCTCACCAACCTAGCCACACACCTCCCCCACCCCTCACCAACCCTGCCAGTCACCTCCCCCACCACACACCAACCCAGCCACACAACCCCACCACCACTCACCAACCTAGCCACTCTCCACACGAAACCTGCCTCTGACACTCTCCTTGCTTCACCAACAACCAACAGCGCACCCCTTGTCTCCCTCACACAAACCCCTCAGCATGTACCAGGTGTACATGTGTATTTATGTGTTTTTTTTACGCTGTGCGCGTTGCACATGCGCAGTAGCACAAGCACATCGGCTGTGTGCATTGCACATGTGCCACGGAGACGTGGAAGGTACATGTGCGGGACACCATGTTACACATGCGCTGTGCGTGAGCGTGAGGCTTGGCGCATGCGCGTAACGGCATGCAGCACATGCGCATGTCTCACGCTCATGCACAGTGCATGTGCAACATTGTGTCCCACACACGCACCTTCCTCATCTCTGCAGCGCATGTGCAATGCATGCAGCCGATGTGCTTGTGCCACTGCGCATGTGCAACGCGCGCAGCATAAAAAAACCCATAAATACACATGCACGTCTGTTACATGTTGAGGGGTTTGTGTAGGTGAGGGAGACAAGGCGTGCACTGTTGGTTGTTGGTGAAGCAAGGAGAGTATCAGAGGCAGGTTTCGTGTGGAGAGTGGCTGGGTTGGTGAGTGTTGGTGGAGAGTGTCAGAGGCAGGCTTGGTGTAGAGAGGTGTGTTGCAAAGCAGGCGAGAGAGAGCGGAGGGGAGGCAAGGAGCAGCCGAGAGAGACAGGAGCTGAGTTGAGGAGCAGGCGGCAGGGAGAGCAGGGGAGGCAAGGAGCAGGTGGGAGGTGGAGCAGAGGAGCCGAGGGGTAGGGATGTGTGACAGGGAGGGAGAGGGCACAGAGGGCAGGGAGATGGAGTGACAGGACATGGCAGGAGGGGAGGAGGGGGGGCACCTGTTCAGCAGGACCCAGAGCCGGCAAGGAGTGTTGGGCCTGTGGTGGTGGCTGCAGGCCCATCGGGTGTGTCGCAGCCCACCCAGGGGCCATCCAGTGCCAAATGGAGGCGTATAGCGGTGCCAGCTGAGGAACGGAGGAGGGCTGTGAGATTCAGTCAGCAAGAAAACCACATCCTGCTGGCCAGTGTGTTAGAGCGGTATGAGGTGCTCTATGGCCGGCTGAGCAACAGCACCACTGTGGCCCCATGTATACATGTGTGGGAGGAGGTGCAGGATGCCGTAGCTCAGGCAGGGGGACCAACCAGGGACCTGGACAGCCTGAGAAAGAGATTCAATGACATTAAGCGTGGTGTCTGAGTACACATGGTGGCGGAGAGGCAACATGCCATGGGTACCGGTGGGGGTGCCCCCTTTGCCCCAACCCTCACACCCCTGGAGCAGGAGCTTGCAGACCGTCTTGGCCCCATCTACCTGTGTGGACTGCCAGAAGCACTGGATACCGCCCATCCACAGGCAGGTAGGTCGGCACTTTTCACCCTGCTGCTCCTTACGCTTGGAATAAACGTCCTTTGTCTACATGTCAGGCATCTTCTTTGCCCCTCTTCAAACTCAAGTTAACAGCTCATCTTTTCGCCTCTGCCTTTGGCTCATGAGTTTGCTGTTCTCCTTCCTTCCCCTCTTTTATTTCACCTTTCTGTCTTCCTCTCACACTTGTTCCTACCTCTTTCCTTTCTCCTGTCTCTCCTGCTCTTGTCTTTATGCCCTTGTTCCTAACTTTTTTCTACACCTTTTCTTGCTTTGTCTTTTTAGATTGTAAGCTCCTTTGAGCAGGGACTGTTTTTTTCTGTTTTCACTTTTACAGCGCTGCATGCGCCTGGTAGTGCTTTATAAATGCTTAGTAGTAGTAGTAGTAGTAGTAGATGTGCAGCACACGTACAGGTCATGCCCAAGCACACATGGCCCATGGAGGGGATTGGTGGGGGCCCATGTCCTGAGAGCATGCGTGCCCTACCACAGGCAACTGTGGGGTGATGAAACAGCAGCACGTAGCAGGGTAGGTACAGGGTGTGTGTGACAGGTACCTGGGCCTGTGTGCATGATAGACAGTCCTGAACGTAGTTGAGGACAGCAAAGCTGTGGAGAAGGAGGGGTCGTGGTGGACAAGGCCCATATTTGAATACTGCATACATAAATGGTCCAGAAAGCCTCCATGCAAAGCCCAGAGGGTTAAGCTGCATAGCAACAATTCACAGCACTACAGATCAGCAATGTAATAGTAATCTAAAAGACCTATCTGAGGAGTGGCAAATGATATCCACCGTAATCAAAGAGGATCACAGCATACATGAGCAGCAATGTAACAGTAAAGAGCCCCATTGGGATATAATTTGCCACTAGTCAGATAACCTCCATGTATTACTATTACATTGGTGTTCTCTAGTGCTGTGAATTGATTCTGTGCTGCTGGACCCTCTGGCCTTTTCATATAGGTGATTTTGGCCACTGATGTATGCAGAGTTCATGTGATTACAGGTCTTGTCTGCCCTTCGAAGGACTCCTCCCCCTAAGGATTTGTGTTTGGGAGACTAACTGACGTCTGTTTCCTCTACTACTGGAGTTATCCTACCCAGATTGGTCTAGCGTTCCTTCCTCACATATGGCTTATGAGGGTTTATATTGATTTGTGTATTTGTGCCTAGTCTTTTTGGGGTGTGTTCATTATTATCACCTTGCTTTCTCTGTCCCCCTGAGGTCTAGATGCTAAAATAGTACCTGGCATATAGGTCACAACCATTCATCATACATCTGCAGCCAGTCACACAGCACATTGTGACAGGGGGAAACATACAAGAGGGACATACAACTAGCCCAGAACACATTGGCCTGGGGGTACCCACACACACCACCAAAACAGCTATGACGTCTGTATGCTCTTACCTATCCAGGGACATATCCCAGACCACTGACAGGGAAGGGCCCAACACACAGGGATGATGACGTAGACGCAAACGCCAGCAAACACATCACACACATGTCACACACTTAACACTCTGTCGGGGCCCACATACAATGGGGATCCCCCACCCACCCTCACCAGACATTGGTGTTCACATTGCCACACTCGTACCAACTGCACATAGCATAACCCCCACACCACCTGGGATCAGCCCTTATACATGTCCCGCAGTGCCACAGACACATTCCCATACCCCCACACACAGTGCAACCCCATGCCCATCAGTGCTCCACCCATCCCCCGAGACACCCCACCACACCCACGGAGTATGGGATAGCTGTCCACCCACACCGCACAGTGTCTTGCAAAGCAGAGGGCCCCCACACACATCTGACTGACACGGACACATCCTGTAACACCTAACGTACATACCACTCAGGGAAATGCAAGCATATTGCTCACACACACAATGACGGCACACAATCCCACTCAGGGCTCCCACATGCACCACAGCCACATGTATTGCTGAGGCCACATCTAAGGTCAGGCGGCCAGTCCATACCTGATGCTGCAGATAGGGGGCGCGGCATTCAGTACATCATCCCCCACACACTGCATCCCATGTGGCACAGCTACACCAGGGAATAAGGCTGCTCCCCCACCCCCTGCCAGGCACAGCACACTTTAGGCACATGTGCTGTCCCCATTGTAGGCGCACCAACATCAGGCACAGATGGACAGCACATTGATGTTGGCGGGGATGTACTACACAGGTGTACATAGGTGCGCTGTGCAAACTCATCTGTGCTGTGTACCCTTTTCCACCCCCCAGGTGACTACCAGACCATGGAGGCACATGAGGGGGAAGATGTGGCAGGGCCGCAGGATGCTGAGGGGTCAGAGGTCACGATGTATGGGGACACCACCAGCAATGGCGAGGGCACAACAGGAAACAATGTGCTGCCTGAGGCAGAGGACATGCCACCGGATGTCAATGCTACAGTGGGGGCCACTAGCAGCAACTCACAGGCTGTAGAGGGTATGGAGATGGAGGGGAGTCACCACACCGTGCAGGCACCAGGGACATCAGCCACCCCTCCCACCAGCATGGCTACGATTCTGGTGGAGCTTCGGGCCCACAGTGCCTCAGCAAGCATGCTGCTGAAGATGGGTAACAGCATACACAACAATCCCCATGGGGGTTGACATAACATTCACAGTGAGATTGCATGTGCACCACAATATGTTCTCAACATAGCAGATCGTTTCTTATGTGAGGGGGGGTCTGTGCCATGTGCGTTCCCCCCTCTTGTAGCATGGCTTGTCAAGTGTCAGCATGTTGAGGCGCTCAGACATACGCACACTGTTCACGGCCATATACCCCAAGGAAGTGCACAGCGGTAAACACCTATCCCAGGTCACCTTGACAGCTTACTTGACTGACCCCTCACCATGGGTATTGGTACCTAGCATAGCTTGTCAGCGTAATCTGTAGTGTGCCAGTGTTATAGAAAACAGGGCCCTTCAGATATATGTATGTGTGTGCCATGACTCCCCACGTCATCTGGCTTATCTCATACGACCAATGCGCAAATCAAGCATTCACACATTGAACTGTGACACTGTACCATGTGTGCGATCTGTGATTCACACGACCCTCATCAGGACCCGTTCCTGGCATGAGAATGTCTCATGGGACACACAGATATAAACATGGTCATGCGTTGCTAGTCGTCGTGTGCATGATTTTTCTGCAGACTGGTCTGGTAGGATATGCCTGACATGTACATGTGTCACAGTGGAGGTTGTAACAGATGTCTCACACATCACCTTGTGTCCCACCCACAGGCACTCGTCAGGCTCTGTTGGCCATTCACCAGGAGATCCACCAGCTGCGTGCCACAGCGGACACAATGTCAGGGGCGCTACTCCGTATTGCAGATGCCCAGGAGGCCATGGCTGCCCGATCACAGCAGCCAGCACCAGTGCCAGAGGCAGCACCAGCAGTCCCGGGACAGAGGGGTGGGTTGGGCTGTGGTCGTCGTGGCCGGCCATGGAAGATATGAACATTGTAAATAAAGACATCACAACCTATTACTACCTATGTGTTTGTTTCCAATGTGTGGCACTGTTATACTTTGAGTACCCTGCACCCCATGTTGTCACCCTGCCCACTTGTGCCTACCCATATCCCTCAGGGGTGTGGTGTCTGCACTGCCACCAATCAACGCACATAGGTTGATCACCTTTTCATCAAATATTTCCCAGAAAACACAATAACACAAGATCACTCAAATAGCACCATTCCCGTTCTTAACACGCCACCTCTGCTAACCCAATAACTTTTCACACCTCTCTCTCATACTATGAAAATTCTTTTAGGCTTTATTCCGTTCATATGTAAATAGCCAATGTGTTGTATTCATTGTAAATAATTTCCCCGGTTATCCAAGTTTTTGTTCCTTGTTCTATGTAAAAACAGATAACATGTACCTTATCTGATGTTTTCTTGTTCTATGTAAACCGCGCTGATTATAAATAGAGCGGTATATAAAAGATGTTAAATAAATAAATAAATAAATACCATGCCCTGTGTGCCATGGACTGTGCCAGGTGGTCACCCTCCTACTTATGCGTGGGGTTATACCCAACCTCACCCGTTGCCCAGCAAGATGTTCACGGTGGTACATGTCTGTTGTAAGGATCTGTCACCCTCTCCCACCCCATATGCTCTCCATTATTATACACACATGTGTGACCATCCTCCCTGCCCACACCAGGGCCTATGTGCCTGTCTACCCACATTGGCTTGCATACGGCACAGGCAGACAAAGGTAGCTTGCTACAGTCAGCTGATCACTCTTCCCCAGCGCTTGTAGTTCCCCACCGCTCATCCTCGGGACCTGCATCGACCTGTCTCCCCCTCACCAGCTATCCCCCTGTGCAACTCCTGGGTAGAGCAGTCCATCTTACCCTTCCTGCCATATACCTGCTGCTAGCCTTTTCCCCTATTGCCCCACAAGCATGGTGCATCAGATATGCAGCCTACACATCACAGGCAGCATGCATGTGACCATAGCTGTTGGGACACATTGCACATTGGCACATCACAGGGGCACCAGGGGACACAGACGCCTACACACATGGGTAGCCTCCACACCTGCGTGTGGAGACGGTCCATGTATGTTACCTATGTCTACCACGCATACACATAGGGATCTACACACATGTCCCATGCTTACGTCCACATTCTGTCTGTAAGGGAGACACGTAACCATTGTGCCGTACATACAAACTTGTTTATTTACATATTTACATTGGTTAATAGTTGTAGAACACCCCATGTTCTGTCCTGGCTGACAGGACAGCACAGGGCACATGTGTGGGTGCCCCTGTGCCTCTTAAATGCTCCAGAGATGCCCATCAGGGGATGGCTGTCGAGATGCACCACCCATAGCCGCTGCACGCTGCATGTGCATCTCGGCAGCCAACCACTGAATGGCGCCTGCCAGCCACCGGATGGTGCGGTCCTGGGTCCGCTGGCATTTCAGCACACCACCCACTGCCACCACATCCACGCCAGGTGCCCGGTGTTTGTGTGGTGGCATGAGCATGGGAACTGTCTGTGGCAATGGGTGGGGACGCTACTCCCAGGCGGACACCATCGCCGCACACATGTGGCAGCTGGCAGGGACCCACAGTGCCCTGTGCTGTTATGTGTCCCCTCCCACCCACAGAGCCACCCTCCCCCCTCCACACCCCCTTCTCCCCTCCTGACCCCTCCCACCCACCCTCCCTCTCACCCCCTTGCCGCTCTCCTCCTCCTCCTCCTCCACCACCTTCTCCACCTCCCCCTTGCCCTCCTCACACCCTGCCGCATACAACTCTCCCTCCCCTCCCTTCTGCCCCACCCCACCCTCCGCCCCCTCCATGTTGTCCTCTTTCTTTTCGCCCTCTGCCCCTCCTCCTCCTCCTCTGGCTGGACTGGCACTGTAGGGAATGTTCTGGGGGGCCCCGATGTAGATGGGCCCTCACCAGCAGCAGCATCCTCTGTGGGGGAAGACAGTCATTAGCACACTATCATGTGCGTCACATACCACATGTACATAGTTTGGCCTCCCACAGGCTGTTGGGCCACTGTGATATGCTGTACTGCACTGCAGAGGCCGCAACACTCACCGCCACTTTGCTCCAGCGCCCTCCTTTGGAGGCGGGCAAGGTCCTCCGGGCAGTGCAGACGCAACTCCCGACCCTTTTTCCATAGATCCTCTACCTGGGGGGGAAAGCAATGGGTGGGAGCATTAGGGGCCAGATATTTCTGGTGGGTGCTCAATGCATATCACACATCTCTGTGAGAAGCACGTGTGGTTTGGCCATGCTAGTGTCCAGGGGAGGTGTTCCCTAACTCCCTGTGTGGTCCGGCACACACCTGTGTGTGTGCCTGACCTACACACATCATCCAACACACCCACCATGGCACCATGATATCCTTACAACACATGGGTGATGTGTTCTGAGATAGAGCAGGAGGTGTGTGGCCCTGAACACATCGCCAGGTGCCACTACCATGACCCTAGGCTTTCTAATATACCTCCATGATCACGACTAAGGCCTCCTGTGAATAGAGCAGTTGTGGGCGACTACAACAGGAGCATGGCCCACCACACCTAGCTGAGCTATTAACATCTGTGATCTGGTCTGGGCCCTCCTGGAGTTAGGGCAGAGCTGTGAAACCCCAACAGGTGCAGGTACCCTAACACCAGCATCTATAATTGTGATCAGGTACGGGCTTCCTGGGGAGAGGGCAGATGTGTGACCTGACCCTGCATAACCTACCACAATATCTGGATATCATACAGACCTTTGTAATCAGGTCTCAGGTCTCCTGGGGGTAGGGTGGATTAGAACACATCAACAGCAGCACATACCATAACACCAGGGTGACTGACAGATCACTTTGATGAGGTCTCAGGACTCCTGGGGGTAGTGTGGATTAGAACACATCAACAGCAACAAATACCATAACACCAGGGTGACTGACAGATCACTTTGATGAGATCTCAGGCCCCCTGGGGGTAGGGCAGATGTTTTAACCTGCAACTTGTGGTGAGGAAAGCACTGCTGAACATAGAGATACACAGGGAAATGAGTCCTATCACTTTAATTCAGAAAGTATCAAGGGTTTCCCTAGTAACCAAGAGTCTCTGACTCAGAACCTAGTCATCCCTAAGCCCCGCCCACAGCAGCACGTCAGGGAGAAGCTTGACCCTAATCACATGTGCTGGGAGCAAGGTGTGGCTCAGGAAGAAGGAAAGTTTAAAAAGCTGACTTTCAGAAACACAGATAGAGACGGAGAAGGAGAAGGAGAAAGTGGAGCTGGAACAAGGAACGCAAAGAGGGGAGCGAGAGCAAGTGAGAGAGTGTTGCTGAGCATGAAAGACAGTGTGAAGGAAACACTGGAAGCCGAAGAGAGAGAACTGATGAGAGATTGCCAAGCACAGCTGAGAGAGCAAGGAAAGAGAGGCTAGTGCAAGCAAACGGAGCTGATGCAAACGGAAGACAGCATGACTGGCTTGCAGGGCAGGGAGAGATTCTGAATACCTCTGAAACCAGGCAAGTGTGTCCTTCTCAGTTTTTAACCAGTAAAAGTTTGGGAGAACTAGCTTTAGAGTTAAAAGCTGATTCCAGCAACAAGCCAAACCCCAGGATAAAGAGAGACTGTTTATCTAAGTATCAAGTAGCTCATATAGCAGACGAGCTAGTGCAGAAACAAGCCCTGCTTAAGAAATTGAGTGAACTGATTAAGAAAGAGAATAGCAAGCTCTCCCCTCAGATGTCTTTGGATGTGTGTGAGAATGATAGCGTTGAAGATATGGAGATAACAGATATGGAAGACAGTTCCTTTGAAATGCAATGTGCTGTATGTCAAGCCTCTGACGTAGAAGAGAGCTGAGCCAGAAAGCCATTGAATGTATGCCTGCTTAGGAAGCAGCCTGAATTGTGAAGACGTCACAACCAAAGAAAACAGCTGAGTGCTAAGCTCAACTGATAAGGTTGAAAGCTGATACTAATGTTCAAGGGACATTTAAAGAGTTGTTTTGCTGCAAGAGTTTTGTTCCTGTAAAGAGGAGAAACATTTAAGAAGTTGAAAGTTTTTGGAATAAGTGATATTTTGATTCACAAGCAAAGTTGTGCCTGTTTCTTTGCATTTTTGAAATGCAAGCAAAGTTGTTCCTATTTCTTTTGAAGCTGTAGCGTGGGATTAAAAATCCTTTATTTGATTTTTCCACTTGTGTCCTGTGTATGAAGGAACCCCTGATTACATTAAATAAATTTTCTCTGTCTTATGCCTAACCCTCGGATCACAACTCCTTTGCTTTAAGATAGGACTACAATTCCCAGCAGCCCTCCTGGCAGCCATTTTGAGGGAAACTTATTTTAAAGCCAAAAAGGCGACCTCACCTGGTATCAGTTATCTACCTGGCCAGGCGGGGGCGACAAACTGCATAAACGACCATACCACCAGGATGGATAACAGACCACTTTGAGCAGGTCTCAGGACTCCTGGGGGTAGGGTGGATTAGAACACATCAACAGCAGCACATACCATAATACTAGGGTGACTGACAGACCACTTTGATGAGATCTCAGGCCCCCTGGGGGTAGGGCAGATGTTTTAACCTGCAACTGCATAAACGACCATACCACCAGGATGGATAACAGACCACTTTGAGCAGGTCTCAGGACTCCTGGGGGTAGTGTGGATTAGAACACATCAACAGCAGCACATACCATAACACCAGAGTGACTGACAGGTCACTTTGATGAGGTCTCAGGACTCCTGGAGGTAGGGTGGATTAGAACACATCAACAGCAACAAATACCATAACATCAGGGTGACTGACAGATCACTTTGATCAGGTCTCAGGCCCCCTGGGGGTAGGGCAGATGTTTTAACCTGCAACTGCATAAATGACCATACCACCAGGATGGATAACAGACCACTTTGAGCAGGTCCCAGGACTCCTGTGGGTGGGAAGATGTGTGAACCTGCAACTGCATATACTACCATACTAACAGGATTTCTTACAGACCTGTGTAATCAGGTCTGGGCCTCCTGGGGGTAAGGCAGATGTGTGACTTGATCCTGCATAAACTACCACAATATCTGGATGTAATACAGACCTGTGTAATCAGGTCTCAGGACTCCTGGGGGTGGGCAGATGTGTGAACCTGCAACTGCAGAACCTACCATGTCAGCATGCTGTTTACCAGACCTCTTTAGGCAGATCTAAGGGCTCCTGCGGTTAGGGTGGCTTTTAACACATCAACAGCAGCAGGTACCATAACACCAGGCTGACAACCTGACCTCTGTGATCAGGTACTTAGCCTCCTGAGGATAGGGCATACCCACACACAGCAGCATACGCAGCTACATTCAGCTCTGGATGGCCCAAAGACTGGTGTCTATACCATGTTGTACATGTATGATGTGTGTTCATTGCTGGATAATGAGTTGCACACCTTGCATTGTGTGGCCTGTCCCCATACACGTACCTCACGTGGGTAGTCGGCAAGACGATTGTACCGCCTCGTGACGCGCTCCCATGCCCTCCTAACGCGGCAGAGGTCCTGACATTTGGAGGAGCCAGGGAATAATTTGTGCTGCCTAGTGCAGATTAGTCCTTCAAGGTGTCGCAGCTCCCGATGGGTGAAGGCAGGCTTCCTTGACCGCGTCGCCATTTTCTACGATGCCTTGCTGACGCATGCACGCATGTCGCATATGTGCGCATCAACGTGTGCTGCCACGCATCAAGCGCACTGCCACACATCACTATGGTGTGCTAGCTACGTGCCCGTGCCACAGCCGGTACACAGCAGCGCCGCCAAGATACGCGGCACTGTAGGCTTTCTGCCCTCTGTCCAGGCCGCTTCATAGGGCTCCTTATGAAGCACTTCCTGCCATGCCATGCTGTGAGGCACCTTGGGGTACATGGCTACGGTGAAAAGATTTATGCTGCAGACACACATTGCAGAGATGTGTCTGACTCTTCTTACCAAGATATATGTCTTAGGCATTTACCTTGATGTTGGCGCACTGGGGTTTTAAACCCATCACCACTGGTTGTGAAGGCATTGTATTGATCAGTGTGCTATGCCTTTTAACATAGCAATGACTGGCTACACAGCTACACCAGATCATCTGCACACACTTTCTGCTCTGCTTACTGGGATAGTGTAAGGACACAGCTAGGGCACTTTACAGGGCACCTTAGTTTGGGCAACTGAGCTGAGGGTGCTTTGGGGTGTGCACACTGATTTCAGATCTATGTCAGACTGTTACAGGCATAAACGGCCGTAGCCTCGAACAGTTTTACTGACGGACGCACTTTGTATATAGCTCACCAGCTAATCTAGCAACCTGCAGCCCACACCACTCTTCCAACATACCCACTGCATGCGACTGGCCACACTTTTAAAACGTTTTTCATGTTGCAAAAGGCTCTGATGTGATGATAATATGGTATATCATATCCATGCAGATACAGGCCCACTGGGGTATTGAACCCATGACCTCTCCCACTGAGGTCATTGTATTAACCATTGTCCTACATCAATATTGGTTGTAACTAAACTATGGCTAGCTCCTGAACCAGTACAGGTCACCAGACACACTGTCTGGTGTGGCTACCAGGATAGGTTAGCACCAAGAGTACCCATGATGCAATTCACATGCAGAACAGCAGTCTACATCTGCTCGCCAAATGGGGTTTGCACCTCTGCAGCACGTCAACTGGGTAAGGGGACTGACCGTGCGTGTTACTGGCACAGTGTGCCTACTGACTATACCATTGTGCATGTTCTGTGATCACCCTGAGGGTAAAGTCGTGTGGACAGCACCAGGTCCACAGTACCCGGGTTGTTTGTGGTAGGTTTTGCTGTAGTTCACCATCACTGCCAGTGTGTGGGGTTTTCTTTGCAGACAGCCTTGGTTGTTTTCTATGTCCATTTCTATTTGCCAGTAATGTGTAGCCTGTGTAGACCATGATGCTAGCAACATCATGCATATTCAGTGAGGTTGCCATGGACACCTGTTTTTGGAGCAGGGGTGTGTCTGGGCTCACATGACGAAGATATACGTAGCAAACCTGCCCTCTGTGGGTCAGGGTAGAGAACATGATCTGCAAACAACAGACACACACTATTACTGTTTACAATTGGGCCAGCTGAGGTAAATGATGACAGATTGTGGGACCATCAACCCCCGGCCAACTGGCGAACAGAGAGCTGATGCAGATCTGCACATGGAACTGGACCACTGACAGTGTGCCTGGTCAGCTCAGCTGCCCCCCCCTACATTCTGACATGCACCAGCAGAGGGCAGTCAGTGTGCACCTGCTGCATCCTGCAAGGTGTTGCAGCCATACACATACTAACTACAGACAGTCTGCTAGCACATACATAGTGCATGTTCCAAAAGGAGCATTGTGCACCCAGGCGTGGGATCTGGCACACACCCCAAGCAGGTTTGTCAGTTATTGGGCCCCAGAAATAGGAACCCAGATATATCACTTACAGAAATTGTGCATAGCATTATGTGGGAACCTGGACATGCCATGGTCACTACTCAGTCAGAGTGGGACTGACCTTCCAGCATGACATGCTGTGGCCACTGTGTCCTTGCAGGTGGTGGATGTGCAGTACAATATCCCAGCGATTGCCCTATGCTCTGTACACATGCATCCTGCTGAGACCGCCCTGTCCAGCCCATACCCACAATACCTTGGCCCTCATTATGCACAATGGCAGGCTAACGCTGCAAACTATGCAAGCATTGTGGGCTCAGTAAGGTGTAGGCATCCGCAAAACACTGGATAGACATATACACACTCCAACATCTATTTCTGCATTGTGCAACGGTAGAGGTGGCTGCCAGCCCTGGCCGCCACACCAGTCCTGGGCACTGTGCAGGCAGTGCGAAGGTACGCAATACTATTAGGGTCACTCTCCAGGGTGGTAGACAGTGTTGTAAACACATATGCAGCACACTCCACAGATATCAGAAAGGTTGGTATGATGAATCTATTTTACAAAATTGTTTTACATTAGGTTTTGTGATCTCACATTAATCATAGCAAGCTTTTGATACATATATGGAATGTGTTTCCATGGATCTGACCGCATTGTTAAGGTACAGGTGGTGGTAGCTGCTGCTCCGCACATGGCCCAACAGCCTGACTGTCCATGAGGCTTTGTATAGTGAGGCCCATGGGTGTGGGTGTTTGTGCATCTGTTGGCCGCAGCTCTGGTGCAGAGGGTCCAGACTCTGGTCCTGGTGGGCCAAACATGATTCCAGTTTCCTGGATGTTGCTAATGAATATGCATGGATACATTTGCATGCAATGGGGGCAATGCATGTAAATGCATCTCAGGGATATTTCTTAGGAACATCCTGACAACCTGAATGGTGTTTGCACCTCCAGGACTGGGGTTGGGAACCTCTGCTCTAGGCAGTGGACATGTTTAGGGTAAAATAGTGGGGCATGGTCTGCAGGGGCCCCAGCTGGGACATGAACCTGTGACCTTCTCCCTTTGGGCACACTGGCTGTGTGTACTGCACCACACTGTTACCACAGAGGCAGGTTGTTCCCTGGGGATCCCATGACTGTTCCTCAGACAGACCTTATCTGTTGCACTGCACGCCACTCACCTATACAGGGCTTGGCCTTGCTCTGCTGTGGGCAGCTGCCACTGCTTCCTCCGGCGCCGGCGCCCCCTCCACCACCATGCTGACATGCCCTTATGCCGGTGGTGCGCAGTCCCATGCCATCCAGTGTGCCGCTAGGCGGGTGCCTATGGTGTGGGGTCTGGGGTAGGGGTGCTGACATGGACATCAGCACATCCCCCTGGCACCACCTGCCAATGTTCTGTGCCCTTGGGGGTAGCTGCTGGTTGCTATCCCCTGGGGCACTGTGGGACACACACTCGTAGCCATATTGGACCCTGGTCAGTTGCTGTCTTGCTGCTTTTCATTTTCTGCATTCCTATGTGCCAGGTAGGCATCTGCCTAGTCCACACTGTGTCCCAGCTAGCCCACTGCATGTGCCACCTGCAGCTCCCTGTACCCCAGTTACACCATCACCATAGTGCCCTTTCTCATGTGCCCACTCTGCTGTTGCTGCACATGTGTAAGCCACAAAGGCAAGCTACCCCATGCACACCACAGTAAACCCTTATCAGCACTATTTCTATGTAAGCACATTCACTTTGTGGGGGGACTGTGAATTGACCCTTCCAAATGTGAGCTCGTCCTTTTTCCTCTTTATAGCTTGTGTTCATTACTGCTTCTCATTATTTGTTCTATTGGCCAGCTTGGTGTTTTGGATTTCAATTTTGCTATTGGTCATTATTTATGGTTTGGACCTTTTTGGTTGCTGCACATGTATCACTACTATCACTTTTCAGGGTCTCCCTGCCTTTGCTGTACATTGCTGACTGAAATGGTTTCTCTGTCCTGCAAATGTGCCTGGCACGAGGTTTTCACTGGCACTAATTTTCAGAGCTTCATTTCACGGCGTTAGTGTGCATAGAGCCACTCCCCGCCCACTCTCCGCCCATTGACCCCTTCTCTCCGCCCCTGGGGAGCCTTACTCCGCCCTCTGAGAAGCCTTACTCCAACCTCTGCGCACCTTAACGCCGCCGCAGACATTATCGCGTGATACGTGACGTTCTCGCACGGTAAAGCGCCATTATTATGCGATAACGTCACGTAGCGCCGTTTAGTAAACATACCCCATAGTCTTCCTTTGGAAAGTTAAAAGGTAGTACTGTGGATTTGCTTGCTGTCCTTTCTCCATTTATTAAATCACACGTGTTCATGCTATGATCACTTTTGCCAAGTGGCCCCAACACCCTTATCTCTTGCACCAGATCTTGTGTTGCACTAAGGACTAGGTCCAAACTGGCTTCCCCTCTTGTCGGTTCATGAACCAGCTGCTCCAAGTAGCAGTCATTTATTTCATCTAGAAACTCTTGGGTTCATTCTGAACCATGAATAAGGGGCCTAGACATACCATGTACATGTGCAAAGGGCCCCTTGTGCAAGCAGGTATTCTGCAACCGAAAAGACATGGACTTACAGCCGGCCTGGATGTGGAACCCTGTATATCCAGAAGAGGGGTGGGAACAGGCCGGTCCACAGGCATAAACGTCCAAGTCGTATTCTAACCATGATCATGTACTGTACATCTGAATGCCAGAGCTTACACGTGCAACCCAGATCACCAGAAACATGGAATAAGAGCAGGAGATAGAACAAAATCCCCAAACAATAGGAGACATGCTAATGCCAATGTAATGCATTTACTCAGGTGGAGCCAATGGTGATACAAACACACAGTGCCCATTCCACGGACACAGGGCCAACTGACCCATTCCACCCGCACCTGCCCCCCTCATGTGGCACCACAGAACACCCACACTGCACACAGCACATGCCCCCCCATAGCAGACCACCTCCACCCACCCACCACAACCCCCAAACATGGAACACAAACACGCCTGGTAAACAGACCGGCTGCCAGACAACAACTATTGATGCCCCCCCCCCATGTCCCCTTCCCTACCCTGCCCTGAGGTCACCTTGCTTATCCCCTGTGATGGGACCTGAATTTGACGGGAGGCTGCTACTGCTATCCCCACTGTCACCCCACCCCCAGGCAAATGGGATGGTGAGAACACCATAGGCAGCCCCACATGTCAAGACATGGGGCCCAGGACCCTAGGCTGTCCCCCAGCCATGCCTCCCCAGCTGATGCCTACCATGCACTGGTGCATGTTTTTACACCCTGCTGGTGGAAGGCATGGCAGTAGGCACAGGAGCATGTGCAGGTGCCACAGAATCAGTGGACAGTGGCAGAGGTGGTGACTCAGTCCTGGCAGCAGCAGATTGCAGGCCAGGGGCTGGGATGGGTCCAGGTGCACCCTGAGAGCTGGCCAACTGGCCAATGACAGTCCCAAACTGGGTGCCCAGTCAGTCTGAGGATGCAACCAGGGTAGCTTTGGAAGTCAGCTGCTCTTCCTGGAGGGGCAGCTGTGTCCACCAGAGTGCCATCTGCTGCTCCTGGAGTGAGACCCTCCTGTGAAGGAGACTCATCTTTGCACGCATGTGCTCCGCATCTGCCTCCTGATGTACGAGCAAGCGCTGGGTGCACTGCACAAGCAAAGCAAATGTGTGGTGGTGTGTCCACTCCCTGACAATGAGCCCCTCTTGGGACGCTGGCGGCTCTGACGATAGTGCAAGCTGGGTCCCCTCCACCTCCAATGCATCATCTTCTGCCCCATTGTGATGGCTGGTCCTGATGCTATGTCAGTGGGGCTCCCTGGAGGCAATCCCCCTGACTCTTCTGGTATTACAGAGATTGCAGCAGGAGCAGGTGACTGGGGCAGTGGCAGAGCAGCTTGTGGCATTGTTGGGGGCATTGTTGGGGCCAGTGCTGGGTCCCACAACTGCAGCTGCACCTGTTGGGAGAGGCATGGGACAGCAAACCAGTAGTGATGGATGCATGCAGTGTGCACACACACATGTGCAGATGTGTAGGCGAACAGACAGGGGGACATAGCAGTGAGATGTGTATCTGGACTTTCAGAAAGCCTTTGACAAGGTCCCTCATCAGAGACTTTTGGCAAAACTAAAAAGTCATGGACTAGGAGGCAGTGTACTATTGTGGATCAGGAGCTGGTTAAAAGATAGAAAGCAGAGGGTAGGGCTAAATGGCCAATTTTCCCAATGGAAAAAAGTGAATAGTGGAGTACACCAAGGATCTGTGCTGCATCTGCTGCTTTTTGACATATTCATAAATGACCTGGAAAAGGGAATAACGAGTGAGGTTATCAAATTTGCAGATGACACAAAACTATTTAAAGTTGTTAAAACCCAAGAGGATTGTGGAAAATTGCAGGAGGATCTTGATAAATTGGAAGACTGGGCATCCAAATGGCAGATGAAATTGAAAGTGGACAAGTGCAAAGTTATGCACCCAGGAAAGAAATCATTAATAACATGTTAAAACCCTCCGCCCAATGTAATCAAACTCTGGAATTTGTTACCGGAGGATGTAGTAAAAGCTGTTAGTGTAGCTGGGTTTAAAAAAGGTTTTGACAAATTCCTGGAGGAAAGGTCCATAAAATATTATTAAAAGGGACCCAGGATATCACTGCTTGACCCAATACAAGCATTGAGGAACCTGTGTCTTTTGGGGAGACTGATGGGTACTTGTGACCTAGATTGGCCACTGTTGGAAACAGGATACTGGGCTTGATGGACCTTGGTCTGACCCAGTATGGCATATCTTTAGTTCTTATGTTCACAGCAGAGACCAAGCCATGCACCTCAGTGCAGACCCAGAACCACAGAGCATCCCAACGGGGACGTAGAGGGAAATGTGGCTATGCAACATGCCCATGTGTGTCCCATGCTCACCCCGCGGGTGGACATGTGAGAGGTGGGTGGACAGTGAAGGGAGCCCTGAACTCCATTATGCAGGATATGGACATTGGCTACTGAGGGTATGGACAAGACAGATCATGCAGGTACCATGGTCCTGTGGCAGCCTTGAGGTGTCCAGATCACTGACACCTTCCAGTGCAACAGAGTCAACAATCACCAGGAACCGCTGCTCCAGGTCACTCAGCTGCACCTCCTGACCATCAGGACTCTCACTGCTCGCCTTAGCACATACCTCCTGGCACACTTGCACCACTTCTGCTTCATGTCCTCAATGTCCCTGTTGTGCTGGATGGCATTCACCTGCTGACAGATGGCCAGCCACCGTTGCTGCCACTCATAGGCACTGAGCTTGCACTCTTCTGTGCCCATCAAGTCTGCATAGTCACTGAAAATGGCCTCTAGAAGGAGGGCCAATTCACCCTCACTTGTGCTTCAATGCAGACTTCTGTGGGCTATCACAAAAGCACAGGCAGACACAAATACACCCCAAAAGCGGAATTGTCCACACCGGTACACGTCCAAACCATGGGGGTGTGATGATGGAAGTTTTATGCCAGTTGGACATCGAGAGACATAGATGCACGGATGCTCAGAATACGCCACGCATGTGCACATCTGCTGCTATGTATACATGCAGCAGACATCAGCCGCATAAACAGCGTGCATGTCATGGCCTGTGCCCTTCAACAGTCAGATCCCTTGGCGACGGTGCTGCAGATTATGTGACAGGGATATATGTAACCCAAGAGCATACCTGTGATTCCACATCCCAGCTGCCACCAAGGAGGTAGGTACCACCTGTGCCTGTTGTGCATGGTATGGCAGAACCATGATAGTTGCGTTGCTAGGTGTGTGAGCTGCAGGGGCAGAGATAGGGACAAAGCTAGCCATTGAGGGAAGGTGAGGGGTCGAGGGGGCAAAGGCCCCAACAAGCTGATGGCAATGGGAGGCATAGGCCATTGTTGCCACTGCACCACACCTGCAGTACCATGTAGCAAACACAGCAGCATGGCCAATCACCTCAGCATTAACCTCAAAAAAACAGAAGCAATGTTCGTTACAAGAACACCTGTGAATGAGGATACTTTTCCAACAACGATATCAATCAATAATACAACTATACCTGTTAAAAAAGAAGTAAAATATCTGGGTGTAATAATAGATCATACCCTCACCATGATACCACACATAAAGCAAACAGTAAGAACCATATTTCATAAACTCAAAACCATACAACACCTAAGGCCCCTCCTGGACACACATGACTTTAGATCGGTTGTTAACACACTTATCACACCCCACTTTGATTATTGCAGCAGTCTCCTAATTGGCTTACCACAGAAAAACACATACCCATTACAAAGAGCACAGAACATCTGTGCAAAAGTAATTACTAAAGCTCATCTAACAGACCATGTGACCCCAATACTCCTAGAACTACATTGGCTCCCTATAAATAGCCGTATTAGATACAAAATTCTCCTAACAATGTTCAAGCTCCTAAATGACATCGCCCCATCACATCTTTCAACACTACTACAAACACCATCTAAATCAAGAGCTCGCAGACAAAATGCAGCCCACTCACTTGATATGCCAAAATCATTCACGAAGACTAAAAAATCCTCAAGTGACAGAGCATTCACGTTCACTGCCCCCATGCTCTGGAATGAACTCCCACTAGACCTCCGCACCATAAAAGACCTTTCCCAATTTCGAAAGGAACTCAAAACCTACTTATTCTCGGAGCATTTCCAAATCCCCTACCCCCCCAAACCATGTCCCACAACATCCACAGACACACCATCGCAGAACTCCCAAAACCACAACTAGATAACCCCACACAGTCCCCCACACACCGCCTCACACACACACAAAAAAATTATGATAAAAAAATGGAAATAAATTCCACCACCTACACATGGCACACGAGTATTCTGTAAAACAATAAAGAACCACCTGTAAATACCTTATGTAAATAGTTCAGACAGTCTGCCACACCTGTCATCATTTGTAAAAAAGTTAGAAAGTTTATCTACTCTATATATTGTATACATTGTTCCATGTAAAAAAGTTAAAAAGTTAGAAAGTTTTTTCTGTTCAATGTAACGTATACAGCAGTATACATAAGTTGTTGAATTTGTTCCATGTAAATCGCCCCTGATCTCTGGAAGGGGCGGTATAGAAGAAATAAATAAATAAATAAATAGTGATGGACCACATGGGCCATCAGGCCATCCCTGCAGTAACAGGCACCATAGTCCAGGTATCCCCCTCGGATGAGCATGCATGCATGATGTGTCCACATTCCTCCCACCTCCCCTGGTTGACTATGCCAGGCAGCAACCACCCCTTTGGCACTGTGAACCACTGCAGGGGGCTCCAGGGCTTAACCCCATCACATCCATCAACTGTCCCTGCTCCAGGTGACCAATGCAAGGCTACAAGCCTCTCAGAAGTGCGAGGGTGCCATGGAGGCACAGAAATACCTCTCATGCACCTCCTCCCACATGCATCCCCCCCTATGGTGGACATGTTGGGAGCACAGCAGGCCCACCACCTATCTGCATGTCACTGACCAGTCTGTCAACCACCTGCATCCACATCCCATACTGAGGTGCCCTTAGTGAGGCTGTATGTCCAGCATTAATCACCGCACCCCACAGGGGCCCCATGCAGAGACATCCACAGCTGCACCCAGATTGCCCCAATCCGCTGTCCAGCCTGCAACCCTGCACCCTGGATGCCCCCCCACCATTGCCGCACCCACCCCACCTGTGGAGCCGCCATGCACGCACCAGGGGCATACATAAGCAGCGTATGTCCATGTCCGTATGTCCTGTCCATGTGTGCCGCTGTGGTGTCAGACCCCATGATGCCACAAGAGATCACATCTGCACAGCTTGTCAGAGTCCTACTGGCACAAGCAGAACATGAAAGCCAGAGGGCCAGGTGATGTCACCTATTTCCCAGGATCCCGAGGCTGCGCTCTGTGTGTCCCACTACAGGTTCGATCATGTTGTGATACATGACCTGTGCCTGGAGCTGCAGATGGACCTGGCACCGGTGGCAATCTGGGTGGATGCGGTTCCCATGCATGTGAAGGTGCTCACAGCCCTGGCATACTTTGGAACATGCATTTTCCAACCAGTGCTGGCAATGGCAGCAGGCCTTGGCCAGGCGTTTGTGTCTCGCTGAATAAGAGCATTCCTGGATGCCTTTGTGGGGCATTGTGCATACTACCTTACCTTTCCACACATCCAGCACCAGCAGGTCATGCAGCTGTTCCATGAGCTTGCAGAGTTCCCATCTGTGCTGGGTGCCATGACTGCACGCATGTGGCTCTCCACCCACCATGCCACCATAAGGCTACATACTGGAACTGGAAGGCCTACCATTCCCTCAATATGCAGGTCATCTGCAAAGCCGAGATGGAGATAACCAATGTTATAGCGTGCTACCCTGGGGTATGCCATGATGTGTACATCCTGGCCCAGTCTGGGATACATGAAGTATTTGAGTGGTACCATCACTGGTGGCTGGCTTCTGGGTAAGTTGGGACTGCATAGCAGGATGGGCACATGCATGCGGGACACTATGCAGCATAGGTGCACAGGACGCGATGAGCATGCCCACAGAGCATTCCCACCATGGTGACGTGCACATGGTTGGACACATATCACTTGCTTGAGGCACCGGTTACACTCCCACTGACATATCCCTGCCACACAGGGGCATGCTTGTGGGTATACATTGTTATAGCATGCACAGCACCAACAGTTTGGGGGGACAGGGCTCACCACAGCACCCTTCATGTGCACATACAGCCTGGCATCAATATGGCACACATGCATGTGGGGAGTGCGGGGATGGATGTGGCGCATGAGCCAGCGCACATCCAGGGGTGGGCCACTGCTCAACAGTCCTTTCCCCCCAAAACCGTGCAGGTGATCAAGGGTACCCACTGTGGGACTGGTTCCTCATTCCAATCATCAGACCACAGAGGCCTGAGGAGCTGAGATACATCCAGGCATATCAGGCAACCAGGTCCATCATTGAAAGAATCTTTGGCCTACTGAAGAGCAGGTTCCAATGCCTGGATTGGTCTGGTGGAGAGCTCTTCTATAACCTGCGTAAGGTGTGCAACGTATTCATGGCCTGCTGCATGCTACATAATTATGCAATAGGTGGAGGCAGTCAGAACCTGATGTACCTGAGCCCGAGCAGGAGGACGCGGATAACAGCAGTGTGCCACCAACACCACAAGCACATACAGCATTCCGGAGGGGTGTTGCGGCATGCCTGGACCTCCTGCAAACAAACTTTGCGTGAGGTAGGCCTGTCCTGCTGTTGTCGTCTTGGTGCCAGGGAGGGAGGATGGGCATGGATGAGAGGAGGGCAGGGGTAATCTGGGCTGTGCACCCGTCGCAGGTGGGTGCCTGCCACTTGGGATACCTGTCTGGGTCCCTGGAAGCAGTGGCCCCCATGTACACCACTGGGGGTGGGCAGCAGATGCCTGACATGGGCCTTTGCCGGACATGGGTGTGTGCATTGGTTGGCGAAGAGGACCTGCGACTAGGCAACTGTGCACCTTCGTGGGTACCATCCAGTTCCCCAGGGCTGTCACTTCCCTGTGCGGAGAGCATGACATCCATACGCTACAGCAGGGGATGTGCAGGTGCCAATCATACCTCACACACTTACCCCCACCCACCATAGCCCCTGCACACACTTTACCGTTCGCACACCATGGCACTGTCCCTGCACCCGCCACTTGCTGCACTATCTACCTTCTACCACCACCTTGCCCATGTCTCCCATCAGCCCAGACCTCCCCTGTGGTCCACCATCCCTGTACCCCTTCTCAGGGCACACCTTCCCTCAAACACGCACAACCACTTGTCCCTCCGGTCTCCAGATGCATAACCCCAACCCATACAGTCATGAGTGTCTCCATACCCATTGGCCCGCACATGCTGCCCTTGCACTGGCAGCAGCCATTCATGCCATAACCTTCCCAGCCACACACCCTAGTCCATACAATGCCAGTGTGCACCCATTCCCCCCATACCCCTTCCCATACTGCTCCACTTTCACAGGCAAGGGCCCCCCTGTGGATTGCCAGCACCAGGCACCAGGGTGGCCATGGATTGTGCCATTCAACACCCACAGGTGTACAGTACATGGTGGCGGTCGATTGGGCTCCCATACCTTCATGACCAGGGTGCTGCACCCTGTGTTGCGCTGTGGCCCATGATGATGAATGGCAAGAAGACCAGAGCTAGGGTAAACAGTCTTTATTGCAAAACATGGGCCAGACATGCCACACATAGGTAGCAGTACCAGCAACAGTTAACATCTCAGCCAACTACAAGCCCACCTTTACATCGTGGCCTACTGGGGGCCTGGTGGGGATGTGTGGGTCTCCGTGAGCTGCCACACCTCTTGGGAGAGGGCCTGCAGGTCCCCGGGACAGGCATGGTAAGCATGACCCTGGTCGGTACCACCTTCTGTCTGTGTGGTATGCTCCAGGGTCCTGGGGTCTACATCAGTGGTCTGGGGCTCATTGCACAGCACAGTGCCAGGCACATGTCACATGGAGCACCCACATCCTTACCCTTTGCCCCCTGCACACCCCCATCTGCTCCCACCTCACCCTGCACATGGGCTGCAGCTCCTTCCACAACCTGCATGCTCCATGACCTGGCCCTGCCCCATGTTCGCATGACCATATCCCCATCCACCTGCCCACTGCCCACTGCCATCCCCAACACCATCCACCTGATCCCCTCCCACCTCTGCTGCCTTGCTCACATCTCCCTCCATGCTCCCTGGCTCACCCACAACCGCTCCTACCTCCCCTGGCTCGCTCCCATCCCCTCCCACCTCCCCCTGCTCACAAGCACTCCCTCCTACTTCCCCTGGCTCGTTCCCATCCCCTCCCACCTCCCCCTGCTCACAAGCACTCCCCCCTACCTCCCCTGACTTTGTCACATCCCCTCCCACTTCCCCCCTCCTCCTAGCTGCTCCAGCCCCCTCCCCCTAGCATCTTCTGACTGCCATCCATGCCCCCCAACTAGTCCACAATGTCCCCCTCCATGCCCTGCAACGGACCAGCACTGGGTGGCTTGTCAGGGATCTCACCCCCCTCAAGGGGGTCTGTGTCCTCCTCTAGGGCACACCCCCCAGGCAGCCTCTCAATCACACCCCTCAGCCCATGCTGACTTGCTGGTCTGGTATAGGGCCCATCATGGTGTGGTGACCTCTGCAGCCTGCCCTGTGCTCTCCCACACCTCTATCCTAGGGGAGCTGGGCACCTCTTTGAGGGTGATGGTGACACCTTCCTCCTCTGCACTTTCTGCTGAGGAGGGGGAGCTGGATAGCACTATCAGGCTGCTGCTGGTTGTTGTTGCTGTGTGCCCAGTGGCCTCATAGTTTGGGTTGCTAGGCAGGGGTCCACGCCACGTGGCCATCCATGTTTGTGCCTGCCCCTGCGCCTCCCACTGCATCTCCTCTGCTGCCTCATTGTCCTCATCACCTTTCTCCTTGTCCTTTTCCTCATCAGATACAGGGGGCAGGGAGTCCTCAGCCGGGAAAGCTGTGTGGAATACAAGGTGCTAGGCATTACTGGAAGTGCATGTGGGGCATGTCCCTGCCATATGATCCTTCTGCAGGCATTCCTGCAGTAGGCTCACTCATTGTGTCCAGGGTGTGTATGGGATGCTGGCACGTGACCTGTCACAGTTCCTGCATACTCACTCTGCTCCTGCTACAGCTGCCATCGGATCAAGTGTAGCAGCCGGGGACATGTGTGCCGGATGGCTCCGTAGTGTACACGATACGCTTCCCTCATGATATAGAAGCAGCTGTAGAAACAAACAGTGATGAACTACGTGAGTGCCTGTGTTTCCTCCCTCACAGGTCTGTCCATGCCAGACCCTGCATGATGGCCCCCCATCTGCAGTTGCTGAGGCAGGACCCACTGCGCCAAAACCTACCAGATGCTACCTCTCCATGGAATGGAAGTTCCATGGAATGGAAGTTGTTAAACCGCTTTGACTTGGTGAAAAGCGGGATATAAATACAGTTAAATAAATAAATAAATAAAATGCATCTAACCGTGCTCCCCAGTGCCCCCTGATTCATGTGTGCCTGCAGAGCATCATGGCCAGGCCATGGGCTGGGGGCCACAGGGAGGGTGGTCACTGCCCTGATGGACCACGGGCCCTGTCCCCTTTGGGCCTTCATGATATGCGCCCTGGGCTGGGCTGCACATTGCTGCCTTGACATGCTGTTTACCTGCTTGCCGCTGCTGTCACCTTTATGCAGCACCAGGGTATTGGGTGGGGTTGGCACACTGCAGCATTGTACTGTGCATGTCCTGCCCATGTCTCTGCATGGCGGTGCTGGGACATGCACTGCAGACATTTTGCATATGCACAGCCTGTGCCATGCTGGGGTGTGGGCTTGGGCTACTGGTGCGGCAACTGACTTTGGGGCAGGGGACTGTGGATTCGATAGCCACCTGCTCTGCTTGTTTGGGTGTACTGCTGGTGTGCCATCCGCTACTACTCAGTTCTGTGTTTTCAGGTGTCCATGTGGCTTTCTCTGAGCATTTTTCCCACATCACTAACCTTTACAGACCCCCATTTCACAGTGGGGCGGCAGCTCTACATCCTCTATTGCAGGGCTCACCAAGGACATACATCTAGCCAACCCTATATCAATGGGGAGCTGCCCTCAGTGCACATGCAGCTGCCTTTAGTATGGGGCCCAAACCACTTTTGTATGCCCACTGCAGTCCTCCTTCCTCCGATGTTCAGGATAGTTCATTCTGTCTGTTGCTGTGTCTGGTGGGCTAGGTGGTTGTGCCATGAGCCCTTGTATATGGGAGATCTGCAAGGTTTTACCATGTGGTGAGACTGTGCAGAGACTGCCACAGGGACATGGGTGAACCATGATCAGTGATTGTGTGGGTGGCACACAGCATCAACCCACATTAAGCAGGGCTGGCAGAGATCAGACACCTGGGCCCCAGCACTGGGAATCATACCCACACCACCAGGCTGGGGACCCACTCCCACAACATATGACAGGCAGTAGTTCCCAGTCACAGGCACATGGTAATTGGCGGCGGGAGCCCCGGGACACAGCAACTACAGCAGTGAGTCCCCTTTCACCATGGGACGCCACTGTGGCCACAGTGAGGGGTGTCAACCTGTGCTGGTGTGCCTAGCATCAACAGGACATGGGGACTGGCCACCACATAGCCTTGTGCTCATATGCTGGTCATATCCATCTGCGTACTGGCCAATTCAACCCACACAAACACCTATATCACCCTGTCAGGGCAACAACACCTCACATTCACCATGCAGCCACAGGCCAAGCCCACATATTGGCAGCATTAGCAGAGGTACACATCTGCCAGTGCATACATTGGACAGGAGGTTACCTTGGTGGGGGCACAGGTCCACCCACCTCTCTTTGGCCATAGCAGGATCACATAGCAATGGGGGTTTCACTGCTGCTTTGGCTGGGTCTCCGGGGCCTTGGTTCCCTTTCCCATCTGCCTGTGACTGGGGTGGGGATGAGTCTCTCCCCTGGTGGTATGCACATAGTTTTTGTGTCAGGGGGCTGGTGATTCTGTCCTCATCCACTGTGTTTTCTTTGGGCTGACCTTTCACCTTGTCCGCAATTGGCTGTGGTGGACTCATGTTGGCATGGTTGGCTTTGCTCAGGCATTATCATGTTACACAGTTTGGGCTGGCATGATCATATGATGCTGTAACACTGTTCCATATGTGTGGGATGGTTGGTCTGTTTCCTAGGGATCTGTCTATCCGGTTTATTCAGGTCTCTGCCTCCCGGTGATATCCTCAGTATTGCACATTCCATGGGGACATTGTTGTGTGTGTGTGTCTGTGTATCTGTGGATTTTTCAATATTGGCTTATCTGGCCCTGGTACCTGCATCAACTGCCTGCTATTTCTGGGGCACAGTGTTTCTGGTTGCCTATGTCCTTCTCTTCCCTGTGTGCTGTCTTCCTTCCTTCATGTGAGCTCTGTTGTGTATATCCAGAATGACCTGGTGTGATCTCACTGTGCATGCACTCTGTGGGTCCACCACACCCTCACTCAAATAACTTTGGGGCTGCTTGCCTGGCTCTCTACACTGTTCATTTCCCTGCACAGGCATTCTTCCACCTTTGCCCAGCTCCACCCCCCCTGTTCCTGCAATCTCTACTTATTGCGCTAGAGTGGTTCTGATGTGCTCCCAGCCCCTGTGTGCAGCTGCATGGGCTGGCCTTCTGATGTTGTGCCGGCCTTCTGGACTGGCACAAAATCATAGTGACTGACAGCGCACAGACATACTGCCGCAGTCAGAAGGAAGTTGTGCCACTCCCACTGCCATCATACTGCCATATTAGCATAGTATGAGGGTGGTGGTGGCAGTTGCAGCAGCTGTGGCCTACTGCAGACAAAGGCAGTGCCCTGGCCCTGTGTGTCCGGTGCAGTGCTGCAGTTGGCACAGTCAGTGGGATGGTGCACATGTGAGCCGCAGGGACAGTGGAGCACATGGTTATCCCCCCCCCCACCAAGGTGCAATGTAGAAGCACACATTGCATGGCCTCCATTGCAGGGTGACAGGTGCAGCAATGTGTACACAGCTGCACATGTGCAACAGCAAGGAGGCCGACTGTAGCAATGAGGCATTGGGTGCGCCACGATGCCAGTGAGAGAGGAATCGGCCGGCATGTTGCTCACCATGAGCATTGGGCCATGGTACCCAGCTAGCTATCCAAATTGATGGGTTGGGCCTGAGATCAGGATGCCCCCCACCCGCACATTGAGTGGATATGTGTATGTGAGGGGAATATAATGCCATTGAGGAAGGAATACAATGCAATGGGATAACAGGCCATGTCAGAAGAAAAATGCCCACCCAGCCCCCTCACCTTCCAGATGACAACAAGAAGCTGTGATTGACCTGGGCACCCCTCCATAAGTAAGAACCCAATCAGGAACAACCATTTGAGCCACATGTGAATCAAAGTCAGCTTTGTCAGGCTATGAGATCTGAGGTAATGCCATTATTGCCCCCCAAGCACATACCAGGTATTGGAGGATCATCCTATTCCACTAGTTCCACCATGCTATGCGATGTTTGTGTACCTGTACCATGGGCTAACCCTTTGACTGCACAGATCCCATGTGTAAAACATGAATGTCATATGTGACATTGGCATTCCAAACCATTTCAGCATACCAACCTAACCATAACTCCCTGACCACACCCACCAAACACACCTTATCAGACAGGTATGGCACAGAGCCTGCAGAGATGTAAGCAAATGCAGCCGCGCCCCTATGCATGTCCGCATGCACCCAGACAATGACAACAGCTACACCCATGGATTGCTGAGCCCATAAAGCAGCTCTGTGGCTCCATACACGATGGCAATATGAATGTGAGAGGAGAGTCACAGGTTCAAGACCTGGCTGTAGACCAGGAATTGCATGTCCTGGTGTGCTGACTTTATCCTACACTGCAGGGACTGCATCAGCATGTGTAAGCCACAACTCATCATCCAGCCAGAGTCCACACACACTGTATATATATGTGTGTGTGTGTGTGTGTATCTCCAGAGTATTGTGATCTTCAGCAATGCACTGTGCCTGCCATTTCATAAGTTGTTTCCAAGTTCAGATTGAAAGGGTACATAATGAAGAGCAGAGGTTTGTGGGTATTGCATTAAATAGAGCAGTATGTACAGGATGTTAATGGGTCAGAGGTAAGGTCAATGACTGTGCCATGTCAGTGTTGGTCTGCCATGGCCATGGGCTGGGGGCAACACATCATGTCATGCTGAGATGCCACTCTCACTCTGACCAAGCTGCGATCATGTCATGGCTATGTATCCACATTGCGCTTATATAATGTCAAGTGGCGGTGATGTAGGTGCTGTTCCAGTCTTGGCAGTCCAATCACTGCACCAGCTGCTGGGTGTCTGTGCTATTTCTACCAAACCAGGGTGTGCATGGTTGCACTGTGCACATGCAGTGTGTACTGCCTAGCAGACTGGGCACAGTTGTTATATGAATGGCTGACACAGCCCTGTGGTGGCAAACACAAGAAGACAGACTGTGCTTGCAGTAGTAGATATAAGTTTCCAGAAGGTGAGGCTAGCAGTTGTTCTTGCCCTGCTAACTATGGTCTATGCAGGCCCATCATCGTGGTGTCAGCACCTCCACTCCTGCCTTTACAAATATCACTGCATTCGGATTCCTTGAAAACAGCAGCCGTAACCTTGGGGACAGACATGAGAAGTTATAGAAGAGTCCCTGGACAACAGGAACAGGACAGAAAGCACAGCTATGATAGGCCACTCCAGAATGCTGTAGTTGTGCAGACAGCCAGGTGAGTAGCATTAGACACTGTAGACAATATCTGCAGTACACTGTAGATCTGCTCCTGGACCTGGAGAGTCCAGCTATTGCAGTGCAAGCTCTGGGGACCAGGTGATGTGTGCCCCTCCCCCCCCCACACATACTTAAGGTGATCGCACAGTTTACATAAGAACATAAGATATGCCATACTGGGTCAAACCAAGGTCCATCAAGTCCGGTATCCTGTTTCCAACAGTGGCCAATATAGGTCACAAGTACCTAGCAGTTTCCTCATAAGACACAGGTTACACAATGCTTGTATTATGATAAGCAGTGGATTTCCTGGGTCCCCTTTAATAATTGTTTATGGACCGTTACTCCAGTAACTTGTCCAAACCTTTTTTAAACCCGGCTACACGAACAGCTTTTACTAATCCTCCGTTAGCAAATTCCAGAGTTTGATTACACGTTGAGTGGAAAAATATTTTCTCTTATTAGTCTTAAATAGGTTACCCTGTAGCTTCATTCCATGCCCCCTAGTCTTTCTATAATTTGATGGTGTAAACAATCGATCCACGTTTATCCGTTCCACTCCATTCATTAATTTATAGACCTCTATCATATCTCCCCTCAGTCGTCTCTTTTCAAGGTTGAAGAGCCCTAACCTTTTTAGCCTCTCTTCATATGGGTATCCTTCCATCCCCTCTACCATTTTGGTGGCTCTTCTCTGTACCTTTTCTAATAACGCTATATCCTTTTTAAGATACAGCGACCAGCATTCCACACAATATTCAAGGTGCGGTTGCACCATGGAACGACACAGAGGCATTATAATATTCTTTGTTTTATTCTCCATTCCTTTCCATATGATACCTAGCATTCTATTTGCTCTCTTGGCCACCGCTGCACACTGGGTGGAGGGTTTTAATATCTTATCCACGATGACACCTAAAACGTTTTCCTGGGTGGTGGTTCTTAATGTGGAACCTTGCATCGTGTAAATATAGGGGTATGTTTACTAAACCGTCTTAATGTGCGCTCTGCCACGTTATCGCACGATAAGGTACCTTACCGCGCAATAATGGTGCTTTATCGGGCGTAGAGGTACCTTAGCGCGCGATAACGCGCTCAGCGGCGCTAATGAGCGCTGAGGGTGGAGAAAGGCTCCCGGAGGGTGGAGTAAGGCTCCCCAGGGGCGGAGAGAGAGGGTCAATGGCAGAGAGTGGGAGGGGAGAGGCTCCAGGCACAATAGCGCTGTGAAATTCGAGGCTGAAAACTAATGCCAGTGAAACCCTGGCGTTAGAGCTGATTTAAAGGGAAAAGAAACCATTTCCATCAGCAATGTACAGCAAAACCAGGGAAACCTACAAAAAGTGATAAGTGTGATACATGTGCACGGAACAAAAGGGCAAATAAACAGTGAAAATGACCAGCAGAAAATGTAATAAAAACATAACCACGCTAGCCAGTAGTGATTTTAATGGGAAACATCAAAAAACACTCCCGAGAAAGCTCCAAAAAAAAGATATGAATTTTGGAAGGGTCAATGCTCTGTCCCCATACAAGGTGAATGAGCCCACAGTGAAATTGCGCTGAGCAGGGTTTTCCCTCTCCATTGGGCAGGTTTCCTATGGCGTGCACATGTTCCGCAACAGCAGGGCGGGCATGTCGGAATGGGCAACTGAACAGATGCTTGAAAAGGGGACACAGAGGGCTGCAGGCGGCACATGCTGTGGTGCAGCTGGGCCCCAGTGCGGACTAGGGTGATGCCTAGGTGGCCCATAGGAATGCTGAAACAGTAGTGCAGCCAGACAGCAACTGATGAGGGCCCAACATGGGCACGAGTGTGCTTCCCACAGTGTCATAGGGGATAGTACCCAGCAGGTACCCCCAAGGGCACAGAACATTGGCAGGTGGTGCTGGGGGAAAGTGTGGACAGCTATGCAGGCACCCCTACCCCAGAACCCACACCATAGGCAGCTGCCTACCCACACACTGGATGGCCTGAGACTGCGCTCCACCAGCACCACGAGCAGAAGGGCATGTCAGCAGGGTGGCAGAGGGGTACTGGTGGTGGAGGGGGCAGTGGGTGCTGTCCAGAGCAGACCATGGCCTAGCCCTGTGTAGGTGGGTGTCATGCACTGCAACAGACAGGCCCTGTCTGACGAACAGTCATGGTATCCCCAGGGAATGCACTGTTTCTGTGGCAACACAGTGGTGCAGTGCACACAGCCAGTGTGTTCAGGAGCAGAAAATCACAGGATCAAGTCCCAGCTGTGGTTCCTGCCAACCCAGCCCCCATATTTTACCCACTACTAAAACGTGCTGATACAGACAGAACCTTTATTGCAGATGACGTAGACATGCCCAAAACACCTACATTTTACCCTACAGAGCATAGACACCATAAACATGTGCATTACCTAGAACAGAGTCTCCCAAATGCAGTCCTGGAGGGCCAAACACCATTCAGGTTCCATGCTGCCTCTAATAAATATGGCGGTGCTGCACCGCCCCCATGGTATGCAGATGTATCTCATGCATATTCATTAGGGACAGCATGAAAACCCGAACAGTGTTTGGCCCTCCAGGACTGGAGTTGGGAACCTCTGCCCTAGAGCAGCGGCCAACAGGGGCAGACACACCCGCACCCACAGGCTCCATTATCCGACGGTTTAGTAAACATACCCCATAGTTTGGATTTTTCTTTCCTAGGTGCATAACTTTGCACTTGTCCACATTAAATTTCATCTGCCATTTTGATGCCCAGTCTTCCAATTTATCAAGATCCTCTTGCAATTTTCCACAATCCTAATGGGTTTTAACAACTTTGAATAATTTTGTGTCATCTGCAAATCTGATTACCTCACTCGTTATTCCCATTTCCAGGTCATTTATGAATATGCTAAAAAGCAGCAGACCCAGCACAGATCCCTGGGGTACTCCACTATTCACCTTTCTCCATTGGGAAAATTGACCATTTAGCCCTACCTTCTGCTTTCAATCTTTTAACCAGTTCCTGATCCACAGTAGTACACTGCCTCCTATCCCATGACTTTTTAATTTTGCCAAATGTCTCTCATGAGGGACCTTGTCAAAGGCTTTCTGAAAGTCCGGATACACTATATCAACTGACTCACCTTTGTCTACATGTTTATTCACACCTTCAAAAAAACATAACAGATTAGTAATACAAGACCTTCCTTGGCTAAAGCCATGTTGGCTGTCTCCCATTAAGCCATGACTATGTGCATATTCATTAATTTTGTTCTTTATGATGGTTTCCACCATTTTTTCCAGTACTGATGTCAGGCTCACAGGTCTGTAGTTTCCCAGATCACCCCTGGAACCCTTTTTAAAAATTGGCGTTACATTGGCCATCCTCCAATCTTCAGGTATTACAAATCATTTTAATAATAGTTCACAGATTACTAATACAGTAGTAGGTCTGCAATTTCATATTTCAATTCTTTCAACACCCTTGGATGTATACCATCAGGTTCAGGTGATTTGCTACTCTTCAGTTTATCAAATAGTTGTAATACATCTTCCCGGTGAATCGATTTTTCGTTCAATTCTTCCGCAGTATCTCCTTTAAATACCATTTCAGTTATGGGTAACATTCCTACAGCTTCCTCAGTAAAGACCAAAGCAAAGAATTCATTCAGTCTCTCCGCTATGGCTTTGTCCCCTATTAGTGCCCCTTTTACCCCTCTCATCTAATGGTCCAACTGAGTCTCGCCCTGTTTTTTTTGCTACGAATGTACTTGAAAATGTCTTTATTATGCATTTTTGCTTCCACAGCAAGCTTCTTCTCAAATTTTCTCTTTGCCTGCCTTATCAATGCCTTGCATCTTACTTGACAGTGCTTGTGTTGTTTTCAGTTTTTCTCATTTAGCTCCTTTTTCCATTTCATGAAAGATGCTTTTTTGGCAACAACAGCCTCTCTGACTTCACCTTTAAACCATGCTGGCAGTTTTTTGGACTTCCTTCCACTTTTCTTAAAGTGTGGAATACAGCTCGTCTGGGCTTCCAAGATGGTATTTTTAAACAACACCCAAGCTTGATGTAAATCTTTAATCTTTGCAACTGCTCCTTTTCATTTTTTCTTAACTATGTTCCTCATTTTATCATAGGGTTAGACAAGGAGGAGCACTGCTCTCGCAGATCAGGAGGGGAACACAGGAAGCAAGAGCTGTAGGTTGGTGAGGACTGCTTTATTGGAAAACACCCCTACGCATTTCAGCAATGCCTTCCTCAGGGGACACACAGCTAACATAAAATACATAATACATGTTAAAAACATATAGCAACCATAATAAATAATTAAAAAATAAAAAGTGATATACACATCAATATTATATTAAAAATGAGCAAAATAATGCGCAGACACATTAAAAAAACCATATAAACCAATTGTAAAATAAATAGGGCCGAGACAGAGGAGAAGATGAATGCGCTGGAGCCTAATACTAAAAACCATGCATACACAAAAAACCATCAAACATGTCGATAAAACAAAACAATTATAAAAATAAACTGATACAATAACCATGTATATTAAAAAACATGTATTAAAAGTTCAAAATAATCAATAATCAAGGAGAATATGTGAGTGAATGAAAATGCATAAATTGAAATGAATACGAAATTCAATAAGTAAATAAAAAAGGTGAATTTAGACTAATGTATGTCAATTATAGACACCTACCAGAACTGCACCAGACAAGATGTCTCTTTAAGACAATTGTGTCAAGCTTCTATGCACTAGCTACAAAGCAATATGAGAGAAAACTAGCATGAAGATATGTTGCATAAAAAGGGGATGGACTGAATGTATATACATCAAAAGGGATATAAATACACACTCAACCATAAATGAAACTGTTAAATACATGAACTGATACAAATAATAAATTAATGTTAAAAATGATATTAAAACGAATAAATAAATAAATAATGATATAAGATAAAATAAAAAACATAAATGCGCGAAGTCAGCAAACATGACACAAATACCGTGGTTAAATCTATCAGACAATCTCTTTAGTCAATTGTGCGAAAATGCTGTGCACATCTAAGGAGAACATTACAACGAAATGATCAGGAGGACTATAAACAATCGTACTATAGTATTCATGAATTGATATAAAAAGAGTATAAAATTATTCCAATAAAAATAAATATAAAGGGCCAACCCCAATTTAGACAGGACCATTTTCTGTGAATGTTGCTAGCATGAATACAATGGACGGTTCACAAAAGGTAAGAGATCATAGTATTAGTGCAACCTGAACAAATCGATACGTTAAGAATCAAACATTAAAGTTAAAAGAACCTCGAGCCAAGGCAGGAGCCTAAAAAAATGATGAAACACAAGTGAGATGCGGACACTGAGCCACATATTATCGAGCAAAGCAGTTAGTGAAATGTAAAAGATTCATTGACAACCCGTAACGCCTTAAACTACATGTAGTGCACATTGTCCAAAGGGTGGAGAACAACCAGATAGAATGATGCATAGTATAATAAATACGAAAGCATACATCAAGTAGAATGCTCTAGATAGAATTAAAGTGAACAATTGAATAAAACTAAGGAGTATTGTGAAATGCATGAAGAAACCAGTCTGTGTGAATTGGAGAAGAAAATGTATCATAAATTACCGGACCCCGCCAAGAATAAATGCCAGAAGGATAACATGATGCGCAGCGTTTCAAAAAAATAATCTGACAGGAGCTGAGTTACTGAAAATCTGTTACAATAAATATTAGTACAACCTGGACAAATCGGTGCATTAAAAGTGAAACGTTAAAATTAAAAGAACCTCAAACCAAGGCAGGAGCATAAAAGAACACAAGTGAGATGCGGACACTGAGCGACATATTGTCGAGCTAAGCAGTTAGTGAAATATACAAAATTAATTGACAACCAGTGAGGCCAAAAACATCATGTAGTGCACATAGTCCAAGAGGTGGAAACCAACCAGATCAAATAGTGCATAGTGTAATAAGTACGAAAACAAACATCGAATCGAATGCTCTAGACAGAATTAAAATAACCTATTGAATACAACTACAGGAGTATTGTGAATAAAATAAGGAAACCAATCTGTGTGAATTGGAGAGGAAAATGTATCATACATTACCAGACCAGCCGAAGATAAATGCCAGAGGGATAACGTGATGCGCAGCGATTCAAAAGAGCAATCTGACAGAAGCTGAATTACTAAAAATCTGTTACAATGGTGAAACCAGACCGAAGAGCAGACGGTGAAGCTAATAAACGCCGAAGTTCCCGCCAAAATAACGTAATCGGGCAAGTGGGCAGAGTCAGGGTAGACGAAACAAACGTGGAACGGATGAAAATAATAATCAAGGAGTGCTAAAAAAGCCGTATTCACTTGAAAATATCACTCTAAGCCATAATACAAATGCATAAGGTGGGAAAGAAGATCTTTTAAAATATCTGGGGAATGAACGGTATGGATGATGACGTAGGCTGTATGGGCGGGGTAATGACCAAACCGAGCCACATGCAAGAAGAAGAAATCTGATACTTGTAATGTACAGCGTGAACCAAAGTCGTAGCGAGTAGGAGAAAAGACATAATAATGGTTTATATGAGAAGTACTCATAATATCCCATATTGCATGTAAATGTATAAGTAAACCATCAATTATGTGTACATGACTAGTGAACCATACAAAGAGAGGGGGTACAATAGATTCAAGTATGATAGTAGCCCACGTTGAATACAAGACCATACAAGGGAGAAAATAAGAAATGCATAAATAAGCAATTAAGAAAGGTGAAATAATAACTACGTTAAAAAGATAAAAATACTGGTACTTGATAGTGAAATCAAAAATCATGGAATAGTGAATATATCAATATTGAAGAGATAATAAGTGATGTAGAAACAAAAAAAGTGAGTAGGATCTTAAAAAAGTGTTATAAAAAAAAGAGAGGTCTGCCTCTTGATTGAGGCCAAGTGGTTCCAGACTGTTAAATTCATAAATGAACCGTTGTTCTAAGTAAGGTATTATCAATATTGCCCCCTTGCCAATGTGGAATGACGGTCTTAATGACTAAAAATTTTAAATCGCTAATCAAATGCCCTTTCTCCAACCAATGCGAGACTAAAGGTTTGTCAGAAATTTTCCTCTGGATGTTACTTCTGTGCTCAATAATTCGCGTACGTATTTGTCTTAAGGTTTTACCAATGTAAACCATATCACAGGGGCATAATATCAGATAGATGGCATTAATGGTCTTGCAATTAGAGTAATGATATATATTGATTTTATGTCCTGTAGATGTATGTCTGAAACAATTTTTAACGGTAATTGCATGTATGCACACAGAGCAATTCCCACAGCTGAAGTGGCCCTTGATTGTGGGTAAGGGCCTGGGGGCAGTGAGAGCAGATGGAACTAACGATTGACTCAAATTAGGTGCCCGTTTATATGCTATCATTAGACGTTTGGATTTGAAGGCTGGTAGGGAGGAAATGAGGTGCCATTCTTGTCTCAAAATAGCAATGATAGTTTTGGAATGCATGGAAAAAGTGAGAGGGCAGGTGACCCTATCAACATTGGAACGCACTGTATTCCTCAAAAGTGTAGACCGATCAGTATCACAGGCCCTTTGGTAAGCCTTCTGAATACATTTATTTGGATACCCCCGTTGTGCAAACCTACAATAAAGGTTCGTGGCATGTTTTTCGAAATCTGTAGTGGCTGTACAAAGTCTCCTAATTCTTAGAAATTGACTAATGGGCAAATTTTGTTTGAAAGCAGTATTATGACAACTGTCATAGGTGAGAAAGGTGTTCCTGTCCGTGGGCTTACGATAGAGGTCTGTAACGAACCCTTTATCAGACTTTTTGATAAGAACATCGAGATATGGAACAGATTCCAAACTATATGTGCCTTCAAATTGTAAATTTGGATCGAGCGCGTTGAGCCAAGTATGAAAAGTCTGTAAAACAACTTCTGGACCATCCCAGATGACCAAAATGTCGTCAATATACCGTTTCCACAGGAGGACGTGTTTTTTATACGGATGAAAAGACAGGAATTTATTCTCAAAATCAGATACATAAAGGTTTGCTACGTCAGGAGCCATGGGCAAACCCATGGCTACCCCTTTGATCTGTTTGTAGAAAATACCCTTAAAAATAAAGTAATTCTCGGACATCACCAAAGAAGCTAACTGTGAAAGAAAAAAGGTAGGTATCCGGACTGGTTTGGGTCTCTTAATTAATACATTAGCTAGTACTTCTAGAGCAGCCTGTTGCGGAATATTCGTATATAAGGAGTTAATGTCCAATGTTAACAGAATGAGCCCTTCATGATAACCCTGAAAGTTTTGTAATATATTAATAATATGGGTGGAATCTTTTACATATGAGGGTGCTAAAGAGACAAAGGGGCGCAGGAAAAGATCCAGAAATTTGGACAAAGGTTCTAGAAGTGAGCCATTAGCTGAGACAATTGGTCATCCAGGGGGATTTTGCATGGATTTATGGATCTTTGGAAGCATGTAGATTGTAGGTATAATGGGATGAGTAACAGTTAGGAACGATATTTCCTTGCATGTAAGATAGCCCGCCTCTTTACCAATGAACACTAAATTATCAACCTTTTGCCGTAGCATATCCGTAGGATCATCGTATATTTTCTGGTAAAAGGTTGTATCATTCAATTGGCGAATAACTTCTGCTACATATGCATCCCTGTCTTGTATAACGATCGCACCGCCTTTGTCAGCGGGCTTAATTATTATGGTTGAATTTGACTGTAGATCTTTCAAAGCTAATTTTTGTGGAGCTGTAAGATTGTAATAAGGATGTTTCTGTTTGGTCTTGTACAATGCGCTTATACGCGAAAGTACCATGTTTTCATAAGCAATAATCATGGGATCTGGAAGGGATGGAGGTATCCAAGTAGATGATTTCTTAATGACAGAAGGGTCAGTTGTATCAGATGGGTTTTTACTGAAGTGATCTATAATTTTCAGCTTCCGGAAAAACCTATAAAGCTCTACGTGTGTCAAAAAATTATCGTGGTGTTTAGTGGGAACAAAAGATAAACCCTTATTTAATACCTGGAGATCCAAATCTGATAATTGATATTTTGAAAGGTTGATAACCGCATTCACAGATCTCAGTTCAGATGTCTTTTGGACATAGTCCCCTGACTGTGCGTCCTTTCCCGTGGTGAATATTGTCTTGATTGTTGGGCTTTTGGCCTGGGTGGACGATGTATCGGTGACCTCGGGGACACGTTTCTTCTGCCTTTTGCCCATAAGGAGTCCATGTGAAAACCCCGCTTTTGATTCCTTTTATAGTGACCTGGGGGAGACCACGGTTGTGTAGGAAAAAGGGGCGCTGATGGTTCAATAACCCCATTGGAATGGTGTCGTGTTCTTTTAATACTCCTTTCTACTTCCGGGGTGCCTGAGGTGGATCTATGTCTAACCGGTTGTCTGGCCCTAAAATTATTCTTAGATGAATAACGAGGTAATCTAGGGGATCTATGTGGTTTGGGTGATCTATATGGCCTTCTAAATGAGCTACTTCTTTTCCTTTCTCTGAAATCAGACTTATTATAAGTCCAATAATACACAGTATTTTGTTTATAGTCGTCCTCGTCTCTCTTGAGTTTCTTAATTTTCGTCTCTTTAATTGATTGTCTGTATTCAAGAGTATTTTTGTCAAATTTCCTCTTCTCGGATTCAAACTGAGCATCTTTCTTTTTAAGAATATCTATCTTAGATTCTATTTGTGGTTTTAATGTCTCGGCCCTACGTTTAGAAGTATTAATTAAAAGGATCATGAGATCCAGTGAGCATTTATTTAAAATTTTGATCCAGTTAGTCATAAAAGTGTCATCATCTCTAAACATTCCAGGTGCTTTTTGTACCCTAAGTCCTCTGGGAATAGTCTTTTTTCTGCAATATTCCAACAAGGAAGCTGCATGTAAATCCTCTCTTACGAATTTCTGCGTCAACCAAACTAGTTCTCTCCACTCATCTTCTAGATCTGGAACAGCTTCTTCTTCCGTAAAGAAGGGATCCTCAGGCAGCATGGATTGTAAATCGTCCTCTTTAAAACTCAGGATCTCCTTCCAAGGAGAGAACATGGCTCCAGGCGTAAGTGGTAGACAAGGAGGAGCACTGCTCTCGCAGATCAGGAGGGGAACACAGGAAGCAAGAGCTGTAGGTTGGTGAGGACTGCTTTATTGGAAAACACCCCTACGCGTTTCGGCAACGCCTTCCTCAGGGGACACACAGCTAACATAAAATACATAATACATGTTAAAAACATATAGCAACCATAATAAATAATTAAAAAATAAAAAGTGATATACACATCAATATTATATTAAAAATGAGCAAAATAATGCGCAGACACATTAAAAACAACCATATAAACCAATTGTAAAATAAATAGGGCCGAGACAGAGGAGAAGATGAATGCGCTGGAGCCTAATACTAAAAACCATGCATACACAAAAAACCATCAAACATGTCGATAAGACAAAACAATTATAAAAATGAACTGATACAATAACCATGTATATTAAAAAACATGTATTAAAAGTTCAAAATAATCAATAATCAAGGAGAATATGTGAGTGAATGAAAATGCATAAATTGAAATGAATACTTTTTCCATGCATTCCAAAACTATCACTGCTATTTTGAGACAAGAATGGCACCTCATTTCCTCCCTACCAGCCTTCAAATCCAAACGTCTAATGATAGCATATAAACGGGCACCTAATTTGAGTCAATCGTTAGTTCCATCCGCTCTCACTGCCCCCAGGCCCTTACCCACAATCAAGGGCCACTTCAGCTGTGGGAATTACTGACATTACAGCATTTTACTTGGACATCCCTCACTGCATTAGTGCAGCTGCCTCCAACATGCTCATCCCACTTACTGACTGCCACATCAGATGCCCATGGATCTGTCAGGTCCATCAGATCCTACCTGCCCTTCCATCCATCAGCTTAAACCTGTCTTTTGTTGGTCCTCCCTTATCCTGCATTAGGTTACAGTCATTTTCGAGTATTAAGGTGAATGTTCTTTAGTAAACATACCCCAATATCTATGGTGTCTCCTATTTGTATAGGTTTGAGCAACATTGAAGAACACTGGAATGGGAACTGTGTAATCTACAGCACGCTTTGTGGGGTGGAAGGACTCTGGAATAAAATTGATTTGAAGTAAAAATTTAAATTCCATAAGCAATGTTGTTGTTGTTATGTGCCGTCGAGTCGGAGTCGACTCATGGCGACTCTCTGGATAGCTATCCTAAATTGTGTTCGGTCTTCAGTCAGGCGGCTCATTGTTGACAGACTGGTACGCGTAGCTGCTGTTATTGTATCGATCGATCTCATTGCTGGCCTTTCTCTTTTGCGTTGACCTTCTATCTTGCCAAGTATGATGTCTTTCTCTAATGATCTCTCTCTTCGCATGATGTGTCCAAAGTATGAAAGTCGAAGTCTTGTCATCTGAGCTTCTAAAGAAAGCTTAGGTTTGATCTCCTCTAGTACCTACTGATTTGTTCTTCGGGCAGTCCATGGTATACACATTATTCGCCGCCAGCACCATAATTCAAAAGCATCAATTTTCTTCCTGTCTAACTTTTTTACTGTCCAGCTTTCACATCCATATGATGTTATTGAAAATACCATGGCTTGAACAAGTCAAATCTTTGTATGGAGAGAGACATCTCTGCTCTTGAGAATCTTGTTTAGGTCTTTCATAGCCATTCTGCCATAAGCAATAAGAATTGTTAAATATAAAAAATATCTAAATAAGAAGTTTTTCTGGATCATTGATGCAAATGAGCAATGGGTCAAGGGTTAAGATAATATCTGCCTATGACCAATGCTCTAATGATCCGAGATCCTTTTCTCCTTGATATAAAAGAACCTTGTTTGTGTCATTGTGGACTGTAGAGTGAAATATCTTGTGTGAATAATCATATCCTGGCAATGTCCCAGTTTTTATACTATTTCTTTTTTAATTGGTCTTATTTTATTTGATTCTTTTATGTGTCAAATGTGTGCATATATAGTTCAAAGCCATTTCACTGGCCAATTTTTTAGGAGATATTGGACATTAACGGGTTGGTTTGTAAGGGTGCAACAATGTTTACCATAACCGTAGCTACCAAACAAGCTACAATGCCCGCATGCTTTTTTCCTTTTTTCTGTTCTTTTTCTTCCCATGAGAGGAATAACCAGCAGCTAGAGCCCCGTGAAAGTCAATGTAACCCAGCCAGGACCATCACAGGTCCTCTGGCCTGTCTCTGAAAGTGCTCCTTTATAGGAAAGTCAATCCCCTTGCCAACTGAAGACACTGTTTTATTTATTTATTTTTAAACACACTTTTCACCAACAACTACCACAGTCCGGGACCTTAGAAGACTCAACCAGGACTGTTAGCTGCACTCTCTTTTTTTTTTAAACTGAAACCGGTCTCGCCAACTAATGGGAAGGGCTCGGGGCCTCTTCTGCACAGGGCAAAGATACTCCTCTGTGTCACATAATACCCCGAAATACAGTAGGAGCAGAAGATTGTCGCTTTAGCACTCTTACCGTGATTCCCTGGTAAGACAGAGGCTTGGCGCACAGGAGCAAAAATGGCAGCATTTCCCATTCAATTGGCTCTCCTCAAAACTGTGGTCTGCATCTCACTCGTGCCTATGGCCACACACTCCACAAACAGCTGGCCATAGGAGCCACCTCCGACGCCAGCCACAACCGCTGCTGACGCAACTCCAGTTGGTAAATCAGCAATGGAGAAAGAAGTTTCCTTAACAGTTGTACCAGAAATAGAGGGAACATGTGCGCCTCTCACTCCACTCCCCCCCCCCCCCTGCATCAAATATTACTCAACCGAACAAACTGGTGGAGACAACATCAGCTTCTTTTCTTCCTCTGCTACAGCATTTATTTATTTATTTATTTTTTAATATAGAGAATACCCCTTGGCAAACCCACCCTTCATCTTGTTATCTTCTAATAGAGATAAGAGAGGGGGTACCACTGAGCCTCAACAGCTTGTGACTGAGGCCCAGCCAGGAATTCTCCTGGAGAGAAGGAGTAGAGGGGGAGGGATCCGGCACCACCAGGTTCTGTGCCCCATTGTTCTGCCACACCCTCTGTTTTTTCCTCCTCTCTCTCTTTTACTATTAACTCACCCCTGAGGAGAGGGAGTAGATGGGTGAGGGAGAGGAGGGGACTCTATACCACCGGGTTTTGCATCCCATCGCCATCCTAAGCCCAGGGCTTCAAGAATTCTCATTTAAAAGGTCTTTCCAATTCAATCCAGACTGCACAAGTTTAGACAACCTCCATCTGCTGGAAACTGAGAAATACTGGAGAGGGTAGGGCTGCACAAGACTTTTTATACCATGACATCATTAAACCAGTGGTTCTCAGTCTCCATCTGCTGGTAGGCAAGCATAACCCACGTGTCTGGACTGAACTGGAGGGACGATGAGGAATTCTCTTTGTTGAAAGACATGTTTGATCTATCCGTATTCCAAAAATTCACTTGGATGCATTCAGAACCATTCCTGAAGATCCTTAAATGGGCATAAAATACCCTCCTTAAGTAGGGGCCTTCAGGCTCTTAACACACTACTTTCCCACCTCTGAAAAGGGCCTGCTTGGTGTAAATCTTTTGAACCCTTTAGTGGGGGAGTCTTAGGGGTATGTTTACTAAACCGTCCTAATGTGCGCCCGGTGCTAGTGTGCAGGATGCCATATAAGGAGTGGACGTTTCAGTCTTAACCTAGCAAACCGGGATTATCGCGCGCTCTTGTGCGCCGCGTGCTCTTGTGCGCTGCGCGCTCTTGTGCGCTGCGCACATCAGCGCACGAGAAACGTGCGCGGCAAGCATAAGCAGGCGCGCTGATGTGCAAGCAGAGGAACAGGGCTGCAGTACAATGGTGAAGGCACTGACAGATGGTGCAGGGGTCATGGGTTCAATCCCCCACTGTGCCCAATGAATAAGGCTGGCTGAGGCCCTACCTGTTATGTGTAATATTGCATTATGAGGCTTTTTAATTTTATTTTAATTACTGCTGCTAGCAAACGCACTCTCAAAGCGCTGTAACATAAGGTGCTGCATAAGGCACCCCATAAGGTACCCCAGAGGACACATTTTAAAGTGCACTGTCTACCACGGCACCCTACAATGTTGCTTAAAGGATGGCCTATAGGGCGCCATATAGGGTGCCCTATGAGGCACGGCAAGGTCATAGCACTGTTTTTGATGGCAGCACTGTGCATTTTAACGCATGAAAATGTTAAGTAGGTGCGCTGACATGCAAGGAGAAGCAGCAGTGTAGCACAATGGTTAAGACACTGACTGATGGTGCAGGGGTCATGGGTTCAATTCCCCACTGTGCCCAATGAATAAGGCTGGCTGAGGCACAATCTGTTATGTGTAATATTGCATTATGAGGCAATTTAATATTGTTTTAATTAGTGCTGCTAGCAAACACACTCTCAAAGTGCTGTAACATAAGGTGCGGCATCAGTCGCCCTATAAGGCACTCCAGAGGGCATACTATAAAGTGCACTGTCCGCCCAGGCACCCTAGAATGTTCCTTATAGGGTGCCATATGAGGCCCCGCAAGGTCATAGCACTGTTTTTGATGGTAGCACTGTTTTTGATGGTAGCACTGTGCATTTTAACGCATGGAAATCTTAAGTAGGTGCACTGACATACAAGGAGGAACAGCAGTGTAGCACAATGGTTAAAACACTGACTGATGGTGCAGGGTCCATGAATTCAAATCCCCAATGTACCTAATGAATAAGGTTGGCTGAGGTAATTCCTTTTTCTGCTTGCAACTGTACAACAATCTGTGCTGCCATCTAAAAAGAACCCCACCCCAGTGCCATAAATTGGTGCACCAGAAGGCACATCCTAAACAACCACGTCAGCAAAGGCGAGTTATAATGTTCCCCAGAGGCCATGTTGAAAGGTTGCCAACTCCCAAGGCACCATAGTAGGCACCCCATAAGCTGCCTGAATAGAAGGTGTGGTGTAAGATGCCCCAAGGATGTATAGGTGAACCCAAAAACGTTGGCCAAGAGCAGTAAGGTCCCCCAATTTGAAGGGCAAGAGAGGTATGTGGCAAACACACACGTAACCCAAACACTGCACAGAGCAGAAAGGAAAGACAATGCATAAGTAAAAGAAGGACGTAGATCAGAGCTGATGGACCACACAAATCAGCTGCAGTCCATGTGGCAGCTAGAAAAATGGACAAACATATCGGGGGCAGCTGTAGCTATGCACAGAGTGATGGTAATGTACCATGCTATAATGACAGTGTGTGACAGAGGATGGGAAGATGTGTGCAGCAGAGGAGCCAGAAATGGCAGGATAGGTGAAATATCAGGATGACAGTGGAGTAGCAGTGCTATGCAGAGCACACACAGGAGAGGCAACCAGGGAGAACTGCAATGCAGGAATGTGTAGGAGTGCAGGACGTGGGGTAGCAGCATGCACATCAGGGTAGGATGGCACACAGCTGGCAGACAGAAGGTGGACAGAAGGATGGTTCACAACTCTGATGAGGGTACAATGTGCTCACAGCACAGAACTGCACAGATATGACTGTCACACGAATGAAAACTAGTTCTGCAGGACAAGCATACAAATGAAAGAGAACAGAGAGGAATCACACCTATGACCACTACCACAAATGGCAATGCACATACTGGTAGGCCACACCACCAATGTGAGCTCATTAGCAAAGGCTGCATACAAAAATAGTGCAGGGCATCACACAAGACGCCTGCTGGCTGTCAGGACAGGCAAACCCCCAACAGTAACCATGACCAAATGCACATGCAGATCTGCTGTGTACAGATCAGATCACAGTCTGTAATTGGGTGCAGAGACACATGCACACACACAATGAAATGTTATGCAGTGGATACAGCATGCAAAAGAGGAAAGAAACTAAACCTCAAGGGCAGCAGAGGATGCTCTGTGGAGCTGGTGAAAAATCTGGAACAGGAAAGGAGAGAATTCAACATGCAAACAGGTGTACCACACACCAGCTGAACCACAGCAATACAAAACCCCCAAGTGCACTGCCATGTAAACACCATAAAGAAAGAGACCTATGTAACAGATAATATCTGATGGCTAGGCAGCACAGAGGGCACACCTTGGTGTACAGTGAAGAGAGGGAAGGGTGTGTGTAGAGGTGATGAACCTGCTGGTACCTAATGGTCCAGTTAGCACAACAGAAAAGAAAAAGATAAACCACATGTGGGGATCAAACCTGCAAACTAGGGAGTTATAATACATGCCTCTAACCACTACCTCAAACAGCACACTGAGCACAGTGCAAAAAAAATACCCCAAAGGGAGGGTGTGTATGGGGACCTGTAATACCCAGTGATGTGGCAAATGGCTGGCAGATTCACAGCTGCCACCGTACAAGGATGTGAGCACAGGTGGGCCATGTACATGACCAGCAAATCAGTAGATACAAGTGTCAATGTGATCAAAGAGTGGAGGAGTAGCCTAGTGTTTAGAAAACTGGCTTGGTCACCAAGCAACCAGGGCTCAATTCACACTAGCACTCCATGTGGCCTTGGGCAAGTCACGTAACCCTCCATTAGTTTGTAAGAAAGACCTATAATCAAACCAGGTCAAATCTCGAGCGGAAATTATTGCTAATACAAAAAAAATTAAACCACGCTCACTATTAACCAAACGGGGTCCTTGATTCCTAACGTATCACTTCCCTTATAGACAGAGGCCTCAGTCAAAAACTAGCACTAAATCCTGGGCAGTTAAAACTGCTCCCCTGGGTGCTATTTTTACATCAATGGCCTCGTTTTTTATAGCAGTCTCTTATAGAAAACAATTTTTTCTTTTCTTTTCTCAAAAAAGTTTATAACCTCAATGCCGGAACTGTAATAATTTCTTATATTAAACACTTATCTTGAAACAGTTCCTGCCGCACTGTATCACCACTGTGTTCTTCTATATCTTCCTTCTGTTACCATTCAGTTCTCAATAGTCCAAAATCCCGACGCCCCTCAGCAGGCGCCCATAGCGTTTCACCGCCAGACGTTTCATCAGGGGATTGGCTTCTTCTTTTACTCTATAGCGAACACAACAGGAAAATCACACTTGTCACTAACCCCCACTATTGTGACTATACATCCCATCACTGAATTGATAAAATGACACCGTTAATTAAAAAATTGCTTAACTTTATCAAAAAACTTTACCTTATGCTGCCCGCGTATCCATGTATAGAATTATAAACAAGAGCATTCTCCTCAGGCTGTCAAGAACAGCCCCCTCTCTCATTCTCAGAAAAACGCCGCGCATGCGGGTTGAAGGAACCACCCTCACTTAAAAATCCTCCATTTGTTGATCCTAATTGGTTAGTTATCTCATTCAATGTAAGCGATCCCGTCATTCACTAATTAATCGTGCCAAACACGCGGACCAATCTATCTTCATATTCAACCCTCTAGGGACTACTGTGTCGAGATCAAAAATCCATCGTTGTTCCCTCTGCAGTAAACATTGTTCTACACTCTTTCCATTTGCTGCTAGCAAAACTTGATCAACACAAAAACACCAAAGTTGTCCAAAGATATGATGGTGAGTCAGACAGTGCTGGACTAAAGGAGCTTCCAATCTTTTACACTTTTATTCGGCTATGATGTTCGGTCATTCTAATTTGAAAGGAGCGGATTGTTTGTCCATTGTACAAAAAACCACAAGGGCATTTAATGGCATATACGACACTCTGCGAAGTACAAGTGGTATTTTTTCTAAGATCATACATAACCCCTCTATGTTCAAACTGTTGAAGTTCCATGGTAATATCACAGATGCTACATGATCCACATTTACTATGGCCACCGGCTTTATTCAGTGATCTCACAGAACTAATCGATTGCAGCACTGTAGGACTAAGATGTTCCTTTAAATTCTTATGCCGGCTCCAGACACACCGGATCTTCTTGCCCTCCAAACCGGGAATTGTTCGGATGACATTACTGTGTCTCCGTATAATTATCTGTAGATGACTACTTAGTGGAGAGTACTGAGTGATCAAATTTACTCTGTCCTCATCCCTGGTTGCACTTTTATCCTGACGCTCACTCAATAACCATTGTCGATCATTATAAGTAGCTCTAGTATACGCTCGCCTAACCACCTCAGTGGGATACCCCCGTGTCTCAAAAGTTTTCACCAGCTGCCGAGATTTGATCTTAAAATCTTGTAAACTCGAACAGTTGCGTTGGTAGCGGAGGAACTGTGAAAAAGGCAATCCTTCTTTCAATCTTTTCGGATGTGCGCTAGTGAAGTGCAGAAACGTGTTTCGATCAGTTTCCTTACGGTAGATTGAGGTTTCCCAGCCCATCAACCCTTTCTTTATTGTCATGTCTAAATATGTGATACTATGACGACTCATTGTGTATGTAAACTTGATATGAAAATCACAAGGATTCAGCCACTGAAAAAAATCCAAAAATCCCAACTCCGTTCCTTGCCTTAACATGAAGACATCATCAATATAACGTCTCCATGTCTTAATCTGGCACTTATATGGGGATGAAGCTATCCACTTCTGTTCAAAATCCCCCATGTAGAGGTTCGCAATGGAGGGCGCACACGTCGCCCCCATTGCTACCCCCGAAATTTGCTGGTATAAGGTACCCTCAAAAATGAAAACATTTTTACAAATCGCTAATCATGCTAACTGTAGTAAAAATGTAACGTGGACTTCATCCAAGTCTCCTCGTTGTCGTAGGGTACAGTCCACTATCTCCTCTGCTGCTTTTTGTGGAATGCTCGTATATAAAGATACTACGTCTAACGTTACCAACATAATATCTTGTTCTGTTGACCAAGGTGCTAAACCTTCTAAAATATTCAAAAAATGTGTTGTGTCTTTAACAAAAGATGGAATAGATGGTATCAATGGGCGCAAATACGAATCCAAAAATACTGAGAGGGGTTCCAACAGGGACCCTCTTGTAGAGACTACAGGCCGTCCAGGGGGATTTGCCCAATCTTTGTGTATTTTCGGTACAGTGTAGAATTTCGCCAGAGTAGGGGATATCACATTAAGATAACGATATTCTTTAGTGCTAATCAGATGAGAAGCCCGAGCCGCAAGGGTAAGTTCTTTAATTTTACTTTGGAGCGCCCTACTGGGATCTTCTTTCAACTCCATGTAGGTAGATTGATCATGTAATTGACCTAGGGCTTCTTGGACATATTTCTCTCTATCTTGTACCACTATTGCCCCCCCCCCTTATCCGCTCTCCGAATTACTACGTCAACTCGATTTCGTAGTTCTTTCAGGACTTTCTGTTCATGTAAAGATAGTGTGGTATACTGAAATTTTTTTGTCTTCTCAAGCTTCTGGACATCCTTAAGTATTAGATCTTTAAAAACTAATAAAACAGGATGGATGGGACCCGGTGGGCTCCAACTTGATCGCAAAGGTAATTTACAACGTGTTAATGCCTTAGTCCCTTGTGTCAGGGCTCCCGGTGGCTCAACAGTTTCCGCATTTCCAATGATACTTGCTGTAGCAAAAAAAGCTTTTAAATTCAACTTTCTTATCAAATTCTCCAGATCTATACGAAACTGAAAAGGGTCAAACTTTATAGATGGTACAAACGAAAGACCTTTACTCAACAGATCTTCTGCTTCTTCTGATAAACTCTGCTTTGACACATTAATAACTAAGCTCCCTCCCGGAGCTTTTTAAGTCCGTTGCTCTATTTTTTATTTTGGGTACGTCGCTCTCCATATTTTCCTTTTCCCTCTTCTGGTTTCTTTTTCTTTCTGTCGTCTTTGTCTTCGACTAAAAAATCATCCCTAGAAGATCTACTGGAATCAGAACTGCCTTGATCCTCCGATGTGTCTTCAAAACTAACCCGTTTCTTCAACTGCTTCGATTTTCAATTTTTGTTAAGCCATGGGTACACGTATCCCACTGTATAGTCAAGAGCATCCCGTTTCAATTTTTTTTATTTTTTTGCCAAAAACGAGGCCATTGATGTAAAAATAGCACCCAGGATTTAGTGCTAGTTTTTGACTGAGGCCTCTGTCTATAAGGGAAGTGATACGTTAGGAATCACGGACCCCGTTTGGTTAATAGTGAGCGTTGTGGAAGAAAGACCTGACAATCTACTTCCAGTGACACTGACAAGAAAACCCTGGAGTCTCTGGGTCACAAGGAGTCAGGACTGACTCAAAGGCACACATTGTATTGCAAGTTTGTCACCATGATCAAGCAGCAGCAGAGACAAATGCATATCAAACACATATGTTTATTTGGGTTCATCTTCACAGATAGTGTAGATCCCGCCATCATAATATCAAGGTGAGTGGATCCAAGGTGAAAGACAGAAAGGTCACTGGACCGTCTACAAATGAGGGGCAGGAGACATAATGTGCAGCACTATGCATTAGGCCCTCACCCCCCACATGCTGACGCACGCCTCAAATGTGTTACTCACATATGAGTGCATGTAGACAGTAGGCAGTGCATGATGAGGGACCAACACGCATCAATCCTGATCTGTTCCCTAAAATATATCTATCTGGCAACACAGGAGGCACACAAATGAAAACAGCATATGTTGTTGAAACGTTGTAACTTTAGAACCACAGATTGAAAATAATGTTACAACTATCACATAATGCCTGATATAGGAATCCAAGGTGCAACAATGTAACCCTAAACAATCATCAAATGCACAATGAGGATATGCTAACAGGTAGCAGAGGCACATGAACACAGACAGAATTCCAATTAAAACTACCTGCAGAAACTAGCAGAGATAACACCATGCAGGAGGTCCCCCTGCACCGGTTGGTGTGTAGACATTGTCTGTACACATATATCACCGTACATGGAATGCACAATTGAAGGAAGACAACGGACACTCATACTGCGACACTCCAAATATAACGTGGCAATGTGAGTGTCGTCACCTCAGGGGATAAATAGGACTGTGCAGACATGCAATGCAAGGTTTGTAAATCAATGCAGAGCGGCACGTTTGTACAGTAAACAAACACAAGAAACAGTATATAGAGAGGGAAATTAAGGGCAAACATGTTACAGTAAACCACACAGAAGCCATATTGCCATGTGCTGTGTTTTCCCAACATAGTCAGTCATATGCACATGCACCATTGATATTTCAACATGATTCAGTGATGCCACACATGCACGCAAAGACCCTTGTTGATTGAAAACATCAATCCAGGATGCTGGCGTGCATTAAAGTGGTGTTGTTGCAAAACCTGTATCAGCTCCAGGTGGAGATTAGGTGGACATAGACAACAGGACCTCTCCATTGCTACCCCTATGCCACACGTATGGCTGTATGCTTGTGTTGAAACAAACAGATGAGCATATCCTGTGTTCCATGTCACACACATGGCCAAAAGAAACAACTGTGGAGGAATGTGCAACATACAGTGACAATGGCAGTCCCTGATTCACACGTGGGGACCAGTACACAGTGTGCAAAGTCCAAAGCGTATCTGCAATCCAACACGTCAGGTTAAGACTATCCTTGCAACCCTGGGCATGCATAGTCAAGTGTCACATCCCAATATGCCACAGTACATGAAAGGTTCTGTGTGTCTCCTGCGATGAGCACGACTCCCAACCAGAGCATGGCAGCAACAGTGTGTTGGACAGGTCTGTCATGGGCAAAGTAGCAATCCAAAAATAATACTGTCCATCCTAGGCATGTGTCGCACTCGCACAGGTCAAACATCCTATGGCATCATTTTCCAGGGAAAGTTCCATGGTGTTCTGTCCCCCAACAGGTGGGTGATGGCGATGCCACATGCACTGTAATAGATGTGTCTGGTTTGTTCTCTGCCCTGTGTCAGAAGAGGAGAAATATTGTATTGGTATGTGCCTTGCAACATCAGCACAAATTGCAGAGAGTCAATCATTAAGAAGCACATAATGAAGGGACACACAGGCAAACATGACACGATCACAACACAATAAACATTGCATGTTGGGGACATTTAGAATTGGAAGCATACACACGGGTGTCACATGGATATGTTTCTGTCCATGCCCATGTGACACAGGCGTTTCAGAGCTCCATCCTATGTGCATCAGCGTTCGTGAACACAGAGCCAACATGAAATGTATATGACACAAACAGTAAATCATTAACATGTAAAGGCTGATGTCATTACCAAAAGAACAAAGGTGCAAAGGTGCTTGCATCAGGTGTATGTCTTGGATCCTCTGAGCCACTCAAAGGCCATAACAGGTCACAGTGAAGGGACACAATGTCAGCGAAATATGTAGAATCTCCATGTCACCATGTCACGCCGATATCTGTAATACAAAAAGCAGGTCAACAGTGGTATGTCAGAACACAAGACACAGTTCTGTTCCCAACACAACACATGTCCACAATGGTTACACGGTAAACACCAATAAGGTAGAGATAGCACAGTCACCACCGCCCCCCAGGTGTACAGACCCCTCACAACACATGATAATGTAAAAAGCCTGAACACTGTATCATCACACAGCCAACACAAGAACACACACACACAGTATGCAAAGGGCAGCGTGCCAGCAGTAGCATATGGCCTGTATGTCCACAAGTGGAGATTTGTACACATAAAGGCCCTGTGAAATGCAATGATACTCTGGTGTTGGCTCATGGTACAATGTCGGGGAAGGGTGCACGTGTAGGCCACCACCCATAAATCTACAACCTCCACACACATGCAGCTCTGTTGGACATGTCCCAGAGACAGTGTTGCTGAAGACATACTGGAATAGGAACACATGGGGATATGTGTGTCAACAGCAAAATATGGTTTAGGCAGGTGCATGGAAAAGAGGTGAACCACAACATCTGGACAATAGGAAAGATCACTGAGAACATGTGTTCCCCCTGACTGCTGGCACAGACAATATAGCTGTAGTTCCACCTACCCCAGCCCACAGCATGTTGGCTGATGTACAATCCCCTGCCAATGCACCACAGCACCAGGAGCTTCAACAACTATGTCCTGTGTATTGGGAAACACAAGGGAAACATACATATGTCATGTTATAGCTGTGCAACACACAATGCACATTCCTGTCCCCAGCTTCCACACCCCCCAACATCCTTTACAGACTCACTGTTCACCATCACACTGTACACATCTCTCCCATGTGAGAGGCATCAAGGACATGTCTTTGCCAAACTACAGGGGTCCGTACTCTGTTTGTCCCCTCCCTCACCTCCCTGTTGTCGCACACGCTGGTGAACATGAGTGTTTTTTCCCTACCGTGTTCACAACTCACTCCAAGGCTGTAGTATTATCCTGGGTCCCCCATGTTGCTCCCAATGGCCCTTCACTGTGTGTACTGGTGTCCCAATGTCGTCTGCTACACCGCTGTCAATTGCTGTAACACATGGAAATATGCAGGGGCACCTCCGGGATCCTCTGTCCAAACACATTTCCTGGTGTGTATATCTCATACATTGACTAACATTAACAGCTGTGTGCTACTGAGTTGCTAAACATATATCTCAATGTCTGCGTTATGTCCGCTAAACCACACCCCGATGTCTGCTTTTGACGTGACCCTGATGGCTGCATGTCAGCCCACTGTGTGAAAGTGATAATGGCAAAGCATGGATAGCCTATATGTGCACCTAATAACCCCCCTCCCATCAGAGCCTCTTTGTGTATGTGGCCATTACGTTCCTTCTCTAGGGTATGCAATGTAGTTGGTGTCTTGGCATGCACTCTCCTCCTCTATGCACTTATACAGCCTTTAGTTGAGTCATGGGTTTATGTTGACATGTCATCAGCTAGATTTGCTTTTAAAAATTTGATGAAAAAAATTATTTCATTTCCCTGAAAACAACCCTAAAACCCAATCCACCCCCACATTGATCTCTCAGCTTGCCTACTGTAACCTACACCTTGTTGATCTTGCCTGTTTGTGTGTACTGTCATGATGCGGGCACTAATAAAGTTGGTTTTAAGAAAAGAAATCCTGTTTTAGAAGAACTAGATGTGCAGTTACCTCCAGGCACAGCTAGAGGGAGCAGGAACAGACATACTGGTCTTAATGAACCTAAGCTCACTGATGACCTGCAGCTGAAAGGGAACCAGGAAGTCAGCAGTAACGGTTCACTTTATAAGCCAGAGCAGAATGCTTCTGGAGAGGAGTGGAATAAGCAGCAGTGGCATAAGCAGAGGAAGCAGTGGACACAGCAGGAGCTGAGGAAGGAGGAGAAAGAGGAAGAAGGAACTGGAGCTGGACTAGAAGGAGAAACAACAGAGGAGCCTGGAGGCTATCAAGGACATAAGCCTGATTGATGTGAAAGAAGCCAAGCTGGAAGCTGGAGGAGAAACAGACCTCACAAGGTGGGAAGCCAGAAAGCCCAAACTGGACCTGTTGTGCAAGGGGAGTTTGGTGGAAGTTGCTCCAAGGTGAGAGGCTCTGCCACGCCTAGTTCCTATACTCTGCCTGTTTGTAACATAGAGAGAAGAAAGCTAAGAACCAGAGAGGGAGGTTCTGACAGAAGCTTATCTCTAGAGGATCATTGCCCAGTTTCACCTATTCAGAGGGAAAAGCATTTTTATAAGCAACGGAAGTTTTTACTCAGTGAGCCCAGGTATGAGGCATTGAACATTAACTGTAATGATTGTACTGCTAAAAGCTATGCTAAAAGAAGGATTCCTCCTAAGCGAAACAAGAGTGCAGACTGGTTCACTAAACTACCGCCAGCCTTAAGAGTCCCTGGTTATGTGAAGCCAAACTCCCAAGCTGGAGATTACCATGCTGAAATAGACAGGGATAGGGAAAGCCCTTTGAATCAGTATAGGGGAGAGGATTTGATGGAAGTGGATGCTCCCAGCACTATTCCCACACCTTTGCCTGAGGAAATGGAATGTGATTGGTGCACTGCCTATGCTCCAAAGTGCGTATGCTCCACAGAAGAATAAATGAAGTATAAGTTGATGTTTATTATACTGAGTATTACTTTGAAGAAAACCTGCTTTAAACTGTGAAGTAACAGTTAACTAGCCAGTGAATATTGGTACCTTTTGAAACAAAGGACTGTTTCTGTTATCTAAAATATCTCTTAGTTGAACCTTGCTTTAAACGGGGAATAAAAGCCTTTATTACCCTACACTTGGACTCTTTGTTCTTTAACAGCGCTACCTAGTGGCGTATAATCTTTGTGTCACCGGCAACCAGGTGACATAAATGGTGTAGTTTTTAGGATTTTGCATATGAGCCTAAGAGATACAGCAAGGAAATATAGAAATAAAATTGCCAGTGTTCATCTTGAAGAAAAAAAAAAAAATCAAAAACCCGGACCGGAGTCAAAGAAAACCCGGACCGGAGTATCAACAAAAAAACAAAAACAAAAAAAAAAAACGGACCGGAGTTAAAGAAAACCTGGACCGGAGTGCCAGAAAGGAAAACCCGGACTGGACTTTTGAAAAGAACCCGATCGGACTGGGAAAACAAAACGTGGACCGGACAGCAGCAAAATTCCGGAACGGAAGGCGAGTTCCTGGAAGGTGCTACGACGCGGAGCCGCACCACCGTTGCTGAGAGCCTGAGTCTACACTTCTACCAGGTAATGGGTAGAAGGGCCTAACTTGTGGGGATACAAGTGTCTGTCAGTTTGAAAAAAAACAAAAAAAAAACAACAAAAGGAAGTGTAGGGCTGAGTGTTGTACAGCCGCACTTGGTTTTTCTTTGTTTCTTTTCAGGGATCATCGCGATGGAGCAACGCGACATATCGGATTGGATGGCCTCACAATTCAGTAAGCAGGCTGAACTGGCTACGCAGACACAGCAGCGTGCTATCCTGGCAATGCAGGAGCAGCAAAAGCCAGTCCTGCAGATGCTGGAGACCTGGATGAGCCATCAACAGAAGACACAGGAAGCAGCCGCTGGACTCATAAAGCAGAGCTCAGGACTGAGCCATGGTCTGGTAGGACTGGGATCCTGTGACACTCTGACTTTTGGGAAGTTGGGGGAAAAGGACAATCCAGATGAATTTCTGGAGGCATTTGAAATAATTGCCCTTTCAGTGGGTTGGCCAGAGGACCAATGGTCCATCCGACTGGCAGTGTCCCTTACGGGAGAGGCACTGTCAGCCTACAGGGCAATGCCTGCTGCGTTAGCTGCAGACTATAGCGAAGTGACAAAAGCCATCAGGGAACGCCTGGGCTTGACCCCACTTACCTATAACCGCAGGCTACGTGCAGCACGACTTGAAGTAGGCGAAACGCCTAAGTCATTGGGTCACCGACTGAGGCGCTTGGCTGAAAAGTGGCTAAGGCCCAGTGAAAGATCCGTAGATTCATTGATCGATATGATTGTTCTTGAGCAATTCATGACTGCAGTGCCTGGTAAAATCAAGAGCTTCCTTATTCTACAGAATTGTCGCTCAACTATGGAGTCGATTGCCTTGACCGAGAGGTATTTGGAGGCCGAATTAATTACTCAGCCTATGGAGGGGGTAGCTAAGACAGCCATAGCGACATTCAACCCAGTCTCAGGAAGTCTCTACCAGGCTAAAACATCTAATGTAAAGGGTGATAAAAAGGCAGAGAAAAGTCTTCTTAAGAGATGTTTTAACTGTGGAAAGTTAGGACATGTCATGAATGAATGTAGGGTACGTACTGCTCTCATGGGGGAGCATAATCATTTATTGTCAGAAGGTTTTGTACTGAATGTCACGGTGCAAGGGGTAGCTGCAAAAGCCTTGCTGGACTCTGGTGCGGACCAGACAATGATTTCGCGCAAGCTCTGGTCTACCATTCAAGAGCAAGCTGCGTCCGCCCCAGACCGTCCAGAAGGCCATGTAAGGATTAAGTGTGTACATGGTGCTGCTACCTTGTATCCCGTGTACAAATTGCTGGTCAAAGGTCTGGGAATAAAAAAAATTATGCTCATAGCAGTAGTCCCTAGATTGCCCAAAGAGCTGGTTCTTGGTAGAGACTGGCCACAATTCGAGAAGGGCCTAGAAAAAGGTTTAAACCCCAGAGAGGCTTTTGTCTCCACTCATGGCCAGACGAGTGCTGTAGAAAAAACCCTCATGTTCTAGGGAAGAAAGTGTAATTGATCTCCCATCCCATGATGACTTAGTCAACATTCCTCCGGATAGGGATAGAAAGACTAGGGCTCAAAAGTGAAAAGAGAGAAAGGGACGCTCTCAAGGCCGAGCGGGTTTGGAAGCGGGTGAAGAACTACCATGGATCCCAGCGGAACTGGTAGAGAAGTTCCCTTCATTCGCCGCTGAGCAAAGAGAGGACCCTGTGCTAGCACGCGCATTTGAATATGCTTCAACAAAAAGAAATGAGTTTCCTCGCTTCATAAAGGAAGAAGGACTCCTGTACCGAGAGAGTATCGACCCACGGACTAGGAATGTCCGAAAACAGTTGGTAGTCCCAAATACCTTTAGGGCAGCAGTACTAAGGATAGGCCATGATCACCCAACAAGCGGTCACAAAGGGGTACAGGGGACCCTTGACCAGATACTGGCCAGATTTTATTGGCCAGGAATTTTTAGGGAGGTCGCACGTTTTTGTGAGTCCTGCGCCTCCTGTCAAAGGGTGACCTCCATAAAACCCGCTGGAGTGCCATTATTACCAATGCCAGTGATAACGGAGCCTATTAAAAGGATAGCCATGGACATAGTTGGCCCCCTTTTAAGGACTCCCAGGGGTTTCCAATATATATTGGTTATTGTTGACCAGGCAACCCGGTTCCCTTGGGCCATACCCTTGAGGAATATATCAGCAAGGTCTATTGCCGGGGAACTTATAAAACTGTTTTGTGAGGTGGGCTTCCCTCAAGAAGTTTTGACGGACCACGGTACAAACCTTTTGTCCAAATACCTAGCCCAAGTGTGGGATGCTTTTGGCATCAGGCATCTCAAAACCTCCGCATATCACCCCCAATGCAATGGTTTGGTAGAGAGGACAAACCAGACCATCAAGCAAATGTTACGATGAGCGCTGGATGGTGAGATGGAAGAGTGGGACACAATGCTGCCGTTTATATTGTATGCCTGCAGAGAAAGGACACAGGCTTCATTAGGCACGTCGCCTTATGAGCTAATGTATGGGAGATCACCCAGGGGGGTGCTCGATATTCTGAAAGAGCAATGGGTGGAACCCGAAGAAAAGGAAATAGGGATACCAGAATTCTTAAAGAGATTAAGAACACGATTAAGAAAAACTTCACGATTTGCTGAGGGGCAACTGAAGTGCAGTCAGAAAAGACAAAAACAATATTATGATAGGAATACCAAGCCTAGACACCTAGCTGTAGGCGAGAAAGTAATTGTCTTGGTATCAGGCACCACGCCAAAATTTGAAGCCAGATGGAAAGGACCTTATGTAGTGGCCCAACCACGAGGTACAGCATCCTATTTAATAAGGGATGAAAAGGGACATGAACAGGTCTATCATATCAATCTCCTTAGACGATGGCATGAGAGACACGCCTTATTTACATCAACACAACAGAGCTCTAAGATTACGTGCTGTAATGAGGGTCATTCAGCCCATAATATTTTAAGAGGGGGGATGTGTCATGATGTGGGCACTAATAAAGTTGGTTTTAAGAAAAGAAATCCTGTTTTAGAAGAACTAGATGTGCAGTTACCTCCAGGCACAGCTAGAGGGAGCAGGAACAGACATACTGGTCTTAATGAACCTAAGCTCACTGATGACCTGCAGCTGAAAGGGAACCAGGAAGTCAGCAGTAACGGTTCACTTTATAAGCCAGAGCAGAATGCTTCTGGAGAGGAGTGGAATAAGCAGCAGTGGCATAAGCAGAGGAAGCAGTGGACACAGCAGGAGCTGAGGAAGGAGGAGAAAGAGGAAGAAGGAACTGGAGCTGGACTAGAAGGAGAAACAGCAGAGGAGCCTGGAGGCTATCAAGGACATAAGCCTGATTGCTGTGAAAGAAGCCAAGCTGGAAGCTGGAGGAGAAACAGACCTCACAAGGTGGGAAGCCAGAAAGCCCAAACTGGACCTGTTGTGCAAGAGGAGTTTGGTGGAAGTTGCTCCAAGGTGAGAGGCTCTGCCACGCCTAGTTCCTATACTCTGCCTGTTTGTAACATAGAGAGAAGAAAGCTAAGAACCAGAGAGGGAGGTTCTGACAGAAGCTTATCTCTAGAGGATCATTGCCCAGTTTCACCTATTCAGAGGGAAAAGCATTTTTATAAGCAACGGAAGTTTTTACTCAGTGAGCCCAGGTATGAGGCATTGAACATTAACTGTAATGATTGTACTGCTAAAAGCTATGCTAAAAGAAGGATTCCTCCTAAGCGAAACAAGAGTGCAGACTGGTTCACTAAACTACCGCCAGCCTTAAGAGTCCCTGGTTATGTGAAGCCAAACTCCAAAGCTGGAGATTACCATGCTGAAATAGACAGGGATAGGGAAAGCCCTTTGAATCAGTATAGGGGAGAGGATTTGATGGAAGTGGATGCTCCCAGCACTATTCCCACACCTTTGCCTGAGGAAATGGAATGTGATTGGTGCACTGCCTATGCTCCAAAGTGTGTATGCTCCACAGAAGAATAAATGAAGTATAAGTTGATGTTTATTATACTGAATATTACTTTGAAGAAAACCTGCTTTAAACTGTGAAGTAACAGTTAACTAGCCAGTGAATATTGGTACCTTTTGAAACAAAGGACTGTTTCTGTTATCTAAAATATCTCTTAGTTGAACCTTGCTTTAAACGGGGAATAAAAGCCTTTATTACCCTACACTTGGACTCTTTGTTCTTTAACAGCGCTACCTAGTGGCGTATAATCTTTGTGTCACCGGCAACCGGGTGACAGTACATATGCAACACTGCACTGCATGTCTATTCTGCAATGGAAAAATAAAAACAAAAAACCCCTGGCTGGACAATGCACACTTTCCCTATCCTTCTCCGCATCCATGTTAGGGCTACGCGATGACTTATACAGTCTGCCACACTGTGTTGTGCCACTAACTCCCCGTAAGGGTTTCAATTACCATTATGACAGATAGTACTGAGCATGTATATAGTGCTACATAGCACATGTAGCGCTATACAAAAATTACAGACCAACACATCCAGCTTACAAGAGCATACCACACACACAATCAGCTCAAAATACCAAATGAAAAACACACACAGCTGCACAAGTGGCCCCAAACATGGTCCTCTCTCCCAGTGTGAAACCCACACCACATGCCTCTCACCTTGCTGCACCCAAAGCATAACACAGACTAACAGTGGTTGCACAGCATCCGCTATCACAGTCATCCACAAACCACGAATGTCACCCCAAAACCTCCCACAAGCCTAAAAGCACCCACCCACATCATCCACCTCAGCCCTCTGTTCTGCCCTACCCACATGGTTTGGTTCCCAGTCATGCTGATATTTGACGTTGGGATGGCCAGCCAGTGTCTGTCACATGTCAGTGCAGTGTTGCATCCTACTGATATTGGTCTACAAATGTTAATCTGTATTAGCACTACACACATATAGCAAAAAATGTGGGAACATATGCAGTACATACATGAGAAGAGCTGTGCAATCACCTGCCGCCTGATTGCTGTGCCCTCACGTGTGTCCTCACGGGCACGTACAGGGGGGCATGTCGGATCATCCTCCAGACCCTCATTAATCTCTGCAGGGATATTGTGCCTGAGAGCAATGTTGTGCAGGATGCAACAGGCTATGATGATCTCTGCCACAGTCTGTGGAGTATATTGTAAGGCGCCGCCTGTCCTATCCAGACACCTGAAGCGACTCTTCAAAACGCCAAAGGTGCGCTCTATGACAGAGCGGCTGGTGGCATGGGCCTCATTGTACTTCCGCTCTGCACGTGTCCGTGGTTGACGCACAGGGGTCAGCAACCGGGGCGACACCCATATCCTGCATCACCTGTAGAAAGACATGAGGTAAGTTAAAGCATGAGCTCATGTCCCCTCAAATGGACACAGGTATATATGTGCAAAACAAATGCATTACACATTCTGTAAGAAACATATGACATCACAACTATGCAGCATTGCAACATTGAAATATGATGACACAAAAGGACCACATGGCCTATCTAGTCTGTCCGTCCATATCAACAGGTACAACAGTCCCCTTTTTATCCTTTATAGATCCTCTGTGTTTGTCCTATGCTGTTTGGAATGCAGTTGCTGTCCTCGTCTCTACCACCTACACTGTGAGAGTATTCCATGGATCCACCACCTATTCAGTAAAGAAATATGGTGCCATATCACCCCTGAATCTATCTCCCTCCACCCTCATCCCATGTTCCCTCGTAGCTGAACTTGCGTAAAATTTGCAGAGGCTCTCTCCCTCAACATATATGCCACAGAGGTATTTCTACATCTCCATCATATCACCTCTATCCCTCCTTTCCCCAAGGCGTACATCCTAAGATCCTTCGGTCTGTCTTCATATGCTGTATAATGAACACCACTAATCATTTTAGTAGACACCCTCTGCTCCGACCCCATCCTGTGCACATCCTTTTGAAGGTGCAGTCTCCAGAATTGCACACTCTACTCCAAATGAGGTCTCACAAAAAACATATACAGAGGCATTCTCCCTTCCTGTTTTATGTTAGCCATTCATCTCTGTATGCACCCAGCCAGCCTTCTAGCTTTTTCCCTCGCCTATTCAACCTGGTTAGCTACTTTGACATCAGCAGAAACAACCACACCTAGGTCCCGCTCTTTTGTAGTGCACAAGAGTACTTCACCCCCTATACAATAGTGCTCCCTTGGATTGCTTCAGGCCAACAGCCTGACCTCACATTTCCTACCATCACATCCCAGCTGGTCAATTTAAGACCATTCATCAAGCTTAGCTAGATCACTCCTCATGTTTTTTAGAGCTTCCTGGGTGTCTACCCTATTACAGATTGAGTGGGTGAACCTAAGAAACACCAGACAAGGGGTAGGTGTATGGAGTGGCAACAACATAATATGTAACAACCACACAAATGCTTGCATCAAATCAACCAGCATCACACAGCACCATAGCAGGGCGCATTTGGAGGGCAAACCCCCCCTTCCCCCCATATCCCACACAGGCAGATGAGACACACACACAATGAGTGATCTTCTGCAAGACACACATTTGCACATACGCCTAGTCAAATGAGCACCATGTGCATGTCAGAAATGGGAAACACCCACCCAGCAATATGCAGTCCTCATACTGTCCTGCCTCAAATTGTTGGAATAGTGCCGAGTGATGCAGGATATAGGCGTCATGGGTGGACCTTGCAAACCTGGGGACCACATTCAGAATATGCATATTTGCATCACATACAACCTGAACATTCAGGGAATGATAGTGTTTGCGGTTGCGGAACACTACCTCCCTGTCTCTAGGTGGGACCAGGGCAACATGTGTGCAATCAATAGCTCCCATCACGTGTGGTATCCCGGCTAACACCTCAAAGGCCTGGTTCAGGGTCCACCACTGTTGCCAAGTGTGTGGAATGGCAATATAATTCCGCACCCGGCTGACCATGGCACGCAGTACTTGGTGGAGACAGCGTGAGAAGGTGGGGCGGCTCATGCCACCCACTGCGGCCACAGATGACTGGAAACAGCCAGAGGCAAAGAAATGTAGGGCAGCAAGGAACTTGACCAAAACTGGTATGGCATGTGACCGATCAGTCAGGGGCTCGAGGTCAGGTCTTAGATCCTCATAGAGCTCCCTAATAGCCCCTGTGCTCAGTCTGTACAGGGAGATGACCTGGTCCTCTCGCATGCCCTGGAGCTGGTCCCTGGGCCTGTTGAGGCATGGCTGGCGAGCCTGCACCTCAGCACGCCTCCTGCGCCATACATGCACAGCCCCTGCCTGCCCTGCCCCCACAGCTGCAAGTCTTATTTGCTGCGGGACTACACCCATGCCCTGTGCCTCAGCCCCATAGACACCATCTCCCCTGTCACGCAACCGCACCACCTGCCCACCTCGCGCTGCAGCTGCAGCAAACACAAAGGCCGCCATAACCTCCACCCGCCCTGCTCCTCTAAATCAGTCAAACACAGACACTTCCCTAACCAAGACACACACCTTACACACCACACAGAAACACAGCCACACAATACAACCAACAACAATCACAAACGCAGTCACACTTCACAATACACCTGATTCAGACTCGCCACTTCCGTCACTGCCAACGCACACCTTCTTTCTCCCTCGCCTACAAAAAACCCCTCAACGTGCAACATGTGCCCAGGACAATTTATAGAGTTTTTTTACGTAGCGCGTGTTGCGTGTGCGCATTTGCACGAGCACGACCACTGGGCATGCGCAGTTGGCTGTGCGCATGGTGCATATGCCGTGCACACGCAACACTGCACATGCGCCATGCACACGCAACACTGCACATGCGCCATGCACACGCAACACTGCGTATGTTCCACGGCTCCCGTGCTAACTAATGCACACACCCACATTCTGTGTCTGCGTGGCGCATGCACAATGCGCACAGCCAACTGCACATGTGCAGTGTGCATGGTGGCACGCACGCTCTGTGTAGTTGACTGCGCAACATGTAAGCACCCATTTCCCGCCTCTGGGCAGCGCATGCGCAATGTGCGTGCCAACTGCGCATGCGCAACTACGCAGCCAACGTGCTCACGCAACTGCGCAGCGCAACGTAAAAACCCTATAAATAAACCTCTACACGTGCTGCACGTTGAGGGGTTGTTGGTAGGCGAGGGAGAGAGAAGGTGTTAGTGAGAGAGAGAGAGAAGCAGGTGTCTAGGAGAGCTAAGGTTTTGTGGTGCGGGTCAGAGTGTTAGAGGCTGGGTTGTGGAGGATAGGTGTGAGGTACAGCAGGGGATACAGAGGGGAGGGGAGGCAAGGAACAGGTGAGTGAGAAAGGAGGTGAGGTAAAGAGCAGATAGCAGAGAGAGGAGGGAGGTGTGTGGTGGAGCTGAGAAGGGCAAGAGAAGGAATGTCTGACAGGCAGGGAGAGGACAGGGAGATGGAGCCACAGGACAGGGCAGGAGTGGAGAGGGAGAGGGAGAGGGACAGGGAGAGGGAGAGGGAGGTGGGGCCACCTGTTGGGGAGGAGACAGATATGGCAGGGAGTGTGGTGGAGGCTGCAGGGTCCTCTCACTACAAAACGTAAACGCATACCGGTGCCAGCTCTGCAAAGGAAGAAGGCCCAGAAATTCACACCACAGGAAAATCACATCCTGCTGGCGTCTGTTCTAGAAAATTATGATGTCCTATACGGACGACTAAGCAACACCACCACTGTTGCAACACGCACCCAGGTGTGGGAGGAGGTGCAGGAGGCGGTGGCACAAGCAGGGGGCCCAAGCAGAGACCTCGACAGCCTCAGGAAGAGGTTTAACGACATAAAGAGGGGTGTGCGTGCTCAGATGATGGCAGAGCGGCGGAATGCCGTGGGCACTGGAGGGGGAGGCCCCTTTATGCCCTCCCTAACACCCCTGGAGCAGGAGTTGGCAGAGCGGCTAGGGCCAATATACCTCTATGGACTGCCAGAGGCACTGGACACTGCCCATCCCCAGGCAGGTAGGTACCCAAATCACATCTTGCTGCTCCCAACCCATTGAGTACCTGCCCTTTGGATATGCATCAGGCTTCTTATTAGCACCTCCTCATACCTGCTCCCCTGGATCATCTCCCACCCTCTGCCTTTGGCTCATTAGTGTGCTGTCCCCCATTCCACCCCTTTTACTCTGTGTTTTGCTACCTTCCAAACACATGTTTCATTTGCATCATCCCTTTTTATATCTCCCCTGCACATGTGACTACATGTCTGCTACAAGCCACCTCTCAGACCTGTACGTGTTATGTCTGTGTCTAATCTAAGCACTGCTGAGCAGGGATGGTCCTTCTGTGGGATAATGCACACCAGGGGTCCTCAAACATTCTAAACAGGGGGCCAGTTCACTGTCCCTCCGACCATTGGAGGCCCGGAATATAGTGTTAAAAAAAAAAAGAACAAACCCCAAAGAACACTGCAGAAATACAAAAAACAGAATGTTTCCAAACATTTTGGTTTTGTTTTTCCAGTGGCAATTGCTCTAGCCACATTAGTCTGGTTTCTTTGGGTCTTCTGCTAACTCCCCATCATCTGCTTTCCATTTGTCCTTTCGTCACACATCTAGTATTGTTTGCATTCTCTGTCTACATCTGCTTTAACATAGTAATCTTTCCCCTTGTGCTGTTTCCGCATTCCTAGGTCATCCACTCAAATGTTAGAACCCCATCCTCAATCCCCACTATCTGTCCAATTGTAGATATCTCTTACCTCCCTCAAAATGTTTATTTCCCTCACCATTTCATTTGTCCAGCTCCATCCCATTCTGATCCTCGCACAACCTCACCTCCCATCTATTTCCAGCCACACCCAGCATCCGCTCCCCTCTAGTCCGTGCATCAGCCCATTTGCAGTCCTAGCCCCCCATCAGCCCATTTCCAATCCTATCCCTGGCCCAACATCAGCCCAGTACCAGTCCTAGCTCCACACCCAGGTTGAGTCCTATCCAAGTTCCTCCAGAAGTGCATTTCCAAACCCCAGCCCCCCCAAAAGCTTATTGATAGCCCTCTCCTAGCCCCACCATCAGCCCATTTGCAATCTTAGCACCCCCAACAGCACATTTCGACCCCTATCCTAGGCCCCCCATCATCCCACTTCCAATCTTACCACCACCCATAGGCCATGACCTGTCCTAAACCCCTCCCCCACATCAGCACACTTCCAGTCTTACCTCTCCCCCCCATAGCCATTTACCACTCCAAACCTCCTCCACCCCCATCAGGCAAGATAGGGTACGAAATAACCCAACCACGCCTACTGCTGCTGCTTCCACCGTGGCAGCAGGAGATTCAAGCATCCCGTGGGGCCCCCCCTCCTCTGCAGCGTCTTCCATGCGGCTTCAGTATGGGCTTGTCAGAGCCGCGTGAAGGGAGAGTATCCCTTTCTCACGGCCATGTCAATGCCGCCACAGGCCTTATGGAAAATACCATCAGGCCCATGGCGGGATTAACAGAGCCACGAGAGGAGAAGCTCTTTCTGTTTGCGCGGCTCTGACAGCCAACACTGACGCTGCATGGAGGACACTGCAGAGCAGGGGGAGGCCCGCTGGATGCTGGATTATTCCGCTGGCACGGCCGCAGCGGCAGCAGCAGCTTTGTGAGGTGTTAACTTAGCTGGGCTGCTGCTAAATGAATGCTGCGGTCCTGTGTAGAGCTGCCCCTGAGGACTGGCAGCGGCGGCAAAAACACCCATCGGGCTGCATACATCTCCTTGGCGGCCCACATGTGACCCTCGTCCCGTAGTTTGGGGACCCCTGATGTACACATCGATGTGTCTGCTAGGTACTGTCCTATATATGCCTAATAGTGGTAGCAGGAGCTGTAGTGGTAGCTATTTAGCACATGTACAGGCCACGGCCAAACACACATTGATTGTGGGGTGGATGTGTTAAACAGTTATATGTAGATGAACCATGCAAACCAATCTGTGCTGTATATGGTTTCCAGAACCCAGGTGACAACACAACCATGGCCCCAGCTGAGGAGGAGGAGGTGCAATTGGCTGAGGATGTGGCAGAGCCCCAGCCCACAATGTCTGGGGGCAGCACCAGCAATGGTGATGGGACCCCAAGCACACACGTGCAGCCTGAGCCAGAGGACCACACCCCAGACGTCACTGCCACAGAGGGCTCGGATGAGATCAGAAGACAACACCCCAGTCATGCACCAGCACCAGATGAAAACCCTCCACCAGAAATGGACCCAATCGTTGAAGAGTTGTGCACACACACTGCTGCAGCATGGCGCAATGCAGAAGGTGGGTAACAGCATACTCCACGATCCCGATGGGGTTGTCCTAACATCCCCAAAATTATTGCATATTGCCCACATAGCATAGAGTTCTGATTTTGGGGGGTTGTCTTCTGTGCTCTGTGATTCTACCTCCTGTAGCATGTCTTGTCAGGTGTCAGCATTTGTGAGGGGCTCACACACATGCACACTGTTCTTGCCCATATACCCCACATAAGCCCAAAGAGAAGAGCAATGATCGCAGGTCACCCAGACACCCTATGTGACAGAGACCGCGTCATGGGTATTGTCACGTAGTATTGTTTGACAACATAATCTGCAGTGTGCGCCAGCATTATAGAAATTGGGGCACCCCAGATATGTGTATGTGTGTCTTAGGCCCCCTCAGATCATCTGACCAATCCCAGACAAGCAGTATGCAGACCTGGCATAGTCATATTAAACTGTGGCAATATGCCATGTGTGAGATCTGTGTTTCTCACGACCCCACATCCAGACCCCTTCCAGACATGGGGATGGCTCATGGGAGACACAGATGTAAACATTGGTAGGTTTGGCAGGCATGACTGTTCTGCAGACTGCTCTTCTGGGATATGTGTGACATGTATATGTGTGACAGCTGGTAATGGAGAGGAAGCTCACATATCACCCTCTGTCCCACCCACAGGCACTAATCAGGCACTCCAGCGTCTGTACATGGCAATTGGAGAAAATACCAGGGAGCTGAGGATGATCCAGGAGGAGATGCGGTCGGGGGCCCTTGCCCGCATTGCGGATACAATGGAGGACATTGTGGGGCTAATGCGGCAGCAAGCACCAGCACCAGTACCAGCACCAGCACCAGCACCAGTACAAGCACCAGCACCAGCACCGTCACTGGCACCGGCACCTGAGGCACCAGGACAAGGTGCAGTTCCGCGGGGGGTGGTGTGCCGTGGGAGGTGCAGGCGGCCACACAGTAGGTGACTCCGGGTCCAATAAACAGCTGTTAACCAGTACATATGTGTGTTTTCCAATGTGTGTCCCTGTGCTCCCCTTAGGTAGTGTGCAAATGCATGTTGTGGCTCACACACACGCCCCTCGATGGTGGGGTGTCTGTACTGGCAGGTATCACTGCACAGACACCATCACATGCCATGTGTGCCATGCACTGTGTCAGATCCCTGCCCCTGGGCTGCAGTGTGGCGGTTTACATATCCTCCCGGGTTGCACAGGGGGAATGTCCTTGAGCTACATGTCCAGTGTTGGGAGCCGTCAAAGTTAAAATCCTGTCATACCCCCTACATTGGATGCACATGTGTGACCCTTGTCCCTGCCTGCAACACTGCCTACATGCCTGCCCCCCCACAAACGTATACGGTTACTCACCAACCATCCCTGTGACATGTATTGTCCCAGGACACACTCAACAGCTTTACCCCTGAGTAGCTCCTGGGCTCATCAGTACATCTTACCCTGCCAGCACAGACGTACTGGTTTGCAAGTTGTACTATTGGCACACAGGCATGTTGCATTAGAAAAGGTTCCCACACATTGCACACAGCATGCACGTGCCTCAGTATACTGGGCCGTCGTCTACATTTCTGCATCTCAGGGTCCACCCTGGTCTCACACACCTACACACATGGTCATCCCCCACGACTGCATGTGGAGCCAGTCCACGCATGATACCCATGTCTACCTTTACAACACATACCTCCTGTCTACACACATATCCCATGCTTGCATCCATTGTGTGTTGCTAAGGGAGACACGTGACCATTTCGCAATTAACAAACAGTGTGTATATTTTCAAAAACATAGGGAATATAATACAAGGTTTGGGATGGGGACAATACCCATCACCCTCCCCCCCCAAACACCCCCCTCCTCCCCACTGCCACCCCCACCCGCCCTATACACCCTCCTCCACCCCTCCCCCCACCCCCACATCAGCCACACCCTCTCCCTGCATGCTGCATGTCCAGTGATGGAACACAGGACAGCACAGGGCACATGTGTGGACGTCACAGGTGCCATCAATGACTCCTGTGACGCCCTTCAGGGGACGGCCGCCGACATGGCAGCCGAGGTCACCTGCTGAATGGCTCCCGCCAGCCACTGGTGCGAGTGCACTAGGAGGTGCACTCGCTGCTCCAAGGCATCCAGGGCCACATACAGGTCCGCCACACACCTGCCACCACACACACACATAGTCCCAGGGGTCTGGGTGGTGGCATGTGCATGCGACCTGTGTGTGGCCCTGAATGGTGGAGCGACATGGCATGGCTGGTGGGAGCCCACAGTGCCCTGTGCTGCACTGTGTTCCCCATCACTCTCCCACACCCACACATCCCCCTCCTCCCCCCTGCCACCTCCCACCCACCCTCCACCCCTCCCTCCACACCCACATCAGGCACACCCTCTCCCTCCCCTGCCACCCTGCCACCCTGCCACCCACCCCTTCCATGCCCCCATCAGCCCCCTCCTCCGCTGCACTCTCCACCGGCTCTTCATCCTCGTCCTCCGCCTTCACCTCAGGTTCCTCCTCCACCACCACCACCTCCACCTCTGGGGCATGGTGGGCAGGGGGGTGCCTCAGGGCATACACAGATGTGGTGGGCTCTTCATCATTGTCATCACCCTCTGTGGAAGATGACAGTCATCAGCACATTATCAAGTGTGTCACATAACACATGTACATATGCAGGCACCACACAGGCTGGTGGGCCAATGTGACATTTGTTACTGGGCAGCAAGGTTGTCAATACTCACCATCACGCTCTGCCTGCGCCGCCCTCTGGAGGCGGGCAAGGTAGTCGCTGTGGTGGAGGCGCCCCTTCTTCCGGAGATCCTCTACCTGTGGATGTGAAAACAATGTGTGGGGGCATCAGTGACTGCTTACCTCTGGTGGGTGGGCAACATAAACAAACATCTGTGTGGCCAGCATCTTGCTGCTCCTGCTCCACCGCTGTGTGTGTCATGTACAGCATAGTTAGTCACGTGTAACAGGTGATCTCCAGGAACACCAGGAATAAGTCTTCACATGTGGGTAGCGTCGGTACCAACTGAGCCTGTGTGGGAACGCTCCCCAGCATCCTATATGAAAGCTTTTGGGAGCATCCCACAGTGCGTATGTGCTGCCTTCCCGCCTTTCCAAAATGCCTCCAGTTGAGTTGAAAGCTGACACAAGGAGAGAGAGAGAGAGAGAGATAGGGAAAGAGAGAGAGACACACACAACCCGCTAGGGGAGATGGGTGGGTTGTGATTACCTCATCCTGCTGTTCAAGGAGATCACCTGTTACAGGTGATTAACTATGCTATCACCAGGAACAAGCAGGACGTTGTCGTCACATGTGAGGAAACCCTAGATGTAGATGCCAGGGAAGGATCCCCAGAGTGGTGAGGGCCTGTGGAGGGCTTCCACTTCCTCCCATGGATCTCTGGCATCCTGTAAGAGAGGCGGCTAGGAGTGGATTACGTATGGAAGAGGTTTTGGACAGCAGCCTGACCAACTATAGCATGCCTGCGGGAGCCTTTATCCAAGCATTAGTGGGCCGTGAACCGAGGACCAGGTAGCTGCTCCACAAATGTCGTTAATATAGACGGAATGGAGGTGAGCCCGTGAGGCTGCCATGACTCTCACATTGTGAGCGGGAACATGGGCCACCAGTGAATGGTGTTAGCTATGATAGATAAAAGGTAATACATTGAGCAATCCAGTTGGATAGAGATCTTTTTGATACTGCTGTACCCAAATGCGAGGGATCAGAGACTCAGAATAGCTGAGGGGACCTTCTGTGTTGCTGGGTCCTCTGCAGTTGAAAAGCCACAGCTCTTTCACAGTCCAAGGTATGAAGAGTCTTCTCTGCATTTGAAGCATGCGGCTGTTGAAAGACTACAGGTAACTATACCTCTTGTTTCAAATGAAAGGAGGAATCTACCTTAGGCAGGAAGTGTGGATGTGTCCTTAGGATTACCTTATCATGGTGAAACGGTGTGTAAGGTGGATCAGCCACTGGAGCTTGAAATTCACTGATACGACTTGCTGATGTGATTGCAAGAAGGTATTTTACTTTCCAGGTCAGAGACTTTAACAAAGTAGTGTCTAAGGGCTCAGAAGGCGGCAGCATATGCTGCCCTAGAAGCAGATTGGGATCCCATGCCTCTGGAGGTGGTCTAAGGGCAGGTTTTGGTAGATGCAGGCCTCTCATGATTCCGGATATGAGAGGATGGGATGAAATGGGTTGTCCATTGATGGGTTCAGAAGGAGCAGCAATGGCACTTAAATGGACTCTGACTGACTCAGTTTGGAGACCATTGTTTGATAAGTAATGGAGTTTGTCAAAAACATGTTTATATACGGATGACAAGAGGGTTGCAGGCCTTTTGTTATCACCAAATGAAATGTCACGTCCACCTGATGGCATAGGACTGCCTTGTGGAAGGTTTCCTGGAAGCATAACGGACATCATGCACTTCCTGAATGAGGGGAGGGCCAAAGCAGTTACAGCCGTCAGTAGCCAGGCTCTGAGGTGCAGAGATGGGGGGTTTGTATGCCATACATTCCCCTCCTCCTGCGACAGTAAGTCTGGAGCTGACCCTACGTACAGGGGTGGAACCTGGGACAGATATAGAAGCAGAGGGTATCACACCTATTGTTGCCAGCGTGGGGCTATGAGGATCATGTTGTCTCTGTCCCTCAGGAGTTGCAATAGGGTCTTGGCAATCAAGGGAATGGGAGGAAAGGCATATAGGCATTCCTGCCCCTAGTTGAGGAGGACAGCATCCCTCGCATGGTAGCTCTGAGCTGGGATTCGTGAACAGAACCGGGTAGGTTTGGCATATGATGGACTTGCAAAGAGGTATGAATCTTGAGTTCCCCAGAGTTGCAATACTCTACAGAGTTGGTCCATGTGTAGAGACCATTTGTGCGGAAGCAGAACACGACTGAGTTTGTATGGCTAAGAGTTCTGATTGCCAGGGAGATAGACTGGCAGGAGATGGATCTGCTGCTGTCTGGCAAACGAACACAGTTGAAGAGCTTCGTTGCAAAGGGACAGAGAGGCTGTTCCTCCTTGTTTGTTCACATAGACCATGGCTACCTGATTGTCTGCGTAAAGTAGTATTCCATTGGCCTGTAGAAGGGAATGGAAGACATGAAGAGCCAGGCAAATTGCTCAGAGCTCAAACAGATTGATGTGGAAATGACTCTCCTGACAATCCCAGGTGGCTTGGGTGGAGGTGTCCAGTACATGTGCAGCCCACCCCACTTTGGAGGCATCTGTTGTTAATGGGATCTGAGGAGGGGTTTGCAGGAAAGGTGACCCCTCCAACAGGTTTTGTGCTGACCGCCACCAGTCCAGGGACAGGGTATGGCGGTTTGAGTTTATTATCACATCTGAGAGACAGCCTGTTGCTTGCGTCCACTGGGAAGAGAGGGCCCACTGGGCTGGTCTCATGTGGAGACAAGCGTAGGGGACCACATGCACCGTAGATGCCATGTGACCCAGCAGCTGATGCATCTCTCGAGGCGAGAGGTGAGTTTTTGGTAGTGCTGTCCAAACACGTTGCACAATGCGAGGACAGCGAGGCTGAGTCAGGTAGGTCCTTGGCAGTCTGGTATCTAGCCTGGCTCCTATGAGCTCCAGTGTTTACGTGGGAGTCAGAAAGGATTCCACGAGATCTCTGACAGGGCCTAGATATTGGAGTCCACGCATTGTGTAAGAGAGAGAGGCCTGGGCATGTGTTTGTGACTGTGCCTGAATGAGGCAGTCGTCCAAGTAGCGGCACAAAAATATTCCCCTGGTATGGACCAAACCGGCTACCACAGACATGCACTTTGTGAATAATCTGGGTGCTGAGGCACGGCTGAAGGGAAAAACTTTTTGGATAGTGGTTTCCTTGATGGGGGGACCAAAGGAACTTTCGCTGTGCTTGTTGGCAGAGAAGATGGGTGTACACATCCTTGTGATCTAGAGAACAAAGGCATTTCTGCCTGTGTAGGTCATGAAGTACGTTTCCTAGAGAAATCATTTTGAATGTCTTTTGGAACAGGAACTTGTTCAGTTCTCTGAAATGTCAGATGTGTCTGTGACCTCCTTTTTCCGTTGGTATGAGGAAATTGGGGGGGGGGGGGGGGAGAACCCAGAACCCTGTTGGAGATGAGGTACCTCTTCCATTGCTCCTTGAGGTAGAAGATGTTTTACCTCTGGATTCAGTTGGGGGGACGTTTGCAAACTGAATGTCCTTACTATTGTAGGAGGTGGCAGGCTATGTGAATGACGCCTGTACCCTCTTCTATGATGGACACAGTCCAGGGTTCTGATGTTATTTGCCTCCATCTGTGGATGAGGTGACCTAATCTTCCTGGGATTGTTGACGGTTGCTTTCCCTGGAGGGCCAGGAAGGGCAGGTACTCCTTCACAGAGTCAAAGGCCCTGTGGGGGCTGAGGCTGCTGGGTCTGCTGAGGGAGAGTAGCTCTCGGCTTTCTCTGCTTAGTAGCTTGTTGACCCTTTCTAGCAGCTTGTACTGCAGGTTGTCCTTGCTGAGCATAAGACTGATAGTATCCTTTCTTTTTGGAGAGGAAGCGCTTTTCTAAGACTCTCATCTTTGCAGGATCTACAATATTTGAAAGCCTTGTCAAGGTATAATTGTCCTGCTGGTTTTTAAAAACCAGTTTTCACCACTACAGGGGGTGTTGGCCAGTTTATCCTGTACCCATTGTTCCAGGTGAGAGGCTTGCAGCCAGCCAATTTTCCTTGTCCCAATAGCAATGGCAGAGACTCTGCCTTTGCATGAAAAACAGTCAAAAGCTGCCCTGTTCACAACTTTTGAAATGTTCTGGGCATGCTTGACAGGTGCTACATAGTAGTGACCTCTGTGATCTGCGAGATGTGGACTTACCAGTTGTAGATCTTGTGTGACCTCCGTCAGAAACATTCCCATGTACATGATATAGGAACCTGTCCTGTCTGAAAGCTTGAATGTATGGACGACACAGCGACCAAAGGCATCTAATGTCTTACACTCCCTACCAGGAGGGTTGGTGGCATGTTGTTTGTAACATTTAATTCTCCTCCTAGCACAATCCACCATGATGGAGTGATCAGGGAGGTGTCCTTTGTGCAAACCAGGCGACGGAGGCACACGATACATAGTAGGCACATGTGAGAATGTGGAGAGGTGGTAAGAGGAATCTTCCACAGTCTCAAAAGAGGATTCCTTAAGATCTGATGTATTGGCAGGATGTCTGCCTCCTATGGAGTTTGGTGATATTGGTGAATCTCTGTCTCCCGTGGCCTGTGCTCACATTGAGTTACTAATGAAATGGAGAGGCCCTTGACTACATGTGTGTGGAGATCCAGGAAGGACATATCCTGAGGAGGGGGCATTCTCCTCTTGGGAGAGGCAGGCTTGTCCTGGAGAGGTACATCGTTACCCTCTGAGCTGTCAGAGTCATCAGACCCCTCAGGAGATTGGATGTATCTTCTCTACGGAGGCTCAGGTAAAGTGAGGTATCGGTACCAATTGGCCTCAGTATCGGAGTGACACGGTACCGGTGTGTGGATACCGGTACTCATCAGCACCAATGGTGCATTTGCCAATGCCGGTCCTGCAATTGCTGCACATACCGGTGCTGCACTTTGCAGGGTCTGGGGTGGAACCAAGGTCTTTGATGCCGCAAGGAGAGCTGCCAGACTGCGTTCGATGGTCACGATCCTCTGGTCAATCAACACTGACGATGTCTGTGTATGAGTACTGGCCAAAGCCAGGACCCCAGAGCATAGCACCAGGTGGTCGGACCAGGTTGAGGCCTCCAGAACTTCATGGAGTCCCAAAGTGGCTTTGGAGGCCAGGAACTCCCACTGGGGCTGTTTGCCCGGAGCGTGCTTCTCAAGGGCAATGCCAGTGGAAGTCCGATATTTTGAGGGGGATGTACCCTTTTTAGGAACGGACAGATTTGTGTTTGGCTACCTGAGATCCACGGGAGGAAGAGGAAGCCCTTGACGACATGGCTGCCACAGAGGCCACGTTGGAGGGAAAGAGGGTACCGAGCTTGGCTGCTCTGTTCTGCCAACCACTCTTGGATAACATCCCACAGGCCAAACATTCAGACATGCATTGATCTGGCCATTAGCATTTGTGACACCAATCGTGGTTGTCAGTGACTGAGAAGGTACCGGCACATTATCAGCATATGTTCTGCAACCGAGGAGTACTTTTCCATGATGGAGGAGGGATTAGGGCCTAATGCCAAACCGGGGGGAGACCTACAAAGGGGATTGTTGCTCTTTTGTTAAAAAGGTTTCTTTGTGTGGGGGAATCTGACCTTTTAGAAAATAAAATTAGAAGACCAGTGGTACCAGTAAAGAAAAACAGGCAGACACTGCCACAGGAGTGGCACTACAATAGCTGTTTTTCAGCAATGACAGGAACAATGACCTGCTGGCTCTGTGGAAAACAATGAACTGGAGAGAGCCATTTGGGAACGGCAAGATGGCAGCACACAGGCGCTGTGGGGTGCTTCCAATAGCTTTCCTATTGGACACTGGAGACCGTTCCCACGCATGCTCCGTCGGTACCGATGATACCCACATGTAAGGACTACTTCCTGCTTGTTCCAGTGCCACCTGCATGCGTAGCTGTGTCTCTGGACATGTGTGCAGTGACACCTATGTGCAGTGTGCCTGGCACCCTTAACACATCATTCCAGTCCCCTGTGGCCCCCTTGCATGACATTGCATGACCATGCCACATTTTGATTGCCAATGATGGTGTCCATGATAACCCCCCTAACCCCGTATGTGGTCTGTTGAACACATTTGTGTTGTCATGATCTACGCACATCCTCGGACCCAACCCCACTGGCAACATGATATCCTAACAATCATGGGTGCTGTGTCCATACATGGAACATTGTGTGGGTGGCCCTATTCACCTTGCCAGGGGCCACTACCATGACATTTGGGTTTCTACAAGGCCCAGGATAGCAATGCTTGACCCACTACAAGCATTGTGTAATGTGTCTCTCTTGGGGATACTGCTAGGTACTTATAACCTAGTTTGGACACTGTTGCAAACAGCATACTGGGCGTGAAGGATGAGGGAATGACCCCGTATGGGCAATCTTATGTTGTTATGTTCCTATGACCTGGGCCTTGTATGCTTACGGCAGGTGTGGTTGCCAACATCAGGGGCAGGGGCCATTGCACCAGAATAGGCTATTGCCACCTGTGCTCATGTCAGGGTTTCTGTCTGTGCTGTGCAACCACAACAGGTGCATGTATCCTTCCAACACCATCAGTAATGTTCATCTGCAACAAGGTTTGGGATTCGTAGCAAGTGGGCAGATGTGTGACCTGACTCAGCATACATTTATGGGGACATGGCTCTGTTACAGGCCTTTGTAATCAGATCTCATAGCTCATGGGGGTGGGGTGCTGTTACACACATCCACATCTGCACCTAGCATACCATCTGGATACATCAAAGACGTGTGTGATGAGGTGCTGAACTCACAGACTACGGGAGATGTGCAACCTACCTGCCATAACCTAACACAATATCTGAATGACATACCCACCATTGCAATCAGGTCTCTGGCCCCCTGGGGGTTGGGTGTCCTAGCACACATAATCAGCTGCATACACCATAGCAACAGGGTGACTGACAGTACACCTTACGCAGGTCTCAGGACTCCTGGGGATAGGGAGAATGTATTGAACTGTTTAGGCACACAGAACCATATCACCAGGGTGAGTGATAGCCCACTTTGATGGGCTCTCAGGACTCCTGGGGATAGGGAGAATGTATTCAACTGTTTAGGCACACAGAACCATATCACCAGGGTGAGTGATAGCCCACTTTGATGGGCTCTCAGGACTCCTGGGGATAGGGAGAATGTATTCAACTGTCTAGGCACACACAACCATATCACCAGGGTGCCTGACAGCTCACTTTGATGGGCTCTTAGGACCCCTGGGGATAGGGAGAATGTATTCAACTGTTTAGGCACACACAACCATATCACCAGGGTGAGTGATAGCTCACTTTGATGGGCTCTCAGGACTCCTGGTGATAGGGAGAATGTATTCAACTGTCTAGGCACACAGAACCATATCACCAGGGTGCCTGACAGCCAACTTTGATGGGCTCTCAGGACCCCTGGGGATAGGGAGAATGTATTGAACTGTTTAGGCACACAGAACCATATCACCAGGGTGAGTGATAGCCCACTTTGATTGGCTCTCAGGAGTCCTGGGGATAGGGAGAATGTATTCAACTGTCTAGGCACACAGAACCATATCACCAGGGTGCCTGACAGACCACTTTGATGGGCTCTCAGGACCCCTGGGGATAGGGAGAATGTATTCAACTGTTTAGGCACACAGAACCATATCACCAGGGTGAGTGATAGCCCACTTTGATGGGCTATCACGACTCCTGGGGATAGGGAGAATGTATAGAACTGTCTTTGCACACACAACCATATCACCAGGGTGAGTGATAGTCCACTTTGATGGCCTCTCACAACTCCTGGGGATAGGGAGAATGTATTCAACTGTCTAGGCACACGGAACCATATCACCAGGGTGCCTGACAGCCCACTTTGATGGGCTCTCAGGACCCCTGGGGATAGGGAGAATGTATAGAACTGTCTAGGCATACAGAACCATATCACCAGGGTGAGTGATAGCCCACTTTGATGGGCTCTCAGGACTCCTGGGGATAGGGAGAATGTATTCAACTGTCTAGGCACACAGAACCATATCACCAGGGTGCCTGACAGCTCACTTTGATGGGCTCTCACGACTCCTGGGGATAGGGAGAATGTATTCAACTGTCTAGGCACACAGAACCATATCACCAGGATGCCTGACAGCCCACTTTGATGGGCTCTCAGGACCACTGGGGATAGGGAGAATGTATAGAAATGTCTAGGCACACAGAACCATATCACCAGGGTGAGTGATAGCCCACTTTGATGGGCTCTCAGGACTCCTGGGGATAGGGAGAATATATTCAACTGTTTAGGCACACAGAACCATATCACCAGGCTGAGTGATAGCCCACTTTGATGGGCTCTCACGACTCCTGGGGATAGGGAGAATGTATAGAACTGTCTTTGCACACACAACCATATCCCCAGGGTGAGTGATAGCCCACTTTGATGGGCTCTCACAACTCCTGGGGATAGGGAGAATATATTCAACTGTTTGGGTACACAGAACCATATAACCAGGGTGAGTGATAGCCCACTTTCATGGGCTCTCATGACTCCTGGGGATAGGGAGAATGTATAGAACTGTCTTTGCACACACAACCATATCGCCAGGGTGAGTGATAGCCCACTTTGATGGGCTCTCACGACTCCTGGGGATAGGGAGAATGTATAGAACTGTCTTTGCACACACAACCATATCACCAGAGTGAGTGATAGCCCACTTTGATGGGCTCTCATACATTTATGGGGACATGGCTCTGTTACAGGCCTTTGTAATCAGATCTCATAGCTCATGGGGGTGGGGTGCTGTTACACACATCTGCACCTAGCATACCATCTGGATACATCAAAGACGTGTGTGATGAGTTGCTGACCTCACAGACTATGGGAGATGTGCAACCTACCTGCCATAACCTAACACAATATCTGAATGGCATACCCACCATTGCAATCAGGTCTCTGGCCCCCTGGGGGTTGGGTGTCCTAGCACAAATCATCAGCTGCATACACCATAGCAACAGGGTGACTGACAGTACACCTTACGCAGGTCTCAGGACTCCTGGGGATAGGGAGAATGTATTGAACTGTTTAGGCACACAGAACCATATCACCAGGGTGAGTGATAGCCCACTTTGATGGGCTCTCAGGACTCCTGGGGATAGGGAGAATGTATTCAACTGTTTAGGCACACAGAACCATATCACCAGAGTGAGTGATAGCCCACTTTGATGGGCTCTCAGGACCCCTGGGGATAGGTAGAATGTATAGAACTGTATAGGCACACAGAACCATATTACCAGGGTGCCTGACAGCCCACTTTGATGGGCTCTCAGGACACCTGGGGATAGGGAGAATGTATTCAACTGTTTAGGCACACAGAACCATATCACCAGGGGGGGCGGGTGGGGGGGTGGGACGGGGGGGTGGGGTGGGCGGGCGTGGGGGGGGGGTGGGCGGGGTGGGGGCGGGGCGGGGGCAAGGGCGAGGCTGGGGGCAGGGCGGTGGGCAGGGCGGGGTGGGGGGGGCAGGGGGCGGGGGGGCCAGGCCAGGCCCGCTCTTTGGACCCATAGGCGGATTCTGTAGTACCACCCAAACTGCCCTCTGGAGCTCAGGATCTCCCACCCACAGATCCAATGGTACTGGTAGAGGGGACCATCAACCTCAGTTCAGCTGGGGGACAGACAACATTTAGGGCAGTCCATGCATTTCTGTACGCATCCATACGGTGAAAGCAGACAAACAGGAGGCCTGGAAATGTTCAGCTGCCCACCACCACTATCTGACATTCTCCAGCATCGAGCACAGTGAATCTGCAACCGCTGTACCCTGCAAGGTGTTCCAGCCTCACACATACTAACTGCAGTCTGCTAGCTAGTCCATAGTGCATATTACTGGAAGAAATGTGTGCACCCAAAACCGGGATGTTAGCACACCCACCAAGCAGATAGGTTAGTGATTGGGCCCCAAAAAAGGCAGCCCATAGATGCTGACATGGCCTTATATTGGAGACAGCATCAAACCTGAATGATTTGTGGCCCTCCAGGGCTGCATTTGGGGGAATGTGCTCTAGGTAATGTCCATGTTTCTGGTGTCTGTGCTCTGTAGGGTAAAATATAGGTGTTTGAACCATGCTTATGTTCTCTGCAATAAAGTTTGTCTGTACTTTCACGGTTTAGTAGTGATTAAAATATGGGGACTGGATTGGCAGGAGTCCCAGCTGGGACTTGAACTGGTGACCTTCTGCTCCTGAACACACTGGATGTGTTCACTGCACCACACTGTGGCCACAGAGACAGTGCAGTCCCTGGAGATAGGAAACCTGGGCAATGGGGTGGGACACCCTGCTCTGGACATTTTCTCTGTGGGTTCATTCACCTTGTATGGGGACGGAGCGTAGACCCTTCCAAAATTCTTTTCTTTTTTTTGGAGGTTTTTTGGGAGTGTTTTTTGATGTTGCCCATTGATATCACTATTGGCCAGCTTGGTTATGTTTTTTTTCCATTTTTTTGAGGTCATTTTCACTGTTTCTTTGCCCTTTTGTTCCGTGCACATGTATCACACTTATCACTTTTTGTAGGTTTCCCTGGTTTTGCTGTACATTGCAGACGGAAATGGTTTCTTTTCCCTTTAAATCGGCTGTAACGCGAGGGTTTCTCTGGCGATATTTTTTTGCCTCGGATTTCACAGCGTTAGTGTGCGGGGAGCCTCTCCCCTCCCACTCTCCACCTATTGACCCCTTCTCTCTGCCCCTGGGGAGCCTTCATCTGCCCTCCGGGAGCCTTTGCCCACCTTCATCGCTCGTTTTCGCCGCGGCACGCATTATCGCACGATAACGTACCTGTGTGCCGCAAGATGCGACATTATCGTGCGATAAGGTACCCTATTGCGCGATAACGTCGCAGAGCGCACTTTAAGACGGTTTAGTAAACATACCCCTTAATATAAATTTATCAATCCCAAGCCTCTTCTTCAGTCCAATTCTCTGGTCATCCAATCAAAGAAGTTAATCAGATTTGTCTGACAAGACCTACCTCTAGTAAACTCACGCTGCCTTGGATCCTATAGTCTTTCGGATTCCAGAAAGCACACTAGCCTCTGCATCACAGAGATCAGAGTAACCAGCCTGCAGTTCCCAGCCTCTTACTTCCACTATTTGGACAGGAATCACATTCACCCGTTTCCAGTCCACCAGGATTACTCCCCACTCTAAAGAAATATTGAAAAGATTAGCTAGCAAAGCTGTCTGTATTTCCCTATGTTTTTCAATACTGTTGCTGTTGCTCAGAGCAGTGTGGGATATTGGAGCGGAATCCTGCTTCATACCTCACTTACCAAAAGGGTCACAGCTCCTCCCTCTTTTCGTCAGAGGATAAACTGGTCACATTGAGTGGGATGCGGACACAGGTATGCCTTAAGGGGCGTGAACTAAGGGGCAGGTTTGGCTCCTTGTGAGCCCCTTAGGAGCACCAAGGGGCACCTGTGGAGGATAGTTTGGATTGATGGGGAAGCGGAAGGCCAGAGATATGGTACCAGCTATAGGGAAAACTGCAAGGACCAATGGATTTACACCTGGTGAGTGTCCTCCCCACCTGTTGAGAAAGCACTTCTGCCTATCAGAACAGACTCCTCTATAGATGGGTCCTTGAGTTTTGGGTTTCGTACCCCTCCCCCTCAACCTACTAAAAAATAGGAGTTTTCTATTGGAGGCCTGTGTTTTGGATAGGCAGGTACTCCTGCAGCCTCTACCCCTCTAGATCCTATAGCAGACCTTTAACACCCAAATGTTTTGAACTCTGTGGTCCCCTTCCTGATGCCAGTTACTATGCTGGTAGGTTCTGTGGATGTGGGTTCCACAGGTGCTGTTTCCTCTGATGTTTCCTTAAAGGATGTTTGGCTAGCTGTAGGAAGGATGGAGGGGATACTTAAGGGCACTCTTACTCAACTTTGTAATTTCTCTCAAACTACTGCACTATGTTTGGAAGATCAGGCAGCACAGCTCTCTGGCCTGGAGAGTAGGATCTCTAGGCTTGAGAACAGCGTTAGCGGGGTGCAGAATTTGGGGAATTAATTTGTTAAGGATAGTTTGATGCTTTATAATAGGATGGAATATCTTGAAAATATTACCAGAGTTAAAAACGTCTGCGAGAGATACTGGCCACAGTGTCGAAACCATTATGCTTTCCTTCCTTAATGACCTCCACAGAGTTCACGAATGTGGTGATATTATCCTGGCAGTCTCCCTTAATCTATCTGCGGCCTTCAACCTAGTCGATCACTCCCTTCTCCTTTCTCGACTAAGTGACTCTGGGCTCTGTGGGACAGTCTATCGGTGGTTTCACTCCTCCTTTCTGTCCTCATGTTCTTTTTCTGTATGCTCAGGCAAGGTCTCCTCCGACCCGGTCCCTCTTCACTATAGTGTCTCTCAGGGCTCTGTCCTGACCCCTCTTCTATTCAATATCTTTCTAGCACTTCTTGCACTACTCATCCAACAGTCTGGTCTATCAGCATACTACTACGCTGATGACATCATTTTACCCCATCATACCCATCTGCACCAGCCTGATCTCTCTGCACTTAATGACTGCCTAGCCCACATCTCCTCTTGGTTCACTTCTAACTGCTTGCACCTTATCTATCCAAGTCACTCACAATCTGGTTTACATTCGGTAGCCCCTGTCTATCAGCTGCTCCGGTCTTCGCTAATGTTTATGTTTATGTTTATTCACTTGATATACCGCTATTCAATAATAATATAGCGGTTTATAAAATAAAATATACAAAGAGGGCCTATGGCCGGAAAAGGAAAGGAAGTTACAATAAATGATAGGAAAGCAAGCAAGACATTTAAACATACAAGACCAATGAGAAAAGGAGTGAGAGAGAGGTGGGAAAGGGTAGTTTCATACAAAAGGGGAAGGGAGGTCAAAAGCGGTGGAGAAAAGGTGAGTTTTCAGGTTTTTCTTGAAGGTGGTATATTGCTGTTCAAGTCTGAGGGAGTTGGGTAAGGAGTTCCAAAGTGCAGGACCGATAAAGAAGAAAGCAGAAGAGCGGGTTGATTGTAGGTGAGCGCAGGAGGGAGAAGGAAGACAAAGGCGATTGATGTGCAGTGACTGGAGTGAGCTACTGGGAATATGAAACTGAATAAGGTCTGCCAGGTACTGAGGTGTATGATTGTGGAGGAGTTGATGGACCAATGTGAGGATTTTGTAGCGAATACGGAAATCAACGGGGAGCCAGTGGAGGTGGAGAAAAAAAGGTGTGATGTGATCGCGGTGTGAGGAGTAAGAGATAAGGTGGGCAGTTGTGTTCTGAATGCGTTGTAGGTGATGTAATTGTGAATGCGGAAGGCCAACTAGAACATAATTGCAGAAATTGATGTGTGACATAACCAGGGAGAGGAGGAGAGTAGTAAGGGCCTGTAGGGTGAGAAACAGGCGGATAGTGCGGATCTGGCGCAGGAAGAAAAAGGAAGTCTTAGTGACATGAGAAATGTGGGCCCGGAAAGAAAGATCCGAATCAAAAAGAACACCTAGATAAAAGAAACAGGAAACCAGGGGAATATGTGAGTCAGAGAAAGAAGGGGCAACCAGAGGGAGAGGACTGCCATAGGTGAACGAGATAGCAAGTGTTTTAGTCAAATTCAAGTGCAGACAATTAGTGATGAGCCAACCAGCAACAGCAGAAAGACAGGAATTGAGGGGGGAAAGATCAGGGTAGAGTGGGGAAGTGTGGTGAAGAAGAACCAGATCATCAGCATAGTAGAAGGCAGAGATCTCAAACTGTTGAACAAGAAGAGCAAGAGGTGCCAGGAAGATGTTAAAGAGAAGAGGTGCTAGGATGGAACCTTGAGGGACACCACAAAGAGGAAAGGGCTCAGAAGATATTGCTGGGGCAGACGAAGAGACAACAGTACAAGACCAAGAGGAAAGATATGAGTGGAACCAGTGATGAACCGTGCTACAGAGGCCAGCCTCACGTAGGCGAGAGAGAAGAAAGCATTGGTCCACTAAGTCGAAAGATGCAGAGAGATCTAGAGATACCACTTCCGAGAAATCACCACAGTTGTGAGCTATGTGAAGTTCATTGAGAAATGCAAGAAGAACAGCTGTTTATCCTTATCAGGCATACATTAAGGACCTGAGATTAATTAAGCTTCAGGTAAACAAAGTACATTAAACATATTAGGTATAGTTTTATTAGTATAAGTATCTCTAGCAACCCTTAGTAAGTAAATAACTTAAATACCTAAAAACAACCTTAAAACTAAGATGCAGACAGCAGTCCAGCAGCGAGATGGGGGTTCTCCAGTCTTTTGCATCGAGTGTCACATGTATGATTTTCTCCCAGTTGATGAGGGATTTTACGTGTACACTACTAAGTGCAAGGAGCTTTTTGCTCTCAGGGAATAAGTCCGATCTCGAGGCTAGAGTAGCAGACTTGGAGGACATAAGGAAATAAGGGGAAATAAAATTTCTAGATGAAATAAATGTCTGCTTCCCTGCAGCAGCTGGTTCATGAACCAACCAGAGGGGAAGCCATTTTGGACCTAGTCCTTAGTGGAACAGAAGATCTGGTTCAAGAGATAAGGGTGTTGGTGCCACTTGGCAATAGTGATCATAACATGATCGCATTTGATTTATTTAATGGAGCAGGGATGGTAAGGAAATCCACAATACTACCTTTTAACTTTCAAAAGGGAGACTATGATAAAATGAGGAAAATAGTTAAGAAAAAACTAAAAGGAGCAGTTGCAAAGGTTAAAGATTTACATCAAGCTTGGGTATTGTTTAAAAATTCTATCTTGGAAACCCAGACCAGCTGTATTCCACGCCTTAAGAAAAGTGGAAGGAAGTCCAAAAAACTGTCAGCATGGTTTAAAAGTGGGATCAGAGAGGCTGTTGTTGCCAAAAAAGCATATTTCAAGAAATGGAAAAAGGAGTCAAATGACGAAAACTGGAAACAACACAAATTAAGGCAGGCAAAGAGAGAATTTGAGAAGAAGCTTGTTGTGGAAGCAAAAACTCATAATAAAGACTTTTTCAAGTACATTCGTAGCAAAAAACCTGTGAGAGCATCAGTTGAACCATTAGATGATAGAGGGGTAAAAAGGGCACTAAGAGGGGACATGGCCATAGTGGAGAGACTGAATGAATTTATTGCTTTAGTCTTTACTGAGGAAGATGTAGGGATGTTACTCATGACTAAAATGGAAGAATTGAAAGAAATATCAATACACCGGGAAGATGTATTACAACTATTTGATAAACTGAAGAGTAGCAAATCACCTGGACTGGATGGTATACATCCAAGGGTGTTGAAAGAATTGAAATATGAGATTGCAGACCTGCTATTAGTAATCTGTGAACTATCATTAAAATCATCTGTATTACAGGAAGATTGGAGGATGGCCAATGTAACACCAATTTTTAAAAAGGGTTCCAGGGGTGATCCGGGAAACTACAGACCAGTGAGCCCGACATCAGTGCTGGGAAAAATGGTAGAAACCATCATAAAGAACACAATTACTGAATATGTAGATAGTCATAGGTTAATGGGAGACAGCCAACATGGCTTTAGCCAAGGAAGGTCTTTTCTTATTAATCTGTTATGAAAGTGTGAATAAACAGGTAGGCAAGGTGAGTCAGTTGATATAGTGTATTGGGACATTCAGAAAGCCTTTGACAAGGTCCCTCATGAGAGACATTTGGCAAAATTAAAAAGTCATGGGATAGGAGGCAGTGAACTATTGTGGATCAGGAACTGGTTAAAAGATAGAAAGCAGAAGTAGGGCTAAATGGCCAATTTTCCCAATGCAGAAAGGTGAATAGTGGAGTACCCCAGGGATCTGTGCTGGGTCTGCTGCTTTTTAACATATTCATAAATGACCTGGAAATGGAAATAACAAGTGACGTTATCAAATTTGCAGATGACACAAAACTATTCAAAGTTGTTAAAACCTATGAGGATTGTGGAAAATTGCAAGAGGATCTTGATAAATTGGAAGACTGGGCATCAAAATGGCAGATGAAATTTAATGTGGACAAGTGCAAAGTTATGCACCTAGGGAAGAACAACCCAAACTATGGTTACATGATGCAAAGTTCCACATTAGGAACCACCACCCAGGAAAAAGATTTAGGCATCATCGTGGATAACATGTTAAAACGCTCCGCCCAGTGTGCAGCAGCAGCCAAGAGAGCAAATAGAAAAGCTAGGTATCATAAAGAAAGGAATGGAAAATAAAACAAAGGATATTATAATGCCTCTGTATCATTCCATGGTGCGACTGCACCCTGAATATTGTGTGCAGTTCTGCTCGCCGTATCTTAAAAAGGATATAGCGTTATTAGAAAAGGTACAGAGAAGAACCACAAAAATGGTAAAGGGGATGGAAGGATACCCCTATGAAGAGAGGCTAAAAAGGTTAGTGCTCTTCAACCTGGAAAAGAGACGGCTGAGAGGAGTTATGATAGAGGTCTATAAATTAATGAATGGAGTGGAATGGGTAAACGTAGATCGATTGTTTACGTCATCGGAATGTAGAAAGACTAGGGGACATACAATGAAGCTACAGGGTAACCTATTTAAGACTAATAAGAGAAAATATTTTTTCACTCAACGTGCAATCAAACTCTGGAATTTGTTACCGGAGGATGTTGTAAAAGCTGTTAGTGTAGCTGGGTTTAAAAACGATTTGGACAAGTTCCTGGAGGAAAGGTCCATAAACCATTATTAAAAGGACCCAGGATATCACTGTTTGACCCAATACAAGCATTGTGGAACCTGTGTCTTTTGGGGAAACTGCTAGGTACTTAGGACCTAGATTGGCCACTGTTGGAAACAGGATACTGGGCTTAATGGACCTTGGTCTGACCCAGTATGGCATATCTTATATTCTTATGTTCTTATAGGTGCCCCAGGTGTGGGACAGTGGTGCAGCTGGAACTGGAGGTAGGGCTCTGGTCCTTCAAGGCAGAGACCACTACATTCTGGGTTGAGAGTGGAGAGTGGAGTGGTAGGTTTGGCTTATAGGGGCAAATATGAGCCCCAACGTTGATAACATGACTGGACAGCAATGGTGCTTGGTGAGAGCGAGGAGTCTGAGCTGCCACGAGTCGCTATCAATGGAGGCCCAGTTGATCAGTTCTACAGAGCAGAGGTCCATGGAGTGATTTCCGGTGATGTCACTCTGGTTGTCATTTGCATCCTAGCAACTCAGCCATGTCAGTTGCAAGCTGGGAGGAGGTCAGCCTGGGAGGTCGACAGCTTCCAGGCATAGTAGCTTTTTGACAGGAAGTCTTGGGAGTTTTATTTGAACCAGGCAGCCAATCTGGGTGGGCGGCCTTGTGCCTCTGCTTTGTTGCCTGCAGCAGGCCATATGCTTCGGCACACATGACCTGCTGTATATGATCCCCGTGCGATGCAACTTACTGTTGGAGAAGCACATGGCCTGCCACAGCCAACAAAGCAGCAGCACAAAGCTGCTGCTTTTAAAACACTGTCACTGCTGTTGCCTGTCTCCCCCCTAAGATGGAATCGGCGGTGTGGTGCAGCATGGCGGGGACGTCTTGGCATGGGGGGGGAGTGGCACGGCCAAAATTTCTGCCTGGAGCAGCAGAAACCCTTGGGCCAGCCCTGGAGCCAGGTCTGCACTGTGCATTCCCCTGGAGGGCTCTGAGGACAGTGGCCTTGGAACTTTCAGTTCAGCTGGTGCTGGGTGTTACATACTGGCGCACAGAGGCCATGATATGTATTTTGTTGTGGTTTGGGCCATCAGAGAGCTGAGTGCAGGGAAGTTCAACCTAATTTTCCTCATGGCTTAATAGTTTGCTTCAAGCAAAAACCTTATGTTTGTCTGTCTTTGGTTGCAGTCGATAATCTTTTCTTAGGATGAGGCAAGCAGACTGATTCTTTGTCTCAGGAGACTGGTGGTCAGTCATTTTGAGATGAATTCTATCACTGCAGTTTGGTCAGATCCCAGCTCAGCACCTCTCACAAGTTTAGAAATAATTGTGTAAGGTGCTAGTTGTCTATCCTAACGGTCTTGATTCAAGGCCTACCTTCTGTCAGTGGTAAAAAAATAAAACAAAAAAAATTACAGGGTTTATTGGGCTGAAACCTTTAGTAATCTTTTTGGCATTAAACTATGATTAACTAGCTGTTAAGATTTCTTTTCAAGGTTGCCCACCTGAATTGATGTGGAGGGCTCCTGATTTCATGAGTATTATGTCGTGGACCTGTTTGGACATGTTTTTGATAACGTTCCAGGACCTTGAAGCGCTCCTTTTTAGTCTCTAGGTGGCTTGATGCTTCCTTGAGTTCCATGTCTATCCCTTCCATTTATCTTTGGTGACTAATGGACATCTCTAGTCTCAGTTATGTATAACGTGAATGCCTGCCATTCCGTCATGTGTCCTTTAAGGAGACGGGACAGTTGTTATACGGGCATCTCCTCTTACTGTGGTCTATGGAGGTTGTCCAGGATGACCAGTTGTCAAGGCATTGAGGACCAGTTCCTTCTGACATGGATTATGGTTACTACCACAAGAGTGTGTTGCTTAGCTAGCAAAACCTGACTCAAGGTTATAAGAAACGTATGTTCTACGTATTTCATGTCTAAGTGGTATTGTAATGCTCTGCCTCAAAAGATGATCTATAGGCTGTACTGTTCTGCTTCCCTCCCTGTGGTACGGTCCCATGCATCTGGATTGGACTGGAGAGATGAAGAGGAAGGTGAAATTAGACATTACCTGCTAACTTTTTTTCCTTGAGTCCCTCCAGTCCAGGACCTGCCCTATATTTGTTTGGTTTGTTCCCGGCCTTCAGTGACAAAAAGCGTGCCAAGGCTGTGGAGCCAAGTGATAATTTGAGTAGCCATTTCAATTAATTTGGGTTCTCACTAGGTTGGAAGGCTGGGCCAGTACATTTTGTTGGAATTACAGTCTGGAGAGCGTTGGTTATCTCCAGTTCGTTGCACACTTTGAAGTGGGAAAGCTTCTTCAGTAAGTATGCTGTGGTATGTTGGTATGTATTATATGAGCATTTAATCTGGTTGTGGAGTCTGCATTGTTGTAGAAATACTGGAGAGAGCAGGGTTGCATAGGACCCTTTATACCATGACATCATCAAACCAGTGGTTCTTGGTCTCCATCTGCTGGTAGACGAGCAAAATCCATGAGTCTGGACTGGACTGGAGGGACTCAAGGAAAAAAAAAACTATCAGGTAACGTCTCATTTCACCATTTCAGAGGTGCTACAGCAACTAATACCAGTCTTTGAGAGGCTTTGCATTTCTAGGATGCAAATGATGAGGAAGGGCTTAGATTCAATGCTATATGGCATGCTGTACCATGGGAGGGAAGTACACTATGGGGTATATTTACTAAACTGCAGTAATGTCACTCGCATTAGGTTCCGCGGTAAAGGTACAGATGCCCATATAAAGGCATGGGTGGTGCCTCGTTACAGCAAGCCGTATCAGCTAACGCACGTTACAAGGCGCCTTAGACTAACGAGGGTTACAAGGCACCTTATTAGGCACCCTATAGGGCTCCTTAGGCTAAGCACCGTATTAGGCACACCTGGACAAGGCACTGTAGAAGGCACCCTGGGCTATGGAACCATAGGTTAAGGTGGCCCAACAAGGTTACGGTGCCCTAGGTTTGTGTGCCCTAAGGGCTGCAAGGTGCTTCAGGATGACATGCATGACCTGTGAGGCACAGAGACAGATGTAGCCTTAACACGAGATAGAGCACTGAGGAAAGGCAATAAACAGGTGAGTGAAGGAGGGAGAGCTGGGAGCTGCTGGACCTGCCATATGTGCAGGCATCCCATGTGGCTGCCAGTACTGTTGACAAACATGGTGGAGGCATCTGTACCACAGCACAGGTAAATGTAAAGTACTGGAAAGACAGTTGGTGGCAGACGATGGGAATACGTGTCCCCCAGTGGAGGCGGAGGTGGCAGAATAGTTACAATGATGGGTGGGCAGAGGAGTGGTGGTGTCATGCAGATCAGGCACAGGCGAGGCAAGCATGATGAGGCGCAATGCAGGAAAGGGTAGCAGTGCAGGGCATGGGGTGGCAGCCTGCACAGGCAGACATGACTCTACACAGCTGACAGACGCAGATAGATGGACCAAAGGAATGTTGGCAATTGTGGCGAGGGTATTATGGGCTGGCAGCACAGATCTGCAAAAATATGACTGTTACAGGCATGCAAACTATTTGAGTAGGACAGGCATGAAAGGAGGGAACAATGAGGAATTGGACCCGTGAATACTGCTGAGAATGGCATTTGTGATAAGGAAGCTTATCATAGCTCAGGAAGGAGCTATAGGAAAGGTGAAGTGACTCTGAACAAGCAACCTGTCAGTTCTGGTAGAAATAAGAAAACAGAATTTTCCCATAAAAGACTACCAGTCCCAGAATGCACCAGGTTTCTTACAGCCATTAGAGGAGCTGAAGTGGGGAAACGTGTGTTCAATCAGGAGGGCTATGAGGTAATCCCTAAGCACTCATCTCAAAGGGCAGGGCCTGATTCAGCACAGCTGCGCTGTATTAGGGAGGAGCACTCATCCAAGCAGAATAAGAGTAGAGTTTATTCTACAGATGACCATCTTCATGATCACCTTGGATATCCAGAGAATTATCCTCAGTTTCATCTGAAGGATTATCAGAAGCAGAAGCCAAACCGGACGGACAGAGAGGGAAAGAGACCCTCTGGAAGAAAGAGGAGAAAAGCCTTTGAGAGGTCTAGAAGAGTCCAAAGCAGTACGTATACTGGGAGGTATTCCAAGGGCCAGCATACACCATTGGACTGGGGAAAGCCAGAGGAATGGTGCTGCAGAGCTAGGAATCACCAGAGGCTACCTGTGAGGGAAACGGCTGCACGTGGAAGGGACCCTAAGACCTGTGCCAGAAGGTATGTGAAGAGAGATCCAGTGTCCAGGGATCTGGATTGGAAGGCTGGACATAAGAAATGGACTACATACTGGCTAGGCTATATAGAGAGGAACTCTAGCAGCAATGGAAGCTCAGGTATGAACACTGATCTATGCCCTAGCTATAACCTTGAAAGACAGCAGGGAAACAAGTATTCTCCTGAAAATGCTCCATTGAGAGATTCATCTGTGCCAATCCATGATATTGAACCTATGCTTGTTGAACAAGGGGGAATAATAGCAGATGAGGATCCTGTTTATATGGACTGCTCTCTATCTAAACTCCGTTGGTAACTTTCTGTTATAAAGTACAGCAACCATCACAAAGAAATACAAATTTGTTCTTTAATCTACTCAGAAAAGCTCCTGAAGCAGGATTTGACCCACACAGTGGAAGGCAAGCCAGCTAAGGGGTTTCAGCTGGTAACTGCTAGCAATTAAGCCTTACCTAATTGCTTGTGAGCTAGGAGAGAATCACTTCTGTATCTATGTGGGAAGTAATCAGAAGTTAACCTGAAAAGAACAGTTTGTTTCTTGCTTTGTGGCTTTTCATTTGTTGTTTTCCTGATTTTGACTTTGTTTTTCCAAGTTAACACTGAAAGCAAGTAACCTAATTTATGTGCTACCAAGCATATCTGTGTTGGGAGAAATAACCCCATAAATAAATATCTTATTGGCTTTACCCAAGAGCACAACTAAATTATTGTCAGCAGCTGTGTCTGGTGTGAATGAACTACATTGCCCACAATACCTTGCAAATCAAATAGAAATATGCACTTGCCAAGAGTGTGAAGATTCTCACCCAGGCAGCCGTCTGACAAATGGCGTAGTTTTTCGGATTGCTTTTGCACAAAAGGGGATTTACTTGCTGAGGATTACAACTAAAGTTCAAGTTTAAAGCTGGAAAAAAGATTTTCCCTCAACTGCACTTTGGAGGAGAAGTGGTTGTTCCAGGAAGCTGTCCCAGAAGGAAAAGACCCTGTGCAGAGCTGGATTCATCACTGAGACAAGGTAATAAGTACCTGGGCATGTCTAGTGGTGGATGGGAGTAAGCACAGGGGCAATTGAAAAAAAAAGAGAAGTAGAAAAAAAACACACCTGTTTGGAAGGTGGTGCACTGTGTTTTTTTCTTTGTATTTTCTTACAGGGTTCAAGATGGATTCAAAGGAACTAGCTCAGTGGATGGCAGCCCAATTTAGCAGGCAGCAGGAGCTAGCACAGCAGGCTCAGGACACTGCTATGAGAGACTTAATGGACCAGCAGAGGCCAGTGCTTGATCTGGTGCAAGCCCTAGTTGAGCTGAAGAACCAAAGTGGAACAGATGCAAGACCAGCAGTAAATACTGGTACACCACATGTGGACAGTGTGGGACTCAATCAAGGGATTGGGGCATTTAGTTTTGGGAAGCTAACTCCAGATGATAATGTTGATGATTTTCTAGAGTCTTTTGAAAGAGTGGCACAAGCATTAGCATGGCCAGAGACCCAGTGGGCAGTAAGGCTGGCAGCCTCATTAACTGGAGAGGCGCTTGCAGCGTATAGAGCAATGCCAGCAGCCCAGGCTTTGATTTATAAGGATGTAAAGGCTGCTATTAGAGATCGCCTAGGGTTGTCTATTTCAGAGTATAGGCGAATGTTTAGAGCTACTACATTGAGAGTGGGTGAAACACCCAGGGCTCTGAGTCAGAGAATCAGAGGATTAGCTGTAAAATGGTTGGAGCCTGAGCAAAAGACGGTAGAAATGTTATTAGATATTATAATGTTTGAACAATTGATGTCTGCTGTGCCTAAAGATTTGCACACTTTCCTTATACAGCAAAATTGCCAAAATCTTGGAGAGGCAACCATGCTAGCAGAGAGATTCTTGGAAGCCACGCAGGCTTGCCATAGAATGGGTGGCCCTCTGAAGATTGGTGCTGAGGCAAGATGTGCTGTATCAGAAAAGAAAATAATTAAAAATGTTTCTGAAAATGAATGTACTGTATCAAACCAGATGACACAGTGGAATAGAAAGAAATGTTTCAAGTGTGGAAAATGGGGACATTTAAAAAAGGGATGCCAGACACACACTAGTTTAGTGGGTGTGGATTTAAAACAGCCCAAAGAAGGATTTCTTTTGATGGTTGATGTGCAAGGAATTACCACAAATGCTTTGTTAGACTCTGGGGCAGACCAGAGTATGATGTCAAAAAGGCTTTGGAAGAGAATAGAGGCCCAAGAAGGATTTGTGCCTAGAACCCCTGAAAGCCAAGTTCACATCAGATGCATTCATGGTGCTGCAACATCATATCCCACCTATAGGCTAAAGGTTAAGTGCCTGGGGGAACAAGAGGAAATCCTGTTAGCAGTGGTGCCTAGGCTACCCTTTGATTTGGTTCTAGGAAGAGACTGGCCAAGATTTAAGCAGGGTCTAGTGGAAGGACTAGGAAAGAAGGAGGGAGAAGGTTTAATGGTAATAGCTCCCGGGCCTTTATTTGGAAGTCCTCAGACCCCAGCTAAAAAGATGGTTAAGCGTCCAGAAGACCAAGCTACCCCAAAGCAGACATTCGTCCTAAAGTACCATAGGGTCACAGAGAAGGCCCAAGCTCCTAAGCGGGCAACCCCTCAAGCTGCTGGGTTTGACCTGTGCAGCATAGAAAATGTGACTGTACCTAGCCAAGGGAGAGCCCTGGTGGACACTTGTCTCCAAGTGGAAATACCTATTGGATGCTATGGGAGAGTAGCCCCAAGGTCCGGATTAGCCCTTAAATATTTCATCGATGTGGGTGCGGGAGTAATTGATCCCGATTACAGTGGCAATATTAAAGTTCTGTTGTTTAATTTTGGACAGAATGATTATCACGTGAAGACAGGAGACAGAATTGCCCAATTGATCTGTGAGAGGCTGGGTTTTCCACCTGTGGAGGAGGTCACATCCCTGGAGAATTCTGAACGTGGAACCAAAGGCTTTGGTTCTTCTGATGTCAAAGGGGTTAAAAGCCTAGCTGCCGAGACTTCCGGTTTAGCCACGGAGGGGGAACGACGTGAGTAAGCGAGCTCCGTCCCCGCACCCAGAACGGAGGGGTATTAACGGCTCCCCGCAGCCCCCCTTTGCAGGAAGAATGCCCAAGGTGGTGAGAGTGAAGCCGGGCTCCACTATTAAAGAGCTTTATGCGGCGAAAACTGGGAGCGGGAAAGCAGTGGTGACGAGCCCGGGCGCGAAATCGGCCCCGGCCTCTCCGAGCAGCATGAACGCGGCAGCTGGAGGGGAGAGTGCTGACTTGCCTCGGGTGGACGCGGCAGCGATCCTTCGCGAAATCCGCGAATCCAAAGATGAAATTGTGGATCGAGTCTGCGGCCGGCTGGAGGAAAAGTTTACTGCACTTGGGCAGCGGCTGGAGGAGGTTGAAAACCGCGTGAGTCAGGCCGAGGATGCCCAGGCCTCCACAGACCGCGTGGTGAGGTCCCTGCAACAACAAGTTAGCTGGCTGCATGCAAAAACAGAGGATATGGAAAATAGAGACCGGCGCTCTAATCTGAGAGTCTTTGGGGTACCAGAGGGCGCAGAAGGGGACAATGCTATTGCATTTGTGCAGGATATGTTGCTTACTTGTTTTCCGGATCCCCCCTCGATGCCACAGTATGAGATTGAACGAGCACACAGGGAGCTGCGGCCTCGACCGGCGAATGATGACAAGCCACGTGCTCTCCTGGTGAAACTGCTGCGGTTCCAGGATCGGGAACATGTGATCCGGGCAGCTCGGAAGTCCAAGAGTGTGCAATACAAATCTTGGAATGTGTATGTCTTCCCGGATCTTGCCTCGGAGACGGTGAAACGACGCAAGGACTTGTTGCGATTGCGAGATCAGATGGCGCAGCGGGGAGTGCACATCGCGATATGGTACCCGGCACGTATAACGATGCTGGTTAATGGAGTGCGCAGATTTTTTGCATCTAAGGAGTTATTGGAGAAATACCTACAGAGTCGGAAGAGCCCGCCACGCGCCCCTGGGGGAAGTGCTCAGGGAGCGGAGCAGGCGACCAGGAGTGGCGGAGCCGATGACCGGAGGAGCTCGGGGGAGTGAGGCCTTTCATACAAGGACGCTGGATGGACTTTTAGGAGGGATAACTGTTGGATATGCTGTGTTGGGGAGGGGGTGGAGGGTGGTGGGGAGGGGGAAAAGGATTGTGGTAGTCGGGTGCGGGGAGCGGGAGGGGAGTGTATTGTGATGGATGGAGGGTGGCTAATGGAGGTCGGTAATATACAAAATTGTGAGGGGCGAGGGAGAGGTGATTGGTGTGAAGGAGAGTGTGTGATGGGCTGCGTGTGTGCTGGGGGGGTGCTGCAGGACATATGGGTACGATACCAGGGGAATGGGGGGTCATAAGATTGCCTCCTTCAATGTGAGGGGAATACACAGCCCTATTAAACGTAAAAGGATCCTCACGCTGCTGGCGAACCACCGGGTAGATGTGGCCCTGCTGCAGGAGACCCACCTGGTGGAGACGGAGCAGGTTAAGCTGCAGGCCCAGGGGTTTGAGCAATTGTATGGTGCGCCTTATACCTCGAAGAAAAGAGGGGTAGTGATTTTGGTGCATAAACGGCTGAAATTTGTGCCCTATGCCTCTGGGGGGGATAAGATGGGTAGGGTGGTATGGGTAGTGGGGAGAGTGGATCAGCAAGAAGTGTCCTTCTTGAACCTGTATGCTCCCAACGGGCCGAAAGGTACATTCTTCCGAAAGGCTCTGCGGGAATTTGAACAGCAGGCCCGGGGGGAGTGGGTGATAGGAGGGGACATGAACTGTGTGGTGGGGCCGGAAGATCGATCTAACTATCAGCGGGTGAAGCACCGGCGGGAGGGGCGGGAGTTGAGACAGTGCTTGGTGGATTGGGGACTGGTTGATATATGGCGCTGGGAGAACCCGGGGATCCGGGGTTACACTTGCTTTACCTCACGCTTGGGGTGCTACTCCCGAATAGATATGTTTTTGGGGCGCAGGGGACAGTTGGGGGCTCTGGGTAATGTGCAATTACACCCGGTTCTTCTATCGGACCATGGCTTGGTCACGGGGGAGTGGACCCCGGGAGGGGGAGGGGGGGGAACCCTTTGGGAGGTTGGAGGGGGAATATCTCCCTGATTCAGTCGGAGGAGGGGCAAGCGGGCCTGAAGAAGGCCTGGCGGGAATTTTTGACTTGGAATGATAACGGGGAGGTTTCGGATGCCTTGCTGTGGGACAGTGGGAAGGCGTATCTGCGGGGAATGCTGATGCAGCTGGGGAGTCGGCGAAAACGGGAGAGGGAGGCGCAGCGACAGGAGTGGCTGCGGGAATTGGCGTTGGCTCAAGGGGAGCACAGTGCGACGGGGTCCCGGGTGGCGGGGGAGAGGGCTGCCCAGTTGCGTGCGCGGGTGAACAGATTAGACGTGGAGGGCTTAGAACGGATGATGAGGGCGACCAAAAGGAATTTTATGGAAGGGGGAAACAGGGCAGGAAAGCTTCTCGCGAGGCAGCTCCGACGTAAGCGGGAGAGCCGGGTGGTGGCGGTAGTTCGGGATGAGAAAGGGGGCAGAGTGGCGGAGAGTAGGGAAATTTGTGGGGTTTTCCGTCGTTTCTATGAACAGCTGTACACGGGGCAAGCAGAGGCCACCCCGGAGCGGATTCGGGATTATTTGGTGGGGCTTCCGGTCCCGCGACTCAGCCTGGAGCAGGCCGAGTGGCTGGGGCGGCCGGTTGAGGTGGCGGAGGTACAGAGAGAGATCCGGCGACTTCCTAGGGGGAAGGCGGTCGGAGAGGATGGATACCCTGCGGAATTTTATCAGGTCCTGCGGGTGGAGATGGCGCCGTTTCTGGCACGATTGTTCACTGGATTGCTGCGGGGTGAGCGCCTACCGGGGTCAATGACACAGGCGAATGTGGTGGTCCTTCCCAAAGAGGGGCGAGACCCGGAACGCTGTGAGAATTATCGCCCCATTGCTCTGATCAACTGTGATGCCAAGCTATACGCGCGGGTACTGGCGGGGCGCCTGGAGGGGATTCTTCCGGACTTGATTCATCCCGACCAGACGGGGTTTATCAAGGGCCGGGTCATCGCTGATAACGTGCGGCGGGCAGTGGGGTTGCTCCACTACATACAGGAACGACGCCTCCCAGCAGTGTGTGTGGCCTTGGACGCCGAGAAGGCTTTTGATCGGGTGGAGTGGGAGTTTTTGTTTGCCATGATGGATAAGATGGGGCTGGGGGAGGGGTATGTGTGTGGGGTGCGGGCGCTGTATCGGCACCCGCAGGCCCGGATTCTGGTGAATGGACAGGGGTCGGACTGGTTTGCTCTCCATCGGGGGACGCGACAGGGGTGCCCTCTCTCCCCACTACTTTTTGCGATAGCCATTGAAGCGCTGGCTATCCGGATTCGAGCTCGGACGGAGATACAGCCCGTTTCGGTGGGGGCGGGGCAGCATAAGATTCTGCTGTACGCCGACGACACCTTGCTATTTATGGCGAACCCGGTGGGGTCTCTCCCGGCGCTGGTGGAGGAGTTGGAAATGTTCGCGGTGGTATCGGGTTTCAAGGTCAACATGGCTAAAACGGAGGCGTTGGCTCTTGGTGGTTTTCGGTGGGAGGACTGTCGGGAGTTTCCCTTTAAATGGGCGCCTGGGCATTTTAAATACTTGGGAATTCAGCTGCCGGCGGACCCCAGCCGCCTATTTGAACTTAATTATCAAACGCTGGGGGGTAAGATTAGTAGCCTGTTGGCGGGGTGGAAAGACCTGCAACTGAGTTGGGTAGGGAGGGTGGAGGCGTTCAAGATGAGCGTCCTCCCCAAGTTTCTCTATCTGTTTGTGCAGTTGCCAGTGTGGATCCCGGGGGGGATGCTCAAGAAGTGGGAGGGCATGATTCATAGATTTATTTGGAAGGGCCGAAAGGCTAAGATTCGGTCCAGCCAACTTCGCCTGGCCAAAGACTGTGGGGGTGTCCGACTGCCCTCGTTGCGGTGGTATCACCGGGCAGGCATTTTGAAGGCGTGGAGGGCTCACTACCGGAGGGGGGGAGAAGAAGCAGCGTGGGTGGGTCTGGAAACTACGGTGATGGAAGCACATTCACTGACCCAATGGTTAGGTGGTTCGGCGGGATTGATTGGGGGGGGTCGGGGGAGGGGGCATCCCTTCTTGGGGGCGATGTGGAAACTTTACCAGCAGGGGGAAGGGCAGAAGTGGTTCCCCAGCCCCATCTCGGCCTGGACCAGGGTAGGGGACCTTTTCTCCTTTGGAAGGGCAGCTTGGCTGCAGGATACGATCAGGGCCGGATTTACCTTGAGTGAGGCCCTACGCCAACAAAAATTGTGGGCCCCCAGCAGGGGCGGCCCAAGGGGGGTGCGGACCTCATTTGCATAAGGGGCCTCATTTGCATAAATATTTGCATAATGTTACCATATACTAACTTTTAGTAAACATGCCTCTTAATGAGTGTATGGATAAAGAAAGACTAAAAGATTTCTACATTACTATAATCCAGTGCCAACTGCCAGACACATTAGGAACTACTACAAACACTGCCCATAGTAAACCCGCCGTATCCTAACAGCACTACCAGGACTCACAAAGCACCATACTCTACCAATCAAAAGGCAACACTGCAAATATTAAACCAATACATTTCAGAGAACAACAATACATGACCTACTGGGGAAAGAGAACAAGTGGCAATGTCAAATAGGAATTATATAAACAGAACACCTCAGCTCAGTTACACATGCAGAACATAGACCATCACCAAACAAGTAATCACAATTTAGAAATAGGAAGACAATAATTAAACTGGGAATCCCAAAAGCCTAACTTGGAATGTACAACACTGTAGAAATAAAACAATACATTAATTTGCTCTTGTACTAAACAAAGCACAGATGTTAATGATGCACATTTACCAGAGCTGACATATTCCAATTAATAAATTCAAAATAAAGAGATATTTTTCTACCTTTTGTGCATTTTTTTCAGCTGCAATTGCTCCAGCCACTTTCTTCTGGTTCTTCTTCGTGTCTTCTGCTAACTCTCCATCGTCTGCTGTCCATTTGTCCTTTCTTCTCTCTTCTAGATTTTTTTCCATCTGCTTTAACATACTAATCTTTCTCCTTTTGCTCTTTCCTCATTCCTATTTCATCCACTCAAATTTTACCCCTCCATCCTCAATCCCCACTTACTCTCCCAATACCCGGCCAATTGTAGATTTTTTATCCCTCCCACACAAAATATTTTTCCCTTCTCCATTTTACTCTTCCAGCCCCATCCCATTCTAATCCTCCCCCAACATCAGCTCCCTTCTAGTTCCAGCCTCACCCAGCATCCATTCCCTTCTAGTCCCTGCATCAGCCCATTTCCAGTCCTAGCCATCCATCAGCCCATTTCCAGTCCTAGCCCCCCATCACCCCACTTACAGTCCTTAACCCCCCATCACCCCATTTTCAGTCCTTAACCCCCCATCACCCCATTTTCAGTTTAAGCCCCCCCTATAACCCATTACCAGTCCTAACCCCCCATCAGCCCACTTCCAGTCCTAACCCCATCAACCCATTTCCAGTCAGCCCCCCATAGCCCATTGCCAGTCCTACCACCCCCCCCATCAGCCCACAGCCCATTACCAGTCCTAACCCCATCATCCCACCTCCAGTTTTAACCCCCCAGCCCATTTCCAGTCCTAGCCCCCCATAGCCCATTACCAGACAACCCCCATCAGCCCACAGCCCATTACCAGTCTTAACCCCCCCAAAGCCCATTACCAGTTCTAACCCCCCCCCAACAGCCCATTACCAGTCCTAACCCCATCAGCCCACCTCCAGTCTTAACCCCCCAGCCCATTTCCAGTCCTAGCCCATCTCCATAGCCCATTTCCAGACATCCCCCCTCAGCCCACAGCCCATTACCAGTCTTTACCCCCCCAAAGCCCATTGCCAGTTCTAAGCCCCCCCCAACAGCCCACAGTCCATTACCAGTCCTAACCCCATCAGCCCACCTCTAGCCTTAACCCCCCCCAGCCCAGCCCAGCCCAGCCCATTTCCAGCCCCAGCCCCCCAATAGCCCATTACCAGCCCTACCCCCCCCAGTCCATTTCCAGCCCCAGCCCCAATAGCCCATTACCAGCCCTACCCCCCCAGTCCATTTCCAGCCCCCCCAATAGCCCATTACCAGTCCAGTCCTACCCCCCCCATAGCCCATTACCAGTCCTACCCCCCCCCCAGCGCCCATGACCCGCCCTCCCCCCCCCCCCCATAGCCCAGTACCCGTCCTCCCCCCCCCCCCGGCCGAAAGTAAAATTTAATTAAAAAAAAAAAACCTGGTGGCTGCCGCCGCGGGGCCCCCTCTGCTGCCGCGGGGGCCCCGTCTACAAGCTGGTCGGGTCGGGTCCGGTCGGGTCTCTCTCCCTCCCACGCTGCAGGCTGCGAGAGACGCATCGCGTCTCTCGCAGCCTTCAGCGAGGGAGGGAGGGAGAGAGACCCGACCGGACCCGACCCGACCAGCTTGTAGACGGGGCCCCCGCGGCAGCAGAGGGGGCCCCGCGGCGGCAGCCACCAGGTTTTTTTTTTAAATTAAATTTTACTTTAGGCCGGGGGGAGGGTAGGACTCCTACCCCCCCCCCCCCGCCATAAAGAAAAATTAAATTAAAAAAAAAAACCTGGTGGCTGCCGCCGCGGGGCCCCCTCTGCTGCCGCGGGGGCCCCGTCTACAAGCTGGTCTGGTCGGGTCGGGTCCGGTCGGGTCTCTCTCCCTCCCTCGCTGCAGGCTGCGAGAGACGCGAAGGGAGAGCGTCTCCTCGCGTCTGTGTTAAGCCCGCAGGGGCTGATGGGAAATCCCATCAGCCCCTGCGGGCTTAACACAGACGCGAGGAGACGCTCTATCTTCGCGTCTCTCGCAGCCGGGAGGGAGGGAGGGAGGGAGACGAGACGAGACCCGACCCGACCCGCCCAGCCCAGCCCCGCCCCGCCCTGTTTGTCGCCGGGGCCCCCGCGGCTGCCTTGGGGGCCCCGCGGCGGCAGCCACCAGGTTTTTTTTTTAATCGATTTGAAAAAAAAAACCTGGTTCTATTTTTTGGGGGCCCCTGCCGGTTGTGGGCCCTACGCCATGGCGTACATGGCGTATACGTAAATCCGGCCCTGGATACGATTGTCAAGTTGGGGGACTGTCTGGTGCAAGGGGAGGTAGGGTCCCACAGGGAGTTGGAACGTAAGGCGCGGAGTCCCATTCCCTTTTATCAATACTTTCAGGTTAGGCACTTTCTGCAGACGGGTGCGAATCTCCGTTGGATTCGGCGCCCGAGTACCGCCATGGAAGACACGCTGTTCCGCGGGAATAAGGACCAAGGCATGGTCGCTAAGATCTATAAGGTGTTGTTGGAAGAGGCGGCGGAGGTGGAGGAGGGAGCCGTGGGGGGGCACCGTAGGAGGTGGCATCGGTGGGTGGGGGAGGAATGGGATGAAGCACAGTGGCAGAGGATTTATAGGTCGATTTATAAGACCACGGGAATTGCTTCGTGGCGGCAAACCCAATTGCAAATACTACATGGGGCATATATTACTCCGAGCCGACTGACTTGGCGGAGAGGGTTGAGCTTGGGGTTGTGTTGGCGGGGATGTGGTGAGCGGGGAGACTTCCTACACATGTGGTGGGGCTGCCGGGTTATTCAAGAATTCTGGCAGGTGGTGAGGGGGGGGTTGCTCCGGGGGTCTGGGGATTCTGCCTTGGGGAGGGGAGGGGGGCTGGAAGGGGGTCCCCGGGTTTGGGTGCTGGGGGGCGCCCCTCTGGTGGTGGGGGGTAGATGGACCCACCTGCGGGAGGCTAAGATGCTTCTGGCAGCGCGGCTGGCAATTGCCTGGCGCTGGAACTGGGAGAGGGGGCCGAGCGTGGAGGATTGGTGGAGCAAGGTGGAGGAGATGATTCAGTTTGACCAACTGACTTATCGGTTGAGGGGGAGGGAATGGGAATTCCATAAAATCTGGGATCCGTACCTGCTGAGTCCCTTGGGGAGTCCTGGGAGGATGGGGTAAGGGGGAGGCAGTACAGTACGCATAGCGCACACAAAGCACACACAAAACACACGATTCGCAGTCACACACTATATCAGGTCCGGGGGCGATAAGCTTGATATAATTTTATTGTTGTATAAATGTTATCTAGTTCTGTTGGTTGTTTAGGGATTGATGGTTTCCCTGAATTTTTTGTTTTTCTCTATTTTAGCGTTGTGGTTTGAGGCTGATGGTGGGGGACAGCGATGTGGCCCCGTCCCCAGGGGCTGATAGCCGAGGGGGGGGGTACTGGGAAGGCAGATGTATCTGTTAGTATTGTGTGATGATTTTTTTTTTACCCTGCCTTTCACATGCTTAATAAAAACAAAGTTTCAAAAAAAAAAAGCCTAGCTGCCACCTGTGCCCGAGAGAGGGAGGTGAATGAAGAGGAAGATTTGGGACCCCAGGTATCTGATTGTAAAGAAAAATCAGAGCCCCAAATAGGTGAGGACCTGACAGTGGTACAACAGGAAGAAATTAGGAAATTGCTCAAAGAGTTTCCAGATGTGTTGACACCCATACCTGGGGAGACACATTTGGTTGCCCATGAAATAATAACTCCACCTGGGAAATTAGTTCGTCAAAGGCCATATCGCTTGCCTGAAGCCAAGAGACAGGAAGTAGTGGCACAAGTCCAGGAGATGTTGGACATGGGAGTAATAGAGGAGTCAAAGAGTCCCTGGAATAGCCCCATAGTCCTGGTGCCGAAGCCTGATGGATCTTTAAGATTTTGTATTGACTTCCAGCAGGTAAACGCCATATCAGTTTTTTATGCATATCCAATGCCAAGAATTGAAGAGCTGTTGGACCAGCTGGGACAGGCTCAATACTTAACCACCCTTGATATGACAAAAGGATATTGGCAAATCCCTCTCACCAGGGAGTCGAAGCCGAAGACTGCGTTCAGCACCCCCGTTGGCCTTTTCCAGTTCAAGAGGATGCCTTTCGGACTGCATGGAGCAGCGGCTACCTGCCAAAGGTTAGTGGATCAGGTACTTCGACCCCACCAAAATTATGCTTTTGCATATATGGATGATGTCATAATCCATAGTAACACCTGGGCGGAGCATCTAAAGAGGATCAGGGCAGTCTTGTGATCCATGAAGCAAGCGGGAATCACTTTAAACGCGAAGAAGTGTGCCTTTGCAAATAGGGAGGTAAAATACCTGGGCCACCTAGTGGGAAGAGGAAAAATTAAACCTCTAATGAGTAAAGTAGATAGCATCAGGAATTTTCCTCCTCCAACAACAAAGAAATAACTAAGAAGTTTCTTAGGACTTATTGGATACTACCGCAGGTTTATACCGCAATTCGCAGAGAAATTTTCACGGATATGCTGCGGAAGAATTGTCCAAACCAGCTAAAGTGGACACCTGAAGCTGAAAAAGCGTTTTCAGTCTTAAAAGGAAAATTGTGTACAGGATCGGTACTGAAAGGGGTGGACTTCAAGAAACCCTTTCTGGTTCAAACCGATGCATCGGATGTAGGGCTAGGAGCGGTTCTATCCCAGTGTCATGATGGGGAGGAGCATCCTGTGATGTACCTGAGCAGGAAGTTGTCACCGGCTGAACAAAAGTATTCCACAATAGAAAAAGAATGTTTAGCTATCAAGTGGTCAGTGGAGGCGTTAAGGTTTTACCTTACAGGGAGAAAGTTCCAGTTGGTCACGGACCATGCCCCACTTAAGTGGTTGCAGCAAATGAAGAACCACAATGCCAGGTTGACACGCTGGTACATAGCCTTACAGGCATTTGATTTTCAAGTTGAACATCGTGCTGGGAAGTTACACAAGAATGCGGATGCCCTTTCCCGGATTACGGACTGTAGAGAAGAAGTTTCACCAGTTACACCAGTCCGTAATAACTTAAGCAGGGGGGTATGTGATAAGGAAGCTTATCATAGCTCAGGAAGGAGCTATAGGAAAGGTGAAGTGACTCTGAACAAGCAACCTGTCAGTTCTGGTAGAAATAAGAAAACAGAATTTTCCCATAAAAGACTACCAGTCCCAGAATGCACCAGGTTTCTTACAGCCATTAGAGGAGCTGAAGTGGGGAAACGTGTGTTCAATCAGGAGGGCTATGAGGTAATCCCTAAGCACTCATCTCAAAGGGCAGGGCCTGATTCAGCACAGCTGCGCTGTATTAGGGAGGAGCACTCATCCAAGCAGAATAAGAGTAGAGTTTATTCTACAGATGACCATCTTCATGATCACCTTGGATATCCAGAGAATTATCCTCAGTTTCATCTGAAGGATTATCAGAAGCAGAAGCCAAACCGGACGGACAGAGAGGGAAAGAGACCCTCTGGAAGAAAGAGGAGAAAAGCCTTTGAGAGGTCTAGAAGAGTCCAAAGCAGTACGTATACTGGGAGGTATTCCAAGGGCCAGCATACACCATTGGACTGGGGAAAGCCAGAGGAATGGTGCTGCAGAGCTAGGAATCACCAGAGGCTACCTGTGAGGGAGACGGCTGCACGTGGAAGGGACCCTAAGACCTGTGCCAGAAGGTATGTGAAGAGAGATCCAGTGTCCAGGGATCTGGATTGGAAGGCTGGACATAAGAAATGGACTACATACTGGCCAGGCTATATAGAGAGGAACTCTAGCAGCAATGGAAGCTCAGGTATGAACACTGATCTATGCCCTAGCTATAACCTTGAAAGACAGAAGGGAAACAAGTATTCTCCTGAAAATGCTCCATTGAGAAATTCATCTGTGCCAATCCATGATATTGAACCCATGCTTGTTGAACAAGGGGGAATAATAGCAGATGAGGATCCTGTTTATATGGACTGCTCTCTATCTAAACTCCGTTGGTAACTTTCTGTTATAAAGTACAGCAACCATCACAAAGAAATACAAATTTGTTCTTTAATCTACTCAGAAAAGCTGCTGAAGCAGGATTTGACCCACACAGTGGAAGGCAAGCCAGCTAAGGGGTTTCAGCTGGTAACTGCTAGCAATTAAGCCTTACCTAATTGCTTGTGAGCTAGGAGAGAATCACTTCTGTATCTATGTGGGAAGTAATCAGAAGTTAACCTGAAAAGAACAGTTTGTTTCTTGCTTTGTGGCTTTTCATTTGTTGTTTTCCTGATTTTGACTTTGTTTTTCCAAGTTAACACTGAAAGCAAGTAACCTAATTTATGTGCTACCAAGCATATCTGTGTTGGGAGAAATAACCCCATAAATAAATATCTTATTGGCTTTACCCAAGAGCACAACTAAATTATTGTCAGCAGCTGTGTCTGGTGTGAATGAACTACATTGCCCACAATACCTTGCAAATCATATAGAAATATGCACTTGCCAAGAGTGTGAAGATTCTCACCCAGGCAGCCGTCTGACACATTGTACTAACCAGTAGGCTATACCTCCATGGTATATGGCACAGCAATGGCTGGGTACAGAAGGACTGCAGGTCACCACACAAACTATCTGCTCTGAGTGCCAGGATAGGGTAACCCTACCAGTAACCATGATGCAATGCACATACTGAATAGCTGTCTACAGCTGATCACCAAATGGGGTCTGCACCTCTCCGGTACCTCAGCTTGGAAAGACGAACTGACAGTGCGGGATACTGGCACAGAGTGCAGGTTCTGTGTTCACCCTGAGGGATAGGATGGGTGCCCAGCACTAGGTCCGCAGTACATGTGGTGCTAGAGATAGGTCCTGCTGTACATCCCCATCATTACCAGTGTGTGACAAGCATTCCTTGCAGTGCATCTGAAATTAATTTGGTGTCCATCTGTATCCTGCAGTCACATGTGGCCCTCTGGGACCAGACACCACCCAGCTCAGTGTGCACCCTGTGTTAGGGTCTGGCTGACTTGGGCACCTGTTATCAAGGCACAGGGGTTTCTAGACTTGCATGAGGTTTGCATAGCAGTGCCTTTATAGGTCAAAGTGGTATACACTACATACCCCAAAGAGCCCACAATCACCCCTTTTTGTAGGTAAGGACCAGGTGCCTGTCCTGGTGAAGCAACCTCCATCTTGCTGGTAAAAGACAGCCCACCATGGTTGGTGGGCAAGAGCCATACCTGTGACTGGGACAGGGGAAGATCAGTAGTAATGCTGGGGTAGGCCTGGAAAACCCCAACTGCCTCACCCCACTGTCTGCCAGGCATCAGCCAAACTACACCTTATAGGTTTCCCAACCATGCACAGTCTAACTGCAGACAGGCCATAGTACATGCTCACAGAGGAACTATGCACACCAAGCAGGTAGCTCAGTGATTGAGGCCCCAGCAATGGGAACAGAAAAGTATCACTGGAAGCAGATAGTGTAGAGTGCTATGTGGGAACGTAGACATGCCATGGTCACTGCTCGGTCAGAGTGAGTGCCCTCCCAGCATGCCATGCTGTGGCCACCCTGTCCTTGCAGGTGGTGGTCGGGCACTACAGTGTCCAAGCCATTGCCCTACACCCTGTGAAGATGCATCCTGGCCAATCTGTCCTGTCCGGGCCATCCCCACAATACCTTGCTCCTCATTATGCACATATTCAGGCTAACGCTGGTGACAGTGGGACATTGTGGGCTCAGTGAGGTGTGGGCAGCCACAGAACAATGGATAGACATTGTGATAAGGAAGCTTATCATAGTTCAGGAAGGAGCTATAATAGAGGTGAAGTGACTCTGAACAAGCAACCTGTCTGTTCTGGTAGAAATAATAAAACAGAATGTTTCCATAAAAGACTACCAGTCCCAGAATGCACCAGGTTTCCAACAGCCATTAGAAGAGCTGAAGTGGGGAAACGTGTGTTCAATCAGGAGGGCTATGAGGTAATCCCCAAGCACTCATCTCCAAGGGCAGGGCTTGATTCAGCACAGCTGCGCTGTGCTATGGTGGAGCATTCATCTAAGCAGGATAAAAGAAAAGCTTATTCTACAGAGAATCATCTTCTTGATCAGAAGCATCTTGATCATCCTGATCATCAGCAGCAGCAGAAGCCAGAGCTGACGGACAGAGAGAGCAAGAAACACTTTGGAAGAAAGAAGAGAAAAGCTTTTGGGAGGTCTAAAGGAGTCCATAGCAGTACGTATATTGGGAGGCATTCCAGAGGCAAGCATACACCATTGGACTGGAGAAAGCCAGAGGAGTGGGGTTGCAGAGCCAGGAATCCCCGGACGGCACCTGTGAGGGAGACGGCTGCACTTGGAAGGGATCCTAAGACCAGTGCCAGAAGGTATGTGAAGAGAGATCCAGTGTCCAGGGATCTTGATTGGAAGGCTGGACATAAGAACTGGACTACATACTGGCCAGGATATTTAGAGAGGAACTCTAACAGCAATGGAAGCTCAGGTATGAACACTGATCTATGCCCTAGCTCTTCACTGGGAAGACAGCAGGGAAACAAGTATTGTCCTGAGCGTGTTCCATTGAGAAATTCCTCTGTGCCAATCCATGATATTGAACCCATGATAGTTGAAGAAGGGGAGGATGTTATAACTGGGGACTTTGAATACATGGATTGCTCTCTGTCTAAACCTCTGTGGTAATATGCTGTTACAAAATACAACAACCATCACAAAGAAATATAAACTTGTTCTTTAATCTACTCAGAAAAGCTTCTGAGTAGGATTTGAGCCACGTAATAGAAAGTAAACCAGCCAAGAGGGTTTCAGCTGGTAATTGTTAGCAATTGAGCCTTGCCTAATTGCCAGTGAGCTCTGAAGGGACACTTCTGAGCGTGTGTGAAGATACACGAAGTTATCCCTGAAAAAGAACAGTTTTTTCCTACTTTGTGGGTTTTGTTTGTTCATTGAAGCACTGTTAAGAAGATATTAACAGGAGCCTACAGAAAAGACCTTTCTGTTCCCATCAAGGTCTTTATTCTTTGATTTGATTGCTTAACAAGTTCAGCTGTTGTTTTTCCTTATTTGTTTTTCTAAGTATAATACTGAAAGCAAGTATTCCTTTTTATGTGCTACCAAGTATATCTGTGTTGGGAGAAATAACCCCATAAATAAAATATCTTCTTTGCTTTACATTCGAGCAAGCACAACTAATTTATTGTGAACGACGGAGTCTGGTATGAATGGACTACATTTCCCACAATCCTTTGCAAGTCATATTAATATTTGCCTTTGCCAAGACTGTGGACATTCTCACCCAGCGCCCCGTTTACAGATGGCGTAGTTTTTCGGATTGCTTTTGCGCAAAGGATTTACATGCTAAGGATTACAACTGAAGTCTGAAGAAAAAAAGAAAGTTCAAGTTTAAAAGCTGGAAAAAAAGATTTCCCTTAACTACACTTTGGAGGAAAAGGTGGCTGATCCAGGTAGCTGTCCCAGGAGGAAAAGACCCTGTGTAGAGCTGGATTCATCATTGGCATAAGGTAATAAGTACCTGGGCATGTCTAGTGGTGGATGGGAGTAAGGCACAGGGGTAATTGAAAAAACAATTAGGAGAAAATACCTGTTTGGAAGGTGGTGCACTGTGTTTTTTTTTTCTCTTTGTTTTCTTGCAGGGATCAAGATGGATCCGAGGGAGATGGCTAGCTGGATGGCTGCCCAGTTTAGCAGGCAACAGGAGCTAGCGCAGCAGGCTCAGGACACTGCTATGAAAGCCTTAATGGACCAGCAAAGGCCAGTGCTTGATCTGGTGAAAGCCTTAGTTAATCTGCAGAACCAAAGTGGACCAGATGCAAGACCAGCAGTAAATACTGGTATACCACATGTGGACAGTGTGGGACTCAATCAGGGAATTGGGGCATTTAGTTTTGGGAAGCTAACTCCAGATGATAATGTTGATGATTTTCTAGAGTCTTTTGAGAGAGTGGCACAAGCATTAGCATGGCCAGAGACCCAGTGGGCAGTAAGGCTGGCAGCCTCATTAACTGGAGAGGCGCTTGCAGCTTATAGAGCAATGCCAGCAGCCCAGGCTTTGAATTATAAAGATGTAAAGGCTGCTATTAGAGATCGCCTAGGGTTGTCTATTTCAGAGTATAGGCGAATGTTTAGAGCTACTGCATTGAGTGGGTGAAACACCCAGGGCTCTGAGTCAGAGAATCAGAGGATTGGCTGTAAAATGGTTGGAGCCTGAGGGAAAGAATGTAGAAATGTTATTAGACATTATTATGCTTGAACAAATTATGTCTGCTGTACCTAAAGATCTGCACACTTTCCTTATACAGCAAAATTGCCAAAATCTTGGAGAGGCAACCATGCTAGCAGAGAGATTCTTGGAAGCCACGCAGGCTTGCCATAGAATGGGTGGCCCTCTGAAGATTGGTGCTGAGGCAAGCTGTGCTGTATCAGAAAAGAAAATGGTTAAAAATGTTTCTGAAAATAATTGTACTGTGCCAGCCCAGATGACACAGTGGAGTAAAAAGAAATGTTTCAAATGTGGAAAATGGGGACATTTAGAAAGGGGATGCCAGACACACACTAGCTTAATGGGTGTTGATTTAAAACAGCCCAAAGAAGGATTTCTTTTGATGGTTGATGTGCAGGGAATTACCACAAATGCTCTGTTAGACTCTGGGGCAGACCAGAGTATGCTGTCAAAGAGGCTTTGGAAGAGGATAGAGGCCCAAGAAGGATTTGTGCCTAGAACCCCTGAAAGCCAAGTTCACATCAGATGCATTCATGGTGCTGCAACATCATATCCCACCTATAGGCTGATGGTTAAGTGCCTGGGGGAACAAGAGGAAGTTCTGTTAGCAGTGGTGCCTAGGCTACCATTTGATTTGGTTCTAGGAAGAGACTGGCCAAGGTTTAAGCAGGGACTAGTGAAAGGGCTAGGAAAGAAGGAGGGAGAAGGATTAATGGAAATAGCTCCCGGGCCTTTGTTTGGAAGTCCTCAGTCCCTAGCTAAAAAGATGGTTAAGCTTCCAGAAGGCCAAACTATAGGTAATAAGAGGGGCCTTGTATCCACCCGCTCGCAAGCTAAGGTAGAGAGCCATCAGCAGGAGGAGGGGGAGCAGGCAGAGTTATTAGGAGACTTACCCTCTCATGATGATTTAATAACTCCACCGTCTGGGAAAGTAAGAAAGTTGAAAGCACAAAAGCGGCGTGAGAGACTTTGCAGAGCACAGGGTAGGGCTGACATGTTGGCTGGTCAAAGTTTACCCTGGGTGCCAGCTGAGTTAGTGGCAAAGTTTCCTAACTTTCCACAAGAACAGCGAGCTGATCAAGCTCTCACCCGAGCTTTTAAGTATGCTCAGGAGGTCAGGGGGAAGTTGCCCAGATTCAGACTAGATAATGAAATATTATATAGAGAGAGTCAGGACCCCAGAAATGGGACCATACGTAAACAATTGGTGGTACCCACAACTTTCAAAGGACTAGTACTTAGATTAGCACATGATCATCCAGTTGGAGGTCATAAGGGGATGCAAGGAACGCTGGATCAAATACTTATGCGTTTTTACTGGCCAGGTATTTTCAAAGAAACTGCCCAGTTTTGTGCTGCATGTCCAGCGTGTCAGCGAGTTACAGCGGCTCACCCACCGGTGGTGCCTTTGATTCCCATGCCAATTATCACAGACCCAATTGGTCGCATTGCTATGGATATTGTAGGCCCATTAGTCAAAACGCCCCGAGGTTTCCAATACATCCTAGTTATGGTAGATCAGGCAACAAGGTTTCCCTGGGCCATACCATTGAGGAATGTTTCTGCAAAAACAATAGCTTTAGAGCTAGTAAAATTGTTTTGCGAAGTGGGATTCCCAAGAGAGGTGTTGACTGACCGAGGGTCCAATTTTGTATCCAAATATTTGGCCCAGGTCTGGGATGCCTTTGGCATTCATCACGTGAAAACATCAGCCTACCATCCACAATCAAACGGTTTGGTGGAGAGATTCAACCAAACTCTCAAACAAATGTTGAGAAGGGGGTTAGCAGGAGAGGTAAAAGAATGGGATATGTTATTGCCCTTTGCCTTATATGCCTGCAGGGAAAGAATTCAGGTGTCCCTAGGTGTAACTCCATATGAATTGATGTATGGTAGGGCTCCACGGGGTTTGTTAGATATTTTGAGGGAACAATGGATTGATCCTGAACCAGGAAGTCAGGAGGTGCCACAGTTTCTACGTGACTTGAGAGCACGTTTGAAAAGGACCTCGCAGGTTGCTGAGAGGAACCTGCAGGACAGCCAAGTGCGCCAGAAAGGGTGTATGATAGGAAGGCCAAAAGCCGCCAATTAAGCATTGGTGAAAAGGTTTTGGTTCAAGTAGCAGGTACAGCCCCAAAATTTGAAGTACAGTGGAAAGGGCCATGGAAGGTTGTTAGACAAGTGAACCCAGTATCTTATATGGTAGAAAATGCAAGAAGGCGTAGACAGACCTACCATATTAATGTACTTAAGTCTTGGAAGGAGAGGCCTGTAAATAATAATGACCTGGAAGCCAGTCAGGAAGTAGGTGAGCTTCACAAAGATAATACTCTCGTAGGTATTATGGACTGTAGAAAAAAAGTTTCACCAGTTACACCAGTCCGTAATAACTTAAGCAGGGGGGTATGTGATAAGGAAGCTTATCATAGTTCAGGAAGGAGCTATAATAGAGGTGAAGTGACTTTGAACAAGCAACCTGTCTGTTCTGGTAGAAATAATAAAACAGAATGTTTCCATAAAAGACTACCAGTCCCAGAATGCACCAGGTTTCCAACAGCCATTAGAAGAGCTGAAGTGGGGAAACGTGTGTTCAATCAGGAGGGCTATGAGGTAATCCCCAAGCACTCATCTCCAAGGGCAGGGCTTGATTCAGCACAGCTGCGCTGTGCTAGGGTGGAGCATTCATCTAAGCAGGATAAAAGAAAAGCTTATTCTACAGAGAATCATCTTCTTGATCAGAAGCATCTTGATCATCCTGATCATCAGCAGCAGCAGAAGCCAGAGCTGACGGACAGAGAGAGCAAGAAACACTTTGGAAGAAAGAAGAGAAAAGCTTTTGGGAGGTCTAAAGGAGTCCATAGCAGTACGTATATTGGGAGGCATTCCAGAGGCAAGCATACACCATTGGACTGGGGAAAGCCAGAGGAGTGGGGTTGCAGAGCCAGGAATCCCCGGACGGCACCTGTGAGGGAGACGGCTGCACTTGGAAGGGACCCTAAGACCAGTGCCAGAAGGTATGTGAAGAGAGATCCAGTGTCCAGGGATCTTGATTGGAAGGCTGGACATAAGAACTGGACTACATACTGGCCAGGATATTTAGAGAGGAACTCTAACAGCAATGGAAGCTCAGGTATGAACACTGATCTATGCCCTAGCTCTTCACTGGGAAGACAGCAGGGAAACAAGTATTGTCCTGAGAGTGTTCCATTGAGAAATTCCTCTGTGCCAATCCATGATATTGAACCCATGATAGTTGAAGAAGGGGAGGATGTTATAACTGGGGACTTTGAATACATGGATTGCTCTCTGTCTAAACTTCTGTGGTAATATGCTGTTACAAAATACAACAACCATCACAAAGAAATATAAACTTGTTCTTTAATCTACTCAGAAAAGCTTCTGAGTAGGATTTGAGCCACGTAATAGAAAGTAAACCAGCCAAGAGGGTTTCAGCTGGTAATTGTTAGCAATTGAGCCTTGCCTAATTGCCAGTGAGCTCTGAAGGGACACTTCTGAGTGTGTGTGAAGATACACGAAGTTATCCCTGAAAAAGAACAGTTTTTTTCCTACTTTGTGGGTTTTGTTTGTTCATTGAAGCACTGTTAAGAAGATATTAACAGGAGCCTACAGAAAAGACCTTTCTGTTCCCATCAAGGTCTTTATTCTTTGATTTGATTGCTTAACAAGTTCAGCTGTTGTTTTTCCTTATTTGTTTTTCTAAGTATAATACTGAAAGCAAGTATTCCTTTTTATGTGCTACCAAGTATATCTGTGTTGGGAGAAATAACCCCATAAATAAAATATCTTCTTTGCTTTACATTCGAGCAAGCACAACTAATTTATTGTGAACGGCTGAGTCTGGTATGAATGGACTACATTTCCCACAATCCTTTGCAAGTCATATTAATATTTGCCTTTGCCAAGACTGTGGACATTCTCACCCAGCGCCCCCGTTTACAACATACACACACACATACTCCTATTGCAGCATTGTGCAAAGATAAGGGTGGTTGGTAACCCTGCCCGCCACACTGGTCCTGATCACAGTGCCTACATTGATAAACTGTGCAGAAGGTAGTAGTAGTGCTCTGGTGCTAACTGCAGCTCAATGCTGAGGCCAACAGCCTGGCTCTCCATGCAGCTTTGGTTTGTGGAGCCTGTGTGAGTGGGTGTTTGTACCCCTGTTCGCCGCTGCTTTGGGCTTTGCACATGTTGCTGTTGTATCTGCATTGTAGGGTAAAATATAGGGACATGCTCTGCAGGATCCACAGCTGGGGCCTGAACCTGTGACCCTCTGCTTCTGGACACACTGGCTGGGTGTACTGCACCACACTGTTGCCACGGATGTATGGTGGTCCCTGGAGCTACCTGTACTTCTCCTCAGCCAGACCTTTTATGTTGCACTGCACACCACGTACTGGTACAGGGCATGGCCTAGGTCCACTGCAGGCAGGTGCCACTGCAACCCTTCAGCATGGGCACACACCCCCTTGCCATGCTGACATGGCCATATGCTGATGGTGCTGGTAGTACGCAGTCCCAGGCCATCCACTGTGTGGCTAGGCGGTCGCCTAGGGATCGGGGTCTGGGGCGGGGGGCATACATGAGCATCCTCGCATCCCCCCCATTACCGCCTACCAATAGTATGTCCCTTCTGCTTGGGGGGAGGGTTGGCTTGGGGGATGTCAGGTCAGTGCCCTGGCAACTGTTAGCTCGGGTGGACCAGGTAGATGTAGGTGGATTGTGTTGGGCCTTTGTCAGCTGCTGTCTTGCTGATTTCCGGTTTCTATGTTCCTATGTGCCACCTAGACACCCGCCTAGTCCACCCTGTGCCCCAGCTGCCCCCACTACATGTCCCACCTGCAGCCCCCTATGCCTCATTTGCACCATCGCCATAGTGGCCTTTCATACCTGAGCACTATGCTGTTGCTGCAAATGGAGCACTACTATCACGTTTCTTGGGCTTCCTGCCTATGCTCTACATTGCTGACACTGAAATGGTTTCTCTCTCCTGCAAATGTGCATCTAACGACAGGTTTTCATTCGCGGTATTTTTCAACCCTTCAGTTCCCCGCGTTAGTGTAAAAGGAGCCTCTCCCCGCCCACTCCCCGCCCACTGACCCCTTCTCTCCGCCCTCTCTCCACCCTCTGCGGTGTTTATCGTGGCCGGGAACGCTAATGCTTGTTAGGGAACGCTAACGCTCGTTAGGTAATGTTAACGCACGTTAACGTTACATAGCGTGCATTAACATTACATAGTGCGCGTTAACGTAGCCGCTGCTACGTTACTGCAGTTTAGTAAACATACACCTATAAGTTTGTGACCGGTTGGGAAAAGGAGTGGGGTTAATATGGGCAAGGGTAATATGGAGAGAGATCTTTTGTAATTTAGCAAATGGTTCAATTTGTACTAGAATTTTGGAGAATGGATATAAGGTGCTTTTTCGGTGCTACCTTATAACTATTAGACTGAAGCAGCTATATCTCTCCAGCTTGAACCTTTGCTGGAGGGGATATGTGTGCATGTGTATTGGGGGGGGGGGGGCATCATTATGATGTTCCAGGAGCAGGAGTGTGAATGGTTCCAGGATGTAGTCCAGGTGAGGATCCCAAGAGATTATAAAATATATTCCATTTAATTTATCAATACCAGGTATTCAGAAGGGGCTCAATAAACTGGTGAAACAATTGGCTGGCATTGCAAAATGCTTTGTGGCTGCTGTGTGGAAGAACCCTTTGTCAGTCAGTTTTGAAGTATAGTTGAACAGAGTTTGGGATGTTTACAATATGTAGAAACTGACAGAATGAATGCAGTATGGGCCGCCTTTCTGGGAATGGGATTTGTTTTAGGCCCATATGGGTGGGAGCCCTTGATGGGAAGGCATGAGCAAGTTACGTGGTGTTAAAACTGCAAGGAAGGCCTTGGACCGGTTTCCTAGGTTAGAGGGGAAAGGAGCTGGAGGGTGGGATTATACAGTGCTGTTGTTCTCCATTTCTTCCTTGGTTTCATGTTGTCTTTTGAAGGTATTATTTGCTGTTGCACTTTTGAGAAGAAAAATGTTTAATGGAAATGTGTTAAAATAAAAAAATACATGAGTACATGTGCACATTTGCATCTCCATTGAAACAGGTGTAAATGCATACATTGGCATTTACACCCTTCAAGGCTGGTTCTGGGAGTCTATTTTATGAAGGCAGATATGCAACTATATTGGGAGTGGGGGTGGGACATTCAGTGGTGGTAGCTAGTGCTGCAAAAGTGGCTAGCTGTTGCCGCTGAAAACTGGGACCATATACAGCCACTATATGGTCCCAGTATATGGTCCCATATACTGGGACCATATACAGCCACTATCATTGAATATCTGGGTCACTGCAGAAGCCAGAAGCTAACCGGTCAGCGGCGATATTGAAACACTGCCTGGTTAGCTTCTGTGGGTAAAGTTAGGCCAACCTTTGCACGCCTTACTTTACCCGCAGGTCTCTAACCTGGCAGCAGCTCACTATCATTGCTTCCTGTATAGCAATGGGTGCTGTCTCTGCCCCGATGCTAACTGTGTAACATCGGAGCGTATAGTGGTGGCTAATCGACATTTTCACAGTTTGCAGGTCAGAACACCATGTACATACCTTTGAATATCAACCCATTGTCTTTATAACATAGACTTAAAATAGGCACCTATTTGAACTTCACATAGATGTTCTATTATAAACCCAGTTCATTATGAACAATTATGCAGGCATATAATTGTACAATTTTCTGGGTGTACGTGAAGCTTGATTAAAGCTACTATTGACATAGAACCACCAATATCACTAGAGGGCGCCAAGTAGCTTTGTTATTAAGAAGCTAAGAGCATTCTTTCTGCATCTCTTCAATACTCACAAAACTGAGAAGCACATCTTGGCACAGCACAATGGGAAGAATTTGAACTTAAAAGCTATTATTTGATGTATTTGTTTGTGCCTTGCACAATAAGATATTAAAGCAATTTACATATATTTACCTACATATATAGTACATATATTTTTTATCAGCTCCAAAAACAATTTAGATTTGGAAAATGTGTTGTGGAATGATGATGGGAGTTTATGTTTGAGAAGCTAAGAACTCCAAAGTATTTATCCAAAATGATATATACCATTGTATAGTGTCTGTTTCTGTGTTTAAGGCTGTAGCTGCTTGCTAGTGAATTTTCTTTTTACGCTGTGCTATACTGGCATGAATTAACAGTTATTCCTATTATTCTGATAACTACACCACTGCTACTTACTTCCTGTAGTTTAACTGTACTCTTTTGCTTCCATAGCAAAGCATCCTTTCTTCTAAGAACTGGAAAAAATAGCCAGCAAGGTGTGGACTACACCTTGTCCTCGTTCTCATGTTGTGGACCATTAATCAGGAGCCACTTCATAAGCATCCATCAAGGCTGGCGCTGTCATTAGACAACTAGGCACTTGCCTAGAGAACCAAACTATGGAGGGTGGCCCATTCTTATCATTACAGCAGCTTCCACACCTCTCCAGGATCTGTAGTGGCAGTAATGGCAATAAAACAGTAAAGCCTGAATTCTGAAAGTTCAGCCAGTCCCGCCCCCTCCGACGCAGACATCTGTTTGTGTGGGGCAGAAGCAGTTGGCAGCACCAGCATACAGCAATTCCGAGGCTCTGCTAAGCGCTTCTTTGCTGTTTTATTGTCATTGCTGCCACGTCAGGTCCCAGAGAGATGTGGTAATGGCAAGTGTGTGGGCTGGAGCGGAAGCAGTGGGGTGGCAAGAATAAGGGTTCGCCTAGGGTGCCTCATATTCTTGCGCTGACTCTGGCATCCAGATAGTGGTCCAGGTCATAAAGGAAATGCAAGGAGAATGCAAATAGTGTGCACAAATTTGGAGTGCTGGCATTACAGTACTATTTCTTAAATTTATCACAAAAATTGCTCATCTAAACCAGCACCTCCTCACCTGCCGATCTTGCTTTAGGGCACTATATAAATGATGAAGTAAGTAAAATACTTAGAGGCACTTTTCTAAACTGTCTAGAATCGGTCATCCTCTGTGTCACAGGGACAGATGGAGTCCATCCTTTCAGTATCCAGACATAGTTCAGACTCACGATTGTATGCTTTGAAAGAAGCTCTTTTCTATACATGCTTCCTGTATGTGAGTGGTGCAGATGGCTGGTATTTTAGCCTTTCATCAGCTTGATTTAATGCTGTTTGGGATAATTAGAGTCCAGGTGCTTGGTTGGTTCTGGCAGGCTTTATCTATCTCTAATGAAGCAGCCTTTCCATCAGCAGGTGCAACTGAATTAAAATGTGACATTTTACAACTGTCTACATGGGGACAAAGGGCTGGCTATCTACTTCCGGTGGCAATGCCAAGAAAACCGAGGAGCTGCTGGGTCGCCAGGAGTCAGACTTGACTTGAAGGCACACATTACATTGCACATGGGGACAAAATCTGTAGATACTTTTTACAATTAACTTTATACCAATTTTCAAAGCCAAATTTCATGCATACATGTACTTTGAAACTAGCCACAGGTACGAAGTACCTGCTTTTACTGCAGGTATTTTTTCCACAGAAACCCATAACACAGAAATTTGAAAGCGTAATCTATGAATGTTCTTTTCCTCCGCCAACTTAAACAGATTTTAAGAAACTCCCATAAATGAGGCAAAACGTAAACTTACTCCACACTTTCCAGACAGCTAATTTATGTGGATAAAAAGCTTTCTCTCTGGGGACATGCAGACTATATAGTCCTCACAGATAGTATCTTTCAACAGAGCCCAGCACAGTGATAAGAGCAGCTAGCTGCTGAGGTTTACAGAGTTAACAACATGGTATTTCATGCATGTGCGGGATTTCCCATTTTGGTATTATCGTACAGGGCCACCTCAGTTCTTTTTTCTCCACAGAGCCTTTTAGATGCTTCTGAACAACAGGTTTTTTTTGTAATCCCTAACACTTCTTTTTGCATAATTTATCATCATGTTGATTCAATAATGATTTCCCTTTCTCTCTGGTCTCTCTAGGTAGATTTTTGGCAGTTATGTTTCTCTGAATATTTTGCCCGGCTGTAGCCTCTACCGGATTTGGTACATCAAGCAGCACCATCAAACTTTTTGAAGGTCACGCCATTTGATTTCACTTTGCCTGTGTTTTGGTTGAAGTCCTAGAGAAAGGGAGACCTCTGTGACTTCAAAATGTGTGTGTAATGCAACTGGACCATATTTATGCCTGGCATGCCTTGAGCCCTAGGCCTGATCATGATTGTTTGACATGCTATAAGTGCCGGCTTATGTCATCTAGAGGATTTTGTGGCTTGCAGGGGTACAAAAAAAGGGCTGTTCATTTCCAGCAAGTCCAATTCAGGTGTATTAGCATCGGAGGCATGGACCCAAGAGCTGCATCAGACATTGAGAGGACATTGATCATCCTAGAAGCTGAACATTACTATAGGCTATCAGGACCATTAATCAAAGAGGCATATTTTTAAGTTTATAAAAAGAAGTCAGATTATTATGACTTTTCAGTGCTGACATTAAAGGACTCCAATGCCATGCATCAAGCACATGCTTGAAAGTATCAGCTTCCATCTTCATTGGTACACAATCCTGGGAGTACCGAGACATTGGTTGCCACCATCACTCCATCAGAACTCCCCCCCCCTCCCAACAGGAAGTTCAATTTAGGTTCATTGGCTTCGAGGCATGGGTCTATATGGAGCAGCATCAGACATTGGGGATGCATTCATATTGAGAGGATATTGATCATCCTCTTCAATACCATGGGAGATGCAGCAGAATCCAAGGGTCCTGGTTCACATCATTGGTTTACTTCAAGTGACCCAAGACGACAACATCACTTCTACTGTAAACCATGACATCTCGACCCTGGCAGAATTTGAGGAGGACTTGGAGAGAATGATGAAAGTGTGTTATGTACAGTATGTACCTGCCTTAATGCCTAATATCAGCACTATGGCAGGCATTGATACTACCCATTCTGAAGATCTATACACTACCTGGAGCCACAGCATCAGAACATGGAGGTGCATGAACATCCATGCCAGTTACCTTGATGCCCTAGGACCGGTGTATCTGTTATTCAGAAATACCAGCATATGTGCCCTCTACACTCTGATGGTTCCAGTTTACTTTTGGTCCCACCTGTGCATGCTTTTCGCAACGTAGAGACTCAGGCATGGGCATTTTCCTGTGCTTTGGAACTCATTGCCAGTAGAGGTTAATTTGGAATCAGGTTACTTAAAATTTCAAAAGCATGTAAAGGCAAAGCTATTTGAACGTGCTTTTGGAGACCTTTTGTAGATATCTGGATTGAGTTGTATTTTATAGGTGAATGTTGTCTGCTTTTGCATATATGACTTTTATTATTTCATATGCTTTATGTAATCCACCTAGGGATTTTTGATATGTGGACTATAAATCTTATTAAATAATTAATTTTAAAAAAACCACGGGAGCAATTAAATATTCCATTGTCAGCATGCGATTAACATGTCCACTATGCAGTGCTTTAGCACAGTGGTTTTGCTTGAGATTTTCCTGTGCTAGCTTGCTTTCTGTATCAGGGAGCAAGACTAGCATGGAAAAATCTCGAGCAAACCCTGCACTAGAGCATTGCACAGTTTGCTGCATCAAGGCCATAGTGAAGGCAATATCAGGACAGTTTTCAAAAGAATGTGCCCAGATCCACAGACTGAATGTTTCCTCGAGTTAGTATGTACACATTTATATTTGAATCCGTGGACTTCTCCACTCCAGCCCAGTTTTTCAAAGAGAAATTATTTTTATGATATTGTCCGCACCAGGGAAAGACACAGAAACACACACACATGCACTCTTTCATGCTTCAGACACATACATGCATGCACACATGCACATGCTTGCTCTCCAGATACATGAACACATGCACATGTGGATACTCTGTTACTCTTCAGATATACACGCTTCTTGTGCTGTATGGCTACCTGTAGCTCATGTGCTCATTCAGCCACTGACATTGCTTCTCACTATAAAGCTCTCCCCATCATAACGCAAAGCATTTTCTGCCAGCTCTTTCCTTCAGCCTGTAGCAGCTCCCTTGTACTTTCCTCCTTCCCAAAAGGACATTTACTGATTCCACTGGCTCTCTCTAAGGCCAGTCTAGTGTCCCATGAAAAGCTCAGTACTCCTTTTTCTTGCACAGCTTGGGCACATCCTACTACTACTACTACTACTATTAATCATTTATATCCTGTTGACAAGAACCTAAACAAATATGCAAATACCACATCCAGAAGCTTCCAACCTTTTAACAGGGAACAGATCCTCGAGGAAACTGACGCACTCTTTAAAGACTCTACCCTAAACCTGGAAGAGATCATCACTTCTTGGAACAACAGACTCAACCGCCTATCATCTCGTCCACCCAGAAACAAGCCCTCAAGAAGAAGAGCTACTGCACCTTGGTTTACCTCAGACCTAAAAGACTCCCTAAAACTTTTGCGAAAACTCGAGAAGAAATGGAGGAGGTCACGCACCAATACCAATCAAACCACATACATGCAACATCTTGACGCTCACCGTAAAGCCATTTCAGAAAAAATGAGACTATATCATACAGACACCCTGAAACGTGCTATAAACAAACCCCACGATCTATTTACCCTTGTCAAGAAATTAGCCAAGGAACCTTCACAAGAACACCAGTGCGAAATCAACCCACAAGATTATGCCCTCTACATACAATCTAAGATGTGCTGTACAAATAAAATTACAATACCCCCTATCCCGAATATTCATGGGCTCCCAGCTCCCTTAGCCTCATTCTCCACCCCTTCGCTGAAGCTAATTGAAGATATAATCTCATCTCTTAACTTATCCACAGCACACACTGATCCTTGTCCAGCCTTTTGGATAAAGGACCTTCGCAAAGAGCTTGCTCCAATAATATCCAGGATCATAAGCCTATCTTTCGACACCGGCTCATTCCCTTCTGCCCTCAAACAGACTTCTATCAGACCTCTTCTAAAAAACCTCAAGTTGGATCCACAAAAAACGGACTCTTACCGACCCATTTCCAGCATACCCACTCTTGCCAAAATAATCGAAAAAATAGCCTACAGACAACTGCAAGACCATATCGACACTGAAGCGCCTTTGGATACTTGTCAACATGGATTCAGGGAATCCCACGGGGTCGAAACCCTCCTCACCTCACTTCTCAACAGCCTAAACCTTGGCATCGATAACATCAAACAGGGCTTTGTTCTCATCTTTTTAGATATTGCGGCTGCTTTTGACTCGGTTTGTCATGAGCTTCTCATTATCCGCCTAAGAGAGAAGGGCATTTGTGGAAAGGCTCTCGATTGGTGCATCTCATACCTCTCTGAGAGATGGCAACAGGTTCGCTCAAATGGGGAAACATCAGATCCATTTCACCAAGGTCAAGGAGTCCCGCAAGGTTCCTCTTTGTCATCACTTTTATTCAACATCTACATGCAACCCTTATGCAACATTATCAGGTCCTTCAGTGTCAACTATATGATTTATGCTGATGACGTGTTACTATATATTCCGTTCTACATAGATAAGATGAACCTTACCCCCATAACCAACTGTTTTAACGCCATCTCAAATTGGCTACTGACCCAAAACCTCAGAATCCAGAACAAAAAAACAGAGGTCCTTTTTATCTCAAGGAACTCTAAATTCACACCACCCACATTCCTTGAAGTTCAAGATGCAAAGCTGCAAGTAAAATCCCACATCCGATACCTTGGAGTGACCCTGGATCAAAATCTAGATATGAAGTCCCACATAGCCAATATTGTAAGGTCAGTTTATTTCAAGATCCGCTCCCTCAGACACCTCCGCCGACTGATTGATCCAGATGACTTCCGTACAGTCTACCAGGCCCTAATTATCCCACACTTTGACTTCGCAAACTGTATACTACAGGGGCTCCCCCAATCCACCCTTAACCCGCTTCAACTAGCATTAAACAGCGCAGCAAGAGTGCTTTTCGGGGTACCTAAAAGAGAACATGTAACACCTCTCCTGAAACAATTACACTGGCTCCCTATCCAAGCGAGAATCACCTTCAAGACCCTGCTACTAGCCTTCAAAGCTCAAAAAGGACTTGCTCCCTCTTCACTATCAGATTTGATCCAACCAATCCCTTCCAATAGGCTTCGAAGAACCACGGAACTAAACATGCTAAAAGTTCCAAAAGAGTCCTTAAGATATATCTCCGCAACTGTAAACAGATCCTTCAGTTTATGCGCTCCAAAAACATGGAACACACTCCCACCACACATTAGGATCATCGCTGATCTCTCCCAGTTTAAAAAGGCCTTGAAGCACCACCTGTTCATCAAATACTTCCCAGAGAACACAGTAACACAAACTCACTCAAATAGCACCAATCCCATTCTAAACACGCAACCCCTGCTAACCCATTAACACTTCATACCCCGCTCACACTACAAAGATCTTTTCATGTACTACTCCGTCCATATGTTTATAGTTCAATGACTATTACTCATTGTAAATAGTTACCCCAGTTACCCAAGTTTTTGTTCCTGTTCCATGTAAAAAACAGATAATATGTATCTTATCTGATGTTTTATTGTTCTTTGTAAACCGCGCTGATTATAAATAGTGCGGTATATAAGAGATGTTAAATAAATAAAAATAAATAAATAAATAGTGCTATAAGGCATATGCAGCACTGTACAGACATATAAAAGACGGTCCCTGCTCATTAGAGCTTACAGTCTAATCAAGACAGACAGTACAAATGATGAATGTAAGGGTACAACAGGGAAGGGTAAGGAAACAGAAGGAGAACAAAGGATTAAGATCCAAAAGCAGCTTGGCTTACCATTAGTACTAAACAATAGGAGAAGGGGGTCTTCCGCAGAGAATACAGTAGGTAAAAGCGGAAGCCAAAGACCTTGGCCAAACACAGTAGGGGTGTACAAAAGACTTTATTAGCAGACCCAACTCAAAGGTTTTGGCCTGAGGCCTTCTTCAGGGGTCTAAGGACAGACACAAACATAAAAATAAATTATAAAAATATATAAATACATAATATAGACCATCCAAAAATAAAATACATTAAAACATCTTCATTATTGCGTAAAAATAAAATACATTACCAAAGAAGACAAAAAGCAACGTATAAAGGGTGGACCAGACCACTCTTCCCAATCTATGGGGAAATAAATAAATTAATTAAAAATAAAAATCTAAACATCTATACAAGTGATCCATAAAATAAATGCAAAAAACAGTATGACATACTATGGGGTATGCTTACAAAAGGGCGCTAAAGTCGCAGTGGCGGAATTAGCGCGTGATAAGGTATGATAACACCAAGGCGTGATAAGGTATTGATAACACCAAGCAAGCCTTCATTCTCATATTCATTGATATCTCCTCGGCATTTGATACTGTAAACCATACCACGCTCATTTCAAGACTTTCTCAACTAGGCATCAAAGATAAAACTCTTGAATGGTTCATATCTTATTTTACTAACCGGACACAATATGTTCAAATTGACCAAAATGCATCATCCCCTTTTCCGCAAGAGCAGGGCATCCCTCAAGGTTCTGCCCTATCAGCCCTATTGTTCAATCTCTATCTTCAACCTATCTGTTCCATATTTAAACGTTTCAAAATCAATTATCACATCTACGCAGATGACATTATGTTGTACTCACCATTTGATGTGTCTAACCCAGATTACTCCAACATTTGTCATTGCCTCGCTGAAGCTGAGCTGTGGCTGAAATCTATTAACATGTCTATTAATTTTAAAAAAACCGAAGCTTTATTTATAACAAGAAACACAAGCTTCACCCCTCCAATGGAAATCAACATTGGCAATAATTCTCTCCCTGTTAAAGATGAGATCAAATACTTGGGAGTCACTCTTGATAAGACCCTCAACCTCTCCAAACATATAAAACTAACTGTAAAAACAATCTATTTCAAACTAAGGACAATCCAACAACTTAGACCATTACTAGACAACACTGATTTCAGAACCATAGTACAAACACTCATTACACCACATTTAGACTACTGTAATGGTATTCTTCAAGGGACCTCAAAGAAAAATATCCACTCACTTCAATTGGCCCAAAATGTCACCGCAAGGATTATCTCCAAAGCAAAATTAACAGATCATATATCTCCGATTCTTTATTCTCTCCATTGGCTTCCAGTATCATGCAGAATCACCTACAAATCCTTAATCAATACTTTTAAGATTTTTAACAATATAGCTCCTTCCTTCTTATCCACTCTTATCAACATCCCGCTTGAAAACAGATCAAGAAGAAGAATTAACCTTCACATGCTACAAGTACCTGATTCTATCCGAAAAACAAGTCAAAAAACAAGCAACACAGCGTTCTCATACTTTGCTCCTATGTTATGGAACAACCTACCAGCTGAAATCAGAGAAATTAAGGATCTTCAATTATTTAGAAAAAATCTAAAAACCCACCTATTCACCCTATACTATAATAACCTCCACAAGGAAGATAACCCTAACTCAGAGAAAACTTCTGATCAGCAGTCACTCACTGACCCTACCTAGACAGGCATAAAACCCTTCACTCATTCACATTGTTCACCTAATTAAATTTTCTCTTTGAAAGCAAAATGTGAATAAGTGTAATTAATGTAATATATTCCATTGCCGATGATTTACTATTGATAGCCAGTTATTTCATTGTATTATTGAGTTGCAATTTAATAGTTAAATGTTTACTTTTATAATTTTGTTCTATGTAAAAACTCTTGTTCTCTATTTACTGTTCTTTGTACTAAAACATGTTCTATGTAAAATAGTTCAAAACCTGTTCTATGTAAAATAGTTTCTAAACCCGTTCTATGTAAAATAATAGCATGCTATTATTAAACTTTGTTTACTTGTAAACCGCCACTGATCGCTGGAAGTGGCGGTATAGAAGAGATGTATAAATAAATAAATAAATAAATAAAATGTTACCGGGCGATCAAGGCGTGTTATCGCGCGATAACATACCTTATCATGTGATAACGTGTCTGCGGCGTTAAGGCACCCTAACGCCATGAAATCTGGCGCTGAAGGGTGGAGGAAAGCTCCCCAGAGGGCGGAGAGAAGGGGTCAGTGGGTGGAGAGTGAGAGGGGAGAGGCTACAGGCACACTAATGCTGTGGAATCCGGGTCTGATCACTAACGCCAGTGAAATCCTCGCATTAGGGCACATTTGCAGGAAAGCACAGTTACTTACCTGTAACAGGTGATCTCTGGGAACAGCAGGAATTAGTCCTCACATATGGGTACGTCGGAACCGACGGAGCCTGCGCGGGAAAGCTCCCCAGCTTCCCAGAAAGGAAGCTTTTGGGGCCTCCCACTGCACATGCGCGCTGCCTTCCCGCCTTCCTGACCAGCTCTCCTCAGTTCGAGTTTATAGCTGAGACAATAGAGAGAGGAAAGGAAGATAGATGGAAGATACAACTCCTAGGGGAGGTGGGTGGGTTGTGAGGACTAATTCCTGCTGTTCCCAGAGATCACCTGTTACAGGTAAGTAACTGTGCTATCTCCAGGAACAAGCAGGAATAAGTCCTCACATATGGGGACTCCCTAGCTAAGATGCCTGCGAGATCCCCTTCCAAGGGTTCGCCATCTTCGTATGGATCTCAGGCATCCATCCTGGGAAGGTGGGCAGGAGTTGTTCAAGTATGGAACAGGTGTTTGAGGACAGCCTGACCAAACAAGGCATCCCGGCGGGAGTCCTTGTCCAAACAGTAATGGGCTGTGAAGGTATGAACCGAGGCCCAGGTGGCGGCTCGACAGATCTGATCTATGGATACAGAGTGAAGATGAGCCATAGAAGTGGCCATGGCTCTCACATTGTGAGCTGTGACATGGCCTTCCAGAGAAATGTTTTTACTCTGGTAAGCAAAGGAAATACACTGAGCAATCCAATTGGAAAGTGTACGTTTGGAGACTGGAAGTCCCAAATGAGAAGGATCAAAAGCCACAAAAAGCTGGGAAGACTTTCGATGTGGCTGAGTCCTGTTGAGGTAAAAGGCAAGAGCTCTTTTACAATCCAGAGTATGAAGGTTCCTCTCTGCACTGGATGCATGAGGAGCCGGGAAAAAGACAGGTAGATATACCTCTTGATTAAGATGAAAAGGCGAGACCACTTTGGGCATAAAGTGGGGATTCGTCCTAAGGACCACCTTATCATGATGGAACCTAGTATAAGGTGGATGAGCCACTAAGGCCTGTAGTTCACTGATGCGGCGAGCCGAAGTGACTGCAATAAGGAAAAGGACCTTCCAGGAAAGAAATTTCAAGGAGGTAGAAACCAACGGTTCAAAAGGTGGCTTCATAAGCTGACCTAGAACTAGGTTCAAATCCCATGCTACCGGAGGAGGCCAGATGGGAGGCTTAGTTAGAGTCAGGCCTCTCATGAACCTTGCAATAAGAGGATGAGAGGAGACAGGTTGTCCATTTATAGGTTTTAAGGATGCTGCAATAGCACTCAAATGGACTCTTACTGAATTCGTCTTAAGGCCTGCATTGGAAAGATGCAGGAGATAGTCTAGTAGAGAATGCAAAGGAAGTGCTAGAGGGTCAAGACCCTGTTGAGCACACCAAATGGAAAAGCGTTTCCATTTGAAAGCATAGGAACGCCTCGTGGAGGGTTTCCTAGAGGCATGAAGGATATCTTTCACTGGTTGAGAAAGATTGAAGTCATGAAGGCTTAGGCCTTCAGTAACCAAGCTCTGAGGTGTAGGGACTTGGGGTTTGGGTGCCACAAAGTCCCCTCCTCCTGAGACAGAAGGTCTGGCGCAGCTCCCAGGTCCAGGGAGGGTCCCTGGGAGAGATGCAAAAGTAGAGGGAACCACATTTGGCGTGGCCAGCGTGGAGCTATGAGGATCATCGATTCGTGATCCCTCTGGAGTTTGAACAGAGTCTTGGGAATCAAAGGAATGGGTGGAAAGGCATATAGGAATTCCTGACCCCAATACAGGAGAAAGGCGTCGTTGGCCTGAGCTCCCTAACACGGAGTCCTGGAACAGAACCGGGGAAGTTTGGCATTCCTTGCAAAGAGGTCTATGTCCGTGGTTCCCCATTCCTGAAAGATTCTGCCTATCTGGTCCTTATGTAGGGACCATTCGTGTGGAAGCAGAACTCGACTGAGTCTGTCTGCCCGAGAGTTTTGAACCCCTGGAAGATATACTGCCAGAAGATGAATTTGATGCTCTCTGGCGAAGGCCCATAATCTGAGAGCTTCGTTGCAAAGCGACAGAGAGCCTGTCCCTCCTTGTTTGTTTACGTAGAACATGGCCACCTGATTGTCTGTCTGAACTAGGACGGTCAGGTTGACAAGGAGGGTATGGAAGACTTTGAGGGCAAAGAAGATTGCTCGCAGTTCCAGGAGGTTGATGTGAAGGGTGGTCTCCTGTGGAGACCAAGTACCCTGAGTGGAGAGGGATTGTAGATGGGCTCCCCATCCTGTTTGGGAGGCATCTGTTGTGAGGGTTGCTTGGGGCAACAAAGGTTGGAAGGGGGCCCCCAACAACAGATTCTTGGTGGACATCCACCATTGGATGGACCAAAACAGACGCTTTGAGGTGAGGATTTGGTCGGAGAGCGCTCCTGATGCTTGAGTCCACTGGGTGGCCAAGGTCCATTGAGCTGCTCTCATATGAAGACGAGCGTAGGGCACCACGTGAACCGTGGAGGCCATGTGGCCCAGAAGTCGCAGCATTTCTCTGGCTGTCAAGTGAATGCTGGACTGAGCTTGGGAGGCCAAGCACACCAGACGTTGGCCCCGGACTTGAGGTAGGTAGGCCCTTGCAGTGGTGGTGTCCAACTGGGCCCCTATGAACTCCAGAGACTGAGTAGGGATAAGTTGAGACTTGGGAAGGTTTACCACCAGTCCCAGATACTGCAGAATGTGCCTTGTGCGGTCCAGGGAAATCTGGGCCTCTGACTGAGATGGAGCTCGGATGAGCCAGTCGTCCAGATATGGGAATACAAAAATTCCCAGACCTCTTAGAAATGCGGCAACAACTGCCATGCATTTGGTGAACACTCTTGGAGCAGAGGCTAGACCGAAGGGAAGTACTCTGTACTGGAAATGTTTTCCCTGAAACAGAAATCTTAGATATTTTCTGTGGGATGGGTGGATGAGTATATGTGTGTACGCATCCTTGAGATCTAGAGAACAAAGCCAATCCTGACTCTGAAGGTATGGAAGGAGAATGCCTAGAGAAAGCATTTTGAATTTCTCCTTGTACAGAAATTTGTTCAATTCTCTCAGATATAGGATAGGTCTGAATCCCCCTGTCTTCTTTGGTATGAGAAAATAAGGGGAGTAGAATCCTGTCTCTTGTTGAAGAAGAGGAACCTCTTCTATTGCCCCTTGGGCAAGGAGAGAAGAGACTTCCTGACCCAACAGGCCCAGGAGAGATGGGGGAGAATTGAAGTGCCTCACCATGGTATACGGAGGAAGGTTGGAAAAATGAAGTTTGTAGCCCTCTCTGATGATAGAGAGGGTCCATTGCTCTGATGTAATTTGCCCCCATCTGGGAGCAAAGTGAGCTAACCTTCCGGGAATGGTGAGGGGCTCTGGTTGTTCTAGAGCCAGAAAGGTTAAGTTCTCTAGGGGCAAGTCAAAACCCCTGAGGGGGTTGAGCCTGCTGAGGAGTGGCAGACACTGCAGGCTTTGATCTTGCCTGTTTAGGCTGCTGACGTTTAGCAGCAAAGCGAGGCTGAGAAGATTGTTGGCCAGTATTTGTGGAAAATCTGGCCTTCTTGTAGTAAGGCCTCTTGAAAGACTTTTTCTTGGCAGGAGTAGAGGTAGACTTAGAAAGTCTATCTAAGGTAGCATTTTCTGCGTCCATTTGAGTGGCTTTAATTTGCCAGTCTTTACCAAATAAGTTCTCACCTGTACAGGGCAGATTCCGTAAGCCATCCAGGACCCAGGGTTCTAGGTCAGAGGCCTGGAGCCAAGCAAGTCGTCGGGCTGCAATGGCAATGCCCAAAGCTCTACCGGCACCTTCAAAGGAATCAAAGGCTGCTCTGTTGGAGAACTTAGAAACATCTAGAAGCTGTTTCACTATAGAAATGAACTCCTCCTTTTTATCCTCAGGGATAAAGGGGGCAAAATGCCGTACCTTTAGGGCAAGTTCCCTGAGAAACATGCCCATATACAGACTGTATGAATTAATCCTGGCTATAAGCATACTAGCCTGGAAGATTTTCCTACCAAAAGAGTCTAGGGTCTTACATTCTCGCCCTGGAGGGGTAGAAGAGTGCCTTTTGGTACTCTTAATCTTTTTCAGCGCAGACCTCACCACAATGGAATGGTGAGGCAGCTGAGTCTTTTGAAAACCAGGAGAAGGAGGGACCCGGTACATGGTGTCCAACCTATGAGAATAAGGAGACAACGTTAGAGGAGCCTCCCATAAGTCCATCAAGTGTTCTTGAAGGATTTCATGGATAGGCAGGGTGACTGCCTCTTTAGGAACCTTAGGGTATCCTAAAATATCCAGTTTCTTTGATCTAGGTTCTTTTTCAGAGGATGTGGTAATAGAAAGTCCTTTAGCTAGTTCTATAATAAAGTCTTGAAAGGACAAATCCTCTGGTGGAGACATTCTCCTCTTTGGGGAAGAAGGGTCTTCAGGAAGAACTAGAGACAGCTCATCAGAGTCCTCAGAGGAGTCAAAATCCTCAGAAGAATCAGAGTATCCTCTATTTGCTTCCAACGCACGATACGCATACCGTTCGGTATTGACATCGGGCGTACCGGGTATGGGATCGGTATCGGGTGAAAACCCGGATCCGGCATGCGGAACCGATCTGCGTTTGGAAGACGATGGTCTCGGTTCCGATATGGGAAACGATACCGGAACCGGACCCGGAACCGCTGGATGCGGTACCGAAGGCGTCGCAGCTTTAATGAAAGCCAGCATGGCCTGCTGCATGGTCTGAACAGTATTGCTCATAGACGCCACTGCTGCCTGGATGTCGGTACCGGTATGGGCCGGTACCCCAGAGCAGTCTAACAGGTGATCAGTCGAGGCCGTGCCATCGATGTCAACCTGTAACCCCATAGATGGAGCTTTGGAAGCCAGAGCTTCCCGCCGGGGTTGTTTGGCTGGGGCAGGATCCTCAGATTCAAAAGTGAGAGCCTCTCGATGCTTTGAAGGAGATTTGCTCTTTGAGGAGCTGCCTGAAGAAGGTTTGGTTACCTGAGATCCATCCGGAGAGGAAGACCTGGATGACTGTGATGCTGGATTATCTGAAGCAAACAGCACATGGAATTTGTTGGCCCGGTTCTGCAAACCACGTTTAGACATCTGGGAGCAGGATGGGCAGTCCGGAATGGAGTGGTCAGGTCCCAAACATTTAAGACACCAGTCATGGGTGTCTGTGACAGAAATAACAGCACTACACTTGGTACACTTCTTGAAACCAGGGGCTGGTTTCTCCATGAGGAGAATTTGTGTAGGCCTGAGGCCTAACCGAAGTCACCAAGTTGTGCAAAAATAAAGATTTTTTTTTTTTTTTTGAAAGAAAGAAAGAAAGAGAGAGACCGGCGGTACCGGTTTCGGTATGGGGAAGGCAGGTACGCGGTCTAAAGAAACAAATTAAAACAAGAATTTCTTCAGCGGTGACAGGAACACGACCTGCTGGCTCCGCGGAAAAAGAGAAACTGAGGAGAGCTGGTCAGGAAGGCGGGAAGGCAGCGCGCATGTGCAGTGGGAGGCCCCAAAAGCTTCCTTTCTGGGAAGCTGGGGAGCTTTCCCGCGCAGGCTCCGTCGGTTCCGACGTACCCATATGTGAGGACTTATTCCTGTTTGTTCCTGGAGATAGAGAAACCATTTCCGTCAGCAATGTACAGCAAAGCCAGGGAAACCAAAAAAAGTGATAGTTGTGATACATGTGCATGGAACAAAAGGACAAATAAACATGGAAAATGACCTGAACAAAATTTAAAATCACCATAACCAAGCTGGCCAATAGTGATATTAATGGAAAAAATAAAAAAGGACTACTGAGAAAGCTCCAAAAAAAAAGATATCATAGTTGGAAGGGTCTATGCTCTGTCCCCCTACAAGGTGAATGATCTCACATTGAAATAGCCCTGATCAGGGTTTTCCCTTTTTATTGGACAGGTTTCTTATGGCGTGCACATGTGTGGCAACAGCAGGGTGGGCATGTCGGAAAGGGCAACTGTACAGATGCTGGAAAATGGGATACAGAGGGCTGCAGGCGGCACATGCTGTGGTGCAGCTGGGGCACAGTGCAGACTAGGCAGATGCCTAGGTGGCACATAGGAATGCTGAAACTGTACAGCAGCCAGACAGCAACTGATGAGGGAGCAACATGGACATCGAAAGGGTATATAGAATGTGTCACATTCCTCCTCGATTCTCACCACCACCAAAAAGTTGTCTAATAGACAATATTTTGGTGGTGGTGAGAAGTGAGGAGGAATGTGACACATTCTATCTAACCTTTTTGATGTCTTGGACATCTGCACCTTGCCCACTCACAATCTTAAATGACAGAGATGTAAGGCAGGGGTCTCCAAATCCAGCCCTGGAGGGCCACAAACCAGTCAGGTTGGCAGGATATATCTAATGCATATATATCTCATACATATTCATTAGGGATATCCCGAAAACCTGACTGGTCTGCGGTTCTCCAGGACCAGGGTTCCCCACCCCTGCGTTACACATATATCAAAAGGTTGCTATGATTAATGGCAAATAGCAATTCCCAAGTTCAGCACAATTTGCTGATTGAGCTGCATCATAGCAACCTTTCTGATGTCTGTGGAGTGTGTTTCAGTTCTGGTTTCTGACAGTGTTTACCACCCCGTGGAGTGACCCCAACAGTATTGCATACCATAGCCATGCCTGCAGGCTCTGTGCCCAGGACTAGTGCGGTGGCCAGGGCTGCCAAAAGCCTCTATATTTGCACAATGCTGGCATAGGTGTGGGAGTGTGTGTCTGTCTATCCAGTGTGTGGTGGCTGCCAACACCTTACTCAGCCCACACTGCTTGCACTGTTTCCAGTGTTAGTCTGAAAACACGGCTTTTTAGGTCAAATTTCAGAGGGTTATAATCAAACTTCAAAGGGAAAACCCCTCTAGAATATATTGAGAATGTTGCTAAATGAAAGTCAGACTACATTATCTCTTGCTACTCATATATTTTTTTAATATCTAAACCCGTCTCCTTTGGACAGAGATGGAACGTAAATGCAGGTCTCAGACTCACACTGGCAGTGCTTAAGAAAAATCAAAAGCAAAATGCCTTCTCGCAACAACGACCTTAAGCATTCACTGTCTGGTTCAGAAGATAATGTAAATTTTTTTGTCTTTTTTCATTTTATCTTTCATTAGACATTTCTCAAATTATTAACCATAGGGTTGAAAAATTGTTGTTTAGTAGTTTAAACAATGCTTATCTGAATGCTGTGCGAAAAAACTCCCCGACGCCACCATGTGGGTACCGCTGAATGCGTTTCGAATCCTTCCTCAGGGGGAACTTTGCTTAGACAGCATAATCTACAAAAACAACAAAAAGATTATAGAACTACAAATGCCATTCTCGCAATTGTATTTTTAGAACATATTGTAAGAGAACTGAATCACCACCTCACAAGTTGCAGTAGAACGACGCGCACAAATCAGCTGTAGTATTCATGGCTCAAATTCATTCAATGTGCGAAAAAACGCCGCGCATGCAAACTGTCAGACTCTTGGGTGTTAAAATAGTAATGACGTTCTACCGTCACACCGTTGACTGGCAGTCTCACAGCCAATCAAAAAAATGATGGAAAAAATCTTCTGACATCAGATGCAAACCCGCCATTCTATTGAACTATTCAAGCCAGTCGTGCCCGTTGTCGCCAGTCGAAAAATCCACCTTTGTTCTTGTATTAGTAAAGTCTGAGCTCTGGACTTGCCATTCCTACCTTCTAATATCCTGTCGATCGCGAAACACCGCAGTTCTTCAAAACTATGATGGTAAGTAACACAATGTGCTACTATTGGAGCTTCTAACACTCTGCATTTCAATTTGCTGCGATGTTCACTGAGTCTGATCTTAAGTTTCCGCTCAGTCTTACCAATGTACAGAAAATTGCATGGGCATTTAATCGCATACACGACATGATCAGAGACACACGTAGTGTGATGTTTTAAATGATAGACCTTGCCTTGATGTCCAAAACTGGTCAATTCTTCTGCCACCACACACGTAGTGCAGCTACCACATGGTTTGTGGCCCCCCATTTCTATTCGAGGCATCACTTGACATGATTTTAATCGGGCAGGACTAAGTTTTTCCTTTAAGTTGGAATGTCGCGTCCACACACATCTAATAGATTTATTGCGCAACCCAGGTACAGTGCTAAGCACATTTTGATGTTTCTTGAGGACACGTTTAATCGCTCCACTAAGGGGAGAAAATTTAGTAATAAAATTTACAGTATCATCGTCCATCGTAGAGCTTCGAGGTTTAGGTTGTAATAGCAGCGCCCTATTATAGTATAGGGCCCTTCTGTAGGCGGTTTTAATTACAGAGTAAGGATACCCTCGATCCTGAAAGTCTCTCATCAAGTGCTTCGCCTGCGTTTTATATTCCACAACACTGGAACAGTTTCTCCGATACCTGATAAACTGTGAAAGGGGCAAACTGTCGCGCAACTGTTTGGGATGATTACTCTTATAATGTAAAATAGTGTTTCGATCTGTTGGTTTTTTGTAAACAGTTGTAAGCCAACCATTAGAGCTCTTTTGAATAACCACATCAAGGAACACTATGCGCTGGGCATGACAAACATGGGTAAATTGTATGTTCGGGTCTACAGAATTCAACCAACTAGCAAACTGTTGAAATTCAAGAATGGATCCGTCCCATAACAAAAAAATGTCGTCAATGAATCTCTTCCACAGAATCAGATGGGTTTGATATTGTGATCCCACCAGCCATTGGCGTTCAAAATCCTGCATATAGAGGTTTGCTACTGAGAGGGCACATGTGGCCCCCATGGCCACTCCAGACATTTGTTGGTAGATTTGCCCCTCGAACTCAAAATAATTTTGAAAAATTGTGAGATCTGCCAATTTAGAGATGAAATCCAACAAATCTACTGAGAGAGTGCCCTGTGCATGCAAAGAAGAAAGTATGACATTGTGTGCCGCCCTCTGAGGGATATTAGTATACAACGCCGCAACGTCAAGCGTTGCTAAAAGTATATGATCCTGGGATGCCCATTCTGAATATTCTTCTAAGACGTTCAGAAAATGAGAGGTGTCCTTAAGGTACGATGGAATGGTGAACATCAAAGGTCTCAGAAAGGAGTCAATATAAATTGAAAGAGGCTCCAGCGCTGATCCCTTTGTGGAAACAATAGGTCTCCCTGGAGGATTCCTGGCATCCTTGTGTATTTTAGGGACTAGATAAAATCTAGAAATAGTCGGTGAAGATTCATTGAGGAACTTCCATTCCTTCCTGGTGATAACTGCCGATTCCAAAGCTGATGTAGTAATCCCTTTTATCTGTTGTTGTAAACTACGTGTGGGATCCTGTGACAAAACTTTATAGACAGTGGTTTGGGCTAATTGGCGATGTGCTTCTGCCATATATTTATCTCTATCCATTACTATGATAGCTCCACCCTTATCTACCCGCTGTATTACCACATCTGTGCGAGCCTGTAGCTCAATCATTGCCTGACGTTCAGCTGGTAAGAGTGACCTGGACTGTAAAGGGGATTGACGTTCCAAATTACACACATCTGCCAATACTAGTTCTTTAAACAGATTCAGCGCTAGCGGGGGAGGCTCTGGAGGTGTCCAAGTAGAACGAAAGGGTAAGGGAATCCTGGTACGATCCTGAATTTCACCTGAATTAGTACTGGCCGACTCTCGGGTTGCAAAAAACACTTTCAAATGTAATTTGCGCATCAAACTTTCTAAGTCGACACGAAATTGAAAACTATCAAAAAAGGTAGCCGGAACAAAGGTGAGCCCTTTGTTCAATAAATTTTCATCATTTGAAGATAACTGTGCTGTCGAGATGTTAATAACCAGGGACTTATTCAGGGTGTTTGAAGAAACACCATGGGGCCAGTGGTCTCGTATTGTCCTCGTTGATGTCCGCCTCCCCTGCCTCGATACTTTCCTCTGTTGGAGTCTTTCTTTTTGATCTTCGCATCCTCGTCCTCTTGAAAATCCTCTTTTGAAGGTTTTCCAGAATCTGATGAGCTAGGATCGCTGGAGGAAACATCAAAGTCCACCCGCTTGTGAAATTTACTTGGCTTTCTCCTTAAATTCATCCACGGATAGACATACCCGGAGGTATAATCCCCGTGGTCACGTTTTAATTTCCGCAATTTTAGCTGTTTCACTTCTTCTTGTACAATCTGTACCTGTGCATCGTTCTCCTTCATCTTATTGGTGAACTGGGTAGCCGTCATTTCTTTTTTCATATTCGCAATCATGGTATCAATTTCTTGCCTCAAAGTATCCAAACTGGCTGCAGTGGTCTCAGTGATCAATACCATTATGTCCAGCGAACATTTATTAAGGATACCATTCCATTTCTCAATGAACCCTGGTTTATCCAAAAATAGCTTTGGCTCTTTATATATCCTAAGACCTCTCGGGATATGTTGACGACGTATGTATTCTATTAAGGATAGTCGGTGCAATTCCATCCGTATTTTGAGTTTCTGTGCCTTCAGAAGTGTTTCCCAATCAGTGGTAAGGCATTCTTCAGTTCCTGGCTCCTCCAAAGCAAAAGGTGTCGTCTCTTTGCAAATGTCTGCGATATGACTGGCATTGTAGCTATAAACTTCCTTCCATACAGGATGATCTTCCATGGTTGTGTGAAAACACGGCTTTTTAGGTCAAATTTCAGAGGGTTATAATCAAAATTCAAAGGGAAAAGCCCTCTAGAATATATTGAGAACGTTGCTAAATGAAAGTCAGACTACATTATCTCTTGCTACTCATATATTTTTTAAATATCTAAACCCGTCTCCTTTGGACAGAGATGGAACGTAAATGCAGGTCTCAGACTCACACTGGCAGTGCTTAAGAAAAATCAAAAGCAAAATGCCTTCTCGCATCAACGACCTTAAGCATTCACTGTCTGGTTCAGAAGATAATGTAAATTTTTTTGTCTTTTTTCGTTTTATCTTTCATTAGACATTTCTCAAATTATTAACCATAGGGTTGAAAAATTATTGTTTAGTAGTTTAAACAATGCTTATCTGAATGTTGTGCGAAAAAACTCCCCGACGCCACCATGTGGGTACTGCTGAATGCGTTTCGAATCCTTCCTCAGGGGGAACTTTGCTTAGCATAATCTACAAAAACAACAAAAAGATTATAGAACTACAAATGCCATTCTCGCAATTGTATTTTTAGAACATATTGTAAGAGAACTGAATCACCACCTCACAAGTTGCAGTAGAACGACGCGCACAAATCAGCTGTAGTATTCATGGCTCAAATTCATTCAATGTGCGAAAAAACGCCGCGCATGCGAACTGTCAGACTCTTGGGTGTTAAAATAGTAATGACGTTCTACCGTCACACCGTTGACTGGCAGTCCCACAGCCAATCAAAAAAATGATGGGAAAAATCTTCTGACATCAGATGCAAACCCGCCATTCTATTGAACTATTCAAGCCAGTCGCGCCCGTTGTCGCCAGTCGAAAAATCCACCTTTGTTCTTGTATTAGTAAAGTCTGAGCTCTGGACTTGCCATTCCTACCTTCTAATATCCTGTCGATCGCGAAACACCGCAGTTTTTCAAAACTATGATGGTAAGTAACACAATGTGCTACTATTGGAGCTTCTAACACTCTGCATTTCAATTTGCTGCGATGTTCACTGAGTCTGTTCTTAAGTTTCCGCTCAGTCTTACCAATGTACAGAAAATTGCATGGGCATTTAATCGCATACACGACATGATCAGAGACACACGTAGTAGTGTGATGTTTTAAATGATAGACCTTGCCTTGATGTCCAAAACTGGTCAATTCTTCTGCCACCACACACGTAGTGCAGCTACCACATGGTTTGTGGCCCCCCATTTCTATTCGAGGCATCACTTGACATGATTTTAATCGGGCCGGACTAAGTTTTTCCTTTAAGTTGGAATGTTGAGTCCACACACATCTAATAGATTTATTGCGCAACCCAGGTACAGTGCTAAGCACATTTTGATGTTTCTTGAGGACACGTTTAATCGCTCCACTAAGGGGAGAAAATTTAGTAATAAAATTTACAGTATCATCGTCCATCGTAGAGCTTCGAGGTTTAGGTTGTAATAGCAGCGCCCTATTATAGTATAGGGCCCTTCTGTAGGCGGTTTTAATTACAGAGTAAGGATACCCTCGATCCTGAAAGTCTCTCATCAAGTGCTTCGCCTGCGTTTTATATTCCACAACACTGGAACAGTTTCTCCGATTCCTGATAAACTGTGAAAGGGGCAAACTGTCGCGCAACTGTTTGGGATGATTACTCTTATAATGTAAAATAGTGTTTCGATCTGTTGGTTTTTTGTAAACAGTTGTAAGCCAACCATTAGAGCTCTTTTGAATAACCACATCAAGGAACACTATGCGCTGGGCATGACAAACATGGGTAAATTGTATGTTCGGGTCTACAGAATTCAACCAACTAGCAAACTGTTGAAATTCAAGAATGGATCCGTCCCATAACAAAAAAATGTCGTCAATGAATCTCTTCCACAGAATCAGATGGGCTTGATATTGTGATCCCACCAGCCATTGGCGTTCAAAATCCTGCATATAGAGGTTTGCTACTGAGGGGGCACACGTGGCCCCCATGACCACTCCAGACATTTGTTGGTAGATTTGCCCCTCGAACTCAAAGTAATTTTGAAAAATTGTGAGATCTGCCAATTTAGAGATGAAATCCAACAAATCTACTGAGAGAGTGCCCTGTGCACGCAAAGAAGAAAGTATGACATTGTGTGCCGCCCTCTGAGGGATATTAGTAGCACATTGTGTTACTTACCATCATAGTTTTGAAGAACTGCGGTGTTTCGCGATCGACAGGATATTAGAAGGTAGGAATGGCAAGTCCAGAGCTCAGACTTTACTAATACAAGAACAAAGGTGGATTTTTCGACTGGCGACAACGGGCGCGACTGGCTTGAATAGTTCAATAGAATGGCGGGTTTGCATCTGATGTCAGAAGATTTTTTCCATCATTTTTTTGATTGGCTGTGGGACTGCCAGTCAACGGTGTGACGGTAGAACGTCATTACTATTTTAACACCCAAGAGTCTGACAGTTCGCATGCGCGGCGTTTTTTCGCACATTGAATGAATTTGAGCCATGAATACTACAGCTGATTTGTGCACGTCGTTCTACTGCAACTTGTGAGGTGGTGATTCAGTTCTCTTGCAATATGTTCTAAAAATACAATTGCGAGAATGGCATTTGTAGTTCTATAATCTTTTTGTTGCTTTTGTAGATTATGCTGTCTAAGCAAAGTTCCCCCTGAGGAAGGATTCGAAACGTATTCAGCGGTACCCACATGGTGGCATCGGGGAGTTTTTTCGCACAGCATTCAGATAAGCATTGTTTAAACTACTAAACAACAATTTTTCAACCCTATGGTTAATAATTTGAGAAATATCTAATGAAAGATAAAACGAAAAAAGACAAAAAAATTTACATTATCTTCTGAACCAGACAGTGAATGCTTAAGGTCGTTGTTGCGAGAAGGCATTTTGCTTTTGATTTTTCTTAAGCACTGCCAATGTGAGTCTGAGACCTGCATTTACGTTCCATCTCTGTCCAAAGGAGACGGGTTTAGATATTAAAAAAATATATGAGTAGCAAGAGATAATGTAGTCTGACTTTCATTTAGCAACGTTCTCAATATATTCTAGAGGGCTTTTCCCTTTGAATTTTGATTATAACCCTCTGAAATTTGACCTAAAAAGCCGTGTTTTCAGACTAACACTGGAAACAGTGCAAGCAGTGTGGGCTGAGTAAGGTGTTGGCAGCCACCACACACTGTATAGACAGACACACACTCCCACACCTATGCCAGCATTGTGCAAATATAGAGGCTTTTGGCAGCCCTGGCCACCGCACTAGTCCTGGGCACAGAGCCTGCAGGCATGGCTATGGTATGCAATACTGTTGGGGTCACTCCACGGGGTGGTAAACACTGTCAGAAACCAGAACTGAAACACACTCCACAGACATCAGAAAGGTTGCTATGATGCTGCTCAATCAGCAAATTGTGCTGAACTTGGGAATTGCTATTTGCCATTAATCATAGCAACCTTTTGATATATGTGTAACGCAGGGGTGGGGAACCCTGGTCCCGGAGAGCTGCAGACCAGTCAGGTTTTCGGGATATCCCTAATGAATATGCATGAGATATATATGCATCAGAGATATCCTGCCAACCTGACTGGTTTGTGGCCCTCCAGGGCTGGATTTGGACACCCCTGCCTTACACCTCTGTCATTTAAGATTGTGAGTGGGCAAGGTGCAGATGTCCAAGACATCAAAAAGGTTAGATAGAATGTGTCACATTCCTCCTCACTTCTCACCACCACCAAAATATTGTCTATTAGACAACCTTTTGGTGGTGGTGAGAATCGAGGAGGAATGTGACACATTCTATATACCCTTTCGATGTCCATGTTGCTCCCTCATCAGTTGCTGTCTGGCTGCTGTACAGTTTCAGCATTCCTATGTGCCACCTAGGCATCTGCCTAGTCTGCACTGTGCCCCAGCTGCATCACAGCATGTGCCGCCTGCAGCCCTCTGTATCCCATTTTCCAGCATCTGTACAGTTGCCCTTTCCGACATGCCCACTCTGCTGTTGCCACACATGTGCACGCCATAAGAAACCTGTCCAATAAAAAGGGAAAACCCTGATCAGGGCTATTTCAATGTGGGATCATTCACCTTGTAGGGGGACAGAGCATAGACCCTTCCAACTATGATATCTTTTTTTTTGGAGCTTTCTCAGTAGTCCTTTTTTATTTTTTCCATTAATATCACTATTGGCCAGCTTGGTTATGGTGATTTTAAATTTTGTTCAGGTCATTTTCCATGTTTATTTGTCCTTTTGTTCCGTGCACATGTATCACAACTATCACTGTTTTTGGTTTCCCTGGCTTTGCTATACATTGCTGACGGAAATGGTTTCTCTTTCCTGCAAATGTGCCCTAATGCGATTTCACTGGCGTTAGTGATCAGACCCGGATTCCACAGCATTAGTGTGCCTGTAGCCTCTCCCCTCCCACTCTCCACCCACTGACCCCTTCTCTCCGCCCTTTGGGGAGCTTTTCTCCACCCTTCAGCGCCAGATTTCATGGCGTTAGGGTGCCTTAACGCCGCAGACACCTTATCACATGATAAGGTATGTTATCGCGCAATAACACGCCTTGATCGCCCGGTAACATACCTTATCATGCGCTAATTCCGCCACTGCGACTTTAGCGCCCTTTTGTAAGCATACCCCATAGTATGTCATACTGTTTTTTGCATTTATTTTATGGATCACTTGTATAGATGTTTAGATTTTTATTTTTAATTAATTAATTTATTTCCCCATAGATTGGGAAGAGTGGTCTGGTCCACCCTTTATATGTTGCTTTTTTTCTTCTTTTTTTTTCGGCTCCAGCTTCCAGCCACATTAGCTCCCCAGTCGGGGTCGAGCAAGCAACGAGCGCTTTCCCGCTCCTACAACTCCGGCCCAATCCGGGCCGTGGGAGGACCCAGAGGCGCAACAAAAGCAGCCACGGGCAGGAGAAGGCCCTTTTCGGCTCCAGCTTCCAGCCACATTAGCTCCCCAGTCGGGGTCGAGCAAGCAACGAGCGCTTTCCCGCTCCTACAACTCCGGCCCAATCCGGGCCGTGGGAGGACCCAGAGGCGCAACAAAAGCAGCCGCGGGCAGGAGAAGGCCCTTTTCGGCTCCAGCTTCCAGCCACATTAGCTCCCCAGTCGGGGTCGAGCAAGCAACGAGCGCTTTCCCGCTCCTACAACTCCGGCCCAATCCGGGCCGTGGGAGGACCCAGAGGCGCAACAAAAAGCAGCCGCGGGCAGGAGAAGGCCCTTTTCGGCTCCAGCTTCCAGCCACATTAGCTCCCCAGTCGGGGTCGAGCAAGCAACGAGCGCTTTCCCGCTCCTACAACTCCGGCCCAATCCGGGCCGTGGGAGGACCCAGAGGTGCAACAAAAGCAGCCGCGGGCAGGAGAAGGCCCTTTTCGGCTCCAGCTCCCAGCCACATTAGCTCCCCAGTCGGGGTCGAGCAAGCAACGAGCGCTTTCCCGCTCCTACAACTCCGGCCCAATCCGGGCCGTGGGAGGACCCAGAGGCGCAACAAAAAGCAGCCGCGGGCAGGAGAAGGCCCTTTTCGGCTCCAGCTTCCAGCCACATTAGCTCCCCAGTCGGGGTCGAGCAAGCAACGAGCGCTTTCCCGCTCCTACAACTCCGGCCCAATCCGGGCCGTGGGAGGACCCAGAGGCGCAACAAAAGCAGCCGCGGGCAGGAGAAGGCCCTTTTCGGCTCCAGCTTCCAGCCACATTAGCTCCCCAGTCGGGGTCGAGCAAGCAACGAGCGCTTTCCCGCTCCTACAACTCCAGCCCAATCCGGGCCGTGGGAGGACCCTGAGGCGCAACAAAAAGCAGCCGCGCGCAAGCGCGCCCGCGCCTTGCGGGCCCGCGCCTGAGGGCCTCGCAAGAGGGCCCTTTGGCATGGCCCTTAGGCGGGGCACGATAGGCGAAAAAAGAACGTCAACCCAACGCCTCAACATTCTACAAGCAAAATCGCCATCTTGAAGCTCATCCAAAAACGAGCAGCTTGAGCTCCCTCATGGTTGAGCTCACTCCCCCTCAGAATTGGATCCCTCTCTGAGCACAGCAAGTATACCACGTATAAAGGAACTATCTCTAACTGACTTCTTGCACATCTCCCATAAAGTTTTACATACTACTGTTAATAATTATAAGTATCAGTACACATCAGTTGCAAATATCGTTCCCAGTAGCCAGAATGAACTTACTATCGTCGGCACCAAGAGTGATATACTGTTGTCAGTAGCTAGAGAGACATACTGTTATCACCACCCAGAGAGATATACTGTGTCAGTAGATAGAGAGATATACTGTTGTCAGTAGTTAGAGAGACATATTGTTATCACTACCCAGAGAGATATACTGTGTCAGTAGATAGAGAGCCATACTGTTGTCAGTAGTTAGAGAGACATATTGTTATCACTACCCAGAGAGATATACTGTTGTCAGTAGCTAGAGAGACATACTGTTATCACCACCCAGAGAGATATACTGTGTCAGTAGATAGAGAGATATACTGTTGTCAGTAGTTAGAGAGACATATTGTTATCACTACCCAGAGAGATATACTGTGTCAGTAGATAGAGAGCCATACTGTTGTCAGTAGTTAGAGAGACATATTGTTATCACTACCCAGAGAGATATACTGTTGTCAGTAGCTAGAGAGACATACTGTTATCACCACCCAGAGAGATATACTGTGTCAGTAGATAGAGAGATATACTGTTGTCAGTAGTTAGAGAGACATATTGTTATCACTACCCAGAGAGATATACTGTGTCAGTAGATAGAGAGCCATACTGTGTCAGTAGTTTGGAGAGACATACTGTTATCACTACCCAGAGAGATATACTGTTAACAGTAGTTAGAGAGACATACTGTCATCACTACTCGGAGAGACATACTATTGTCAGTAGTTGGAGAGACATATTGTTATCACTACCCAGAGAGATATACTGTGTCAGTAGATAGAGAGACATACTGTTGTCAGTAGTCTGGAGAGACATACTGTTATCACTACTCAGAGAGGCATACTGTTGTCAGTAGCTAGAGAGACATACTGTTATCAATACCCAGAAAGATATACTGTTGTCAGTAGATTGAGAGACATACTGCTACCACTACCCAGAGAGATACACTGTTGCCAATAGATATACTGTTGTCAGTAGATAGAGAGACATACTGTATCATTACCCACAAATTTTTCAATTACTGTTTTTCTCAGCATCCAAATATATTGTTGATACGTCTTTTCACCACAATTAAGGTTCCATCAATATTATCTACAAATTACTACAACCCCAAAACCAACAGTCTACAACCTTGTGCAACTAGCAACACTACCGCCTCTCAGAACACACAATGTTCACTATAAGAATGCACACATTAGTAACCCTTACCATCACCTACCTCCTCACTGCACTATCTGGTCAAGCAAGTGCCTTTAATGACGACCAAAAATACATACCAATACTACGAAATAATTGGAGGAGATGGTCAAACAAAACTCAAACAAATCAAACAAACCCTAACCACACCCACTACTCACATCTACTTCACATTGCCCTTCACGTTACCAAAAGACCTCAACCAAAACAACAGTATCATCCACCATTACACTGTGCCCTTATCAATATAAGGTCCATCCGCACAAAATGGCCTCTGATAACTAATCTCATAACTGCACATAACCTTGACATCTTGCTGATCACAGAAACTTGGCTAACCGATTCTGACAATGTCATTCTTAACCAGATGCTACCGCCAGGATTCTCTATACACACGTGCCATAGAAACCAACAAAGAGGAGGCGGAGTACTTATTATCTCTAACAACCAACTACAATTTCAAATTGACAACAACATCAGTTCAACACATCTAAATATACTAAATATATCAAACAAAGAACACTCAATCAGCCTAGTCTATAGAGCTCCAACAGCATCAGCTGAGGATCTACCAACGATAGTCGACCTTGCCTGCAACACTGAAAAACCAAGACTATCCAATTGGATAATGGGAGATTTCAACCTTCCCTCCCTACAGGACTCGCAAGCCACAGCATTTATAGAAGCAATTGACAACCTTGGATACAACCAAATAGTCAAAGACCCTACTCATAATATGGGAAACATACTTGATCTGATATTCGTCCCACAAGTTACCCCAGACTCCAACCACAATTACGACCTTTCAATAATACCAGTACCGTGGTCTGACCACAGTCTCATTTTATTCAAAATCCCCAACTACTCCAATTCCTCTAAATCCAAACCTACTCAAGCGAAACCAACAGCTAGGAGGTTCCGCCCCTTTGTCAAAGAGGAAATACTTAATAATCTCCTCCCAACACTACATGCGTCTGAACCCGACTTGGACAGTCTAATCAACACTTGGGATCACTCCCTTAGATTCAATTCTCAACCATCAAACATGGCAAAAAATACCAACCATCGTACACACGTAGCCTGGTATTCCAAGGAGCTAAGAACATCCCTCCTCCATCTCCGGAGACTCGAGAAATATTGGAGAAGATCACGCTCTACTGAAGCCTACACAGCTTACTGCAAATACTTAGATAAGCATCGCAAAGAAATAGCAGATCGAAGGAAACAATTCCATACCAACCTTCTAAAGAAATCACTAAATAAACATCATGACCTCTTCAACATTGTAAGAACAATGGCAAAGGAACCAACACCTCATCAAACACAAGCAATACACCCGCAAGAATATGCCGAATACCTAAAGTCAAAGATGACAAAAACATCCAACATTTTTACTTCTGGACCAACAAAGAATGATATATATTCGCAGTCAACCACATTAACCAAGTTTAATACACTATCAATCAAAGAAATTGAGAACACTATCGCATCAATAAATGCTACCACCGCTGCAAGCGATCCATGCCCGGCAGCCTGGATAAAAAATCTAAAACATGAAGTAAGCTTCTTCATACAGAATATCCTTGAACAATCCTTTTCAACTGGAACCTTTCCTCAAAGCCTCAAACAAACCTCAATTAGACCATTACTAAAAAACAGTAAATTAGACCCCCAAAAAGTAGAATCCTACAGGCCAATATCCAGTATCCCACTCCTAGCGAAAATAATTGAGAAAGTAGTCCAACGGCAAATACAACAGCACATAGACAATGAAGCTCCACTTGACCCTTCACAACACGGCTTCAGAGAGGCTCATGGAGTTGAAACCCTCCTCATCACACTATTCAACACACTAATCACAGGAATAGATAACATTCATCAAGGATTCATACTTATTCATGGACATCTCAGCGGCGTTCGACTCAGTAAACCACCAAATACTTATCGATCGCCTCAAGGAAAAAGGAATAGTTGGCGCTGCACTTGACTGGTGTATATCATATCTAACTAACCGTTTGCAACAAGTACGAATTGATGAAACTACTTCCGAACCATTTCTTCAAGACCAAGGGGTACCACAAGGATCTTCTCTATCAGCGTTGATGTTTAATATATACATGCAACCCATTTGTGACCTCATTCGTTCCTTTAATGTCACCTGTTTAGCATATGCAGATGACATTCTACTATTCATGCCATTCTCCATCAATCACCCTGATTATACATCATTGATAACATGCCTCGAAGCAGTAGAAGATTGGCTCATCTCCCAAAATCTAAGAATCAACCACAGCAAGACTGATGTGATGTTTGTAACAAGAAACCAAAACTTCACACCTCCTACCTCCGTGAAGATAAAGGACAAGGAATTAACAGTAAAGCCTACACTACGCTACCTAGGTATAACCCTTGACCAGCACCTCAATATGAAAACCCACATAAAAAACATAACAAAACTAATTTACCACAAGATACGTACATTACGCCACCTGCGACCTCTACTGGAACCCTCAGATTTCAGAACTGTCTACCAAGCCCTGATAATGCCTCACATCGACTTTGCAAATGCAATTCTATACGGACTCCCTCAAGCAACATTAAATCCTCTCCAATTAGCGATGAACACTGCTGCCAGAGTACTTGAAGGAATATCAAAGACAGATCACATAACCCCAGTTCTAAAAAGACTCCACTGGCTACCAACCAACGCAAGAATCCACTACAAGATACTGATCACTACATTCAAAGCCATAAACAACCAAGCACCATCAACCATTACCAACCTTGTACACTCACAGACCCCTAATAGATCCAGAAGATCAATTGCAATGAATACATTAATAATCCCGAAACAAACAGTCAGATACACTAAGGAAACAACCAAAAGAGCCTTCAGTATCCACGCCCCAAAAACCTGGAATGCCCTCCCACTAGAACTGAGAGTTATAACCAGCTTAACACAATTCAGAAAGAGTCTCAAACACCACCTCTTCCTAAGCTATTTCCCAATCTAACCTTCGCACATGAAAATATCACAGACACTTTTCTGACCAAGACATTTCCCCAACTGATATCCAAATTTGACTAATGTATTTCAATAATCTGTATATAGTTAACTAGCCTTATATAGTTGTACCTTGTTATTCCCAAGTTCAATAACCCTGTTACTTGTAAAATGCATTACAGTTCTTTGTATGTATATGTTTGTTACATGTAAACCGCGCTGGTGACAATAGTGCGGTATATAAAAGATGTTAAATAAATAAATGTATTTTATTTTTACGCAATAATGAAGATGTTTTAATGTATTTTATTTTTGGATGGTCTATATTATGTATTTATATATTTTTATAATTTATTTTTATGTTTGTGTCTGTCCTTAGACCCCTGAAGAAGGCCTCAGGCCAAAACCTTTGAGTTGGGTCTGCTAATAAAGTCTTTTGTACACCCCTACTGTGTTTGGCCAAGGTCTTTGGCTTCCGCTTTTACCTACTGTATTCTCTGCGGAAGACCCCCTTCTCCTATTGTTTAGTACTAATGGTAAGCCAAGCTGCTTTTGGATCTTAATCCTTTGTTCTCCTTCTGTTTCCTTACCCTTCCCTGTTGTACCCTTACATTCATCATTTGTACTGTCTGTCTTGATTAGACTGTAAGCTCTAATGAGCAGGGGCCGTCTTTTATATGTCTGTACAGTGCTGCATATGCCTTATAGCACTATATAAATGATTAATAGTAGTAGTAGGATGTGCCCAAGCTGTGCAAGAAAAAGGAGTACTGAGCTTTTCATGGGACACTAGGCTGGCCTTAGAGAGAGCCAGTGGAATCAGTAAATGTCCTTTTGGGAAGGAGGAAAGTACAAGGGAGCTGCTACAGACTGAAGGAAAGAGCTGGCAGAAAATGCTTTGCGTTACAATGGGGAGAGCTGTATAGTGAGAGTGTGCTTGCTGCTGGAGAATGTCAGATGGTGGTGGGGGGCAGCTGAGCATTTCCAGGCCTTCTGTCTGCCTTGCCTTATGGATGGGTACAGATCTGCGTTGACTGCCTTGTAGGGTGCCTGTTCCCCAGTAGAACTGGGGTTGATGGTCCCCTCTACTGCCACCATTGCAGGGAGGGGACCATGTGGATCTGTTGGTGGGAGATCCTGTTTCCCACCCTGAGCCACAGAGAGTGGGTTGGGTGGTAACACATAATCTGCCTACGGGTCCAAAAACCCCTCTTCACCTATATCATGTGACTATGGCACCAACACAGTATATGCACTAAGGGGTAGACGTGACGGAGAAATACAGATGGACATAGGTGCATCCTGCAGCAACTACCTAAGCGTGCGTGTGCGTGTGCGTGTGCACGTGCGCGTGCGTATGTATGTGTATGTATGTGTATGTGTGTGTGTGTGTGTGTGTATATCTATATATATATATATATATATATATATATATATATATATATATATATATATATATACATACATACTAGCACTGATGGGGACCCACAGCATGACCTAATTCAGCCATGAAAGGTGCTGTGGACCTGGTGCTGGGCGCCCCACCTCACCCTCAGGGTGAACACAGTACCCGCACAATGTGACGGTCTGTAGCTACTCTGTGCCAGTAACACACATGGTCAGTACCCCCTACCAGGCTGAGGTGCTGTGGGGGTGCACACGGTCAGTTCCCCCTACCAGGCCGAGGTGCTGTGGGGGTGCATACCCTATCTTGTGATTATCTGTAGACTGCTGATTTGCATGTGCAGTGAATCATGGGTATGGGTGGGTTAACCCTATCCTGGTAACCACGGCAGACAGTATGTGTGGTGACCTGAAGTCATTCTGTAGCCAGTCAGGGGTTTGTTAGCAGCTGTAGCCCACTGGTTTCTTCACTGCCTATAAAGCCAGCAATCATGGGTTTGATCCCACATTGGGGTTATTTGATAGGGCTGTCTGAGGCTTTTTATTTTTTTTTATTTAAATTAGTGCTGCCAGCAAAAACACACTCACAGTGCTGCAACCTTAAGGTGCCTCATAAGGCGCCCCATAAAGCGCCCTATAAGGCGCCTTATAGGGAACATTATAAGGTGCCTAGGCAGACTGTGCACTTTATAATGTGCCCTCTGGAGTGCCTTATAGGGCACCTTATGCGGCACCTTAGGTTACGGCACTGTGAGGGTGTGTTTGCTGGCAGCACTAATTTAAATTAAAAAAGAAAGTGCCTCAGACAGCACTGATTTAAAGTAAAGGGTAATGCCTCAGACAGCCTTACTCATTAAGCCCACTGGGGGATTGAACTCATGACCCATGTTTCATCAGTCAATGTATTAACCATTGTGCTACACCTCTGTTGCTATAGTTGCTGTTCAACGCACCTACTTAAGACTAACGCGCATTAACATGCGCGGCTCCCTCTATCACACGATATTGTGCACAGCACACGTTAGCGCGCGATAACGTGCGCTTGCTACGTTTAGACCGGAACGCCCACTCCTTTTATGGCATCCTGCACATTATCGCCGGGCACACGTTAAGACCGTTTAGTAAACATACCCCTATATGTATTATATATGCAGTGGACAACTTAAAAGAAATGCAGTTCATAAATATTATAAAAAAAGAAACTAATAATACAAACAACACAAAAAAGCATATTAAAAACATATAAAAAGAAAATCAAAACTTATATCAGGAAGAAGCAATAAAATACATATAAATGCATACAATATTCAAATATAAGTCATGTGCAAGCATTACAGGCCCGATAAGCAAGTAATATAAAGCATGACAGTAAAAACAATGAGGTGTCTGCATGGCTTTCTCACCATAAAAAACACAGGGAACAGAAAAACAAAAGACCCAAAACACCTGTGAATGCAGTAAAAAATGTTAACAGAACTTGAAAGAAGGGAAAGAACAGTAAGTAAAAGAATAAAACACTGAAAAAACCTATACAAATGGAATCTAGATACTTAAGAGTAAAGGTATGGACGATAGTGTTCATAAAGCACAAAACAGACTATAGGTAAAAAATGTATATAAAAAAGATATAAAGGTAACTGACTATTAAGGGAGGAGCTGTCCAAAAATATCATAAATAAACCCATCAAAAATGTGATTATAAATAAAAACAAAAAGCAGTCTGTAAATATCAAAAGGGCTAAAAAGTGAGATTAGCTGTCTAGAACAATCGACAAAAAATGAAATGACACTAATCGAAAAAGAAAAATGGAAGAAAGGAAAAGAAACGCTATTAACTCGAACTATAAAAATATTGGCACAGAACAGACTGTGAATAAACAATCTTTTTAAATAGAAACGGAACATGTGAAAATAAAAAAGATCGGCAAAATCTTAGAATAGAACAAGCACTGTGTAGTATGATCATTTATATGGTGCGTACAGCACACAGAAAATAGAATGCTATCAGAAGCCCTTAAATGAGAAAATGTTAAAAAATGTATCTAATCAAGGATCGAGTAAATAATACATATTCATTAAAAAATCTAAAAGTAGAAATAAGCATTATTAACAGAACTGCTTAGGTGGGACATAAAAATTGAAACATGTTAGAAAAGGGAACATGATTTTAAAGGATAAAAAAAAAGGATTACCAACAATATCGCTGAAGCGGGAAAATGCCGCGCAAGTGCAGAGAGGAAGAAATAAAGACGCAGAAGAAGACCTCACACTGCAAACGTCATCATGACGGGGCGGGGAAAAAAAAGACTGAACAGGGGTAAAAAAAACCTTTTTTCACAGGCATTCCATTAACTGTTGACACAATAAATGATATAATAAATAATAATAAATAGGGACGCCACTTAAAAGATCCAACATAAAAAATGTATAAATGAAAAATATAAAAAAATAGGCAACATAATAAATACTTATACTAAAAATGCCAAAAGTGTGTGTCACCCTGCAGGGTGCAGCAGGTGAAGACTGACAGTGCCCCCTGCTGAATGTCACATGGGGGGGGGGCAGCTGAGCTTCCCCAGGCCTGTCTGCCAATGCTCTATGTGATGCGTGCGGATCTGCATTGGCTGCCCTGTAGGGGGTCTGTTCCTCACCACTGCATGGACATACAATGTGGATCTGTTGGTGGGAGATCCTAACCCAACCACCCTGAGTCACAGAGGGTGGTACTACATAATCTACTTTTGGGTCCAAATACCCACACAGAATATGCACTATTCTGGGTGCATCATAGCCCACAAGGACTAAATATGACTAGGAAATACAGATGGACACAGGTGTACCCCAGGTGTGTCTGCAAAGACTACCTATCTACACTGGCACTGATGAGTACCTGTAGCATATCCTGTCTCAGCCAAGCCAGGTGCTGCAGACCTGGTGCTGGGTGCCCCACCTCACCCTCAGGGTGAGCACAGGACCCGCACAATGTCACAGTCTGTAGCTACTCTGTGCCAGAAACACACACAGTCAGTTCCCCCTACCAGGCCTAGGTGCTGTGGGGGTGCACACCCCCATTATGTGATCAGCTGTAGACTGCTGATCTGCATGTGCAGTGCATCATGGGTATGGGTGGGTTTACCCTATCCTGGTAACCACAGCAGACAGTCTTTCTGTAGCCAGCCAGCCAGCAGTGTGGTAGTAGCTATAGAGATTAGCTTACTGATTACTTCAATGACTGTGGAGGCAGAGGTCATGGGTTTGATCCCACAGTGGTGTTATTTAGGAATGCTATTTGAGAGTTTTCCTTTTCATTTCAATCAGTGCTGCCAGCAGAAACACCCTCGCGGTGCTCTAGCCTAAGATGCCTCACAGGCGCCCTATAGGGCGCCCTGTAGAGCACATTATAGGGTACCTTGGCAGACAGGGCACTTTATAATGTGACCTATAGGGCGCCTTATGAGGCACCTTAGGTTACGGCACTCTGAGGGTGTTTTTGCTGGCAGCACTGATTTAAATTAAAAGAAAATGCCTCAGATAGCCTTTTTAGATTATACCACTGCAGGATTGAACCCATGAGCTCTGCCTCCACAGTCATTGCAGTAACCAGTGGGCTACATCATTACAGCTTCCAACACTGCGCTGGCATGTACTTAGGGTTAACGCGCGTTAACATGCCACGGCGCCCACTATCGCGCGATACAGATTCTTGCTACTTTAGGACTGGAATGCCCACTCCTTATATGGCATTCTTCACATTATCGCTGCAACCAGCGCCAGTAACATTAAGACGGTTTAGTAAACATACCCCCTAGTCTTCTTGTGCTTTATATTCCAAGGACCTCTTGCTCATACCAAATCACAGATGACCCCACAGGCATATGGTGGGGACTGTCTTCCTGAATGGATTTGGCTGAAATCTGGTGGGCGTATTGGTATCCCAATAAGAGACTGTCCTACCGCAATTCAGTCAAATCTGCCACTGAGAGCTCTGATAAACCAGGCAGAGAAAGGAGAAAAACACAAGAATGTATTGATACGAGAGGTGTCAGTGCCAAGTGATTATTTTGCACTTCGTGTGGAGAGACATAAGATCCTCAAGTACCAAAAGATATATAAGTATTTCCAATCATTCTGGGCACCACAGACCTAATTAAAAACAATTTAGCAGGAAATGACATCAGCCACACTGATGGCAGCTTAAGGCACTTGCTCCTCCAGCCCACGTTGCAAAAGTCACTAAAATAAGGAGAACTGAGTGGAGAACAGACCCGAAGATTTCTTACTGAGGGTAGAAGTCGGGCCCATGTGCAGAATCGCCAGCAAGTATGGCACTGGCCAAATCAGATGTAGAGAGCAGTGGAGATCAAGGCTCAGCAGTGTTTGATATAGCGATGCTTGAAAAGGAGTTGGCTATGGAGTTCCACACAAAGAGGGAGGAGATCATTGCAAAAACTGACGACATCTATGGTGACCTCTGAGAATTGTGGGGCTGGATGGAAGAGGCAGAAACCAAATTAGAAGAGTGTGCTGAGACTCTAAGGGGTATGTTTACTAAACTGTGATAATCTCGCAGCGGTGATGTTATCACGCGATAAGTGACGTTATTGCACAATAAAGTAACGTTATCGCACGATAACATTACTTATCACGCGATAACGGCTCCGGCAGCGTTAAGGCCCACAGAGGGTGAAGAGAGGGCGGAGAGAAGGGGTCAATGGGCGGGGAGTGGGCGGGGAGAGGCTCCTTCTACACTAATGCTGTGAAATGAAGGTCCAAAAATTAACACGAGTGAAAACCTGGCGTTAGAGGCACATTTGCAGGAGAGAAACCATTTCAGTGTCAGCAATGTACAGCAGAGGCAGGGAGCACAAAAAAAGTGATAGTAGTGCTAAATATGCAGTCATAGCAGAGTGCCCAAGTTTGATAGGGCACTACGGTGATGCAGCAAATGGGGTACAGGGGGCTGCAGGCGGGAGATGCAGTGGGGCATCTGGGGCACAGGGTGGACTAAGCAGATGCCTAGGTGGCACATAGGAAGGCAGAAACAGAAAATCAGCAAGACAGCAACTGACCAAGGTCAAACATGCCCACGAGTGTGTGTCGCACAGTGTCCCAGGGGACAGTACCCAGCAGGTAGGCCAAAGGGCACATAACATTGGCAGGTGCTGCCGGGGAGAAGCGTGGATGTCTATGTAGGCACCCCTACCCAAGACCCCACACCATAGGCAGCCGCCTACCGGCACACTGGATGACCTGGGACTGCGCACCACCAGCACCACCGGCATAAGGGCATGTCAGCATGGTGGTAGAGGGATGCTGGTGGTAGAGGGGGCAGTGGCATCTGCCCACAGCAGACCAAGGCCAAGCCCTGTTTAAGTGGGTGGCGTGCAGTGCAACAGACAAGGTCTGTCTGAAGAACAGTCATGGTATCCCCAGGGAATGATCTGACTCTGTGGCAACAGTTTGGTGCAGTACACACAGCCAGTGTGTTCAGGGGCAGAAGATCACAGGTTCAGATCCCAGCTGTGGCTCCTGCAAACCATGTCCCTATATTTTATCCTACAGAGCACATACAACATAAACATTTGCACTCCCTAGAGCAGGGGTGGTCAATTTCCGGCCCTCGTGCACCACAATCCAGCCTGGTTTTCATGATGTCCCTAATGAATATTCATAAAACTATTTCCATACAATGGAAGGCAGTGGATGCAAATAGATCTCATGAATATTCATTAGGGACATCATGAAAACCAGGCTGGATTGTGGTACACAAGGGCCAGAATTGCCCACCCCTGCCCTAGAGCATTGGCCAACAGGGGCACAAACACCCACACCCAGAGGCTCCACTATCCAAAGCCTCATGGAGAGTCAGGCTGTTGGGCCCGGCGCGGAGCAGCAGTTACCACTACTAGCACCTGCATACCTTAGCACCGTCATAAACATGGAAACACGCTCCACATATATCAAACAGTTGCTATGATTAATATCAGATAACAAATCCTAAATTAAACACAATTTGTTAACAGAGATTCATGATAGCAACCTTTCTGATATATGTGGAGTGTGTTTCCTTTTTTGTCTGACAGTGTTACCACCCCGGAGAGTGACCCTAACACTACTGAATACCTTAGCAATGCCTGCACTGTGCTCAGGACTGGTGTGGCAGGCAGGGCTGCCAACCACCTCTATCTTTGCACAATGCTGAAATAGGTGTGGGAGTGTGTGTATGTCTACCCAAAGGAACAGCGGAGGCAATGACCACGGCCTACCAAATTGATAAGTAAAATTCTTTATTAAGGACCCAACTGTACAAGTTTCGGCCAAAGCCTTCGTCAGGGGTCTAAAAAACATAAACATATCACGTAAACATAAACATCAAAACATATTAAAAAGTGAAATAAAATATCATTACACAAAAAATTAAAAACAAAAGGACTATATAAAATATTACCAAAACACCACATAGAGGGTGTGAGGAACACGTCTATGGGTTGAAGCTACCACTCTTCCCAATCTAGAATATGATGGAAATGCAAAATGTAACAAAAAGCATTAGTCTACATAAAATAGATCATACATATACAACAACATAATAATGGACATATACAGGTGTTAAACAATTTCATAAAATACTTGAAGATGTATATATGTACATGTGTAAAACACTAATGATATGTAAAAATGCACACATATATAAAGAAACTAGCAAGCAAAATCCTTAATGCAAATCAGTTCAAAAAATATATGAAGAAAATAACATAATAATACAATACATAATATAGCCATAAAACTCAAAATAACAAAACAATCTAAATGGAGAGGGCGACCTGCGCATGTTGCAGACAGGCGCATACTGGTGAAAACTTTAAAAAAAGGGGGAAAGAACATGATGAAACATCAATAAATTCTGTAAGATATCAATTATTTAATTAGTGCAAAAAACACTAAAAAATGGGCATCGACAAAAGTGACTAATAATGAATAAAAACTATAGCTTAAAAGGCAATTAAAAACATGCACAGTAATAATAAACTAGTGCATAGGTGGGACCACCACGCAGAGGCACATAGAACCAACTTAGAGAGGAGAAAAGAAGAAGCCCCTCCAACTGGAGGGAGGAGTAGCCTAGTGGTTGGGGCAAGGTACTTCAGGCCGGAAGGTCAGGGGTTCAAATCCCACTAGAGGACAGCAACTTTGGGCCGGAAGGACTGGGGTTTCTAGTCCCACAGGTGCTCCTTGTGGTCTTGGGCAAGCCACTTAACCCTCCATTGCCCATGTTCCCTGTAAGTATTAGTGTGTGTGTCTCATATCCCCACATGTTAAATGTATCCCCCACTTGTGTTGTGACCGCTTTGATTGAAGGATAAGGTGGTATACAAAACTGTCTAAATAAAACTGACATAATGTACTTCAAAAAACAATATGTGTTAGTTAAAAATAGGAATTGTGCAACTTAAAACTAAAAACAGGGATCGTTACTCATTAGGAGAGAAGTTGAATTATACCGTAACCTGTAAAAGCCGTAAAAAACAAAAACTATGAAATCGCGGACAGACCCGTGGCAAGAACCACAAGGGGATAAATGATATGCAAGTGTTATTCTAGTTAATGTTCAAAACATGTTCAATGTAACTAAACGTGTACATAGTTAACACAAGTTCCATGTAAAATATACAGAAGTATATTGATTTTTGTTCGATGTGAACCGCCCCTGATCTCTGGAAGGGGCGGTATATAAGAAACTGTTAAATAAATAATAAAATAAATAATAAATAAATAAGTGCATAGAATTAGAAAAAAATGTAAAAATAGCTGGCACAAAAAACTGATGCATCAATAATAAAAGAGTGCTGTTGTATAACAGAAGATGAAGGGGAAAAATTGAAGGGGAAGAAAATAAACCACATTGTGTTATCAAAACCGATTATGTGAATAAGTAGCACGCCGCAAGCCATAAAAAAGCGGAGATAAAAGAAAACGTAACTAAAAATCCACAACGGAATGATCTAGATAAAAACAATGTGTGTAAATGAACCACAAAAATAAATTATAAGAAAAACATCATACCTACATACTTAGGGGTATGTTTACTAAATCGCGTTAGTGCAGTTCGCGTTAGTATCCGCGTTAATAAGACAAACCCCCAAATAAGGAGATAGGTGGGACAGCGGAAGACCTAACGCGCGTTACAGAACTAACGAGCGATACGTGGCGCGTTAGAGGAGGCACCGCGCGTTAAGCATAAGAAGCCACACAGACATACCTAACCCATACAGAGCTGTAGCACAATGGTTACTGCAGTGACTGCTGATACAGGCAGCATGGGTTCGAGTCCCCAGGGTGCCAGATGCAGAAGGCTGGCTCATGCAGCATCCTGTACATGATACAGTGAGGGAGGGGGCATATATTTGTCATCATTTTGGAGGGGTGCAAGCAAACACACCCACACATTAGATAGTGAGTGAGGGGCAGGTATATGCCAATTTTCCTTTTGGGGCGCAAGCAAACACACCCACACGTTATCTAGTGCGTGAGGGGGCATGTATATGTTGCGTCTGTGTTGTAGGGGTGCAAGCAAACACACCCACACATTATCTAGTGAGTGAGGGGGCATGTCTATGTTCACCTGCCTTCTGGGGTGCAAGTAAACACAACCACACATTATATAGTGAGTGTGGGGGCATGTATATGTCTTGTATGTGTTGTAGGGTTGCTAGCATACATACCTGACCCATACAGAGCTGTAGCACAATGGTTACTGCAGTAACTGCTGATACAGGCAGCATGGGTTCGAGTCCTCAGGGTGCCAGATGCAGAAGGCTGGCTCATGCAGCATCCTGTACATGATACAGTGAGGGAGGGGGTATATATTTGTCATCATTTTGGAGGGGTGCAAGCAAACACACCCACACATTAGATAGTGAGTGAGGGGGCAGGTATATGCCAATTTTCCTTTTGGGGCGCAAGCAAACACACCCACACGTTATCTAGTGCGTGAGGGGGCATGTATATGTTGCGTCTGTGTTGTAGGGGTGCAAGCAAACACACCCACACATTATCTAGTGAGTGAGGGGCCCTTTTTCTTTTTATTGTATGTGCTGTAAGGTTGCTAGCAAACACAACCACACAGTGGTGTACCCAAAGTTGCTGCAGAAGGCACCCCATAACGCACAACATAGGCCACACTATAAAGTGGAGTGTCCACTGAGGCACATCAAAATGTCCCCCATAGAGCAGTCCATAAGGGAACATAAAGGGAGCCAGAGAAGGTGACACATGGTGCACCCTATGACGCTCAGTATGGTAATAGCACGCTTGAGAGGCTGTCGCTGGTAGCAGTCCTGCGTATGTAAAACATATAATGCGGCAGACACCCCTATAAAAGGAGTCCATTGTGGGTCTGAACCCATGACTACTGGCTCCACAGGCAATGAGTGACCCACTGGCCTGCAGCCCCATAGCTGGTAACCACCCCCTGGCTGTCCACAGAAGGGCGGCAGGACACCACACAACTGTCCGTTGTTGTGGCCTGGATCTGTACCAATGCAGGGATCCCCATGGTGCACTGCACATGCAGACCAGCAGTCCACAGATGAACACAAGAAGGGGTACGTACCCACATAGCTCCCTGGTATGGTACGGTGAAATGACTGTGTGCGTCACTGCACATAGTAGTAACAGACAGTATCCCAACAGGGTGCCCCAGAAGAAGCTAGGAAATGTGTCAGTGAAGGCAGACTGATCATTAGCACAATGGGTAAGAAACTGCCTGGTGGTGCAGGGTCTGTGAGTTCAATCCACCCTGTGTGCCCAAAGACCAAGGCTGCCTGCAGCAGTACCCTCCGCAAACAGTAGTCACACATATGTTGAACCAGTCAGCCCCCTGTCTAAACCATTGAGAACCCCATATTTTGGCCGGACAGAAAGAACATGAGAGGGAGGAAAATATGCCCACCACCCCTCGTTGGGAGTGTCTGTGTAATCATGAGAGGTGCAGCACCCAAAGGTAGAAAACACTGTGAATCTGCCGCAAGAACCGGGTGTGTGAAATGTACAACGGTAAAGATATACACAAATCATGTAATAAAGGAAAGACAACGTCAAACTGTACCAGAAACAATGCAGGGGACAACCCAATTGCCTTGCCATTGGAATGCAGCATCAAACAGCACCAGGACATGCTTTGTGTGCCACAACTATGGGCCCTGTACCAAGTGGATGTGTCCCTGCAAGGTTGGCATATCTGTGGATGGGTGTGCGTCATGACTCCTACACTAGATCAGTAATATCATAGGTAGTCTGGTTTGTATGTCCAACAAGTTGTGCTGGCAAACACCCACCCACAGGGATGTAACTTGAAGGTGTCACATAGGGTAACCCCATGAAAGCCACACCAGAGGACAAAGGCTAATGTTCACTGTCTGGCACAGCACCCTATAGGGCTTTTCACAAAGCACCACATAGGGCATGTTACAGGGACCATGAGGAGTCATTGTGCGGAGTCTGCAGTGTGAGGGCGTTGCTGTTGTTAGCACCAATGTAAAGCAAGATAAGAATACGCCCCCCAAGGTGCTCACAATGAACCACTGTGTGTTAAAACCCATGACCCAGGGCCCCACCCCCAAGCATGGAAGCAACTCTATGCTTATATTGCCAGTGCACATAACAAAGTCACAATAATGAGGTGGCCAGCCCCTGGAGCAAAACTGACAGATGACCCAAGCACCCGAACCAAACTCACAGAAGTTGCACCATGTACATGCAAGGGCTGCCTGACAAAGAAACAAAGCAAGGTCTCAGCAAAGAAGGGCATATGGCAAACACAATCAAGACCAAGGTCATGATAATTACCAAATATAGAAGGCCCAATAACATCACAGACCGCTTTGCAACATGGAATGTCACTGGCAAAAGCAAATGCAAGAACAAACATACTATGGTTATTGTGCGCAAGAAAATGAAGATGTCCGTAATACCTGAAACCAAACCCCCTGCCTGTGCACCGAGGGGCGCCATGTCGTCACCCAAGGTGCCTGCTGGGGTGCTAAGGATATGGGAGTATGCAACAGTACCCATGGTGCACTGCAGATGCCCAGCAGCAGTCCAGAGATGACCATAGGAGGGGGTAGGCGCCCCCACAGCGCCTGGGCCGGAAGGGAGAGAGGAATATGTGCGCCACTGCCATAGATCACCAAACGACAGTAGGCCAACAGTGTGGCCAAGAACAAGCAGAAATGGTGTACCAGTACAGTGTGAAGACAGGTGTCCAAAGTGAACCCAAATATGCGGTAAATCGGGATAGGAGAGTGCTGACAGAACTGTGGCCCATTGAATAATATGGCACGTTGCATCACAAATGGTATGTTTGCAAAGGTCAATGTGCCCTAGAGGCTACAAGGTGTGCCTGGAGGGCCTGCAGGACCTGTGTGGAACAGAGACAGATGTAGCACAAACACCACCTACAGCCCACAGTAACGACAATGAACAGTTGACTGTTGGATGGCAAGCAGGGAGTTAAGGGACCCTCAAACATGACAGCATCACACGTGTATGGCAGCAGCGCAGACAAACATGCCGGGAGCAACAGCATCACAGCAAAGGGTCTTGGCACCCTGGTGTACCGGAAAAAAGGTGTGTGGCAGGTGAGGAGAATAGGTGCCCCCCAGTGGAGGGTGAGGTGGCCAGAGAGGTGAGCAGGACATGCAGAGCAGGCACAGGACCAACAAGCAAAAGGAGATGCTATGTAGACAATGGTAGCAGGGTAGGATACGGGGCAACAGTCCACAGCAGCATACATGACACCTCACCACACCATGATGCAAATACATGGACCAAAGGATGGACAGCAAATGTGCTCACGCTAAAATGACCAGACAGGTAGCAGAAGCCAGGAGACCAGTGTTACAGCAACAACAAGCATCAGCGCAGGAAAGACACAGGAAAAGAGGAACAGAAAGAGTGCAAAGCTATGACCACTCTCATGGAAAGCACTGGAGAAAAGAGCTGACCTGAAAAACACACTGAGGCACACAGAAATGGATGCAGACAGGACCACATCATGCCAACATCAAAGACCACAGCTGCGTGTCAGGAGATAGAACCACAGAGCATAGGCAAAATGCAGTACACATGTGGAGGGGGGGTCCACAGCCCACAACACAGTCCACAGGTGGGATGGAAGACACAAATTAACAGGTCCACACACACACACACACACACACACACACACACAGCAGGAGATAAAATGTACTGTAAACAACATGCAAGTGATCAGGGAAGTGACACATGAGGGGTGGAATTGGATAGCCCAATGGAGGCCCATTTGGATGGGCTGTGGAAAGGGCCACTGGACTAAAAGAGGAGCATGTCAATCACCAACCAGTCCAACATTGTTGCCTGTGTCCTGTGTGAAAAGATGCAGATATCAGGTAAGGAACTGACACACACACCCACGACACCTGGGGGACAGAAAGGAGACACACACATAAAAACAGCCACACACAGAATGCATAGATAGCACCACATGACGTGGCCACAACACTGAGCACACTTCACATGGACCACAGAGGTAGATGACAGTGAAGACCACGGCACCATCCCAATATGATCATGTACATGCACATGACACGCATACACCGCAGGGGCCAAGAGCATGTGCAGCAGCGGTGGCATACCTAGATAACAACTAACGAAAGGCTGAGAGCAATAGGCAAAATGCAGAATAAGCAGGCGGTGTATGTCCCAGAGGATGGAAGGCGAGGGCCACCTGAAAGGTACACCAGTGGCCTGAATGGGAATGTTACTGTCAGCCAACAGCACACAGAGCCCCAATAGCAGATCCAGACACCGATGCACGGCGGACATCACGACGTCTGCATGGGTAGCTGTGAGAGGAACATGTCCACAGTGCAGTGTGTCCTGCGGAAACACAATGTTGATGTACATTGCATCACCATCAAAACTGTGACCCATCTGAGGAACATATATGACACCTGTGCACAATGTACAGTCGCCCACCAGCGGAAGGTAACAAATGGATGATGGAACCCAATTGGAGAGGGGGCCAAACACATCCCTACAACACACATAGGCAGGGTGGTGCATAAGGAATGGCCATGTGGACAGGTCACTAATAATCAGGAACATACACAGTGAGATAAAGTACGCATGCACGAAGCCCAGATGTTCTGCCCCCCAACACTGAACGTCAAATGTAGACACACAGCACATCACATGCATGAGTGGCACATATCTGTCAAATGACCCATTGCCAGTGGCTGATCAACCTAGCAACCGATTATACACTGACCTGTGCAAGAGTACACACACAGCCGCACAAGATGTGTGCAAGATACAACATGCAGACCCCCAAGATGTGAACAGGTAAAGGCCACCTCTGTGACCTATGGAAGCGAAGGGTGAAGGAGCAGTGGTCCAAATACATGTGCAGCACCATAGGAGCAGTGGAGAGAATACAACATATATGTGACCAGATGTGACGACTGCCATGCAATTCCCACTACCCTGCAACTCACCCGAGCCAACAAGAAGGCTGCATATATGAACACACACCCCCCACATGCAGCACAGCCTCATGCAGCATTATAAGGCAATCCGGGTGGGCCTGGAACACAGAAGCTCATCCTGTGGAGCCAAGAACAGGACAGAGATATGGAGGCATCAGATGGCAGTGCTGCACAATCCTCACACCACCTAACACATGGCTAACCCAGAGACACATCCCCAGCACACCCATAACTTACAGGTAAAGATCTCCTCGATTAGATGCTGCCTGGCTGCCATCCCCGCACGTGTGTCACCATGGCCAGGTGCAGGAGGGCACATAGGATCCGGGCCGAGATCCTCATTAATTTCGACAGGAACATTGTGCCTGAGAGCAATGTTGTGGAGGATGCAACAGGCTATGATGATCCTTGCCACAGTCAGCGGTTCGTACTGTAAGGTCCCGCCAGTCCTATCCAGACACCTGAAGCGACTTTTGAGGACGCCAAAGGTGCGCTCAATCACTGAGCGACTGGAGGCATGGGCCTCATTGTACCGTAGCTCTGCACCTGTCCGGGGGAGACGCACAGGGGTGAGCAGCCAGGTGCGACACCCATATCCTGTATCACCTGCAGAAAACAATGGTGCAAATTCACATGCGTACTGAGCCAATAATGGAATGACAGACGTAGCGATTCAGAACTGGACAGCCGAGAGGCCATGCACACACATATGAGGCAAATGAAGTGCACACAGTGGTAGCGCAGCAGAGGCTGTCAAGGCCAGTGGCAAATGACCATGACATTCTGATAGTGGCAGTGCACACCCATGTAACCGTGACACATGACATGTGCAAGAACTGGTTCACCAAAAGCAGTTGCGGGAGGTGTGAGGCAAGGTGCTGGACATTGTCAAATAGCAACCGGGGGTGCAGGGAGGCACAGGTGTGCAAGTAGGTGGCTGCCCAGACCTGTCGCATACACAGCACCAGCCACAGGGATACATTGCGTGGGTGGTGTGGGGGAAGCAAACGGCGGTGGTGAAAGGGGACACCGAAGACGGTGCCCAGACATGCAGCAGACACGTGTGATAGTTAAATGGGCACCAGCACATCCCCTGGCGAGCCCAAAGCATGGCCAGAAAGATTAGGCCGCGCACACAGAATGAGGCCCATGAGGGTGGGTCTAGGCCCCCCCCCCCACCAGGCTGCCTCACCGACATCCATGCAAAAGATGGGCTAGCCAAGTGACTGACACCACTGGGAGACATGGGTACAACTGCCAGTGCAGTATGCCCGTGGACGGATTTGCAGGCCATGGCTAGGATGCATGTGTAGCTCACAGGCATGGGGGGGACACCACATATGCAGCCCAGTCGCACATGTACACAGTTCATCCTGTAAAAGAGGGCAAGGGCACGGAGAAACAGACACCACACTGGCCTGCTGGGACACACATGTGCCAGGAAACCAACACACATCTTAGACAGAGAGATGTTTGTGACGAAACATATGTCTAGGACCAGGACACCAGTGACATGGCATGAGGTTGTGAGCCACACCCAACAGTGCACTCCCAGAAATACCGCTCCAATGTCAGTCAACCAGTGGAGAATGGTGACAATGCAGCAGATACACCCACCTACAGTGGGCACATGTCAAATACGCGGAATACCCACCCAGCAGGACGTAGTCACCAAACTGACCAGTCTCAAACTGGTCAAACACTGCCGAGTTCTGCAGGATATAGGAGTCATGGGCAGACCCTGGGAACCGCGGAACCACATTCAGGATACGCATACCTGCATCACAGACAACCTGCACATTGAGGGAATGGAAGTGTTTGCGGTTGCGGTACACAACCTCCCTGTCACGTGGCGGGACAAGGGCAACATGTGTGCAATCTATAGCGCCCATCACGTGTGGGATCCCAGCAATCCTATGGAATGCCTGTGCCAGGGCCGCCCACTGTTGCCTACCGTTGGGAATTGCTATGTAATTCCCAACCCGGCTGACCATGGCACGCAGTACCTGGTGGAGACAGCGGGAGAAGGTGGGCCTACTCATCCCACCCACTGCTGCCACCGAGGATTGGAAACAGCCAGAGGCAAAGAAATGTAGGGCAGCCAGGAGCTTGGTCATACCCGGTATAGCATGTGACCGGGCAGTCAGGGGCTCAAGGTCAGGTCTGAGGTCCTGATAGAGCTCCCTAATGGCCCCTGTGTCCAGCCGGTAGAGGGAGAATACCTGGCCCTCTTGCAGGTCCTGGAGCAAGACCCTGGGCCTGTAGAGACGCCGCAGGCGTTGTTGTACCTCAGCACGCCTATGGCGCCGTTGGTCAACCACACCCTCCTGTGCAGGCCCCACAGCTGCAGGCCTGAGTTGCAGTGGCAGTGCACCTATGCCCAGGGCACCAGTCCCAGGAACAACATCTCCCTCCTCCTGGAAAAGCAGGTCTTCCAGCTCAACCAATGCAACCACTGCACCACCTGCATGCGCAGTTTGAGCCATGATAGACACAGTTAGGAGGGTAGCAGGGCTAGAAATAGTGGTGTGGATGGGGATGGACACCACATGATTGCCACTCACCTGGGGAAACAGAATGTTCCAGATTCCAGTAATTAGACGATGTACCTGTATGAAAGTGCAGCGCGCGCTGCTCCGCGCGTCGTTCACATAATGCAGCCGAGGACAATCATCCACGTATCACATTTATGTAGGTGAGTCCGAGCGATGTCGCAGGGTGTATATAAACTGCGTATCACACCTTAAGCCACACCCAGACGCCAATGCAGGGGTGACATAAAATGCATGTGCCCATGAGCAGGCAATGGGAGACGCATTGCGATGCGCGTAACACCGCGTGCAACGTCAGAGTGCGGTCGTGTATGTCTCACGTAGTGCTGCATCAGCCTACGCTACCACTACGGCGCAGATAAACATAACCTTACCAAAGGAGGGTACATGTGCACCAGCATTACACAGAACGAAACTGCCGTAGAAGGGATGTGTAGGAGGGATCCGTGAATTCTCCAGTACTGCCTACACGCACACATATGATGTCACTTCCGGCGCGTAGCATGGCGCGTAGAGATGCGCGACGGAACGTGCCTCACGGCACACGTGGCTCAGCGGGTACCCAACGCCCTGCGAACCACACCCCATGATAACCTATATATAGGCTTGGCACTGTATGGCTAACCCCCTTGCAGAAACATACTGAACAGTATGGATATTGCACAGACACAGGACCACGGACATCCCCAGGACCAGCCCACACATCCAGCTTCACCAGCCACATCTCCACAGGAGGTGGTTGCAGGACCATCTGGGATACATCAGGCTCCAGGTGGGCATAGAGGTGGCAGGCCACGCCAGGCCAGGGTCCCTGTCCCGGATGAAACACGGCGCCGAGCCGTACACTTCAGCCAGCAGGAGAATGACCTCCTTCTGGCCAATGTACTTGAGCGCTACGACCTCCTTTTTGGGCGGCAGAGTGCCACACTCACCATTGCCATGCGGGCAAGGGCGTGGTCAGAGGTCCAGGCAGCGGTTGCAGCAGCTGGGGGACCACAACGCGATGTTGAAAATCTCAGAAAAAGATACTGTGATATCAAAAGGCATGTGAGGGCCGAGCTGGTACGTGAGCGACGAGGGGCCCAAGGCACTGGAGGGGGACCAGCATATGTGCCAAACCTTAGTGAGCTGGAGAGATGCCTGGCTGATCGGCTCGGGACAATGTATGTGCACAGACTCCCTGCAGCATTGGACACGGCCCACCCACAAGCAGGTAAGGGGGGAATGCAGACCAAAGTGGGAATGTAGCACGGTCACATGGTGCGAGACTAGAAAGAGGGGGCGCAGTAAGTGGCTGTCCTGCACGAGGGGGACAAATGAGACACAGTGTGACCAGCCATTCAGGAGCCACGATGGGTGGTGGGGGGCCTGTGTATGGGTGGCAGTGGGTGGTAATATGCAGTGAATGTGATACCGTGCATGGGTGTACGCCCCACAATGACAGCAGAGGGTGACGACATGTTGCATGCCACACATGGCTGGCCTGGCAGGACCACTAGGGCCACACGTGTAAGGGGATGGCCTACGCGACGACACACTTCACCCTCTTGGGACATGCTGAGTGGGGTCAGGTTGAGAGTGACGATGGCCTTGGCTGGGGTTTGCGTCAACACCCAGAGGTGTGGGGGGGGGCCTCAGGGGGCGGACCACAGGGGGCACCTGCCTGGGGAGTGCACAAACGTAGTGGGGTGCCACTACAGCCATGGCTCAGACACACGTGGATCAGTAACCCACGGTTGCCTCAGGGGGTATGTGATGGGGTGGGCAGACAGCAAAGAGCACCCTCTGATGTATGTATCCCTGTGGCACCCAGGTGATCCCCGCGCCATCGACCAGGAGGAGGAGCCACACGCGGTGGCAGACATGGCCCCACCAAGTCCCGTTGACACTGGTGCGGAGTCCAGCAATGTGTGCATGGAGAGCGAGGATGCACCCCTTGGTGATGGGGAAATGGACGTCCCCGACATAATGGATGTTGGCACACCAATCAACGCAGAGGACACTGGGGACGTGCCTGTGGATGTGCGGGGGCAACAGAGGAATGAGGCACTGGCTGCTGTGGTAGATGTCATTGCACAGATGCAGGCCCACTCTGACGCAGCCCACAGAGATGCTGAGGGTGAGTGTCCTATCCTGCTATGGTAGATATGGACCCGAGCAAGTGTCGCTGTTTCCCACAGCTCACATTGTACTATGTCCGCTCCCCACAGGTATACGACATGCCTTGTGCACGGTGGCCCGGACACAACGGTGCCAACTGCGTGTGCAAAGATGCCTCCAGCGTACCATGTCGGCCCTCCTGGGACGTGCGGACCGCATGGCTGCGGCATGTGAGAGAATGGCTGCCGCACAGGAACATATGGCAGCAGGGAGGGGGGCAGGAAGCCCTCCTGTACAGCAGCCACAGGGGCCACCACCGCGTGCAGCAGCAACAGCAGCAGGGGGGCGGCAACCGCCAAGGGGTGGGCGGGGACGTACAAAGGGTGGCAGGGGGAGGTCTAAATAAAGGGCCACACAGCTGGCCAATGATGGTGACATGTGCTTCCTGTCTCATTTTTTGCATGACAATCACAACCCCACCCCACCCCACCCCCAGCCCCGTGGGAAGGTGACGTCGCGAACCCCAAGATGTCATTCACCACTGTCCCCAAACCCTACAGCCATGTCCACCATGGGTATGCTGCCAATCACAGAGGCTGCAATGCTGGTCTATCAATGCCATGTCATGGTGGCGTGCAATGTGCCGTGGGTGCCCAGGGACCCCATGGGCCAATACCCTATTGAGTCCTCAGCCACCATTGGTCTCTGTGCCGGTGTGGGTGCACTGTATGTCCTGCATGGGGAGCCACATTTGCCGCTCACCTTTCATGGCTAAAATGTGCGATGTTGCAGGTCCCCATCAGTGCTACTGTGTGTGATAGGTCGTTCCTGTAAACACACCTAAATTGGTGGTCTTGTGATGTAGGTAAGTTGTTTGGCGAAAGTGAATTTTTGTTTATCAGGTAGTTCGCAAATAGTTGGGGATCTATTTTATAGTCACTATATGAAGTGTTCACTTTTGTGAGTTGTTGAACAATGTTTAAGAGCTCCCTTGGTTTATTAGCTGCTTTCATTATTAGGTTTGTATGGTATTATTTTTTACGATCATTTATTAGCTTATTGTATTCTATTTGTTTAACATTAAATAGAAATTTTATATCTTGAGATTTAGATAGTCTCTCTTTACGCTCAAGTTTTCTTAAAATGTGTTTTGTCTCCCTGATTTCATTTGAATACCATGGTGCATTTTTCACCCTGCGTGTTTGCACTTTTTTATTTTTCAGGGCTATAGCAGCATTTGAAATGATGTTGTTCCAATTTTCTATGGCTTTATCCAATTCAGTGTAGTTTTGTTGCAACTGTGGAATAATTTCTTTAAGAAAATCTTCTTTATGGAAAACTTTAAATTTTCTAGTTTTGTAATCACTTGTTAAGTTGTTGGATGAAGTTTGGAGATGCAAGGAAAATGAAATTAGATAATGATCAGACCAAGGTACTGGAGTAGCTTTTTGGACTGTAATTTGATTTTGTGAAAATAGTTGCTCTGAGCAAAAGATCAAATCTGGAGTAGTTCCATGTTGGTGCATAGGCTGGTTAATTATCTGTTGATAACCTAACGATTTTACTGCATTTAGGAAAGTTCTGGACTCATTAGAAGGTGATGATGATAGATTGTAATCACCTAGTGCAATTAGTGGTTTAATTTGAGAGCTATATGTGCACATTAATTCCAAAATTGTTGAAAGGTGATCCTTTGCAGCATTAGGTGGTCTATATGTGAGGCAAACATTGAGATGGTGGTTTGATATAATAATAGAGGTTGTTTCAGTAGAATTATTCTTTGTGATAGATTTAAATTTATAGATTGTTTTTGCTAATATTAGGATTCCTCCTCCTTTTTTATGTTCTCTAGGACAATTAAATATTTCATAATCTAAAGGGGTAATCTGATTTAAAATAATTTGATCTGTGTCTTTTAACCAAGTTTCTGTGATGCAAATGATATCAAGGTTATGATCTTTGATATAATCATAGATAATGTTTGGCTTATTTCTTATTGACCTTGCATTTATTAAGGCACATGAAATAGGTGAATGAAGAATTGGGTTTCTGGTGCTACGTTTAAATGATGAAGAATGAATTATATTTAATTTTTTATCTTTTTGTTTATGATGATGATGGGAGTGGAGGAGTGGCCTAATGGTTAGGGTAAGGTACTTCAGGCTGGAAGGTCAGGGGTTCAAATCCCACTAGTAGGACAGCAACCTTTGGCCAGAAGGACTGGGGTTTCTAGTCCCACAGGTGCTCCTTGTGGTCTTGGGTAAGCCACTTAACCCTCCATAGCCCATGTTCCCTGTAAAATAGTTATCTCCAAGTTATAATGCCCTGTTCAATGTAATTTCAGTTTGTTCAATGTAAACCACACTGATGTAGAATAGCACAGTATATAAGAGAATGTAAATAAATTTTTGAAACTATTATTAATATACCTAACATAATTTGGACTAATAGGATTAATTACAATAGCGTTTGGTAAAGCTTGCTGTGTAAGAAATAACATATTAAAATAAAGACGTATATATTGATATGTTGTTATGCATGTTTGAGAAACTTGTGTAAACATTAAAGGAGTTAGATAATTGACTTGTTTTAAATTAAGGTAAACTTTAAATTACATATGATTACATTCACTGTATTATAGTTTTTTGTTTGCTATGCAAACATAGCAAACAAAAAACTATAATACCTTACCTTAATTATTTGGGTTTACAAAGTGAGTTGATAGGTTAATTAAATGAACTTTTAAATTAAATTAAATTACTTGCTTACCATTATTTTCTTAGTTTTAATGTTGATAGTTTTGCGTTTGCTGCAATGTCCCCCGCCTAAGGACCACGCCTGACGGTGGCAGCTGCTAATGGTATCAAGGCTCCTCCCCCTAGCCCCGATTGGTAGGTTATGCAAGGGAATGCCTTAGATGTGATCAGGCAAAGAGCTTTATCATCTATCCTCTTTAATATCTATATTCAACCCATATGTCAAATTATTAAACATCATGAAATGGATAATGTCGATACATCTGTGTGTGTGTGTATGTGTGTGCGTGTGCATGTGCATGTATGTCTGTCAACATGTCACAGAGGCAGCAGCCAACTATGTCCACATAGGAAGACAACACCACATGGCCACAAGCACCTTATCCGAACACCTAGGTATACCTATACAGCCTTTGTATCCAGTAGCCTTGTGGCACAAAACCTATGGTCACTCTGTGCATGTCTGTAGGGTGGCAGGTTCAAGGTTAGGCTATGACTTCCCACAGCTAGACTTACTTCTTTTTATATCAACATACCATCCTGGGACACGATCAGTGGGTTTCAGTCCTCCCCATTTCGACGACATGTATAATCCACTGCATATACAAGGCCCACCTAAGTCACTGTGAGCACAGACACGTCCAACCCCATCACCCTTAAGCAAACCCACCCTGCACCCCAGTGAGCCACTGTCCTCTGATGCAATCTGTGAAGAAGGAAGCACACACTGTATGTACCCCAACCAGGTTGCCACCTGTGCCTCTCACCCTTGTCACAGACCCTGCATGTGAGCCAGCACACACACTGTTGTCAAGGCCAAACCCGATAGACAGAAACCATGACTCCACAATGAAACTGAAGGTTGAGCTGTCCACTAAATCTCAGAACCAGCAGACAGCTAGGTGCACATAGGCACACATGACGTCAGGCCCACATGAATCCAGACAATGGACATCCAAAGATGATGACAAATTAAAGTACAGCAGCTCTGTTACACCAAACATAAGGTCAGTATTCGACAGAGCCAGGGGATGTAGGAGCGAGGCCAACATGTGGAGTAACAACGATAGAAATGAATGTCATGGCTGTACTAGAGCAGATATGACCTGCGGCAGTAACCGCAACCTGCCAGGGACAGAGACCCCCACATGAAGGGGTGAAAAGATGAAAATGGCCAATATAAGGCATGATGGCAAAGCATTCAAGATGAGCATATATGGTGGGATGGCTGTGGCAAGTGAATAGAATTTCAATAGTGCATGCAGACTATGAAGCCACATGCAATCCAGGGGTATATAACAAGCATATGTGAAACAACATTCCCAAGTGGGTCGTAGGCAGTAGGGGGGGGGCTGTGCTCAGTGGAGTGTGAGGTGCAGCTATGGAGTGTGCATGCATGTAATGGCCCAGTGGTATGATCATATCTACAATGTGCTGCTTGTCTCCCCCTCCTGAAGTGTACATTTCTTGAACAGCCACAGTGCAAGTTGCTACCCATGGTAACACAGTCTAGGGATAAGGAGAAAAATAGGACAGATGACCAAAGGCATGGTTGCTGGTATCTTGCTTACTGACACAGGCAGAGTAGGGTCACACAGCATCTGTGAATGTGGCAGATGTATTGTTCTGAGATTAAAGCATGCATTTGCAGCAGTAATGATGCACATTGGCCAGTAAACTCAATGGTGCAATCCTACAGCACAGTAGGATGTGATCCAAATTTATTTATTTAACAGGTTTTAATATACTGCTTTATCATTTCAATCAAAGTGGTTTACATTGACACTTGAACTTGGTAATATACAGGGACATTGATAACTTGGAATTTTCTGAGGCAATGGAGGGTTAAGTGACTTGCCCAAGGCCACAAGGAGTGCTAGTGGGAATTGAACATTGGTCTCTGGATGCCCAAGCCAGTGTTCTTAACCATTAGGCTACTCCTCCACTCCATGAAGGGGAGGGGAGGGGATGCTGGAAAAAAATGAAACTGCACAATTAGCACAGCATACACATGTGCGAGAGGTAATGTATATGGAAGATATGGGTGAACATGTGATAGCCGATAGTTTGACTAGGGTGCAAACAGCAGAGATTGCTGATACGCCACCATCACCCTGACTGTGGTGTGACTTTACTCAGGCTAGGTAGGCACATAGAGTTCTACACAGCTAGAAGCTGCAGGTGTTTCCCTGATAGCTTGGGTCATGTACCTGCTGTCTGAAGTCGTTGAGAATTTCAGAAAAACAGGATGCACATGACTGCACAGAGCACATATGCTCTGCGTGCAGAAAGCTTTGGGACAGCTTGGGTGTGCACACAACTAATGTCCCTGGGATTTCCTCTATCCGCCATAATGGGAGCCCCCCTTACCCCTATGCATCCTCAATGTCAATGCACACCATAGATGACCCTATTGCTGCAACCCAGCTGTGTGTAATGAGCTACCTGACATGTTCCCAAGGCCTGGAGACAAATGGGTCCAAGAGAGCACAGGTCATACCAATATTGGACTGGATATGCCACTACTGCACACAGCAGCACACAAAACCAACTGCACATGCAGCTCAATAACTATTATGTAGATCAATGGCTGTACTGAAATTGTGGATCAGGTGCTGTGTGATCCACTTCCCAATCATGGTGATCTTTGCAAATGGTAGTCAAAGGTCTCTGCAGCCCTATGTGTGATGAAGGCCATGAGGACCTGTAAAAGCATGCTGCTGTGTGAAGGGACAGAGCCTCTGTCAGGTCTGAATGTGCAATGCATTATGGAGTGAAAACCTAATAGCAGAATACAGAGCAGCACCAAAGGCAGAATCAGAGAAACAGACCTTGGGTGTGTGTGTGTGTGTGTGTGTGTGTGTGTGTGTGTGTGTGTGTGTGGCCAAAAAGGCCCTGCATTGAACAACAATATCTTAAGGCACAGAGGTACTACCTGCTACCAATAGATATCTTGGGTCATATACATACATACGTCCAAAAGTAAACAATTCTGTACACACAGCCCTGTCATAGAAGGCAAAGGAGTGCCATGTGATATGACCCTGGGGTTTGAACCCCTGGTTCCCAATAAACTATGCAGCTACCCTAACCACCACCAGCTGTATCTGTATGTTTCATGCCCAGGTCCACAAAGATATGACTATACAGTGATGCAGAGATATAGATATGTGTGGACGGATATATCTGCACAGACATAAATATATATATATAGAGAGGAGTAGCCTAGTGGTTAGAGCAACTGCTTAGTACCCAGAAGATCAGGGGTTGAGTTCTCACTGGCACTCCTTGTGACCTTGGGAAAGTCACTTTACCCTCTATTGCCTCAGAAGAAAAGGCTGGCAATCTACTTCCAGCGATACATTGCCAAGAAAACCCAGAAGTAGCTGGGTCCCTATGAGTCAACACTGACTTGATGGAACTAAAATATATATATATATACAGGGTAGCCCAAAAAAAGTGAGAACATCTCGTAGCATATAAGTTATTTAAAAATTCAAAAAGACAGATGTAAATGATTGACAAATTTTAAAAAAAAAGATGGCGACCGGAAATTGTCGAAATAAAGACATTATATAGCTAAAAAAGGTAAATAAGTAAACCATTTAAGCTTTTAATTTACGAGATGTTCTCACTTTTTTTGGGCCACCCTGTATATCTACATGTGTTGCCTGCGTAGGATGGTGCATATATACAGGGTGGCCCAAAAAAGTGAAAACATCTCGTAAATTAAAAGCTTAAATGGTTTACTTATTTACATTTTTTAGCTATATAACGTCTTTATTTCGACAATTTCCGGTCGCCATCTTTTTTAAAAAATTTGTCAATCGTTTACATCTGTCTTTTTGAAATTTTAAATAACTTATATGCTACGAGATGTTCTCACTTTTTTTGGGCCACCCTGTATATATGCATGTAGGCAGATATATGTAGAGCTAGACAACTACATATGGTGTGGAGTGGGTAGCCCGGTGGTTAGGGGCAATTCCCTAGTATGTAACACATGGAGGGTTTGATCCCCACAGACACAAACAGTGGCAGTGGCCATCTCATATTGTCCTCCCTTGTGGAACCTGTGTCTTTTGGGGAAACTGCTAGATACGCATGACCTAGATTAGCCACTGTTGGAAACAGGATACTGGGCTTGATGGACCTTGGTCTGACCCAGTATGGCATATCTTATGTTCTTATCTAATAAATGGACATCTATTGGAAAAGAGTCAGGGGGACTGTCATTACATGGATCCACATATAGGTCACATGTGATTGAGCAGGTGACACACGCCATACCCAGGGGGAGCTAACGCCAAAGAACATGTTCTCTTTGTGGAGAACTGTTTGGATCAGATTGTACATAGGAGTGACATGGTAAAAGGGGTGATGACCTGTGGTCATGCAACCTTTATGCACTGCAATCTCACAATGTGCCGCACAAGGTGTCCATAGCATTGTAACATGGCAACATGGCAGATGGTGGCAGATAATGACTACGTCAAACAGCTGTGCAAGAGCTAAACTAAATACCAACCAATATAAGCTCTTATAATCCAATACAAACAACTACAACAAAGCCTCAAACACAATCACAAATCTAACACCGGCAATGGGACCTCAGGATAGCTCAATGTCTCACACAAAGTGAAAATATCACTGTAAAGAGCCTGCTGACGCTCACATCATTGCTCACCAAAGCCTAACACAATCGTATCAACATTCTCCACACGTACCAAAAACCACTAAACCCAACCATATATCCCTGGGAAAAGACTCCTTATCCAATCATACTAACACACACACACATGCAAAGTGTAACTATATAAGTACAACAATCTACATCAAGATCCGCTGGGGCTGCACGTATTCCCCTATAAAGGAAAAACACATAATAAGTATTTAAATATTCCACCAATCCAACAGGATCCACAGTTACTTATCTTAAGATACGTTAATCCTCCAGCAGCCTCAACCAGATCCAGTAATTGAATGTGATTTCCAAAGCCACCAAGCTGAAAGGTCAATGGGGAAGAAAATATCTTCAAAATCCCATCTGCTGTAATCAATTACTCAACCCTACAGGAGCTTCTGCTTCGCCACCAAAGGCTTCATCAGGGGTTAAACAATAACCGAAAGAATATCTGTTAGCAACTCAAATCACCATTTTCCCGCCGTCGATCAAGACGGCGTGTGACGCACTACTACTTATCACAAACACCAACAAATCACACACCTCAACCAAAAATGACGTCAACATACACACAATAAATCTCTAAACAAACTAATCATACATAGAAACAGGTTGGAACCACATAGTCCCCATAGGCATACCCGGCCAATTTGAAATTTAAAAAAAAATTTTTTTTCCAGAAAAACAAAGCCCATTCTATTTTACCATTCAAACCCCTGGAGCAAAGAGTCTGTAATGTAAAAATTCACCATTGTTCCTTACGCAAAAGCAGTTTTTTCCGATCTCCTCTTCTAATACTCTGAGGAACATGTTCCAAAACTGTACAACATAAGTCTTCAAACTGATGGTTAAAATCCATACAATGTTTCACCAAAGGTGTATCAAATTGTGCCTTATGAAGACTGTATTTATTTACTTTTTTAAAATTTTTATTTAAGAATTTTTCTGAATACAATACAATGAGTATAAGCAAATAAACAAGATACTAAGGGGTATGTTTACTAAACCGTGCAATTGTGCGGGGCGCACTTGAGCGTGTGCTAAGGTACCTTAGCACACGCTAATAGTGCATTTTTGGTGCCCCGCAAAAGTGCGCGCCGCCCGCAAAAGTGCGCGGTGCGCTGATGTGCGATAGAGGCGTGGAAAGGCATTTCGAGGGCGGAGGAAGGCTCCTGAGGGGCGGGGGGACGGGGTCAATGGGTGGAGAGTGGGAGGGGAGAGACTTCCCACACAGGAGCAGGGCTGAATTTCGGGCAAAAAAATACCGCGAGTGAAAACCTCGCGTTAGAGCCGATTTAAAGGGAAGAGAAACCATTTACGTCAGCAATGTACAGCAAAACCGGGGAAACCCACAAAACGTGAGCAGTGTGATAAATGTGCACAGAACAAAATTCCAAATAAAACCTTAAAATGACCACAAGAAAAATTGTAAAAATTCTAATTCATCTGGGCAACAGTGATATCAATGGGAAACAATAAAAAACACTCCCAGGAAATCTCCAAAAAAAGAAATGATTTTTGGAAGGGTCTACGCTCTGTAGACTCTTTCAAAAATCACTTCATTTTATTGGAGCTTTCTTGGGAGTGTTTTTTATGTTGCCCATTGCTATCACTGTTGCCCAGCTTGGTTTTGGTTTTTTCCCCTTTTTTCGAGGTCATTTTTGAGGTTTATTTGCACTTTTGTCCCCATACAAGGTAAATGAGCCCACAGTAAAATTGTGCAGAGCAGGGTTTCTGACTCGTCCGGCCAGGTTTCCTATCTCCAGGGACTGCACTGCTTCCATGGCCACAGTGTGGGGCAGCAGACACAGCCAGTGCCTGTAGAACTAGAAGGTCACAGGTTCAAATCCCAGCTGGGACTACTGCCAACCCAGTCCCCATAGTTTTACCCACCACTAAACAGTGATACTACAGACACTTCTTTATCGCAGAGAACATAAGCATGGTTCCAACACCTATATTTTACCCTGCACCGCACACACACAAACCATAACAATGGGCATTACCTACAGCCGAGTCCCACAAATTCAGTCCTGGAGTGGCACCAGTCAATCAGGTCATATGCTTTTACCCAGATAAGGACATGTCTACATGTTGGCGGAAGGGTACAGGTGGTGGAGGGGGCAGTGGCTGCAAACCACAGCAGACAGTGGCCTAGGCCTGTGCAGGCTGGCACCATCCACCGCAAGACAGGCTCTGTCGGATGTACAGTCATGGACTCCCCAGGGAACACAGCATATCTGTGGCAACATGGTGGTGCAGTGCAAACAGACAGTGTGTGCAAGAACAGAAGGTCACAGGTTCAAAGCCCAGCTGGGGCTACTGCCAATCCAGTCCACATATTTTTCCTACAACTAAACCATGATAGTAAGGACAAACCTTTATTGCTGAGAACATATGCATGGTTAATACGCCTATAATTTACCACACCAAACACAGACACCATAAACAGGCGCATTACCTAGAGCAGAGTCTCCAAAATGCAGTCCTGGAGGGCCCCACACCATTCAGGTTCCATGCTGCCTCTTATAAAGATGCCTGTGCTGCATATCTATGCACCACCCCCATGGTATGCTGATGTAGCTCATGCATATTCATGAGGGACAGCATGAAAACCCAAACAGTGTTTGGAACACCAGGACTGGAGTTGGGAAACTCTGCCGTAAAGCAGCAGCCAACAGGGCCAGACACACCCACACACACCCACAGGCCCCATTGGCCAATGCCTCCTGGAGAGGCAAGACATTGGGCCCTGCCTGTATCTCCCAATACTAGCAGTTGCATACCTTAGCAATGCCACCCTACACCTGGGTATATGGTACACAGCTATCAAACGTTTCCTATGATAACTGGCAGATATCAATTCCTACGTTAAGCACATTTTGCTCATTGAGCTCCACCATAACAATCATTGTGATGTCTGCGGTGTGTGCTGCAGGTCTGGTCTCTGACAGTGTTTACCACCCTGGGGAGTGACCCCCAACAGTATTGCGTACCATATCCATGCCTGTACTGTGCCCAGGACTGGTGTGGTGGGTATGGCTGCTGAACTCCTCTATAGTAGCACAATGCTGGCATAGGTGTGGGGGTGGCTGTCTGTCTATCCAGTGTGTTGGTGGCTGCAAACACCTTCCACAGCCCACACTGCCAGCAATGTTGCCAGTATTGGGCCGCCAATGTGCATAATGAGGAGCAAGGTACCATGGGTATAGGCCGGACAGGGTGGCCTGGACAGGGTGCATCTGCACAGGGCATAGGGCACTGACTGGGACATTTTAGTGCCCGGCCACCACCTACACAGACAGGGTGACCTCAGTATGTCCTGCTGTGAGATCACTCTCACCCTGACTGTGCAGTGACTACAGCATGGCTAGGCACCCCCATAGTGCTATATAGTATTTCTCTCATGTGATAGATATGGGTTTCCTTTTGGGGCCCAGTCACTGATTTATCTGCTTGCTTTTTATGCTGATATCCCAGTTCTGGGTGCATACATCTCCACTGGGAACATGCACTATGGACTAACTAGCAGACTGCTTGCAGCTGGTATGTGTCTTGATGGAGTGGCTTGCAGGGTGCAGTGGCTGTTGACTTGCTGCAGAAGAATATCAGATAGTGGTGGGGTGCAGCTTACCATATCCAGGCCTAATGTCTGTCTGCTATTGTGTTATGGATGTGTATAGAGCTGCATTGACTGCCCTGTGGGGTGTCTGTTCCTCAGCAGGACTAGGGTTAATGTTCCCCTCTACTGCCACCTTTGCAGGGAGGTAGACTGTGGATCTTTTGATGGGAGACCCTGTTTGCCACCCTCAGCCCTGGAGGAGGGGGGTGGTGGAATATAGCCCACCTAGGGGTCCATAGGGGCTACACCTGACTGAAACAGACAGAGATATCCAAGGTGTTTGTGCAGAAACTACCTATCTCACACGTTAACAGTGCTTTGGACCTCTGGCATGGCCTCTTTTAGCCATGGAAGATGTTGTGGACCTGGTCCTGGGCGCCTCATTGCACCCTCAGGGTGAGCACAGTACCCGCACAATGTGATGGCGTGTAGCTACTCTGAGCCAGTAAACCACACGGTCAGTACCCCCTACCAGGCCAAGGTGCTGTGTGGGTGCACATGGTCACTTCCCCCTACCAGGCCGAGGTGCTGTGGGGGTGCATTGCCCATCTTGTGTTTATCTGTGGACAGCTGATTTGCATGTGCAGTGCATCATGGGTATGGGTGGGCTAACCCTCTCCTGGTGACCACAGAAGACTGTCTGTGTGGTGACATGCAGGCTCTCTGTAGCCAGCCAGGGCTTTGCTAGCAGCTGTAGAGCTGTAGCCCAATGTGAAGCCAGAGGTCATGGGTTCAAACCCACAGTGGGGTTATTTGATAGGGTTGTCCAACACATTATCTTTTTGTAATGTACATATTTTGATGCCAGCAAAACCCCCCTCAGCGTACTGTACCCATAAGGTGCCTCTGAGGTTCCCGTCCATATAAGGTGCACTATACATTATCCTGTGACGCAACTTATAGGGTGCCCTATAGGGGACATTTTAGGGTGCTGTGGCAGACAGTGCAATTTATAATGTGCCCTATGGAGTGCCTTATAGGGTGCCTTATACGGCACCTTCAATTACGGCACGTGAGGGTGTGTTTGCTGGCAGCAATTAATAAAATAAAAATAAAATGCTGCAGGAAAAAATATATACAATGCAAAGCTGATGCCACAGCCATATTAGGCACACTAGGGAGCAAACTCATGACCCCTGTATCAGCAGTCAGTGCCTTAACCATTGTGCTCCACTGCTGCTCCTCCTTGCCTGTCAGCGCACCTACTTATGCTTTCCATTCCTTAAACTGCACAGTGCTGCCATAACAAACAGTACTCTGACCTTGCAGTACCTCATACGGCACCCTCTAAAGCGCCCTATAAGCAACATTCTAGGGTGCCTTGACTGAGAGTGCACTTTAAAATGTGCCTTATAGGGCGCCTTATGTTAACACGCTTTGAGAGTGCGTTTGCTAGTAGTGATAATTAAAATAAACATACAATGACTCCAAAAGCAATCTTCCCCATAATATGTAATGCCTCAGCCAGCCTTTTTCATTGGGCACTGTGGGGGATTCAACCCTTGATCCCTACACCATTGGTCAGTGTCTTAACCATTGTGCTGTGGTTCTGTTCCTGTGATTGCACATTAGCGCACCGCCTTATGCCGCCCAATATTAAAAAGCCTCCTAAATCAATAGCACACCACCTAATGCTTATCAGTGCCTTATGCTGCACAATATTAGACTAGCTCCTAAAGTAACACCTCAGCCAGCCGTCTACATTGAGCACTGTGGGGGATTGAACCCCTGATCCCTGCATCATTGGTCAGTGTTTTAACCATTGTGCTGTGGCTCTGTTCTTCTGTGTGCCCATCAGTGCGCCACTTATGCCGCCCAGTATTAAAATGCCTCGGAAAACAGCTTGCCGCCTTATGGCGCCCATTATTTTAATGCCTCATAAATTAACGCCTCAGCCAGCTGTCTTCATTGGGCACTGTGGGGGATTGAACCCCTGATCCCTGCATCATTGGTAAGTGCCTTAACCATTGTGCTGTGACTCTGCTTTTCTGTGTGCACATCAGCGTGCCGCTTATGCTTCCCGCGCAGTTTCCTCATGCGCTAATGTGCGGGGCGCACATGGGCGCCGTGCACCTTAGCGCATATGTCAATCACGGCTTTTCTTTTTCAGGACGGAACGCCCACTCCTTATATGGCATCCGCACACTACTGCGGCCCGCACATTAGCGGGGGTTTAGTAAACATGCCCCTAAGCATATCAGTTCAAAAAGAAACCTTCCCACATAAAAAGATCACATCAAAGGAGAGAGAACCGTTCAAAGGAAAACAAAAGTTCTAACAATCCAAAAGGATAAGAAATAAGGAGTATAATAACCCCACATTAGGGAGCCAAAACCATTTATCAATTCCTCCGACTATGAACCACCCCCCACTTTTCTATCCAAAAAAGATTTTAAAGTATTTACATCTGTATATACATAAGTTTGTCCCCCAAGAGTAACTATACAATGACAGGGAAATTTCAGGAAAAAAGTCGCCCCCAGAGCTACAACCTGCGGTTTCAACAACAAGAACTGCTTGCGCCGAACTTGAGTAAACCGACAGACATCTGGAAAAACCTGGATAGTATGACCAAAAAAAAGAGCGTGCCTACACTTGAAGTACGCTTGCAAAACCCGCAATTTGGCAGTTTCAGAAACAAACTTCACTACCAAAGTATTGCGCTTAGAAATAATGTCAAGGGAATCCTCCAGGAAAGCCGTTAGGTTCTGATCCACGGAACAAACTGAAGGGACCACGGTCCCGACGGCTCGAGGAGAAGAAGAAGAACCCAAAGGCAAGTAATACATATGGGCTATTTGTAAATCCCCCTCCAAATGTAACACTTCAGAGAAATATTTCCCCAATAAAATTTCAGGAGACAATAAATGCGTAATGGGAAAGTTTAAGAAACGTAAGTTGCATGCTCTGGCCTGATTCTCCAGAACTTCCAGCCGAAAGGAAATAATTGAAAAATCTCTCATTAAAGCAACATCTGAATCTCGGCAGGATTGGAACTGGGAATCAGAACGAGCAGCAAACTTAACAAAAGAACCCAATTGATTATCCATAAATTGTAACTTGCCAACCACATCTTGGGAAAAATTACAAAGGGAGGATACTGTAGAGGTTAAACGTACATCAATTTTTTGAATTGCAGACCATATGTCAGTAAGAGTCACTTCCCCGGCAGGGGAAGCAATAAGCCCAGATTCTGAAACAGCTGGAAAAACAGGAAGCGGAACCGGGGGTGCCTTCTCAGGGGAACACTCCAGCAAGCTGGAAGAGAACGTTGGTAGTGGAAGAGAAGGAGGAGACCGAAGAACAGGGCTCAATGAAGCCCCCTCCGGTGAATGATCACCAGGCAGCAGGGAAGTCACATGTTTGTCCATAGGGCCCACCACTTTTCCATCTGAAACACCATTCCCAGACTTGGTACCAAACTTAGCCTTCTGTTTGCCCATGGTTAACACTGACTTCACCAGACACACATGAACACCTCATGTGCGTCGAAGGGACACCAAAGGGGCGTGTCCTGCCCCTTGAGCCACGCCCCTTAAGCCATGCCACGCAGGCCGCAACATGCGGCCGCATGTAGTACCTGTGGGCTTTGTAGAGCAGGGAAGGGTCCTCCGGGCCGGGGCACGTCCTTCTCTTGCCTGCACGCTGGTCCAGTAAGCCTCATCCAGGTCCTGCTGCACTGAACCGCGCTGGTGAAAATCGTGCGGCAGCTCCCTCAGCAGCGATACTCTCTCAGCTGAACTCTCCTGCACCTGTGGGCTTTGTAAAGCAGGGAAGGGTCCTCCGGGCCAGGGCACATCCTTCTCTCACCTGCACGCTGGTCCAGTAAGCCTCCTCCAGGTCCTGCTGCACTGAACCACGCTGGTGAAAAGAGCGCGGGAGTTCCCTCAGCAGCGATACTGTCTCAGCTGAACTCTACTGCACCTGTGGGCTTTGTAGAGCAGTGAAGGGTCCTCCGGACCAGGGCACGTCCTTCTATCACCTGCACGCTTGTCCAGTAAGCCTCCTCCAGGTCCTGCTGCACTGAACCGTGCTGGTGAAAATCGCGCGGCAGCTCCCTCAGCAGCGATACTCTCTCAGCTGAACTCTCCTGCACCTGTGGGCTTTGTAAAGCAGGGAAGGGTCCTCCGGGCCAGGGCACGTCCTTCTTTCACCTGCACGCTGGTCCAGTAAGCCTCCTCCAGGTCCTGCTGCACTGAACCGCGCTGGTGAAAATCGCGCGGCAACTCCCTCAGCAGCGATACTCTCTCCATGAAGACTGTATTTATGTTCCAATAACCACGTGCGCAATGGCCATGAAGTTTTCCCAATAGAGAGTTTAGGGCAGGAGCACCAAAGTCCATACACTACATAAGAGGCATCACACGTTGTGGCACTGCATAGCCGCCGGGTAGTTTTTATATATTCAGCACAAACCGTGCTCCTCATCAAACTGCAAAATGAGCAACGATTACAGCTAGAGTGTCCCAATGCCAAGAGAGCTTCACTCTCATTTCTCTGTGCTCCATTGCCGGTGTTAGATTTGTGATTGTGTTTGAGGCTTTGTTGTAGTTGTTTGTATTGGATTATAAGAGCTTATATTGGTTGGCAGATAATGACTGCCATCACATCTGCCAAGCAAGGTGGCAAATGTAGGGGCACCTGCTGATCTGTGAAGGTCAGCCCTCCCCATGTCTTGGTTCAGGGGTGTTCACACTGCTCTGTATAGGTCAACCCAACCTAATAAGATAGATGAGATGGTCATGTGATGTTTGCTTACATGCTGTTGCCATAAAGGGATCAAATGTGTTGGTCCCATGCCATTTTGAGGTCTGTGATTGTATTTGCCACCATCACTTCCAGTGGGGGCCATTCCAAGCAGCCACCACCCTTTCAGTGGAAAGGTATCCCCAGATATTGCCTTATGGTTGACACCCATGCAGCTACATGTATAGAGCCATATTTTTTCAGCTCTCACCTCTTTGGAGAGGTTTGTGTGTACAGAAAGACTCCACAGGTCTGAAATATCTGATTCAAATCTCCCCTCTCCCCCCCATCCCCTGGAGTGGACATATATGGGTCCTCAGATCTCTTTCCATAGGTTGTCTGATGTAGGCTGAAGATGATGTGGCCAACCGTCCTATGAACCTTTTCCAGCTGTTTCATGACCTTCATGAGGATGGTCTGCAAACATTAACACAGTATTCCAAGTGATGCCTTGCCACCACCTTGTATAGTGCCATTCGTACCTCCACCTATCAGTCAGCCTTACCTCCCTGTATGCAACCTTGCAGGCCTGTGGCCCCTGCCATTGCCGTGTCACGCTGTCCTGCCAATGTCAAATCCTCAGACACTATCTCAACAATGTACGTCCCCTGGTCTGCGTGCAACAACCTCTCACCCCCATTGCAGATGATTCCCTGGGATGTATGTCTCCCAGTATTTGACAGTGCCCCTCTTCAGATCATAGTGGCACTGTAAAGCATTATACCATTCCTCCAGCATTTGTTGACCTGTCCTCATGTTATTGACTCTCTCAAGGGAGTCCACTCTGTTTGACATCTATTTGTCATTTGCAGGAGGACAGACCTGTCCAAACAGTCTTTGGCCACTATCATGCTCACATACATAGAGTGGTACAGGTCCCAGGACCCTACCCTGGGCCGCACCGCTAATCATCACCCTTCCATCCAAGTGGGTTCTGTCCACCATCACTCTCTGTCATCTGTAAGTCAACGCATTTCAGATCCCGATTAACATCCTGGAACCAATCCCCAAGCTGATGGGTATATTGATAAGACCCCTATAAGTGACAGTATCATTGGCCTTGCTGAAACATGGCCAATAACACTGGGGCCAATACACAGCAGCAATCAGATCATGGAATCACAGCGCATGTTGTATGTAGACAATCATCAAAGTCAAATCCTGAGAGGAGGAATAGCCTGACAAGGCACTGTACTGGTATCTCTGTAAAAACGCTACCAAGCTGGACCATGACCTGATAATGGACTGCATGTGCAGGTAGTGACCCACAGCATGGTGTGACACTGCTGACCAGGTGTAGCCACAGTCTATGACTCATCACCTATGAATGCCAGCCTTGTCCCCAAATGCACTGATATCCATCTGATATTCCCAACAGTCTTACCATGTCTGGAATGCCAACATGTAGCTATATGCATATGCTGACAGTACTAACATGTGCCCACATTTCACAGACCATCCTGCCTGCCGGCCTGACACACAGCATTGCAAAAGACCAAAGGCCAGCCATCTACCTACATCCAAGAAATGGTCATCAGAGCTACCTCACATCAGAACAGAAACACAGGGTTGGCACAGGTAGTGCCCATGGACGTCTGTCATAGAACATGTAAGGTCAGTCTGTGTCAACAGGGCACATATGTGCACATGATGTTTTGGAAATATACTGTGGGACATGGGTCACATCATGTGCCATGTGACACCCTCACAGTGATCTGTGACAAGACAGCATGCATTGCAAAGATGGGACCCAAGGCATGGCCACAAATGTGGTAACAATACCACCTCCATGACATGGCAGTGTGATGGCAGAGGGGCACTGGCCAGCAGTGATGGATGTGTGGCCATGAAGGGGGAGGTACTGTGTAGCCCCAAAGGGGCTTGCTAGCTGCAGCCTTCAACCTGAATACTGTGACAAAACACATACCCATGGGCACTCTGTGGTACTGTCGCCACTGGTATGTCTGGAACACCACAGATGGCAACTATCCCTGTTCCTGCAGGTGGAGGTTCTGCGTAAAAAGGCCAGGGAGATGCCCCGGAGGCGGCTGTACTTCCTCCAGTGGCTGCGGGAGATGCAGCAATCTGCAGATGGCGAGTAATGTAGGATGTGTGTAACATCAAGAAGAAAACAGCACACTGCCTCACAAAACAGCAAAGAAACCAGTGCAAAGATGTGGGCAGTAGATAAAACTCACTGCCTTTATTGATCCTTATTTGATAGAGGTGGCCAAAACCCAACACAGGCCATGTTTCGTATGGTACTTCTTCAGGGGTGTGGCACACTATAAACATTAAAAACATCATAATAACATAACAAAGCATACATAGAAATGTGAATAAATACATTATTACAACCACAATCAAAAGAACAAATGAGATATGCAAATTGTAAATTTAAAAAACTAATAAACTTATAAACTAATAAAAGGCATATACAACAATAAAATAATAAGACAATAAAACAATAAAACAGCAATATGAAAGTGTTCAGAACAAATAATAAATAATAAATAATTAATAAATATCAAATTAGAACATAAAAATGTGAATGATAAAAAGTACATGTGATCAATAGACATGTAGATTATAATGACCATTAAATAAACATTAAGGATGAAAAAATAAAACCATATGTAAATGATACTTTAATATATATATATTTATTATATTTATGTATGTGAAACTCTCACTAAAAAGAGGAGAAACAAAAGGGATGAGAAAAAGAATATGAAACTTAATAAAAGGAATGACGTCTGACACAAGGAAGCAGGAGTGAATCAGAAGTGAGTACCTTAAGGCAGTATAAATACCACCAGTGGATATGCGTTGTGAAGGAGACCCTAAATCATTTCCATTTCGCCGTAAAAATCAAAAACATACCAGATTTTAAAACTATGACTGTGGACCTTATTTGAAATAAAAAGTGAGTGTGCCTCATCGGATGAAAAGATACCGAATCGGACAACGACAATAATAAATATGTTAATAAATAAATATGTAAATAAAAATAAAAATGCGTACTAAATCGATACAATGTGCGATCATCTCGTTTGACCAATTCACTATGGAAAGGGAATTGTTATGGTGTAAATACTACCTATTAAACCCATTATATAATACACAAGAAACCATCCTAAGGAGGAACTATCGCTAAAGTGTAAATTGTGAGTTATATAAAATAGTGTATAATGTCCAATCACTACAACAGAACATTAAAACCAATCGGAATGCATTTATGAATCGGATACTTGTATGATGTACGTACTGTCAGACGGCTGCCTGGGTGAGAATCTTTACAGTCTTGGCAAGTGCATATATTTATATGATTTGCAAGGTATTGTGGGCAATGTAGTTCATTCACACCAGACACAGCTGCTGACAATAATTTAGTTGTGCTCTTGGGTAAAGCCAATAAGATATTTATTTATGGGGTTATTTCTCCCAACACAGATATGCTTGGTAGCACATAAATCAGGTTACTTGCTTTCAGTGTTAACTTGGAAAACAAAGTCAAAATCAGGAAAACAACAAATGAAAAGCCACAAAGCAAGAAAAAAACCTGTTCTTTTCAGGTTAACTTCTGATTACTTCCCACATAGATTCAGAAGTGATTCTCTCCTAGCTCACAAGCAATTAGGTAAGGCTTAATTGCTAGCAGTTATCCAGCTGAAACCCCTTAGCTGGCTTGCTTTCTACTGTGTGGGTCAAATCCTGCTTCAGGAGCTTTTCCGAGTAGATTAAAGAACAAATTTGTATTTCTTTGTGATGGTTGCTGTACTTTATAACAGAAAGTTACCAACGGAGTTTAGATAGAGAACAGTCCATATAAACAGGATCTTCATCTGCTATTATTCCCCCTTGTTCAACAAGCATGGGTTCAATATCATGGATTGGCACAGATGAATCTCTCAATGGAGCACTTTCAGGAGAATACTTGTTTCCCTGCTGTCTTTCAAGGTTATAGCTAGGGCATAGATCAGTGTTCATACCTGAGCTTCCATTGCTGTTAGAGTTTCTCTCTATATAGCCTGGCCAGTAGGTAGTCCAGTTCTTATGTCCAGCCTTCCAATCCAGATCCCTGGACACTGGATCTCTCTTCACATACCTTCTGGCACGGGTCTTAGGGTCCCTTCGACGTGCAGCCGTCTCCCTCACAGGTAGCGTCTGGAGATTCCTAGCTCTGCAGCACCATTCCTCTGGCTTTCCCCAGTCCAATGGTATATGCTGGCCCTTGGAATACCTCCCAGTATACGTATTGCTTTGGACTCTTCTAGACCTCTCAAAGGCTTTTCTCCTCTTTCTTCCAGAGGGTCTCTTTCCCTCTCTGTCCGTCCGGTTTGGCTTCTGCTTCTGATAATCCTTCAGATGAAACTGAGAATAATTCTCTGGATATCCAAGGTGATCATGAAGATGGTCATCTGTAGAATAAACTCTACTCTTATTCTGCCTTGATGAGTGCTCCTCCCTAACACAGCGCAGCTGTGCTGAATCAGGCCCTGCCCTTTGAGATGAGTGCTTAGGGATTACCTCACAGCCCTCCTGATTGAACACACGTTTCCCCACTTCAGCTCCTCTAATGGCTGTTGGAAACCTGGTGCATTCTGGGACTGGTAGTCTTTTATGGGAAAATTCTGTTTTCTTATTTCTACCAGAACTGACAGGTTGCTTGTTCAGAGTCACTTCACCTTTTCTATAGCTCCTTCCTGAGCTATGATAAGCTTCCTTATCACAGTACTTACTGCATGTTTGAAAATAACGATTGATGTAAGGCTTAAAATATATCCTGAAGAAAACGCAGTATCACCGTCTAACAAACTCTAAAATCAAATGTCATGAAAACAACATTACAATCTGTGTAAAAACCTTATTTGGAACCGTATAAAGGAAAAATAAAAAGAGAGAAACCTGGCTGTATATACTCCAATCGCACAGGCGAACCGTGCCGCATCGAACAGTCTTTGTGAAATGTGAAAAACGCCAGCGCATGCGTGCTTTAAAACATGCTTGACCGCGGAATGAAAAAGTATGTAATCGCTCCCATTATGCCAGAAACTTCACCTGGCTTGGCATTGAGGCTATACGAGCATACTAAAAAGCGGGAGGAGAAATTGAACCTCTCTTCCGATGTACCAGTGACTCCCGATGGCTGATTAATTGCTGTAAAAAATTCATATTAAGTACACTATAAAAACCTCTTTCAGGCAGCATGGAAATAAAAATCTATAGCGACCATGTATGTGACTACAACTATTATATTATGCTTGTGTAATAAACATACTAAACATGTATATTTCAAATGTATAAAATTTTTTTATCATATGTCAAATTAAAACTTGCCCTAAACCGAACCAATTAATGAGACTACATTTAGGTACTTGTGTACATGCCTGAATACACACGATATATTAAAAAAAAACTTTGTTAGTAGTCGTAAAAACTGAACAAACATAACACAAGGCATTTCATGGTTATAATGGACACCTGAATATTTGAAAATACCATAAAACCATATGTAAAAACAGAAAAAAATCAAATATGAGGCACACAAGGAAAACCCTAATGTTAAATAATGAAGTGAGAAACGTCCTTCAGTTTGTAAATACAAAAACCATTAATTCTGTGAATCGAACAGAATCCTATATGGTATAGTCATAAATGTTATGAACTTAAAAAACCATATGTGACCCGTATACATGAATGAATAAAACAAACCACATTTTAAAAGAAAAACCATATGAGGGACTAGAAAAGCATAAAAAACCCCAAATAAAGCCAAACATGAAACCTGAATGCTTCAAAAAGAATCATAAAAAAACTGAAAAATGTCTTTCTAAATTTAAACCGTGTGGTGTTATTGTATTAAGAGAAAGCATAGTTACTCACCTGTAACAGGTGATCTCCGGGAACAGCAGAAATTTAGTCCTCACATATGGGTATCGTCGGTACCAACGGAGTCTGCGCGGGAACGCTCCCCAGCGTCCAATTAGGAAGCTTTTGGGAGCACCCCACAGCGCCTGCGTGCTGCCTTCCCGCCTTTCCCAACTGTCTCTCTCCAGTTGAGTTTAAAGCTGAGACAAAGAGAGAGAGAGGGAAAGAGAAAAAGAGAGATAGAGAGATACAACTCCTAGGGGAGGTGGATGGGTTGTGAAGACTAAATTCCTGCTGTTCCCGGAGATCACCTGTTACAGGTGAGTAACTATGCTATCTCCAGGAACAAGCAGGGATGTAGTCTTCACATATGGGGACTCCCTAGCTACAGATGCCAGGGAGAAGCCCCAGAAGTTGTGTGCCCTTTTGAAAAGGCTCCACTTCCCCCCATGGATCTCTGGCATCCTACCAGGGATGGTGGGTAGGAGTTGATTAAGTATGGAACAGGTGTTGAAGAACAGCCTGACCAAACAAGGCATCCCGGCGGGAGTCCTTGTCCAAGCAGTAATGGGCTGTGAAGATATGAACCGAGGCCCAGGTAGCTGCTCGACAGATGTCGTCGATAGACACAGAGTGAAGATGAGCCATAGAGGCTGCCATGGCTCTCACACTGTGCGCTGTGACATGGCCTTCAAGAGGAAGGTTCTTACTCCGATAGGCAAAAGATATACACTGTGCAATCCAGTTGGACAGAGTCCTTTTGGAGACTGGAAGCCCTAAATGACTAGGATCAAACGCAACAAAGATTTGAGAGGACTTTCTATGTTGCTGCGTTCTTTGCAAGTAAAAGGCCAAAGTTCTTTTACAGTCCAAAGTATGAAGATTCCTTTCTGCATTAGAGGCATGAGGCCTTGGGAAAAAAAACAGGAAGGTAAACTGCTTGGTTTAAATGAAAAGGTGAAACCACCTTTGGCATAAAGTGAGGATGAGTCCTAAGGACTACCTTATCATGATGGAACCTTGTATAAGCAGGATCAGCCTTGCAACTTGCAACTTGCTTGCAACTCACTAATGCGACATGCTGATGTGATTGCAATAAGAAAAATAACCTTCCAGGAAAGGAATTTTAACGAAGTAGTAGCTAATGGTTCAAAAGGCGGCTTCATGAGCTGGCCAAGAACCAGATTTAAATCCCATGCCACCGGTGGTGGCTTAAGGGGAGGCTTAGTTAGAAGAAGGCCTCTCATAAATCTCGCTATGATAGGATGAGAGGAAATAGGTTGCCCATTTAAAGGTTTGAGAGAAGCTGCAATAGCACTCAAATGAACTCTCACTGAATTGGTCTTAAGCCCTGCATTAGACAAATGAAAGAGATATTCCAGTAATGATTCCAGAGGTATTGCAAGAGGTTTAAGACGCTTCTGCGAACACCATATGGTAAACCTTTTCCACTTGAAAGCATAAGAGTGTCTTGTGGATGGTTTCCTGGAAGCATAAAGGATATCCTTTACTTGCTGAGAATGGTTAAGACCGTGAAGTTCTAGGCTTTCAGAAACCAGGCCCTGAGATGTAGAGACTGGGGATTGGGATGCCACAGCATCCCGTCCTCCTGGGATAGGAGATTTGGAGCAGATCCTAGCTCCAGAGATGGAGCTTGAGAGAGATGTAAGAGCAGAGGGTACCACACTTGTCGTGGCCAATGTGGGGCTATGAGAATCATACGGCCTCTGTCTCTCTGAAGCTTGAAAAGGGTTCTGGGAATTAGGGGAATGGGTGGGAAGGCATACAGGAAGTCCTGATCCCAATGGAGGAAGAAGGCATCCCTGGCCTGAGAACCCTGAGCCGAAAGTCTGGAACAGATCCGGGGAAGATTGGCATTCAGCGAACTTGCAAAGAGGTCTATGTCCGGGGTTCCCCAAAATTGGAAAATTTTGGCCACCTGGTCTGCATGGAGAGACCATTCGTGTGGAAGCAGAACTTGACTGAGTCTGTCTGCCCAAGAGTTTTGAATGCCTGGAAGATACACTGCAAGGAGATGAATCTGATGCTCTCTGGCGAGGGCCCAAAGTCACAAAGCTTTGTTGCAGAGCGACAGAGAGCCTGTTCCACCCTGCTTGTTCACATAGAACATGGCTACCTGATTGTCCGTTTGAATTAGGACAGTCTTGTAGCTGAGCTGGGTGTGAAACACTCGAAGAGCAAGAAAGATTGCTCTGAGCTCTAGGAGATTGATGTGTAGATCGGTCTCCTGTGGAGTCCAGGTTCCCTGGGTAGAGAGGCCTTGCAAATGGGCTCCCCAACCCACCTGTGAGGCATCTGTTGTTAGAGTTACTTGAGGTGGGGGTTGCTGAAAAGGGGACCCCCACCAACAGATTCTGGGGTGACTGCCACCATTGGAGAGACAAAATAAGACGATCTGAGGTTGCTATTTTGTCTGACAGGCAACCTGACTCCTGAGTCCACTATGTGGATAGAATCTACTGGGCTGCCCTCATATGGAGGCGGGCATAAGGGACCACATGCACAGTGGATGCCATGTGGCCTAGGAATTGTAACATTTGCCGAGCAGTGAGGTGAGACTTTAACATTGCTTGGGAAGCTAACTGCACAATGCGAAGGCAGAGGGACTGTGGAAGGTAGGCCCTTGTATGTCTGGTATCTAGCAGTGCTCCTATGAACTCTAGAGACTGAGTGGGAGCTAGGTTGGATTTTGGGAAGTTTATGACAAGTCCCAAATATTGAAGGATACACATTGTGCGAGATAGAGAAATCCTGGCCTCTGGCTCTGATGGGGCTCGAATGAGTCAATCGTCCAAGGGAAGACAATATTTTTAGGGTGCGGAGAAATGCTGCCACCACAGCCATGCATTTTGTGAACACCCTTGGTGCCAAGGCCAGGCAAAAAGGAAGAACTCTGTATTGGTAGTGCTTCCCTTGAAATAGAAAGCGAAGAAATCTTCGGTGAGTTGGATGGATGAGAACATGAGTGTACGCACCCTTGAGATCTAGAGAACAAAGCCAGTCCTGACTCTGAAGGTATGGCAGTAGAGTTCCCAGAGAAATCATTTTGAATTTCTCTTTGAACAGGAATTTGTTCAATTCTCTGAGGTCCAAAATGGGTCTATGCCCTCCTGTTTTCTTTGGAATAAGGAAAAAGGGGGACTAGAACCCTGCACCCTGTTGATGAATGGGTACTTCTTCTATTGCCCTTTGGGCAAGAAGCAGACTGACCTCGTGATCTAACTGGGAGTTGAGAGAGGTCTGAGAATTGAACTGTCTTACCATTGTAGGAGGGGGCATGCTGAGGAAGTGAAGCTTGTATCCCTCTCTTACAATGGACAGAGTCCAACTTTCTGCTGTTATCTGCCCCCACCTGGGGGCAAAATAACATAATCTTCCTGGAATGGTGGAAGGCTCTGTCCCGTTCAGGGCCAGGAAGACAAAGTTCTCTAGATGGGAGTCAAAGCCCCTGTGGAGGCTGAGTCTGCTGAGACGGTTGAGGCTTAGCAGCCTTTGTTTTTCTTTGTTTAGGTTGCTGCTGACCCTTTTGGACAGACTGACCTGAACGATGCCCTTGCTGGGTATAGGAGGGGTAGAACTTCTTTTTTCTAGTGAAGAATGGTTTTTTGTAGGACTTTTTCCTTGCAGGATCAGCTGTAGATTTTGATCATCTATCCAACGTGAGATTATCAGCATCTAGCTCATTAGCTTTCTCTTGCCAATTTTTACCAAAGAGATTCTTTCCTGTGCAAGGAATATTCCCCAGTTTGTCTTGTACCCAAAGTTCCAAGTCAGATGCCTGGAGCCAGGCAATCCTACGTGCGCCTATGGCAATAGCAGAAGTTCTGCTTATGCACTCAAAACAATCAAAAGCTGCACGATTTATGAATTTGGAAACATCCTGAGCATGTTTGATAAGTGCAAGATAATCTTGTCTCTTATCATCAGGAAGGAGAGGGTTCATAAGCTCTAGATCTCCTGTAACTTCCTTAAGGAACATTCCCATATATAAAATGTAGCAACTAATCCTGGCAGAAAGCATAGAGGCCTGGAAGGTTCGACGCCCAAAAGCATCAAGAGTTCTACATTCGCGTCCTGGAGGATTAGATGCATGTCTTTTTGCACTCTTGATCCTTCTCATAGCTGATTCCACCACCATGGAATGGTGGGGCAGCTGAGTTTTTTGAAATCCAGGACAGGGAGGAACTCGATACATGGTATCGAGCCTATGAGAATGAGAAGTGGTGAGAGGTGTTTCTCACATCCTTAGCATGAGATCATGTAAGATCTCATGAATAGACAAAGTAGCTGCCTCTTTGGGAGCTTTAGGATACTGTAAAATCTCCAATTCCTTCACCCTAGGCTCTGTTTCAGGAGCCACTGTGATGGAAAGACCTCGAGCCACATCCCGGATAAAATCCTGGAAGGATATATCCTCTGGAGGAGACATCCTACGTTTAGGAGAGGAAGAATCCTCAGGAAGAAATACTCTGGTATTGACAGAGCTGTCAGAGTCTTCAGACTCGTCGGAGGATTCAAAGTATCTCCTGTCCGGGTAATCGTGCAGCGCACGATACCGGTACCAATCAAAGTCGATATCGACAGGGTCCGGTACCGACTTGTCAGTACCGGAGGGCACAGCATGAGTCGGTACCAGTAGTCCACCTGCCGACATCGATGCAATTGGCCCCGGTAGCGGTACCGGTTGAATTGTCTGAAGTGTTTTCGGGGGCATCGATGCCGAGAGAAGAGCCGCCAGACTGCGTTCAATAGCCAAAAATCTCTGGTCTATCAACGCCGCCGATGCCTGGGTATTGGTACCGGACAAAGCGGCTGGTACCCCAGAGCATGGCACCAGTAGTTCTGCAGAGGTTGGGGCCTCGAGAACATCCTGGCCCCACCCTATAACCATTGATTCCCCCCCCCCTGTTATGTGTTACACCGCTTTGACCCAGTGAAAAGCGGGATATAAATACAGTTAAATAAATAAATAAAAAATAAATAAATCCTGGAGCCCTGATGATGCTTTGGAAGCCGAAGCCTCCCGCCGGGGCAATTTTGCCGGTGTGAGTCCCTCAAGGGCAACGCCAGAGGCATCTCGATACTTAGAAGGAGATCTACCCTTTGAGGACCGGCTAGACTTATGTTTAGTTACCTGAGATCCATGGGAGGAAGATGAAGCCCTGGAAGATGTTGATGCCACAGATGCTGCATCGGAGGGAAAAAGGGTGCTAAGTTTAGCAGCTCGGTTTTTCCGACCCCTCTTCGACATCATCCCGCAGGCAACACACTCGGAGATACAGTGGTCAGGACCTAAACATTTGAGGCACCACTCATGGGTGTCGGTGATGGAGATGGTACTGCCACACTTGGAACACTTTTTAAAACCCGAAGCGGGTTTTTCCATTGTAGAGGAAAGTTGGGCCTAGTGCCCAAAATGGCGCGTGGCACTAGAGGAGAAAAAAGCTGGAAGACTCCAGGAAAAGTTTTCCTTTTTTTTTTTTAAGGAAAAGAAAGAAAGAACCGGCGGTACCGGTGTAGCGTTGAAGGAAGGCAGACACGACCACAAAAAAGAAGAATAAATGGGATATTTTCTGTGGTGACAGGAAGTGTGACCTGCCGGCTCCGTGGAAAACGAAGAACTGGAGAGAGACAGTTGGACAAGGCGGGAAGGCAGCATGCAGGCGCTGTGGGGTGCTACCAAAAGCTTCCTAATTGGACGCTGGGGAGCGTTCCCACGCAGGCTCCGTCGGTACCGACGATACCCATATGTGAAGACTACATTTCTGCTTGTTCCTGGAGATAAAATATACCGTTGTTCCAACCGAAGGATGGTTTTATCAATATCACCTCCCCTCCGATTGAGTTTTACTTTTTTAATGACACAAAATTTCAGATCCGATATCTTGTGTGCCATATCCAAGCAATGTTGAACCAACGGTTTATCTACTAATTTCCTTCTTATACAACTCTTATGTTCCACAATGCGTGTCCGTATATTCCGTATTGTTTTACCCACATACAACATATTGCATGGACATAGAATAATATAAATAACGTGTGATGTGTCACAATTTGAAAAATCTTCAATATAAAATCTTTTTTGTGTAACCGGATGAATAAAAACATTGCATACTGGCAATACATTTGTGCAGACAGAACAATGACCGCACTGGTATTGTCCCTTGTATTTAGACAACATTTTCCTTTCCATGAACACTGAAGGCACTAACAGATTACGGAGATTCACATTCCGTTTATGAGCCACCATAATGGGAATGTCCTGAAAACCCGGGATGGCTTGTATCAGATGCCATTCTTTCTTAAGGATTTCTGTAATGTTGTGGGACTGCAGTGAATATAGAAGGGGACACACCATCTTAGTTTGAACTCTTCTAATATGTGGTTTCAATAATATCTCTCGAGAAGAATCTCGAGCTCTTACGTATGCTTTATCAATGTATTATTTAGGATATTAGCGTACTTGAAACCTTTCCTTCAAATCTGTGGCCTGTTGCTCGAAATCAGCCTCAGTTGTACATACTCTTTTTGTCCCACTGGTAGGTTGTTTTTTAGCGCAGGGTTATGAAAACTAGTGTAGTGCAACAACTGATTCCTGTCAGTGGGTTTTCTGTATAACGTGGTAATGAATTTCTTACCCTCTTTCTTTATCATCAGGTCTAAATAAGAAATCTGTACTGGGTCATACGCAATTTGAAAACGTAAATTTTCATCCAAATCATTGATCCATATGTTAAACTCAGACAGCTCATTCATAGGACCATCCCATATCACAAGAATATCATCGATGTATCTTATCCATAATTTGACCCTACTTAGGGGTATCTTTACTAAACTGCGGTAACGTTACATAACGCGCGTTATGTAACGTTAACGATCGTTAAGTAATGTTAACGTGCATTATGAGACGTTAACGATTGTTAACATCTCATAACGCGCGTTAACGTTACTTAACGATCATAGACGTTCCGTGGCGCAGTAAAACACCGCAGAAGGTGGAGAGAGGGTGGAGAGAAGGGGTCAATGGGCGGAGTGTGGGCGGGGAGAGGCTCCTTTCACACTAACGCGCTGATCTGAAGAGCTGAATCCTAACGCGATTGAAAACCTGCCGTTAGATGCACATTTGCAGGGGAGAGAAACCATTTCACTGTCAGCAATGTACAGCAAAGGCAGGGAAACCTACAAAAAGTGATAAGTGTGATACATGTGCACAGAACAAAAGGGCACATAAACATTGAAAATGACCTCAACAAACTGGAAAAAAACCATAACCAAGCTGGCCAATAGTGATATTAATGGGAAACATCAACCCCCCCCCCCGAGAAAGCTCCAAAAAAAAGATATTAATCGTGGAAGGGTCTATGCTCTGTCCCCATACAAGGTGAATGAGCCCACAGTGAAATAGCGCTGATCAGAGCTTTCCCTTGTTATTGGACAGGTGTCCTATGGTGTGCACATGTCCCGCAACAGCAGGGTGGGCATGCCAGAACGGGAAACTGGACAGATGCCGGAAAAGGGGATACAGAGGGCCGCAGGCGGCACATGCTGTGGTGCAGCTGGGCCACAGTGCGGACTAGGCAGATGCCTAGGTGGCACTTAGGAATGCTGAAACTGTACAGCAGCCAGACAGCAACTGATGAGGGCCCAACATGGGCACGAGTGTGTTTATCACAGTGTCACAGGGGATAATACCCAGCAGGTACCTCCAAGGGCACAGAACATTGGCAGGCGGTGTTGGGGGGGAAGCGTGGACGTCTATGCAGGCACCCCTACCCCAGAACACGCACCATAGGCAGCTGCCTACATGCACACTGGATGGCCTGAGACTGCGTACCACCAGCACCACCAGCAGAAGGGCATGTCAGCATGGTGGCAGAGGGGTACTGGTGGTGGAGGGGAGCAGTGGCAGCTGCCCAGAGCAGACCATGGTCTAGCCCTGTGTAGGTGGGTGCCATGCACTGCAACAGACAGGCCCTGCCGGACGAACAGTCATGATATCACCAGGGAATGCACTATCTCTGTGGCAACACGGTGGTGCAGTGCACACAACCAGTGTGTTCAGAGGCAGAGATTCACAGGTTCAAGTCCCAGCTGTGGTTTCTGCCAACCCCGTCCCCATATTTTACCCACTACTAAAACGTGTTAATGACAGAACCTTTATTGCAGATGACGTAAACATGCCCAAAACACCTACATTTTACCCTACAGAGCACAGACACCATAAACAGGCGCATTACCTAGAGCAGAGTCTCCCAAATGCAGTCCTGGAGGCCAAACACCATTCAGGTTCCATGCTGCCTCTAATAAAGATGCCTGTGCTCCATTTCTATGTGCCGCCACCATGGTATGCAGATGTATCTCATGCATATTCATGAGGGACAGCATGAAAACCCGAACAGTGTTTGGCACACCAGGACTGGAGTTGGGAACCTCTGCCGTAAAGCAGCAGCCAACAGGGGCAGACACACCCGCACCCACAGGCTCCTTTATCCAATGCCTCCTGGAGAGGCAGGACATTGGGCCCTGCGTGCATCTCCCAATACTAGCACTTGCATACCTTAGCAATGCCACCCTAAACCTGGGAATACGGTATACAGCTATCAAAAGGTTGCTATGATTACTGGCAGATAGCAATTCCGAAGTTAAGTACAATTTTCTGATTGAGCTGCATCATGGCAACCTTTCTGATGTCTGTGGAGTGTGTTACAGGTCTTATGTCTGACAATGTTTACCCTGGGGAGTGACCCCAACAGTATTGCGTACCATAGCCATGCCTGCACTGTGTCCAGGACTGGTGCGGTGGCCAGGGCTGCCAAAGACCTCTATAGTTGCACAATGCTGCAAACACCCACCACAGCCCACACTGCTAGCACTGTTGCCAGTATTGGCCTGCCAATGTGCATAATGAGGAGCAAGGTACTGTGGGAATAGCCAGGATAGGATGGCCTGGCCTGGATCCATCTGTACATAGCATAGGGCAATGGCTCAGACATTGTAGTGGCCGGCCACCTCCTGCATGGACAGGGTGGCCACAGCATGTCCTGCTGGGAGGTCACTCTCACCCTGACTGAGCAGTGACCACGGCATGGCTAGGTTCCCCCATAGTGCTATATAATCTTTCTCTCATGTGATTTTTATGTGATATTCATGTCGCAAAATCTTTGCATAAACTTTAAAAAAACTGAAGTCCTTTTCATAACCAGGAACAAAGAATTCTCTCCTCCTGCTTCATTGAAAGTTTGTGATGCTGAGCTCCCATGCAAGTCTTCAATACGATATCTGGGGATTACAATAGACCAGCAGCTCAACTTTAAAGAGCATATAAAGAATACCACTAAATCCATTTACAACAAAATACAGATACTATGACATCTAAGACCTCTACTAGCCCCTGACGACTTCAGAACAATATTCCAGACACTCGTAATGCCACACTTTGATTATGCCAACATCATCCTGCATGGACTCCCCAAGAGCACTCTCAATCCTCTTCAAATGGCGATGAACACAGCAGCCCGCATTCTCTGCGGCATCTCCAGAAAAGACCACATAACTCCCATACTTATGGACCTATACTGGCTACCAATACAATGCAGAGTCACCTACAAGGCGTTAATCCTGTCATTTAAAGCAATTAACTGGATATCTTCCACATCCCTCTCATCACTCCTGACCAGTACCCCCACTAACAGGCTAAGAAGGTCAACAACTAGCAATACGCTATCTATACCACCTGAGTCCACTAAATGTACCCAAATAACTAGAAACAGAGCATTTACACTATATGCTCCGAAGTGCTGGAACAATCTCCCACCTCATATAAGATCAATTACTGACCTCTCGCAATTCCGAAAAGCTATTAAACATCACTTGTTCTGCCTTTATTTTACCCACACTAACCTAATACATTCACATCCAACACCTCATCTCACCCACACAGCATCTGACGTACCAACAACATAACCCCCAGTGATTTACAAAAGAAACTCACCATTAGGAACACTCACAATCAGCATGACTACATTACAACTCTATTGCATAATATAACTTAAATAATTTATAAGCTCCTTTGTTTGAACTGTATATAGTTACCCTGTTACTTCCAAGTTACAATCCCTGTTATAATGTAAGCAAAAGATCTTGTTCTAATGCAAAATGTTGTTACAATGTAAACCGCACTGATTCTAAATAGCGCGGTATATAAGAATTTGTAATAAATAAATAATAAATAATAATTATGGGTTTTCTTTTGGGGGTCTGCACTATAGACTATAGACATGCTAGCAGACTGTCTGCAGCTAGTATGTGTCTTGCTGGAACACCTTGCAGGGTGCAGCGGCTGGAGGCTTGCTGCTGGAGAATATCAGATAGTGGTGGGGGGCAGCTGTGCATTTCCAGGCCTACTGTCTGTCTGCTATTGCTTTATGGATGTGTACAGCTCTGCATTGCTTGCCCTGTAGAGTGTCTGTTCCCCAGAAGTCCTGGGGTGATGGTACCCTCTATTGCCACCATTGCAGGGGGGTAGAATGTGGATCTGTTGGTGGGAGATCTTGTCCCCCACCCTGAGCCACAGAGGGTGGGGTTGGGTGGTGGTATGTAATCCGCCTGTGGGTCCAAACACCCCCCTTCACTTAAATCATGTGACCATGGTACCCACACAGAGTATGCACTTTTCTGGGTGCATCATAGTCCACAAGGGCTAGATGTGAAATATAAATGGACACAGGCATATCCTAGGGGTGTTTGCAAGGACTACCTATCACACATTGGCACTGATGGGGACCTACAGCATAGCCTATCTCAGCAAAGCCAGGTGCTGCGAAAATGGTGCTGGGCACCCCACCTCACCTTCAGGGTGAGCACAGGACCCGCACACTGTGACGGTCTGTAGCTACTCTGTGCCACTAACACACACCGTCGGCACCCCCTACCTGGCTGAGGTGCTGTGGGGTGCATACCCCATCTTGTGATCATCTGCAGACTGCTGATTTGCATGTGCAGTGCATCATGGGTATGGGTGGGTTGACCCTATCCTGGTAACCACAGCAGAATGTTTGTGTGGTGCCGTGCAGTCCTCCTGTAGCCTGCCAGGGGTTTGTTAGCAGCTGTAGCCCACTGGTTGCTTCACTGCTTGTGGAGCCAGAGGGCATGGGTTCAAAACCCACAGTGGGGTTCATTGATAGGGCTGTCTTAGGCATTGTCTATTTTTATTGTATATTAATGCTGCCAGCAGAAACACCCTCAGAGTACTGTCACCTTAGGGTGCCTCATAAGGCGCCTTATATGGTGCCCTATAGGGCGCCTTATACGGCGCCCTATGAAGCGCCTTATAAGGTGCCTTATACAGTGCCCTATAAAGCGCCTTATAAGGTGTCCTATAGGGGACATTATAGGGTGCCTTGGCAGACAGCGCACTTTATAATGTGCCCTACGGAGTGCCTTCTAGGGTGCCTTATGCGGCACCTTAGGTTACACCACTGTGAGGGTGTGTTTACTGGCAGCATTAATTAAAGTAAAACTAAAATTCCTCTCAACCCAATACTTAAACATAATGCCCCAACCAGCCTTATTCATTAGGCACACTGGGGAATCAAACCCATGACCCCTGTACCATCAGTCAGTGTAGTAACCATTGTGCTACAGTTCTGTTTCTGCATGTCTGCGCGCCTTCTTAAGATTAACGCGCGGTAACGTGCCACAGCTCCCTCTAACGCTCGTTAATTTATGGCGCCTTGTAACGCGCGTTATCAGTAACGATGTACCGCCCATGTCCTTATTTGGGTATTTCTGCCTCTACCGCGGATCCTAACACGAATGGCATTACCGCAATTTAGTAAACATACCCCTTAGATCTTTAAAAAATTCTCCTCAAACTGATACATGTATAAATTAGCAATGTCAGGGGCCATGGAAGAGCCCATGGCGACACCCTTAATCTGTTGATAATATAAATCTCTGAAACAAAAAAAGTTTTTACATAATGCTATCTCAGCTAATGTTAGGAGAAATGAAGTAGGAATGCGCTTGTTTTCCTGCCTAGAAAGGAGATATAATTCAATAATATCAAGTGCTTTGAGTTGTGGTATATTTGTGTATAGAGATTCAACATTTAATGCAACAAGAATAGTGTCAGGGCCCAACTCATTAAATGTGGAAAGAATTTCTTTTGCATGTGGCGAATCCCGAACATAAGACCACATTTTTGTAACATATGGTCTTAAAATAACGTCCAACAGCTGAGAAATGGGTTCTAATAATGATCCTATGACGGACACAATGGGCCAACCAGATGGATTACTCAAAGACTTATGTATTTTTGGAATGATGTAAATTGTAGGCATGACTGGTTTATCAACAATTAAAAATTCCTTCTCCTTCTTTGTGATGTATCCAATCTCATACGCAGTAATGACTAAGGGGTATGTTTACTAAACTGCGGTAAACGTGAATAACGCGCGTTGTACGACGTTAACGATTGTTAGCACGCTATAGCGCGTGTTATCACGCACTAACGAGCGTAATACTCCGCGGCGCGGTAAAACACCGCAGAAGATGGAGAGAGGGCGGAGAGAAGGGGTCAATGGGCGGAGAGTGGGTGGGGAGAGGCTAACGCGCTGATTTCCAGAGCTGAATTCCAACGCGAATGAAAACCTACCGGTAAAAGCACTTTAAAGGGGAGAGAAACCATTTACGTGTCAGCAATGTACAGCCTAGGCAGGGAAACCAACAAAAAGGTGATAAGTGTGATACATGTGCACAGAACAAAAGGGCACAGAAACACCGAAAATGACCCCAACAAACTGGAAAAAAACAACAACCAAGTTGGCCAATAGTGGTAGCAATGAGAAACATCAACCCCCCCCCCCGAGTAAGCTCCATAGAACAGAGATAATTCGTGGAAGGGTCCATACTCCGTCCCCATACAAGGTGCATGGTCCCACAGTGAAATAGCGCTGCTCAGGGATTTCCCCACCATCGGACAGGGTTCCTATGGCGTGCACATGTCCCGCAACATCAGTGCGGGCATGTCGGAACGGGCAACCGGGCAGATGCTGGAAAAGGGGATACAGAGAGCTGCAAGCGGCACATGCAGTGGCGCAGCTGGGCCACAGTAGGGACTAGGGTGATGCTCAGTTGGCCCATAGGAATGCGTAAACAGTAGAGCCAGACAGCAGCTGATGAGGGCCCAACATGGGCACGAGTGTGTTTTGCAAAGCGTCACAGGGGAGAGTACCCAACAGCAACCCCCAAGGGCACGGAACACTGGCAGGCGGGGCTGGGGGGGAGCGTGGACGTCTATGCAGGCACCCCTACCCCAGAACACGCACCATAGGCAGCCGCCTACCTGCACACTGGATGGCCTGAGACCGCGCACCACCAGCTCCACCAGCAGAAGGGCATGTCAGCATGGTGGCTGAGGGATACTGGTGGTGGAGGTGGCAGTGGCAGCTGCCCGGAGCAGACCGTGGCCTAGCCCTGTGTAGGTGGGTGCCATGCACTGCAACAGACAGGCCCTGTCTGACCAACAGTCATGGTATCACCAGGGAATGCACCATCTTTGTGAGAACATGGTGGTGCAGTGCACAGAACCACTCTGTTCAAAAGCAGAAGGTCACAGGTTCAAGTCCCAGCTGTGGTTTCTGCCAACCCAGTCCTCATATTTTACCCACTACTATAACGTGCTAATACAGGCAGAACCGTTCTTGCAGATGACATAAACATGCCCAAAACACCATCATTTTACCCTACAGAGCACAGACACCATAAACATGCACATTACCTAGAGCAGAGCCTCCCAAATGCAGTCCTGGAGGGCCAAACGCCATTCCAGTTCCATGCTGCCTCTGATAAAGATGCCTGTGCTGCATTTCTATGCGCCACCCCCATGGTATGCAGATGTATCTCATGCATATTCATGAGGGACAGCATGAAAACCTGAACAGTGTTTGGCACCGCAGGACTGGAGTTGGGAACCTCTGCCGTAAAGCAGCAGCCAACAGGGGCAGACACACCCGCACCCACAGGCCCCATTATCCCAAGCCTCCTGGAGAGGCAGGACTTTGGGCTCTGCGTGCATCTCCCAATACTGGTACTTGCATACCTTAGTAATGCCACCCTAAACCTGGGAATATGGTACACAGCTATCAAAAGGTTGCTATGAGTAAGAACATAAGAACATAAGAACATAAGATATGCCATACAGGGTCAGACCAAGGTCCATCAAACCCAGTATTCTGTTTCCAACAGTGGCCAATCTAGGTCATATGTACCTAGCAGTTTCCCCAAGAGACACAAGTTCCACAATGCTTGTACTGGGTCAAGCATTGATATCTTCGGTCACTTCTTAATAATGGTTTATGGACCTTTCCTCCAGGAACTTGTCCAAACCTTTTTTAAACCCAGCTACACTAACAGCCTTTACTACATCCTCCGGTAACAAATTCCAGAGTTTGATTACACGTTGAGTGAAAAAATATTTTCTTTTATTAGTCTTAAATAGTTTACCCTGTAGCTTCATTGCATGTCCCCTAGTCTTTCTATATTCTGATAAGGTGAACAATCGATCTACGTTTACCCGTTCCACTCCGTTCATTAATTTATAGACTTCTATCATATCTCCCCTCAGCCGTCTCTTTTCTAGGTTAAAGAGCCCCAACCTTTTTAGCCTTTCTTCATAGGAGTATCCTTCCATCCCCTTTACCATTTTGGTGGCTCTTCTCTGTACCTTTTCTAAAATCGCTATATCCTTTTTAAGATAAGGCGACTAAAATTGCACACAATATTCAAGGTGCGGTCTCACCATTGAACGATATAGAGGTATTATAATATCTTTTGTTTTATTTTCCATTCCTTTCCTTATCATACCTAGCATTCTATTTGCTCTCTTGGCCGCCGCTGCACACTGCGCCGAGGGTTTTAACATGGTATCCACAATGATGCCTAAATCTTTTTCCTGGGTGGTGGTTCCTAATGTGGAACCTTGCATCGTGTAACCATAGTTTGGGTTGTTCTTCCCTAGGTGCATAACCTTGCACTTGTCCACATTAAATTTCATCTGCCATTTTGATGCCCAGTCTTCCAATTTATCAAGATCCTCTTGCAATTTTTCACAATCCTCTTGGGTTTTAACAACTTTAAATAGTTTTGTGTCATCTGCAAATTTGATAACCTCACTCGTTATTCCACTTTCCAGGTCATTTATGAATATGTCAAAAAGCAGCGGACCCAGCACAGATCCCTGGGGTACACCACTATTCACCTTTCTCCATTGGGAAAATTGGCCATTTAGCCCTACCCTCTGCTTTCTATCTTTTAACCAGTTCCCGATCCACAATAGTACACTGCCTCCTATCCCATGACTCTTTAGTTTTGCCAAAAGTCTCTGATGAGGGACCTTGTCAAAGGCTTTCTGAAAGTCCAGATACACAATATCAACTGACTCACCTTTGTCCACCAGTTTATTCACTCCTTCAAAAAAACACAACAGATTAGTAAGATAAGATCTTCCTTGTCTAAAGCCATGTTGGCTGTCTCTCATTAGGTTGTGACTATCTACATGCTGAGTAATTTTATTCTTTATGATGGTTTCTACCATTTTTCCCGGTACTGACTTCAGGCTCACCGGTCTGTAGTTTGCCGGATCACCCCTGGAACCCTTTTTAAAAATTGGTGTTACATTGGCGATCCTCCAATCTTCAGGTATTAGAGATGATTTTAATGATAGTTCACAGATTACTGATAGCAGTTCTGCAATCTCATATTTCAGTTCTTTCAACACCCTTGGATGTATACCATCCGGCCCAGGTGATTTGCTACTCTTCAGTTTATCTAATAGTTGTAAGACATCTTCCCGATGTATCGATATTTCCTTCAATTCTTCCGCACCTTTTAAATACCACTTCAGTCATGGGCAACATCCCTACATCTTCCTCAGTAAAGACCGAAGCAAAGAATTCATTCAGTCTCTCTGCTATCGCCTTGTCGCTTCTTAGTGCTCCTTTAACCCCTTTATCATCTAATGGACCAACTGACTCTCTCACAGGTTTTTTGCTACGAATATACTTGAAAAGGTCTTTATTTCGCGTTTTTGCTTCCGCAGCAAGCTTCTTCTCAAATTCTCTCTTTGCCTGCCTTATCAATGCCTTGCATTTGACTTGCCAGTGCTTGTGCTGTTTCCAGGTTTCGTCGTTTGGCTCTTTTTTCCATTTCCTGAAAGATGCTTTTTTGGCAACAACAGCCTCTCTGACCTCACCTTGAAACCATGCTGGCAGTTTTTTGGACTTCCTTCCACTTTTCTTAAAGCGTGGAATACAGCTGGTCTGGGCTTCCAAGATAGTATTTTTCAACAACACCCAAGCTTGATGTACGTCTTTAACCTTCGCAACTGCTCCTTTTAGTGTTTTCTTAACTGTTTTCCTCATTTTATCATAGTCTCCCTTTCGAAAGTTAAAAGGTAGTACTGTGGATTTCCTTACTATCCCTCCTCCACTAATTAAATCAAAGGCGATCATGCTATGATCACTATTGCCAAGTGGCCCCAACACCCTTATCTCTTGCACTAGATCTGGTGTTCCACTAAGGACTAGGTCTAATATGGCTTCCCCTCTGGTCGGTTCATGAACCAGCTGCTCCAAGAAGGAGTCATTTATTTCATCTAGGAACTTTATCTCCCTAGCATGTCCTGACGTGACACTGACCAAGTCGATACCGGGGTAATTGAAATCACCCATTATTATTACTGCGCTTTAACTTTTGTTAGCTTCCTTGATTTCTTTGAGCATTTCATCATCCATTTGGTCATTCTGGCCAGGTGCTCGATAGTACACCCCCACTGCCATCGCCTTCCCCCTTTTATATGGAATTTCAATCCATATAGATTCTACAGCAGATTTTGTTTCCTGCAAAACTTTAATCCTTTCTGAGTCAATGCCCTCTCTAACATAGAGCGCAACCCCTCCACCAATTTGATCAGCTCTATCATTACGATATAGTTTGTATCTAGGTATCACAGTGTCCCACTGGTTGTCCCCCTTCCACCATGTCTCTGATATTCCAATCATATCTAACCTTTCATTTAGTGCTATATATTCTAACTCTCCCATCTTATTCTTTAGACTGCTAGCATTTGCATACAAGCATTTTAGAGAATGTATTTTATTCATGTTAATTTGGCTATTGTTAGACATGGGTAAATTGGGATCTTTAAGCTCTGTCTGCTCCATACTTCAGGGCATTTGGGCTACTTTACTCTTTTGTGGAACCTCTCTGCTTTTGGTAGTATCCTTCAAGGATACATTCTTCCGAACCATCCGCTCTTGGGCGACTGTCGGCTTTCCCCTAATATCTAGTTTAAAAGCTGCTCTATCTCCTTTTTAAAGGTTAACGCCAGCAGCCTGGTTCCATCCCGGTTAAGGTGAAGCCCATCCCTTCGGAAGAGCCCCTGGCAGATAGCAAGTACTGGCAGATAGCAATTCCTAGGTTAAGTACAATGTTCGGAGTGAGCTGCATCACAGCAACCTTTCTGATGTCTGTGGTGTGTGCTTCAGGTCTGGTCTCTGACAGTGTTTACCACCCTCAGGAGTGACCCCCACCAGTATTGCATACCATATCCATGCCTGCACTGTGCCCAGGACTGATGTGGTGGCCAGGGCTGATAAACACCTCTATAGTAGCACAATGCTGGCCTAGGTGTGGGAGTATGTGTCTGTCTATCCAGTGTGTGGTGGCTGCAAACACCCTCCACAGCCCACACTGCTAGCACTGTTGCCAGTATTGGCCTGCCAATGTGCATAATGAGGAGCAAGGTACCGTGGGAATAGCCTGGATAGGGTGGCCTGGCCTGGCCGCATCTGCACAGGGCATAGGGCAATGGCCGGACATTGTAGTGCCCGGTACCAGCTGCACGGAGAGGGTGGCCATAGCATGTCCTGCTGGGAGGTCACTCTCACCCTGACTGAGCAGTGACCATGGCATGGCTAGGTTCCCCCATAGTGCCATATAGTATTTTTCTTATGTGTTATTTATGGGTTTCTTTTTGGGGCCCAATCACTGACTTATCTGCTTGGTGTGTATGCTGATATCCCCGTTCTGGGTACATGCATCCCTTCCGGGACCATGCACTATGGACTAGCTGGCGGACTGTCTGCAGCTAGTATGTGTCTTGCTGGAACACCGTGCAGCGGCTGGAGGCTTGCTGCTGGAGAATGTCAGATAATGGTGGTGGGCAGCTGTGCATTTTCAGACCTGCCGTCTGTCTGCTATTGCCTTATGGGTGTGTAGTGCTCTGCATTGCCTGCCTTGTAGGGTGTTTGATCCTGAGTAGGATTGGGGTGTTGGTCCCTCTACTGCCACCATTGCAGAGGTTTGAAAGTGGATCTGTGGGTGGGAGATTCTGTCCCCCACCCTGAGCCCTAGAGGGTGCGTTGGGTGGTGGTATGTAATCTCCCTGGTAACCACAGCAGAATGTGGGTGTGGGGCCGTGCAGTCCTCCTGTAGCCAGCCATGTGTTTATTAGCAGCTCTAGCCCACTGGTTCACTGCCCATGGAGCCAGAGGTCATAGGTTCACAACCCACAGTGGGGTTCATTGATAGGGCTGTCTTAGGCATTGTCTATTTTTACTGTATATTAGTGCTGCCAGCAGAACCACCCTCAGGGTACTGTCACCTTAGGGTAGCTCAAAAGGCGCCCTATAGGGCACCTTTTATGGCGCCCTAAAGGGTGCGCCTTACAAGTCACCCTATACGGTGCGCCTTCCACTTCGCCCTATAGGGAGCGCCTAAATATTCCTATCAAATGGTATATAATACATGACCATGTCAGAGAGAACGTCACTATTGGAACATATTGCATAAGATGGGTACAATTTTCCTGACATATGCAAACTGTAACCAGCCTGCAGACTGTGGATTAAAATATTATAGTCAGCTTTCAAAGGGTTACACAGGACGCCCAGCCAGCCTTTTTCATTAGGCACACTGGGGAATCGAACCCATGACTCTTGTACCCTCAGTCTGTGTAGTAACCATTGTGCTACAGCTCTGTTTCTGTCTTTGGGTGTCTGCGCGCTGTCTTAGGCATGCGCGCAGTGGCGCGCGCTGTAGCAATCATTGCTGCGCGGTGCGTAATAATGTGCGCAACTGCGCGTTATCGGTTACGATGTCCCGCCCATGTCCTTTTTTGGCTTTCCTTCCACTAACGCGGCTCCTAACGCGAATTGCACTAACGCAGTTTAGTAAACATATCCCTAAATTATCAATGCTGCGTTTTAAATTTTCTGTAGGATCGCCATCCAACCGAAGGTAAAAGCTTTTATTGTCAAGCTGTCTATTAACTTCTCCTATATATTTATATTTATCCATTACAACAACTATGCCATCTTTATCAGCAGGTTTAATAATAATTTCATTATTCTTTTGCAAGGATTTAATAGCCACTCTCTCCTTTCGTGTCAAATTTTGAAAAGGCAAACGTTTATTTTCAACTACTTTTTCAACCTGCTGTATTACCACCTTTTCAAAGGCCTCAATAAGAGGATCGGTTTGAGGAGGGGGCACCCACTTGGACGTCCTACTAATAATGGATTTATCTTCTATAGAAACTGCCTTATTAGTAAAAAAATGATGGATACGAATACTTTTTAATGGGGACGAATGATAAGCCTTTATTTAACACAGAAATTTCATCGGGTGTAAGGGTGTAATTTGAAATATTGATTACATTATTAGAGTTCAATATCTCCTCTCGTATGATCGGTCCGTGCCCCACTTGCCTCTCCCTCATCCTCGAGCTTGACCCTGTCCCCGGTATGGATTGTTGTTGAACATCCTTTCTTGATATGACCCTTGTTCTCGGTCCAGATCGTGAACTGGTGGTGGCCGTGTACATGATGTACTTCTCCCACCTCCCTTCCATAGGCGATCCATATTGAAAACATTTTTCTTTTTCCCTTTTTTTTCTGATAATCGTGTTTATCTTTATAAGAGGAAAACAGTGATGCAGAGGCATCATTGGTCTCAACTGATTCACTCCTGCTTCTCTTTATCTTCTTCTGTAGGGATCATCTAATGTACTATCTTTACGATCAAAAAACGTGGATCTCCTCTTAACCCAAAGTCTATCATTTTCCACTTTTCTGCACCAGTGATACACATATCCGACTCTGTAGTCTTCTTCATCCCTTTTAAATTTCTCCATTTTTTTATTTTTTATTTCCTTCCTAAATTGTTCCATATTCTTATTAAAATCTACATGTACTTTATCAAAATCACTATCAGATTCTTTAACTCATCTAATTTTTCATCCAATTCTACTTTAAACAATTCAGACTTTTTATTCGCTGTGGTAATGAGCAAGATCATTAGATCTAATGAACACTTATTCAATATTGCATTCCAACAATTTACAAACCCTTGTTCACTTTGGTATAATCCCGGAGCCTTATTCATCCTTAAACCTCTAGGTATAATTCACTGGATCTGTCCACTGCATTTGATTTGATTGACCATCGTTCACTCCTGTCCCGACTTTCCGACATTGGTCTCCGAGGTACTGTTTGGCATTGGTTTCGCTCCTTCCTTTCCTCCCGCTCCTTTTCTGTGTATGCTAATAGTCAGGCCTCTCCCGTCCTTCCCCTCACTTGTGGTGTCCCGCAAGGCTCTGCACTCTCCCCTCTACTGTTCAATATTTTCCTTGCTCCGTTGCCCCTGATTATCCAACAATATCCGGCCTCATCTTACTTTTATGCGGATGACATTGTTCTCCTGTTTCATACCTCACCCTTATCCCCTGATATTTCTCAGTTGAATCTCTGCCTTTCTCACATTGCTTCTTGGTTATCAGAAAATTTTCTTCACCTCAATCCAGCAAAGTCCTCCGCAATGTGGGTCTCCCTGAGTGGCTCATGTCCCACTCTTGCTCCCTCCATTGGATCAACCAGCATCCCCCTCACATCCTCGTTTCACTACTTGGACGTTCTTTTGGATCCTTCTCTGACCTTTCATGAGCACATCTCCATGATCTCCCGCCGCTCCTTTGCTGCTTTACGGCAAATTAGGGCCGTCCGATCCGTATTACCCACCAGTTCCCTAGTCACCCTTGTCATTGCTCTCGTCATTAGCAGATTGGATTATTGCAATGTTTATTTAGCCAACCTCCCCAAATATTGCCTTCAAAGGCTACAACGCATCCAGAACGCTGCAGCTCGCCTCATCACCTTTTCTAGAAGATTCGACCACATTACCCCTATCCTCCTTCATTTGCATTGGCTTCCCCTTCATTACCGCTTCCACTATAAATTTCTGATTCTACTTCATCGAGCCATTTACACCAGTACCCCCTCTATTTGGCAGATTGCATTTCCCTCTACTCTCCCCATCGACAACTCTGCTCCATCCATACCAATCGTCTATCCCTTCCCTCGCCTTCCCAAGCCCATCTGGAACAGACACGGCACTCTGCTTGGTTCTTCCTCGGACCATTATTATGGAATACACTGCCTACTTCTCTTCGGCTAGAATCATCTTACCCCCAGTTCAAGTCACTGCTTAAGACTTATTTATTCCAGAAAGCCTTTGACATCCCCCCCGAAGCCCCCCCCTGACTGTCCTTTGTTTTCGTCTGAAATCCCATGAATTGTCTTGTTTGTCTTCCTTTCTGTCCCTATGGTTTATTATGAGTTGGTATTAATGTATGATTTGTTTGCCCTTTTCTGCACCCTCTTTCCTATCTATTTTTTTGGCGTTCTATTTCCTGGTTTGCAGTGTTTAATCAGTCTTTATTGTACACCGCTTAATGCTTTTGCCGTAGCGGTATATCAAATATGAAATAAAGATAAAGATAGATTTACAGCACTCGAGGAGATAGCCTGCATGTAGTTCCTCTTTTACCAATTTTTGTGTCAATCGTACTACATCATCCCATTGAGTGTATATCTGATCAATATTATCTTCATTGTGATTCACCAATGAATCTTGGGATATCAATTTATCCAACACATTCTCTCCGAAGCTGAGAATGTCTTTCCAAGGGGAAAACATGCTGTAGATGTATGTCCACCAAGAAGAAAACAGCACACCACCTCACAAACAGCAAAGAAGCCAGTCCAAAGACGTGGGCAGCAGATAAAACTCACAACCTTTGTTGATCCTTATTTGATAGAGGTGGCCAAAACCCAACACAGGCTGTGTTTCGTATGGTACTTCTTCAGGGGTGTGGCACACTATAAACATTAAAAACATCATAATAATATAACAAAGCATATATAGAAATGTGAATAAATACATTATTACAACCACAATCAAAAGAACGAATGAGATATGCAAACTGTAAATTAAATAAACTAATAAAATTATAAACTAATAAAAGGCATATACAACAATAAAATAATAAAACAATAAAACAGCAATATGGAAGTGTTCAGAATAAATAATAAATAATAAATGATTAATAAATATCAAATTAGAACATAAAACTGTGCATGATAAAAAGTACATGTGATCAATAGACATGTAGATTATAATGACCATTAAATAAACATTAAGGATGAAAAAATAAAACCATATGTAAATGATACTTTAATATATATATATATATTTATTATATTTATGCATGTGAAACTCTCACTAAAAAAGAGGAGAAACAAAAGGGATGAGAAACAGAATATGAAACTTAATAAAAGGAATGATATCTGACACAAGCAAGCAGGAGTGAATCAGAAGGGAGTACCTTAAGGCAGTATAAATACCACCAGTGGATAAGCATTGTGAAGGAGACCCTAAATCATTTCCATTTCGCTGTAAAAATCAAAAACATACCAGACTTTAAAACCATGAATGTGTACCTTATGTGAAATAAAAAGTGAGTGTGCCTCATTGGATGAAAAGATACCGAATCGGACAACGACAATACTAAGGGGTATGTTTACTAAACCTTCTTAATGTGCGCCCAGCGTTAGTGTGCAGGATGCCATATAAGGAGTGGGCGTTTCAGTCTAAAGTAGCAAAACGGGATTAGTGCGCGATAACGCGCGCTGCTGTGCACATTATTGGGCAAAGCGCCGCTAAGCGCGTTACCGCATGGTAATCTTAAGTAGGCGCACAGACATCTAAACAGAAACAGAAGTGTAGCACAATGGTTAATACACTGACTGATGATACAGGGGTCATGAGTTTGATCCCCCAGTGTGCCTAATGCATAAGGCTGGCTGAGGCATCAGCTTTGACATGTAAGTATTGTTTCCTGAGGCATTTTATTTGTATTTTAATTATTGCTGCCAGCAAACACACCCTCACGTGCCGTAACCTAAGGTGCTGCATAAGGCACCCTATAAGGCACTCCATAGGGCACATTATAAAGTGCACTGTCTGCCACGGCACCCTATAATGTCCCCTATAGGGCACCCTATAAGGCGCTCCATAGGACACCTTATAAGGCACCTTATACGGACTGTAACCATAAGGTGCCTCAGAAGGCGCCTTATAGGGCACCCTATAAAGCGCCTTCTGAGGAACCTTATGGTTACAGTACCCTGAGGGTGTTTTGCTGGCAGCACTAATGTACATTAAAAATAGACAATGCTTTGGACAGCCCTTTCAAATAACCCCATTGTGGGTTTGAACCCATGATCTCTGGCTTCACAAGCAGTGAAGTAACCAGTGGGCTACAGCTCCATAGCTGCTAGCAAACCCCTGGCTGGCTGCAAAAGGCCTGCACGTCACCACACAAACAGTCTGCTGTGGTCACCAGGATAGGGTTAACCCACCCATACCCATGATGCACTGCACATGCAAATCAGCAGTCTACAGATGATCACAAGATGGGGTATGCACCCCCACAGCACCTCGGCCTGGTAGGGGGAACTGACCATGTGTGGCACTGGCACAGAGTAGCTACACACCGTCACATTGTGTAGGTACTGTACTCACCCTGAGGGAGAGGTGGGGCGCCCAGCACCAGGTCCACAGCAGAAATAGGCCATGCTGCAAGACCCCAGCAGTGCTAATGTGTGAGTTAGATAGTGTCTGCAGACACACCTTGAATACATCTGTATTTCTCAGTCAAGGTTTAGCCCTTATGAACCCATAGGAGGATTATGTACCACCCCCCCCCCTCCCACCCACCCACCCACCCACCCACATCCATAAAGCAATAGCAGACAGACATTAGGCCTGGATATGCTAAGCTGCACGCCACCACTATCTGATATTCTCCTGCAGGAAGCCTTCAGCAGCTGCACCCTGCAAGGTGTTCCAGCAAGACACATACTAGCTGCAGACAGTCTGTTAGCTAGTCCATAGTGCATGCTCCTGGTGGAAATGCATGCACCCAGAACTAGGATGGCAGCATACACACCAAGCAGATAAGTCAGTGACTGGGCCCCAAAAGGGAACCCATAAATATCACATGAAAAAAATGCTTCACAGCACTATGGGGGAACCTAGCCATGCCGTAATCACTGCTCAGTCAGGGTGAGCGTGATCTCCCAGCAGAACATGCTGTGGCCACCCTGTCTGTGCAGGTGGTGGCCGGGCACTACAATGTCCCAGCCATTGCCCTATGCCCTGTGCAGATGCATCCTGGCCAGGCCACCCTGTCCGGGCTATACCCATGGTACCTTGCTCCTCATTATGCACATAGGCAGGCCAATACTGGCAACAGTGCTGGCAGTGTGGCCAGTGGAGGGTGTTTGCAGCCACCACACACTGGATAGACAGACACACACTCCCGCACCTATGCCAGCATTGTGCTACTATAGAGGTGTTTGGCAGCCCTGGCCACCACACCAGTCCTGGGCACAGTGCAGGCATGGATATGGTACGCAATACTGTTGGGGGCCACTCCCCAGGGTGGTAAACACTGTCAGACACCAGACCTGAAGCACACTCCACAGACATCAGAAAGGTTGCTATGATGGAGCTCAATCAGCAAACCGTGCTTAACGTAGGAATTGCTATCTGCCAGTAATCATAGCTACCTTTTGATAGCTGTGTACCATATTCCCAGGTTTAGGGTGGCATTGCTACGGTATGCAAGTGCTAGTATTGGGAGATGCACGCAGGGCCCAATGTCCTGCCTCTCCAGGAGGCATTGGCTAATGGAGCCTGTGGGTGTGGGTGTGTCTGCCCCTGTTGGCTTCTGCTTTACGGCAGAGGTTCCCAACTCAAGTCCTGGTGTGCCAAACACTGTTCGGGTTTTCATGCTGTCCCTCATAAATATGCATGAGATACATCTGCATACCATGGGGGCGGTGCATAGATATGCAGCACAGGCATCTTTATTAGAGGCAGCATGGAACCTGAATGGTGTTTGGCCCTCCAGGACTGCATTTGGGAGACTCTGCTCTAGGTAATGTGCATGTTTATGGTGTCTGTGCTCTGTAGGGTAAAATGTAGGAGTTTTGGGCATGTTTATGTCATCTGCAATAAAGGTTCTGTCTGTATTAGCACGTTTCAGTGGTGGGTAAAAAATGGGGGCTGGGTTGGCAGGAACCACAGCTGGGACTTGAACCTGTGACTTTCTGCTCTTGAACACACTGGCTGTGTGCACTGCACCACCGTGTTGCCACAGAGACAGTACATTCCCTGGGAATACCATGACTGTTCATCAGACGGGGCCTGTCTGTTGCAGTGCATGGCACCCACCTACACAGGGCTAGACCATGGTCTGCTCTGGGCAGCTGCCACTGCCCCCTCCACCACCAGTGCCCCTCTGCCACCCTGCTGACATGCCCTTCTGCTGGTGGTGCTGGTGGAGTGCAGTCTCAGGCCATCCAGTGTGCGGGTAGGCGGCTGCCTATGGTGCGGGTTCTGGGGTAGGGGTGCCTGCATAGGTGTCCACGCTTCCCCCCAGCACCGCCTGCCACTGTTCTGTGCCCTTGGGGGTCCCTACTGGGTACTATCCCCTGTGACACCGTGGGAAGCACACTCGTGAACATGCTGGGCCCTCATCAGTTGCTGTCTGGCTGCTCTACTGTTTCAGCATTCCTATGGGCCACCTAGGCATCACCCTAGTCCGCACTGTGGCCCAGCTGCAGTACAGCATGTGCCGTCTGCAGCCCTCTGTGTCCCCTTTCCCAGCATCTGTCCAGTTGCCCATTACGACATGCCCGCCCTGCTGTTGTGGAACATGTGCACCCCATAGGAAACCTGTCCAATGGAGAGGGAAACCCTGATGAGCGCAATTGCACTGTGGGATCATTCACCTTGTATGGGGACGGAGCGTAGCCGCTTCCAAAATTCATATCTTTTTTTTAGAGCTTTCTCAGGAGTGCTTTTTGATGTTTCCCATTAATATCACTATTGCCCAGCTTGGTTATGTTTTTTTTATATTTTGTTGGGGTCATTTTCAATATTTCTTTTCACTTTTGTTCCTTGCACATGTATCACACTTATCACTTTTTTGTAGGTTTCCCTGGTTTTGCTGTACATTGCTGACAGAAATGGTTTCTCTGCCCTTTAAATCAGTTCTAAGGCCAGGGTTTCACTGGCATTAGTTTTGAGCCTCGGATTTCACATCGTTAGTGTGCGGGGAGCCTCTCCCCTCCCACTCTCCACCCATTGACCCCTTCTCTCCGCCCCTGGGGAGCCTTCCTCCGCCCTTCGGGAGCCTTTCCCCGCCTTCAGCGCTCATTTGCGCCACTGCGCGCATTAACGCGCGCTAAGGTACCTGAGCGCCTGATAAAGCGCCATTAACGCGCGTTAAGGCAACTTAACGTGCGGTAACGTCACAGAGCGTACCTTAAGAAGGTTTAGTAAACATACCCCTGTTGTTGTTGTTAAGTGCCGTCGAGTCGGAGTCGACTCATGGCGACCCTCTGGATAGCTATCCTAAATTGTGTTCGGTCTTCAGTCAGGCGGCTCATTGTTGACAGACTGGTACCTATAGCTGCTGTTATTGTATCGATCCATCTCATTGCTGGCCTTCCTCTTTTGCGTTGATCTTCTATCTTGCCAAACATGATGTCTTTCTCTAATGATATCTCTCTTTGCATGATGTGTCCAAAGTATAAAAGTCGAAGTCTTGTCATCTGAGCTTCTAAAGAAAGCTTAGGTTTGATCTCCTCTAGTACTGACTGGTTTGTTCTTCGGGCAGTCCATGGTATACACAGTATTCTCCACCAGCACCATATTTCAAAGGCATCAATTTTCTTCCTGTCTGTCTTTTTCACTGTCCAGCTTTCACATCCATATGATGTTATTGAAAATACCATGGCTTGAACAAGTCAAATTTTTGTATGGAGAGAGACATCTCTGCTCTTGAGAATCTTATCTAGGTCTTTCATAGCCATTCTGCCAAGAACAATGCGTCGTTTGATTTCTTGACTGCTTGTTGCTTCTTTATTGATAGTTGATCCAAGTAGGTTAAAGTTGTTCACAGTTTCAATTTCTTCTCCTTCAACGATGAACCTGTTGATTATGCCAGTTGTCATGATCTTTGGGGTATGTTTACTAAACTGCATTAGTGCGATTCGCGTTAGGAGCCGCGGTAGAGACAGAAACCCCAAATAAGGACATGGGCGGTACATCGTTTCCGAGAACGCGCCGAGAACGCGCGTTACAAGGCGCCATAAATGAACGAGCGCTACAGGGCACATTACCGTGCGTTAATCTTAAGAAGGCGCGCAGGCATACAAGCACAGCAACAGAGCTGTAGCACAATGGTACAACACTGACTGATGGTACAGGGGTCATTGGTTCGATTCCGCAGTGGGCCTAATGTATAAGGCTGGCTGAGGCAGCACCCTTTACATTTAAGTAGCGATTGTTGAGGCATGTGACATGTATTTTAATTAGTGCTGCCAGCAAACACACCCTCACGGTGGCATAACCGAAGGTGCCGCATAAGGCACCCCATAAGGCACTCCATAGGGCACATTATAAAGTGTACTGTCCGCCAAGGCACCCTATAATGTCTCCTATAGGACACCTTATAAGGATGCGAACAAAGCCCTGGCTGGCTGCAGGACTGCACGTCACCACACAAACTGTCTGCTGTGGTTACCAGGATAGGGGTAACCCACCCGTACCCATGATGCACTGCACATGCAAATCAGCAGTCGAGAGATGGGCACAAGATCGGGTATGCACCCCCACAGCACCTCGGCCTTGTAGGGGGAACAGACCATGTGTGGCACTGCCACAGAGTAGCCACAGACAGGCACATTGTGCGGGTACAGTGCCCACCCTGAAGTTGAGGTGGGGCGCCCAGCACCAGGTCCACAGCACCTTTCAAGGCTGAAATACGCCATGCTGCAGGTCCCCATCAGTGTGTGTTAGGTAGTTCAGTTAGACACACCTAGGATACAGCTGTGTCCTGCTGTATGTTTTGGTCATGTCTAGTCCCTATGGGCAATACTGCACCCAGAATAGTGCATATCCTGTGTTGGTGCCATCGTTACCTGCTGTAGGTGAAGGGGGGGGGGGTGGTGTATGGACCCATAGGCAGATTATGTACCACCACACAACCCACCCTCTGGGGCTCAGGGTGGGAAACAGGATCACCCACCAATAGATCCACAGCCTACCTCCTTGCAATGGCAGCAGTAGAGGGGACCAGCAACGCCAGCCCCGCTGGGGAACAGACAGAGCAGTACACATCCACAAGCAATAGCAGACAGACGGCAGGCCTGGAAATGCTCAGCTGCCCCCCACCCTTATCTGACATTCTCCAGCTGCTGCACCCCTGCAAAGTGTTCCAGCAAGACACATACTAGCTTTAGACAGTCCGCCAGCTAATCCATAGTGCATGGTCCTGGAGAAGATGCATGTACCCAGAACGGGGATGTCAGCATACACACCAAGCAGATAAGTCAGTGAACGGGCCCGAAAAAGAGACCCATAAATATCACATGATAGAAATACTATATAGCACTATGGGGGAACCTAGCCATGCCATGGTCACTGCTCAGTCAGGGTGAGAGTGACCTCCCAGCAGGACATGCTATGGCCACCCTGTCCATGCAGGTGGTGGCCAGGCACTACAATGTCCGAGCCATTGCCCTATGCCGATGCATCCAGGCCAGGCCACCCTATCCAGGCTATTCCCACAGTACCTTGCTCCTCATTATGCACATTGGCAGGCCAATACTGGCAACAGTGCTAGCAGTGTTGGCTGTGGAGGGTGTTGGCTGCCACCACACACTGGATAGACAGACACACACTCCCCACACCTATGCCAGCATTGTGCAACTATATAGGTGTTGGGCAGCCCAGGCCACCACACAAGTCCTGGGCACAGTGCAGGCATGGCTATGGTACGCAATACTGTAGGAGTCACTCCCCAGGTTGATAAACACTGTCAGACACAAGACCTGTAGCACACTCCACAGACATCAGAAAGGTTGCTATGATGTAGAAACACTAACACTATAGCAGTACCAAAAGACTACACAAAAGCAAAAAAACAAACCAACATGAGAGCATTCTCACACTCAGCTCCTATCCTCTGGAACAACCTTCCTGACAACATTCGCTCACTATCAGACATAAAGGAATTTAGAAAAAAACTGAAAACCCATTTATTCTCTTTACATTACAACCAAGGATCAGAGACTGGTCAGACGACACAAAGAGACGCAGGTTAACTACTACAATTCAAACAACATATATCCACGTGTCTGAAGCTTATATAAAGTATACAACCACACGTGACATATGATACAATTTGTATATATTTACTATGTATATATGTTATAATAGTTTAATAATTTACTGTTTAAACTTTATACTGTTATCTGTACCTAGTTCATCTGTTCTATGTAAAATGACTTGGTATGATACTATCCATACCATATAAAATACTGTTCATTGTAAACCGCACTTGATACTTGTGAAAGAGCGGTATAGAAATAATTGTTAAATAATAATAATTATAATAATAATAATAATGATGCAGCTCACTCAGAAAAGTGTACTTAACCTAGGAATTGCTATCTGCCAGTACTCATAGCAACCTTTTGATAGATGTGTACCATATTCCCAGGTTTAGGGTGGCATTACTAAGGTATGCAAGTGCTAGTATTGGGAGATGCACGCAGAGCCCAAAGTCCTGCCTCCCCAGGACGCTTTGGATAATGGGGCCTGTGGGTGCGGATGTGTCTGCCCCTGTTGGCTGCTGCTTTACGGCAGAGGTTCCCAACTCCAGTCCTGCGGTGCAAAACACTGTTCGGGTTTTCATGCTGTCCCTCATAAATATGCATGAGATACATCTGCATACCATGGGGGTGGCGCATAGAAATGCAGCACAGGCATCTTTATCAGAGGCAGCATGGAACCGGAATGGTGTTTGGCCCTCCAGGACTGCATTTGGGAGGCTCTGCTCTAGGTAATGTGCATGTTTATGGGGTCTGTGCTCTGTAGGGTAAAATGTAGGTGTCTTGGGCATGTTTACGTCATCTGCAATAAAGGTGTTGTCTGTATTAGCACGTTGTAGTAGTGGGTAAAATATGGGGACTGGGTTGGCGGGAACCACAGCTGGGACTTGAACCCGTGACTCTCTGCTTCTGAATACACTGGTTTTGTGCACTGCACCACCTTGTTGTCACAGAGTCAGTACATTCCTTGGTGATACAATGACTGTTCGTCAGACAGGGCCAATCTGTTGCAGTACACGGCACCCACCTACACAGGGCTAGGCCACGGTCTGCTCTGGGCAGCTGCCACTGCCCCCTCCACCACCAGTATCCCTCAGCCACCATGCTGACATGCCCTTCTGCTGGTGGTGCTGGTGGTGCGCAGTCTCAGGCCATCCAGTGTGCAGGTAGGCGGATGCCTATGGTGCGGGTTCTGGGGTAGGAGTGCCTGCATAGGTGTCCACGCTTCCCCCCAGCACCGCCTGCCAATGTTCTGTGCCCTTGGGGGTAGCTGCTGGGTACTATCCCCTGTGACACAGTGGGAAACCCAGTCATGCCCATGTTGGACCTTCAGCAGTTGCTGTCTGGCTGCTCTGCTGCTTCAGCATTCGTATGGGCCACCTATGCATCACCCTAGTCCGCACTGTGGCCCAGCTGCACCACAGCATGTGCCACCTGTGGCCCTCTGTATCCCCTTCTCTGGCATCTGTCGTTGCCGTTCCGTCATGCCCGCCCTGATGTTGCGGGACATGTGCATGCCATAGGAACCCTGTCCGATGGTGGGGAAAACCCTGAGCAGCGCTATTTCACTGTGGGCTCATTCACCTTGTATGGGGACGGATTATAGACCCTTCCACGATTTATATCTGTTCTATGGAGCTTACTCGGGGGGGGGGGGGGGAGAGGTTGATGTTTCTCATTGATACCACTATTAGCCAGCTTGGTTATGGTTTTTTTCCAGTTTGTTGGGGTCATTTTCAGTGTTTATGTGCCCTTTTGTTCTGTGCACATGTATCACTTTTTTTAGGTTTCCCTGCCTGGGCTGTACATTGCTGACACTGAAATGGTTTCTCTCCCCTGTAATGTCATTTAACGGCAGGTTTTCATTCGTGTTGGAATTGAGCTCTTCAGATCAGCGCGTTAGTGTGAAGGGAGCCTCTCCCCACCCACTCTCCGCCCACTGACCCCTTCTCTCCGCCCTCTCTCCACCTTCTGCGGTGTTTTACTGCGCCGCGGGGCATTACGATAGTTAGCGCATCATAACGCGCGTTATGTAATGTTAACGATCGTAAGCGCAGCATTACGCGCGTTGTGCTGCACTTACGATCGTTAACGTTACATAACGCACGTTATGTAGATTACCGCAGTTTAGTAAACATACTCCTTTGTCTTCTTTGCTATGCCGATGATACTACATTACTGGCTGAAAGTGAAGATGATCTGAAACATTTGCTTCTCACAATCAAAGAACATAGTCTCAAAATAGGCCTGCACCTTAATGTAAAGAACATACCCCTAAATATGTTAATAAATAAATATGTAAATAAAAATAAAAACGCGTACCAAATCGATACAATGTGTGATCATCTCGTTTGACCAATTCACTATGGAAAGGGAATTGTTATGGTGTAAACACTACCTATTAAACCCATTATATAATACACAAGAAACCATCCTAAGGAGGAACTATCGCTAAAATGTAAATTGTGAGTTATATAAAACATATATTGGGGTATATTTACTAAACCATCTTAATGTTCCCGGCGCTAGTTGCAGTGATAATGTGAAGGATGCCATATAAGGAGTGGGCGTTCCGGTCTTAAGGTAGCAATCGTGGATTGTTGTTAAGTGCCATCGAGTCGGAGTCGACTCATGGCGACCCTCTGGATAGCTATCCTAAATTGTGTTCGGTCTTCAGTCAGGTGGCTCATTGTTGACAGACTGGTACCCATAGCTGCTTTTATTGTATCGATCCATCTCATTGCTGGCCTTCCTCTTTTGCATTGACCTTCTATCTTGCCAAGCATGATGTCTTTCTCTAATGATGTCTCTCTTCGCATGATGTGTCCAAAGTATGAAAGTCGAAGTCTTGTCATCTGAGCTTCTAAAGAAAGCTAGGTTTGATCTCCTCTAGTACCGACTGGTTTGTTCTTCGGGCAGTCCATGGTATACACAGTATTCGTCGCCAGCACCATAATTCAAAGGCATCAATTTTCTTCCTGTCTGTCTTTTTCACTGTCCAGCTTTCACATCCATATGATGTTATTGAAAATACCATGGCTTGAACAAGTCGAATCTTTGTATGGAGAGAGACATCTCTGCTCTTGAGAATCTTATCTAGGTCTTTCATAGCCATTCTGCCAAGAGCAATGCGTCGTTTGATTTCTTGACTGCTTGTTGCTTCTTTATTGATAGTTGATCCAAGTAGGTTAAAGTTGTTCACAATTTCAATTTCTTCTCCTTCAACAATGAACCTGTTGATTATGCCAGTTGTCATGATCTTTGTCTTCTTTACATTAAGGTGCAGGCCCATTTTGAGACTATGTTCTTTGATTGTGAGAAGCAAATGTTTCAGATCATCTTCACTTTCAGCCAGTAATGTAGTATCATCAGCATAGCGAAGGTTGTTGATGAGTCTTCCACCAATCTTCACACCTCTGTTGTCTTCATACAATCCTGCTTCTCTGATGATTTATTCTGCATATAAATTAAACAGGTAGGGGGAAAGTATGCAGCCTTGTCTTACACCTTTGCTTATTTTAAACCATTCTGTTTCTCCTTGTTCCGTTCGAACTGTTGCTTCTTGATCAATGTACAAATTGCGCAAGAGAACCATCAGGTGTTCTGGTATACCCATGCTTCTTAATGTGGCCCAGAGTTTCTCATGGTTTACACAGTCAAAAGCCTTGCTGTAGTCGATAAAGCACAAATAGATATCCTTTTGGTATTCTTTAGTCTTTTCAAGGATCCATCTCACATCCGCAATGATGTCTCTTGTTCCTCGCCCTTTCCTGAACCCTGCTTGCACTTCAGGTAGTTCTTGTTCCAGGGATGGTTGTAGTCTCTTTTGAATAATCTTCAGTAGAATCTTGCTGGCATGTGGGATCAGAGCGATTGTTCGATAATTTCCACAGTCAGTTGGATCACCTTTCTTTAGTATTGGTATAAACACAGATCTTTTCCAGTCAGTTGGCCATGATGTTGTCTTCCATATTTCTTGGCAGAGCCTTGTAAGTATGGTAACAGCTGCATCAGATTGCTGCAATACTTCTATAGGAATGCCATCAATGCCTGGTGCTTTGTTCTTTGATAAGGCTTTCAATGCTGCTTCAACTTCTTCTTTCATCACCAATGGTTCCCGATCATAAGGTACAGGTTGAAACGGCTGTTGGTCCACTTGATCTTTATCATATAAAAACTCTGTATATTCCTTCCACCTTTTCTTGATCTTCTCAGCATCATTCAACATAGAACCTTGAGCATCTTGTAACATTCCAATTCAAGGCTGGAACCTTTTCTTTAACTCTCGTAGCTTTAGGAAAGCCAATCTTGTTCTTCCTCTAATAGTTTCTGCTTCTATTTCCTTGCATGCGTCGTCATAGTACTTTTCCTTTTCCTGTCTTGCTGCACGTTGGAAATCTCTGTTGAGTTCTGTGATTGTCTTTCTTTCTCCTCTGGCTTTAGCTTCTCTGCGTTTCTGGGCAATTTTCAGAGTTTCTTCCGTCATCCATTTTGGCCGTATTTGCTTTTTCACCTTTTGTAGAGACTTCTCGCTTTCTTCCAACACAACCACATCGTGGATTATCGTGCAATAAAGTGCGCCATGTCCGTTATCGCAGGATAGAGTAAGCCGTGCACCTTACCGCGTGTTAACCTTAACTTCGCGTACTGACCTGCAATTGCAGTGATAGAGGTGTAGCACACTGGTTAATACAATGACAACTGAGACAAGGGTCATGAGTTCAATCCCCCAGTGGGCCTACTGAATAAGGGTGGCCAAGGCAATTCCTTTTCCTGCTTGTGACAGTCCAACAATCTGTGCTGCTAGCTAAAAATACCCGCACCCCAGTGCTATAACCTAATGCACCTTTTAGGGCGCACTAGAAGGCACATCCTAAACCACCACGTCAGCCAAGGTGGGTTATAATGTGTCCCAGAGGGCATGTTGAAAGGTTGTCAACCCCCAAAGCACCATATTAGGTGCCCCACAAGCTGGCTGAATCTAATGTGTGGCTAAAGATGCCCCAAGGATGTATAGGTGACTCAAGAAATGTTGGCCAAGGGCACTTTGGTCACCCAAGTTGAAAAGCAAGTAAGGCATGGGCCAAAAACAGATGTAACCCTAACACTGCACAGAGCACCAAGGAAAGACGATGCACAAGTGATGGAAGGAAACAGATCCGAGCTGATGGACCAGACAAATCTGCGTCCAGCCCATGTGGCAGCTGGAAAAATGGACAAACATATTGGGGGCAGCTGTAACGATGCTCAGGGTGATGGTAATGTACCGTGCAACAATGACAGTGTGTGGCAGAGGATGGGAAGACGTGTCCAGCAGAAGAGGTAGAGGTGGCAGGATAGGTGCAATGACAGGAGGACAGAGGAGTAGCAGTGCCATGCAGAGCACACACAGGAGAGGCAACCAGGAAGAGCTGCAATGCAGAAATGTGTACCAGTGCAGGACATAGGGTAGCAGCTTGCACATCAGGGCAGGTCGGCAAACAGCTGGCAGACACACATAGACGTACAGAAGGATGGTTGGCAACTGTGATAAGGGTACAATGTGCTAACAGCACAGATCTGCACAGATATGACTATTACAGGAATGAAAGGTAGCTGTGCAGGACAGCATACAAATGAAAGATAACAGAGAGGATCAAACCTATGACCATTAGCACAAATGTCAATGCACAAACCGGTAGGCTACACCACCAATGTGAGGTCATTAGCAAAGGATGCATACAAGAATATTGCAGGGCATCACACAAGAAGCCTGCTGTCTGCCAGAATAGGCAAACCTCCAACAGAAACCATGATGGAATGCACATGCAGATCTGGTGTGTACAGCTCAGATCACAGTCTGTAATTGAGACCAGAGCCACATAGAACTACATGCACATACACAATGAAATGTTATGCAGTGGATACAGCATGCAAAAGAGGAAAGAACCTAAACCCAAAGGGCAGCAGGGGATGCTCTGTAGAGCAGGGCAAAATATGGAACAAAACAGGAAAGGAGCATGTGAGACTTGAACCTGCAAACAGGTGTGGCACAGACCAGCTGAACCACAGCAATGCCAATCCCCCAAGCGGACTGCCTATGTGAGCACTAAAAAGAAAGAGACATATGTAACAGCTAATATGTGATGGTTAGGCAGCACAGAGGGCACACTTTGGTGTGCAGTGAAGAGATGGAAGGGTGTGTGGATAGGTGATGAACCTGCAGGTAGCTCACGGTCAGGTTAGCACAACACAAAAAATAAGGATACCCCATGTGGGAATCAAACCTGCAACCTATGGTGTTGCAGCACATATCTGGAACCACTATCTCAACAATGATGCAAAGATATTGCCTCAAAGGGAATGTGTGTATGGGAACCCGTAACACCCAGTGATGTGGCAGATGGCTGGCAGATAGACAGCTGGCACCGTACAAGGATGTGAGCACAGGTGGGCCATGTACATGATCATGAAATCACTAAATACGTGTGTCAGTGTGGTCAAGCAGCAGCACAGACAAATGTATGTCCAACACATATATTTATTTTGGTTAATCATCAGAAATAGTGTAGATACCGCCTATCATAATATCAAGGTGTTTGGATAACAGGGCAAAAATCAAAAACACATTTTTCAGTTCAGCAACCCACATGTTACAGAAAAGTCACCGGCCCATCTACAGATGATGGGCAGGAGAGATAATGTGCATTAGGTGCATGGTGTGCAGTATGTATTAGCCCCCACCCCCCACATGCTGCTGCACGTCCCAAATGCGTCAGTTACATATGTGTGCATGTAGACGGTAGGCAGTGCATGATGAGGGCCCAACATGCACCGCCAATCAATCATGATCTGTTCATAAGAATATATCTGTCTGCCAACACAGGAGGCACAAAAATGAAACAGCATATGTTGTTAAGAGTAAGAAAGTGTAAACACAGATATCGAAATATATGTTACAGCTGTCACATAATGCCTGATATAGGAATCAAAGCAGCAACAATTTAACCCTAAACAATGGTCAAATGCAAAATGAGGATATGTTTACAGGTAGCAGAGGCACATGAATGCAGAGAATTCAAATGAAACAAACCGCAGAAACATGCAGAGATAACACTATGCAGAAGGTCCCCTGCACTGGTTGGTATGGATACAGTGTCTGTACACATATAGCACGTTACATGAAATGCACAAATGAAGGAAGAAAATGGATAGCCACACTGCCACACACCAAATATAACGGGGCAATGTGAGTGCCGGAACCTCAGGGGATAAATAGGACTGTGCAGACATGCAATGGTAGGTTTGTAAATCAATGCAGAATGTCACGTCTGTACAGTAAACAAACACAATAACCTGTATATAGAGATGGAAAGAAAGGTCAAACATGTCACAGTAACCCACACAGAAGCCATATTGACACATGCTGTGTTGCACCAACATAGTCAGTCACATGCACATGCACCGGGTACATTGAAACATCATACAGTGATGCCACACATGCACTGTGACACCCTTGATGAGTGCAAACATCAAGCCAAGATGTTGGTGTGCAGTAAAGTGGTGTGGTGGCAAATACTGTGTCATGTCCAAGTGGAGGGTAGGCGGACATAGACAAGAGGACCTCTCCATTATTCCCCCTGTGCCACACGCATGGCTGTATGCTCGTGTTGAACCAAACAGATGTGTGTATCCTGCGTTCCATGTCACACACATGGGCAAAACACAACAACACAATGTCAGAAGGATGTACAACATACAGCGACAATGTCAGTCCCTGCTGCACACGTGGGGACCAGTACACAGTGTCCACAGTGCAAAGGGTGTCTGCAACCCAACAAGTCCCGTTAAGACTGTCCTTGAAACCCTGGGCATGCATAGTCAAGTGTGACATCCCAATATGCCACAGTACTGGAAAGGTCATGTGTGTCTCCTGCGATGAACACGACACCCAGCCAGAGCACGGCAGCAACGGTGTGTTGGACAGGCCTGTCATGTCCAAAGTAGAAGTCCAACAATATTACTGTCCATTCTAGGCATGTGTCCCACTTGCAGAGGTCAAACATCCTATGGCACCATTTCCCATGGATAGTTCCATGGTGTTCTTGTGTCCTCCAACAGGTGGGTGATGGTGACGCCGGATCCACTGTAGTAGATGTGCTTTGTGTGTCCTCTACCCTGTGTCAGAAGAGGATAAACAATGTATTGGTATGCTTCTTGCAACATCAGCCCAAATTGCAGAGAGTCAAACATCAATATGTACGTAAGGAAACGTCACACAGGCAAACATAACATGATCACAACACAGAACACAGTGCATGTTGTGGACATGTGGAATTGGAACCGCAGACGAGGGTGTCACATGGATATGGTCATGTCCATGCCCATGTTACACAGGCATTTCACAGATCCACCCCATGTGCATCAGCGTTTGTGTACAGAGACCCAACATGAAATGTCCATGAGACAAACGGTAAATCATTAAAAGGCTAATGTCATTTCCAAAAGAACAAAGGTGCAACCTACCGTGTGTTTGCATCAAGTGTCTGTTTGGGATCCCCTGAGGCTCTCAAAGGCCACAACACGTCACAGTGAAGGGAGAAGATGTCATCGAAATGTATAGAATCACCATGTCTCCATGTCCAGCCACTGTTGATGCATGTCCACATTATGGCGATATCTGTGATACAAAAATGCTGTTGTGCAGTGGTCTGTCAGCACACAAGAGATAGGTTGCTCACAACACACAACACATGTCCAGAATATTCACAAGGTAAACAGCAGTAAGGTAGAGCTAGCACAGTCACCACCACTCCCCAGGTGTACAGACCCCTCACACCACATGATAATGCAAAATGCCTATATGCTGTATCATCACACAGCCAACACAAAAACACACAGCCACACAGTATGCTAAGGTGAGTGTGCCAGCAGTAGCATATGGCCTGTATGTGCACAATTGGAGATTAGTGGAGATAAAGGCTTGTCAAATGCAATGATACACTGCTGTTGGCTGATGCTACAATGTCAGGGAAGGGTGTACATGCAGTCCACCACCCAAACACTTAGGACCTGCACACACTCGCAGCTCTGTTGTACGTGTCCCAGAGACAGTGTTGGAGAAGACGAACTGGCCAGGAACACATGTGGATATGTGTGTCAACAGCAACATATGGGGTATGGGGGTGCAGGGCAAAGAGGTGAACAACAACATATGTACAATATGACAGATCACTGCAGACATGTGCTCCCCCTGACTGTCGTCACAAACTACTGCATGTTGGATGATGTACATTCACCTGCCAATGCACCACAGCACCAGGAGGGTCACCAAGTATGTCCTGTGGAGTGAGGAGCACAAGAGAAACATGCATATGTCATGTTGGCGCTGTGCAACACACACTACACCTTCACGTCCTCAGCTCGCAGACCCCCCCAAGATCCTTTACGGAATGACTGTTCCCCATCACACTGTACAGATTTGCTTCATGCTCAAGTTATCACTGAAGTGTGTGTGGCAAACTACAAGGGCCCGTACTCTGTCCATCCCCTTCCTCACCTCTCTGCTCACGTAAAAACCATTGAACGGAACCGTCTCCTTGCTAACGTGTCCCTGCTTGGCTCTAAGGCCGCAGTAAGAACATAAGAACATAAGATATGCCATACTGGGTCAGACCAAGGTCCATCAAGCCCAGTATCCTGTTTCCAACAGTGGCCAATCTAGGTCATACATACCTAGAAGTTTCCCCAAAAGAAACAGGTTCCGCAATGCTTGTACTGGGTCAAGCATTGATATCCTGGGCCCCTTCTTAATAATGGCTTATGGACCTTTCCTCCAGGAACTTGTCCAAACCTTTTTTTTTTTTATTGAAAGGCAGCAATTAAACACAAAAGAAAACAAGAGTCTCATAAGCTATATGCATAATACAATAGCAGAAGGAAACAATGCCAAAATCGCAAACAACAAAGAATAATCCAGCAAAACGCCCCCCCTTTCCCCCCCAACTCACCATCTATCAGCAAATAGCACTCCCAGAACACTCTACCTACCCCCTCCTCCCTCCAACCCCCCACCCTCCCCCCAGCCCCTCCCTTTCTTCCCCCCTCACCTCCCCACGAACCTCCACGCCAGCTAAAAGTGAAGGGAGCGGACCAGTGAACCAGACCACATGAGGCAAAGGGGGAACACTGGGACTCCACCTTGCGGGAAAGCACAAGGCCAGCCCCCCCACGGGATATACAGAACACTCGAGCAATCATGAACCATATTGTAGGACAAAAGCTTCCCACACTTGCTCAAAACATGACAACCGCAACTTACCGGCTGCCACCCCACGCTCCATTGTATACGTATCCCACATCCGTTCCAACCAGGCAGAGAAGGACGGAGACAGGACCTGCTTCCAAGCAGTAGCCACAGCTAGCCGAGCCGCATTCAAACCATGTCGAATCAAGGCCAGCTGAGGACTTCGTGCTCCAGGCACATTTACACCAAAAAGGAAAATGCCCGGATCCCAAGGAATGGTCAACCCAACTAATTGTTTTAAGCGGTACTGAATCCCCCTCCAAAATGTTCGGACGCGAGGACAAGACCACCAGACATGCGCCAAAGTACCTTTCTGTCCACATCTCCGCCAGCACAGATCCGAAACCCCTGGATACACTCAAGCAATCCGCTCAGGTGTCATATACCATCTGTACAATAGCTTATAATTAGTTTCACGGACATTAATCGCCACCGAACTTTTCCACAGCCTGCCCTCCACCTGTTCCCATTGCTGCTCAGAATAACGGAGACTCAAGTCATAATTCCAATGCTCTCTATACTTGCCTAGTCTCGGCTGCTACGCCTGCAAATGGGCATACAAGGCAGCTATAAGACCTTTCATAGTAGTGCACTCCTCACAGAAGCACTCTATATCCGACAGATCGCAGGGAACTTGAGACCGAACGTTTCGAGCCTGAACCCAGTGGGCCACTTGCGTATATTGGAAAACATGACAGTCGGGAAGGTCAAATTCCTCCTGAAGCGTACTAAAAGAGCGCAACCTACCCTCATCAAACAATTGACCAGCACGACTAAGTCTCTTGTGCCCCCACATCCGAAAAACTGGGTCAGTCATCCCAGGGGGAAACATAGCATTATCCACTATAAGCGCCAGAGGAGTCAGGTCCGCCCCCCGAGTTTGAAACGATTGGTCCCAGCAGCGGAGGGTATGTAGGATATATGGGTTACTTAAACGCAAGCCACCTCGCAACTTGGAACTAAGCCACAACCGATCTCCCAGTCCCGCCCCCCCCCCCCCCGCAATATGCATTTCCAGTTGTACCCACCGTTTGGGGCTATCAGGGGTCATCCATTCCACCCTGGCACGACACTGCGCCGCCGCATAGTACCAATGAAGGTTAGGCGCCCCCATACCCCCACAGCATGTGCGCATATAAAGAATCTGACGCGCTATACGAGGCCGACGAAACCGCCATATAAACTTCATGAGCATTGTTTGCCAAACAGCCAATATTCCCTGAGACAGTGGTATAGGAAGTACCTGAAAGAGGTGCAAAAACCTCGGAACGACCACCATCTTAACCACCGCTATACGCCCAAACCAGGATAACGTCAAACTGGCCCAAGACTCCAGATCACGCCGAACCTGCTGAAGTAATGGATCATAATTAGCCTTAAAGAGCGCCGCCCGCTCAACCGTCATGTTCACACCTAAATAGCGAAGAGCACCTGTCACCCAACGAAAGGGGTAGGTAGCCCTCAATTCCACGCAGACTGCCTCCGGAACCCCAACATTGAGAATCTCAGATTTAGTATAATTGATTTTGAATCCAGACACCTGTGAGAAGGCCTCAAAGAGCTGCATAGCAGTGGGAAGGGACGCAGCTGGATTCACCAACGATAATATGATATCATCCACAAAGAGTGCAATTCTATAGTCAGTAGGACCCACTCGAACGCCCACAATGTCCGGATGCTCACGAAAGCTTTGCGCCAAAGGTTCCATCACCAGCGCAAACAACAACGGCGACAGAGGACATCCCTGACGAGTACCCCTTTCCAACAGGAAACTCCTCGATTGACCCCCATTAACCCGGACACATGCTGTAGGGTCTTGATATAAGCTATGGACCCAGCGGATAAAGTTAGGACCAAACCCCATCATGTCTAGCATGCACCAGAGATAACCCCAACTAACACGGTCAAAGGCCTTCTCAGCATCAACTCCCACCAAGAGTGTTGGCTGAGAATCCTGTCAAGCAGTATGAATAACCTGTAACATTCGCCTGATATTATCCGCCGCCTGACGGCCCGGCACAAACCCAACCTGATCCGGATGTACCAAAGCTGGGAGAACCCGGTTCAATCGGGCAGCCAATGCTGAGGCCAGTATTTTAACATCCGTGTTTAGTAGGGAGATGGGGCAGTATGAGGCGGCCTCCTGCAAGGGCTTACCCGGCTTAGGGAGCATTGCTATAAGAGCCTCGTGCTGAGAAGGGGGCAGCGGCTCCCCCTGCAGAACCTCATTAAAGAGTACTACCAGAATCGGGGCTAATTGAGCACGAAATGTTTTATAGTACTCCGCAGGAAAGCCATCACTGCCCGGTGCTCCCCCAGTTCTTAACTGGCGGATTGCAATTTCCACCTCCTCCGCAGTAAGTTTGGCATCTAATTGGTCTCTATCCGAATCATTCAACCGCGGCAATGCAACAGTCCGCAGATAGCCCTGCACACAGGCCAAATCAAAAGACTCAGCTTTATATAACCGTTCCAGAAAAGTGGCAAAAACATCATGTATCTCCCGGGAGACCACCCTCCTCTGCCCCCCAGAATCTTGAATTTCACGAACCACCCTCGCGGTTTGCTGCTGCCGAAGTCGTAAGGCAAGAAAACGACCTGGCTTATTCCCCCGTTCATAAAAAGTTTGTCATAATTTCCGACGTTTATTATCCAAATCTCTCTGTAGACACGCATCTAAGTTGGCAAATGCTACCCGCCATTGGCGCAAGACCCGTTTAGAGCCAGTCCGAGCATGTTCCAATTGGAGACGGGAAGTTTCCCCCACCAGTTGGCAATATTCCCGTTTCCAAGCCCTCCGAGTACGAGCTGCTTCAGCTATTAGACGACCCCAAGCTGTGGCCTTAAAAGCGTCCCAAACCATGGGGGAGTGGAACCTCCCCGGAATCATTTAGCTCAAAAAAATCGGTTATGAAGCGGCCATGCTCCTGAACAGCGCACTGTCGCTGGAAAAATCGTGCATCTAGTCGCCAAAGCCAAAGCCGCTCACTGCACAAATCCACCGGAAGAGTAATCCAACATGGGGCATGGTCCGACCATGTCAATGCCTCATGCCCAGCCTCCACCCTCTCATGCATCAGGCGCTGATCCAATAGAAAATAATCTATACGGGTATGCACCCGGTGAACGGGTGAGTAATAAGTGTAACTTTTCTCCCCTTCATGTGTATCTCTCCAAACATCACGCAAGCATAAATCCAGCATAAATTTCCGCAACGCCTTACTAGGCCCACCAGTCACCCTCCAGCGCTACCCGTCGAATCCAAGTGGGGTACCATGTGGGCGTTACAATCCCCACCCAATATAATAGGGCCTTTCACAAATTCAGCTAACAAAGCTTTCAGCCGCGCAAAAAAGGTTACTTGGCCTTCATTAGGGGCGTAAATATTAGCAAACGTTAATTAATGGCCCTCCAATTGGACATTCACGAAAAGCCACCTCTCCAAAGTATCTTTCTTAACCTCCTCCACCCTGAGGGATAAGCACTGATGGAACAGCAAGGCCACGCCACATTTCTTCCGTCCATTCATGTCCGACGCTACCCACACCTCAGAGTAAGGATTACGTTTTAACCACCCCTGAGTGCTATTACGAAGATGTGTCTCCTGTAAAAACACAATATCCCCTTTCAAGGATCTCAATTCCGAAAACAGCAATGAACGCTTTCTAGGGGAATTAAGACCCTTTACATTCAGAGAAATCACTTTCAACATGAGTAATCAATTACCTTACCACCACCGCCCCTCTCCCCCCCCGACCCGCATGGTCCAGCCCCCCCTGTCGCCCGCATAGCAACATACCTTAAGCAGTAAAAGCAGCCCCACACCCATCAACTGCCTGACTGTCCTCGGAGGTACACCCCACATCCACCAACGCTCCCCGCTCCATAAAATTACCCAGAAACCCCTCCCCCACCCCCTTTCCCCTACCCTCCCCCAGCTGTACTCGTCCCCCATCTAATCCCACCCCCTTCCCGTCAGTACCACCTGCCTGCCAAAAAAAAACAGGACACGGTTAGACTGACCCCAAACCCAGCTCCTTCCGGGCCCCCTTGCATAAAAATTATGATAAAGTAATGCAATGTCATATCCCCTTTGTACAACTTACCAATAGGCTATTGTTCCTACTATGCCCCTCTCCATACCACAACCACTTTCCCCTCCGCCCCCATATAACAAAAAGCAAGTACCAAGATCCCCATACTTCCAGAAACATTTAGTACAACAAGAACAAAGAACAGCTAACTTGTACAAAACTGATCAGGTGAGCTCAGTCTCAGAACAAGAGAACCCCTGAGCACTTCCCCAGGTCAGGAAGACAGAAGCGCAGGGTACAAGGAAGTTTAAGCAGGTCTTCCCACCCGAGTCCACTTCGAGTGCTGAAGCTTAGAGGATGGAGGTGCTGGCAACGCATTATCTTCCACAAGACCCGCCTGGCGCAATGCTCTCCAAGCTTCTGTATGGTCTTTTGCTGCCATCTTTTTGTTTCCCAAGAGGAAGTTCATCCGGAATGGAAAGGACCAGGAATAGCGAATCCCTTTGTTGTTCAGCACCGCTGTGATTGGCTTCATCTCCCTCCGGCGAGCCAGCATGAAAGCCGAGAGATCCTGATATACGGTTACCGCTGCCTCTTGGTACTGGATCGCTTTTTTCTCCTGACCCCTTCGTAAGAGAAGCTCCACATCAGCATACCGCAGGAATCTGGCAATAACATCCTGGGGTTGATTGTTAGGGGGCTTCCCCAGGGTATGATGCACTCATTCGATCTCCATTCCAGACCCACGGGATGCAAGTTCCTCTGCTGTGAGTAATTCACCCATCAAAGTTTTGAGCACCACTGCCAGGTCTTCAGTGCACCCCACAGCCTCCGGAATTCCTCGGAAACGCACATTGTTATGACGGGACCGGTTTTCAATGTCATCAATTTTATAGGTCAGTTCCATCGCTTGCGAGTGCTGCCTATCTACTGCACATTGTAAATCCACCAAAGCACCATCATGATCTTCAATTTTTGTCTCAACCTCTTCCACTCGAGTACCTAGGTCTTTTATGTCACCCCTGAGTTCCGCAATTGTGCTCATCACTTCCTTGCGCATGGGATCACCCTCAGACTGGACACGTTTATAAACGATGCTGGTTCACCACCTGTTCCTCGTCCTTTGTAGTTTATTTGATCCAATGTGAATGCCCTTTTCTCTATGTGGGCCGCACGGTAAGACCTATTAGAACTAGAATTTGCGAGCACGCGTCTCGCTTACAACAACAGGTTTTATCTGCCCCTATAGTGGAGCATTGTGTTGAGCAGGGGCACACATTTGACCAATTACGCTGGACTGTAATTGATCATATCCCGGAGGATCCCCGAGGGGGTGATAGGATGGTTCGATTACAACGCTGTGAACAACGCTGGATTTATGATTTGGCAAGTGTACACCCAGGTGGCCTCAATCGAGAAATAGAGTGGTTGAGTGTTCTTTGACATAAGCCCAATGACTAAGGGATTCCCTGATATGGTGGGAATTCCCTTTCTCTTGGGCTGTTCTTTGGTAGTCAAAAAACCGGGCGTCACGAGGTGACCTTCTACTCATCAGATGGCTTTCATCCAATTGGCTAAGGAGCAGATGATGAGCTGCCCTTTTCCATGATTGGTTCCCTTGAAGATTGACAGTTTTGCCGACCAATTGTGAAAAGATTGATCCCTCACAGTGATTGGCTGTCCGGTGAGAACCGGCGGTTTTTAAAACAATGAGTAAAGTTACTATTTTGTACATGGACAAGAGAAGAATCAAACTTATGCGACTTGTGTGTGAGCACTTGATACAGGGACTGTTGGTCCCGAAACGTGCACGTCGTGTTTTATGAATCTGGACGTTCCACATAGCGATTTGCGCTTCTTCTCTCAACTTTTTAAGATAAGTTTTTTTCATATAATTTACTAAAGAACTGTGCTTGTGATTAAAATGGGCCCCATTTGACTGGTGTGGTTCTGCATTTCATCTGAACCTCCTTCAATGTGGTCCGACAAAAAGATATGTTAATGGTTCACAGGGGTAATTTTTAGGGGATTTTTTTGGTGGGTATTTTCATGTATCTCTGGTAGCGGGATTTTTTTCTGAGTGACCTATACATGCAGGCACACTATGGTGTTCTAGTAACTTCTCTTACTGATCACAAGTACCAGTAATCCAACTACAACTGAGCATGTATATAGTGCTACATGTCACATGTAGCGCTATACAGAAACAACTAACACACAGTCCATGCCCATCAGAGTATACCAATCAATCATCAGCTCATATTACAAAATGTGAAACACACATGTCTAGGCAACTGGTCCCATCTATGGGCCGCCCTCCTACTGTTGACCACATACTACACGCCTTTCACCTTGCTGCACCCAAAGCCCAAAACTAACTACCTGTGGCTGTACAGCAGCCCCTATCCCAATCAGCCACAAATCGTGTGTGACAGCTTAACACCTCCCACAAGCCTACTACACCTGACACACATAATCCACCACCACCCACTGTTGTGCCCTGCTCACATCATCTGCGTTTCAGTAATCACTAGATTGTAAGCTGGGATGGCCAGGCAGTGTCTTTTATATGTCAGTGCAGTGTTGCATCTTATTGCTATTGGGATACAAATGTTCAGTAGTAGTAGTAGTACACACATATCTAAACAAATGTATGTGGCAACATATGCAGTACTTACATGAGAACACCTCCTCAATCACCTGCCACCTGATTGCTGTGCCCTCACGTGTGTCACCACGGCCATGTACAGGAGGGCACGTAGGATCATCCTCCAGATCCTCATTAATTTGGACAGGGATATGGTGCCTGAGAGCAATGTTGTGCAGGATGCAACAGGCTATAATGATCTCTGCCACAGTCTGTGATTTGTATTGTAAGGCCCCGCCTGTCCTATCCAGACACCTGAAGTGACTCTTTAAAATGCCAAAGGTGCGCTCTATGACGGAGCAGCTGGAGGCATGGGCCTCATTGTAACTCCTCTCTGCACGTGTCCGTGGTTGACGCACAGGGGTCAGCAACCAGGGGCAACACCCATATCCTGAATCACCTGCAGAAAGAAATGTGGAACGTTAAAGCAGGAGCTGATGTCCAACCAAATGGACACAAGTATGTACATGCAAACGAAATGCACAAACATCTGGACAGAAACATATGACATCACATGATGGGACACCACAACTATGCATCAGTGTGTGAAGTTATGACACACAAAACAAGGGGTAGGTGTAAGGATTGCAATCAACATAATCTGTAACCACGACACAAATGCTAGCATCCATTCTACCATCAACACGCAGCACCATAGCATGGTAGAGCTGGAGGGCACTACCCACCCCCCCAACATTAGATCATACACAGACAGATGAGACACACACACAACTAGGGTTATACCTCAGAGACAGACATGTGCACATACGGTTAGTCAGAGGATCACCATGTGCATGTCAGAGATGAGAAATACACACCCAGCAGTATACAGTTCTCATACTGGCCTGCCTCAAATTGTCTGAATAGTGCCGAGTGATGCAGGATGTAGGAGTCATGGGTGGACCCTGCAAACCCAGGGACCACATTCAGAATATGCATATTTGCATCACATACAACCTGAACATTCAGGGAATGGTAGTGTTTGCGGTTGCGGAACACTACCTCCATATCTCTGGGCAGGACCAGGGCAACATGTGTGCAATCAATAGCTCCCATCACATGTAGTATCCCAGCAAACGCCTCAAAGGCCTGGTTCAGGGTCCCCCACTGTTGCCTAGTGTTGGGAATGGCAATGTAATTCCCCACCCGGCTGATCATGGCACGCAGTACTTGGTGGAGACAGCGTGAGAAGGTGGGGCGGCTCATGCCACCCGCTGCGGCCACAGATGACTGCAAACAGCCAGAGGCAAAGAAATGTAGGGCACCAAGGAGCTTGACCAAACCGGGTATGGCATGTGACCGACCAGTCTGGGGCTCGAGGTCAGGTCTTAGATCCTCATAGAGCTCCCTAATAGCCCCCATGCTCAGGCGATAGAGGGAGATGACCTGGTCCTCACGCATGCCCTGGAGCTGGGCCCTGGGCCTGTAGAGGTGAGGCTGGCGAGCCTGCAACTCCGCACGCCTCCTGCGCCGTGCTGGCACAGCCTCTGCCTGGCCTGCCCCACAGCTGCAGGTCTGTGTTGCAGTGGGAATACACCCATGCCCTGTGCCTCAGCCCCATGGACACCATCTCCCCCATCAGGCAGCCGCAGCCCCTGATCACCTCCCACTGCACATGCAGCAACCACAAAGCCCACCATAAACTCCACCCCCCTCAACTCCTCCAACTCACTCAAACTCAGACACTCACCCCACCAACCTAGCCATACACCTCCCCCAACATACAGCAACCCAGCCACACAACCCCACCACCACTCACTAACCCAGCCTCTCCCCACGACACACCTGCCTCTGACACTTTACTTGCTTCACCAACAATCAACAGCACACACCTTCTCTCCCTCACCTACACAAACCCCTCAATGTGTACCAGGTGTGCATGTGTATATATAGTTTTTTTTTACGTTGCGCATGCGCAGCAGTGCGAGCGTGGCAGCTGCGTGTGTTACGCATGCACCACAGAGATGTGGAAGGTGCGTGCGCGGGACACCATGTTACAGATGTGCTGTGCATGAGCGTGAGATGCGCTGAGCATGAGCATGAGATGCGCATGTGCTGCGTGAGGTTACACGCATGCGCCAAGCCTTACGCTCACGCACAGCGCATGCGTAACATGGTGTTCCACGCATGCACCTTACGCAGCACATGCACAATGCACGCAGCCGACATGCTTGTGCCACTGCGCATGCGCAACACGCGCAGCGTAAAAAAACCTATAAATACACATGCACACCTGGTACACATTGAGGGGTTTGTGTAGGAGAGGGAGAGAAGGCGTGCGGTGTTGGTGGTTGTCGGTGAAGAGTGTCAGAAGCAGGTGTGTCATGGAGAGTGGCTGGGTTGGTGAGTGGTGGTGGAGAGTGTCAGAGGCAGGTTTGTTGTGGAGAGGTGTGTGGCAAAGCAGGCGAGAGAGAGAGGAGGGGAGGCAAGAAGCAGGTGACAGAGACAGGAGCTGAGTTGAGGAGCAGGCAGCAGGGAGAGGAGGTGGGGCGAGGAGCAGGTGTGAGGTGTAGCAGAGGAGCCAAGGAGCAGGGATGTGTGACAGGGAGGGAGAGGGCACAGAGGGCAGGGAGATGGAGCGACAGGACATTGCAGGAGGGGAGGAGGGGGGCACCTGTTCAGCAGTACTCAGAGCCGGCAGGGAGTGTTGGGCCTGTGGTAGTGGCTGCAGGCCCATCGGGTGTGTCGCAGCCCACACAGGGGCCACCCAGTGCCAAACGAAGGCATATACTGGTCCCAGCTGAGGAACGGAGGAGGGCTGTGAGATTCAGCCAGCAAGAAAACCACATCCTGCTGGCCAGTGTGTTGGAGTGGTATGAGGTGCTCTATGGCCGGCTCAGCAACAGCACCACTGTGGCAAAACGTACACATGTGTGGGAGGAGGTACAGGAGGCCATAGCCCAGGTAGGGGGACCAACCAGGGACCTGGACAGCCTGAGAAAGAGATTTAACGACATTAAGCGTGGTGTCCGTGCACACATGGTGGCGGAGAGGCAACATTCCATGGGCACCAGTGGGGGTGCCCCCTTTTGCCCCAACTCTCACACCCCTGGAGCAGGAGCTCGCAGACCGTCTTGGGCCCATCTATTTTATTTATTTATTTTATTTATTTAACTGTATTTATATCCCGCTTTTCACCGGGTCAAAGCGTGGACTTCCAGAAGCGCTAGACACCGCCCATCCACAGGCAGGTGGGTATGCACCTTACACCTTGCTGCTCCTTAGGCTTGGAATAAACGTCGTTTGTCTATGCATCAGGCATCTTCAATGGCCCTCCTCCCACTTAGGTTCAAAGCTCATATGTTTGCCTCTGCCTTTGGCTCAAGAGTGTGCTGTTCTCCATTCCTCCCCTTTTTAATCTCACCTTTCTGTCTTCCTCTCACACTTGTTTCTACCTCCTTCCTTTGACCTGTCTCCCCTGCTCTTGTCTCTTTGCTCCTGTTCCAAACCTCCTTCCACACCTGTTCCAAACCTCCTTTTAGATTATAGGCTCCGTTGAGCAGGGATTGTCTTTTTGTGTTTTCACTTTTACAGTACTGTGTGCGCTTGGTAGCGCCCTATAAATGCTTAGGAGTAGGAGTAGTAGTAGTAGTAGATATGCAGCACATGTACAGGCCACGCCCAAGCACATGTGGCACATGGAGGAGATTGGTGGGGGACCATGTCCAGAGAGCATGCGTGCCTTAACACAGGCAACTATGGGGTGATGACACAGCAACACATGGCAGGGTAGGTACAGGGTGTGTGTGACAGGTACCTGGGCCTGTGTGCATGATAGACACAGTCCTGAACGTAGTTGAGGACCACAAAGCAGTGGAGAGGCAGGGGGCGTGGTGAACAAGGCCCATATCTGATTGAACACTGCATGCATCAATGGTCCAGAAAACATACATAGCAACAATTCACAGCACTACAGATCAGCAATGTAACAGATATGTAAAGGACATATCTGAGGAGTGGCTAATGATATCCCACTGTAATCAAAGAGCATCATAGCATACCTGAGCAGCAATGTAACAGTAAAGAGCCGCATTGGGATATCATTTGACAGTATTCAGATAACCTCCTTGTATCATTTCTACATTGTTGCTCTCTAGTGCTGTGAAGTTTGGCTGTTCTGCTAGACCCTCTGGGCTGTACATATAGGTGAGTTTGGCCACTGATGTATGCAGAGTTCATGCGAGTACAGGGCCTGTCTGTCCTTCAAAGTACTCCTCCTCCTAAGGATATGTGGTTGGGGGGACTAACTGAGATCAGAATCCTCTACTACTGGAGATGTCATACCCAGATTGGTCTTGCATTCCTTCATCACATATGGCTTATGAGGGCTTACATTGAGTTATTGTTTTGTGCCTACACCTTTTGGGGTGTGTTCAGCAGTACCAGTCTGCATTCTCTGTCACCCTGAGGTTTACTTGTTAAAATAGTATCTGGCATATAGGTCACAGCCAGTCATCATACCTCTGCAGCCAGTCACCGAGCACATTGTGACATGGGGAGACATACAAGAGGGACATACAATTAGCCCATAAAACATTGGCCTGGGGGTACACACACACACCAACAAAACACATTTATCGTCAGTATGCACCTACCTATCCAGGGACATATCACAGACCTCTGACAGGGAAAGGACTAACACACGGGGATGATGACGTAGACGCAAACAAACACCATCAAAAAAAATCACACACTTAACACTCTGTCGGGGCCCACATACAGTGGCGATACCGCACCCACCCTCACCAGACATTGGAAGGCACATTGCCACACCCATACCAAATGCACATAGAACAACCCCCACAACACCTGGGATCAGCCCTTATACACGTCCCACAGTGCCACACACACATTCCTATACCCCCACACACAGTGCAACCCCATACACAGCAGTGCTCCACCCATCCCCCCATACACCCCACCACACCCATGGAGTATGGGATAGCTGTCCAGCCGCACCGCACAGTGTTTTGCAAAAAGGAGGGCCCACAGACATGTCTGGCTGACACGGACACATTCTGCAACACCTAACGTGCATACCACTCAGAGCAATGCAAGCACATCACTCACACACACAATGACGGCACACAATCCCACTCAGGGCTCCCACATGTGCCATGGCCACATGTGTTGCTGAGGCCACATCCAAGGTCAGGCGGCCAGTCCATACCTGATACTGCAGATAGAGGGCGCGGCACACAAAACACCATCCCCCACACACTGCATCCCATGTGGTACAGCTACACCAGGGAATGAGGCTGCTACCCCCACCCCCTGCCAGGCACAGCACACTGTAGGCACCTGTGCTGTCCCTATTGTAGGTGTACCAACAGCAGGCACAGGCGCACAACACATTGATTATGGCGGGGATGTACTACACAGGTGTACATAGGTGCACTGCGCAAACTCATCTGTGCTGTGTACCCTTTTCCAACCCCCAGGTGACTACAGGACCATGGAGGCACATGAGGAGGAAGATGTGGCAGGGCCTCAGGATGGTGAGGGGCAAGAGCCCGCAATGTACGGGGACACTGCCAGCAATGACGAAGGCACAACAGGAAACAATGTGCTGGCTGAGACAGAGGACACGCCACCGGATGTCAACGCTCCAGTGGGGGCCACTAGCAGCAGCTCACAGGCTCTAGAGGGTACGGAGATGGAGGGGAGTCACCACACTGTGCAGGCGCCAGAGACATCAGCCACCCCTCCCACAAGCATGGCTACGATCTTGGCAGAGCTGCGGGCCCACAGTGCCTCAACAAGGCACGATGCCGAAGGTGGGTAACTAACCAAACAGTGTGGTAACAGCATACACAACAATCCCCATGGGGGTGGACGTAACATCCACAAGGAGATTGCATGTGCACCACAATATGTTGGCAATATAGCAGATTGTTTCTTATGTGCGGGGGGGGGGGGGATCTGTGCCATGTGTGTTCCCCCCCTCTTGTAGCATGGCTTGTCAGGTGTCAGCATGTGTGAGGAGCTCAGACCCACACACTGTTCACGGCCATATACCTGAAGGAAGCGCACAGTGGAAAACACCTATCCCAGGTCACCTAGACAGCTTACATGACTGACCACTCCCCATGGGTATTGTTACCTAGCATAGGTTTGTCAGCGTAATCTGTACTGTGGGCCAGTGTTAGAGAAAATAGGGCCCCCCAGATATATGGTGCATATCCTATCTAACGAACCGTTGGCAACAAGTACGAATTGGAGAAACAACATCAGAACCATTTCTTCAAGATCAAGGGGTACCACAAGGATCCTCCCTGTCAGCATTATTATTTAATATATACATGCAACCTATCTGTGACCTCATCCGTTCATTTAACGTTACCTGTTTAGCATATGCAGATGACATTCTCCTATACATGCCGTTCTCCATCAACCACCCTGATTTTACACCATTGACGAACTGCTTCGAATCAGTTGAAGACTGGCTCCTCTCCCAGAACCTGAGAATTAACCACAGCAAGACCGATGTGATGTTTATCACAAAGAACCGAGACTTCACACCTCCTACCACCTTAAAGATAAAAGACAAGGAATTAACAGTAAAACCTACAATACGATACCTAGGTATCACTCTTGACCAGCGCCTCAATATGAAAACCCATATAAAGAATATAACGAAACTAATATACCATAAGATACGCACACTACGTCACTTACGACCCTTACTGGAACCCACAGACTTCAGAACCGTCTACCAAGCCTTGGTAATGCCTCACCTCGACTTCACAAATGCAATTCTATATGGTCTCCCTCAGTCAACATTGAACCCCCTCCAACTGGCGATGAACACCGCTGCCAGAGTACTTGAAGGAATATCAAAGTCTGATCACATAACTCCTATCCTAAAAAGGCTCCACTGGTTACCAAGCAACGCGAGAATCCACTACAAGATCCTGATCACCACATTCAAGGCACTAAACAACCAAGCACCAACAACTGTCACCAACCTTATACACTTGCAGACTCTCAATAGATCCAGAAGATCAGCAGCTATAAATACACTAACTATCCCGAAGCAAGCTATCAGATACACTAAGGAAACAAATAAGAGAGCCTTCAGTATCCACGCCCCTTCAGCCTGGAATGCCCTACCACCAGAATTGAGAGCTGTAACCGACTTAACACAATTCAGAAAAAGTCTAAAGCATCATCTCTTCTTAAGCTATTTTCCAATCTAATCATTCACAAGAAAATACTAATGCCACACTCCCTGACCATGTCTACCTCAAATGATAACCAAATGTAACCAATGCATTTAGATTACTGTAGATAGTTTTCCTAGTTGATATAGCTTACCTTCTTTATTCCAAGTTCTATAACCCCTGTTATTTGTAAAATGCATATCAGATATCTGTATGCATATGTTTGTTTCATGTAAACCGCGCTGATGACAATAGTGCGGTATATAAGAGAAGTTAATAAATAATAATAAATAATAAATAAATAAATAAATATATGTATGTGTGTGCCATGACTCCTCACGTAATCTGGCTTATCTCATATGACCAGTGTACAGATCAAGCACTGACACATTGAACTGCAACACTGTACCATGTGTGAGATCTATGATTCACACGAGCCCTCATCAGGACCCTTTCCTGGCATGAGAATGGCTCATGGGATGCACAGATGTAAATATGGTCATGTGATGCTAGTTGTTGCATGCATGATTCTTCTGCAGACTGATCTGGTGGGATATGCCTGACATGTGCATGTGTCACAGTGGGGGTTGTAACAGGTATCTCAAACATCACCTTGTGTCCCACCCACAGGCACTCGTCAGGCTCTGTTGGCCATTCTCCAGGAGATCGACCAGCTGCGTGCCACAGCAGATACAATGGCAGGGGCACTCCTCCGTATTGCGGATGCCCATGAGGCCATAGCTGCCCATACCCAGTAGCCAGCACCGGCACCAGAGGCGGCACCAGCAGTCCCGGGACAGAGGGGTGGGTTGGGCCGTGGTCGCCGTGGCCGGCCATGGAGGATGTGAACATTAAAAATAAAGATATCACAACCTATTACAACCTATGTGCTCGTTTCCAATGTGTGGCACAGTGATCCCCTACGTACCCTGCAACCCATGTTGTCACCCTGTCCACATGTGCCTACCCATATCCTTTAGGGGTGGGGTGTCTGTACTGCCACCAATCATCGCACATAGGTTATACCATGCCCTGTGTGCCATGGACTGTGGCAGGTGGTCACCCTCCTACCTATGCGTGGGGGTTAATGTGGACAAGTGCAAAGTTATGCACCTAGGGAAGAACAACCCAAACTATGTTTACACAATGCAAGGTTCCACATTAGGAACCACCACCCAGGAAAAAGATTTAGGCGTCATTGTGGATAACATGTTAAAACCCTCGGCCCAGTGTGCAGCGGCGGCCAAGAGAGCAAATAGAATGCTAGGTATCATAAGGAAAGGAATGGAAAATAAAACAAAAGATATTATAATGCCTCTATACTGTTCCATGGTGAGACCGCACCTTGAATATTGTGTGCAATTCTGGTCGCCGTATCTTAAAAAGCATATAGCGTTATTAGAAAAGGTTCAGAGAAGAGCCACCAAAATGGTAAAGGGGATGGAAGCATACTCCTATGAAGAAAGGCTAAAAACGTTAGGGCTCTTTAACCTGGAAAAGAGACGGCTGAGGGGAGATATGATAGAAGTCTATAAATTAGTGAATGGAGTGGAACGGGTAAACGTAGATCGATTGTTTACGTTATCAGAATATAGAAAGACTAGGGGACATACAATGAAGCTACAGGGTAAACTATTTAAGACTAATAAAAGAAAATATTTTTTCACTCAACGTGTAATCAAACTCTGGAATTTGTTACCGGAGGATGTAGTAAAGGCTGTTAGTGTAGCTGGGTTTAAAAAAGGTTTGGACAAGTTCCTGGAGGAAAGGTCCATAAACCATTATTAAGAAGGGACCCAGGATATCAATGCTTGACCCAGTGCAAGCATTGCGGAACCTGTGTCTTTTGGGGAAACTGCTAGGTACGTATGACCTAGATTGGCCACTGTTGGAAACAGGATACTGGGCTTGATGGACCTTGGTCTGACCCAGTATGGCATATCTTATGTTCTTATGTCTGTGTGGTGGTATATGTGTGGGCCCTGTCTGTGGCAATGGGTGGTGTAGCTACACCCAGACGGGCACCATCGCCACACACATTTTATTTATTTCTTCTCTTATATACCGCGCTATTCTGCATCAGTGCGGTTTGCATTGAACAAACTGAAATTACAATGAACAGGGCATTATAACTTGGAGATAACTATTTTACAGGGAACATGGGCTATGGAAGGTTAAGTGGCATGCGGCAGCTGGCAGGGACCCACAGTGCCCTGTGCTGTCCTGTGTCCCCTCCCCCCCTCCACACCTCCCTCCTCCCCCCCCCGGCACCTCCCACCCACCCTCCACGCTCTCCTTCTCCTCCAAACCTTCCAAAACATCACACACACTCTCACCCTCCCTTCCCTCCCGCTCCACCCCACCTTCCTCCCGCTCCATGTCCCCATCATCCTCTTCCGCCTCTGCCGCCTCTGCCACCTCCTCCTCCTCTGCCGCCTCCTCCTCCTCTTCTGCCACCTCCTCCTTCTCTGCCTCCTCCTCCTGCTCCTCCTCCAACACCGGCTGGACTGCAGCTGTGAGGCATGCTGTGGGTGGTCCTGAGGCTGATGTCCCCTCACCAGCAGCAGCAGCTTCTGTGGGGGAAGACAGTCATTAGCACACCATCATGCAATTACAACACCATATAAACATAGTGTGGCCTCCCATAGGCCATTGGCCCACTGTGACATGCTGTACTGTGCTGCAGGGGCTGCAACACTCACCGCCACGTTCCTGCAGTGCCCTCCTTTGTAGCCGCTCAAGGACATCCAGCCAGTGCAGCCGCAACTCCCATCCCTTTTTCCGTAGGTCCTCCACCTGGGTTGGAAATGCAATGGGTGGGAACATTAAGGGCCAGATATCTCTGGTGGGTGCCCAACGCATATCACACATCACTGCGTACAGCAGGGTGCTGCTGCTGCTCATGCCAGTGGGTCCTATGCTGCCTGCATGTGTGGCAGTGGTTCCGGGCAATGGTGGGGTGCCACCTACGTGTCGTTTGGCCAACTCCACAGGCCAGCCTTACCCAGATCCTACGCTCTCCTTGCATTACATGGCAGCACCATGCCATGCGTGGGGTACGTATGCTGGTCTACAGGGGAGGTGTTTCTTGGCCCCTGTGGGGTTCGGCACACACCTGTGTGTTTGCATCACCTACACACATCCGAAAAACACACACGCCATGCCACCATGATATCTGTATTTATTTATTTATTTACAAGCTCTTCTATACCGTGCTTTTCAGTATCAGTGCAGTTTACAAATAACAAAAAACATTTGGCATCAGACCAACGGCCTTATGCTTACATTGTAACAGGATAGGTAACTTGGGACTGAAACTGGGATAACTAAATACTGGGATAACTATAAACATGTACAACAACAGTAGTGGGTGTGAAACTATTTACAATTTATAATAAAATTTAAATACAAGCTGTTATTCTTGATGCATTAGTCCTTATAGTCTAAGAGCATCGTAAATGTACCTGATGAAGGATCTGTTGTATGCCTTGTCATAAGTCAGGTTATGAGTGTGTTAGGGGCTGCATGAGTGAGTTGAGGTGTGGGGAGTGGTTGTGTTGGGTTAGGGTGGGCAAAGTGTAGGAGGAACAGATGATGCTTAAGGGCTTTCCTGAACTGCGAAAGGTCCCTGATTGATCTGATAGGGAGCTCTTCTACTAGCATCACCTTAAAAAAAAAAGTAAAGTTCTCAGCCGAGTCAAGTATACAGTAAATAATATACACAGCTCTTTGTAATTAAATGTGCAATTCCTAAGCACATTCAAACCGGTCACTCTGTCACAAAACTCAGTCAGGAGCTCTGTTTAACACATCTCTGCTCTCACTTCCACAAGCAGCTTTCCTTCTTTTTAAAATACCTGACCAATTTCAGTAGTACTCAACCATATTTTCCTACTTTGAAAGCAAATCTTCAACCTTTATAAGAAATCCTATAATAACCAACTGCTCACTCTCACAAACAGTTCTTCACTTCTCCATCTTCTCAGCCGTAACCCCAGGCAACACTAACTCAAAAAATGACATCATCAGAAAACCTACAGCCAATAAAAAGCATGCCTGCACCAGTATTCTAATAACAACAGTTGCCACGAATTCTATTTTGCAGCTACAATCTCCATTTTATCTTTTAAAACTCCCATAAGAAATAATGGTAACCAAATTCTATGTTGAATTTAAACAGGAAAAATAACATAAATTCCAAAATAAATTATCCCTTTCCCAACAATCACCGACTGACTATTAAACCCTGTTTTCTCAGGTTTCTAACTCAAAACAACACTCCGCTATGACATTTCACCAGTTTAACCTTACCCCAAAAAAACTCTGAAATCCAACCTCCCTTTCAAAAATCAAATTGGAGTCTCAGCTTACACCTCGACCTGCAATAACTCTCAAGCGCTACTTCACAGCGTGGGATACCAGTCTCTTGATCCGAGAGACACGGATCCGCCTGATCCGCTCCGGATCTTTTCTCATGCATTTACTTTTCGTCCCGGACCAACTCCTCTCCCACCACAGATCCAATCCGGATCAAAACATACTCCAGCTCCCCTCAAATGAGACACTCAACAACTGCCAATGCTGCAAAAACACCCTCTCAGGTAAAAAAAAACTTAACCCCTTGTGGGGGTTACAATCGCCTATGTTAAAACTAAGGGGTATGTTTACTAAACTGCGCTAGTGCAATTCGCGTTAGGAGCCGCGGTAGTGAAAGAAACCCCAAATAAGGACATGGGCGGTACATCGTCACCACTACCGCGCGTTAGAAAAATTAACGAGCGTTACCGGGCGCCGTGCTGCGTTACTGCGCGTTAATCGTAAGAAGACGTACAGACACAAAGCACTGAAACAGAGCTGTAGCACAATGGTTACGGTACTGACTGCTGTTACAGGCAGCATGGGTTCGAGTCCCCAGTGTGCCTAACGCAGAAGGCTGTCCCAGGCATCACCCTGTACATTACAGGGGAAAGAGGAGGCATGTTTTTCGTTACGCTGAGTATTGGTGTCAGGAAAACACCCTCGAAGTGTGCCTAGCCACGTACATTGGTGCGTGCGAGGTTGCGTGCATTGGTACGTGCGTAGCTGCGCGCGTACAATCGTGCGTGGGTACGTGTGATTTTACGTGCGTTGGTACGTGTGTTTTTACCAGTGTGGGCATCTTATTTTACAGACTCTGTAGGGTGTCTTGCACCTATGCATTATGCTAGCAGATGTACGTGTGATGGCCTATGGTTTATCAGAGCCTGTGAGCAGCTGCTGGGGTTTCACAGGGTTGGATTGTGCCAGTCACACCCATGATGCACTGCACATGCAAATCAGCTGTCCACAGATACACACCATGGGGAATGCACCCCCACAGCACCTCGGCCTGGTAGGGGGGACTGACTATGTGCACCCCCACAGCACCTCGGCCTGGTAGGGGGTACTGACCATGTGTTGTACTGGCACAGAGTAGCTACACACCGTCACATTGTGCGGGTACTGTGCTCACCCTGAGGGTGCAGTGAGGCACCCAGCACCAGGTCCAAAGCAGTGTTAATATGTGAGATAAATAGGTTCTGCAGGACCACCTTGGACATCTCTGTCTGTTTCAGTCAGGTGTAGTCTCCAGGGCTGAGGGTGGCAAGCAGGGTCTCCCATCAAAAGATCCACAGTCTACCTCACTGCAAAGGTGGCAGTAGAGGGGAACATTAACCCTAGTCCTGCTGAGGAACAGACACCCCACAGGGCAGTCAATGCAGCTCTGTACACAGCCATAACACAATAGAAGACAGACATTAGGCTGCACCCCACCACTATCTGATATTCCCCTGGTGCAAGCCATCAGCCACTCCATCACAACACCTACCAGCTACAAACAATCTGCTAGTGCCCAGTGGAGATGCCTGCACCCTGAACTGGGATGTCAGCATACACAGCAAGCAGATACATCAGTGACTGGGCCCCAAAAGGAAACCCATATTTATCACATGAGAGAAATACTAGATAGCACTATGGGAGTGCCTAGCCATGCTGTGGTCACTGCACAGTCAGGGTGAGAGTGATCTCTCAGCAGGATATACTGAGGTCACCTTGTCTGTGTAGGTGGTGGCCGGGCACTGCCCTATGCCCTGTGCAGATGCACCCTGGCCAGGCCACCCTGTCCGGCCTATACCCATGGTACCTTGCTCCTCATTATGCACATTGGCAGCCCAATACTGGCAACATTGCTGGCAGTGTGGGCTGTGGAAGGTGTTTGCAGCCACCACACACTGGATAGACAGACAGCCACCCCCACACCTATGCCAGCATTGTGCTACTATAGAGGTGGTCAGCAGCCATACCCACCACACCAGTCCGGGGCATAGTACAGGCATGGATATGGTACACAAGACTGTTGGGGGGTCACTCCCCAGGGTGGTGAACACTGTCAGAGACCAGACCTGCAGCACACACACCGCAGACATCAGAATGATTGTTATGGTGGAGCTCAATGAGCAAAATGTGCTTAACATAGGAATTGATATCTGACAGTTATCATAGGAAACGTTTGATAGCTGTGTACCATATACCCGGGTGTAGGGTGGCATTGCTAAGGTATGCAACTGCTAGTGTTGGGAGATACAGGCAGGGCCCAATGTCTTGCCTCTCCAGGTGGCATTGGCCAATGGGGCCTGTGGGTGGGTGTGTGTCCCTGTTGGCTGCTGCTTTATGGCAGAGTTCCCCAACTCCAGTCCTGGTGTTCCAAACACTGTTCGGGTTTTCATGCTGTCCCTCATAAATATGCATGAGCTACATCTGCATATCATGGGGGTGGTGCATAGCTATGCAGCACAGGCATCTTTATTAGAGGCAGCATGAAACCGGAATGGTGTGGGGCCCTCCAGGACTGCATTTGCGGGACTCTGCTTTAGGTAATGTGCCTGTTTCTGGTGTCTGTGTTTGGTGTGGTAAAATATAGGCCATGCGTATGTTCTCAGCAATAAAGGAGTGTCTTTACTATCACTGTTTAGTGGTGGGTAAAACTATGGGGACTGGGATGGCAGGAGCCCCAGCTGGGATTTGAACCTGTGACACTCTGGTCTTACAGGCACTGGCTGTGTCTGTTGCACCACATTGTGGCCACAGAGACAGTGCAGTCCCTGGAGTTAGTTAAACCGGCCTGACGCGTCAGAAACCCTGCTCTGCAACAGGTTTACTGTGGCCTCATTTACCTTGTATGCAGACAAAGGTGCACATAAACCTCAGAAAGGACCTCAGAATAGGGGCACACACCCATAACCAAGCTGGGCAACAATGATATCATTGGGAAACATTACACCACACGCCCAGGACAGCTCCATTACAATGTAATGCTCTTTGAAAGGGTCTGCGGAGCGTAGACCCTTCCACACATCATTTCTTTTTATTTTGGTGCTTTACAGGGAGTGTTGTTCCTTGTTGCCCATTGCTATCACTGTTGCCCAGCTGAATTATGCTTTTTAAAATGTTTCTTGTGGTCATTTTTAACGTTTTATGTGAAATTTTGTTCTGTGCACATGTATCACACTGCCCACGTTTTGTGGGTTTCCCCGGTTTTTCTGTACATTGCTGACGGAAATGGTTTCTCTTCCCTTTAAATGCCTTTAACGACAGGTTTTCATTCGCGTTGGAATTGAGCTCTGAAAATCAGCGCGTTAGTATGAGGGGAGCCTCTCCCCGCCCACTCTCCGCCCATTGACCCCTTCTCTCCGCCCACTCTCCACCTTCTGCGCTGTTTTAACGCGCCGCGGAGCTTTACGATCGTTAACTACGGTTAACGCGCATAGTATGACGTTAACGGTCGTTAGCGCATCGGTACGCGCGTTATACGGCACTTACGATCGTTAACGTCGTATAACGCGCGTTAGTCACGTTTACCGCACTTTAGTAAACATCCCCCTAAATGTTGTCCCCAACATTTTCATACACTATTTATCTTCACACCAACCACACTTCCACTTTACTAAACAAAACACCCATTCTTTTTCTTTTCTTTTTTTAACAGTTAAAGCAACTCATTATTAACAGTACAGCAATTAAATTTTCACAGGTAACAGCATTCTCCTCAATTTGGAATGCGTACAATTCCGGGCCACAATTATGTCTAACATCTGACACAATTGTTTACAATCTACTACCGGTATTGTCAGCTTAGCTCCCTTAACTTGGTTAAGGGATGAAGTACCCAACTTCAAAAATTTATCATCCCAAAATATAATTTTCTCTTAAATAAGCTGAACACAAACCTTTAGTATCTCGAGTGGAACTTCGTATTACATTTTTCCCTCTTCTAGATATTGATGCATCCTGTTGTACAGGTAGAAATTCTCGTACCTGTACAAACGTCCGTATCCAAAAACACTCCTTCCTTGTTCCCTCCCTTTTTGAATTATCCTTTTCAGAATCAAAATTTATAGATTTTATTTGGGATGGCACTCCCACACTTGGTGACTCTGAATTTTCTATATTCAAATGAAACAACTTAAGCATATTTCTATGTAGAACTCTTATTTTTCCCGATTCACTTTGAATTTTAAACACAATTTGATTAGTTCCCAATATCTCTAAAATTACATAAATTTCACTTTCCCACGGACTTTGTAATTTATGTCGGCCAGGATAATTCTGTTTTCGCACTAACACTCTATCCCCAATGCATAATTCAGACGTTCTGCTCTTTTGATCATAACTTTTCTTCATTTTCAAGAAATTTCGATGGACTTCTTCTGGGCTACACCACGAGCAACCTCCAATTTCTCCTGTAGAAGTCGAATCCAATTTTCAGCAATTTCAGTGTCACAATCAGAAGACATTCCTTCAGTTACCAAGGGGCATGAAGGAAGTAATGTCTCCCTTCCCAAAAATAGATAAACTGGAGCAAAACCGGTGGAAGAATGTACAGAGCTGTTGTATATTTGATTTAGTTCAGGCAGATATTCGGACCACTTCCTCTTTTTATCCTCAGGGAACATTCGCAAAATTTGATGCATTGTTCTATTAAATCGTTCGCACCTACCATTTCCTTGAGGATGGTATGGAGTAGTTCTGGATCTTGTTATGCCATACCAACTGCATAGTTCCTTTATGACTTCCGATTCAAATGCTCTCCCTTGGTCTGAATGTAAACGTTCAGGAATTCCATACACAGCTAGCCATCTATTAATAAGCATTCTTGCAGTAGTCTTTGCAGTTTGATTTCTAGTAGGTATTGCAATAGTAAATCTGGTGAACATGTCCGTTAAGATAAGAACAGATTCAAAACCCCTACGATCTCTTTCAAGTATAGTATAATCCATTGCCAAAACTTCTAAGGGTCTGTTTACATGGAAAGAACCCATTTTTTCTCTTTCTTGAGGACATGGTAACTTTGCAAAACAACACTGAGAACATTTGTTTATCCATTTTTCAATATCTTTCTTTAAATGCACCCAATAATGCTGCTTACGTATGTTTTTAAAGGTGGTTTCTACTCCAAAATGTCCTGCTCTATCATGGAAATTTCCCAATACTTTGTTTTTTAGTACTTCAGGTACCACCACATGCCACACCACATCTCCATGTCGGCAGTCTTCAAACTTTCTAAATAATACATTATCTCTGATTACTAATCTATCTCTTTGTTTCCAGAGAATTTTTATCTCTTCCGTTACTTGTTGCCAATTCACTTCTGTAGGGTTTTGTCTTAGCCACTCTAATATTACTTTTATTACCAGATCAGTTGTTTGAGCTTGATAAATTTCTTCCTTTAATTGCTCAGATAAAATCAACTTATTTGACACCGTCACCTGCTTCACCTGAATAACTTCATTTGTATTTGGTTTCTTAGCACACCCTAACAAATTCAGTTTCAAAAAATCCTTCCCATCCTTATCTTCTTCTTCTTCCTCTGATTCTAGATCTTTAAGTAATCTAGACAGAACATCAGCATTCTGATTCAATTTTCCCGGTTTATATTCCACACTGAAATCTAATTCAGCTAGTTGGGCAATCCATCTTTGTTCTATAGCTTGGATCTTAGCAGTTTCCAGGTATTTTAGAGGATTGTGGTCTGTCCTTACTATAAATTTTTTATAAATCAAATATTCTCTAAACTTATCAGTGGCCGCCCACTTCAGTGCCAGTAACTCCAATTTAAAGGCCGAATAATTATTTGCATTCTTTTCTGAATTCCTCAACCCTCTACTGGCATATGCGATTACCCTTTCTTTGCCATTTTGAATTGGGCTTAATATAGCTCCTAATCCTCTGTAGCTGGCGTCGGTTGTCAGAATAAAGGGTTCAGTAAATATTGGGAACGATAAAATAGGAGCTGACATTAATTTCTCTTTTAAAGCATCAAAAGCTAATTGACACTCTTCAGACCACACAAATTCCTTTTCCCGGTTGGTTTCTTTATTTTTTTCCCGTAAGACAATGTAAAGGTGCAGCGATTTGTGCAAAATTGGGCACAAACCGTCTATAAAAGCTTGTAAAGCCTAGGAAACTGCGTACTTCAATCTTTGTAGTAGGAACCTTCCACCGTTGTATCACTTGAATTTTGTCCGAGTCTGTCGTTACTCCTGTCTCAGAAACCACATATCCCAGAAATTTGGTTTCTTTACAGAATAATTTACATTTGCTAGGTTTTAGCTTAAGGCCGGTTTCCCCCAAGCGTTTGAATACTTGATTCAATCTCTCTAAATGAATTTCAAATGAAGGAGCATATATCAAGATATCATCCAGGTAAAGCAACAAAATTTCAAAGATGTACTCATCTAGCACTGTCTCCATCAGGCGCTGGAAACTAGCGGGCGCATTACACAAGCCAAAGGGCATTCTGGTCCATTCAAAAAGACCGAATGGAGTGGTAACTGCTGTCTTTTCAATGTCCTTTGGGCACATCCCTAGCTGAAAATATCCTGAAGTTAGGTCCAGAGATGAGAACCATCTAGAATTTCCTAAGACGTCCAGTGCCTCATCGATGCGAGGTAAAGGATATGCATCCTTAACAGTAACAGCATTTAATTTGCGGTAGTCACAACAGAATCTTATACTTCCATCTTTTTTTTTTGATAACTGCGGCAGGACTAGCCCAAGGACTATAGCTCTTTCATAGCATTCCTTGCTGCACCAGTTCAGTAATGTGACTTTTGAACTGTTCAAAAAGATGAGGTGACACCCTGTGATATGGCTGTTTAATAGGAGGTGTATCTCCTGTCTTTATTTCATGCTGAATAATCTCAGTGTACCCAATGTCATTATCATTATTAGAAAAGACATCACGATATGTCCACAGCAGTTCTTTTAGTAGTTCAGACTGTCGGTCATTTAATAAATTCCAGTGAATTTTCACCTTAGGTAAATTTTTTTCCCAGTCTATATTTATATTCCTTTCTGCAGTTTTTGAGTTTTCATTTTCAAAAATCTCCATGGGTTTACTAATCTCTGCCACTCTCATCCTAGGAGGAAGGTTGACATCTTTTTCTCCTATATTTATCACTCTTACTGGTACTCTACCTTCTTCTTGTTGTGCTAGTACTTTAGCTACCATGATGCTGTTTGACATACTTGCGGACTGGGTGGCGGTTACCAACAATGGTCCTACCCAGTTCCTAACACAGTTACATTTCCCTACAATTATCTTTTCAGACATTGCGGGAATCAATTGACCTACTCTTCCAAATACTTTAACAAAATGTACTCGGTGCTCTTTTAGACTTCGCTTTTGGAGACTTATTTCCGTAATTATAGTTGAAATTTTTGTTGGTTCCAACGTTACATCAATGTGTTGCTGAATCTGCCTTTGGACCACCTTCTCAATAAGTTTGGCTAGAAGGGGTATGCTCGAGATCGGGCGATATGAATCTGTCCTTGTCGGGTGAAGTCTGTTGTTTTTCAGGAGAGGGCGTATGGACATCTGTTTAAGAGCTGTTGGGAATGTTTCTGATGAGAAGGAGAGCTTCATGATGTAGGATAGAGTTGGACTGAGTTCTGCACGCATCGTTCTGATCCAGTAAGCTGGACATGGATTTGTATTGGAACATGTGTGATGTGGTCTGGCGTCGCGCGGGGATTGGTTGACCCTGAACACATCACCAGGAACCACTACCAGAACACCACGATGTGTACTCTACCTGTGTGGACACAACTAGGGCCTCCTGTGAATAGGGCATTTGTGGCCGACTGCAACAGGAGCATGCACCAACACACCTAACTGGGATATAGACCTCTGTAATTAGGTCCAGGGCCTCCTGGAGATAGGGCAGAGCTGTGAAACCCCAACTGATGCAGTTACTCTGACAACAGGATCTCTAATGGACCTCTGTAATCAGGTCCAGGGCCTCCTGGAGTTAGGGCAGAGCTGTGAAACCCCAACTAATGCAGTTACCCTGACACCAGGATCTCTAATAGACCTCTGTAATCAGGTCCAGGGACTCCTGGAGTTAGGGCAAAGCTGTGAGAATGAAACAGATGCAGGTACCCTGACACCAGGATCTCTAATGGACCAATGTAATGAGGACCAGGGACTCCTGGAGTTAGGGCAGAACTGTGAAACCCCAACTGATGCAGGTACCCTGACACCAGGATTTATAAAAGACCACTGTAATGAGGACCAGGGCCTCCTGGAGTTAGGGCAGAGCTGTGAAACCCCAACTGATGCAGTTACCCTGACAACAGGATCTCTAATAGACCTCTGTAATCAGGTCCAGGGCCTCCTGGAGTTAGGGCAGAGCTGTGAAACCCCAACTAATGCAGTTACCCTGACACCAGGATCTCTAATAGACCTCTGTAATCAGGTCCAGGGACTCCTGGAGTTAGGGCAAAGCTGTGAGAATGAAACAGATGCAGGTACCCTGACATCAGGATCTCTAATGGACCAATGTAATGAGGACCAGGGCCTCCTGGAGTTAGGGCAGACCTGTGAAACCCCAACTGATGCAGGTATCCTGACACCAGGATCTCTAATGGACCAATGTAATGAGGACCAGGGCCTCCTGGAGTTAGGGCAGAGCTGTGAAACCCCAACTGATGCAGGTACTCTGACACCAGGATCTCTAATGGACCACTGTAATGAGGACCAGGGACTCCTGGAGTTAGGGCAGAGCTGTGAGAATGAAACAGATGCAGGTACCCTGACACCAGGATTTATAAAAGACCTCTGTAATTAGGTCCAGGGCCTCCTGGAGTTAGGGCAGAGCTGTGAAACTCCAACTGATGCAGTTACCCTGAGACCAGGATCTCTAATGGACCTCTGTAATTAGGTCCAGGGCCTCCTGGAGTTAGGGCAGAGCTGTGAAACCCCAACTGATGCAGTTACCCTGACACCTGATCTCTAATGGACCTCTGTAATTAGGTCCAGGGCCTCCTGGAATTAGGGCAGAGTTGTGAGAATGAAACAGATGCAGTTACCCTGACACCTGGATCTCTAATAGACCTCTGTAATCAGGTCCAGGGCCTCCTGGAGTTAGGGCAGAGCTGTGAAACCCCAACTGATGCAGTTACCCTGACACCAGGATTTATAAAAGACCACTGTAATGAGGACCAGGGCCTCCTGGAGTTAGGGCAGAGCTGTGAGAATGAAACAGATGCAGGTACCCTGACCCCAGGATCTCTAATGGACCACTGTAATGAGGACCAGGGCCTCCAGGAGTTAGGGTAGAGCTGTGAAACCCCAACTGATGCAGGTACCCTGACAGCAGGATCTCTAATGGACCACTGTAATGAGGACCAGGGACTCCTGGGGTTAGGGCAGAGCTGTGAAACCCCAACTGATGCAGTTACCCTGACACCAGGATTTATATAAGACCTCTGTAATTAGGTCCAGGGCCTCCTCTATTTAGGGCAGAGCTCTGAAACCCCAACTGATGCAGTTACCCTGACACCAGGATTTATAAAAGACCTCTGTAATTAGGTCCAGGGCCTCCTGGAGTTAGGGCAGAGCTGTGAAACCCCAACTGATGCAGTTACCCTGACACCAGGATCTCTAATGGACCTCTGTAATTAGGTCCAGGACCTCCTGGAATTAGGGCAGAGCTGTGAGAATGAAACAGATGCAGTTACCCTGACACCAGGATCTCTAATAGACCTCTGTAATCAGGTCCAGGGCCTCCTGGAGTTAGGGCAGAGCTGTGAGAATGAAACAGATGCAGGTACCCTGACACCAGGATCTCTAATGGACCACTTTAATCAGGTCAAGGGCCACCTGGGGTTAGGGCAGAGCTCTGAGACTGACATAGATGCAGTTAACCTAACACCAGGATCTATGCTAGACCTCTGTAGCCATGTGTGACGCCTCCTGAGGATGGAGCATACAACCTGAACATTCAGGGAATGGTAGTGTTTGCGGTTGCGGAACACTACCTCCATATCTCTGGGCAGGACCAGGGCAACATGTGTGCAATCAATAGCTCCCATCACATGTAGTATCCCAGCAAACGCCTCAAAGGCCTGGTTCAGGGTCCCCCACTGTTGCCTAGTGTTGGGAATGGCAATGTAATTCCCCACCCGGCTGATCATGGCACGCAGTACTTGGTGGAGACAGCGTGAGAAGGTGGGGCGGCTCATGCCACCCGCTGCGGCCACAGATGACTGCAAACAGCCAGAGGCAAAGAAATGTAGGGCACCAAGGAGCTTGACCAAACCGGGTATGGCATGTGACCGACCAGTCTGGGGCTCGAGGTCAGGTCTTAGATCCTCATAGAGCTCCCTAATAGCCCCCATGCTCAGGCGATAGAGGGAGATGACCTGGTCCTCACGCATGCCCTGGAGCTGGGCCCTGGGCCTGTAGAGGTGAGGCTGGCGAGCCTGCAACTCCGCACGCCTCCTGCGCCGTGCTGGCACAGCCTCTGCCTGGCCTGCCCCCACAGCTGCAGGTCTGTGTTGCAGTGGGAATACACCCATGCCCTGTGCCTCAGCCCCATGGACACCATCTCCCCCATCAGGCAGCCGCAGCCCCTGATCACCTCCCACTGCACATGCAGCAACCACAAAGCCCACCATAAACTCCACCCCCCTCAACTCCTCCAACTCACTCAAACTCAGACACTCACCCCACCAACCTAGCCATACACCTCCCCCAACATACAGCAACCCAGCCACACAACCCCACCACCACTCACTAACCCAGCCTCTCCCCACGACACACCTGCCTCTGACACTTTACTTGCTTCACCAACAATCAACAGCACACACCTTCTCTCCCTCACCTACACAAACCCCTCAATGTGTACCAGGTGTGCATGTGTATATATAGTTTTTTTTACGTTGCGCATGCGCAGCAGTGCGAGCGTGGCAGCTGCGTGTGTTACGCATGCACCACAGAGATGTGGAAGGTGCGTGCGCGGGACACCATGTTACAGATGTGCTGTGCATGAGCGTGAGATGCGCTGAGCATGAGCATGAGATGCGCATGTGCTGCGTGAGGTTACACGCATGCGCCAAGCCTTACGCTCACGCACAGCGCATGCGTAACATGGTGTTCCACGCATGCACCTTACGCAGCACATGCACAATGCACGCAGCCGACATGCTTGTGCCACTGCGCATGCGCAACACGCGCAGCGTAAAAAAACCTATAAATACACATGCACACCTGGTACACATTGAGGGGTTTGTGTAGGAGAGGGAGAGAAGGCGTGCGGTGTTGGTGGTTGTCGGTGAAGAGTGTCAGAAGCAGGTGTGTCATGGAGAGTGGCTGGGTTGGTGAGTGGTGGTGGAGAGTGTCAGAGGCAGGTTTGTAGTGGAGAGGTGTGTCGCAAAGCAGGCGAGAGAGAGTAGTGGAGGCAAGAAGCAGGTGACAGAGACAGGAGCTGAGTTGAGGAGCAGGCAGCAGGGAGAGGAGGTGGGGCGAGGAGCAGGTGTGAGGTGTAGCAGAGGAGCCAAGGAGCAGGGATGTGTGACAGGGAGGGAGAGGGCACAGAGGGCAGGGAGATGGAGCGACAGGACATTGCAGGAGGGGAGGAGGGGGGCACCTGTTCAGCAGTACTCAGAGCCGGCAGGGAGTGTTGGGCCTGTGGTAGTGGCTGCAGGCCCATCGGGTGTGTCGCAGCCCACACAGGGGCCACCCAGTGCCAAACGAAGGCATATACTGGTCCCAGCTGAGGAACGGAGGAGGGCTGTGAGATTCAGCCAGCAAGAAAACCACATCCTGCTGGCCAGTGTGTTGGAGTGGTATGAGGTGCTCTATGGCCGGCTCAGCAACAGCACCACTGTGGCAAAACGTACACATGTGTGGGAGGAGGTACAGGAGGCCATAGCCCAGGTAGGGGGACCAACCAGGGACCTGGACAGCCTGAGAAAGAGATTTAACGACATTAAGCGTGGTGTCCGTGCACACATGGTGGCGGAGAGGCAACATTCCATGGGCACCAGTGGGGGTGCCCCCTTTTGCCCCAACTCTCACACCCCTGGAGCAGGAGCTCGCAGACCGTCTTGGGCCCATCTATTTTATTTATTTATTTTATTTATTTAACTGTATTTATATCCCGCTTTTCACCGGGTCAAAGCGTGGACTTCCAGAAGCGCTAGACACCGCCCATCCACAGGCAGGTGGGTATGCACCTTACACCTTGCTGCTCCTTAGGCTTGGAATAAACGTCGTTTGTCTATGCATCAGGCATCTTCAATGGCCCTCCTCCCACTTAGGTTCAAAGCTCATATGTTTGCCTCTGCCTTTGGCTCAAGAGTGTGCTGTTCTCCATTCCTCCCCTTTTTAATCTCACCTTTCTGTCTTCCTCTCACACTTGTTTCTACCTCCTTCCTTTGACCTGTCTCCCCTGCTCTTGTCTCTTTGCTCCTGTTCCAAACCTCCTTCCACACCTGTTCCAAACCTCCTTTTAGATTATAGGCTCCGTTGAGCAGGGATTGTCTTTTTGTGTTTTCACTTTTACAGTACTGTGTGCGCTTGGTAGCGCCCTATAAATGCTTAGGAGTAGGAGTAGTAGTAGTAGTAGATATGCAGCACATGTACAGGCCACGCCCAAGCACATGTGGCACATGGAGGAGATTGGTGGGGGACCATGTCCAGAGAGCATGCGTGCCTTAACACAGGCAACTATGGGGTGATGACACAGCAACACATGGCAGGGTAGGTACAGGGTGTGTGTGACAGGTACCTGGGCCTGTGTGCATGATAGACACAGTCCTGAACGTAGTTGAGGACCACAAAGCAGTGGAGAGGCAGGGGGCGTGGTGAACAAGGCCCATATCTGATTGAACACTGCATGCATCAATGGTCCAGAAAACATACATAGCAACAATTCACAGCACTACAGATCAGCAATGTAACAGATATGTAAAGGACATATCTGAGGAGTGGCTAATGATATCCCACTGTAATCAAAGAGCATCATAGCATACCTGAGCAGCAATGTAACAGTAAAGAGCCGCATTGGGATATCATTTGACAGTATTCAGATAACCTCCTTGTATCATTTCTACATTGTTGCTCTCTAGTGCTGTGAAGTTTGGCTGTTCTGCTAGACCCTCTGGGCTGTACATATAGGTGAGTTTGGCCACTGATGTATGCAGAGTTCATGCGAGTACAGGGCCTGTCTGTCCTTCAAAGTACTCCTCCTCCTAAGGATATGTGGTTGGGGGGACTAACTGAGATCAGAATCCTCTACTACTACTGGAGATGTCATACCCAGATTGGTCTTGCATTCCTTCATCACATATGGCTTATGAGGGCTTACATTGAGTTATTGTTTTGTGCCTACACCTTTTGGGGTGTGTTCAGCAGTACCAGTCTGCATTCTCTGTCACCCTGAGGTTTACTTGTTAAAATAGTATCTGGCATATAGGTCACAGCCAGTCATCATACCTCTGCAGCCAGTCACCGAGCACATTGTGACATGGGGAGACATACAAGAGGGACATACAATTAGCCCATAAAACATTGGCCTGGGGGTACACACACACACCAACAAAACACATTTATCGTCAGTATGCACCTACCTATCCAGGGACATATCACAGACCTCTGACAGGGAAAGGACTAACACACGGGGATGATGACGTAGACGCAAACAAACACCATCAAAAAAAATCACACACTTAACACTCTGTCGGGGCCCACATACAGTGGCGATACCGCACCCACCCTCACCAGACATTGGAAGGCACATTGCCACACCCATACCAAATGCACATAGAACAACCCCCACAACACCTGGGATCAGCCCTTATACACGTCCCACAGTGCCACACACACATTCCTATACCCCCACACACAGTGCAACCCCATACACAGCAGTGCTCCACCCATCCCCCCATACACCCCACCACACCCATGGAGTATGGGATAGCTGTCCAGCCGCACCGCACAGTGTTTTGCAAAAAGGAGGGCCCACAGACATGTCTGGCTGACACGGACACATTCTGCAACACCTAACGTGCATACCACTCAGAGCAATGCAAGCACATCACTCACACACACAATGACGGCACACAATCCCACTCAGGGCTCCCACATGTGCCATGGCCACATGTGTTGCTGAGGCCACATCCAAGGTCAGGCGGCCAGTCCATACCTGATACTGCAGATAGAGGGCGCGGCACACAAAACACCATCCCCCACACACTGCATCCCATGTGGTACAGCTACACCAGGGAATGAGGCTGCTACCCCCACCCCCTGCCAGGCACAGCACACTGTAGGCACCTGTGCTGTCCCTATTGTAGGTGTACCAACAGCAGGCACAGGCGCACAACACATTGATTATGGCGGGGATGTACTACACAGGTGTACATAGGTGCACTGCGCAAACTCATCTGTGCTGTGTACCCTTTTCCAACCCCCAGGTGACTACAGGACCATGGAGGCACATGAGGAGGAAGATGTGGCAGGGCCTCAGGATGGTGAGGGGCAAGAGCCCGCAATGTACGGGGACACTGCCAGCAATGACGAAGGCACAACAGGAAACAATGTGCTGGCTGAGACAGAGGACACGCCACCGGATGTCAACGCTCCAGTGGGGGCCACTAGCAGCAGCTCACAGGCTCTAGAGGGTACGGAGATGGAGGGGAGTCACCACACTGTGCAGGCGCCAGAGACATCAGCCACCCCTCCCACAAGCATGGCTACGATCTTGGCAGAGCTGCGGGCCCACAGTGCCTCAACAAGGCACGATGCCGAAGGTGGGTAACTAACCAAACAGTGTGGTAACAGCATACACAACAATCCCCATGGGGGTGGACGTAACATCCACAAGGAGATTGCATGTGCACCACAATATGTTGGCAATATAGCAGATTGTTTCTTATGTGCGGGGGGGGGGGGGGATCTGTGCCATGTGTGTTCCCCCCCTCTTGTAGCATGGCTTGTCAGGTGTCAGCATGTGTGAGGAGCTCAGACACACACACACTGTTCACGGCCATATACCTGAAGGAAGCGCACAGTGGAAAACACCTATCCCAGGTCACCTAGACAGCTTACATGACTGACCACTCCCCATGGGTATTGTTACCTAGCATAGGTTTGTCAGCGTAATCTGTACTGTGGGCCAGTGTTAGAGAAAATAGGGCCCCCCAGATATATGGTGCATATCCTATCTAACGAACCGTTGGCAACAAGTACGAATTGGAGAAACAACATCAGAACCATTTCTTCAAGATCAAGGGGTACCACAAGGATCCTCCCTGTCAGCATTATTATTTAATATATACATGCAACCTATCTGTGACCTCATCCGTTCATTTAACGTTACCTGTTTAGCATATGCAGATGACATTCTCCTATACATGCCGTTCTCCATCAACCACCCTGATTTTACACCATTGACGAACTGCTTCGAATCAGTTGAAGACTGGCTCCTCTCCCAGAACCTGAGAATTAACCACAGCAAGACCGATGTGATGTTTATCACAAAGAACCGAGACTTCACACCTCCTACCACCTTAAAGATAAAAGACAAGGAATTAACAGTAAAACCTACAATACGATACCTAGGTATCACTCTTGACCAGCGCCTCAATATGAAAACCCATATAAAGAATATAACGAAACTAATATACCATAAGATACGCACACTACGTCACTTACGACCCTTACTGGAACCCACAGACTTCAGAACCGTCTACCAAGCCTTGGTAATGCCTCACCTCGACTTCACAAATGCAATTCTATATGGTCTCCCTCAGTCAACATTGAACCCCCTCCAACTGGCGATGAACACCGCTGCCAGAGTACTTGAAGGAATATCAAAGTCTGATCACATAACTCCTATCCTAAAAAGGCTCCACTGGTTACCAAGCAACGCGAGAATCCACTACAAGATCCTGATCACCACATTCAAGGCACTAAACAACCAAGCACCAACAACTGTCACCAACCTTATACACTTGCAGACTCTCAATAGATCCAGAAGATCAGCAGCTATAAATACACTAACTATCCCGAAGCAAGCTATCAGATACACTAAGGAAACAAATAAGAGAGCCTTCAGTATCCACGCCCCTTCAGCCTGGAATGCCCTACCACCAGAATTGAGAGCTGTAACCGACTTAACACAATTCAGAAAAAGTCTAAAGCATCATCTCTTCTTAAGCTATTTTCCAATCTAATCATTCACAAGAAAATACTAATGCCACACTCCCTGACCATGTCTACCTCAAATGATAACCAAATGTAACCAATGCATTTAGATTACTGTAGATAGTTTTCCTAGTTGATATAGCTTACCTTCTTTATTCCAAGTTCTATAACCCCTGTTATTTGTAAAATGCATATCAGATATCTGTATGCATATGTTTGTTTCATGTAAACCGCGCTGATGACAATAGTGCGGTATATAAGAGAAGTTAATAAATAATAATAAATAATAAATAAATAAATAAATATATGTATGTGTGTGCCATGACTCCTCACGTAATCTGGCTTATCTCATATGACCAGTGTACAGATCAAGCACTGACACATTGAACTGCAACACTGTACCATGTGTGAGATCTATGATTCACACGAGCCCTCATCAGGACCCTTTCCTGGCATGAGAATGGCTCATGGGATGCACAGATGTAAATATGGTCATGTGATGCTAGTTGTTGCATGCATGATTCTTCTGCAGACTGATCTGGTGGGATATGCCTGACATGTGCATGTGTCACAGTGGGGGTTGTAACAGGTATCTCAAACATCACCTTGTGTCCCACCCACAGGCACTCGTCAGGCTCTGTTGGCCATTCTCCAGGAGATCGACCAGCTGCGTGCCACAGCAGATACAATGGCAGGGGCACTCCTCCGTATTGCGGATGCCCATGAGGCCATAGCTGCCCATACCCAGTAGCCAGCACCGGCACCAGAGGCGGCACCAGCAGTCCCGGGACAGAGGGGTGGGTTGGGCCGTGGTCGCCGTGGCCGGCCATGGAGGATGTGAACATTAAAAATAAAGATATCACAACCTATTACAACCTATGTGCTCGTTTCCAATGTGTGGCACAGTGATCCCCTACGTACCCTGCAACCCATGTTGTCACCCTGTCCACATGTGCCTACCCATATCCTTTAGGGGTGGGGTGTCTGTACTGCCACCAATCATCGCACATAGGTTATACCATGCCCTGTGTGCCATGGACTGTGGCAGGTGGTCACCCTCCTACCTATGCGTGGGGGTTAATGTGGACAAGTGCAAAGTTATGCACCTAGGGAAGAACAACCCAAACTATGTTTACACAATGCAAGGTTCCACATTAGGAACCACCACCCAGGAAAAAGATTTAGGCGTCATTGTGGATAACATGTTAAAACCCTCGGCCCAGTGTGCAGCGGCGGCCAAGAGAGCAAATAGAATGCTAGGTATCATAAGGAAAGGAATGGAAAATAAAACAAAAGATATTATAATGCCTCTATACTGTTCCATGGTGAGACCGCACCTTGAATATTGTGTGCAATTCTGGTCGCCGTATCTTAAAAAGCATATAGCGTTATTAGAAAAGGTTCAGAGAAGAGCCACCAAAATGGTAAAGGGGATGGAAGCATACTCCTATGAAGAAAGGCTAAAAACGTTAGGGCTCTTTAACCTGGAAAAGAGACGGCTGAGGGGAGATATGATAGAAGTCTATAAATTAGTGAATGGAGTGGAACGGGTAAACGTAGATCGATTGTTTACGTTATCAGAATATAGAAAGACTAGGGGACATACAATGAAGCTACAGGGTAAACTATTTAAGACTAATAAAAGAAAATATTTTTTCACTCAACGTGTAATCAAACTCTGGAATTTGTTACCGGAGGATGTAGTAAAGGCTGTTAGTGTAGCTGGGTTTAAAAAAGGTTTGGACAAGTTCCTGGAGGAAAGGTCCATAAACCATTATTAAGAAGGGACCCAGGATATCAATGCTTGACCCAGTGCAAGCATTGCGGAACCTGTGTCTTTTGGGGAAACTGCTAGGTACGTATGACCTAGATTGGCCACTGTTGGAAACAGGATACTGGGCTTGATGGACCTTGGTCTGACCCAGTATGGCATATCTTATGTTCTTATGTCTGTGTGGTGGTATATGTGTGGGCCCTGTCTGTGGCAATGGGTGGTGTAGCTACACCCAGACGGGCACCATCGCCACACACATTTTATTTATTTCTTCTCTTATATACCGCGCTATTCTGCATCAGTGCGGTTTGCATTGAACAAACTGAAATTACAATGAACAGGGCATTATAACTTGGAGATAACTATTTTACAGGGAACATGGGCTATGGAAGGTTAAGTGGCATGCGGCAGCTGGCAGGGACCCACAGTGCCCTGTGCTGTCCTGTGTCCCCTCCCCCCCTCCACACCTCCCTCCTCCCCCCCCCGGCACCTCCCACCCACCCTCCACGCTCTCCTTCTCCTCCAAACCTTCCAAAACATCACACACACTCTCACCCTCCCTTCCCTCCCGCTCCACCCCACCTTCCTCCCGCTCCATGTCCCCATCATCCTCTTCCGCCTCTGCCGCCTCTGCCACCTCCTCCTCCTCTGCCGCCTCCTCCTCCTCTTCTGCCACCTCCTCCTTCTCTGCCTCCTCCTCCTGCTCCTCCTCCAACACCGGCTGGACTGCAGCTGTGAGGCATGCTGTGGGTGGTCCTGAGGCTGATGTCCCCTCACCAGCAGCAGCAGCTTCTGTGGGGGAAGACAGTCATTAGCACACCATCATGCAATTACAACACCATATAAACATAGTGTGGCCTCCCATAGGCCATTGGCCCACTGTGACATGCTGTACTGTGCTGCAGGGGCTGCAACACTCACCGCCACGTTCCTGCAGTGCCCTCCTTTGTAGCCGCTCAAGGACATCCAGCCAGTGCAGCCGCAACTCCCATCCCTTTTTCCGTAGGTCCTCCACCTGGGTTGGAAATGCAATGGGTGGGAACATTAAGGGCCAGATATCTCTGGTGGGTGCCCAACGCATATCACACATCACTGCGTACAGCAGGGTGCTGCTGCTGCTCATGCCAGTGGGTCCTATGCTGCCTGCATGTGTGGCAGTGGTTCCGGGCAATGGTGGGGTGCCACCTACGTGTCGTTTGGCCAACTCCACAGGCCAGCCTTACCCAGATCCTACGCTCTCCTTGCATTACATGGCAGCACCATGCCATGCGTGGGGTACGTATGCTGGTCTACAGGGGAGGTGTTTCTTGGCCCCTGTGGGGTTCGGCACACACCTGTGTGTTTGCATCACCTACACACATCCGAAAAACACACACGCCATGCCACCATGATATCTGTATTTATTTATTTATTTACAAGCTCTTCTATACCGTGCTTTTCAGTATCAGTGCAGTTTACAAATAACAAAAAACATTTGGCATCAGACCAACGGCCTTATGCTTACATTGTAACAGGATAGGTAACTTGGGACTGAAACTGGGATAACTAAATACTGGGATAACTATAAACATGTACAACAACAGTAGTGGGTGTGAAACTATTTACAATTTATAATAAAATTTAAATACAAGCTGTTATTCTTGATGCATTAGTCCTTATAGTCTAAGAGCATCGTAAATGTACCTGATGAAGGATCTGTTGTATGCCTTGTCATAAGTCAGGTTATGAGTGTGTTAGGGGCTGCATGAGTGAGTTGAGGTGTGGGGAGTGGTTGTGTTGGGTTAGGGTGGGCAAAGTGTAGGAGGAACAGATGATGCTTAAGGGCTTTCCTGAACTGCGAAAGGTCCCTGATTGATCTGATAGGGAGCTCTTCTACTAGCATCACCTTAAAAAAAAAAGTAAAGTTCTCAGCCGAGTCAAGTATACAGTAAATAAATATATACACAGCTCTTTGTAATTAAATGTGCAATTCCTAAGCACATTCAAACCGGTCACTCTGTCACAAAACTCAGTCAGGAGCTCTGTTTAACACATCTCTGCTCTCACTTCCACAAGCAGCTTTCCTTCTTTTTAAAATACCTGACCAATTTCAGTAGTACTCAACCATATTTTCCTACTTTGAAAGCAAATCTTCAACCTTTATAAGAAATCCTATAATAACCAACTGCTCACTCTCACAAACAGTTCTTCACTTCTCCATCTTCTCAGCCGTAACCCCAGGCAACACTAACTCAAAAAATGACATCATCAGAAAACCTACAGCCAATAAAAAGCATGCCTGCACCAGTATTCTAATAACAACAGTTGCCACGAATTCTATTTTGCAGCTACAATCTCCATTTTTATCTTTTAAAACTCCCATAAGAAATAATGGTAACCAAATTCTATGTTGAATTTAAACAGGAAAAATAACATAAATTCCAAAATAAATTATCCCTTTCCCAACAATCACCGACTGACTATTAAACCCTGTTTTCTCAGGTTTCTAACTCAAAACAACACTCCGCTATGACATTTCACCAGTTTAACCTTACCCCAAAAAAACTCTGAAATCCAACCTCCCTTTCAAAAATCAAATTGGAGTCTCAGCTTACACCTCGACCTGCAATAACTCTCAAGCGCTACTTCACAGCGTGGGATACCAGTCTCTTGATCCGAGAGACACGGATCCGCCTGATCCGCTCCGGATCTTTTCTCATGCATTTACTTTTCGTCCCGGACCAACTCCTCTCCCACCACAGATCCAATCCGGATCAAAACATACTCCAGCTCCCCTCAAATGAGACACTCAACAACTGCCAATGCTGCAAAAACACCCTCTCAGGTAAAAAAAAACTTAACCCCTTGTGGGGGTTACAATCGCCTATGTTAAAACTAAGGGGTATGTTTACTAAACTGCGCTAGTGCAATTCGCGTTAGGAGCCGCGGTAGTGAAAGAAACCCCAAATAAGGACATGGGCGGTACATCGTCACCACTACCGCGCGTTAGAAAAATTAACGAGCGTTACCGGGCGCCGTGCTGCGTTACTGCGCGTTAATCGTAAGAAGACGTACAGACACAAAGCACTGAAACAGAGCTGTAGCACAATGGTTACGGTACTGACTGCTGTTACAGGCAGCATGGGTTCGAGTCCCCAGTGTGCCTAACGCAGAAGGCTGTCCCAGGCATCACCCTGTACATTACAGGGGAAAGAGGAGGCATGTTTTTCGTTACGCTGAGTATTGGTGTCAGGAAAACACCCTCGAAGTGTGCCTAGCCACGTACATTGGTGCGTGCGAGGTTGCGTGCATTGGTACGTGCGTAGCTGCGCGCGTACAATCGTGCGTGGGTACGTGTGATTTTACGTGCGTTGGTACGTGTGTTTTTACCAGTGTGGGCATCTTATTTTACAGACTCTGTAGGGTGTCTTGCACCTATGCATTATGCTAGCAGATGTACGTGTGATGGCCTATGGTTTATCAGAGCCTGTGAGCAGCTGCTGGGGTTTCACAGGGTTGGATTGTGCCAGTCACACCCATGATGCACTGCACATGCAAATCAGCTGTCCACAGATACACACCATGGGGAATGCACCCCCACAGCACCTCGGCCTGGTAGGGGGGACTGACTATGTGCACCCCCACAGCACCTCGGCCTGGTAGGGGGTACTGACCATGTGTTGTACTGGCACAGAGTAGCTACACACCGTCACATTGTGCGGGTACTGTGCTCACCCTGAGGGTGCAGTGAGGCACCCAGCACCAGGTCCAAAGCAGTGTTAATATGTGAGATAAATAGGTTCTGCAGGACCACCTTGGACATCTCTGTCTGTTTCAGTCAGGTGTAGTCTCCAGGGCTGAGGGTGGCAAGCAGGGTCTCCCATCAAAAGATCCACAGTCTACCTCACTGCAAAGGTGGCAGTAGAGGGGAACATTAACCCTAGTCCTGCTGAGGAACAGACACCCCACAGGGCAGTCAATGCAGCTCTGTACACAGCCATAACACAATAGAAGACAGACATTAGGCTGCACCCCACCACTATCTGATATTCCCCTGGTGCAAGCCATCAGCCACTCCATCACAACACCTACCAGCTACAAACAATCTGCTAGTGCCCAGTGGAGATGCCTGCACCCTGAACTGGGATGTCAGCATACACAGCAAGCAGATACATCAGTGACTGGGCCCCAAAAGGAAACCCATATTTATCACATGAGAGAAATACTAGATAGCACTATGGGAGTGCCTAGCCATGCTGTGGTCACTGCACAGTCAGGGTGAGAGTGATCTCTCAGCAGGATATACTGAGGTCACCTTGTCTGTGTAGGTGGTGGCCGGGCACTGCCCTATGCCCTGTGCAGATGCACCCTGGCCAGGCCACCCTGTCCGGCCTATACCCATGGTACCTTGCTCCTCATTATGCACATTGGCAGCCCAATACTGGCAACATTGCTGGCAGTGTGGGCTGTGGAAGGTGTTTGCAGCCACCACACACTGGATAGACAGACAGCCACCCCCACACCTATGCCAGCATTGTGCTACTATAGAGGTGGTCAGCAGCCATACCCACCACACCAGTCCGGGGCATAGTACAGGCATGGATATGGTACACAAGACTGTTGGGGGGTCACTCCCCAGGGTGGTGAACACTGTCAGAGACCAGACCTGCAGCACACACCGCAGACATCAGAATGATTGTTATGGTGGAGCTCAATGAGCAAAATGTGCTTAACATAGGAATTGATATCTGACAGTTATCATAGGAAACGTTTGATAGCTGTGTACCATATACCCGGGTGTAGGGTGGCATTGCTAAGGTATGCAACTGCTAGTGTTGGGAGATACAGGCAGGGCCCAATGTCTTGCCTCTCCAGGTGGCATTGGCCAATGGGGCCTGTGGGTGGGTGTGTGTCCCTGTTGGCTGCTGCTTTATGGCAGAGTTCCCCAACTCCAGTCCTGGTGTTCCAAACACTGTTCGGGTTTTCATGCTGTCCCTCATAAATATGCATGAGCTACATCTGCATATCATGGGGGTGGTGCATAGCTATGCAGCACAGGCATCTTTATTAGAGGCAGCATGAAACCGGAATGGTGTGGGGCCCTCCAGGACTGCATTTGCGGGACTCTGCTTTAGGTAATGTGCCTGTTTCTGGTGTCTGTGTTTGGTGTGGTAAAATATAGGCCATGCGTATGTTCTCAGCAATAAAGGAGTGTCTTTACTATCACTGTTTAGTGGTGGGTAAAACTATGGGGACTGGGATGGCAGGAGCCCCAGCTGGGATTTGAACCTGTGACACTCTGGTCTTACAGGCACTGGCTGTGTCTGTTGCACCACATTGTGGCCACAGAGACAGTGCAGTCCCTGGAGTTAGTTAAACCGGCCTGACGCGTCAGAAACCCTGCTCTGCAACAGGTTTACTGTGGCCTCATTTACCTTGTATGCAGACAAAGGTGCACATAAACCTCAGAAAGGACCTCAGAATAGGGGCACACACCCATAACCAAGCTGGGCAACAATGATATCATTGGGAAACATTACACCACACGCCCAGGACAGCTCCATTACAATGTAATGCTCTTTGAAAGGGTCTGCGGAGCGTAGACCCTTCCACACATCATTTCTTTTTATTTTGGTGCTTTACAGGGAGTGTTGTTCCTTGTTGCCCATTGCTATCACTGTTGCCCAGCTGAATTATGCTTTTTAAAATGTTTCTTGTGGTCATTTTTAACGTTTTATGTGAAATTTTGTTCTGTGCACATGTATCACACTGCCCACGTTTTGTGGGTTTCCCCGGTTTTTCTGTACATTGCTGACGGAAATGGTTTCTCTTCCCTTTAAATGCCTTTAACGACAGGTTTTCATTCGCGTTGGAATTGAGCTCTGAAAATCAGCGCGTTAGTATGAGGGGAGCCTCTCCCCGCCCACTCTCCGCCCATTGACCCCTTCTCTCCGCCCACTCTCCACCTTCTGCGCTGTTTTAACGCGCCGCGGAGCTTTACGATCGTTAACTACGGTTAACGCGCATAGTATGACGTTAACGGTCGTTAGCGCATCGGTACGCGCGTTATACGGCACTTACGATCGTTAACGTCGTATAACGCGCGTTAGTCACGTTTACCGCACTTTAGTAAACATCCCCCTAAATGTTGTCCCCAACATTTTCATACACTATTTATCTTCACACCAACCACACTTCCACTTTACTAAACAAAACACCCATTCTTTTTCTTTTCTTTTTTTAACAGTTAAAGCAACTCATTATTAACAGTACAGCAATTAAATTTTCACAGGTAACAGCATTCTCCTCAATTTGGAATGCGTACAATTCCGGGCCACAATTATGTCTAACATCTGACACAATTGTTTACAATCTACTACCGGTATTGTCAGCTTAGCTCCCTTAACTTGGTTAAGGGATGAAGTACCCAACTTCAAAAATTTATCATCCCAAAATATAATTTTCTCTTAAATAAGCTGAACACAAACCTTTAGTATCTCGAGTGGAACTTCGTATTACATTTTTCCCTCTTCTAGATATTGATGCATCCTGTTGTACAGGTAGAAATTCTCGTACCTGTACAAACGTCCGTATCCAAAAACACTCCTTCCTTGTTCCCTCCCTTTTTGAATTATCCTTTTCAGAATCAAAATTTATAGATTTTATTTGGGATGGCACTCCCACACTTGGTGACTCTGAATTTTCTATATTCAAATGAAACAACTTAAGCATATTTCTATGTAGAACTCTTATTTTTCCCGATTCACTTTGAATTTTAAACACAATTTGATTAGTTCCCAATATCTCTAAAATTACATAAATTTCACTTTCCCACGGACTTTGTAATTTATGTCGGCCAGGATAATTCTGTTTTCGCACTAACACTCTATCCCCAATGCATAATTCAGACGTTCTGCTCTTTTGATCATAACTTTTCTTCATTTTCAAGAAATTTCGATGGACTTCTTCTGGGCTACACCACGAGCAACCTCCAATTTCTCCTGTAGAAGTCGAATCCAATTTTCAGCAATTTCAGTGTCACAATCAGAAGACATTCCTTCAGTTACCAAGGGGCATGAAGGAAGTAATGTCTCCCTTCCCAAAAATAGATAAACTGGAGCAAAACCGGTGGAAGAATGTACAGAGCTGTTGTATATTTGATTTAGTTCAGGCAGATATTCGGACCACTTCCTCTTTTTATCCTCAGGGAACATTCGCAAAATTTGATGCATTGTTCTATTAAATCGTTCGCACCTACCATTTCCTTGAGGATGGTATGGAGTAGTTCTGGATCTTGTTATGCCATACCAACTGCATAGTTCCTTTATGACTTCCGATTCAAATGCTCTCCCTTGGTCTGAATGTAAACGTTCAGGAATTCCATACACAGCTAGCCATCTATTAATAAGCATTCTTGCAGTAGTCTTTGCAGTTTGATTTCTAGTAGGTATTGCAATAGTAAATCTGGTGAACATGTCCGTTAAGATAAGAACAGATTCAAAACCCCTACGATCTCTTTCAAGTATAGTATAATCCATTGCCAAAACTTCTAAGGGTCTGTTTACATGGAAAGAACCCATTTTTTCTCTTTCTTGAGGACATGGTAACTTTGCAAAACAACACTGAGAACATTTGTTTATCCATTTTTCAATATCTTTCTTTAAATGCACCCAATAATGCTGCTTACGTATGTTTTTAAAGGTGGTTTCTACTCCAAAATGTCCTGCTCTATCATGGAAATTTCCCAATACTTTGTTTTTTAGTACTTCAGGTACCACCACATGCCACACCACATCTCCATGTCGGCAGTCTTCAAACTTTCTAAATAATACATTATCTCTGATTACTAATCTATCTCTTTGTTTCCAGAGAATTTTTATCTCTTCCGTTACTTGTTGCCAATTCACTTCTGTAGGGTTTTGTCTTAGCCACTCTAATATTACTTTTATTACCAGATCAGTTGTTTGAGCTTGATAAATTTCTTCCTTTAATTGCTCAGATAAAATCAACTTATTTGACACCGTCACCTGCTTCACCTGAATAACTTCATTTGTATTTGGTTTCTTAGCACACCCTAACAAATTCAGTTTCAAAAAATCCTTCCCATCCTTATCTTCTTCTTCTTCCTCTGATTCTAGATCTTTAAGTAATCTAGACAGAACATCAGCATTCTGATTCAATTTTCCCGGTTTATATTCCACACTGAAATCTAATTCAGCTAGTTGGGCAATCCATCTTTGTTCTATAGCTTGGATCTTAGCAGTTTCCAGGTATTTTAGAGGATTGTGGTCTGTCCTTACTATAAATTTTTTATAAATCAAATATTCTCTAAACTTATCAGTGGCCGCCCACTTCAGTGCCAGTAACTCCAATTTAAAGGCCGAATAATTATTTGCATTCTTTTCTGAATTCCTCAACCCTCTACTGGCATATGCGATTACCCTTTCTTTGCCATTTTGAATTGGGCTTAATATAGCTCCTAATCCTCTGTAGCTGGCGTCGGTTGTCAGAATAAAGGGTTCAGTAAATATTGGGAACGATAAAATAGGAGCTGACATTAATTTCTCTTTTAAAGCATCAAAAGCTAATTGACACTCTTCAGACCACACAAATTCCTTTTCCCGGTTGGTTTCTTTATTTTTTCCCGTAAGACAATGTAAAGGTGCAGCGATTTGTGCAAAATTGGGCACAAACCGTCTATAAAAGCTTGTAAAGCCTAGGAAACTGCGTACTTCAATCTTTGTAGTAGGAACCTTCCACCGTTGTATCACTTGAATTTTGTCCGAGTCTGTCGTTACTCCTGTCTCAGAAACCACATATCCCAGAAATTTGGTTTCTTTACAGAATAATTTACATTTGCTAGGTTTTAGCTTAAGGCCGGTTTCCCCCAAGCGTTTGAATACTTGATTCAATCTCTCTAAATGAATTTCAAATGAAGGAGCATATATCAAGATATCATCCAGGTAAAGCAACAAAATTTCAAAGATGTACTCATCTAGCACTGTCTCCATCAGGCGCTGGAAACTAGCGGGCGCATTACACAAGCCAAAGGGCATTCTGGTCCATTCAAAAAGACCGAATGGAGTGGTAACTGCTGTCTTTTCAATGTCCTTTGGGCACATCCCTAGCTGAAAATATCCTGAAGTTAGGTCCAGAGATGAGAACCATCTAGAATTTCCTAAGACGTCCAGTGCCTCATCGATGCGAGGTAAAGGATATGCATCCTTAACAGTAACAGCATTTAATTTGCGGTAGTCACAACAGAATCTTATACTTCCATCTTTTTTTTTGATAACTGCGGCAGGACTAGCCCAAGGACTATAGCTCTTTCATAGCATTCCTTGCTGCACCAGTTCAGTAATGTGACTTTTGAACTGTTCAAAAAGATGAGGTGACACCCTGTGATATGGCTGTTTAATAGGAGGTGTATCTCCTGTCTTTATTTCATGCTGAATAATCTCAGTGTACCCAATGTCATTATCATTATTAGAAAAGACATCACGATATGTCCACAGCAGTTCTTTTAGTAGTTCAGACTGTCGGTCATTTAATAAATTCCAGTGAATTTTCACCTTAGGTAAATTTTTTTCCCAGTCTATATTTATATTCCTTTCTGCAGTTTTTGAGTTTTCATTTTCAAAAATCTCCATGGGTTTACTAATCTCTGCCACTCTCATCCTAGGAGGAAGGTTGACATCTTTTTCTCCTATATTTATCACTCTTACTGGTACTCTACCTTCTTCTTGTTGTGCTAGTACTTTAGCTACCATGATGCTGTTTGACATACTTGCGGACTGGGTGGCGGTTACCAACAATGGTCCTACCCAGTTCCTAACACAGTTACATTTCCCTACAATTATCTTTTCAGACATTGCGGGAATCAATTGACCTACTCTTCCAAATACTTTAACAAAATGTACTCGGTGCTCTTTTAGACTTCGCTTTTGGAGACTTATTTCCGTAATTATAGTTGAAATTTTTGTTGGTTCCAACGTTACATCAATGTGTTGCTGAATCTGCCTTTGGACCACCTTCTCAATAAGTTTGGCTAGAAGGGGTATGCTCGAGATCGGGCGATATGAATCTGTCCTTGTCGGGTGAAGTCTGTTGTTTTTCAGGAGAGGGCGTATGGACATCTGTTTAAGAGCTGTTGGGAATGTTTCTGATGAGAAGGAGAGCTTCATGATGTAGGATAGAGTTGGACTGAGTTCTGCACGCATCGTTCTGATCCAGTAAGCTGGACATGGATTTGTATTGGAACATGTGTGATGTGGTCTGGCGTCGCGCGGGGATTGGTTGACCCTGAACACATCACCAGGAACCACTACCAGAACACCACGATGTGTACTCTACCTGTGTGGACACAACTAGGGCCTCCTGTGAATAGGGCATTTGTGGCCGACTGCAACAGGAGCATGCACCAACACACCTAACTGGGATATAGACCTCTGTAATTAGGTCCAGGGCCTCCTGGAGATAGGGCAGAGCTGTGAAACCCCAACTGATGCAGTTACTCTGACAACAGGATCTCTAATGGACCTCTGTAATCAGGTCCAGGGCCTCCTGGAGTTAGGGCAGAGCTGTGAAACCCCAACTAATGCAGTTACCCTGACACCAGGATCTCTAATAGACCTCTGTAATCAGGTCCAGGGACTCCTGGAGTTAGGGCAAAGCTGTGAGAATGAAACAGATGCAGGTACCCTGACACCAGGATCTCTAATGGACCAATGTAATGAGGACCAGGGACTCCTGGAGTTAGGGCAGAACTGTGAAACCCCAACTGATGCAGGTACCCTGACACCAGGATTTATAAAAGACCACTGTAATGAGGACCAGGGCCTCCTGGAGTTAGGGCAGAGCTGTGAAACCCCAACTGATGCAGTTACCCTGACAACAGGATCTCTAATAGACCTCTGTAATCAGGTCCAGGGCCTCCTGGAGTTAGGGCAGAGCTGTGAAACCCCAACTAATGCAGTTACCCTGACACCAGGATCTCTAATAGACCTCTGTAATCAGGTCCAGGGACTCCTGGAGTTAGGGCAAAGCTGTGAGAATGAAACAGATGCAGGTACCCTGACATCAGGATCTCTAATGGACCAATGTAATGAGGACCAGGGCCTCCTGGAGTTAGGGCAGACCTGTGAAACCCCAACTGATGCAGGTATCCTGACACCAGGATCTCTAATGGACCAATGTAATGAGGACCAGGGCCTCCTGGAGTTAGGGCAGAGCTGTGAAACCCCAACTGATGCAGGTACTCTGACACCAGGATCTCTAATGGACCACTGTAATGAGGACCAGGGACTCCTGGAGTTAGGGCAGAGCTGTGAGAATGAAACAGATGCAGGTACCCTGACACCAGGATTTATAAAAGACCTCTGTAATTAGGTCCAGGGCCTCCTGGAGTTAGGGCAGAGCTGTGAAACTCCAACTGATGCAGTTACCCTGAGACCAGGATCTCTAATGGACCTCTGTAATTAGGTCCAGGGCCTCCTGGAGTTAGGGCAGAGCTGTGAAACCCCAACTGATGCAGTTACCCTGACACCTGATCTCTAATGGACCTCTGTAATTAGGTCCAGGGCCTCCTGGAATTAGGGCAGAGTTGTGAGAATGAAACAGATGCAGTTACCCTGACACCTGGATCTCTAATAGACCTCTGTAATCAGGTCCAGGGCCTCCTGGAGTTAGGGCAGAGCTGTGAAACCCCAACTGATGCAGTTACCCTGACACCAGGATTTATAAAAGACCACTGTAATGAGGACCAGGGCCTCCTGGAGTTAGGGCAGAGCTGTGAGAATGAAACAGATGCAGGTACCCTGACCCCAGGATCTCTAATGGACCACTGTAATGAGGACCAGGGCCTCCAGGAGTTAGGGTAGAGCTGTGAAACCCCAACTGATGCAGGTACCCTGACAGCAGGATCTCTAATGGACCACTGTAATGAGGACCAGGGACTCCTGGGGTTAGGGCAGAGCTGTGAAACCCCAACTGATGCAGTTACCCTGACACCAGGATTTATATAAGACCTCTGTAATTAGGTCCAGGGCCTCCTCTATTTAGGGCAGAGCTCTGAAACCCCAACTGATGCAGTTACCCTGACACCAGGATTTATAAAAGACCTCTGTAATTAGGTCCAGGGCCTCCTGGAGTTAGGGCAGAGCTGTGAAACCCCAACTGATGCAGTTACCCTGACACCAGGATCTCTAATGGACCTCTGTAATTAGGTCCAGGACCTCCTGGAATTAGGGCAGAGCTGTGAGAATGAAACAGATGCAGTTACCCTGACACCAGGATCTCTAATAGACCTCTGTAATCAGGTCCAGGGCCTCCTGGAGTTAGGGCAGAGCTGTGAGAATGAAACAGATGCAGGTACCCTGACACCAGGATCTCTAATGGACCACTTTAATCAGGTCAAGGGCCACCTGGGGTTAGGGCAGAGCTCTGAGACTGACATAGATGCAGTTAACCTAACACCAGGATCTATGCTAGACCTCTGTAGCCATGTGTGACGCCTCCTGAGGATGGAGCAGACATTTGGGACCACATCACACGCAGGTAACATAACCCCAGGATGTGTAATAGACCTGTGTAAACAGGTCTGTGGCCGTTCTCGGGATAGGGCAGGATTGCAATCCACAACTTATTCATCTACAGTGGCAAGAGCTTGGCCCACAGACTGGTATGTCCACCATGTTCTGCATGTATGATATGTGATGCTTGCTGTATTTGTGTTGCACAACCACCATTGTGTGACCTGTCCCCATACACTTACCTCACGGGGGTAGTCGGCAGATCTGTTGTACCGCCTGGTGAGGCACACCCATGCTCTCCTCACTCGTCCAAGGTCCTGCCTCTTTGCGGCGCCCCCGGAACAAATGGCGCTGTCTTGTACATATCAATTCACACAGGATCCTGAGCTCCCTCTGTGTGAATGCGGGCTTCCGTGAATGCTTGTCCATTTTTTAACTCTCGAGATAGCGCGTGTACATGCACAACAACGCACATGACGCATGCGCCGTGTCATGCATATACACGCGCTATCTCACAGTACTACGTGCTACCTAGCGCAATTACGGCGCACAGCACATGTGGGATTTTGACGGCCAGATCACGTCATAGTATTCTTATCGGAACAGTGAAACGCACCGCGAACGGTATTGGCCGCTTCTCCGGTCCCCATACACCTGATCTCGCCACCATGCCACCATTTATTAATATAACTGGTGTTTACGTTAGGGCAATGAGGCTCCCCGGCATTGGCCAGCGGGCACATTAACTTGCGGCGCCCTGTAATGCGCTTTCTACGGCCCATGCTCAGTGCCACCTTAGTCTACAGGACTAGGGTGAGTGGGTACGTTGGCGTTACCCGCACACTACAGAGATGTGTCTAACTGTTACAGCCATGCAAAAAGGTGCCACTCCAGACACTCTTCCTGATGTTGTTGCACTGGGGATTTGAACCTAGGAGAGCTGGCTGTATAGTCACTGTACTAACCAGTGTGCTATGCCTCTATGGCCATTGTCATAGCTAGGACTGACTACACAACAACTGCACGTCAACACACACACATTCTGCTGTGCTTACTGGGATAGGGGAGACCCACAGCTAAGGCAGTTTCCAGGCCAGGTTACCATAGGGAAATGACTGTAGAGGCAGAGGCCATGGGTTTGATCCCACAGTGGTGTTATGTAAGAAGGCTGTCTGAGGCATTACCCTTTAATTTAAATCAATGCCTTCTGAGGTATTTCCTTTTTTAATTTTAATTAGTGCTGCCAGCAAAAACACCCTCACAGTGCCGTAACCTAAGGTGCCGCATAAGGTGCCCTATAAGGCACTCCATAGGGCACATTATAAAGTGCACTGTCTGCCAAGGCACCTTATAATGTGCCCTATAGGGCGCTTTTATTTATTTATTTATTTAGACAGTTTTTGTATACCACCTTATCCTTCAAAGTGGTCACAACACAATTGGGGGATACATTTAACACGCGGGGATATGAGACACATACACTAATACTTACAGGGAACATGGGCTATGGAGGGTTAAGTGGCTTGCCCAAGACCACAAGGAGCATCTGTGGGACTAGAAACCCCAGTCCTTCCGGCCCAAGGTTGCTGTCCTCTAGTGGGATTTGAACCCCTGACCTTCCGGCCTGAAGTACCTTGCCCCAACCACTAGGGTACTCCTCCCTTGCTTTATGGGGCGCTTTATGGGGCGCCTTATGAGGCATCTTAAGGTTACAGCACTGTGAGGGTGCATTTTGCTGGCAGCACTGATTTAAATGAAAAGGAAAAGCCTCAGACAGCCTTATTAAATAACACCACTGTGGGATCAAACCCATGACTTCCACCTTCACAGTCATTGAAATAACCAGTGGGCTACATCTCTATAACTGCTAATGCAACCCTGGCTGGCTACAGAAAGACTGCAGGTCACCACACAAACTGTCTGCTGTGGTCACCAGGATAGGGTAAACCCACCCATACCCATGATGCACTGCACATTCAGATCAGCAGTCTACAGCTGATCACAAGATGGGGTATGCACCCCCACAGCACCTCGGCCTGGTAGGGGGAACTGACCGTGTATGTTACTGGCACAGAGTAGCTACAGACCGTGACATTGTGCGGGTCCTCTGCTCACCCTGAGGGTGAGGTGGGGCACCCAGCACCTGACTTGGCTGAGATAGGCTGTGCTACAGGTTGCAATCAATGCTAGTGTGTGATAGGTAGTCCTTGCAGACACACCTAGGATATACCTGTGTCCTGTATTTCCCAGTCACTTCTAGCCCTTGTAGACTATGATGCACACAGAATAGTGCATATCCTGTGTGGGTACCATGGTCCCATGTTATAAGTGAAGGGGGGGTGTTTGGGCCCAAAAGCTGATTATGTAGCGCCACCCAAACCACTCTCTGTAGCTCAGGACGAGGGACAGGATCTCCCACCAACAGATCCACATTCTACCTCTCTGCAATGGTGGCAGTAGAGGGGACCATCAACCCCAGTCCTGCTGGGGAACAGGCACCCTACAGGGCAGTCAATGCAGATCTGTACGCATCAGTAAGGCAATGGCAGACAGGCAGAACGCTGGAAAAGCTCAGCTGCCCCCCCACCACTATCTGACATAAATGAATAATACGCTCAATAATATCCACGCGGAACTATAATCACTTTCAAATCTTTTCATATACTCAATCAAGTGATATGTATTTATGTTAACACCATAGGTCTCAGACTTACACGGCACTCTTTTCTTAGGCTTTCTTTTCTTGCCCAATTCATGTGCCTAATAGCATCAATGACCTCTGTGTGTATTTTAGAATTATCAAACAATCCAAAGATAGATGGAGCTGTAGCTATGTTGTCTTATTAGGTTATGCTAAGGCTCTCAATATTGGCCTTAGACCGTATTGCATTTAGCTTGAAACATGCTGACTGCTGCCATCATAGTATTCTGTGATCCCAACGCCTTCCTCAGGTACCGCTAACGCGTTTCACTTAGATTGTTTCATCAGGGGATCGTATCATCTCCTTAACCTTTATATAAACAAATACAACCCTTATATTTAATCCTTTTCATTTAGTTCTTCTATACAGTTCCTACCACATTCTCTCCTAAATATACTCAGATTAAAAACTACAGACACATACCAGAAGTTCAAAAAACTGCTGCCCACGCCTTCTTATTTTGCTGGCAATAACTGCGATTATTCAAGCTGACTCTTCAACTGCCACAAAAACGCCGCGCATGCGGGACTGGATCTCTGTTCCACTTTTAAAGTCCTAACACAAAAATCTCATTGGCAGCTCCCACCTTCATTCTAACTTGACGTCATTACTAACTCTTCTCCACTTCATTAATGTGAGCTTATAAAACACTGGTATGTGTTACCTTACCTTTCTCACCTACTCTATCTACAAAATTTCATATTTTCACCGGACTCCCACTTCCGTAATGTTAGGTTAACCAGGGAAAAAGCTCTTACATTTAAATAATACCTAAATTGAATCTTCTTAGATACACACTGACCAATCAATACTGGTGTTCAGTCCTGTAGGTATTATTGCGTTCAATCTATAAATCCATCTTTGCTTTCGAATTAACAAAGTTTGATCTTGGGACTTACCTCCCATTCCCACTTCAATTTTATCAATACAGAAGCAACGTAACTGCTCGAAAACATGCCCTTTCAATAAACAATGCTGAACTAGCGGGGCTTCTATAGTTTTACACTTTAACCGACTCCTATGTTCCCGCATTCTGGTCTTAAACGAACTAAGGGGTATGTTTACTAAACTGCGTTAGTGTGATTCGCGTTAGGAGCCGCGTTAGTAGAAGAAATGCCAAAAAAGGACATGGGCGGTACATCATTACCAATAACGCGCGTTATAAGGTGCCGCGCAGCAACGATCGTTACAGGGCACGTTACTGTGCATTAAGCTTAAGAAGGCGCGCTGACACCCAAATACAAAAACAGAGCTGTAGCACAGTGGTTACTACAAACTGATGGTACAAGGGTCATGGGTTTGATTCCCCAGTGTGCCTAATGAATAAGGCTGGCTGAGGTGTCATGTGTAATCCTTTGAAGGCCTACTATAATATTTTATTCCACATTCTGCAGCCGGGTTAAAGTTTGCATATGTCAGGAAAATTGTGCCCGTCTTATTCAATATGTTCCAATAGTGACGTTCCCTCTGCCATGGTCATGTATTATATACCATTTGATAGGAATATTTAGGCAGAGGTTTGGATCCAGAAAGTGTTGGGCTTGGCCTGGAAAGGGTTAAGTATTGGGCTGTGAGGAAGTTTAGTTGTACTTTAATAGTACTGCCAGCAAACACACCCTCACAGTGGCGTAACCTAAGGTGCCACATAAGGCACCCTAGAAGGCACTCCATAGGGCACATTATAAAGTGCGCTGTCTGCCAAGGCACCCTATAATGTCCCCTATAGGACACCATATAAGGCACCTTATAAGGCGCTTTATAGGGCACCGTATAAGGCGCCCTATAGGGCACCTAATGAGCCACCCTAAGGTGACAGTACCCTGAGGGTGGTTCTGCTGGCAGCACTAATATACAATAAAAATAGACCATACCTAAGACAGCCCTATTGATGAACCCCACTGTGGGTTTTGAACCCATGACCTCTGGCTCCATGGGCAGTGAAGTAACCAGTGGGCTAGAGCTGCTAATAAACACCTGGCTGGCTACAGGAGGACTGCACGGCACCACAACCACATTCTGCTGTGGTTACCAGGATAGGGTCAACCCATCCGTACCCAGGATGCACAGCACATGTAAATCAGCAGTCTACAGATGATCACAAGATGGGGTATGCACCCCACAGCACCTCAGCCTGGTAGGGGGTGCCGACGGTGTGTGTTAGTGGCACAGAGTAGCTACAGACCGTCACAGTGTGCGGGTCCTGTGCTCATCCTGAGGGAGAGGTATGGTGCCCAGCATCATTCGCACAGCACCTGGCTGTGCTGAGATAGGCTATGCTGCAAGTCCCCATCAGTGCCAATGTGTAGTCCTTGCAAACACCCCTAGGATATGCCTGTGCTCATCTGTATGTCACATCTAGCCCTTGTGGAATATGATGCACCCAGAAAAGTGCATACCCTGTGTGGGTGCCATGGTCACATGATATAAGTGAAGGGGGGTGTTGGGACCCACAGGGAGATTACATACCACCACCCAACACACCCTCTGGGGCTCAGGGTGGGGGAAAGGATCTCCCGCCAACAGATCCACTTTCTACTCTCTCGCAATGGTGACAGTAGGGATTAGGCAATGCAGAGCAGTACACATCCATGTGGAGTGGAGGAGTAGCCTAGTGGTTGGGGCAAGGTACTTCAGGCCGGAAGGTCGGGGGTTCAAATCCCACTAGAGGACAGCAACCTTGGGCCGGAAGGACTGGGGTTTCTAATCCCTCAGGTGCTCCTTGTGGTCTTGGGCAAGCCACTTAACCCTCCATAGCCCATGTTCCCTGTAAAATAGTTATCTCCAAGTTATAATACCCTGGTTAATGTAATTTCAGTTTGTTCAATGTAAACCGCACTGATGCAGAATAGCGCGGTATAATAAGAGAATATAAATAAATAACACAACAGCAGACAGACAGCAGGTCTGGAAATGCTCAGGTGCCCCCCACCATTAGCTGACATTCTCCAGCAGCAAGCCTACAGTCACTGCACCCTGCAAGGTGTTCCAGCAAGACACATACTAGCTGCAGACAGTACGCCAGCTAGTCCATAGTCCTGAAGGAGATGCATGTACCCAGAACGGGGATATCAGCATACACACCAAGCAGATAGGTCAGTGATTGGGCCCCAAAAGAAAACCCATAAATATCACATGAGAGAAATGCTATATAGCACTATGGGGGATCCTAGCCATGCCATGGTCACTGCTCAGTCAGGGTGAGAGTGACCTCCTAGCAGGACATGCTATGGCCACCCTGTCCGTGCAGGTGGTACTGGGCACTACAATGTCTGAGCCATTGCCCTATGCCCTGTGCAGATGCGGCCAGGCCAGGCCACCCTATCCAGGCTATTCCCATGGTACCTTGCTCCTCATTATGCACATTGGCAGGCCAATACTAGCAACAGTGCTAGCAGTGTGGGCTGTGGAGGGTGTTGGCAGCCACCACACACTGGATAGACAGACACACACTCCCCACACCTATGCCAGCATTGTGCAACTATAGAGGTGTTGGGCAGCGCAGGCCACCACACCAGTCCTGGGCAAAGTGCAGGAATGGCTATGGTACGCAATACTGTAGGAGTCACTCCCCAGATTGGTAAACACTGTCAGACACAAGACCTGTAGCACACTCCACAGACATCAGAAAGGTTGCTATGATGCAGCTCACTCCGAAAATTGTACTTAATCTAGGAATTGCTATCTGCCAGTAATCATAGCAACCTTTTGATAGCTGTGTACCATATTCCCAGGGTGGCATTACTAAGGTATGCAAGTGCTAGTATTGGGAGATGCACGCAGAGCCCAAAGTCCTGCCTCTCCAGGACGCTTTGGATAATGGGGCCTGTGGGTGCGGGTATGTCTGCCCCTGTTGGCTGCTGCTTTACGGCAGAGGTTCCCAACTCCAGTCCTGCGGTGCAAAACACTGTTCGGGTTTTCATGCTGTCTCTCATGAATATGCATGAGATACATCTGCATACCATGGGGGTGGCGCATAGAAATGCAGCACAGGCATCTTTATCAGAGGCAGCATGGAACCTGAATGGTGTTTGGTCCTCCAGGACTGCATTTGGGAGGCTCTGCTCTAGCTAATGTGCATGTTTATGGTGTCTGTGCTCTGTAGGGTAAAATGTAGATGTTTTGGGCATGTTTACATCATCTGCAAGAAAGGTTCTATCTGTATTAGCACGCTATAGTAGTGGGTAAAACATGAGGACTGGGTTGTGTGAAACAGCTGGGACTTGAACATGTGACCTTCTGCTTCTGAATACATTGGTTTTGTGCACTGCACCACCATGTTATCACAGAGATGGTGCATGCCCTGGTGATACCATGACTGTTGGTCAGACAGGGCCTGTCTGTTGCAGTGCATGGCACCCACCTACACAGAGCTAGGCCACGGTCTGCTCTGGGCAGCTGACACTGCCCCCTCCACCACCAGTATCCCTCAGCCACCATGCTGACATGCCCTTCTGCTGGTGGAGCTGGTGGTGCGCAGTCTCAGGCCATCCAGTGTGCAGGTAGGTGGCTGCCTATGGTGCGGGTTCTGGGGTAGGGCTGCCTTCATAGACGTCCACGCTCCCCCCCAGCCCCGCCTGCCAATGTTCCGTGCCCTTGGGGGTAGCTGTTGGGTACTATCCCCTGTGACACTTTGGGAAACACACTCGTGCCCATGTTGGGCCTTCATCAGTTGCTGTCTGGCTGCTCCGCTGTTTCAGCATTCGTATGGACCACCTAGTCATCACCCTAGTCCGCACTGTGGCCCAGCTCCACCACAGCATGTGCCGCCTGCGGCCCTCTGTATCCCCTTCTCCGGCATCTGTCCAGTTGCCATTCCGGCATACCCGCCCTGATGTTGCGGGACATGTACACGCCATAGGAACTCTGTCCGATGGTGGGGAAAACCCTAAGCAGCGCTATTTCACTGTGGGCTCATTCACCTTGTATTGGGACGGCGTATTGACCCTTCCACGATTTATATCTGTTCTATGGAGCTTACTCGGGGCGGGGAGGGGTTGATGTTTCTCATTGATACCACTATTGGCCAGCTTGGTTATTGTTTTTTTCCAGTTTGTTGGGGTCATTTTCAGTGTTTCTGTGCCCTTTTGTTCTGTGCACATGTATCACACTTATCACTGTTTTTTGGTTTCCCTGCCTGGGCTGTACATTGCTGACACTGAAATGGTTTCTCTCCCCTGTAATGTGCATTTAACGGCAGGTTTTCATTCGCGTTGGAATTCAGCTCTGAAAATCAGCGCGTTAGTGTGAGGGGAGCCTCTTTCCGCCCACTCTCTGCCCACCGACCCCTTCTCTCCGCCCTCTCTCCACCTTCTGTGGTGTTTTACCGCGCCACGGAGCATTCCGATCGTTAGCGCATCATAACGCGCGTTATGATGCGCTAACGATCGTTAAAGCATCATAATGCGCGTTATTCATGATTACCGTAGTTTAGTAAACATACCCCTAAGTGTTTTTCCCACGTAAATAAGCCCACAGGGACAACTGTTGACATATACCACTCCCATGGAATCACAGGTGGTAAAAGTTCTCAATGGATAACTGGATCCCTGATGGAAAAAGACATCGAGCTCCATAGAAATATCACAAATATCACAGCCCCCACATTTTCTGTGGCCTGTCTTTTCAGTCAAATTCTTCTGTTCTATTGGAGCTCTTAATACAGCCGGACTTAGCCATTCTTTTAAATTACGATGGCGTTGCCAAACGCAGCGGATCTTTTTTCCGGCCAATCTGGGTACTACTGCTATCACATTAATATGCTTCCTTAAAATTTTTTGAATTCCTACACTAAGCGGAGAATATTTCGTAATTAATTTAATATTATTTGGATTGAGGTTTTCGTTTCTATTTGAACTCTTCACTCCCAATAATAAAGTCCTATTGTTATAAAGAGCTCTATGATATGCTCATTTCACCGTTCTTCTCGAGTAACCTCTGTTCTGAAATGTTTTAGATAATTGTTGAGACAACTGCTTAAATTCATTCTCATCAGAACAATTTCTTCTATACCTAAGAAATTGTGAAAAGGGAAGGCTTTCTTTCAATTGAAACGGATGTACACTCATAAAATGTAAGGATGTATTCCTATCAGTATCTTTCTTCTACACAGAAGTCAACCATTCTTTTTTCCCTCTACTAACCATTACATCCAGATACGCCAATCGTGTTTTATGATAGGAATATGTAAATTTTATGTGAGGATCACACTGATTTAACCAATCCACAAATTTTAATAAATTTTCTTCTGAACCTTTCCATATCATAAAGATATCATCAATGTATCGATTCCAGGAAATCACGTTATTTACAAAAATAGACTGAGATATCTATCGTTCTTCAAACCTCCCCATATAAAAATTTGCAATAGAGAGGGCACATGTGGCCCCCATGGCTACTCCCGATATCTGTTGATATATAACTCCTTCAAAAATGAAATAGTTGTGAAAAATAGCCAATTTTGCTAATTGTAGCAAAAATGTAATTTGTCTATCGGTGAGATCTCCCCATTGATATAACTGTTGTTTAACCACCTGATACGCTGCTGTTTAGGGTATACTTGTATAAAGAGACGTGACATCTAATGTCACTAATAATGTGTCTTCTTGCTCTGGCCAGTGCTCCAAACCTTTCAAAATATTAAAAAAATGTGTGGTGGCTTTTATGTATGACGGAATGCTCAACAATAGTGGACGTAGAAAGGAGTCTACAAACGTAGATAAAGGTTCCAATATTGTACCTTTAGTTGAAACTATCGGTCTGCCTGGTGGTTGTTGCAAGTTTTTGTGAATTTTGGGAACTGTATAAAATTTTGCTATTGCAGGTGTCACTATATTCAGATACTGGAATTCTTTCCAAGTAATCAATTTCTCTTGTAAAACCACTTGCATTATTTCTTTAATTTCTCTTTGTAGACCATTTTTAGGGTCTTCTTCCAACTTTTTATATGTAGTGAAATCTTGTAATTGTTGCAATGCCTCCTTTATGTAATATTCCCTACTTAAGACAACCACCGCTCCTCCTTTATCTGCTCGTCTTATTACTATGTCTGGTCTCTGTTGTAACTCTTGTAGAGCATGTCGTTCATCTTTAGTTAGTGTGGTGAAAGACAATCTACTTGACTTCTCCAACTCTTGTATTTCAGTTAATACTAATTCCTTAAAAATCAGCAATGCCGGATGTAATGGCCCCGGAGGAGACCAGGCAGATTTCAACGGCAATTGAATACGTCGCTTTTGAAAATCATTATCTGGATTCTGCTGTTGATTATCACTAATATTTTGTGATGCAAAATAACTTCTCAAATTCAACTTCCGCATTAGACCCTCAAAATCGACTCTAAATTGGAAGGAATCAAACGTAGCACAAGGAACAAATGATAGACCTTTACTAAGCAAAGCTACAGATTCTTGAGATAACATTTTCCCTGAAATGTTTACCACCGAGTTAGTCTCATCTTCAACATTTAAAACCCCTTTTATTTTCTCTTTTGATTCGGGCGTTTCTCTCGACTTGTATCCTTCTTCTTCTTGACGTCATCTTCTTCGTCTAAAAAATCAGTATCTTTGGAGGATTGATTAGAATCTCCATAACTACTATCATCAGATGTATCCCCAAAATGTATTTGTTTTCTAGATTTTTTAAATTTCCTACCTGAATTCATCCAAGGATACACATACCCCACTGTATAATCAGTGTAATCTCTCTTCAACTTTTTTGTTTTTTTAGACGTTACATCTTGCTGTAAAGTTAACAACTGCTTTGGCATGTCTTCAATTTTCTTAAGATATCTATCTTCTGGTTCTTTCATTTTCTAACTCAGTTGTATAGCCTCAATCTCCTCATGCATCTTTCCCACTGCTGTTTTCATTGAATCAACTATTAACCCCATCAAATCCAGAGAACATTTGTTCAAATTTTTATTCCACTTTTCAACAAAATCTGCTTCCAAAACTGGCATCTGCGGTTCTTTATACATTCGTAAACCCCGCGGAATTTGTTGTCTATTAATGTATTCAATCAAAGAAAGCCTATGTAAATCTGATCGTACTTTCTTCTTCTGCAATTTCAACAATGTTTCCCAAGATGCTCATTCGATATCTCAGATTCCAAACCCGGTTGTGCAAAGGGAGCCTTCTCTATTGTTAATCCTGTAATGTATTCTGGTGAGAAGCTGAATGTTTCTCTCCAAACTACCAGACCATCCATGATTGTGTTCACACACAAATTGTGGTCTTCTTCCGAGCGCCAAATACTGACATAAATGAATAAAACGCTCAATAATATCCACGCAGAACTATCATCACTTTCAAATCTTTTTATATACTCAATCAAGTGATATGTATTTATGTTAACACCAGAGGTCTCAGACTTACACGACACTCTCTCCTTAGGCTTTTTTTTCTTGCCCAATTCATGTGCCTAATAGCATCACTGACCTCTGTGTGTATTTTAGGGGTATGTTTACTAAACCGCGCAATTGTGCGGGGCGCACTTGAGCGTGCGCTAAGGTAACTTAGCGCAGGCTAATAGTGCATTTTTGGGCCCCGCACAAGAGTGCGCTGCACTAATGGGCCCGCACAAGTGCGCGGCGCGCTGATGTGCGATAGAGGCGTGGAAAGGCATTCCGAGGGCGGAGGAAGGCTCCCGAGGGGCGGAGGGACGGGGTCAATGGGTGGAGAGTGGGAGGGGAGAGGGTCCCCGCACAGGAGTGGGGCTGAAAATCAAGCTAAAAAATACCGCGAGTGAAAACCTCACGTTAGAGCCGATTTAAAGGGAAGAGAAACCATTTCCGTCAGCAATGTACAGCAAAACCGGGGAAACCTACAAAACGTGAGCAGTGTGATACATGTGCACAGAACAAAATAGCAAATAAAACTTAAAAATGACCCCAACAAAATTCTAAAAAATTATAATCCAGCTGGGCAACAGTGATATCAATGGGCAACAATAAAAAACACTCCCTGGAAAGCTCCAAAAAAAAGAAATGATTTTTGGAAGGGTCTACGCTCCGTAGACCCTTCCAAAAATCATTTCTTTTTGTTGGAGCTTTCCTGGGAGTGTTTTTTAATGTTGCCCATTGATATCACTGTTGCCCAGCTTGGTTATGTTTTTGCCCCTTTTTTAGAGGTCATTTTTGAGGTTTATTTCCCCTTATGTCTCCATACAAGGCGAATGAGCCCACAGTAAAATTGTGCAGAGCAGGGTTTCTGACCCATTCGGCCAGGTTTCCTATTTCCAGGGACTGCACCGTCTCTGTGGCCACAGTGTGGTGCAGCAGACACAGCCAGTGCCTGTAGGATCAGAGGGTCACAGGTTCAAATCCCAGCTGGGGCTCCTGCCAACCCAGTCCCCATATTTTACCCACCACTAAACAGAGATAGTAAAGACACTCCTTTACTGCAGAGAACATAGGCATGGTTCAAACACCTATCTTTCACCCTACACCGCACACACACCATAACAATGGGCATTACCTACAGCCGAGTCCCCCAAATGCTGTCCTGGAGTGCCACAACTCAATCAGGTCATATGCTTTTTCCAAGATAAGGACATGTTAGCATGTTGGCGGAAGGGTACAGGTGGTGGAGGGGGCAGTGGCTGCTAGCCACAGCAGACAGTGGCCTAGCCCTGTGCAGGCTGGCACCGTCCACTGCAACAGACAGGCTCTGTCGGATGTACAGTCATGGACTCCCCAGGGAATGCAGCACATCTGTGGCAACATGGTGGTGCAGTGCACACAGACAGTGTGTGCAAGAACAGAAGGTCACAGGTTCAAAGCCCAGCTGGGGCTACTGCCAATCCAGTCCACATATTTGTCCCACAACTAAACCATGATAGTAAGGACAAACCTTCATTGCTGAGAACATACGCATGGTTAATACGCCTATATTTTACCCCACTGAGCACATACACCATAAACAGGCGCATTACCTAGAGCAGTGTCTCCCAAATGCAGTCCTGGAGGGCCACACACCATTCAGGTTCCATGCTGCCTCTAATAAAGATGCCTGTGCTGCATATCTATGCACCACCCCCATGGTATGCAGATGTAGCTCATGCATATTCATGAGGGACAGCATGAAAACCCGAACAGTGTTTGGCACACCAGGACTGGAGTTGGGAACCTCTGCCGTAAAGCAGCAGCCAACAGGGGCAGACACACCCACACCCACACTCACAGGCCCCATTGGCCAATGCCTCCTGGAAAGGCAGGACATTGGGCCCTGCGTGCATCTCCCAATACTAGCACTTGCATACCTTAGCAATGCAACCCTACACCTGGATATATGGTACACAGCTCTCAAACGTTTGCTATGAGTACTGGCAGATAGAAATTCCTACGTTAAGCACAGTTTGCTGATTGAGCTCCATCATAACAATCATTCTGATGTCTGCGGTGTGTGCTTCAGGTCTGGTCTCTGACAGTGTTTACCACCCTGGGGAGTGACCCCCAATAGTATTGCATAGCATATCCATGCCTGTACTGTGCCCAGGACTGGTGTGGTGGGCAGGGCTGCTAAACTCCTCTATAGTAGCACAATGCTGGCATAGGTGTGGGAGTGTGTGTCTGTCTATACAGTGTGTGGTGGCTGCAAACACCTTCCACAGCCCACACTGCCAGCACTGTTGCCAGTATTGGCCTGCCAATGTGCATAATGAGGAGCAAGGTACCATGGGTATAGCCCGGACAGGGTGACCTGGCCAGGATGCATCTGCACAGGGCATAGGGCACTGGCTGGGACATTGTAGTGGCCGGCCACCACCTACACAGACAGGGTGACCTCAGTATGTCCTGCTGGGGGATCACTCTCACCCTGACTGTGCAGTGATGACAGCATGGCTAGGCACCCCCATAGTGCTATATAGTATTTCTTTCATGTGATATTTATGAATTTCCCTTTGGGGCCCAGTCACTGATTTATTTGCTTGTTGTTTATGCTGATATCCCAGTTCTGGGTGCATACATTTCCACTGGGAACATGCACTATGGACTAGCTAGCAGACTGTTTGCAGCTGGTATGTGTCTTGATGGAGTGGCTTGCTGCAGGAGAATAGCAGATAGTGGTGGGGTGCAGCTTTGCATATCCAGGCCTAAAGTCTGTCTGCTACTGTGTTATGGATGTGTACAGAGCTGTATTGACTGCCCTGTGGGGTGTCTGTTCCCAGCAGGACTGGGTTGATGGTCCCCTCTACTACCACCATTGCAGGGAGGTAGAAAGTGGATCTGTTGATAGGGGACCCTGTTTGCCACCCTCAGCCTGGGAGGAGGTGTGGTGGTACATGACCCACCTGGGAGTCCATGGGGGCTACACCTGACTAAGACAGACAAAGAGATATCCAAGATGTTTCTGCAGAAACTACCTATCTCACAGATTAACACTGCTTTGGACCTCCAGCATGGCCTCTTTTGGTCATGGAAGGTGCTGTGGACCTGGTGCTGGGCGCCTCACTGCACCCTCAGGGTGAGCACAGTACCCGCACAATGTGACGGTGTGTAGCTACTCTGTACCAGTAAAACACATGGCCAGTACCCCTTACCAGGCCGAGGTGCTGTAGGGGTGCACATGGTCACTTCCCCCTACCAGGCCGAGGTGCTGTGGGGGTGCATTCCCCATCTTGTGTTTATCTGTGGACAGCTGATTTGCATGTGCAGCGCATCATGGGTACGGGTGGGCTAACCCTATCCTGGTGACCACAGCAGACTGTCTGTGTGGTGACATGCACTCCCTCTGCAGCCAGCCAGGAGCTTGCTAGCAGCTATAGGGCTGTAGCACAATGGTTACTTCACTGCCTGTAGAGCTAGAGGTTGTGGGTTCAAACCCACAGTGGGGTTATTTGATGGGGCTGCCTAGAGCATTATCTCTTTTTAATGTACATTATTGCTGCCAGCAAAAACACCCTCATCGTACTGTACCCATTAGGTGCCTCAGAGGGCGCTTTATAGGGCGCCCTATAGGTTAACTTATGGTTACAGTCCATATAAGGAGCACTATACGTTATCCTGTGGAGCAACCTATAGGGTGCCCTATGGGGGACATTTTAGGGTGCCAGGGCGGACAGTGCACTTTATAATGTGCCCTATGGAGTGCCTTATAGGGTGCCTTATGCGGCACCTTCAATTACGGCACGTGAGGGCGTGGTTGCTGGCAGCAATTAATAAAATAAAAATAAAGTGCTGCAGGAAACAAAACATACATTGCAAAGTTGATGCTTCAGCCAGCCTTATGTATTAGGCACACTGGGGAGCAAACTCATGACCCCTGTATCAGCAGTCAGTGCCTTAACCATTGTGCTCCACTGTTGCTCCTCCTTGCATGTCAGCGCACCTACTTATGCTTTTCATTCCTTAAACTGCACAGTGCTGCCATTAAAAACAGTACTCTGACCTTGCGGTACCTCATACGGCACCCTATAAAGCGCCCTATAAGCAACATTCTAGGGTGCCTTGGCGGACAGTGCACTTTAAAATGTGCCTTATGGGGCGCCTTATGTTAACACGCTTTGAGAGTGCGTTTGCTAGTAGTGATAATTAAAATAAAAATAAAATGCCTCCTAAAGCAATCTTCCCCATAATATGTAATGCCTCAGCCAGCCTTGTTCATTGGGCACTGTACCCCTGATCCCTGCACCATTGGTCTGTGTCTTAACCATTGTGCTATAGTTCTGTTCCTGTGCTTGCACGTCAGCGTGCCGCCTTATGCCATCCAATATTAAAATGTCTCCTAAAGCACTAGCGCGCTGCCTTATGCCCATCAGCGCGCCGCCTTATGCCGCACAATATTTAACTGGCTCCTAAAGTAATGCCTCAGCCAGCCTTGTTCATTGGGCACTGTGGGGGACTGAACCTCTGATCCCTGCACCATTGGTCAGTGTCTTAACCATTGTGCAGTGGCTCTGCTCTTTTGCTTGCACATCAGCGTGCCACTTATGCCTCCCGCGCAGCTTTCTCATGCGCTAATGTGAGGGGCGCACATGGGCGCCGCGCACCTTAGCGCATATTTAAATCATGATTTTTCTTTTTCAGAAAGAAATGCCCACTCCTTATATGGCACCCTCACACTAGCACGGCCCGCACATTAGCGGGGTTTTAGTAAACATACCCCTTAGAATTATCAAACAATCCAAAGATAGATGGAGCTGTAGCTATGTTGTCTTATTATGTTATGCTAAGGCTCTCAATATTGGCCTTAGAACATATTGTACTTAGCTTGAAACATGCTGACTGCTGCCATCATAGTCTTCTGTGGATTGGCCGGAAAAAAGATCTGCTGCGTTTGGCAACGCCATCGTAATTTAAAAGAATGGCTAAGTCTGGCTATATTAAGAGCTCCAATAGAACAGAAGAATTTGACTGAAAAGACAGGCCACAGAAAATGTGGGAGCTGTGATATTTGTGATATTTCTATGGAGCTCGGTGTCTTTTTCCATCAGGGATCCAGTTATCCATTGAGAACGTTTACCACCTGTGATTCCATGGGAGTGGTATATGTCATCAGTTGTCCCTGTGGGCTTATTTACGTGGGAAAAACACTTAGGGGTATGTTTACTAAACTGCGTTAATGCAATTCACGTTACGAGCCGCGTTAGTGGAAGGAAAGCCAAAAAAGGACATGCGGTATTGCGCGTCGCGCAGCAACGATCGCTACAGCGCGCGCTACTGCGCGCAAGCTTAAGACAGCGCACAGACACCTAAATACAGAAACAGAGCTGTAGCACAATGGTTACTACACAGACTGATGGTACAAAGGTCATGGGTTCGATTCCCCACTGTGCCTAATGAATAAGGCTGGCTGAGGCATCATGTGTAACCCTTTGAAGGCCTACTATAATATTTTAATCCACATTCTGCAGCCGGGTTAATGTTTGCATATGTTAGGAAAATTGTACCCGTCGTACCCAATATGTTCCAATAGTGACGTTCCCTCTGGCATGGTCATGTATTATATACCATTTGATAGGAATATATAGGCAGAAGATGAGATCCTGAAAGTACTGGGCTTGGCCTGGAAAGGGTTAAGTAGTAGGTTGTGAGGAAGTTTAGTTGTACCTGAATAGTGCTGCCAGCAAGCACACCCTCACAGTGGCGTAACCTAAGGTGCCACATAAGGCACTCTAGAGGGCACTCCATAGGGCACATTATAAAGTGCACTGTCTGCCAAGGCACCCTATAATGTCCCCTATAGGACACCATATAAGGCACCTTATAAGGCGCTTTATAGGGCGCCGTATAAAGCGCCCTATAGGGCGCCCTATGAGCCACCCTAAGGGGACAGTACCCTGAGGGTGGTCCTGCTGGCAGAACTAATATACAATAAAAATAGACAGCCCTAAGACAGCCCTATTGATGAACCCCCCTGTGGGTTCTGAACCTATGTCCTCTGGCTCCACAGGCAGTGAAGTAACCAGTGGGCTAGAACTGCTAACAAACAACTGGCTGGCTACAGGAGGACTGCACGGCACCACACCCACATTCTGCTGTGGTTACCAGGATAGGGGTAACCCACCCGTACCCATGATGCACTGCACATGCAAATCAGCAGTCGAGAGATGGGCACAAGATCGGGTATGCACCCCCACAGCACCTCGGCCTTGTAGGGGGAACAGACCATGTGTGGCACTGCCACAGAGTAGCCACAGACAGTCACATTGTGCGGGTACAGTGCCCACCCTGAGGTTGAGGTGGGGCACCCAGCACCAGGTCCACAGCACCTTTCAAGCCTGAAATACGCCATGCTGCAGGTCCCCATCAGTGTGTGATAGGTAGTTCAGTTAGACACACCTAGGATACATCTGTGTCCTGCTGTATGTTTTGGTCATGTCTAGTCCCTATGGGCAATGCTGCACCCAGAATAGTGCATATCCTGTGTTGGTGCCATCGTTACCTGCTGTAGGTGGAAGGGGGGGGGGTGTATGGACCCATAGGCAGATTATGTACCACCACACAACCCACCCTCTGGGGCTCAGGGTGGGAAACAGGATCACCCACCAATAGATCCACAGCCTACCTCCCTGCAATGGCAGCAGTAGAGGGGACCAGCAACGCCAGCCCCGCTGGGGAACAGACAGAGCAGTACACATCCACAAGCAATAGCAGACAGACGGCACGCCTGGAAATGCTCAGCTGCCCCCCCCCCACCCCCACCATTATCTGACATTCTACAGCAGCAAGCCTCCAGCCGCTGCACCCTGCAAGGTATTCCAGCAAGACAGCATACTAGCTGCAGACAGTCCGCCAGCTAGTCCATAGTGCATGGTCCTGGAGGAGATACATGTACCCAGAACGGGGATGTCAGCATACACACCAAGCAGATAAGACAGTGATTGGGCCCCAAAAGGAAACCCATATATATCACATGAGAGAAATGCTATATAGCACTGTGGGGGAACCTAGCCATGCCGTGGTCACTGCTCAGTCAGGGTGAGAGTGACCTCCCAGCAGGACATGCTGTGGCCACTTTGTCCGTGCAGGTGGTAGCGGGCATTACAATGTCCGAGCTATTGCCCTATGCCCTGCGCAGATGCGGCAAGGCCAGGCTATTCCCACAGTACCTTGCTCCTCATTATGCATATTGGCAGGCCAACACTGGTAACAGTGCTAGCAGTGTGGGCTGTGGAGGGTGTTGGAAGCCACCACACACTGGATAGACAGACACACACTCCCCACACCTATGCCAGCATTGTGCAACTATAGAGGTGTTGGGCAGCCCAGGCCACCACACCAGTCCTGGGCACAGTGCAGGCATGGCTATAGTACGCAATACTGTAGGAGTCACTCCCTAGGTTGGTAAACACTGTCAGACACAGGACCTGTAGCACACTCCACAGACATCAGAAAGGTTGCTATGATGCAGCTCACTCAGGAAATTGTACTTAACCTAGGAATTGCTATCTGTCAGTAATCATAGCAACCTTTTGATAGATGTGTACCATATTCCCAGGTTTAGGTGGCATTACTACGGTATGCATGTGCTAGTATTGGGAGATGCACGCAGAGCCCAAAGTCCTGCCTCTCCAGGAGGCTGTGGATAATGGGGCCTGTGGGTGCGGGTGTGTCTGCCCCTGTTGGCTGCTGCTTTACGGCAGAGGTTCCCAACTCCATTCCTGCAGTGCCAAACACTGTTCGGGTTTTCTTGCTGTCCCTCATGAATATGCATGAGATACATCTGCATACCATGGGGGTGGCGCATATAAATGCAGTACAGGCATCTTCATCAGAGGCAGCATGGAACCGGAATGGTGTTTGGCCCTCCAGGACTGCATTTGGGAGGCTCTGCTCTAGGTAATGTGCATGTTTATGGTGTCTGTGCTCTGTAGGGTAAAATGTGGGTATTTTGGGCATGTTTACGTCATCTGCAAGAACGGTTCCGTCTGTATTAGCACGTTATAGTAGTGGGTAAAATATGAGGACTGGGTTGGCGGAAACCACAGCTGGGACTTGAATCTGTGACCTTCTGCTTCTGAATACACTGGTTCTGTGCACTGCACTACCATGTTCTCACAGAGATGGTGCATTCCCTGGTGCTACCATGACTGTTGGTCAGACAGGGCCTGTCTGCTGCAGTGCACGGCACCCACCTACACAGGGCTAGGCCATGGTCTGCTCTGGGCAGCTGCCACTGCCCCCTCCACCACCAGTATCCCTCAGCCACCATGCTGACATGCCCTTCTGCTGGTGGAGCTGGTGGTGCGCAGTCTCAGGCCATCCAGTGTGCAGGTAGGCGGCTGCCTATGGTGCGGGTTCTGGGGTAGGTGTGCCTGCATAGCTGTCCACGCTTTCCCCCAGCACCACTTGCCAATGTTCCGTGCCATTGGGGGTACCTGCTGGGTACTATTCCCTGTGACACTGTGGGGAGCACACTTTTGCCCATGTTGGGCCCTCAGCAGTTGCTGTCTGGCTGCTCTACTGTTTCAGCATTCCTATGGGCCAGCTGGGCATCACCCTAGTCCCCACTGTGGCCCAGCTGCACCATGTGCCGCCTGCAGCCCTCTGTATCCCCTTTTCCAGCATCTGCCCGGTTGCCCGTTCCGACATGCCTGCCCTGATGTTGCGGGACATGTGCATGCCATAGGAATCCTGTCCGATGGTGGGGAAATCCCTGAGCAGCGCTATTTTACTGTGGGCCCATGCACCTTGTATGGGGACGGAGTATGGACCCTTCCACAAATTATATCTGTTCTATGGAGTTTACTCGGGGGGGGGGGGGGGTTGATGTTTCTCATTGCTACCACTATTGGCCAGCTTGGTTGTTGTTTTTTTCCAGTTTGTTGGGGTCATTTTCGGTGTTTCTGTGCCCTTTTGTTCTGTGCACATGTATCACACTTATCACCTTTTTTTGGTTTCCCTGCCTAGGCTGTACATTGCTGACACGTAGATGGTTTCTCTCCCCTTTAAAGTGCTTTTACCGGTAGGTTTTCATTCGCGTTGGAATTCAGCTCTGAAATTCAGAGCGTTGGTGTGAAGGGAGCCTCTCCCCGCCCACTCTCCGCCCATTGACCCCTTTTCTCCGCCCTCTCTCCACCTTCTGCGGTGTTTTACCGTGCCGCGGAGCATTACGCTCATTAGCACGTGATAGCGCGCGCTATAGCGCATTTACGATCGTTAATGTGCTATAGCGCGCGCTATAGTGCACTAACAATCGTTCACGTCATACAACGCGCGTTATTCACGTTTACCGCAGTTTAGTAAACATACCCCTTAGTTCATTTAAGACCAGAATGCGGGAACATAGGAGTCGGTTAAAGTGTAAAACTATAGAAGCCCCGCTAGTTCAGCATTGTTTATTGAAAGGGCATGTTTTCGAGCAGTTACGTTGCTTCTGTATTGATAAAATTGAAGTGGGAATGGGAGGTAAGTCCCAAGATCAAACTTTGTTAATTCGAGAGCAAAGATGGATTTATAGATTGAACGCAATAATACCTACAGGACCGAACACGAGTATTGATTGGTCAGTGTGTATCTAAGAAGATTCAATTTAGGTATTATTTAAATGTAAGAGCTTTTTCCCTGGTTAACCAAGCATTGCAGAAGTAGGAGTCCGGTGAAAATATGAAATTTTGTAGATAGAGTAGGTGAGAAAGGTAACACATACCAGTGTTTTATAAGCTCACATTAATGAAGTGGAGAAGAGTTAGTAATGACGTCAAGTTAGAATGAAGGTGGGAGCTGCCAATGAGATTTGTGTGTTAGGACTTTAAAAGTGGAACAGAGATCCAGTCCCGCATGCGCGGCGTTTTTGTGGCAGTGGAAGAGTCAGCTTGAATAATCGCAGTTATTGCCAGCAAAATAAGAAGGCGTGGGCAGCAGTTTTTTGAACTTCTGGTATGTGTCTGTAGTTTTTAATCTGAGTATATTTAGGAGAGAATGTGGTAGGAACTGTATAGAAGAACTAAATGAAAAGGATTAAATATAAGGGTTGTATTTGTTTATATAAAGGTTAAGAAGATGATACGATCCCCTGATGAAACAATCTAAGTGAAACGCGTTAGCGGTACCTGAGGAAGGCGTTGGGATCACAGAAGACTACGATGGCAGCAGTCAGCATGTTTCAAGCTAAGTGCAATACGGTCTAAGGCCAATATTGAGAACCTTAGCATAACATAATAAGACAACATAGCTACAGCTCTATCTATCTTTGGATTGTTTGATAATTCTAAAATACACACAGAGGTCATTGATGCTATTAGGCACATGAATTGGGCAGGAAGAAAAAGCCTAAGAAAAGAGTGCCATGTAAGTCTGAGACCTCTGGTGTTAACATAAATACACATCACTTGATTGAGTATATAAAAGATTTGAAAGTGATTAGAGTTCTGCATGGATATTATTGAGCGTTTTATTCATTTATGTCAGTATTTGGCACTCAGAAGAAGACCACAATTTGTGTGTGATCCCCACCACTATCTGACATTCACCAGCAGAAAACACAGTCAGTCTCCACCTGCTGTATCCTGGAAAGTGTCCCAACCATACACATACTAACTGCAGACAGTCTGCAAGCTAATACATAGTGCATGATCCTGGAAAAACTGTGTGCACCCAAAAATGGGATGTAAGCACACACACCAAGCAGGTATGTCAGTGATTGGGCCCCAGAAAAGGTAACCCAAAAATAACATTTGAAAAAAATACTGTAGAGCACTATGGGGGAACCTAGCCATGCCGTGGTCACTGCTCAGTCAGGGTGAGAGTGACCTCCCAGCATGACATGTTGTGGCCACCCTGTCCGTGCAGGTGGTGGTTGGGTACTACAATGTCCCAGCCATTGCCCTATGCCCTGTGCAGATGCATCCTGCCCAGGCCACCCTGTCCGGGCCATACCCACAGTACCTTGCTCCTCATTATGCACATTGGCAGACTAACACTGGAAACAGTGCAAGCAGTGTGGGCTCAGTAAGGTGTAGGCAGCCACAACACACTGGATAGACAGACACACACTCTGACACCTATGCCAGCATTGTGCAAATATAGAGGTTTGTGGCAGCTCTGGCTGCCACACCAGTCCTGGGCACAGTGCAGGCACTGCTATGGTACGCAAAACTGTTGGGGTCACTCCCCAGGGTGGTAAACACTGTCAGAATCAATAACTGTAACACACACCACAGATATCAGAAAGGTTGCTATGATGAACCTCTATCAACAAATTGTGTTTAACTTAGGATTTGTTACCTGACATTAATCATAGCAACCTTTTGATATATGTGGAACGTGTTCCCATGTTTAGGACGGCATTGCTAAGGTATACAGGTGCCAGTATTGGGAGATGCTGCTCTGTGCAGGGCCCAACAGCCTGACTCTCCATGAGGCATTGGATAGTGGAGCCTGTGGGAGTTGGTGTTTGTACCCCTGTTGGCCTCTGCTCTAGCTCTGAGTTTTCCAACTACAGTCCTGGTGGGCCGAACACTGTTCAGGTTTTCATGCTGTCCCTAATGAAAATGCATGAGATACATTTGCAAACAATGGGAGCGGCACATACAAATGCAGCACAGGCATATTTATTAGGAACAGCATGAAACCTGAATGGTGTTTGGCCCTCCAGGACTGCAGTTGGGAAACTTTGCTCTAGGGATTGCACATGTTTATGGTGTCTGTGCTCTGTAGGGTAAAATGTAGGCGTTTTGGGCATGTTTATGTTATATGCAATAAAGGTTCTGTCTTTATTACCATGGTTTAGTACTGGGTAAAATATGGGGACAGGGTTGGCAGGAGCCACAGCTGGGACTTGAACTTGTGACTTTCTGCTCCTGAACACACTGGCTGTGTGTACTGCACCAAACTGTTGCCACAGGGGTAGATTATTCCCTGGGGATACCATGACTGTTTGTCAGACAGACCTTATCTGTTGCACTGCATGGCACCCACCTAAATGGGGCTTGGCCATGGTCTGCTGTGGGCAGATGCCACTGCCCCCTCCACCACTAGTACCCGTCTGCCACCATGCTGACATGCCCTTATGCCGGTGGTGCTGGTGGTGCGCAGTCCCAGGCCATCCAGTGTGCCGGTAGGCAGCTGCCTATGGTGTGGGTTCTCGGGTAGGGGTGCCTCCATGGACATGTGCGCTTCCCCCCAGCACCGCCTGCCAACGTTATGTGCCTTTGGGGGTACCTGCTGGGTAATATCCCCTGTGACACTGTGGGACTCACACTCGTGCCCATGTTGGACCCTCGTCGGTTGCTGTCTTGCTGCTTTACAGTTTCGGCATTCCTATGTGCCACCTAGGCATCTGCCTAGCCTGCACTGTGCCCCAGCTGGACCACAGCATGTGCCGCCTGCAGCCCTCTGTAACCCATTTACAGCATCAGTACAGTTGCCCTTTCCTACGTGCCCACTCTGCTGTTGCTGCACATGTGCATGCCATAACAAACCTGCCCAATATAAATGAGAAAAAACCCTGATCAGCGCTATTTGAATGTGGGATCATTCACTTTGTAGAGGGACAGAGAATAGACTCTTCCAAACATGATATCTTCTTTTCTGTGCTTTGTCAGTGGTGTTCCTTTATGTTTATCATTAATATCACTATTGGCCAGCTTGGTTATTTGCCTTTTTGGTTCCTGCACATGTATCACTACTATCACTTGTCTGGGTTTCCATGCCTTTGCTGTACATTCCTGACTGAAATGGTTGCTCTCTCCTGCAAATGTGCCTCTAGCACGAGGTTTTCACTGGCGTTAGTTTTCAAACCAGGATTTCACAGCGTTAGTGTGCCTGGAGCTTCTCCCCGCACACTCTCCGCCCATTGACCCCTTCTCTCCGCCCTCTGGGAAGCCTTACTCCACCCTTCAGACCCGGATTTCACAGCGTTAGTGTGCCTTAACGCCGCCGCCGGGTTATCACGCGATAAGTGACATTATCGTGCGATAATATCACGTGATAACATCACTTATCGCGCAATAATACCACCGCTGCGACATTAAGACGGTTTAGTAAACATACCCCATAGTGTATAATGTCCAATCACAACAAGAGAACATTAAAACCAATCAGAATTGATTTATGAATCGGATATTTGTATGATGTACTTACTGCATGTTTGAAAAGAACGATTGATGTAGGGTTTAAAATATATATCCTGAAGGAAACGCAGTATCACCATGTAACAAACTCTAAAATCAAATGCCAAGAAAACAACATTACAATCTGTGTAAAAACATTATTTGTAAAATACAATTACAACATTAAAATCTGTGTAAAAACCTTAACCTTATAGATTTTTATTTCCAGGCTGCCTGAAAGAGGTTTTATAGTGCACTTAATATGAATTTTTTACGGCAATTAATCAGCCGTCAGGAGTTACTGGTACATCGGAAGAGAGGTTCAATTTCTCCTCCCGCTGTTTAGTATGCTCGCATAGCCTCAATGCCAAGCCGGGTGAGGTTTCTGGCATTTAGGGGAGCAAGTACATACTTTTTCATTCCGCGGTCAAGCATTTTTAAAGCACGCATGCGCTGGCGTTTTTCACATTTCACTAAGGGGTATGTTTACTAAACCATCTTAATGTGCGCGCCGCGTTAGTCTGCAGGATGCCATAAAAGGAGTGGGCGGTCCGGTCAAAAATAGCAAAACGGGATTAGCGCGCGCTGCACTGCACGCTCTTGTGCGCCGTGCACATTAGCGCACGAGTAACGCGCGAAGGAAGCATAAGCAGGTGCGCTGATGTGCATCCAGAGGAGCAGCGCTGCAGTACAATGGTAAAGACACTGACAGATGGTGCAGGGGTCATGGGTTCAATCCCCCACTGTGCCCAATGAATAAGGCTGGCTGAGGCACTACCATTTATGTGTAATATTGCATTATGAGGCTTTTTAATTTTATTTTAATTACTGCTGCTAGCAAACACACTCTCAAAGCGCTGTAACATAAGGTGCTGCATAAGGCACCCCATAAGGTACCCCAGAGGGCACATTTTAAAGTGCACTGTCCGCCACGGCACCCTACAATGTTGCTTAAAGGGTGGCCTATAGGGTGCCATATAGGGTGCCCTATGAGGCACGGCAAGGTCATAGCACTGTTTTTGATAGCAGCACTGTGCTTTGTAATGCATGAAAATGTTCAGTAGGTGCGCTGACAGGCAAGGAGAAACAGCAGTGTAGCACAATGGTTAAGACACTGACTGATGGTGCAGGAGTTATGAGTTCAATCCCCTACTGTGCCCAATGAATAAGGCTGGCTGAGGCACTACCTGTTATGTGTAATATTGCATTATGAGGCGTTTTAATTAGTGCTGCTAGCAAACACACTCTCAAAGTGCTATAACATAAGGTGCCGCATCAGCCGCCCTATAAGGCACTCCAGAGGGCATACTATAAAGTGCACTGTCCGCCCAGGCACCCTAGAATGTTCCTTATAGGGTGCCGTATGAGGCCCCCGCAAGGTCATAGCACTGTTTTTGATGGCAGCACTGTGCATTTTAACGCATGGAAATCTTAAGTAGGTGCGCTGAGCTGCAAGGAGGAACAGCAGTGTAGCACAATGATTAAGGCACTGACTGATGATACTGGGGTCATGAGTTCAATCCCCAGTGTGCCTAATATTTAAGGCTGGCTGAGGCATCAGCATTGACATGTAAGTATTGTTTCCTGCAGCACTTTATTTGAATTTTATTAATTGCTGCCAGCAAACACACCCTCACGTGCCGTAACCTAAGGTTTATGCGGCACTCATGACCCCAGTATCATCAGTCAGTGCCTTAATCATTGTGCTACACTGCTGTTCCTCCTTGCAGCTCAGCGCACCTACTTAAGATTTCCATGCGTTAAAATGCACAGTGCTGCCATCAAAAACAGTGCTATGACCTTGCGGGGGCCTCATACGGCACCCTATAAGGAACATTCTAGGGTGCCTGGGCGGACAGTGCACTTTATAGTATGCCCTCTGGAGTGCCTTATAGGGCGGCTGATGCGGCACCTTATGTTATAGCACCCTATAAGGCACTCCATAGGGCACATTATTCTCACTTGGTTTGCAGCTTGTCGTGCTGTGAGGGCTTGCGTGCATCAGTGATGCTGAGAGCTAAACTATCGGTAGTTTAACTACTGGCAGGGTCTCCCAAGATGGACAGGTCTCAGCTGAGGTGCCAGACGAAGACAAACCACCCATCTGGGCAGCAGCAGAATGGGATAGTGTTGACGGCGGAGGATCACATTTCTGTGACAACGGCAACAACACCAAACTTAAACTGCGCGGAAGGAAGGCCCGGCAATCTACTTCTGTATCTTGCCATGAAAACCCAATGGATAGTTACAACAAAACAAATTGTGCTATGGTGCTGGAAGATGAGACTCCCAGGTCGGAAGGCACTCAACTAGCTACTGGGGAAGAGCTGAAGACTTTTCAGAGTAAAGCCAGCATTTATGATGTGGTTGGATCAAAGCCCTCGGGAAGTCTGACTGCTGATGTAGCTGCGCATGAAATGAGAGTCAGAAGCTGTAAAGATGTCTTACACATTGGAACATGGAACGTACGAAGCATGAACCAAGGAAAGTTGGAGGTGGTCAAGAATGAAATGGAACGTGTACAACTTGATCTGTTGGGTGTCAGCGAACTGAAATGGACTGGCATCAGGCACTTTGCATCAGATGATCACATGGTCTACTATGCTGGAAATGAAAGACAAAGAAGAAATGGTGTTGCATTTATAATAAAGAAGAAACTTGCAAGAACTGTAATGAAATACAATGCAGTCAGCGAACGCTTAATCTCTATTCGTCTACGAGGATTGCCTATCAACACAACTATAATTCAAGTATATGCCCCAACAACAGCTGCAGAAGAGAATGAAATTGAAGAGTTCTATGAACAAGTACAAGCTGAAATTGACAGAACATGCAAACAGGATATCCTGATAGTCATGGGTGACTGGAACGCAAAAGTTGGCAACAAAGAAGAAGGCAAAGTAGTTGGAAAATATGGACTTGGCAACAGAAATGAAGCTGGAGAAAGATTGATAGAATTCTGCAAGACCAATGATCTATTCATCTCAAACACCTTCTTCCAGCAACACAAGCGACGACTGTACACATGGACTTCACCCAATGGATTGTATAAAAATCAAATTGACTACATCTGTGGAAGTCAACGATGGAAAAGCTCTGTAACATCAACAAAGACAAAACCTGGAGCTGACTGTGGTACAGATCATCAACTACTAGTATGCAAACTCAAGCTAAAGTTGAAAAAGAGCAAACCACTCATGAATGCACCAAAATATGACCTTGAGAATATACCACTGGAATTTAAAGACTGCCTGCAAAATCGATTTGCTGCTTTAGATACAAATGACAGAGCTCCGGAAGAGTTATGGAATGACATCAAGAAGGTTGTGCTGGAAGAAAGCGAGAAGTCTCTACAAAAGGTGAAAAAGCAAAAACGGCCAAAATGGATGACGGAAGAAACTCTGAAAATTGCCCAGAAACGCAGAGAAGCTAAAGCCAAAGGAGAAAGAAAGACAATCGCAGAACTCAACAGAGATTTCCAACGTGCAGCAAGACAGGACAAGGAAAAGTACTACAATGACACTTGCAAGGAAATAGAAGCAGAAACTATTAGAGGAAGAACAAGATCGGCTTTCCTAAAGCTGCGAGAGTTAAAGAAAAAGTTCCAGCCCCGAATTGGAATGTTACAAGATGCTCAAGGTTCTATGTTGAATGATGCTGAGAAGATCAAGAAAAGGTGGAAGGAATATACAGAGTTTTTATATGATAAAGATCAAGTGGACCAACAGCCGTTTCAACCTATACCTTATGATCAGGAACCATTGGTGATGAAAGAAGAAGTTGAAGCAGCATTGAAAGCCTTATCAAAGAACAAAGCACCAGGCATTGATAGCATTCCCATAGAAGTATTGCAGCAATCTGATGCAGCTGTTACCGTACTTACAAGGCTCTGCCAAGAAATATGGAAGACAACATCATGGCCAACTGACTGGAAAAGATCTGTGTTTATACCAATACTAAAGAAAGGTGATCCAACTGACTGTGGAAATTATCGCACAATCGCTCTGATCCCACATGCCAGCAAGATTCTACTGAAGATTATTCAAAAGAGACTACAGCCATACCTAGAACAAGAACTACCTGAAGTGCAAGCAGGGTTCAGGAAAGGGCGAGGAACGAGAGACATCATTGCGGATGTGAGATGGATCCTTGAAAAGACTAAAGAATACCAAAAGGATATCTATTTGTGCTTTATCGACTATAGCAAGGCTTTTGACTGTGTAAACCATGAGAAACTCTGGGCCACATTAAGAAGCATGGGTATACCAGAACACCTGATCGTTCTCTTGCGTAATCTGTACATTGATCAAGAAGCAACAGTTCGAACGGAACAAGGAGAAACAGAATGGTTTAAAATAAGCAAAGGTGTAAGACAAGGCTGCATACTTTCCCCCTACCTGTTTAATTTATATGCAGAACAAATCATCAGAGAAGCAGGACTGTATGAAGACAACAGAGGTGTGAAGATTGGTGGAAGACTCATCAACAACCTTCGCTATGCTGATGATACCACATTACTGGCTGAAAGCGAAGATGATCTGAAACATTTGCTTCTCACAATCAAAGAACATAGTCTCAAAATGGGCCTGCACGTTAATGTAAAGAAGACAAAGATCATGACAACTGGCATAATCAACAGGTTCATCGTTGAAGGAGAAGAAATTGAAATTGTGAACAACTTTAACCTACTTGGATCAACTATCAATAAAGAAGCAACAAGCAGTCAAGAAATCAGACGACGCATTGCTCTTGGCAGAATGGCTATGAAAGACCTAGATAAGATTCTCAAGAGCAGAGATGTGTCTCTCCATACAAAGATTCGACTTGTTCAAGCCATGGTATTTTCAATAACATCATATGGATGTGAAAGCTGGACAGTGAAAAAGACAGACAGGAAGAAAATTGATGCCTTTGAATTATGGTGCTGGTGGCGAATACTGTGTATACCATGGACTGCCCGAAGAACAAACCAGTCGGTACTAGAGGAGATCAAACCTAAGCTTTCTTTAGAAGCTCAGATGACAAGACTTCGACTTTCATACTTCGGACACATCATGCGAAGAGAGAGATCATTAGAGAAAGACATCATGCTTGGCAAGATAGAAGGTCAACGCAAAAGAGGAAGGCCAGCAATGAGATGGATCGCTACAATAACAGCAGCTACGGGTACCAGTCTGTCGTCAATGAGCCGCCTGACTGAAGACCGAACACAATTTAGGATAGCTATCCAGAGGGTCGCCATGAGTCGACTCCGACTCGACGGCACTTAACAACAACAGGGCACATTATAAAGTGCACTGTCTGCCACGGCACCCTATAATGTCCCCTATAGGGCACCCTATAAGTCGCTCCATAGGATACCATATAGTGCACCTTATACGGACGGTAAACATAAGGTGCCCTATAGGGCGCCCTATAAAGCGCCCTCTGAGGCACCTTATGGGTACAGTACGCTGAGGGTGTTTTTGCTGGCAGCACTAATGTACATTAAAAATAGATAATGCCTTGGACAGCCCTATCAAATAACCCCACTGTGGGTTGGAACCCACAGCCTCTTGCTCCACAGGCAGAGAAGTAACCAGTGGGCTACAGCTCTATAGCTGCGAACAAGCCCCTAGCTGGCTGCAGAAGGACTGCATGTCACCACACAAACAATCTGCTGTGGTCACCAGGATAGGGTTAGCCCACCCATACCCATGATGCACTGCACATGCAAATCAGCCGTCTACAGATGAACACAAGATGGGGTATGCACCCCCACAGTACCTCGGCCTGGTAGGGGGAACTGACCGTGTGTGGTACTGGCACAGAGTAGCTACACACCGTCACATTGTGCAGATACTGCACTCACCCTGAGGGTGAGGTGGGGCGCCCAGCACCAGGTCCACAGCAGAGATAGGCCATGCTGCAGGTCCCTAGCAGTGCTAATGTGTGAGATAGGTAGTTTTTGCAGACACACCTTGGATATATCTGTATGTCTCCGTCAGGTGTAGCCCCTATGGACTCCTAGGAGGATTATGTACCACCACCCTCCTCCTCCAGGGCTGAGGGTAGTAAACAGGGTCTCCCACCAACAAATCCACATTCTACCTCCCTGCAATGGTGGCAGTAGAGGGGACCATCAACCCCAGTTCTGCTGGGGAACAGACACCCTATAGGGCAGTCAATGCAGCTCTGAACACATCTATAACGCGATAGCAGACAGACATTAGGCCTGGATATGCTAAGCTGCACCCCACCACTATCTGATATTCTTCTGCAGCAAGCCTTCAGCCGCTGCACCCTGCAAGGCACTCCATCCAGACACATACCAGCTGCAGACAGTCTGCTAGCTAGTCCATAGTGTATATCCCTGGTGGAAATGCGTGCACCCAGAACTGGGACGTCAGCATACACAACAAGCAGATAAGTCAGTGACTGGGCCCCCAAAAGAAAACCCATAAATATCACATGAAAAAAATGCTGTGTAGCACTATGGGGGAGCCTAGCCATGCCGTGGTCACTGCACAGTCAGGGTGAGAGTGATCTCCCAGCAGGACATGCTGTGGCCACCCTGTATGTGCAGGTGGTGGCCAGGCACTACAATGTCCCAGCCAGTGCCCTATGCCCTGTGCAGATGCATCCTGGCCAGGCCACCCTGTCCGGGCTATACCCATGGTACCTTGCTCCTCATTATGCACATTGGCAGGCCAATACTGGCAACAGTGCTGGCAGTGTGGGCTGTGGAGGGTGTTTGCAGCCACACACACTGGATAGACAGACACACACTCCCACACCTATGCCAGCATTGTGCTACTATAGAGAAGTTTAGCAGCCCTGGCCACCACACCAGTCCTGGGCACAGTGCAGGCATGGATATGGTACGCAATACTGTTGGGGGTCACTCCCCAGGGTGGTAAACACTGTCAGAGACCAGACCTGAAGCACATTCCACAGACATCAGAAAGGTTGCTATGATGGAGCTCAATCAGCAAACTGTGCTTCACGTAGGAATTGCTATCTGCCAGTAATCATAGCAAACATTTGATAGCTGTGTACCGTATTCCCAGGTGTAGGGTGGCATTGCTAAGGTATGCAAGTGCTAGTATTGGGAGATGCACGCAGGGTCCAATATCCTGCCTCTCCAGGAGGCATTGGCTAATGGAGCCTGTGGGTGTGGGTGTGTCTGCCCCTGTTGGCTGCTACTTTACAGCAGAGGTTCCCAACTCCAGTCCTGGTGTGCCAAACACTGTTCGGGTTTTCATGCTGTCCCTCATGAATATGCATGAGATACATCTGCATACCATGGAGGTGGTGCATAGATATACAGCACAGGCATCTTTATTAGAGGCAGCATGGAACCTGAATGGTGTTTGACCCTCCAGGACTGCATTTGGGAGACTCTGCTCTAGGTAATGCGCCTGTTTATGGTGTCTTTGCTCTGTTGGATAAAATGTAGGTGTTTTGGGCATGTTTACGTCATCTGCAATAAAGGTTCTGTCTGTATTAGCAGTGGGTAAAATATGGGGACTGGGTTGGCAGGAACCACAGCTTAGACTTGAACCTGTGGCTTTCTGCTTCTGAACACACTGGCTGTGTGCACTGCACCACTGTGTTGCCACGGAGACAATGCATTCCCTGGTGATACCATGACTGTTTGTCCAGAAGGGCCTGTCTGTTGCAGTGCATGGCACCTACCTACACATGGCTAGGCCATGGTCTGCTCTGGGCAGCTGCCACTGCCCCCCTCCACCTCCATTACCCCTGTGCCACCATGCTGATATGCCCTTCCGCTGGTGGTGCTGGTGGTGTGCAGTCTCAAGCCATCCAGTGTGCAGGTAGGCGGCTGCCTATGGTGCGTGTTGTGGGGTAGGGGTGCCTGCATAAGTGTCCACGCTTCCCCCCAACACCGCCTGCCAATGTTCTGTGCCCTTGGGGATACCTGCTGGGTACTATCCCCTGTGACACTGTGCTAAACACTCTTGTGCCCATGTTGGGCCCTCATCAGTTGCTGTCTGGCTGCTGTTCAGTTTCAGCATTCCTAAGTGCCACTTAGGCATCTGCCTAGTCCGCACTGTGCCCCAGCTGCACCACAGCATGTGCCGCCTGCAGCCCTCTGTATCCTCTTTCCCAGCATCTGTCCAGTTGCCCATTCCGACATGCCCGCCCTGCTGTTGTGGAACATGTGCATGCCATAGGTAACCTGTCCAATGGAGAGGGAAACCCTGATCAGTGCTATTTCACTGTGGGATCATTCACCTTGTATGGGGACGGAGCGTAGACCCTTCCAAAATTCATATTTATTTTTTGGTGCTTTCTTGGGAGTGTTTTTTGATGTTTCCCATTACTATCACTATTGCCCAGCTTGATTATGATTTTTTTTTATTTTGTTGGGGTCCTTTTCATTGTTTATTTGCACTTTTGTTCCGTGCACATGTATCACACTTATCACTTTTTTGTAGATTTCCCTGGTTTTGCTGTACATTGCTGACAGAAATGGTTTCTTTTCCCTTTAAATCAGATCTAACGCGAGGTTTTCACTTGCGTTAGTTTTGGCCTCGAATTTCACATCGTTAGTGTGTGGGGAGCCTCTCCCCTCCCACTCTCCACCCATTGACCCCTTCTCTCTGCCCCTGGGGAGCCTTCCTCTGCCCTCCGGGAGCCTTTCCACGCCTTCAGCGCTCGTTTGTGCTGCTGCGCGCGTGAGCGCGCACTAAAGCGCATTTTTGCCCCGTAAGGCGTCATTAGCGCGCACTAAGGTACCTTAGCGTGCGCTAATTGCACAGCGCGCACGTTAAGAAGGTTTAGTAAACATACCCCAAAGACTGTTTGATGCGGCACGGTTCGCCTGTGCGATTGGAGTATATGCAGCCAGGTTTCTCTCTTTTTATTTTTCCTTTTTACTGTTCCAAATAAGGTTTTTACACAGATTGTAATGTTGTTTTCTTGAAATTTGATTTTAAAGTTTGTTACACGGTGATACTGCGTTTCTTCAGGATATATATATTTTAAACCCTACATCAATCGTTCTTTTCAAACATGCAGTAAGTACATTATACAAGTATCCGCTTCATAAATACATTCCGATTGATTTTAATGTTCTGTTGTTGTGATTGGACATTATACACTATATATGTTTTATATAACTCACAATTTACACAACAGCAATAGTTCCTCCTTAGGATGGTTTCTTGTGTATTATATAATGGGTTTAATAGGTAGTATTTACACCATAACAATTCCCTTTCCATAGTGAATTGGTCAAATGAGATGATCGCACATTGTACTCGTTTTTATTTTTATTTACATATTTATTTATTAACATATTTATTACTGTCGTTGTCCGATTCGGTATCTTTTCATCCGATGAGGCACACTCACTTTTTATTTCACATAAGGTCCACATTCATGGTTTTAAAGTCTGGTATGTTTTTGATTTTTACAGTGAAATGGAAATGATTTAGGGTCTCCTTCACAACGCTTATCCACTGGTGGTATTTATACTGCCTTAAGGTACTCGCTTCTGATTCACTCCTGCTTCCTTGTGTCAGACGTCATTCCTTTTATTAAGTTTCATATTCTGTTTCTCATCCCTTTTGTTTCTCCTCTTTTTAGTGAGAGTTTCACAGACATAAATATGATAAAAAAATATATATTAAAGTATCATTTACATATGGTTTTATTTTTTCATCCTTAATGTTTATTTAATGGTCATTATAATCTACATGTCTATTGATCACATGTACTTTTTATCATGCACATTTTTATGTTCTAATTTGATATTTATTAATTATTAATTATTTATTATTTGTTCTGAACATTTCCATATTGCTGTTTTATTGTTTTATTGTCTTATTATTTTATTGTTGTATATGCCTTTTATTAGTTTATAATTTTATTAGTTTACTTAATTTACAATTTGCATATCTCATTCGTTCTTTTGATTGTGGTTGTAATAACGTATTTATTCACACTTCTATGTATGCTTTGTTATGTTATTATGATGTTTTTAATGTTTATAGTGTGCCACACCCCTGAAGAAGAACCATACGAAACATGGCCTGTGCTGGGTTTTGGCCACCTCTACCAAATAAGGATTAAAAAAGGTTGTGAGTTTTATCTGCTGCCCACGTCTTTGGACTGGTTTCTTTGCATGTGTGTAACATAACAGCAGGAGTGATGCACTGGCACTGGCCAAATAACAACATTGGACAACACATGCGGGCATATGTCTATGCATCATGCACCAAACAAGATGTTCCCTGCAAATTTACCCATGTTTGTGCTAGCATCTCTGCTGTGGGGGACTAGGGCACTGTCCAAACCACATAGAGGTACACCCATATATGCAGGGGCTGACATGCTGTCTGAGATGCATCATATGGTCAGTCATTCCCCAGTCAACACATATAAGTATGTGGTGATGCACCATGTGAATGGCTGCTGTGGGCATGCCACAATTGCCCATTGAAGAGATGGGGATGTCACAGCATATATGTTCTGTGCTGTATCACACCTTTCCCAGGATCAACATCACACACATATGTGAATGACACCATATCAAGCAGATAGGGGGCACACTTTGCCCTAAGGTGCATGGTACCATAGGTCTGTACCAAGGGTGCAGACCTGTGGTCTGTGTAATTGAGAGCCACCCAACAGTCCCTGAAACATCCTTGGCCGAATCACAGGATGACACTGAGGGACCACAGGCACCATCAGGGCTCAAAGTCCAGCAATAACTCTTCCATACCCACCCATTCACCCATCAGGCATGTCTGTGTTGGCACACCTCTACTATATGCACAATTGTAGTAGGTGTAAGGCAGGCGTGCTCTGTGCCCCCTCTCCTGCCCACATAGTAGACATTTTCCAGGTGCACACACCCCTTCAGATGGCTCCAGGAGACTAAATCATGCTGTTGTCACCCTGACCTATCTGAACATATGTGCACATGCACTCTCACAGCATGCTAAGGTTGCTGCTTGGCTGGCTTACATTGCTGCTGGGATGTATAACGGCTGCCTGAAAATGGACCTTGCTGCAGCCACAAGATGCACCCCTGAACCGATACTCTCTACCACTCCAGGCCATCCATTCCTCCATATCCTGCCATGATGCCAACCTGCCAACATCATTGACCCACCCTCTCCAGTGCAACATACATCCAACTTTCACCCATGACTAGCCTGTCATTTCCCACTGACCCACTGAGCAGCCACACATACCACCACAGACACACCACTGGAGCACCTACATGCACCCTGGTCACCTAGCCACGTCAATATATGTCCCCACCCTTCACAGATGTACAGCACCTGTGGTCCAGCTGTAACCCCAATGCTCTGCACAGACCCCTGATGTAGCAGTCTCATCTGCTGTCCCCAACATGCTGGTAGCACAACTTGGCCAGGTCACCTTACCCTTCCCATGGACCTCAATGGATGGATGTCAGCCCCAACCTGATGGTGTATGGATACATGCACACTGTGGGTCAAACACCCTCACCCCAGAGCATACCATACACACAGTGCTGGTGTGCTGCCACTGTCTGGCCTCCCCTTTGCACTAATCTGTGCTGGCACTGCAGTGGACCCCAGGGCCCCTTCTTTTGGGGTTGGCATCTAGGGGTGGTAGGCCAAATACTCATCAAGCCACATTGACACTGGTGAAAGGCCAGCCCCCTCTGCAGCTGCCTACACAGGTTGGTCAACTCACAACCCCTTGTCTGTCATATCCACACTTCCTGGATGCATCACACCTATGCAGTTGATATCCTGTTTGATCTGTGAGGACTGCATGCCCTGCTGTGCATGTTCCACCTGCTGCATGGCTGGTGGGCCATTAGCTATGTAAAAGGCTTGCAGCCCTTGCAGCAGTTGACGACTGCCCTGTCAGCAGAGAACATGTGGCTGATGTGGAACTCTCTGTTCCCATTCACAGAGCCTGTAGATGTTGCAGATGCCCTGAGTGTCCAGGCAGATGGCAGTGGTGCAGACCTCCAGGACACAGAGGTGGCAGGAGAGGCTGAGGAGACCACAACGGAGGGGGAGATGTCCACCTCTGCCTGGGATGTGGGACAGAAGGAGGAGGAGGAGGGGGTTGGGGAGGGGGAGAGGGGGAGGAATGCGAGGGTGAGGTGGAGGAGGCAGAGAGGGCGAGGAAGAGGCGGGGATGGAGTGGTCTGAGGAGGAGGAGAGGTGGAAAGAACCCCTGGAGGTGTGGGATGTGGAAGAGGAGTGTGTGGGACAGGAGGAGGAGGAGGCTGAGACAGAGGGCCAACATCCCCATACCTCCATGGATTCAACCTGCCAGGCATGGCCACACGATTGCAGAGGGCCCAAGGGAGCCCTGCCAGCTGCCCCATGGTCTACCTGCACAGGTGGAGACATACCCCTCTGTGCCAACCAGTGCCACAGCCAGGGCATGCACTGATGCCACAACCCAGACTCCATACACATGGGCCTGGGGACAGGGGCACTGCTGGCCCAGGCACAGGCCCAGCATGCCCAAAGTGAGACCATGAGGCAGCTGGTGGATGTCATGTGCATGATGGCTCATGAGCTGTGGAGGCTGAGGGATGGGGATCGAGTCTCTGAAGGGCATGAGCCATCATGCCATGGAAACCCCCAGGAGAGTAGTGCCCCCAGTGGGCTTGGGTGCAGCCCAGCCTTCTGAACTCCTGGGTCCCAGGTGTTGCCATCACCTAATGGTCAGGAGGGGTCTGTGGTGGGACCAGCCACTGCCACCACTGTGTGCCATTCACTGTACATATTGCTGATGTGTAGCCCATGCTGTTTGGATAAAGATGTACATAGTTCGATATAACTCTGGCCTGGTCATGTATTCTTTTTGTCACCAATGTGCACATTGGTGCACACATAGCATTGCTTTCCTGGGTTTGTGACAGGCACACATGTGTCACACATATGGTCCAGTGCAAACAGCAGACAGTAGGGATGGTATATGTGGTGCTGTTTACAACCTCATGGGACCTCCCAGATGGCACCACCCTCCCACGCACAGCAGGGGACATGTTGGTGGCCATGTCCTGCCCACTCAACCCACATGCCTGGAAACCAGGGCATGTCCATGTGTACACACATGGCATTGTGGGTGAAATGATAGCGGACATGTAACAGAGTCACAGAACAACAGAACTGAGTGTGTGCCAGAGGTAGCCGTGGTTCAATGAGCACATCCACTGCTATGGTGAGGGGTGACCCAGTGGGTAAAGGTGTTCAGCACATAGCCTGCAACATCAGTCACCTACACAGTCCCAAAGGAAGGGTGAGGGACATATTGCCAAACACAGTGCACAGGTCAAAAAGGTGGTGCATAGAGTATGGGCTGTGGGGTGTGCCAGGAACAGGTGAGTGGATGTGCACATTGATGGTGTGGGACACATGCCATTATGAGGAGGCTCCAAGAGGGCATGAAGATGATGACTGTGTGTCCACACAACAGCAATGGACTGCATGTTCATGTCAGTTTGCATGCATGAGTGGAGGGGATATGGGATATATTGTGATGAGGAGAGCTCTGCTGAGCCCATGGAAATAGAGGAAAATTGTAAATATACCTTTAAGGAGAGAGACAGGCAGGGAATTCACAGCTTTCAGAGTGCAGGTAAAGGAAGAAAACACGCAGTCACTGAAGTCAGGCCACACCCAAGCTCTGCTAACCTAAGTGCAGGCTTGGGGAGTAATGAAAAACACCTGAGTAGGAAGCAGTGTACGCTAGTTAAGAAACAGCCTTATAAACCCAGGGGAGGAAAAGGAAGAGAGTCAGCACCAGGAAGCAGGAAGGAGATCACCGGGGAGGAGAACGGTGAAGACTTTGGTGAGGAGCTCAGCAGTGAAAGTAACAGCCAAAAAGAAAGCCAAGCTTTCAGGAGGAGTGCTGTTAGTCCTGAAGCCAACCGAGGTGTGGCTAGGAGAATTGCTGACGAGGGTCAGGCTGCAGTTCAAACGGTTCGTGGACCAGCTCAAAGAGGTCAAGCTGCCAAAAGGTGGGTGGACAAACTCAAGGGCTAGAAGTGACCAGAACCCAGCTGGGTGGAAAGAACCAGGGCTGAACAAGTTAGAGGAACTGAGGCAGTTGATCCAGAGAAGGAATTCTCACATTCCAGGTACAAACATTCCTTATTGTGGAGAGCACCTGTGGAGAGAAGTCCAGGAGCTTTTACAAAGCATTAAGCCAGAAACAGTTCATGAAAGCTCAGAGTCAGATGTACATGCTGAAGAGCAGGAGGAGATGCAGGTAGACTGTCCTGAGCAGGATTCTATAACTGAGGAATTAGCAATGGACTGTTTATTGTGCCAGAGGGCAGATTGAAAGCTTTCTGATAAAAAGTCTTTAGCCAAGAAAGCACTGAAGAAACAGGGTGAGTTAACCTGTCTGTGTTAATGCTAGGAACTGCTTCTAATGAAAAGAATACATGCATGACTTGTATTTGAATTACTAAAGAAGCAGAAGATAAAAATGGACACTTTGCTTTGCTTGAAGGAAGAAGCTATGTTTGGTTTGCTGAACGTTTGATAAAAACAGCTACACGTTAAAAGGCTTATGAAGCAGTTTCAGTTCTAGTTTGTGTATAATTTCCTGATGTTATTGCTTGGAGAAGAATCCTAACGTTTGTGTTGAGCCTTAGTGCTTTGGGGAAGATAAATAAATTTCTTGTTTGCCTTTAAAAACCATCGGTTTCACACTACTGTCTTTAGATAAGGAGAAACAACTACAAGTCCCAGAAGTCCAAGCTGTGGACAAGAATAGTATAATTCTTTATTTAAGGACTAACATTGGCAGCCCTGAGCCTTTAGGCCTTTGGCCCGGGCTAGGGTGACGACAATATATGGGAGTGAGGTGGTGGTGTGATGTTGGACACCTGAGGGTAGGGGTACCCATGACATGTCCACCTAGGTGGGTGCACGCTCACATCCATATCAGGTAGGAGTCTCTACCAGTTCCTTGCTGTGGTGCAGAAAAACACAGACAGACAGGCAGGTATAGATTTTTTAAATTGTGTGTGTGTCAACATTGCCCCACTGGCCATCTTCATTGCCTTCATGGCTGCCCACGTCCATGTTGTCCTGGCCCTGACCACCCCTTGCTGGTGGTGGTGCTGGTGCTGCTGCTGGTGGCTGCCCCCTGCCTGCCATACTGGCCTGGAGTTCTGTAAATCTATTGATGACAGATGTAAGGGCCTGCAGGCCCCTGCCATGGCTGTCATGGCCTGTACCTGCAGCAGGTGCACCTTGTGGTCCCGATGAAGATCCTGGCAGATGTTCTGCAGCTCCTGGTGGATACCTGTGGAATGATGGTTGTGAATAGTGAGGCAATGTGCATACAGCTACCCTGCAAACACATGCAACTGGGGGCTCAGGGATGATAGAGACCTGGCATCCTAGCAACATATGCTGTTTGTAGATGTCAAGGGTGACAGGTCTGCTTATGGTGTGCATTCTATACCCCTCCCCACATGTTGGCAACTGCACCCTGTCATATCACGTGTCACAACATGCCACGTGGTGGTCTGTCGCCCACCTGACAGGTCTTCATGCGTTGCTGCTGTGTGGTCCACCATCCCATGCATCATTTCCTGTAGCATGTCCTGTGAGAGCCTGGCAGATGTTCTAGCCACAAACATGGGTGATGCAGGGCCTGGCTCAGTGTCCAGCCCCAGTGGCACCGGTGTAGTACAGGGATGTGTAGCATCATCCCCACTGCTACTGGCCATCAGGTGGAGGCTGATGTCATCCTACTGCTCCTCCCCACCATCATCCGACTCAGACTCCCATTGCACCACACTGACACATACTGGGGCCCCATCTGGGCCACCCACTTATATGTCACAGGGGCGTGGTGACTCCCCACCTTGGGCCAGGTCCTCTTCTGAGCCTTCACCAGGCCCTTGCACCAACATGGCCACATCACTGGTATCTTGCACCTCCTCCTGTGTCTGTTGGATGTCACCTGTGGAGGCCAACAAACAGACATAACCATTCACTTACTGGTAGATGCCCACCCCCAGACATGTGGACAATGTTCAGTGTTGTGCTTATGTGGTCTCATCCCCAGTATATGGGCTATCATGTCACAGTGTGCACACGATGGCCTGAAGGTGCAGGGTCATTTTGATGCTTGGCCTTGGCCCCGACAATGTCTGTCATGTTGTGGGGGTATGCAGACAACGCTATCCCTTGTTGGTATGCTATCATGTTTACACAAGCCTACGCCTCTTCTGTGTTTCACTGATGGATGTTACACTCCTCAACACATCTTGGCATGTTGTGTACAGCACATGGTGTCAACCCTCCCCCACGCATGTAGATCCCATTTTGTGCTGTGACATGACATGACTTACACACAGGGGAAAGACACAGTAGCAATACACTGTACATACACGTGGGCTATGTGCATCACACTGGTGCATCATATGCTGGCCACAGGTCAGTCCACCATATCCACAGGTCAGTGCACCATATCCACAGGTCAGTCCACATTGGTGCATGCAGGGACACAAAGGCAGGGTGTCAGTCACAGGGACACAGGTGTGTGGTGATAGGGATGTAGGATATGGGACAGAGGGGCAAAGTATATAACTGCTTGGTGCCATCTCGCTTTGGTGTGTGCAGGGGATGCATGGAGGGACATTGCAAACCCAACATAACACTGGCTACATTGTTGGTATGTGAGAGGATGGGGACAATGGTGGGTAGCTGGGGTTGGATGTAGGGGAGGCAGTTTGGGAGTGGGACCTAAGATGTCTGCAATGTGTGGCTAGTGGGCATCGCCCCCACCACCCATGACCAATGTGTCTAGTACCTGCTTTCAGTGATTGTACACCACTATGATGCACCTTAGCCTTAGAACCTAATGTTGTGTGGGCATGGACACAAACATTGTATTACACATGCACATGGTAGGACCTTACATACACACACTTCAACACCTACCAGCGCATGGGTAGGCTGTATCCAGCTCTGGGGACAGTCTGTGGATGTAGATAGGGCCAAGTCTGTCTGCCAGCTGTTGTTCAAAGATGGACAGTTGGGCTGCATGGGGACCACCTCCACCAGTTCCTAACATATGGCAATGCTCAGCTGTCAGGTGTGCTTGCACTGAGAGTTTGATATCATTGAACCTCTTCCTCAGGCTCTCGCAGTCACATGGTGGTTCACCGACCTTAGCAACTGCTTGCCAGATGTGCTCCCAGATGCAGTTCTGCTGCTGATAGATGTGCTGCTGTCCTCATAATGTTCCAGGACATTGGCCAGAAGCACATCATTCCCCTCCAGAGTGAACCGCAGTGCCCTCTTGCATGCCGCCTCAGGCACTGTTTTGCACTTTCATTAGGTTGCACTTGCCTTGACAGGCTGTGTTGGCTTCTGATGGGTCAGTCCAGATGGGCCAGGTTGGTCATCATCCCTGGGCACCACAGAGGGCATTGTCTCCCCCAGCTGCCCCTGTGTCAACACCTCCAGGCCACCAGCAGTGGTTTCCCCCACATCAGCAGACTTCTGTGGATTCACACTTTCCTCTGCAGATGTAACCTGTTGCAGGGAGAAAAAGAACCAACCAAGCAGGTACAAGGACTGGCGACAAATAAGTTCAAAATAAATTATTTAATAGGCCCCGACGCGTTTTGGCTACAAAGCCTTCTTCAGGGGGTGTTTAAAAAGAGGAACACACTTCAAAAAACAATAATAAAATATAAGACATTAATATTCAAAAAACATATGAAATATAATAGAACAATAATTAATATAAATAAAAACAATTTATCAAATAAAATATATTATATAGAAGATGTAGACCCTAATAGACAAATATGAGTACATAAATAAAAATGTAAATATTGCTAAAAACATAAATATGATAAAATCATACAGTCAAAATATGTAAAATTATGAAAGATAAAAGGAGAGACGATGAGGAAGACAAGGGATACCTTAGTTTTGTCTTTTAGTGTAATACAAGTAAACACTAGAAATATAATAAATAAATAAATAAATAAATAAATAAATAATTCAGTTATCAAAAATTAAAACAATAAATAGAACATTTAAATATTAAGACCAGCTATGAAGGCATAAGAATAAGAAACCATAAACGAATATTAGCATTCTATAAAATCGGACCATCATACCTAAATATATATCCAACAGAAGTTTTATGTGCAATATCCTTTTATGTATTTAGAGGTTTCTTTCATTTCCATTTTATAAATCGTAGCATAACAATAGATGATGTGTCTTTTAACAGTATATATAGCTCCTTAAACATACATTTGAATTAGTTTAGTATCCCCTCTGCATGCGGTTTCTCAAAGTTCAACGGCAAATGTTTTCCCCCCTTTTTTTACATCTTGTTCAATCGCGGAGGGATTATTTTTAGAACAGTTCATTTACACATAATTCTGAATATAGAGCAATAGTACTCTATAAAATTGGATAACCATATAATCTACATAGTGTGTATATAGAACACCTTTTTATGGATTCAGGGGTTTTATTTTTTGGCAATTTGTTCCGAGTGCCCATTAATTTTATTTCATTGGGGCAGAGTAGATGACATATTTTTTGAATAACCAATACAGGGCGTTCCTTTTTCAAATTAATATTCGTTTATGGTTTCTTATTCGTATGCCTTCATAGCTGGTCTTAATATTTAAATGTTCTATTTATTGTTTTAATTTTTGATAACTGAATTATTTATTTATTTATTTTATTTCTAGCGTTTACTTGTATTACACTACGCGACAAAACTAAGGGCTATGTTTACTAAAACCCCGTTAGGTGCGCGCCGCGCTAGTGTGCGGGATGCCATATATGGAGTGGGCGTTTCAGTCTGAAAAAGCAAACCGGGATTAATCATGCGCTAATGTGCGCTGTGCGCTCATGTGCGCCGCGCACATTAGCGCATGAGAAACTTGCGCGGGAAGCATAAGTGGCGCGCTGATGTGGACACACACACACACAGGAACAGAGCCACAGTACAATGGTGAAGACACTGACCAATGGTGCAGGGCTCATGGGTTCAATCCCCCACTGTGCCCAATAAAGAAGGCTGGCTGAGGCATTACCTGTTATAGAAAATATTGCAGTCTGAGGCATATTAATTTTATTTTAATTACTGCTACTAGCAAACGCACTCTGAAAGCACTGTAACATAAGGTACCCCAGAGGGCACATTTTAAAGTGCACTGTCCACCAAGGCACCCTAGAATGTTGCTTATAGGGCGCTTTATAGGGTGCCGTATGAGGTACCGCAAGGTCACAGCACTGTTTTTGATGGCAGCACTGTGCAGTTTAAGGAATGAAAATCATAAGTAGGTGCGCTAACAAGCAAGGAGGAGCAGCAGTGTAGCACAATGGTTAAGACACCGACCAATGATGCAGGAGTCATGGGTTCAATCCCCCACCATGCCTATTGAAGAAGGCTGGCTGAGGCATTGCCTCTTATAGTTAATATTGCTTTAGGAGGCATTTTATTTTTATTTTAATTAGTGCTGCCAGCAAACACACCCTCAAAGTATTGTAACATAAGGTGCTGCATAAGGCGCCTCATAGGGTACCCCAGAGGGCACATTTTAAAGTGCACTGTCCACCACGGCACCCTACAATGTTGCTGAAAGGGTGGCCTATAGGGCGCCATATAGGGTGCCCTATGAGGCACAGCAAGGTCATAGCACTGTGTTTGATGGCAGCACTGTGCATTTAAACGCATGGAAATCTGAAGTAGGTGCGCTGACATGCAAGGAGGAACAGCAGTGTAGCACAATGGTTAAGACACTGACTGCTGATACAGGGGTCATGAGTTTGATCCCCAGTGTGCCTAATAAGTAAGGCTGGCTGAGGCATCAGCATTTACATGTACGTATTGTTTCCTGCAGCACTTTATTTGTATTTTATTAATTGCTGCCAGCAAACACGCCCTCACGTGCCGTAACTGAAGGTGCCGCATAAGGCACCCTATAAGGCACTCCATAGGGCACATTATAAAGTGCACTGTCTGCCACGGTACCCTATAATGTCCCCTATAGGGCACCCTATAAGTCGCTCCACAGGATAACGTATAGTGCACCTTATATGGACGGTAACCATAAGGTGCCCTATAGGACGCCCTATAAAGCACCCTCTGAGGCACTTTATGGGTACAGTACGCTGAGGGTGTTTTTGTTGGCAGCAATAATGTACATTAAAAATAGATAATGCTTTGGGCAGCCCTATCAAAACCCCCCCCACTGTGGGTTTGAACCCATGACCTCTGACATCACAGGCAGTGAAGTAACCAGTGGGCTACTGCTCTATAGCTGCTGATAAGTCCCTGGCTGGCTGCAGAGGGACTGCACGTCACCACACAGACAGTCTGCTGTGGTCACCAGGATAGGGTTAGCCCACCCATACCCATGATGCACTGCACATGCAAATCAGCTGTCTACAGATGAACACGATGGGGTATGCACCCCCACAGCACCTCGGCCTGGTAGGGGGAACTGACCATGTGTGTTACTGACATAGAGTAGCTACACACCGTCACATTGTGCGGGTACTGTGCTCACCCTGAGTGTGCGGTGGGGCGCCCAGCACCAGGTCCACAGCACCTTCCATGGCAGAAATGGGCCATGCTGCAGGTCCCCAGCAGTGCTAATGTGTGAGATAGGTAGTTTTTGCAGAAACATCTTGGATATATCTGTCTGTCTCAGTCAGGTGTAGCCCCCATGGACCCCCAGGAGGATCATGCACCACCACCACTCTCCTCCTCCTCCATGGCTGTGGGTGGTAAACAGGGTCTCCCATCAACAGATCCACATTCTACCTCCCTGCAATGGTGGTAGTAGAGGGGAACAGACACCTCCAGGGCAGTCAATGCAGCTCTGTACACATCCATAACACAATAGCAGACAGACATTAGGCCTGGATATGCTAAGGGGCACCCCACCACTATCTAATAGTCTCCTGCAGCAAGCCTTCAGCCACTGCACCCTACAAGACACTCCATCAAGACACATACCAGCTGCAAACAGTCTGCTAGCTAGGCCACAGTGCATGTTCCTGGTGGAAATGCATGCACCCAGAACTGGGATGTCAGCATACACAACAAGCAGATAAGTCAGTGACTGGGCCCCAAAAGAAAACCCATAAATATCACATGAGAGAAATACTACATAGCACTATGGGGGTGCCTAGCCATGCCATAGTCACTGCACAGTCAGGGTGAGAGTGACCTCCCAGCAGGACATGCTGTGGCCACCCTGTCTGTGTAGGTGGTGGCCGGGCACTACAATGTCCCAGCCATTGCCCTATGCCCTGTGCAGATGCATCCTGGCCAGGCCACCCTGTCCAGGCTATACCCATGGTACCTTGCTCCTCATTATGCACATTGGCAGGCCAATACTGGCAACAGTGCTGGCAGTGTGGGCTGTGGAGGGTGTTGGCAGCCACCACACACTGGATAGACAGACACACACTCCCACACCTATGCCGGCATTGTGCTACTATTTATTTATTTATTTTATTTATTTAGCTGTATTTATATTCCGCTTTTCACCGGGTCAAAGCGGTCAATTGGGGGATACATTTAACACGAGGGGATATGACACACATACGCTAATACTTACAGGGAACATGGGCAATGGAGGGTTAAGTGGTTGCCCAAGACCATAAGGAGTGCCTATAGGACTAGAAATCTCAGTCCCTCCGGCCTGAGATTGCTGTCCCCAGGAGGGACTTGAACCCCCAGCCCTCCAGCCTGAAGTACCTTGTCCTAACCACTATAGAGGAGTTTTCCAGCCCTGGCCACCACACCAGTCCTGGGCACAGTACAGGCATGGGTATGGTATGCAATACTGTTGGGGGTCACTCCCCAGGGTGGTAAACACTGTCAGAGACCAGACATGAAGCACACACCACAGACATCAGAAAGATTGTTATGATGGAGCTCAATCAGCAAACTGTGCTTAACGTAGGAATTGCTATCTGCCAGTAATCATAGCAAACATTTGATAGCTGTGTACCGTATACCCAGGTGTAGGGTGGCATTGCTAAGGTATGCAAGTGCTAGTATTGGGAGATGCACGCAGGGCCCAATGTCCTGCCTCGCCAGGAGGCATTGGCTAATGGGGCCTGTGGGTGTGGGTGTGGGTGTGTCTGCCCCTGTTGGCTGCTGCTTTAAGGCAGAGGTTCCCAACTCCAGTCCTGGTGTGCCAAACACTGTTCGGGTTTTCAAGCTGTCCCTCATGAATATGCATGAGATACATCTGCATACCATGGGGGTGGTGCATAGATATGCAGCACTGGCATCTTTATTAGAGGCAGCATGGAACCTGAATGGTGTTTGGCCCTCCAGGACTGCATTTGGAGACCCTGCTCTAGGTAATGCGCCTGTTTATGGTGTCTGTGCTCGGTGTGGTAAAATATAGGCGTATTAACCATGCGTATGTTCTCTGCAATAAAGGTTTGTCCTTACTATCACGGTTTAGTTGTGGGAAAAATATGTGGACTGGATTGGCAGGAGCCCCAACTGGGGCTTGAACCTATGACCTTCTGTTTTTACACACACTGTCTGTGTGCACTGCACCACCATGTTGCCACAGATATGCTGCATGCCCTGGGGAGTCCATGACTGTACATTCCTACAGGGCCTGTTTGTTGCAGTGCACGGCACCCACCTGGACAGGGCTTGGCCATGGTCTGCTGTGGCCACCAGCTGCTGCCACCTCCACCACCAGTACCGCTCCATCCTTAGATTGGAGACAGCATAAGCCCTGAAGGATTTGTGGCCCTCCAGGACTGCATTTGGGGGAATCTGCTCTAGGTAATGTGCATGTTTCTGGTGTCTGTGCTCTGTAGGGTAAAATAGAGGTGTTTGAGCCATGCTTATGTTCTCTGCAATAAAGGTTCGTCTTTACTATCACTAGTTAGTTGTGGGTAAAATATGGGGACTGGATTGGCAGGAGCCCCAGCTGGGGCTTGAACCTGTGACCTTCTGTCTCCAAACACGCTGGTTGTGTGCACTGCACCACCATGTTGCTACAGAGGCAGTGCATTCCCTGATGATACCATGACTGTTTGTCCGGCAGGGCCTGTCTGTTGCAGTGTATTGCACCCACCTACACAGGGCTAGGCCATGGTCTGCTCTGGGCAGCTGCCACTGCCCCCCTCCACCTCCAGTACCCCTGTGCCATCCTGCTGACATGCCCTTCTGCTGGTGGTGCTGGTGGTACGCAGTCTCAGGCCATCCTGTGTGCGGGTAGGCGGCTGCCTATGGTGCCGGTTCTGGGGTAGGGGTGCCTGCAAATTTGTCTGCATGTCCCCCAATCACCGCCTGCCAATGTTCTGTGCCCTTGGGGGTACCTGCTGGGTACTATCCCCTGTGACACTGTGCTAAACACTCTCGTGCCCATGTTGGGCCCTCATCAGTTGCTGTATGGCTGCTCTTCAGTTTCAGCATTCCTATGTGCCATCTAGGCATCTGCCTAGTCCGCACTGTGCCCCAGCTGCACCACAGCATGTGCCGCCTGCAGCCCTCTGTATCCCCTTTCCCAGCATCTGTCCAATTGCCCATTCCGACCTGCCCACCCTGCTGTTGTGGAACATGTGCATGCCATAGGTAACCTGTCCAATGGAGAGGGAAACCCTGATCAGTGCTATTTCACTATGGGATCATTCACCTTGTATGGGGACGGAGCGTAGACCCTTCTAAAATTCATATTTATTTTTTGGGGCTTTCTTGGGAGTGTTTTTTGATGTTTCCCATTACTATCACTATTGCCCAGCTTGATTATAATTTTATTTTATTTTGTTGGGGTCATTTTCAATGTTTATTTGCACTTTTGTTCCGTGCACATGTATCACACTTATCACTGTTTTGTAGGTTTCCCTGGTTTTGCTGTACATTGCTGACAGAAATGGTTTCTCTTCCCTTTAAATCGGCTCTACCGCGAGGTTTTCACTCGCGGTATTTTTTGCCTTGAATTTAAGCCCCGCTCGTGTGCGGGGAGCCTCTCCCCTCCCACTCTCCACCCATTGACCCCTTCTCTCCGCCCCTGGGGAGCCTTCCTCTGCCCTCCGGGAGCCTTTCCACGCCTTTATCGCACAGTAGCGTGCCGCGCACATGAGCGTGCACGTTAGTGTGCCGCGCACCTTTGCGGGGCACAAATACGCATCATTAGCGTGCGCTAAGGTACCTTAGCGCATGCTAATGTGCGCCGCGCACATGAGCGCAGTTTAGTAAACATATCCCTAAGGTATCCCTTGTCCTCCTCATCGTCTCTCCTTCTTTTATCTTTCATAATTTTATATATTTTGACTGTATGATTTTATCATATTTATGTTTTTAGCAATATTTACATTTTTATTTATGTACTCATATTTGTCTATTAGGTTCTACATCTTCAGCTTTGGGGAGGATGCGTTGTATAAATTAATATCCCAAGATTTGTCGGTAAATCTTAATGAAGATAATACTGATGAGATATACACACAATGGGATGATATAGTGAGGTTGACACAGAAATTGGTAAAAGAAGAATTACACGCTGCTTACCTCCTTGAGTGCTGTAAATCTAAGATTATACCTAGAGGTCTAAGGATAAATAAGGCTCCTGGATTATATCAAAGTGAACAGGGATTTGTAAATTGTTGGAACGCAATATTGAATAAGTGTTCATTAGATCTAATGATTTTATTGATTACCACAGCGCATAAAAAATCAGAATTGTACAAAGTAGAACTGGATGAAAAATTGAATGAGTTAAAAAAGTGCAATAATGATTTTGAAAAGGTACATATGGATTATAATAAAAATATGGTACAATACAGGAAGGAAATAAAAAGTAAGAAAATGGAGAAATTTAAGAGAGATGAGGAAGACTATAGAGTTGGATATGTATATCACTGGTGTAGAAGGGTGGAAAACGATAGACTTTGGGTTAAGAGAAGATCTACATTTTTTGATCGAAAAGAAAGTTTATCAGATGATTCTTCCAATACCCCTAACAAAGACTCTTCTTTGGAGCAGAAAAAGAAGAGAAGCAGGAGTGAATCAGTTGAATACAATGATGCCTCGGCTTCATTGTTTTCTTCTTATAGAGATAAACCTGATCATCAAAAGGAGAAGGGTAAAAAGAAAAAAATTTATGATATGGATCGCCTATGGAAAGGAGGGGGGAGGAGCACATCTCACTCTCGCCCTCCTCAAAATATGATATCAGACAGAGAACAAGGATTAGATCAAGAACGGATACGCAATGACAGCAATTCATACAGAGGACGCGGTCGGGTCGGGGACAAGGGAGAGGCAGGTGGGGGACAGACAGATCATACGAGAGGAGATATTAAATTCTGATAATGTGATTAATATTTTGAACTATAGCCTTACATCTGATGAGATTTCTGTATTAAATAAGGAATTATCCTTTGTACCCATCCAAAGATTAGATCCTTTTGAGATTCAAGTGGATTTGTATAAATTCTTCCGCAAAATCCGTATTCAACACTTTTTCAAGAATCAGGCTGTTTCCATAGATAATAAAGCCATTATTAGTAAAAAATCAAAATGGGTCATCCCCCCCCCCCCCACAGACTGATCCTCTTATTGAAGCTTTCGAAAGGGTCGCTGTACAGCAGGTTGAAAATATAGTTGACGATACACGTCTGCCTTTTTATAACCTGACACAACAAGAAAAAATGGCTATTAAATCTTTGCAAGCAAATAATGAAATCATTATCAAACCTGCGGACAAGGGTGGAGCAGTGGTGATATTGGACAAGCATAAATACATAGAAGTTAATAGACAACTTAAGGATAAAAGTTTTTATCTTCGGCTAGATGGTGATCCCACAGAAAGATTGAAAAACAGTATTGACAATTTAGGGGTATGTTTACTAAAACCCCGGTAAAGTGCGTGCCGTGGTAGTGTGCGTGTACCATATAAGGAGTGGGCGTTCTGTCCTGAAAAAGAAAAGCCAGAATTTACATATGCGCTAAGGTGCGCGGCGCCCATGTGCGCCCCGCACCTTAGCGGATGAGATAGCTGCGCGGGAGGCAAAAGTGGCGCGCTGAAGTGCAAGAAAAAGAGCAAAGCCACAGCACAATGGTTAAGACACTGACCAATGGAGCAGGGATCAGGGGTTCAATCCCCCACAGTGCCCAATGGAGACAGTTGGCTGAGGCATTATTTTAGGAGCCATTTAAATGATGGGCGGCATAAGGCGGCGCACTAATGTTTTAGGAGGCTTATTAATATTGGGCGGCATAAGGAGGCGCGCTGATGTTCAATCACAGGAACAGAACCACAGCACAATGGTTAAGACACTGAACAATGGTGCAGGGATCAGGGGTTCAATCCCCCAAAGTGCCCAATAAACAAGGCTGGCTGAGGCATAACATATTATGGGGAAGATTGCTTTAGGAGGCATTTTATTCATATTTTAATTATCACTACTAGCAAACGCACTCTCAAAGCGTGTTAACATAAGGCGCCCTATAAGGCACATTTTAAAGTGCAATGTCAGCCAAGGCACCCTAGAATGTTGCTTAGAGGGTGCCGTATGAGGTACCACAAGGTCAGTGTACTGTTTTTTATGGCAGCACTGTGCAGTTTAAGGAATGAAAAGCATACGTAGGTGCGCTGACAGGCAAGGAGGAGCAGCAGTGGAGCACAATGGTTAAGGCACTGACTGCTGATACAGCGGTCATGAGTTTGCTCCCCAGTGTGCCTAATATGTAAGGCTGGCTGTGGCATCAGCTTTGCATTGTACATATTTTGTCCTGCAGCACTTTAATTTTATGTTATTAATTGCTGCCAGCAAACACGCCCTCACGTGCCGTAATTGAAGGTGCCGTATAAGGCACCCTATAAGGCACTCCATAGGGCACATTATAAATTGCACTGTCCGCCACAGCACCCTAAAATGTCCCCTATAGGGCACCCTATAGGTTGCGTCACAGGATAATGTATAGTGCACCTTATATGGACGGGAACCATAAGGTGCCCTATAGGGCGCCCTATAAAGCACCCTCAGAGGCACCTTATGGGTACAGTACGCTGACGGTGTTTTTGCTGGCATCAAAATATGTACATTAAAAAAAGATAATGCGTTGGACAACCCTATCAAATAACCCATGACCTCTGGCTTTAGAGGCAGTGAAGTAACCATTGGGCTACAGCTCTATAGCTGCTAGCAAGCCCCTGGCTGGCTGCAGAGAGCATGCATGTCACCACACAGACAGTCTGCTGTGGTCACCAGGATAGGGTTAGCCCACCCATACCCATGATGCACTGCACATGCAAATCAGCTGTCCACAGATTAACACAAGATGGGCAATGCACCCCCACAGCACCTCTGCCTGGTAGAGGGAAGTGACCATGTGCACCCACACACCACCTCGGCCTGGTAGGGGGTACTGACCGTGTGTTTTACTGGCACAGAGTAGCTACACGCCGTCACATTGTGCGGGCGCCCAGGACCAGGTCCACAACACCTTCCATGGCTGAAAAAGGCCATGCCGGAGGTCCAAAGCAGTGTTAATGTGTGAGATAGGTAGTTTCTGCACAAACACCTTGGATATCTGTCTGTTTTAGTCAGGTGTAGCCCCCATGGACCTCCAGGTGGGCCATGCACCACGCCCCCCCCTCCTCCTCCTCCTCCTCCAGGGCTGAGGGTGGCAAACAGGGTCTCCCATCAATAGATCCACATTCTACCTCCCTACAAAGGTGGCAGTAGAGGGGACCATCAACCCCGGTCCTGCTGAGGAACAGACACCCCACAGGGCAATCAATGCAGCTCTATACACATCCATAACACAATAGCAGACAGACATTAGGCCTGGATATGGTAAGCTGCACCCCACCCCTATCTGATATTTTCCTGCAGCAAGTCATCAGCTGCTGCACCCTGCTCCATCAAGACACATACCAGCTGCAAACAGTGTGCTAGTTAGTTCACAGTGCATGTTCCCAGTGGAGATGCATACACCCAGAACTGGGATGTCAGCATACACAGCAAGCAGATAAATCAGTGACTGGGCCCCAAAAGGAAACCCATATCTATCACATAAGAGAAATACTATATAGCACTATGGGGGTGCCTAGCCATGCTGTGGTCACTGCACAGTCAGGGTGAGAGTGATCTCTCAGCAGGACATACTGAGGTCACCCTGTCTGTGTAGGTGGTGGCCGGGCACTAAAATGTCCCAGTCAGTGCCCTATGCCCTGTGCAGATGCACCCTGTCCAGGCCACCCTGTCCAGCCTATACCCATGGTACCTTGCTCCTCATTATGCACATTGGCAGCCCAATACTGGCAACATTTCTGGCAGTGTGAGCTGTGGAAGGTGTTTGCATGTGTGAAGGGGAGGGCAGATTGCAATGGAGATTTACAGGCATGCACATCCAGACATGAGGTGTTCTCCCATATAACTTGGTGACCTCTTACTTTTTCTGTGTGCAGGTGATGTTGGATATGGGTGTCGTGCCTGGTTGCTGACCCCTGTGCGTTTTCCATGGTCACGTGCAGAGATGAGGTACAATGAGGCCCACACCCCCACCTGCTCTGTCATAGAGCGCAGCTTTGGCGTGTTAAAGAGTTGCTTCAGGTGTCTCAATAAGACCGGTGGAGCCTTATAATACCAACCCATGAATGTGGCACAGATGGTTCTGGTCTGCTGCATCCTGCACAACATTGCTGTCAGGCACAATATCCCAGTCGACATTAATCCGGATCTTGAGGAAGATCCTGTGTGCCCTCCTGTATGTGGCCGTGGGTACACATGTGTGGGCACAGCAATCCGGCAACATCTAATCAAGCAGCTCTTCTCATGTAAGTGATGTATATGTAGGGAAGGGCATATAGGTACAAATGTGCATACTATCCTGTGTATTTCATGACTACACCCTCACATATGTATGTTTGCGTTGTTTGTGACTCTTCCGAATGTGTTTGGCAGGCTACCATTCCTGCTGTTGTGGTGAGGTACTTCATTGGCTCAAGAGGATGGACATGCAGCTGACGGCGGTGCAGCTCCATACACATGACAACATGGCAGTGATTTGTGACTGGTGCGTTTTACCTAGAGGCATCAGAGGTATGAGTTTTACATCACATAGCTGCATGTTTCAGAAAGATATCTCTCTGATGTGCTGATGCTGTTATGCCACTTACCCTGCCTGTATTGAGGGCACAAGGCAACATATGACATGGGTGATATTCCCTCGTGTTCCTACATAACGTGCTGTGGACCTGTCTTGCATGCCTACATGTGACCCATGTCTGCGGTTTACCATTTATGTATCTGCCGGGATTTCAGCAGATGGTTATTTCACACCATAGTGTTGAGGACATTGCTGTGATGTTGAATGTACACATGTGAAAGGAGTGGTTGAGTTGCACATTACATTTGACCATTTCCTACCACTATCCACACACTCAGCATGACTGCGGCCTTGGATAGGCTCATGACATTGCTCCCCTTAGGGCTATCGTAACCAGACAGGGGACCTGAGGTCAGGTGCACATATGTTGTATATGGCAGTGTGTGTGCAGAGCTATCACCATTGTACAGATATACTGTACAGACATATGTTCTCTATTGATTCCTGATGAGAGGTGTGATTGGCCCTGTACATATCACAGCAGTACTGGTGCTGACATTCAGATGCCACCATGTGACTGGTATGATCATGGCCAGCCTTGTGTTCCTTCTGGGAACTCATATACATTTTGTCTGCTGGTATATGTACATGTTTCATCATTCACATTTCTCAGGTACTACTTTGGACAACAGGCAATGATCTTTTAACATCCACACTGACTACTCTCACACCTTGCAACTGACACCTCTGGGACAGGGATGACAGGCTACACACAATATCATCTCCAGACAGTCCCTATCCAGCATACGCAGCACACACAAGATGTTCTCCACATTGGAAACTGTTTGCCTAGTATCATCATATATCCTGTATGTCATTTGCTGGTTTGGTACTCAGACGCCATTGAGAAGTCATTGTCATGCTGCACTAATACATATTATGGGGACCTATTGCACACCCATTCCACATGGCCATGGACATGTCTATGTGGCTGGGCATATGTGAACATGATCTGTACTGTTCCATTTGAATGTCCTACACCTTCAATGGTAGCTGTGTTATGGCAATGTGCTTGTTTCATGTTTAAAGTTTTCCATACTGACTTGTAAAAGTAGCAAACACAGGGATGGTAACTCATGAAATGTGATGACAGACATACTAACCTTCCTATTTTATTTATTTATTACAATTTCTTATATACCGCACTATTCGGTATCAGTGCGGTTTACATCATAACACAATGACCATAACAACAAGCTGTCTGGTTTTACATCGAACAGGAGTGCAAACTTGGATAACAGGGGTTAACTATATACATGAGATATTTACACGGAACAAGGTTAGGTAAAAATCACATAACAAATGTAAGGGTCTTTCTAGACTGGGTCATTTCTTCAGAGGGGATATCTAGGTTCAATTGCTGGTTGGGTAGTATTGGAGGAAAAGGTGGGATTTGAGTGCCTTCCTGAACTGATATAGGTCGGCAATGGCCCTAATGTCAGGGGGTAGAGCATTCCAGCATTTGGGGACATAGAAACTGAACGCCCTGCTTGTGGTTGTCATGTTGCACTTTGTCAATGCCTTTGGGGTTGTTAGAAGGTTTACGGCTGCTGCTCTTCTGGATCTGTTGGGGGGGACCATGTGAATAAGATCTGTGAGTGAGGAGGATGAAATACCTTTGATTGCCTTGAATGATAGGAGTAGGGTTTTAAAGATGATCCTCCCATGGATAGTGTGGCAAGGAGAGAGTAGTGCCACCTAGAAAAGCAGGAAACATTGAAGGTTTTACCTTGGCTGGGGGGATGGGCACATTAGAAAACACTTGTCAGAGAAAACCCAGGGTTAGAAGTTCACAGCAGAAAAACCCCAGGGTTGATAGTCAGTGGGCCAAAACTAGTGTTGAGTCATTCCCACGTTACACACCAGATAGGAATCAGAGAAGCAGGTACTCGGAGGAGGAGCCTGCAAGGGAGTTCCCTTGTCACGTAGCTGCTTGTAAAAAAGGGCAGACAGAAACGGAAGGGAGAAGGGAGAGAGAGAGGAGAGCAGAGGAAGAGAATCACCTGTCTTACCAGCACGAGGATTCTGAACCTGACTGGAACAAGGCTCCCAGGCTCTATGCTGAGAGGAAGGGAAGACCTGAAACCAGATTCGCTCCCCAGGAGAAAGGGAAATACTGCTGCTCTCCAGAAAGAAATACTCACAGGCCAGGCAGCTGCTGTTGCGAGGCCCAGAGATACACTGCTAGTGCAGTGAAACCACAATGCAGGTTAGTGGGCAAGCTAAACCCTGTATTTGAAAGAAGCTTAAAAAGCCACAAGAAGGCAGAACTTTTACCCAGGCAAAACCCTGCTGGAACCTAGATGCAGGCATTGCTCTGCTAGGGAAGCTTCCAAAGCAAGAACTTTTTATAGGGCCCGAAGGAGGTCTGACCGGTCCTCTGATTACAGCTCAGAAGAGGGTTTTATTGATAGAAGGCCTGTATGTAAAACTGTGCAAGTTAAGCATCAAACCAGGAGAAAGCCTAGGCCCAAAACTGAACACAGGGATAGTTCTTCAGATGAGGAGGAGATTACCTGTAGACATTTACATGAAAGGAAAGGAACTTTTAAACCACGGCTTTTGAAACCCCATGAGCTTTTACTTAAAGGGGAGAAACCTATTAGGTGGCCAAGACTGAAGAAACTGTTAATGTATGGGACTAATACCATTCCAGTTAAGAGTCCAGAACCGCTACCCGAGAGTCCTCCAGAGAGCATGGAAATTGACTCTTTCAAAGGGGATTCAGATCCTTCAGTCATTGACATGGAATGTGATTGTTGCACTGTATGTGAATAACTGTTAAGAGGGAAAATACCTTTTGTAAGAGCTAAGAAGAAAAGCTTGTTTAAAAGACTTTATTTTTGACCTGGCAAAGTTTGCATATATTTTCTTTGGGAGGAGTATCCCTACTTTTGTTTTCCTGTGGACATCACCTGTTGTGCGTCTCTGAGAACCTAAATAAAAATCTGTGATCTTTAACCAACGGCTCAACTACAAATTCTTATACAACCTCAAGGTTAAGGTGCAGCGCCTCCTGCTGGTCAAGCTATCTGGCACAGGGGCGGGGCTCACAGTGGCGTAGTATTTAGGATTTCGCGGTTCCAGAGGTCCGGCAGCCAAGTCCAACAGGAACAGAAGGGTTGACCGGAAATCCAAGGACGCATCCAACGTATCCGGAGGAGCAGACGCATTGCAGACCTGACGGAGAGCTTATCTGGTGGCAGAGCTAAGACCTGCACCGATATCAGGTAACCCGTGACTAAGAGGGTTAGGCCTGGATCCAAGTGCAGAAGGGTGGTCACCATAAGCTATAGTGGGCACTTTTGAAAAAAAAAAAAAAAAAAAGGTACCGCACTCGGTCGTTTGTTTTTGTGTTTTCTTTCAGCTCCAGTGCAAGGATGGAGATCTCCGATTTCCCGACATGGGTAGCAAACCAGTTTGCCCAGCAACAGGAACTGGCAGCGAGGAACCAGGAGAAGGCGGCGTCGATGCTACAGGAGCAACAGCAACCTCTCCTGGACCTCTTGGCGAAGATGATTCAGACCCAGGAGGACATGTTAAAGCAAAGCACCACTACCGGACTGGTAACACCCAACCTGATTCCAGGGTGGGAAAATACCAATACTGGGACTTTGTCATATGGACGATATGTAAAGGGTGATGATATAGATGATTTCATCGAAGCTTTTGAGCGTGTGGCTGTGCTAGCAAAATGGCCTGTGGATCAATGGGCGGTCAGATTTGCCACCACATTATCCGGGGAGCCATTAGCCGCATATAGAGCACTACCTTTAGATCAGATATCTGATTATTTAAAAGTGAAAACTGCTATCCGGAACAGGATGGGCTTAAATCCCTCTGTTTATAGGAGACTATTACGGTCTTGCACAATTAAGGAAGGCGAGACGCCTCAAGCGTTGTATTATAGAATTAAAAGTTTAGTTCACAAATGGTTAATGCCTGAGGGTAAAACTATTGATACCATTCTTGACACTATAATTCTAGAACAGTTTACTGAGGCGGTTCCAAAAGAGTTACAGAGCTGGTTGGTTTTACAGAATTGTAACACTGCTTATGAAGCTGTTGCTTTAGCGGACCGCTTCCTTGAAGCCAACAAGGTAGGCTCCAAGAAAGAAGGCCTGTTCAAGAAACACGAATCAGTATTCCCAGAACAGAGAGCCACGTATGTTACCGGAAAAACAGCGAAAGGGAAAGTTATCACGAGAGCAGACTCCCTGTCTAGAAAATGTTTTACCTGTGGGGAGGTGGGACATTTTAGAAAGGACTGCATCGGTAGGGATGCCTTGATAGCTGCCCGAGTTAAGAACACTGGTGAGGGTTTTCTCTTAACCGTCGAGGTAGAGGGGATATCCGCAGAAGCGCTCCTAGACTCAGGGGCAGATCAATCAATGATCTCTAGGTCCCTCTGGGGTAAGATAGAGGCCCAGCGAGAATCCCCATCCGAGTCCCCTGACCACCATGTTAGAATTAGGTGCGTGCACGGTGCTGCATCCACCTACCCAGTGCATGTAGTGCGCATAAAAGGGCTAAGTAGTGGCAAGGCAGTTGCAGTAGCCGTTATGCCCAGGCTTCCCTATGAAATAGTGTTAGGGCGGGACTGGGCACACTTTAGAAAAGGGATAGAGAATAGGCTGCACGAGAAGAAAAACCTAGTCTCTACACAGGGGGAAAAACCCAAGGTTACCCGAGGAGGAGACGCTCCCCGCTTACAATCTCTACCCCCTCCTGCAGTGTCTAGACCCTTATTTGGCAGACGGGGAAAGCAGGAGACTCTAATAGCTAACCCTGACGCCAGCACCCCAATCAAACAAAAGTTCGTGCTACGCTTTTGTAGGACGACTCCCGGGGCTAAGATACCAAAACGGGCAACGGAACAGGCCGCGGGCCTAGATTTGTGCAGTGCGGTTGATGTGATAGTGCCAAAACAGGGGAAGGCACTAGTAGAAACGGGATTGAAAATAGAAATACCGCCGGGCTGTTATGGGCGGGTTGCGCCCAGATCAGGCTTAGCCCTTAAAAACTTTATTGATGTGGGTGCAGGCGTTATTGACCCTGATTATAGGGGCGAGTTAAAGGTACTTCTGTTTAACTTTTCGCAGGAAAATTTCCGGGTGAATGTAGGCGATAGAATCGCACAATTAATTTGTGAAAGGGTGGGATTTCCACCCCTCGAAGAGGTGGAAACGTTGGCTACCACTGTTAGGGAATCCCAGGGATTCGGGTCCACGGGCATAAAGGAGATAAAAGGTCTTACCGCCTGTGCGTTGAGGCAAGAAGAAGAAGAGTTAGGGCCTCAGCTCCCGGTCCATAACCAAGAACAGACCTATAACCTAGGGGAGAAACTCTCGTGGCCCCAGCAAAACCAGTTGTCTGCCCTGTTGAAAGAGTTTTCGGATGTCCTCACAACATCCCCTGGGGAAACTGATTTAATTGCCCACGAGATACTGACCCTACCCGGAGAACTTGTCTGCCAACGCCCCTATAGGCTACCAGAAGCGAAACAAAGGGAGGTGATTTCCCAAATACAGGAGATGCTGAGGTTAGGGGTTATTGAGACCTCAAAGAGTCCCTGGAACAGTCCAATAGTCCTAGTCCCGAAACCCGATGGGTCTATGCGTTTTTGTATAGATTTTAGGAAAGTGAACGAAATCTCGCGTTTTGACACCTACCCCATGCCCCGAATTGAAGAGATTTTAGATCACTTGGGACAAGCTGTATATTTGACCACGTTGGACTTAACGAAGGGGTACTGGCAGATTCCCCTTACAAAGGAATCGCGCCAGAAGACAGCTTTTAGTTCACCTATCGGGCTCTTCCAGTTTCGGAGGATGCCCTTCGGACTCCATGGGGCCGCTGCCACATGTCAGCGCTTGGTTGACATGGTACTACGACCTCACCATCATTATGCTAGGGCCTACATGGACGACATAGTCATCCACAGTGTGGGCTGGGACGACCATTTAAAACGAGTTGGCGCGGTATTGACAGCATTAAGACAAGCTGGTCTTACGCTGAACCCCGCAAAATGTATGTTTGGAGCCTTGGAGGTTAAGTATTTGGGCCACCTGGTGGGTCAGGGCAAGGTAAAACCCCTCTTGGATAAAGTAGAGGCCGTAAAAAAATTCCCGACACCAGAGTCCAAGAAGCAACTCCGAAGTTTTTTAGGCCTAGTGGGTTACTACAGACGGTTTATTCCGCATTTCGCGACGAGGGCTACAGCCCTCACGGAGATGCTAAAAAAAAATGCTCCCACAGTGCTGGAGTGGAACTCTGAGGCTGAGAGCGCCTTTAGGGAACTAAAAGGGAAACTGTGGGCGGCCCCGGTGTTATGTGGGGTGGATTTTAGCAAAGGCTTTATTATCCAAACCGATGCCTCTGAAACGGGGCTGGGAGCCGTTATGTCCCAAATGTTCGAGGGCTCTGAACATCCCGTTATGTTTTTAAGTCGGAAGCTCACCCCTTCTGAAAAGAAGTATTCAACCATTGAGCGAGAATGCTTGGCAATACGGTGGGCCGTGAACGCCCTACGGTTTTATTTGACAGGGAGGAAGTTTTTATTGGTGACCGATCACGCCCCACTTAAATGGCTGCACAAAATGAAAGATAATAACGCACGCCTTACTCGCTGGTACATGGCACTACAAGAGTTCGATTTTCAGGTTGAACATCGACCAGGGAAGCTCCACACAAATGCAGATGCCTTGTCCCGTATTACCAGCTGTGCGCGAAGTGTCTCGCCAGCCGGCAATAGTCTAAGGGGGGGGATATGTGGCAAGGAGAGAGTAGTGCCACCTAGAAAAGCAGGAAACATTGAAGGTTTTACCTTGGCTGGGGGGATGGGCACATTAGAAAACACTTGTCAGAGAAAACCCAGGGTTAGAAGTTCACAGCAGAAAAACCCCAGGGTTGATAGTCAGTGGGCCAAAACTAGTGTTGAGTCATTCCCACGTTACACACCAGATAGGAATCAGAGAAGCAGGTACTCGGAGGAGGAGCCTGCAAGGGAGTTCCCTTGTCACGTAGCTGCTTGTAAAAAAGGGCAGACAGAAACGGAAGGGAGAAGGGAGAGAGAGAGGAGAGCAGAGGAAGAGAATCACCTGTCTTACCAGCACGAGGATTCTGAACCTGACTGGAACAAGGCTCCCAGGCTCTATGCTGAGAGGAAGGGAAGACCTGAAACCAGATTCGCTCCCCAGGAGAAAGGGAAATACTGCTGCTCTCCAGAAAGAAATACTCACAGGCCAGGCAGCTGCTGTTGCGAGGCCCAGAGATACACTGCTAGTGCAGTGAAACCACAATGCAGGTTAGTGGGCAAGCTAAACCCTGTATTTGAAAGAAGCTTAAAAAAGCCACAAGAAGGCAGAACTTTTACCCAGGCAAAACCCCTGCTGGAACCTAGATGCAGGCATTGCTCTGCTAGGGAAGCTTCCAAAGCAAGAACTTTTTATAGGGCCCGAAGGAGGTCTGACCGGTCCTCTGATTACAGCTCAGAAGAGGGTTTTATTGATAGAAGGCCTGTATGTAAAACTGTGCAAGTTAAGCATCAAACCAGGAGAAAGCCTAGGCCCAAAACTGAACACAGGGATAGTTCTTCAGATGAGGAGGAGATTACCTGTAGACATTTACATGAAAGGAAAGGAACTTTTAAACCACGGCTTTTGAAACCCCATGAGCTTTTACTTAAAGGGGAGAAACCTATTAGGTGGCCAAGACTGAAGAAACTGTTAATGTATGGGACTAATACCATTCCAGTTAAGAGTCCAGAACCGCTACCCGAGAGTCCTCCAGAGAGCATGGAAATTGACTCTTTCAAAGGGGATTCAGATCCTTCAGTCACTGACATGGAATGTGATTGTTGCACTGTATGTGAATAACTGTTAAGAGGGAAAATACCTTTTGTAAGAGCTAAGAAGAAAAGCTTGTTTAAAAGACTTTATTTTTGACCTGGCAAAGTTTGCATATATTTTCTTTGGGAGGAGTATCCCTACTTTTGTTTTCCTGTGGACATCACCTGTTGTGAGTCTCTGAGAACCCAAATAAAAATCTGTGATCTTTAACCAACGGCTCAACTACAAATTCTTATACAACCTCAAGGTTAAGGTGCAGCGCCTCCTGCTGGTCAAGCTATCTGGCACAGGGGCGGGGCTCACAATAGGTAGCCAGTGAAGCTGTTTGAGAATGGGAGTCACGTGGTCGCTTCTGGAGGCTCCGTAGAGGACCCTTGCTGCGGAATTCATGGCCAACTGTAAGGGGGTTAGTGTGGATTGGGGGAGACCTTGAAAGATGGCGTTTGCAAAGTCAAAGTGTGGCAGGATTAGTGCTTGGTATATGGTCCGGAAATCATCTGGGTCCAACAGGGAGCGTAGGTGCTTGAGTGAGCGGATTTTGAAATAAACGGCTTTGACTATGTTGCTTATGTGGTGTTTCATATCCAGACGTTGATCCAAAGTAACTCCAAGGTATTTTATTGTTTCTTTAGTTTGTAAGTCAGCTTCCTTGACACTGACATGGGATGGGGATTTTCTTTTTCACAGAGCACGGACCTCCCACAGCAGATGGGTCCATCAGTGCATCTGTAGTCACCACCGCCCACAGGTTGGATGAGACAGGAACAACAGGGGATGATGGCTGAGAAGGGGTGGCATACAGTAAAGGAGCTTTTATTGTGGAGCACATGCCAATGCTGGACGTTGCTATCCAACTGGCAGAGTGGTACATTCAGAGGATGCACACTGGGCTGGCAAGACAGTCCACTGCTTGTGCCGAGTGGCTCCTTGGCACACCCTAGTTGTCACCATGTTTGTTGTGAGAAGGTTGCTGTACCATGGTTTTAATCCTTGGCCGGGTAACATACCATGATGACCTTTTATTTCCTAATTAAGCTTGGAACGTCTTGATATATTTACAGCTTACACAGTCACATGTTTGCTTCATCCTGTGTCTCTCATGATGATGTGCCACACACATGGCATGGCACATTTACTGATCTGCTTATCTTTATTCTCTCACATGGCTTACATTGTGTATTGCATGCATATTCTCAGACCTGTTCACCTCTTGGACATAGGAGAATACAGTGACATCCCAAAGCTATTTAATTTGCTGAGTCTGCACCTGTGTGGGACATGGTTTCTAATGTGCCAGCACATGTGGTTATCATAACTGACCCCAGCTCCACATTTCAGATCATAGCCCAGATCACAGAAGGCATTTATAGATGTGCCTGCCATACTTACCTGTATACATGACTTCTGGGTAGTTTTGTCATGGCACCAACTCAGATGCTGGCCTTCTGAGATGCTATGTGGCTCCTGAACATACCCATATGCTGTGTGAGTGGCATCAGGGTATGTTAGGCTGACTGTGTGGCACCACATGAGCAGATAGACATGGTTGACAGGTGGGTACGCTTTTCTAGGTAACACACATATCCATCTGTGCATGATCCCTTGGCCTTGATTCTCCAGAGCCTAGGGTCTCTGTGGTGTGTCAGATAATTGTGTCATACCTGGCTTGATCCTGGTCCCCCTAATTTCTGTGTATGGACCCTGGTTTTCAATAGGCAGTCCACATATGGCCACATCATTCACATCAAGGTTAGACAGATGGCAGTCATGCAATGCACTAACACATCATTGTGCACCACCCAGATGAGAATCTGTGAACCATGTATTTTTGCACATGGCATTCATAGAAGCGCACACATTCATAACAACTATGTGGAAACATCATCCATGTCCCATATGTCCCATGAAAGTTCTAGGGATGGTGCAGGACACATCATTGCATGCCCTCCAAATCACTCACCACACTGACATCTCTAGTTCAACAATGTCCTCACTGGCCACTGAGGAGATATATTACATACATATATGTGGAAGTACAGTTTTCCAAATGTGCTATGCATGGCACAGATATCTGTGAGACAGCACATATGTATAAAGGTGCACACCTCTAATGTTCAGATGTGTGTACAATGTGTCAGTTCACACAATCACTACCATTGCTGGGGTACACCATTTCTCTTTCAGCTGGTCATCTCTCAGAGATAGCTTTGAGGTTCACATATATCTGAACACATCATACCCCAATATGACCCTGATTACTGCTATCAGACCTGTGGTTCACTGAGACATCACATGCTTAATGGAAAATGTTGTCAGTTACGTAACAATGTCCAAGGCATGGGCGACATGTGTACAGTATGCTCATATTTGGCTGAGCCTACCGTTTCTTTCACATGGTCCATAGCCGCTGTGACACATGTGTGTTTGTCAACAGCAGCCCTTTTGCAGATGACTACTGCATATGTACATAGATTAACTGTGCCCATAAAAATAGACCTTTGCATAATATCCCAGATATCATGGAGGGGCATGCGAGACATCATCTACATGATTGCTTACCAACATGACTGTACACATTAGTTATTCCAGCTGCCCTCATATTGTGTTGTGTTCGCACATAGCTACTCAGTGCATATTACACATTCAGACTCTGTACAGCCACTCTTCATTGGGCAACACTGCAAGAGATGCAATAGTGGTACAACAGATGTAGTTTGGGTGTATTTGTACAGTATGTTGCCTTACAAACTCAACAGGCATTCAATGGCACAATCTTCATGAGGTTAATAGCAAGCTGATTCACAGCTGATGCAGCAGGGCCCCATAATGTCCAGGGAAATTGCATCTGGTTCTATCTCCTTGTCTGTGCAGCACCATTATGGTGTATGGTGCTCTTATCCAGGGCAACTAACAACATTGTTAGTGCCATGCTGCCAGAGCCACAATATGCCGGCCCATAGACAGTGTTCAGCTGCATGTTAGCTCCTGCATCTCTTCCTGTCTTGTTTTCAATTTGTCCACATGTATTTCCCTCCAGACAGGATGACTAGGGCCAACTTGGTAAGTTAACATCCCCATCTGACTGGCCCATTAGGGACATAGTTGGCCTATGACATATTTAGCACTGGCTATCCAGGTTGAGAAGCAACAAGGAGCCCTCACTTGCACCTTCTGGTACACACACCATCCCTAACACATCTGAGGCTCTACATATACCCCCACTGTTGTTACAGGGTATTCATATGCTGGATTGTCATGGTTACCATGGCAGGCATGAATGTTATATAGTGCATGACATGCATAATGAGTGTTGGTGACTCATAACTGGCAACATGATGTCTACACACATGCTCTGAACATTCTGGCCTGCGGACCATGGACTGCAATGAGGGCCATGCAGTGATACCTGGGTACAAACTATATCGTAATGATAAAGCTGATCAAATTGGTGGAGGGGTTGCTCTCTATGTTAGAGAGGGCATTGAGTCAGAAAGGATTAAAGTTTTGCAGGAAACAAAATCTGCTGTAGAATCTATATGGATTGAAATTCCATGTAAAAGGGGGAAGGCAATGGCAGTGGGGGTGTACTATCGAGCACCTGGCCAGAATGACCAAATGGATGATGAAATGCTCAAAGAAATCAAGTAAGCTAACAAAAGTTACAGCGCAGTAATAATAATGGGTGATTTCAACTACCCCGGTATCGACTGGGTCAGTGTCACGTCAGGACATGCTAGGGACATAAAGTTCCTAGATGAAATAAATGACTGCTTCTTGGAGCAGCTGGTTCATGAACCGACCAGAGGGGAAGCCATATTAGACCTAGTGGAACACCAGATCTAGTGCAAGAGATAAGGTTGTTGGGGCCACTTGGCAATAGTGATCATAGCATGATCGCCTTTGATTTAATTAGTGGAGGAGGGATAGTAAGGAAATCCACAGTACTACCTTTTAACTTTCGAAAGGGAAACTATGATAAAATGAGGAAAACAGTTAAGAAAAAACTAAAAGGAGCAGTTGCAAAGGTTAAAGACGTACATCAGGCTTGGCTGTTGTTGAAAAATACTATCTTGGAAGCCCAGACCAGCTGTATTCCACGCTTTAAGAAAAGTGGAAGGAAGTCCAAAAACTGTCAGCATGGTTTAAAGGTGAGGTCAGAGAGGCTGTTGTTGCGAAGAAAGCATCTCTCAGGAAATGGAAAGAAGAGCCAAACGATGAAACCTGGAAACAGCACAAGCACTGGCAAGTCAAATGCAAGACATTGATAAAGCAGGCAAAGGGAGAATTTGAGAAGAAGCTTGCTGCGGAAGCAAAAACGCGAAGTAAAGACCTTTTCAAGTACGTTCGTAGCAAAAAACCTGTGAGAGAGTCAGTTGGTCCATTAGATGATAAAGGGGTTAAAGGAGCACTAAGAGGCGACAAGGCGATAGCGGAGAGACTGAATGAATTCTTTGCTTCAGTCTTTACTGAGGAAGATCTAGGGATGTTACCCATGACTGAAGTGGTATTTAAAGGTGCGGAAGAATTGAAGGTAATATCGATACATCGGGAAGATGTATTACAACTATTAGATAAACTGAAGAGTAGCAAATCACCTGGGCCGGATGGTATACATCCAAGGGTGTTGAAAGAACTGAAATATGAGATTGCAGACCTGCTATTAGTAATCTGTGAACTATCATTAAAATCATCTCTAATACCTGAAGATTGGAGGATCGCCAATGTAACACCAATTTTTAAAAAGGGTTCCAGGGGTGATCCGGGAAACTACAGACCAGTGAGCCTGACATCAGTACCAGGAAAAATGGTAGAAACCATCATAAAGAATAAAATTACTCAGCATGTAGATAGTCATGACCTAATGGGAGACAGCCAACATGGCTTTAGACAAGGAAGATCTTGTCTTACTAATCTGTTATGTTTTTTTGAAGGAGTGAATAATCAGGTGGACAAAGGTGAGTCGGTTGATATCGTGTATCTGGACTTTCAGAAAGCCTTTGACAAGGTCCCTCATGAGAGACTTTTGGCAAAACTAAAGAGTCATGGGATAAGAGGCAGTGTACTATTGTGGATCAGGAACTGGTTAAAAGATAGAAAGCAGAGGGTAGGGCTAAATGGCCAATTTTCCCAATGGAGAAAGGTGAATAATGGTGTACCCCAGGGATCTGTGTTGGGTCCGCTGCTTTTTGACATATTCATAAATGACCTGGAAAGTGGAATAACGAGTGAGGTTATCAAATTTGCAGATGACACAAAACTATTTAAAGTTGTTAAATCCCAAGAGGATTGTGGAAAATTGCAAGAGGATCTTGATAAATTGGAAGACTGGGCATCAAAATGGCAGATGAAATTTAATGTGGACAAGTGCAAGGTTATGCACCTAGGGAAGAACAACCCAAACTATGGTTACACGATGCAAGGTTCCACATTAGGAACCACCACACAGGAAAAAGATTTAGGCGTCATTGTGGATACCATGTTAAAACCCTCGGCCCAGTGTGCAGCAGCAGCCAAGAGAGCAAATAGAATGCTAGGTATGATAAGGAAAGGAATGGAAAATTAAAAAAAAGATATTATAATGCCTCTATATCGTTCCATGGTGAGACCGCACCTTGAATATTGTGTGCAATTCTGGTCGCCGTATCTTAAAAAGGATATAGCGATTTTAGAAAAGGTTCAGAGAAGAGCCACCAAAATGGTAAAGGGGATGGAAGGATACTCCTATGAAGAAAGGCTAAAAAGGATAGGGCTCTTTAACCTGGAAAAGAGACGGCTGAGGGGAGATATGATAGAAGTCTATAAATTAATGAACGGAGTGGAACGGGTAAACGTAGATCGATTGTTTACCTTATCAGAATATAGAAAGACTAGGGGACATGCAATGAAGCTACAGGGTAAACTATTTAAGACTAATAAAAGAAAATATTTTTTCACTCAACGTGTAATCAAACTCTGGAATTTGTTACCAGAGGATGTAGTAAAGGCTGTTAATGTAGCTGGGTTTAAAAAAGGTTTGGACAAGTTCCTGGAGGAAAGGTCCATAAACCATTATTAAGAAGGGACCCAGGATATCAATGCTTGAACCAATACAAGCATTGTGGAACCTGTGTCCCTTGGGGAAACTGCTAGGTACATATGACCTAGATTGGCCACTGTTGGAAACAGAATACTGGGCTTGATGGACCTTGGTCTGACCCAGTATGGCATATCTTATGTTCTTATGCAATGCACATAATGCAGCTCCTACTTGGCATCTGTCGTGGGAATGTGCCTTGGTCACAGCACTGAATGTACATGGGACCCGTTGGTACCAGACCTTGTGTCTTTCCCATCTCTGCACTACACACCAGCCTATCAACTGCTGACTTGGGGAGATGCCTACATGCTCACACATTGCAGGCAGGCACATGCTGCTGCATTGTTTGCTGATTTCCCATAGTTACACATTGCAGGGGCCTAGCATCAGGGCACCTGCACTGTCTTTGTATACAGCACCACCCTGTGGGAGGTACACCTGTTGGTATGCAACATGCGACTGACTCTCCTGCATTCAGTGCAAGACAACTTGCTGCATCTGTATGTACGTGCCAATATGTGCAGAACACATGTCCGGTGAGATTGAGCTGGAACTTGCTGATACATTACAGGCTGATACTTACTTATATGCAAACATTTCCTTTATTAGTAGAACTCCCCATACCAGCTGGTGTGCAAGGATAGCATAGTGACTGCGGCACTGTGTTTGGACACCCCAGAGGGCTGGTTCAGTTTCCATGGATGGTTTTTCTGTTCATTTTGTTCTTGGCTGGTACAAGGACCATCCAAAAGGGGTGCAGGTTCAGCACGGCCCCAGGCACCTTTGCATCTATTCTGTGTGAGCTACTTTATGCATGCCATTTTCAATTCATCCTATCAGACAGACAGGGTGTGCAGCCTGAACTGTGGACCATTGGAGAATGTTGGTCATGTGTCTGCAGCTGATGCATGACCCATACAGTGGACAGGCTTGGGGGACTGGTGGCTGCCAGTGGGGGCTTCCATGACATATATACTGGAAAGGCAGTCACGTCCTACATGGGTGATGTGGTTCTTTCCACCAGTTTTTGCTTTGCAGACAGATACATACATTCCCTTTGTTGGTGATCCTTATTTATTTATTTACATTCTCTTATATACCGCGCTATTCTGCATCAGTGCGGTTTACATTGAACAAACTGAAATTACATTGAACAGGGCATTATAACTTGGAGATAACTATTTTACAGGGAACATGGGCTATGGAGGGTTAAGTGGCTTGCCCAAGACCACAAGGAGCACCTGTGGGACTAGAAACCTCAGTCCTTCCGGCCCAAGGTTGCTGTCCTCTAGTGGGATTTGAACCCCCAACCTTCCAGCCTGAAGTACCTTGCCCCAACCACTAGGCCACTCCTCCACTCCTTGCCATGCCAGATGCTTCATAGGTTTAGCATAGTGGTTGTGGCACTGTGTTTAGACACCCCGGAGGGCTGGTTCAGTTCCCATGGTTGTTTTTTCTGTTCATTTTGTTCTTGGCTGGTGCAAGGACCATCCAAAAGGGGTGCAGCTTCAGTATTGCCCCAGGCACCTTTGCATCTATTCTGTGTGAGCTACTTTATGCATGCCGTTTTCAATCCATCCTGTCAGAAAGGCAGAATGTGCAGCCTGAGCTGTGGCCCACATCCCACTTACTGGCTACAATATCATATGGACAGGGATCATCTGGTCTACAAACTACCACCTGTCTGTCCATCCCTCACCTTCTGATTGACTTCTATTGATGCTCCATTATCCAGCACCTTCCCCCTCAGGGCCCTTTCACCTTGCCCGCATTGACCCCTCAGGGCACCTTGCCTACAGGCACCTTGACTTTTGGTTGCAGCATTTTATACCCTTCAGGCACCTTCAAGTGTGTCACCTTGATGTGTGTTGTGCCATTACTGTGCGGTTCATAGTCAGGGCGCCCTCTTCTGCATGGTAGATAGCCAGGGCGCCCTGTTCCACGTAGTTTGTAGTCAGGGCGCACTGTTCCACGTGGTACGTGGCCAGGGCGCCCTGTTCCATGTGGCATGTGGCCAAGGGCACCCTGTTTCGCGTGATACATGGGCCATGGCTACCTTTAAGCCAGCCCGCCCATAGCCTTATATGGCATCGGTAACATTAGTGCTGAGCTCATTGCCAGTGATGTTACCACTGTTTAGTAAACATACCCCTTTGTGACCAAGTCACTTTATCTCCTATTACTCAGGGACCCACAGATTGTAAGCTCTTTAGGGAAGGGACATATTCTTGTTGAAAATTTATCACCACTGCTTATATCCATAATGCTATAAAAAGAAGTATTAAGCCATATTCAGTCTAAAATGTCCTCTTGGTTTCAAAGTATTTGGCATGTTTATACAATGGAGAAATTTTTCTTTTTGTACACAAAGATTTTAAAAGGTGTGTATACTTGGGAACTTGAAGACAGAATGGATATTCCCTGAAACAACTTGGTTTATATTTGATGTTCGAAACCCAGCACTGTGTCGGAACAGTAGTGGAACAGTGGAGTCATGACTGGCATATAAAATGTGAATACTGTTATTATGGTTATGTGGACATGACAATCAATTGCTGACTTCAACTAAGTGTTTGACTTTCATTATAAATCATTTCACTATAAATAACTTTGTTAATTTGAGTTATCATTAAGGTGGACCTTAAGGGGACTGTGGCTCTAAATTTAGCACACAGTGAATATGTTGGTCCTATACATGAAACATATTTTTCTTAATAATTCGTGGGGTTTGATTTGTATGGTGATATCCCAAAAGTAGCCAGTTCCATGCTACCTATCCCAGGGGATAAGTAGTGGTTTTCTCTTGGACTATGTTAATAGCTGTTATTGACTTTTCCTCCAGGAATCTGTCCAAATCTTTTTTAACCCCAGCTATACGAGAGGTCACATGATGCAGTGAGCCATGCCAGACATGCTGCTTTTGGCTCCTGGGCTTCCCCGCTGTTCCTGTTTTTAAAAACCTGATATTTGCAACCCGTTCAACTTCAGAGTCACCTTCCTGGTTCGATAATTATTCCGGGCATCTTATTAGCGCACTTTGAGCTCTCCGGTGGTATATAGCCACAAAGGGAGCCTGCCAGAAGAGCCATGCTGCAGATACAAAGATGGCTGCCAGTCCGCTGATGCAGGCCCAGCTAGATCAGACCCCAGCTTGGTGGAAGAGGTGTCCTCGGCAATGGTGCAGGCCCTTGACGAATGCTTTCTGATGCTGAATGAGCGACTGGCACAAGTGACCCAAGCAGTCACCGATTTTACGGGCCGTATAACATCAGTGGAACAGCGAATTTCTGATGCCAAGGACACCCAGCAATCCCAGACTGCCACAATTAAGTGGCTGGAGGACTCAATTTGCCAGTACTAGGAGAAACTCGATGACCTCGAGAACAGAGACCGGAGGAAGAATCTCCGCTTTGTTGGCATAGCGGAAACTGTAGCAGATGCAGAATTGAGGGGGTTCTTGGAGACCTGGATGCCCCTTAACTTGCAACTGGGTGAACAGGTAGGGAAAATACTCCTAGAGCCAGTTCACTGGTTGGGGTCTCGCAGCGGTAACAACTCATGACCATGGGTGGTGATAGTGTGCTCCCACGACTTTACCCAGAAGGAGACCATTCTGTAGATGGCCCAGGCATACCAGAATGCTGCTTCAAACACAACTACATCTACTATCCTCATCTTCGAGGACTATTTGTTACTTTTAAGCTGCAAGCGTTGGGAGTACTCCCCACTCTATAATCAGTTGCTACAGTGGGGTATTCACTTCTCATTGTAATATCCCACTCAGTTGCGAATAGAACACCAGGGACAGATGATTCTTTGCCAACCCAGCTGAGGCACATAGCTGGAAAAGAGACGGCTGAGGGGAGATATGATAGAAGTCTATAATTTAATGAATGGAGTGGAACGGGTAAATGTAGATCGATTGTTTACGTCATCAGAATATAAAAAGACTAGGGGACATACAATGAAGCAACAGGATAACCTATTTAAGACTAATAAGAGAAAATATATTTTCACTCAACGTGTAATCAAACTCTGGAATTTGTTACCGGCTGTAGTAAAAGCTGTTAGTGTAGCTGGATTTAAAAAGGTTTGGAGAAGTTCATGGAGGAAAGGTCCATAAACCATTATTAAAAGGGACCCAGGATATCACTGCTTGACCAAATACAACCACTGAGGAACCTATGTCTTTTGGGGAGACTGCTAGGTACTTATGTCCTAGATTGGCCACTGCTGGAAACAAGATACTGGGCTTGATGGACCTTGGTCTGATCCAGTATGGCATATCTTATGTTCTTATGTTCTTTCTAGACACTCTATCTGCTACCCAAGGAGGAGTCTAAGGTCATCTCCTGATCTGCTTGGCGATGAAACATTTGGTGGTGGGAGCTGAGAAGTCCTACAACTACTGGACTTTGCAACTTTAGAGGACCCATTACACTGACATTAAACATCTAACTTTCAACTGAGGTGAGCTTGGTGAATACAGCGGTCTGATAGCCAGTGGCGAAGGGTGCTGGAGTACTGCTGTGCTGTTCTTTCTGGCTTGGGCTGTCTACGCTGTGCACTTTGGGTCCCTTCTCCCTTCAGACTGGTGACATGCCTAGGGACAGGCGTGTGAGAAACCAGCTTCGCCACCTTCCTTGGGACTTTAGAAATATAGAGTGGCCTGGCAGTCCTCAGTGAAGACGATTGCAGTCACTTTGGACCTATCTGTCTTGTAAAGGTTCTTCCATGTTAGTTGTGTAATCCAGCACTAAAGTGAGCAGGATTGATTGGGAGTCTATGTAACTAAGGGTTGATTGCGAGGGGTAGACAGGAGGGGAGGGAGGTTGGGTTGGGAATAGGAGCCCGGGATGAGTTGCGGTACCTAAATCCTTCTGGGTTGTGGGCTAGGGGTGTGATTGGTACAATTGAATGAATGGATGAATGAGTGAATGTATGATAGGGACATGGCCTGATGCTAGTTAAGTGATAGAGTTAAGCGTGATCCAGGGGAGGTGAGGGAAGACACACAATAGGGCAGGTAAGGGGAGTGGGGGGCCCAATTGCCATGCAGACCTCCAATCCACCCGATAAAAACATGGTGGTGACAAGAGATGGATGGAAGAAGGAGAGGGGGAAGGGGATGGAGATTGGGATAAAGGATATAGAGGGGAGTTCTATGCCTTTAACTAGGTGGGTAATGGGATAGATAATAAGGAATTGAGATTTTCCTGCGAGTGCTTCCACAATACCTTGGTCTCTGGGGATGGGGATTGGGCTTGGGCTTGGGCTGGGGAACCCCACCAGATCAATTTCAGACACTTGTTTATTTATTTATTTATTTACATTCTCTTATATACCGCGCTATTCTGCTTCAGTGCGGTTTACATTGAACAAACTGAAATTACATTGAACAGGGCATTATAACTTGGAGATAACTATTTTACAGGGAATATTGGCTATGGAGGGTTAAGTGGCTTGCCCAAGACCACAAGGAGCACCTGTGGGACTAGAAACCCCAGTCCTTCCAGCCCAAGGTTGCTGTCCTCTAGTGGGATTTGAACCCCTGACCTTCCAGCCTGAAGTACCATGCCCCAACCACTAGACCACTTGTTGTTTGGTCTCTAACACATTCAGGGGTTACATGAGCAAAAGTGGCCTATGAATCATCTCTTGGAATGTCTGTGGGATAGGGGACCCCATAAAATGACATAAGGTGCTCAGGACACTGTGTAATTCTCAAGCAGACATTGTTATGTTTCAAGAGACCCATATGGCTGACTTGGAATATGCTAAGCTCAAGAGATGGTGGATGGGGGAGGTAGATGAGCTGGAGTGGCCATTCTAGTCAGGAAGGCCCTCAATCTTCAAGTAGGACACATTGAGCGGGACCCAGGGGGGGACGCTATTTACTGATATCGGGTCACTTACAGGGGCACCCAGTTCTGTTGAGAAACATCTACTGTTCAAATCAGTATGAAGGCAAGTTTTTTGATGAGTTGGTACAGGGCTTGACGGGTATGAGAGACCAGGACATAATCCTTGGAGGCAATAACAACTGTGTGCTCGATCCTCTGGTGGATCGCTTTAGTGTGGGACTTCATGGGGGTGCTAGACAGATGCTGCATGTTGGGCCTTTGTAATGGTAGGGACTTGATCGATGTTTGGTGCATTCTGCACCCGGAAGAACGGGACTACACGCATCTTTCCAGAGCCCACGACACATGGTCCTGAATAGACTACTCTTTGCTATCTCAACGTCTCTTAAACAGAATTGAGGATGCTCAGATAGGTAATGTGCAAATTTCAGACCATGCAACGGTCTGGATAGACCTCCAGTCCTCCTGTCATCAGGATCAGCAAGGCGGCTGGAGTTTCCCTTTCGTTAAAGGGGAGACACTGACTATACGATTTCTTTGGGAGAGGTGGGACCTTTTCAAGGATTCTAATGCTCTCCATAAGGACAATCCATCTCTTTTTTGGGAGATGGCTAAAGTCTACTTAAGAGGGGCTCTGACTGGATATATTAGTTGGAGGAAAAAAGAGGCCAATCGCAAACTTGTGGAATGGAGTTCTCAGCTCTAGGCTCTGCAACGTCATTTGGTGCGCCAGGATACGGAGGAGAATCGAACAGCATATTTAACTCTGCAGAGCCAACTGAATACTCTTATCCACACCCGATAAAAACTATTCATGTTGCACTACAGATACACACTCTATCGGTTTGTAATCATTCGGGACGACTGTTGTCTACATTGCTTAGGAAATAAGGAAGCCCCCGATTGGTGGCGGCATTTCGAGCTGCAGATGGGACAATATGGACAACACAAAAGTCAGTGGAGACCGCTTTCTTGGAATATTATCATGATCTATATAGTGCGACCCACAGGATGGCCAAGGAGCACATGAATACTTGCAAGGCTGCGAGCTCCCTCAACTTGAATAGGCTCTGAGTGATCAGCTGAATGCACCGATTTGTCCAAGAAAAATACAAAGAGTGGTTAAAGGCTTGTGAAACCTTGTGTGGTTTCAGCGCAGAATTCTACTAGATACTGGGAGATAAAGTCTGCATCCCTCTGACTGAAACGTACCAACAGTTGACTACGCTTCAGTCCTTCACTTACCAGACAAATGAAGCCTTACCAGACGAATAGCCCATGTTTCCTGTAAAATAGTTATCTCCAAGTTATAATGCCCTGTTCAATGTAATTTCAGTTTGTTCAATGTAACCTGCCTTGATATCATGAAAGGCGGTATATAAGAAAATGTTAAATAAATAAATAAGCCTTAATTACTATTATCCCTAAGCCGGGACGCAATTCTTTCCTACCGGGGACTACCGCCTCATCGCTCTGTTGATGAATGTAGACCTCAAGATCATGACCCGAGAAGGTGTTTGACAGAGTGGAGTGGCGATACATGTTTTCCACACTGGAGCACTTTGGTTTTGAGGGTTTGTTTCTACAGGCGCTGGGTGCACTGTATGCAAGTTCCTGGGTGAGAGTGCTGGTGAACAGGCAGTGTATAGAGTGGTTCTCGCTGCAACGTGGAATGCGCCAAGGCTGTTCATTGTCCCTGCTAATATTTCTTCTTACTCTTGAACTATTATTGTCTTGTATTCGAGCACATCGAGGGAATCCACTTGGGGACATCCGCAAAGCAGGCCAGCTTAAATCCGTATGACCTACTTATACACTTGGCCAACCCTGAATAATCTTTAGCAGCCTTACTCTCAGAATTTGAGATCTTTGGAATGTTATCGGGATTTAAGTTAAATTTAGAAAAATCCAAGGCACTGGCGGGGCTTGAATTGGTGTGGGCAGAATGGAAGGAGAGTTTTGCCTTAATTGGGCAGAGGGTTCTTTCCAATACTTGGGAGTGACACTACCGATGGACTTCTATGACTTGTATAAGTGTAATAAGGGGCCCCTACTGACTCAGATATTGCAGCGCTTAGCAAGATGGCAAGATCTGCCGCTCTCGCTGGGGGGGGGGGGGGGGGGAGAATTGCTCTATTTAGGATGACAATATTCCCACAGTGGCTCTACATGTTACAACTATTGCCAATATGGCTTCTGCGGAAGGATTTAATTAAGATAGATGGTTTGCTGTTCCGTTTCCTGTGGCAGGCCAGTGTGCTTGAGTGGCGATGCAGATGCTCAAGGGTTCTTGGTGCCGGGGAGGTATGGGGGTCCCTGATCTCCATGCCTACAATTTAGTATGTCTGTTTCGTCATTTAAAGGATTAGCTTTTTGATGCAGTGGATTACACCTCTCTGAAGTGTGAACAAGCACTGGTCGCACCCCTAGTGCTTCACTATGTGCTGTATGCACTTCTCAGTAAATTATCACCATTATTGCGGAGGTGTGGCTTCATTCAGGTTACACACCAGACCTGGAGATGGATTTATGGGTGATTGGGGCATTCTACTCTCCAGTTGATTTATTTGCCGATTCAGGGTAATGCGGATTTCATCCCAGGTATGTTGGCCTCCAGGTTTTGGTGGTGGCATGGCCTGGGGGTGCACCACCTCGAACAAGTACTAATGCAGTGGTTCTGAACCAGTCCTCCTTGAACCCCTAGGCCAGTCGGGTGTTCAGGATAGCTCTAATGAATATGCATGAGATATATATGCATTATAGATATCCTGCCAACCTGACTGGTTTGTGGCCCTCTAGGGCTGGATTTGGAGACCCCTGCCTTACACCTCTGTCATTTACGATTGTGAGTGGGCAAGGTGCAGATGTCCAAGACATCAAAAAGGTTAGATAGAATTTGTCACATGCCTCTTTGCTTCTCACCACCACCAAAATATTGTCTATTAGACAACTTTTTGGTGGTGGTGAGAATTGAGGAGGCCTGTGACACATTCTATCTACCCTTTTGATGTCTAGGATATCTGCACCTTGTCCACTCACAATCTTAAATGACAGAGGTGTAAGGCAGGGGTCTCCAAATCCAGCCCTAGAGGGCCACAAACCAGTCAGGTTGGCAGGCTATCTCCAATGCATATATATCTCATGCATATTCATTAGGGCTATCCTGAACACCCGACTGGCCTAGGGGTTCAAGGAGGACTGGTTCAGAACCACTGTACTAATGGAAGATGGAGCTCTGTTGTCTTTTGAAGAGCTACAGGCCCAATTTGGTTTGGATGGAGGTGATCTATTCCATTATTACCAACTTTGTAGTGGAGGAGTAGCCTAGTGGTTGGGGCAAGGTACTTCAGGCCAGAAGGTCAGGGGTTCAAATCCCACTAGAGGACAGCAACCTTGGGCCTGAAGGACTGGGGTTTCTAGTCCCACAGGTGCTCCTTGTGGTCTTGGGCAAGCCACTTAACCCTCCATTGCCCATGTTCCCTGTAAAATAGTTATCTCCAAGTTATAATACCCTGTTCAATGTAATTTCAGTTTGTTCAATGTAAACCGCACTGATGCAGAATAGCGCGGTATATAAGAGAATGTAAATAAAATAAATAAATTTGTAGTTATATCCAAGGGCTGGTAGGGAATAATTTGTCAAGTGAATTTTGTACTGACTTGGAAGAATTTTTTCTGTGTGAATTTATTTATTTTATTTTATTTATTTAGAAGGATTTAGTATATCGCCTTATCGTTAAATCAAGGTGGTTTGGCACATCAAACAAAATCAATAGTAATGTGTGGTCTGTAGCATGCAGTGGGAGAACTGAGAAGAGTGGTGTGTGGAGCAGTGTGTTAGATTATATTGGTGCTGTGATTATATTGGTGCTGTGTGTATATCACAGCAGTTAATCCTCTGTTAATTAGACCTATAATTTTTAGTGTTACAACAAGATTATATTGGTGAACTATTTACATAATGAGCTATATACATATAAACAATAATGGGGCTGTTTGAGAGGCGTGCTAGGATCGAGATCCTGTAATGTCTTGAAGATAGTAAATAGGAGCCATTTATGTGAGGTCCTTGAAATGTTCTGTAAATAGAGCAGTCTTAAGAAGTTTTCTGAAGTCCTTGAGGTTCTTGGTTGATCTTATGTGGTCTGGGAGGGAGTTCCATATAGCGGGTGCTGCCAGGGAGAGTGCCCTCCTTGATGTGGCCAGCCTTGTTTTAGCAAATTCCTTTGGTGTTCTGATGGTGTCTGAGGTTCCTTTTCTTCTTGGTCTCTTGTTGTCATCGGTTTTTATGAGAGGACGTAGGCTGTCTGCTGAGAGGTTGTGTATTATTTTAAGTATGTGTAGAAGTACTTTGAATTGGACTCTAAAGCTGATTGGGAGCCAGTGTAGGTGGTACAGTATGGGAGTGATGTGGTCGTGAATCGTGCAATCTGTTATGAGTCGTGCGGCTGTGTTTTATGCTAGCTGTAGTGGTTTTATTGTCTTTTTTGGTAGCCCTTGGTAGATGTGATTACAATAGTCTAGAGTTGGAGTGATGATGGCTTGACAGACTTTTCGGAAATGTTCATGGGCGAGGATGGGTTTGAGCCTTCTGACTGTCCTCATTTTGATGTAAGCGCTCTTTGTTGTTTTTGCAATGTGGGACTGGACGTTGAGGTCCTTGTCGAGCGTTACTCCCAGGTATTTTATTTCTTGTCTTACTGGTATGATGGTGTTGTTTAGGTTGATGGTGTCCGATGGTGAGAATGTCCGGTTTCTTGTGATGAAAAGAGCTTCAGTTTTGTTGTAATTTATTGATAGGTTGTTTTCCTGCAGCCAGGTTGCCATTTGTTGGAAGTAGTTGGCTATGTTGGAGTAGTCCGGGTTGTCCAGATTGATTGGTGTGTATATCATTATGTCATCTGCGTATATGGTGTATTGAATCTTGTGGTCCTTGATGATGGTGCAGATGAGTTGTACGTAGATGTTAAATAGCAGGGCGGAGAGAGCTGAGCCTTGTGGGACTCCCTGATTGGCTCTGAACGGTTGAGAGGTCTTTGTTCCACACTTGACTTGTAGTTGTCTGTTGGTGAGGTAAGATGGTGAAGAGTCATGTCATAAGAACATAAGAACATAAGACATGCCATACTGGGTCAGATCGAGGTCCATCAAGCCCAGTATCCTGTTTCCAACAGTGGCCAATCTAGGTCATACATACCTAGCAATATCCCCAAAAGACACAGGTTCCACAATGCTTGTACTGGGTCAAGCATTGATATCCTGGGTCCCTTTTTAATAGTGGTTTATGGACCTTTCCTCCAGGAACTTGTCCAAACCTTTTTTAAACCCAGCTATACTAACAGCCCTTACTACATCCTCTGGTAACAGATTCCAGAGTTTGATTACACGTTGAGTGAAAAAGATTTTCTCTTATTTGTCTTAAATAGTTTACCCTGTAGCTTCATTACATGTCCCCTAGTCTTTCTATACTCTGATAGCGTAAACAATTGATCCACGTTTATCCGTTCCACTCCATTCATTAATTTATCATATCTCCCCTCAGCCGTCTCTTCTCCAGGCTAAAGAGCCCTAACCTTCTTAGCCTCTCTTCATAGGAGTAGCCTTCCATCCCCTTCACCAATTTGGTGGCTCTTCTCTGTACTTTTTCTAATAACGCTATGTCCTTTTTAAGATACGGTGACCAGAATTGCACACAATATTCAAGGTGCGGTCGTACCATGGAGCGATACAGAGGCATTATAACATCCTTTGTTTTATTCTCCATCCCTTTCCTTATGATACCTAGCATTCTATTTGCTTTCTTGGCCGCCGCTGCACACTGGGCGGAGGGTTTTAACATGTTATCCACGATGACTCCTAAATCTTTTTCCTGGGTGGTGGTTTCTAATGTGGAGCCTTGCATCGTGTAACTATAGTGTGGGTTGTTCTTTCCTAGGTGCATAACTTTGCACTTGTCCACATTAAATTTCATCTGCCATTTGGATGCCCAGTCTTCCAATTTATCCAGATCCTCCTGCAGTTTTCCACAATCCTCTTGGGTTTTAACAACTTTAAACAGTTTTGTGTCATCTGCAAATTTGATAACCTCACTAGTTATTCCCTTTTCCAGGTCATTTATGAATATGTCAAAAAGCAGTGGATCCAGTACAGATCCCTGGGGTACTCCACTATTCACCTTTTTCCATTGGGAATATTGGCCATTTAGCCCTACCCTCTGCTTCCTATCTTTTAACCAGTTCCCGATCCACAATAGTACACTGCCTCCTATCCCATGACTTTTTAGCTTCGCCAAAAGTCTCTGATGGGGGACTTTGTCAAAAGCTTTCTGAAAGTCCAGATACACTATACCAATCGACTCACCTTTGTCTACCTGTTTATGCACACCTTCAAAAAAACATATCAGATTAGTAAGACAAGATCTTCCTTGTCTAAAGCCATGTTGGCTGTCTCCCATTAGGCCATGACTATCTACATGCTGTGTAATTTTGTTCTTTATGATGGTTTCTACCATTTTCTCTGGTACTGCCGTCAGGCTCACCGGTCTGTAATTTCCTGGGTCACCCCTGGAACCCTTTTTAAAAATTGGTGTTACGTTGGCGACCCTCCAATCTTCAGGTATTACAGATGATTTTAATGAAAGTTCACAGATTACCAATAGCAGGTCTGCAATCTCATATTTCAGTTCTTTCAACACTCTGGGATGTATACCATCCGGTCCAGGTGATTTGCAATATTCAGTTTATCAAATAGTTGTAATATATCTTCCCGGTGTAGCGATATTTCTCTCAATTCCTCTGCAGTATCACCTTTAAATACCACTTCAGTCTTGGGTAACATCCCTACATCTTCCTCAGTAAAGACCGAAGCAAAGAATTCATTCAGTCTCTCTGCTATAGCCTTGTTTCCTCTTACTGCCCCTTTTACCCCTCTAACATCTAATGGTCCAATTGACTCTCTCACAGGCCTTTTGCTACGAATGTACTTGAAAAAGTCTTTATTTCGTGTTTTTGCTTCCGTAGCAAGTTTCTTCTCAAATTTCCACTTTGCCTGCCTTATCAATGCTTTGCATTTAACTTGCCAGTGCTTGTGCTGTTTCCAGTTTTCATCATTTGGCTCTTTTTTTCCATTTCCTGAAGGTTGCTTTTTTGGCAGCAACTGCCTCTCTGACCTCACCTTTAAACTATGCTGGCAGTTTTTTGGACTTTCTTTCTTCCACTTTTCCTAATGCGTGGAATACAGCTGGTCTGGGCTTCGAGGATAGTATTTTTAAATAACATCCAAGCTTGCTGTAAGTCTTTAACCTTTGGAACCGCTCCTTTTAGTTTTTTTCCTAACTATATTCCTCATTCTATCATAGTCTCCCTTTTGAAAGTTAAAAGGTAGCACTGTGGATGCCTTTACTATCTGTCCTCCACTAATTAAATCAAACATGATCATACTATGATCACTATTGCCAAGTGGTCCCAACACCCTTATTTCTTGCACCAGATCTGGCGTTCCACTAAGGACTAGGTCCAGTATGGCTTCCCCTCTGGTCGGATAATGGTGGCACGGATGCAATCCTCTTTCGTGACCCAGGCCTGTCAGATCTCATGCCATAGGTTGGCGGAGCTTTGGAATGTGGATCTTAGTATGTCTTTAACTAGAGAAGGTGTGTGGAAACGTATTGGCAAGATCCCACGGTTCACAGCTATGGTCTCCCTTCGTAATATGCAATACAGGATAATCAAACGTGCTTATCTCTTGCCGGGGTGGTTGTGAGCGATGGGATATAGTGGTTGGTCCAACTGTCCTAAATGTGGAGAGGACGGTGCCTCACTAATCCATTTGTTATGGTCCTGTCCTGTGGTACAGGATTATTGGGATGCTATCCACCAGTTTTGGAGAGGGTTCTTCAACAGCAATGGGCTTTTACTCCACAATCCGATCTGCTGAATGTGATGGATGGAGTAGGGGCTATGGGATGGGGTAGGCAGCACTGGCTTAAATTGTTATGGGCACTTGCCCCCCAAGTTTTTGGCAATGATGGACCGCTCTACACCAACATATGCAGATAGGGCCAAAGCTGAGTGGAAGCACGTACCTAAGCTTCATGTGATTTGGGACAGCAACATTCAAACACTACCCCCGCGTAGCTGTAGCCAAGTCCTGAACAACCTCTAGGAGACGAGTAGGAATATCTTAATGGGTGGGGTGGGGGCACTCTCAGGATGGGGGGAGAGGAACTAGCTGGGGTGGGGGGAGGGGATGGACCCATGATTCAGTCTGGCAGTGTGTAAGAGCCAACAAACCCAGACCGACCATGTGCCCCTTCGGGGGGGGGGGGGGCAGGCCTGGTTAAGGAAAGGGGGGTGGATGGGGAAGGGGAAGAGAAAATGAAAAATCAAAAGTTGTTATTGGAGGTCACTGTAGCATTGATGTTTCTAATGTTAATACTACTAATTGGATGTTTGTTCATTGGCTGTTGTTGCAATAAACAGTTTTGAACATAAACCTAACTACACTATCTACTTTTACTATATCCGCCGGCAATTAGTTCTGAACTCTACAGTATATGATGAGAGAAAATTATCTAATAGTTCTTTTGCATATACAACTGCTGCTTTGTTCGATGTAATTTAGTTGTTTTATGTAAACTGCTATGATTGATCGATATGGTGGTATAGAAACACAAAAATAAATAAATAAATAAAAATGTGTTTTAAATATACTACTTGTAGCTTCATGGCATATCTCTAGTCCTTGTATTTACTGATAAACACGTGATTTGTGTCTACCCATTCCACTCCACTAAGGATTTTATAGATTTCTTTCATATCTCTCTTCAGCCGTCTTTTTTCCAGACTGCAGATCTCTAATCTCTTTAACCTTTCCTCATAGGAGAGTCATTCCATCTCTTTTATCATTTTGGTCATCCTTCTCTGTACCTTTTCTAATGCTGCTCTCTTTTTTGAGATGCAGAGACCAGAATTGCATATAATACTCAAGGTGCTGTCGCACCATGGCGTGATATAGAGGCATTATGATATCCTTTGTTTCATTTTCTATTCTTTTCATAATGATTCCTAACATTCTGTTTGCTGTTTTGTCCACCGCCACCACACACTGAACAGATTTCAATGTATTGTCTAAGATTACACCCAGATCCTTTTCTTGGGTGGTGACTCCTAATGTGGAACCTAACATAGGGGTATGTTTACTAAACTGCGATAATGGTACATAACGCGCGTTATGTAACGTTAACGATCGTTAGTGCATCATAACGCATGTTATGATGCGTTAACGATCGTAAAGCACCGCAGCGCGGTAAAACACCGCAGAAGGTGGAGAGAGGGCGGAGAGAAGGGGTCAGTGGGCGGAGAGTGGGCGGGGAGAGGCTCCCTTCACACTAACGCGCTGATCTGAAGAGCTAAATCCTAACGCGAATGAAAACCTGCCGTTAAATGCACATTACAGGGGAGAGAAACCATTTCAGTGTCAGCAATGTACAGCCTAGGCAGGGAAACCTAAAAAAAAGTGATAAGTGTGATACATGTGCACAGAACAAAAGGGCACATAAACACTGAAAATGACCTCAACAAACTGGAAAAAGACCATAACCAAGCTGGCCAATAGTGGTATTAATGAGAAACATCAACCCCCCCCCCCCCTGAGAAAGCTCCATAGAAAAGATATAAATCGTGGAAGGGTCTACACTCCGTCCCCATACAAGGTGAATGAGCCCACAGTGAAATAGCGCTACTCAGGGTTTTCCACTCCATCGGACAGGGTTCCTATGGCGTGCACATGTCCCGCAACATCAGGGCGGGCATGTCAGAATGGCAACTGGACAGATGCCGGAAAAGGGGATACAGAGGGCTGCAGGCAGCACATGCTGTGGTACAGCTGGGCCACAATGCGGACTAGGGTGATGCCTAGCTGGCCCATATGAATGCTGAAACAGCAGAGCAGCCAGACAGCAACTGCTGAAGGCCCAACATGGGCACGACTGTGTTTCCCACAGTGTCACAGGGGATAGTACCCAACAGCTACCTCCAAGGGCACAGAACATTGGCAGGCGGGGCTGGGGGGGAGCGTGGACGTCTATGCAGGCACCCCGACCTCAGAACCCGCACCATAGGCAGCCGCCTACCTGCACACTGGATGGCCTGAGACTGTGCACCACCAGCACCACCAACAGAAGGACATGTCAGCATGGTGGCTGAGGGATACTGGTGGTGGAGGGGGCAGTGGCAGCTGCCCAGAGCAGACTGTGGCCTAGCCCTGTGTAGGTGGGTGCCGTGTACTGCAACAGACAGGCCCTGTCTGACGAACAGTCATGGTATCACCAAGGAATGTACTGACTCTGTGACAACAAGGTGGTGCAGTGCACAATACCAGTGTATTCAGAAGCAGAGGGTCACAGGTTCAAGTCCCAGCTGTGGTTCCTGCCAACCCATTCCCCATATTTTACCCACTACTACAACGTGCTAATACAGACAGCACCTTTATTGCAGATGACGTAAACATGCCCATGACACCTACATTTTACCCTACAGAGCACGGACACCATAAACATGCACATTACCTAGAGCAGAGTCTCCCAAATGCAGTCCTGGAGGGCCAAACACCATTCTGGTTCCATGCTGCCTCTGATAAAGATGCCTGTGCTGCATTTCTATGCGCCACCCCCATGGTATGCAGATGTATCTCATGCATATTAATGAGGGACAGCATGAAAACCCGAACAGTGTTTGGCACAGCAGGACTGGAGTTGGGAACCTCTGCCATAAAGCAGCAGCCAACAGGGGCAGACACACCCGCACCCACAGGCCCCATTATCCAAAGCCTCCTGGAGAAACAGGACTTTGGGCTCTGCGTGCATCTCCCAATACTAGCACTTGCATACCTTAGTAATGCCACCCTAAACCTGGGAATATGGTACACATCTATCAAAAGGTTGCTATGATTACTGGCAGATAGCAATTCCTACGTTAAGTACAATTTTCGGAGTGTGCTGCATCATAGCAACCTTTCTGATGTCTGTGGAGTGTGCTACAGGTCTTGTGTCTGACAGTGTTTACCAACCTGGGGAGTGACTCCTACAGTATTGCGTACCATAGCCAGGCCTGCACTGTGCCCAGGACTGGTGTGGTGGCCAGGGCTACCAAATACCTCTATAGTTGCACAATGCTGGCATAGGTGTGGGGAGTGTGTGTCTGTCTATCCAGTGTGTGGTGGCTGCCAACACCCTCCACAGCCCACACTGCTAGCGCTGTTGCCAGTATTGGCCTGCAAATGTGCATAATGAGGAGCAAGGTACTGTGGGAATAGCCTGAATAGGGTGGCCTGGCCTGGCCGCATCTGCACAGGGCATAGGGCATTGGCTCAGACATTTTAGTGCCCGGTACCACCTGCATGGACAGGGTGGCCATAGCATGTCCTGCTGGGAGGTCACTCTCACCCTGACTGAGCAATGAACATGGCATGGCTAGGTTCCCCCATAGTGCTCTATAGCATTTTTTCTTATGTGATATTTTTGGGTTTTCTTTTGGGGCCCCAATCACTGACTTATCTGCTTGGTGTGTAAGCTGACATCCCCGTTCTGGGTACATGCATTTCCTCCAGGACCATGCACTATGGACTAGCTGGCGGACTGTCTGCAGCTAGTATGTCTGCAGCTAGTATGTGTCTTGCTGGAACACCTTGCAGGGTGCAGCGGCTGGAGGCTTGCTGCTGGAGAATGTCAGATAATGGTGGGGGGCAGCTGAGCATTTCCAGGCCTTCTGTCTGCTATTGCGTTATGGATGTGTACCGCTCTGTCTTTTTCCCAGCAGGACTTGGTTTGATTGTCCCCCTCTACTGCTACCATTGCAGGGAGGTAGACTGTGGATCTATTAGTGGGTGATCCTGTTTCCCACACTGCACCCCAGAGGATGGGTTGTGTGGTGGTACATAATCTGCCTATGGGTCCATACACCCCCTCCCCCTCCCCTCCCCCTCCCCCTCCCCTCCCTCCCCCTCCCCCTCCTCTCCCCCCTCCCCCCTCCCCCCTCCCCCTCCTCTCCCCCCTCCCCCCTCCCCCTCCTCTCCTCCCTCCCCCTCCCTCCCCCCTCCCCCTCCCTTCCCCCCCCTCCTCCCCCCTCTCCCCCCCCTCTCCCCTCCCCCTCCTCCCTCCTCCCTCCTCCCCCTCCCCCTCCCTCCACCCTCCCCCTCCTCCCTCCCCCCTCCCCTCACCCCCTCTCCTTCCTCCCCCTCCCCCCTCCTCCCCCTTCCCCCTCCTCCACCCTCCCTTTCCCTCCCCCTCCCTCCCCCCTCCCCCTCCCCTCTCCCCCTCTCCTTTCTCCCCCTCCCCCCTCCCTCCCCCTCCCCTCTCCCCCTCTCCTTTCTCTCCCTCCCCCTCCCCCCCTCCTCCTCCTCCCCTCTCCCCCCCCCCCCTCCCCTCTCCCCCCTCCTCCTCCTCTCTCCTCCTCCTCCCCTCCCCCCTCCCCCCCTCCTCCCCCTCCCCCCTCCCCCCCTCCTCCCCCTCCCCCTCCCCTCCCCCTCCTCCCTCCTCCACACCTCCTCCTCCTCACCCCTCCCCCTCCCTCCCCCTCCCTCCCCCCTCCCCCTCCCCCTCCCCCTCCCCCCTCTACCCCCTCCCCCTCCCCTCCCCCTCCTACCCTCATCCCCCCTCCCCCCTCCTCCCCCTCCTCCCCTCTCCCTCCCCCTCCCCCCTCCTCCCCTCTCCCCCCTCCCTCCCCCTCCCCCCTCTCCTCCCCTCTCCCCCCTCTCCCCTCTCCTCCCCTTTCACCTACAGCAGGTAACCATGGCACCAACACAGGATATGCACTATTCTGGGTGCATCATCACCCCTAAGGACTAGACATAACTGGGACATATAGCAGGACACAGATGTATTTTAGGCGTGTCTAACGGAACTACCTATCACACACTGTCCCGCAACATCAGGGCGGGCATGTCGGAATGGCAACTGGACAGATGCCGGAAAAGGGGATACAGAGGGCTGCAGGCGGCACATGCTGTGGTACAGCTGGGCCACAGTGAGGACTAGGGTGATGCCTAGCTGGCCCATATGAATGCTGAAACAGCAGAGCAGCCAGACAGCAACTGCTGAAGGCCCAACATGGGCACGACTGTGTTTCCCACAGTGTCACAGGGGATAGTACCCAACAGCTACCCCCAAGGGCACAGAACATTGGCAGGCGGGGCTGGGGGGGAGCGTGGACGTCTATGCAGGCACCCTGACCCCAGAACCCGCACCATAGGCAGCCGCCTACCTGCACACTGGATGGCCTGAGACTGCGCACCACCAGCACCAGGACATGTCAGCATGGTGGCTGAGGGATACTGGTGGTGGAGGGGGCAGTGGCAGCTGCCCAGAGCAGACTGTGGCCTAGCCCTGTGTAGGTGGGTGCCGTGTACTGCAACAGACAGGCCCTGTCTGACGAACAGTCATGGTATCACCAAGGAATGTACTGACTCTGTGACAACAAGGTGGTGCAGTGCACAATACCAGTGTATTCAGAAGCAGAGGGTCACAGGTTCAAGTCCCAGCTGTGGTTCCTGCCAACCCAGTCCCCATATTTTACCTGGTTTGATTGTCCCCCTCTACTGCTACCATTGCAGGGAGGTAGACTGTGGATCTATTAGTGGGTGATCCTGTTTCCCACCCTGCGCTCCAGAGGGTGGGTTGTGTGGTGGTACATAATCTGCCTATGGGTCCATACACCCCCTCCCCTCCTCCCCCCTCCCTCCCCCTCCCCCCTCCTCCCTCCCCCTCCTCTCCCCCTCCGCCTCTTCCCCCCCTCCTCCCCCCTCCCCCCTCTCCCCTCCCCCACCTCCCTCCTCCCCCTCCTCCCCCTCCCTCCCCCTCCCCTCCCCTCCCCTCTCCCCCTTCCCCCTCCCCCCTACCCCCTCCCCTCCTCCCCCCTCCCCTCTCCTCCCCCTCCTCCCTCCCCCCTCCCTCCCCCTCCCATCTCCCCCTCCCATCTCCCCCTCCCTACCCCTCCCCCTCCTCCCCTCCCCCTCCCCCTCCTCCCTCCCTCCCCCTCCCCCCTCCTCCTCCTCCCCTCTCCCCGTCTCCTCCTCTCTCCTCCTCCCCCCTCCCCCTCCCCCTCCCCCCCTCCTCCCCCTCCCCCCTCCCCTCCCCCCCCCGTCCCCCCTCTCCCTCCTCCCCCCTCCCCCCCTCTCCCCTCCCCTCTCCCCCCTCCTCCCTCCTCCCCCCTCCCTCCCCCTCCCCCCTCCCCCTCCCCTCCCCCTCTCCCCTCCCCCCCTCCCCCCATCCCCCCTCCCTCCCTTCCCCCCTCCCCCCTCCCCTCCCCCCCTCCCCCTGTGCTAAATCCCATATATATGGTAATGCTCCACCCTGCTCTGTAGCACCCGGTGAAGAGAAGTCTCGGGGAAGTAAAGAGAGACTGCATTTTGAAGTACCGTATAATTATCCACAAAAGCGTAGTTACTCACCTGTAACAGGTGTTCTCCAGAAGCAGCAGGAATCAGTCCTCACATATGGGTGACGTCGGCGCCGACGGAGCCCTCGCGGAGCAATTTTCCCCAGCTTTCAAAGAAAGCCTTTGGGAATTGCAGCGCGCATGCGCGGTCGCCTTCCCGCCCAAGGGTGCCATCTTAGCCAGTCAGATGACATAGCTAAAAAAGACAGCATAAAAATTTGCAAAAAAACTTAAGCAGATGATTGCAACTCCAAGGGGAGGAGGGAGGGTTGTGAGGACTGATTCCTGCTGCTCCTGGAGAACACCTGTTACAGGTGAGTAACTACGCTTTCTCCAGGACCAAGCAGGAAGTCAGTCCTCACATATGGGACTCCCAAGCTTAAGGCTACCGGAGACCCTAAGCACAAAAATGAGCTCCCTCTAGCTCAGCAGCACAGAAGGAAGGAATCTTCGCTGAATTATTACCCACCGGTAGCCCACATCTGGGATGGAGGGTAGGAGTTGCTCAAACCTCAAAGAGATTACGGAGGACTGCCTTTCCGAAAGCACTGTCCCTGCGGGACTTCCCTCTCGAGACAGTAATGGACCGCAAAAGTCTGGCTCGAAGACCAAGTAGCGGCCCGGCAGATGTCTGCCAGCGGAACAGAGCGGAGGTAAGCCACTGACGTAGCCTTTGCCCGAACACAATGAGCCGTGACTCGACCATCGAAGGAGAGCCCGGCTGCCCCATAAGCCCAAGTGATACAGTCCGCAACCCAGATGGACAGAGTACGCTTGGAGACCGGGAGCCCCAATTTATTGGGATCAAAAGACACAAAAAGCTGAGCAGCTTTACGGTGCTCCCGCGTACGGTCAAGGTAGAAGTTCAATGCCCTTCTACAGTCCAGGGTATGGAGGACCATTTCAGCTCGGCTGGAGTGTGGTCTGGGAAAGAAGGTCGGAAGTACCACCTCCTGATTGATGTGAAAAGGGGAGACCACTTTTGGAAGAAATTTTGGGTGAGTCCGTAGGACTACCCTATTTTTGTAGAACCGAGTGTAAGGGGGATCAGACACGAGGGCCTGCAATTCACTTACGCGTCTAGCGGAAGTGAGGGCTATCAAGAACAATGTTTTCCAAGAAAGAAAACGGAGAGAACAGGTAGCCATAGGTTCAAAAGGCGGACAGGTGATCCGCTGTAAAACCACATTCAGATCCCAGTCAGGCGCTGGCGGGCGCAGAGGTGGTTTAAGTAGAAGGAGACCTCGGAGAAACCTCGCTATGAGAGGGTCGCTGGAAAGAGGTCTGCCGTCCACCGGCACATGATGTGCTGAAAGAGCACTGAGGTGAACTTTGACGGAGTTGGACTTAAGTCCCAGATTAGAGAGGTACAGCAAGTACTGCAAGATCACCGACACCGAGCAGGAGAAGGGATCCTGAGACTGTTGGGTACACCAAACGGAAAAGCGACGCCATTTAAGGGCGTAGCATTTGCGGGTAGAAGGTCGCCGAGAAGCTAGGACGACCTCTTCCACCTCTGCCGGCAGGAGAAGGGGAGCAAGGACTACCCTCTCAGCAGCCAGGCCATTAGATTGAGAGATCTGAGGTTGGGGTGTAGCAGAGACCCCTGATCCTGAGTGAGGAGATCCGGTTGAAACCCCAGAGGGAATGGATCCTCTACCGCTAATTGAAGCAGGAGTGGAAACCACGGCTGTCTGGGCCAGCGAGGGGCCACCAGGATCATGGAAGCTTTGTCTCGGAGAACCTTGAAAAGAGTTCGAGAGACTAGCGGGATGGGAGGAAAAGCATACAGGAGACTCTCCGACCATGAGAGTAGAAAAGCGTCTGCCGCAACTCGAAGGGGATGTGGCTGACGAGAGCAGAAGCGAGGAAGTTGCCGGTTGAGAGGACTGGCAAAGAGATCCATCGTGGGGAGGCCCCACTTTAGAAAGAGCTTCTGAACTACCAAGGGATCCAGGCGCCACTCGTGCGGCTGGAGGATCCTGCTGAGTTTGTCCGCCAGGCAATTTTCTTGGCCTGGGAGATAAACTGCCTTGAGAAGAACGCCGTGACTGACGGCCCAAGAGCAGAGCTTCTGTGCTTCCCGACAGAGAAGGAAGGAGCCCGTGCCCCCCTGCTTGTTCACGTAGAACATGGCAACTTGATTGTCCGTCTGGACAAGGACGGACTGGTGAGAGGTCAGGTGGGAGAAAGCCTTGAGAGCCAGGCGGATCGCTCTGAGCTCCAGGAAGTTGATCTGCTGAGCAGACTCCCACGTGGTCCAGAGGCCCTGAGTACGTGCCCCTTGGCAATGTGCTCCCCAACCCAGGAGGGACGCATCTGTCGTCAGCACCTGGGCCGGCTGAGGTGACTGAAAAGGCATGCCGAGTACCAGGTTCGGCCGATGAAGCCACCACTGGAGAGACGAGGCCAGCGGCTCGGAGACGCGCACTAGGTCTGCTAGGCCGCCTGTGGCTTGTTGCCACTGCTTGCGAAGACACCATTGAGCAGGCCGCATATTCAGGCGGGCATTGGGGGTCACATGGACGGTGGAAGCCATATGGCCGAGCAGTCTCAGGAAGCGCCTGGCGGAGACCAGGGGCTGGCTGCGAAAATGGTCGGCTAGGTCCATGAGCCGTTGAGCCCTGTCGAGAGGCAGGAAAGCTCGTGCCTGAGGAGTGTGCAGTCTTGCGCCGATGAACTCGAGATCCTGTGAGGGGAGCAAAGTGGACTTTGCGAAGTTTATGACAAAGCCCAAGTACTGCAGAAGAGTCACCGTGCGGTGTGTGGCGTTGGTGACCTCCGGAGCGGACGCTGCTCTGATGAGCTAGTCGTCGAGGTACGGAAAGACATAGAGGCCGTGAAGCCGGAGATGGGCCGCCACCACCGCGAGACATTTTGTGAAGACTCGCGGTGCGGAGGACAGGCCAAAGGGCAGTACTCTGTACTGGTAATGATTTCCTGCCACCACAAACCTTAGGTATTGGCGGTGGCTTGGGTGGATGAGGATGTGCGTGTAGGCATCCTTTAGATCCCAGGAGCATAGCCAATCTCCCTGCTGGAGGTAGGGCAGAAGGATTCCAAGGGTAAGCATTTTGAACTTTTCCCGCACGAGGAACCTGTTGAGGTTGCGCAAGTCCAGGATGGGTCTGAGGCCTCCTGTCCTTTTTGGTACTAGAAAATACCTGGAATAAAAGCCTTGACCTCTCAGGTGGTGGGGCACCGGTTCCACCGCCTGTTCCTGTAGAAGACCTGCTAACTCCTGAAGGAGTAAGTCCCTGTGCAGAGGGAGTCGTGGAGGTTCTCCCGGGAAATAGGAGGGAGGGACCTGGTGGAAGTGGAGAAGATAGCCTTCTCTTACGACTTGAAGCACCCAGGCATCTGAAGTGATGTTGGACCACCTGTGGGCGAAGTGAACCAGCCGGCCTCCGGTGCTGGGAGGAGCCAGCGGAGGGGGAGAGGCTATGCTGAAGGAGTCAAAAGCCCCCACCCTGCTGAGCAGGGGCTGGTGGTGCAGGCTTGGGGGCTTGCTGCCTACGGGACCCGTTACCCCGTCCCTTGGCCTGCTGGCCCTGTTGGGGAGCTGCGGGGGCCTGATATTGGGGGTAGTGTTTATAGGCAGCTGCCTTTCTCGGGTAAAAGGACTTCTTTCCCGAGCCCTTCTTTTTCTGGGAAGGGGCGGAGGTCTTCCTAGAAAGCCTAGTCCTGGTGAGAGTCTCTGTCTCTAGTTGTGCAGCCTTCTCGTCCATAGGTTTGCCAAAGAGGTTTTCACCTCGGCAGGGGACATCGACCAACTTGTCCTGCACCCAGGGCTCAAGGTCAGACGACTGAAGCCAAGCCTGTCGGCGGGCACCGATGCCGGCTGCGGCCACTCGAGCCGATGCTTCAAAGCCATCATAGGCTGCTCGGGATATGAATTTTGAGCATTCCCGAATGCCAGTGGACAAGGCTAGGAACCTCCGCAAAGGTTCCTCGGACAACCCAGCGGAGAATCCGGCTAGCTCTTTAGCCAGGTCTCGGAGATACATGCCCATGTATAGCTGGTAGGTCTGGACACGACACGCAAGCATAGAGCCCTGGAAACACTTCTTACCAAGGCCATCCAGGTTACGGGCCTCCCTGCCAGGAGGCACCGAGGAGTGCATCTTCTGGCTCTTAAGACGATGCATGGCCGATTCCACTACCATGGAATGGTGTGGTAGCTGTGCTTTTTGGAAGCCAGGGCTCTTGCAGACTCGATAGATAGAATCGACCCGCTTGCTCAGGACCGGCGAGGAGGCCGGACTCTCCCACATGCGGAAGAGTAGTCGTTCCAGCATGGGAGGAACCGGTACAGTAAAGTGTTCCCTGGCGGGAGAGTCATACTGGAGGGCGTCGAGCTCTTCGGCTCGAGGCTCCTCCTCGGGATCCGCAGGGAAGGCCAAAGCCTTGGCCATATCCCTGACGAAGTCCGAGAACCGGGCATCCTCCGGAGGGGACTGCTTCCGAGGTTCGGACTCAGGCGAGTCCGAGGGGACACACCGAGTCCGAAAAGAATCAGGTGACTCTTCCTCTTCAGACTCCCAGACCGACTCCGAGGAGGAATCGGTGGGGTCGGCCCGGGCAGGCAGCGGCGCCGGCCGCCCCGACGCCGAGGGAGTCGGCGTCGACGACCTCGGTCCCGAACGGGACGCCGAGGGTGACCTCGACCGAGGATCGACTCGAGTTCGCATGGACTCGAGGATCGGCTCGGTCTCCGGGGTCGACTTAGACGTCGACGTCCCGGCGGTCGGGGCAGCGGCGCCAGCGAGGCTAGCGAGCAGTGCCCGCTGCTGGTCCATGAAGGCAGACAGTCTGCTCTCCAAGGCCGTCAACCTGAGTCCGACCTCAGGTGACCCAGCAGCCCCCGACTCGGGCCCCGACGGCGTCGGGCCCGACGTCGGCGGTCTCGGAGGCGAGTCCAGGAGGACCACAGGACTTACCCGAGCAGGCAGCTCCGACTCCATGCGAGGTCGCTTCGAGAGGTGCTCCTTCTCCAAGGACCCGGGACGGCTATCGGGGCTATGCGACCTGGCCCTCGCGGAGCCAGGAGCATCCACCGACGCCGCCCTCGCGGGTTTCACCTTCCGTCGATGGTCCCCGGAGGGAGAACCCCTGTCGGAGGAACTCCGGCGACGGTCAGAGCTGGAACCTCTGGACGCCGAGGCCTCCGACGAGGTCCGGGTACGGCTGGGGTCAGCGAAGATCCTATCCCGCTGATGCCGCCGACTTCTCAACGCTTTGGAGGACATTTTGCCACAGGCCCCACAGATCATTTCTTCATGATCCGGGCCCAGGCAGCGGAGGCAATTATCGTGTGTGTCAGTTAGTGACATATTTCGGTCACACTGACCACACCGCTTGAAACCACTGGCAGCCATCGGGGGAAAAAGGGCCCCTGCGAGGTCAAAAGACCGGGCTGCCAGTGAAAAAACCGAAAACGAAACTGACTAAATCAGAAAAAACCGAAAAAGAAGAGGAGGACTCGTGACCGGCGTCGCGAGTCCGGGCGGGAAGAAAACCGGCGTCGAACCGAAGGAAAAAAGAATATTACGAATAAAATCAACTTTTTCGCGGGGACAAGACGGGTACGTCTGTAGGGCTCCGCGGAAAAAAGAAGACTGGCTAAGATGGCACCCTTGGGCGGGAAGGCGACCGCGCATGCGCGCTGCAATTCCCAAAGGCTTTCTTTGAAAGCTGGGGAAAATTGCTCCGCGAGGGCTCCGTCGGCGCCGACATCACCCATATGTGAGGACTGACTTCCTGCTTGGTCCTGGAGAACTTACTTGTCTGAAAGTGACTGTGAGGAAATGCAGAGAGAGTTTGTTAATGAACAGACATCAGATGAGCAGATGGATTGTATGCTGTCCTTAGCAGATAATGTCATATCACTTTGCTAAACTAGCTGTTAACAAGGCTGTTAGAACAGCAGTGGAAAAAGCAAGAGTGTTTGCCTTTGCTTGGAAAGAGACTGCTGCATTTAAGTTTGTTTTGAGCACTGTATGTGAAAGCTGAAAACCAAAGAAGCTGTTTTTGTTCCTGAATTGTTTTTCTTTGTACCAGAAGTATGGTCATTTTTGTCCTTAATTTCATTTTATTATTTTTTTATTTTTATTTGTGTGCTTTTCTATACCGCCATTTGCAATGAATCCACCCGGAAGGGGAAATAAAACCTTGTCATTTTTGCCTAACCCACTCGACTACAATTATTCCTTGGCTTAGAGAGTAAGAGTGACTACAACACCCAGAAGGCAGTGCAGGGCCAACTGCACTACCCTGCTCCTTAAGTTTCGGATAGCCCAGGCTGACCTACCCTACATGCCCCTGGCTCTAGGGGGGTTACTGGTGACAACACGGAAATATTTCTTTACGGAAAGAGTGGTGGATCCATGGAATAGTCTCCCAGTGGAGGTGGTAGAGATGAGGACAGTATCTGAATTCAAAAAAGCATGGGACAAACACAGAGGATCTCTAAAGGAAAAAAGGGGACTGTTATAGTTGTTGATATGGAAGGACAGACTAGATAGGCCATGTGGTCTTTTTCTGTCGTCATTTTTCTACGTTTCTATGTAAAGCAAGACCAGCCTAGTGGGTTTGGATTTTAAATATATTAGTTGCCATCCCAAATCTGAGCTCAAATCCAGTTACAAGAAGGATTACAATGTAAATTGTATCTACAGCAGTGGAGGATGAAGATTACAAGGAATATCACTGGGATTGGATTCCCTGGTTCTCATCCCATTGTTCTAAACCACTTGGCCACTGCTCCAACCAGGGCTGGCCTGTCCATTGAGCGAGAATGTTTTTTGCACAGGGCACCGCTTTTCAGGGGGCCCCGCGCAAAGAACATTCTGCATAGGTAAATTAAAAAAAAAAAAAAAGCTGGCTGCTGCCGGGGCCTGGGGCTGATGGGAAACAGGAAATGCCTGTTTCCCATCAGCCCCAGTGGGCTTAACAGAGCCGCAAAGGGGAAACTCTCCCTTCGCGGATCTGAAAGCCAGCGTGAGAGGGAATGGATGCCGGGAGGGAGGGCTCTGCCGGGCAGGGGGGGCCCCGTGAACACTTGATCCTGACGCTGCCACGGCGGCAGCAGCAGCAGCCAGCTTTTTTTTTGTTTAATTTTGCTGATGGGGGGAAAGGGGGCTAGGACTGGCTATGGGCTGATGTGGGGGGTAGGACTGGTAATGGGCTATGGGGGGGGCTAAAACTGAAGATGGAGTGAATGGGGGGTTAGGACTGGTAATGGGCTATGGGGGGGCTAACACTGACAAGGGGGTGATGGGGAGGTTAGGACGGGAAGTGGGCTGATAGGGGGTTAGGATTGACAATGGGCTATGGGGGGGCTCGGACTGGAAATGGGCTGATGGGGGGTTAGGATTTGAGGTGGGCTGATGGGGTTAGGACTGGTAATGGGCTGTGGGCTGATGAGGGGTTAGGACTGGTAATGGGCTATGGGGGCTAAGACTGGAAATGGGCTGATGGGGTTAGGACTGGAAGTGGGCTGATAGGGGGTTAGGACTGGTAATAGGCTATGGGGGGAGCTAAGACTGAAAATGGGGTGATGGGGGGTTAGGACTGGAAGTGGGCTGCTGGGGGGCTTAGGACTGGTAATGGGTTGGGGGGGTTGCTAGGACTGGAAAAGGGCTGAATGGAAGGGGAGGCTTGAACTGCAAATAGCTGATGGGGACGGGGGCTTGGAATGGAAATGGGCTGAGTGGAGGGAAGCTAGGATTTGACATGGGCTGATGGTGGGGCTAGGAAAGGGGCTGATGGGGGGCTGGGATTGGAAATGAGCTGATGGAGGGACTCGGATAGGACTGGAAATGGATGGGGAAGCAAGGACTGGAAATGGGCTGATGGGGGGGGTCTAGGACTGGAAATGGGCTGATGTAGGGCCTAGAAGGGAGCGGATGCTGGGTGGGGATGGAACTAGAAGGGAGCTGATGTTGGGGGAGGATTAGAATGGGATGGGGCTGGGAGAGTGAAATGGAGAGGGGAAAAATATTTTGTGTGGGAGGGAAGAAAAATCTACAATTGGCCGGGTATTGGGAGAGTAAGTGGGGATTGAGGATGGAGGGGTGAAATTTGAGTGGATGAAATAGGAATGAGGAAAGAGCAAAAGGAGAAAGATCAGTATGTTAAAGCAGATGTAGAGAGAGAATGGAAAAAACTAGAAGAGAGAAGGACAAATAGACAGTAGACGATGGAGAGTTAGCAGAAGACACGAAGAAACCAGAAGAAAGTGGCTGGAGCAATTGCAACTGAAAAAAAAATGCACAAAAGGTAGAAAGATATCTCTTTATTCTGAATTTATTAACTGGAATATGTCAGCTCTGGGAAATGTGCATCATTAACATCTGTGCTTTGTTTAGTACAAGAGAAAATTAATTTATAGTTTTATTTCTACAGTGTTGTTGTACATTACAAGTTTGGCTTTTGGGGTTCCCAGTTTAATTATTGTCTTCCTGTTTCTAAATTGTGATTCCTTGTTTGGTGATGGTTTATGTTCTGCATGTGTAACTGAGCTGAGGTATTCTGTTTATGTAATTCCTATTTGACAGTGTCACTTGTTCTTTTTCCCCAGTAGGTCATGTATTGTTATTCTCTGAAATGTATTGGTTTAATATTTGTAGTGTTGCCTTTTGATAGGTAGGGTCTGGTGCTTTGTGAGTCCTGGTAGTGCTGTTATGATATGGCGGGTTTGCTATGGGTTCTAAATGGGCAGTGTTTGTAGTAGTTCCTAATGTGCCTGGTGGTTGGCAATGGATTATAGTAATGTAGAAATCTTTTAGTCTTTCTTTATCCATACACTCATTAAGAGGCATGTTTACTAAAACTTAGGGGGATGTTTACTAAAGTGCAGTAAATGTGACTAACGCGCGTTATACGACGTTAACGATCGTAAGTGCCGTATAACGCACGTACCGACGCGCTAACGACCGTTAACGTCATACTGCGCGCGTTAACCGTAGTTAACGATCGTAAAGCTCCGCGGCGCGTTAAAACAGCGCAGAAGGTGGAGAGTGGGCGGAGAGAAGGGGTCAATGGGCGGAGAGTGGGCGGGGAGAGACTCCCCTCATACTAATGCGCTGAATTTCAGAGCTCAATTCCAACGCGAATGAAAACCTGTCGTTAAAGGCATTTAAAGGGAAGAGAAACCATTTCCGTCAGCAATGTACAGAAAAATCGGGGAAACCCACAAAACGTGAGCAGTGTGATACATGTGCACAGAACAAAATTTCACATAAAACGTTAAAAATGACCACAAGAAACATTTTAAAAAGCATAATTCAGCTGGGCAACAGTGATAGCAATGGGCAACAAGGAACAACACTCCCTGGAAAGCACCAAAATAAAAAGAAATGATGTGTGGAAGGGTCTACGCTCCGCAGACCCTTTCAAAGAGCATTACATTGTAATGGAGCTGTCCTGGGAGCGTTGTGTAATGTTTCCCAATGATATCATTGTTGCCCAGCTTGGTTATGGGTGTGTGCCCCTTTTGTGAGGTCTTTTCTGAGGTTTATGTGCACCTTTGTCTGCATACAAGGTAAATGAGGCAACAGTAAACCTGTTGCAGAGCAGGGTTTCTGACTTGTCAGGCCGGTTTAACTAACTCCAGGGACTGCACTATCTCTGTGGCCACAATGTGGTGCAAGAGACACAGCCAGTGCCTGTAAGACCAGAGGGTCACAGGCTCAAATCCCAGCTGGGGCTCCTGCCAACCCAGTCCCCATAGTTTTACCCACCACTAAACAGTGATAGTAAAGACACTCCTTTATTGTTGAGAACATACGCATGGCCTATATTTTACCACACCAAACACAGACACCAGAAACAGGCACATTACCTAAAGCAGAGTCCCGCAAATGCAGTCCTGGAGGGCCCCACACCATTCCGGTTTCATGCTGCCTCTAATAAAGATGCCTGTGCTGCATAGCTATGCACCACCCCCATGGTATGCAGATGTAGCTCATGCATATTTATGAGGGACAGCATGAAAACCCGAACAGTGTTTGGAACACCAGGACTGGAGTTGGGGAACTCTGCCATAAAGCAGCAGCCAACAGGGACACACACCCACCCACAGGCCCCATTGGCCAATGCCACCTGGAGAGGCAAGACATTGGGCCCTGCCTGTATCTCCCAACACTAGCAGTTGCATACCTTAGCAATGCCACCCTACACCTGGGTATATGGTACACAGCTATCAAACGTTTCCTATGATAACTGTCAGATATCAATTCCTATGTTAAGCACATTTTGCTCATTGAGCTCCACCATAACAATCATTCTGATGTCTGCGGTGTGTGCTGCAGGTCTGGTCTCTGACAGTGTTCACCACCCTGGGGAGTGACCCCCAACAGTCTTGTGTACCATATCCATGCCTGTACTATGCCCAGGACTGGTGTGGTGGGTATGGCTGCTGACCACCTCTATAGTAGCACAATGCTGGCATAGGTGTGGGGGTGGCTGTCTGTCTATCCAGTGTGTGGTGGCTGCAAACACCTTCCACAGCCCACACTGCCAGCAATGTTGCCAGTATTGGGCTGCCAATGTGCATAATGAGGAGCAAGGTACCATGGGTATAGGCCGGACAGGGTGGCCTGGCCAGGGTGCATCTGCACAGGGCATAGGGCAGTGACAGGCACATTGCAGTGCCCGGCCACCACCTACACAGACAAGGTGACCTCAGTATATCCTGCTGAGAGATCACTCTCACCCTGACTGTGCAGTGACCACAGCATGGCTAGGCACTCCCATAGTGCTATCTAGTATTTTTTTCATGTGATAAATATGGGTTTCCTTTTGGGGCCCAGTCACTGATGTATCTGCTTGCTGTGTATGCTGACATCCCAGTTCTGGGTGCAGGCATCTCCACTGGGCATTAGCAGACTGTTTGCAGCTGGTAGGTGTTGTGATGGAGTGGCTGATGGCTTGCACCAGGGGAATATCAGATAGTGGTGGTGTGCAACCTAATGTCTGTCTGCTATTGTGTTATGGCTGTGTACAGAGCTGCATTGACTGCCCTGTGGGGTGTCTGTTCCTCAGCAGGACTAGGGTTAATGTTCCCCTCTACTGCCACCTTTGCAGTGAGGTAGACTGTGGATCTTTTGATGGGAGACCCTGCTTGCCACCCTCAGCCCTGGGGGAGGGGGGTGGTAGTGCATGGCGGCTACACCTGACTGAAACAGACAGAGATGTCCAAGGTGGTCCTGCAAAACCTACCTATCTCACACATTAACACTGCTTTGGACCGGTGCTGTGGACCTGGTGCTGGGTGCCTCACTGCACCCTCAGGGTGAGCACAGTACCCGCACAATGTGACGGTGTGTAGCTACTCTGTGCCAGTACAACACACGGTCAGTACCCCCTACCAGGCCGAGGTGCTGTTGGGGTGCACATGGTCAGTCCCCCCTACCAGGCCGAGGTGCTGTGGGGGTGCATTCCCCATGGTGTGTATCTGTGGACAGCTGATTTGCATGTGCAGTGCATCATGGGTGTGACTGGCACAATCCAACCCTGTGAAACCCCAGCACCTGCTCACAGGCTCTGATAAACCATAGGCCATCACACGTACATCTGCTAGCATAATGCATAGGTGCAAGACACCCTACAGAGTCTGTAAAATAAGATGCCCACACTGGTAAAAACACACGTACCCACGCACGTAAAATCACACGTACCCACGCACGATTGTACACGCGCAGCTACGCACGAGGCTACGCACGTAGCAATGCACGCAACCTCGCACACACCAACGTACGTGGCTAGGCACACTCCGAGGGTGTTTTCCTGACACTAATACTCAGCGTAACGAAAAACATGCCTCCTTTTTCCCTCTGTAATGTACAGGGTGATGCCTGGGACAGCCTTCTGCGTTAGGCACACTGGGGACTCGAACCCATGCTGCCTGTAACAGCAGTCAGTACCGTAACCATTGTGCTACAGCTCTGTTTCAGTGCTTTGTGTCTGTACGTCTTCTTACGATTAACGCGCAGTAACGCGGCACGGCGCCCGGTAACGCTCGTTAATTTTTCTAACGCGCGGTAGTGGTGACGATGTACCGCCCATGTCCTTATTTGGGGTTTCTTTCTCTACCGCGGCTCCTAACGCGAATTGCACTAACGCAGTTTAGTAAACATACCCCTTAGTGTATGGTAACATTATGCAAATATTTATGCAAATGAGGCTCCTTATGCAAATGAGGCCCTGCACTGAGTCTCTGCACATGGCCCGCATCCCCCTTGGGCCACCCCTGGCTCCAACATAACCTGTTTTTAAAGAATTGTATTCATCAGACACAGAACCTTGGGGTATGTTTACTAAGGCACGGTAACGTTACTGGTGATAAGTGTAGCGTTAACGTGAGTAATGGCATATAAGGAAGTGGACGTACCGGCGTTAAGGTAGCAATGGCCATGTAACACACGCTAAAGGGCGCCTTGGCCAGTTAGCGCACGTAAACGGGACATTGCACGTTAAAGCTGAGAAACAAAACACATTACAAGGCTGACAAGGTGCCTTGTAAGGTGCCTTATAGAGCGCCTCCTGAGGTGGCTTAGGTTAAGGCACCTTATAAGATGCCTTAACCTAAGGTGCCCTGAGGATGTTAAGGTGACCCAAGATATGGTGCCCAAGGGCAGTAAGGTGCCCCAAGTTGACATGCATGAAATGTAAGCGCAAAAAACGGATGTAACCCTAACACTGCACAGAGCACCAAGGAAAGGCAATGGACAAGTGATGGAAGGAAGTAGAGGTGGGAGCTGATGGACCTGCCAAATCTGCATGCACAGGGTGGGGGTGGGGTGGGGGTGGGGGGATGGAGGTGGAGGTGGGGTGGGGTGGGGGGGGGGTGTTTGGACCCACATGTGGATTATGTAGCACCACCTACCAACCCACCCTCTCTGAGTCAAGGTAGTGGAAAGGATCTACCCCCCCAACAGACCCACACTCTACATCTTTGCAATGGAAACAGTAGCGGGATGTAATCACAGACACCAAGCAGGTAGCTCAGTGATTAGGCCCCAGAACAGGGAACACACACAGCTATCACTTAAGAGAAACACTATGTAGTACTCTATGGGAACATAGACATGCCATGGTCACTGCTCAGTCAGGGTGAGAGTGACCTCCCAGCATGACATGCTGTGGCCACCCTGTCCATGCAGGTGGTGGTCAGGCACTAAAATGTCCCAGCCATTGCCCCCGACCCTGTGAAGATGCATCCTGCCCTGTCCGGACCATACCCACAATACCTTGCTCTCATTATGCACATTGGCAGGCTAACGCTGGAAACACTGTAAGTATTGTGGGCCCAGTGAGGAGTAGGCAGCCACAAAACAATGGATAGACATACACACACTCCCACTCCTATTTCAGCATTGTGCAAAGATAGGGATGGTTGGCAGCCCTGCCCGCCACACTAGTCCTGAGCACAGTGCAGGCATTGCTGAGGTATGCAGGTGCTAGTAGTAGTGCTTTGGTGGTAAGTGCTGCTCCGTGCTGGGCCCAACAGCCTGACTCTCCAAGAGGCTTTGGATAGTGGAGCCTGTGGGTATGGGTGTTTGTGCCCCCATTGGCCGATGTTCTCGGGCATGCACATGTTTATATTGTATGTGCAATGTGGGGTAAAATGTAGGGACATGGTCTGCAGGAGTCACAGCTGGGACTTGAACCTGTGACATTCTGCCCCAGTACACACTGGCTGTGTGTACTGCACCATACTGTTGCCACAGAGGCAAATCAGTCCCTGGGGCTACCATGACTGTTCATCAGATAGACCTTGTCTATTGCACTGCACGGCACCCACCTAAACAGGGCTTGGCCTTGGTCTGCTGTGGGCAGATGCCACTGCCCCCTCTACCACCGGCACCCCTCCCACACCATGCTGACATGCCCATGTGCTGGTGGTGCGCAGTCCCAGGCCAACCAGTGTGCAGGTAGGCAGCTGCCTAGGGTGTGGGATCTGGGGTAGGGATGCCTACATAGACATCCACGCTTCCCCCCAGAACCGCCTGCCAATGTTATGTGCCCTTTGGGGTACCTGCTGGGTAATTCCCCTTGATGGGACACTGTGGGACACAGACTTGTGGTCATATTTGACCTTGGTCAGTTGTTGTCTTGCTGCTTTCCAGATTTTACATTCCTATGTGCCACCTAGGCATCTGCCTAGCCCACCCTGTGCCCCAGCTGCACCACTGTATGTCCCACCTTCAGCCCCCTATGCCCCATTTGCAGCATCGCCATAGTGCCTTTACATACTTGGGCACTATGCTGTTGCTACACATGTAGCACTACTATCACTTTTTTTGGGCTCCCTGCCTATGCCGTACATTACTGACACTGAAATGGTTTCTCTCTCCAGAAAATGTGCATCTAACGACAGGTTTTCACTCGCGATAATGTTCAGCCCTTCAGTTTACCGCGTTAGTGTAGCAGGAGCCTCTTCCCGCCCACTCCCCGCCCATTGACCCCTTCTCTCCGCCCTCTTTCCACCCTCTGCGGGACTTAACACTGCCGGAGACGTTAATGCACGATAATGTTGCATCTGGTAACGTTTGCGCGCGTTAATGTTACATTAGGTAACAATATCGTGCGTTAATGTAGCCACTGCTACGTTACCGCGGTTTATTAAACATACCCCTTTATCACATTGCAGGTGGACAATACACATTTGAATAGGATTGTAAGACAGTTTTGCTTGTCTTGCTGTAGCAAAGTGCAATCAAAGAATAAGTCCAGGAGTCAATTGACAGGGTCCAAGCCAGTTTAATGTGCACAGGCCCAGTCAGTCAAAGCTTCAAAAGGAACTGAGCAAAAGTTTATACAGAGACATAACCATTTATACCTCTTTTTCAGTTTGATACATGAGAATTTTCTATTGGTTCCAACTCGATACATGCAAACTTTTCATTGGTTATACATTCCCTTCATTTGTCCAATTAGAAATCCCTCCGGAGCCTAGCAACCGGCCCCCTCCTTTAGGATTGCTTGAACAATGGTACAGTTCTTAATTCCGTTACTTCTCTACTGCAAGGTTAACCTTGGCTTCAGGAATGCATATACTGAAACATTTCTGTTCTTTCACACACAAGAGAATAATAGAAGACTTATGGATTCATGAAAACTTCTTATTAAGCATTTTAAAAACAGTTTTCTCATTTTCCACAGATTTTTGGTTCTTTTCTAGCTATAATGGGAGTTAGGATCCAGGCCTAACTTACAGGCCTTTCATAGTAGCAGGCCATGCTAGGCCATAGCCTACCACATTCCCCCCTTTGATTATTCTCACCTGCAAGTAAGGAAGGGTGAGAATTAAATCACTCATTAGTCAATTAACACATTATACTGGTGTAATGGCATCATCATCGTGGGGTATAGGGTAATATTGCCACATAGCTAATACTTTCGCAGCTGCCTTCCGCTCTATAGTGTTATCAATTGATGATGTTATCATGAGTAAGCAAAGGGGTAGGAGACAAGGGAGCAATAAGCACATGGCCAATATGAATAGTACAATAAACGTAAGGGCTTTCAGACCACCAATCCAGGAAAACAATGAACCAAACCACCCATCCATCTTTAAACTGTGCCAAGTCTGGACAGGCACAAATGTCTGCTCTCTCATCTGGGTGGCTAAATCTTCAACTACATGTCCATTATTATCAATCTGTAAACAACAATTACTTAGATTCAACTTCCCACATACCCCACCTTCAGCTGCTAACAAATAATCTAAAGCTAAACGATTTTGATAAATAGCTGTGCGCATTTGCGTACTTTGCTTTGCCAGAAGGGTTAGTGCTTTACTAGTTTCACTGGTTATTATTTCAACAACAGCTTGCAAACGTATTATTTGATTAATCATATAAACAGGAGTACGATATCCCCAAGTCCCATCCTGCTCCCAAGTAGCAGGTCCATAGTATGAGATGATTCTTTCTGGGGGCCATTCTTCAGATGACACATCCCATTTGTCCCATTGGCCTATTTTCAAGGCCTCCTTCAGCTGTCGATTTCTGTACACAGGATATCCCAGTTGTTCTCCCTGGGATGTAGGCAGAAGGAAAAAGGAAGGTTGTATGGTTCCCAATACACATGCGCCTCCCCAGTGATGAGGAAGTCTGGCATATTCTCGGGTTCCGCAAATCCAGTACAGTCCAGGTGGTGCTTGCCAAGAATTATATGCTGCTAAGTTAGTCCAGATACTGGCAAGTTTGGGGAACTGAACTAGAGGATTGGAAGGTTCAGTAGTGTTGACTCCTCACCACCAAGATGTCTTCTTAGTGGTACTGTTGTAGAACTTCTGATTGAGACAGACCAGCTGCCCCACTTCCATATTAAACATTGGTCCATAGCGAGAAAAACATAAATTACCCACAATGGAGTGGGCCAATACCCATTCACTTGTGGTATTGTGTATATTAGTCTGATTATATGGAATAGAATAGTTCAGTTCTTGTGCTTCCCAAGGCCATTGGTCTCCCATTGTTGTTCCTCCACAAAACAAACAGTCTGAAACATGGAGACTAGATGCAACTGCTCCCGCTAATTCAAGAAATAAGTTCTGGGAGGCAGGAGGAATTTCAAACTCTGATTTCATGGCTTCGTAGAAGGGGTGATGTATGCGATAGGGTGAGGATACATGAGTTTTGGTGTTTAATTGCAGATATAAGATAGTCCCAGGATCTATACCTCCTCCTGCAATACGCAACCCAAACTTGTATCCTTGCTTCCAGTGGCTGGGGTTGGCTATGAGGAGTTGTAGAGGATTACAGGCACCTTTCTGGCATTTCTTGGGTTCTGGTAGTCTGATCTTTGTTAGGCTGCCTTTGCGATGATCTCCATCTCGTCCCATCGGTGCATTCTTCCAGGTAGCAAAATATACACATTCCCATTTTGGGCAAAAGTAATCATGTCTAGATGCGGTGGTGTAAATGGTGGCTGCAGAACTCTTTCCTGTACACCGTCCCCATCCGTAGGCTCCTTCTGGACACATGTATTTATCATCATGGTAGTATGCTCGCTCCCATGACCCACATCTGTGGTAAGCATTTCTGTTGATTGCATCACAAGCATCAAAGTTCAAGATGATAGGTTTTGTGGGGTTGGTGAGGGGTTTTGTCGCATTCAGGATGGCTCCATCTTCATCATTCCAGCGTATCTCAAATGTATAGTATGATGGGTTTTGTCGAGGGTTATAACAAGTCTTACTTTTCCCCTTGGTGCAAATATTCAGTTTGGTGCCATTATAAATACACCGGCTGATTGTACCAGTGCAAGTATAGTAGGAGTGGTAGAGCAAAGTCTGAGTAATCTTTTTCCTGTTCGGGTGGTGGTTATGCAGGCTGCACAAGGGGGTAGAGCAAAAGTCTTTTCTAGGATTCCCAAGATCACCACTCCCACAAGGCAATAGTGGAAGAACATTGTGATTACAGTCTTTGAAAGTTAACTGGAAAGTTGAGGATAATGAACTTTGCTGTGTTTTCTTCTGTTTCTGCTGTGATGGTCACTTTCGCGTTACGTAAGTGGATTCTGAAGATTCTCTATAAAGCTGGCTGTCTCCTCAAGGTGAGTCGCAATGGAGTCTCGGGATCATTCACTGATGTCCATTGGCCAGGATCAGGAGCAGCTGCCGGCTTCACTCGACTGTGGTGGTTCCAGGGTTCGAATTCTGCCACTTTCACTGCGGTGGGGGTTGACAGGATGACGACGTAGGGTCCCTTCCAATGCGGCGCCAGCAGGGTCTTTCTCCACTCTTTCACCCACACGGACGTTCCTGGCTTGAAGGGATGCAGAGGCTCGGTCAGGTTGATGGGTAGTCGGTCTTGCACCCACGTTTGGAGTTTCTGCAAAACAGAACCTAAAGCTAATAGTTCTTGTCTAGTTATTTCAGATCCTATCTGTTTCATGTCTCCCTTTATTCCCTGCACTATGGGTGGAGGTCGCCCATACAAAATCTCAAAAGGGGAGACTCCTAAGGATCTGGTAGGAGCTGAACGTATCCTAAGAAGGGCTATGGGTAGAACTTGGAGCCACTTCAGGTGTGTTTCTTGGCAAAGCTTGGATAACTGAGTTTTCAGGGTTCTATTCATACGTTCCACTTTCCCTGAGCTCTGGGGTCTGTAAGCAGTGTGCAACTTCCATTTTATTTGCAAAGCTTGAGCTAACTGTTGAGTCACTTGGGATACAAATGATGGACCATTATCTGACCCTGTAGTTGATGGTATTCCAAATCGGGGAATGATCTCATGGAGCAATACCCTAGTGACTTCTCGGGCTTTCTTAGTTCGGGTGGGGTAGGCTTCTACCCACCCTGAAAATGTGCAGACTAACACTAACAAATAGTGATATCCATTTGCACGGGGCATTTCAGCGAAGTCTATCTGTATATCACTCATGGGGGTCACCCCTACTGATTGAACTCTTGGGGGTGGAACAGGACCTTGCTTGGCATTATTTTTGGCACATATCAGGCATTGCTGTGGCACCAAGGTGGTCAGGGATCCTAGCAATGAAATACAGAAATGGGGCCTCAGGGCTTTCTTCATGGCTGTTTTTCCATAATGTGTGGCTTGATGAAAAGCTTGGACAAAGGCTGGCCCTAATGCTTCAGGGATGACTGTAGGACCTGGAGGTGGACTACCTTCTGGGGGTGGTAGAACTATCCAACCTTGTTCTATCAAGACTCCTCCCTCCTTTTCACAATAATAGTCTAACTCTCTTGTAGTATATCGGGGTGCCCAGGAACTAAGGGGCACAGGGAATAGGGCTGCTTGCATTACAGTATCTTGGGTCCTAACTTGTCCTGTGGTGGCTGCCTTTCGGGCTGTGGCATCTGCAAATCTATTCCCTCGGGTGACTTCTCCTGCTCCTGCCTGATGACTTCGGCAGTGCATGACTGCCACTTGTTTGGGGGCCCATACAGCATCTAATAACATCAATATCTCATGCCCATACCTAATGTCCTTACCCCCTGAGGTGATCAACCCTCGCTCTTTATACAAGGCTCCATGTGCGTGCAAAGTAGTGAAAGCATATTTGGAATCTGTGTACACATTTATGCGGAGTCCTTCTCCTAATGTCAAGGCTCTGGTGAGGGCTATCAATTCAGCTTTCTGTGCAGAAGTTCCTGGGGTCAGGGCTGAGGACTCAACTACCAGATCAAGGGTCACCACTGCATATCCAGCACAACGATGTCCATTGATGACCAAACTGCTTCCATCTACAAAGAAAGTCCGTTCTGGGTCCTCTAGAGGGACATCAGTCAAATCAGGGCAACTTGAAAATACAGTGTCCATGGTTTCTAAGCAATTATGATCAGGTGGCCCAGGACCAATTGGAAACAATGTAGCAGGGTTCAGAGCTTGACTAACTTTCAACTGTATCCGAGGGTTTTCACACAACATGCTTTGATACTTCAACATTCGTGCATTGGTTAGCCAGAAGTTTCCTTTGTGTTCCATGAGAGTCAGAACAGAGTGTGGCACGGTGACTTGAAGAGTTTGTCCTAGTGTGAGTTTGTCTGCTTCGCCCACTAGGAGGGCTGTTGCTGCAACAGCTCTCAGACAAGGGGGCCATCCTTTTGCAACTACATCCAATTGTTTTGACAGATAAGCTACTGGTCGTTGCCAGGAACCAAGAGATTGGGTCAATACTCCCAATGCGTTTCCTTGTGACTCATGGACAAAAAGATGGAAAGGCTTCTGAACATCTGGAAGACCTAAAGCTGGGGATGACATCAGGGCCTTTTTCAAAGTCTGGAATGCTACATCTTGTTCGGGTCCCCAGTCTAGTGGGGATTTTTCCATTCCTTTGGTGACTTGGTATAGTGGTTTTGCAATCAGGGCAAAGTTGGGGATCCATATGCGACAATATCCCGTGGCCCCCAGGAAGGCTCTTACTTGCCTCCTAGTGGTTGGAATGGGGATATTACATACAGCTTCCTTGCGTTCTGGTCCTAAACGTCGGATCCCACTAGACAACTGGAATCCTAAATACTTGACTTCAGTTTGGCATAGTTGTGCTTTGGCTCTTGAAACTTTGTATCCAGCATCTTTGAGAAGGTACAAAAGTTCACTAGTAGCTTGTAGGCATTAGGCATTCACTTTCTGAGTTGGTGGCTATAAGCAAGTCATCTACATACTGAAGAAGAACCCTCTTTCCTGGGTCCACTGGGTAACTTGAGAGATCTTGATTCAGGGCAGCACTGAAGAGAGTAGGTGAATTCTTGAATCCTTGGGGTAATCTGGTCCAGGTGAGCTGACCCCGCCTTCCTGTTGTGGGGTCTTGCCATTCAAAAGCGAATAAAAGTTGACTGGTGGGTGCTAGGCGCACACAGAAAAAGGCATCTTTCAGGTCCAGGACGGTGAAGTGAGTAGCCTCAGCGGGGATCAGTCCCAAGAGAGTATAAGGGTTTGATACTACTGGGTGTATAGTTTCAACTGCATCATTTACTCGCCTTAGATCTTGTACTGGGCGGTAGTCCCCTGTCCCAGGCTTCTTTACTGGGAGAAGGGGGTGTTCCAAGGTGACTGGCATTCCTTGAGAAGTCCGTGCTTCAGCAGTTTCATCAAATGGCAGTGAATTCCTTCTATGGCTGGTTGAGGGAGAGGATACTGCTTCACATGCACTGGTTCCACTCCTGGCTTGGGGGTGACAATGACAGGGGCTATGTTCTTCGCTAGGTCAGGTGGATTATCTTCTGCCCATACTTCAGGTGGGGCTATAAGGTTGGTAGGTATACAGGGACTAGTTGACTTTATTGGAGGTGCACTATCGAACCGCCATTCTTCTTCTCGGGGAACAGTAAGCACCATCAATCCAGCAGGCTTTGGGTTCACAGTCATTTTCTTTTCTCCCCCTTCAGCAAAGGATATTTGGGCCTGGAGCTTGGCAAGCATGTCTCGGCCCAATAGTGGAATAGGGCACTCAGGCATATACAAGAACTGGTGCGTTATCTTCTGTCCCCCTAGTTCACACATGCGGTTCTGCAAGAATGGTTTTGTGGCTTTATTTCCAGTGGCTCCCACAATGGTGACAGATCGTGAGGACAGAGGAGCTACTGGCTTGGCTACCACTGAATGTTTTGCTCCTGTATCTACCATGAATTCCATGTATTGGTCCCCTATCTTTAAACTGACCATAGGCTCCTGGGGACCCAGGGTGAACTTGGAGCCCGGTCTGGCCTAGTCTACATCTATGTCGTCCAGGTCATAGCCCGTTGCTACTGCCACTCAATCAATGGCTTCTTCCCTTTCTTGCTGGAACTGTGTTTGATTCATTCCTCCCCTCCTTCAAAATCATCCTCCAGGCCTCCAGGGACTCCCTCCTCCCCTTGCAGGGGTGGAGTCCAGATGCGGGAACTCATTTCTCCAATGTCCTTCTTCCTTGCAGTAGGCGCACTGATTTGCACCCAATTGAGGCCTTTCGCTTCCGTGGCCTCTTCCACATCCTCTGGTCCTTTGATTAGGAAAACCTCCTCCACGTCGTTCGGTTATAGCAGCAGCAAGAAGATCTGCCTTCTTCTTCATCTTTCGTTCACTTTCTCTGTCTCGTTCATTTTCACGATTCACAAATACTTTCTGAGCGACTTCCATTAACTGAGCTGTATTCATGCCCGCAAATCCATCCAATTTCTGCAATTTTTGTTTTATGTCTCTCTGGGACTGACTAACAAAGGCCGCATTTACCATGCATAAATTTTCCTGAGCGGCAGGATCATATGGGGTATACAATCTATAAGCTTCAGACAACCGCTCATAAAAGGCCGCTGGGCTCTCATCTGGACCCTGGAGAACTTCCGATACTTTCCATATATTCATGGCCCTCTGGCCTCCCTTCTTCAGGCCCTGCAATAAGGCCTGGCGAAATCTGGTTAGGGCCGCCGCCCCCCTTTCCTCATTCGGGTCCCACCCGGGATCTTCATTGGGATATTCTGCAACAGCTGCTTGCGGGGGATTTATTCCTCCCCTTTCTACAGGGTTCTCTTCTAACCATCGGAGGGCTGCTTGCCCGATTCGGCCTCGCTCCTCAGTAGTGAAGAGGGTGGACAGGAGCTGGCGACAATCAGCCCAGGTAGGCTGATGGGTTTGCATAATGCTAGACATTAATTCTGTTAATTCCTGGGGCTTGGCTGTATAGGAAGCATAATGCGTTTTCCAGTTTAATAAATCTGTGGTGGAAAAGGGTACATAAACTAAGCTGGTTGGTCCTGGCGCCATCTGGCCCTGATCATTCAAAACAGGCATTCCAGGCACTTGGCGTAATGGCATTAGGTGCCCTGCTTTCTCCTTCTTCTTGGGAGTTACGCTTCTTAAATCATAAGGCTCCCGGACACAAATCTCCTTGGTGGGTGACCCTGAACTGGCAGGAGAGCCTCCGCTTTCTATCTCATCAGAGGACTCGAGTCCCCCTGCTGTGCTTGGGCCTGACTTGGGACTTTCACTCGGGGTAGGGCGCTTCTTAGGCTGTTGCATCGGTATTCTCTGGGGCTCCTCTTCTGGCTCTACTTCAGGTCGTGGTGCTGTGGGGACTAACTTCTGTGGGTGCTGGGGTAACCTATCCAGAATATCTGGGGACTCTGGGTCAGAATATACAGGCGGCTTCTCTTCCTTAGCCTTTTTGGTTCCCCTAGTAGTAGCTACAAATATTTTTACAGTGCTCCTCATAACAGCGCTTCATCCATGAGGGCTGCTGTTCACATACACTTAACCAGGAATCTATATAGGGGAACTGGTCAGGATACACTCTTAATATGAGCTGATGGATTCGTAAAACTGTCTCAAAATCAAAGGTGCCCCCTCGGGACCATGAAGCAGCTAATGTGGGCCACTCCCTTTCACATAACATTTTTAATCTGCATGGAGTCATTTTCGTACCATAATCGCCCGAAAATCCTTTACGGAAATTCTTGATCATACATGCCAACGGAGTTTGCGTGGACTCCGTCCCTCCCATAATCTAAACGTACCTATGTACACTACCTACGTACTCAACGTACCTGCATACGTTACGTACCCTACGTCCCTACATACACGTAATGACGTACAAGACAACGAACAATAAGGATAGGTAGTATGGCTGTAGGTAAGGGGTCCGTACAGCCCACAGAACACTGGGGGGGACAAACACCACTCTCTTCCTCCTGTTCGCGACCTGGGTGCGGTCGCCCGGCCAGGAACTGCGCTACTTAGGAGTTTGCTCTCACTCGGTCTGTATTTCAAGACCTCTCACTCACACACGCAAGCATATTTCAACAAGATATCATATTTCAATATTTCAAGTGCCCAGGTTTTCTGACTAACTGACTATTCCAAACGAGAAGGGTCGATGGCTTCGGTTTCCGCTTTCCTTACGCGGAGCTTACTAGGACCACCCTTATGGGAGGTGATCAGGCTCCCTTGTCTCGCCCACAGTCATGCGAGATTCCCCAGTTAGTCTATACCAAATATACCAAATCAGTCTTGCGCACGCAAGACGTTGTCCCAGGCTGTTCTTTCTGACTATCAAATCACGAAAATGCCTACTCACCGGATCCGGTCCCCAATACCACACCAGCTTCTGAGTTGGAACCTGGACTCCCCTGGGTCGGAGGTGTTGGCCAGCTGGACCTGATGGCCCGCCGAGGCAGGCGGAACCCTCTCCGGCACAAAGGGGCCGGTGGCGCCTGAGGTTTCCCCCGCGGTCGGACAGACACGGTTCCAACCGGGCCAAACCTCAAGGCGAATTGCGTGGATTATTCACTTGAATACCATTTACCACTCGCACTTCCTGGCCAACACACCAAGAATATGCTGTAGCAAAGTGCAATCAATGAATAAGTCCAGGAGTCAATTGACAGGGTCCAAGCCAGTTTAATGTGCACAGGCCCAGTCAGTCAAAGCTTCAAAAGGAACTGAGCAAAGGTTTATACAGAGACATAACCATTTATACCTCTTTTTCAGTTTGATACATGAGAATTTTCTATTGGTTCCAACTCGATACATGCAAAATAGTAATTACACTTACCTGGTAATTGTAGTTCCTTGAGAGACGACAGCTTAGTCCTCCACGTATGGGTAGTGCACCTCCTCCTGCAGCATAAAGACTGGACCAATCAAATTTCAGCATCACTGGAACAACATACTGGCCACCCCTTCAACTCCAGTGAACTACTGTCAAAGCAAACTCAAAGAGATAGCTAACCTTTAAGAAGATATGCAATGTGGTTTTTTTTTTTTTTTTTTAGGTTATATTAGTCAATTGAAAAACAACTCAAACAGAGTGTCCCGCACCTGCCGCAGCATAAGCAGTCAGCGAGAGAAAAGAGCAAAAACTGGAGAGAAAAGAAGAAACAATTGACACATTCACCTGTGAATACTGTCCTCCGAACTAAATGCGTGCCGAGCCAAAGCACCTGAGGGAGGGAAGGAGGACTAAGCTGTCGTCTCTCAAGGAACTACAATTACCAGGTAAGTGTAATTACTATTTCCTTATCGTTCCTCCAGCTTAGTCCTCCACGTATGGGATGTAACAAAGCAGCCTTAACAGGAGGGATTTTGCCAGCCGGCACGCAAGACAGCGGAACCAAAACAGGCATCGCCTGCCGCCAAGACATCAAGTCAATAGTGCTTACTGAAAGTGTGCAGGGAAGACCACGTCGCCGCTTTACAAATTTCCACCGGCGAAACCAAGCTAAACTCAGCCCAGGATGCCGCTTGTGCTCTTGTAGAATGAGCCCGCAGACCGACTGGTGCCACTCGTCCCTGCAACAGATAGGCCGAGACAATTGCCTCCTTAATCCACCGAGAAATGGATGCTTTCACCACCGTCTCACCTTTCCTGGAACCCCCAAACAGGACAAACAAATGATCCGACTTGCGGAAAGCTTTGGTGACCTTCAAATACCGACGCAAAACTCTCTTACGGTCCAAGCGACTAAGACCGCGATCGGAAGCCTGCTCCCCCGACGCGTGCAACACCGGGAGCGACACCACCTGATTCAAATGAAAGGGGGAAAACACCTTAGGCAAAAAGGAAGGCACTGGCCGCAGCACCACCTTCTGATCCGAGAAGGAGAGGAAGGGCTCCCTGCAAGAAAGAGCTTGAAGCTCCGAAATGCGTCGTGCCGAACAAATCGCCACTAAGAACACCGTCTTAAGGGTCAAATCCTTCACCGAACTCCGAGAGAGAGGCTCAAACGGAGCCGCACTGAGCACTCGCAAGACCAAGTTGAGATCCCACGAAGGAACAGAAATTCTGCGAGCCGGGCGCAGCATAGAGACCGCCTTCAGGAAACGTACCACATCGGCATGGGCACCCAGCGCTACGCCCTGCACTTTACCCCTGTAACAGGAAAGCGCAGCTAACTGCACCCTCAAGGAACTGGCGGCCAAGCCTTTAGCAAAACCATCTTGCAAAAAATCTAGCACCACAGGAAGAGAGGCCGTAGCCGCCCGAACCTGACGCCTGGAACACCAATCCTCAAAAATATGCCAAACTCGGACATAAGCTAGCGAAGTGGACCTCTTCCATGCCTGAAGCAAAGTTGCCACGACGGATTTCGAATAACCTTTCTTCCTTAGCCTCGCCCTTTCAATAGCCAGGCCGTAAGAGAGAATCTCTCCACTTGCGGCATGCGAAGAGGACCCCGACACAACAGATCCGGAGCCAGGGGAAGACGCCACGGGGAGACGTCCAATAACCGTACCAGGTCGGCATACCAGGGACGACGGGGCCAATCCGGCGCTATCAACAGCACCCGTCCCCTGTGAGACTCGATACGCTGAATCACTCGCCCCAGAAGCGGCCACGGGGGAAAGACGTAAAGAAGGCCCATCGAGGGCCAGACCTGCAACAGAGCATCTATGCCCTCTGACATCGGTTCCCGCCGACGACTGAAAAACCGAGCCGCCTTCGCCGACCGAAAAGTGGCCATCAGGTCCATGACAGGCTGACCCCAACGAAGAACCACTTGCTCGAACACTTCGGGATTGAGCTCCCATTCGCCGGCATCCACCTGAACTCTGCTGAGAAAATCTGCCGTCACGTTGTCTTTCCCGGCAATGTGCGCCGCCGATATTGCCTGTAACCGGGGCTCTATCCATTCGAACAGCGTCTGGGCTTCCGTCTCCATGCCCACGCTTCCGGTGCCGCCCTGCCGATTTATGTAAGCCACGGTCGCGGCATTGTCGGAGAGAACCTGCACCACTCGGTGCGTTAACTGGACCTCAAAGCTTTGCAGCGCCAACCGCACGGCTCGGAGCTCCAAACGGTTGATCGACCAACTGCTCTCTTCCGGAGACCAGAGACCCTGCATCACTTGCACGCCGCAGTGCGCGCCCCAGCCCATCAGACAGGCATCCGTCAACAGCGGAATCCAGTCCGGCTGCTCCAAGGGCATTCCCGCCCAGAGCGAGGACGGTCGAAGCCACCATTTCAGGTACCGACGTACCAACCGCGGGCAGGGAAGACACTTGTTTAGCGAATCGAATTGATTGGACCAGCGACGGAGCAAGGCCCCCTGCAACGAACGCATGTGGAATCGAGCCCAAGGCACTACCTCCAAGGAAGCCGCCATCGTTCCCAACACCTGAAGGTAGTGCCATGCCGACGGAGCTGAGATTTGCTGAAAGTGGTGTACGAGAGTCCGGAGACCTAACACCCTTCGTTCTGGGAGAAAGACTGAACCTCTGCGAGTATCGAAGAGGACACCCAAGTATTCGAGAGACTGCGTCGGAACCAAGTGGCTCTTGCCTGGGTTGACTACCCAGCCGAAAGACTGCAGAAGCTCCACGACTCTCGCCGTGGCCGTCACACTCTCCGAGCGAGATTTTCCGCGAATCAACCAATCGTCCAGATACGGATGGACCAGCACCCCTTCCTTGCGCAACGCCGCTGCCACCACCACCATGATCTTGGTGAACACTCGAGGAGCGGTTGCCAGACCGAAGGGCAATGCTTGGAACTGGAAGTGACCCCAAGGAAGAGCGAACTGGAGATACTTCTGATGAGCCTCCCGGATAGGAATATGGAGATAAGCTTCCGTGAGGTCGAGAGAGGTGAGAAACTCGCCCCTGCGGACGGCGACAAGTACGGATCGCAGGGTTTCCATCTGAAAATGCGGAACCCGCAGGCACCGATTCACCCCTTTGAGATCCAAAATGGGGCGAAGAGAACCATCCTTCTTTGGCACCACAAAATAAATGGAATACCTTCCAAGACCATACTCTGCTGGAGGAACGGGGACCACCGCTCCCAGCCGGAGCAGGTGATCGAGGGTTTGCCGGACCTGAGCAGTCTTTCGAGGGCCCCGGCAGGGAGACGCCACAAAGGAATCGAGCACGGGCCTGGCCAAGTCCAGGGCATACCCGTCCCGAACGATCTCCAAAACCCATCGATCGGACGTGATGTGGGTCCAAGCAGAGAGAAAGTGTCGAAGACGGCCTCCGATCGCTGGGATCTCCGCCTGGACCCGCTGCCCTTCATTGGGACTTGCGAGCGGCTGCAGGGGGTGCGGCTGCGAATCCCCTACTGGCTCCTCGAAAGCCCCGAAAGCTCGGAGACCTTGAGAGATACCTTCCTCTCTGGAACCCCCCAAAGCGGGGCGATCGAAACCTACGAAAGTCCCGAAACTGACCCCGAGGGGAAGGAAGGGACCTCCCTCTCTTCGGGCGATCCTCTGGCAGACGACCACCCTTGGATTCACCCAAATCCTTGACCAACTTGTCAAGATCCTCACCGAACAACAGTTTACCTTTAAAGGGCAACTTGCCCAGACGCGACTTGGAAGATCCATCCTCCGCCCAATTCTTTAACCAAAGGGCTCTGCGCGTTGCCACCAAGGAAGCCATGCTATTGGAAAGCGCCCTGATAAGGTCATAATGGACATCTGCCAAATACGCCGAACCAGATTCCAATCGCTGGAGCTCACTTAATTCCTCGGCTTCCAAGGCTGGCGCCTGCCGAAGATGCTGAACCCAGCGAAGACAGGCACGAGCAACCCAAGCTCCACAAACGGAGGCCTGCAACGCTATCGCGTCTGCCTCAAAGGACTGCTTCAAGAGGCCGTCCATCTTTCTGTCCTGCGGTTCCTTCAATGCCGCACTACCTTCCACAGGGATCGTGGTCTTCTTAGTCACTGCCGAAACCGCCACATCAACTTTAGGGGAGCGGAACCGTTCGAGGTCTTTGTCTGCCATAGGATACAGCCTGCGCATGATCTTCACACCCTTGAGACCAGATTCAGGAGTATCCCACTCTGCTTGAATCATCTGATCAATGACTCTGTGAATGGGGAAAACCACTTGAGCTTGACGCACCGCCTGAATGATGGGGTCTGCACCATCTGCCTCCTCGACCGGCGGCGCCGGAGCCAGGCCAAGAGTCTGAAGTGCTTCTGAAATGAGCGCGGGCAACTCCTCCCGGCGAAACACTCGGATGATCTTCGCCTGATCCTCTGGCTCAGGGAGCTCGCCTTCCTCTAAGGCCTCCCCATCTGCCTCCATGTCCAATTCCAGATCCTCACCCTCCGGCCAATTCGCTTCAGACTGGAAGGGCTCGTGTAGTCGCTGTCACTTGGGCGCTTTGACGCCGGACAACACACTCTCCACCACAGCAGGCTGCGCGATCGCTACTGGAACAGGAAGGGAACCTACTCCCACACCCTGGCACCGACGACAGAACACCTGATGCATCAGTAAAATGAAATCTGGGGAAAAGTCCTCCAAGAGCAAAGCACCCCCAAGGTCTGACTGCTCCCCTGCGCCCAAAGAAATAGCGGAAGCCATCCCCGATGGACTTTCTAGGGGCGAGTCCATCTCCACAGCAGCGGGACCTGGCTGAGAAGAAGACGCCAAGGAACTCTCCAGCCGCTGCTCCATACTGAGGGATATGGAGGCACAGCGCTGACAGATGCCTGTCTCCGTAGAAGCGCCCCTCCGAGATCCACAAATAACACACAGGGACCCCGATGGCATGGAACCTTAACCACTCGGGCCCCCAAGAGTGATGAAGTGGCCCCTCAATCCTGAAGGGAAATAACGCTCTATCCCAGAAGAACCAGCACACTAGCCTGGCTCTGGGCGGCTGCCACTAATTAGGGACTCAGCAACTGAAGTGTGCCCGTTTGCTGCCTAGTAGCAGAAATAGTAGTACCGTATATACTCGAGTATAAGCCGAGTTTTTCAGCACATTTTTTGTGCTGAAAAACGGCCCCCTCGGCTTATACTCGAGTCAACGTCTGCAGATGTCTAGCAGGGGGCGCTGCTTCTAAAGCTAAGGTTTCCATAACCGCGGCTGCAGATATGGAAACCTTTGCAGTGATGTGCTGGGCAGGGCCGGCCCGTCCATTGAGCAAGAATGTTTTTTGCACAGGGCCCCGCGTTTCAGGGGGCCCCGCGCAAAAAACATTCTTCATCCCAAGTTAAAAAAAAACAAACAACCCAGCTGCTTCTGCCGCGGCAGCATCAAGAGTGCCGCAGCAGTATCAAGAGTGCCGCCGCGGGGCCCCCCCCGGCAGAGCCTCCCTGGATCGCCTCCCTGCATCGCAGCCTATCCCCGAACGCGGGCTTCTTCCAGAGCCGCGAGAGTTTCCTTTCTCGCGGCTCTGTTAATCCCGCCGGGGCTGATGGGAAATTCCGCCGGGGAAATCCCATCAGCCCCGGCGGGATTAACAGAGCCGCGAGAAAGGAAACTCTCGCGGCTCTGAAAGAAGCCCGCGTTCGGGGAGAGGCTGCGATGCAGGGAGGCTCTGACGGGGGGGGGCCCCGCGCCGGCGGCGGCACTCTTGATGCTGCCGCGGCAGAAGCAGCTGGGTTGTTTTTTTTAATTTGGGTTGATAGGGCGGAAGGGGGTTTAGGACTGGTAATGGGGGGGAGGCCAAGACTGGAAGTGGGCTGATAGGGGAGGGTTAGGACTAGTAATGGGCCATGGGGGGGGGTGCTAAGACTGGAAGTGGGCTGATGGGGGGGGTTAGTGCTGGTAATGGGCTAGGGGGGAGGCTGACTGTAACTGGGCTGATGGGGGGGTTAGGACTGGTAATTGGCTATGGGGGGGGCTAAGACTGGAAGTGGGCTGATGGGGGGGCTAGGACTGGTAATGGGCTATGGGGGGGCTGACTGGAAATGGGCTGATGGGGGGGTTAGGACTGGTAATTGGCTATGGGGGGGGCTAAGACTGGAAATGGGCTGATGGGGAGGTTTAGGACTGGTAATGGGTTATGGGGGGGCTAAGAATGGAAGTGGGCTGATGGGGAGGTTTAGGACTGGTAATGGGTTATGGGGGGGCTAAGAATGGAAGTGGGCTGATGGGGAGTTTTAGGACTGGTAATGGGTTATTGGGGGGGGCTAAGACTGGAAATGGGCTGATGGGGGGTTAGGACTGGTAATTGGCTATGGGAGGGGTTAGGACTGGTAATGGGCTGATGGGGGATTAGGACTGGTAATGGGCTATGGGGGGCTAAGACTGGAAATAGGCTGATGGGGGGGCTAGGCCTGGAAATAAGGTGATGGGGGGGTTAGGACGTAATGGGCTGATGGGAGGGGTTAGGACTAGTAATGGGCTATGGGGGGGCTAGGACTGGAAATGGGCTGATGGGGGGTTAGGACTGGTAATGGGCTGGGGGGGCTAAGACTGTTAATGGGCTGGGGGGGTTGCTAGGACTGGAAATGGGCTGAGTGGAAGGAGGGCTTGAACTGCAAATAGCTGATGGGGACGGGGCTTGGAATGGAAATGGGTTGTGAGGGGGAGGGAGCTAGGACTGGAAATGGGTGAGTGGGGGGGGCTAGGACAGGAAATGGGCTGATGGAGGGGCTAGAATAGGACTGGAAATTGGCTGTTGGGGGGTGCTAAGATTGGAAATGGGCTGTGGTGGGGGTTTGGATTGAAATGGACTCATGAAGGGGCTAGAACTGGAAGTAGGCTCATGGGGGGCTTGGATTGGAAATGGGCTGAGTGGAGGGGAGCTAGGATTTGACATGGGCTGATGGGCTCATGGGGGGCTGGGATTGGAAATGAGCTGATGGAGGGACTCGGATTGGACTGGAAATAGATGGGGAGCTAGGACTGGAAATAGGCTGATGGTGGGTCTAGGATAGGACTGGAAATGGGCTTATGGGGGGCTAGGACTGGAAATGGGCTGATGCGGGAACTAGAAGGGAGCGGATGCTGGGTGGGACTGGAACTAGAATGGAGCTGATGTTGGGGGAGGATTAGAATGGGATGGAGCTGGGAGAGTGAAATGGAGAGGGGAAAAATATTTTGTGTGGGAGGGAAGACAAATCTACAATTGGCCGGATATTGGGAGAGTAAGTGGGGATTGAGAATGGAGGGGTAAAATTTGAGTAGATGAAATAGGAATGAGGAAAGAGCAAAAGGAGAAAGATTAGTATGTTAAAGCAGATGTAGAGAGAGAATGGAAAAAAAACTAGAAGAGAGAAGAAAAGACAAATGGACAGCAGACGATGGAGAGTTAGCGGAAGACACAAAGAAACCAGAAGAAAGTGACTGGAGCAATTGCAGCTGAAAAAAATGCACAAAAGGTAGAAAAATATCTCTTTATTTTGAATTAATTAATTTATTTATTTAACATTTCTTCTATACCGCGCAATTAAAATCAGCGCGGTGTGCATCGAACAAAAATACTGCAATGTACAGAAACAACATTGAGTTTACAAAGAACAGGGAATTGAACATGGGATCGAAACCGGGGAAACTAAATACATGTTAACTCGAAACTATGTACAATACTCTAATATAAATGGGTGTTGCATTGATTTTGTGAAGATGAAGATTAGTGGTTGGTTGGGCTTGAGTGGGGACTACCTATTATATCTGTGGTATTGACGTTCAGGGGCGGCTGGGGTATGAGGGAAGCTTGCTGGTTGTGCTTCTATCACTGGAAGTTTCTGGGTAACATTTTGTGAACAGGTGGAGTTTTAAGGCTTTTCTGAATAGGAAGAGGCTTTTAATACCACGGATTTCATGGGGGAGTGCATTCCAGTTTAAAGGTGCGAATATGGAGAAGGCTCTGTTGGAGGTAGCCTTTGTGCATGTAGTTATTAGCTTGGGGACTACTAATGTGTTCAGTGCAGTAGACCTTCTGTTTCTATTTTCCAGGGTACCATGGACTAGCTTGCTGATTGGCGTAGGGGGGTAGTTATTTAGGGCTTTGAAGGTGAGGACCAATGACTTGTATTGGAGCCTGGCATGTAAAGGTAGCCAATGCAAATCCTTCATGATGGGCGTTATGTGGTCGGATCTTGACGATCCAGAGAGGACTCTTGCGGCTGCATTCAAAGCTAGGCGGAGCGGGTTTAAGGTTTGATACCATATTGTTTTTGTTGACCCCATTTTCCACTTACAGAGCTATTTTACTGTTTTTCGTTTAAATAAATATTCATGTAATTTTATTGGTCTCTATCTTTATTTTTTACATTGACTAGTAGGTGCCTCATTTCCCACCCTCGGCTTATACTCGAGTCAATAGTTTTGCCCAGTTTTTTGTGGTAAAATTAGCTAGCTACCTCGGCTTATATTCGGGTCGGCTTATACTCAAGTATATACGGTAATAGTATTTGGTAAAAAAACAGACAGCCCCTCCGGAAAGATAAGAAGTAGAGTCAAGCAGCTGTGACCCCCCCCAGCTGAGGGACCACAGAACTCCGAAAAAAAACAAATGAAAAACAAATGAAAAGAAAGAAATTAAAGAAAAGAAAGGCAACGATGCAGGCCCGCCGTACCAGATCACCGACGAGGAGCCCTGGACCCCGGTCTAGTTCAAAACAGCCGCGTGTGCTGCACACTGGTGGAGCCGCGGCTCTCAAAATGGCCGCGGCCGCTCAAGAACTTTTGGCACACTGCTGTTTGGCGCCGAGGCCGACAGCCCGGAGGAAAACCCGACGATGCGGAATGTCCCCCCCCCCGCGGCTCAAGCTGCCCGGGAACACAGCAAAAAAACCAAAGAAAATAATAATATTAAAGAAATAATGGAAAAGAAAGAAAAAATGCTAAAGAGCTCAGGTCAGGAACAGCTTTCCAACTGACTCTGCCCCGAGAAACTCGCCGGCACTTCCAAGCGCACACACTCCTCACCTCACCGGAGATGTGTCGCTGGACAGCCGCCGCAGGAGCTCTCCCCGAACAGCCCTGGGAACAGAGAACCTACTAAGGTATTACTTAGAAGCAAGCAAAAGGCAAGCGGCTTAGGCTGGGCAGGAGAGAGACCTCCCCCGGGTCCCCCCCCCTCCGGAGTGCTGGTTCGCAATAAAAATTTAAAGAAACAGGTACTCTTTTGTATATCAAAGAAAAAGAAGCCCCAATAGGGACAAATAAAGAAAAAACAAAAGGTTAGCTAGCAATGTAAGTCCTAAACTGACTAACTAGTGAGCCCAGCCCGGCTCACTAACATCTTCCTGCTACATGAAGACTGGACACACTGGAGTTGAAGGGGTGGCCAGTATGCTGTTTCCAGTGATGCTGAAATTTGATTGGTCCAGTCTTCATGCTGCAGGAGGAGGTGCACTACCCATACGTGGAGGACTAAGCTGGAGGAACGATAAGGAAATGGAAATTACACTTACCTGGTAATTGATGTTCCTTGAGGGAGTACAGTTCAGTCCTCCACCACTGGGTAGTGCACCTCCTCCTGCAACATGGAGACTGGACAAGTCAAACTTGTGACATCACCGGGTATATCCTGCTGGTCTTCTCCCATGATCCCCCAGTGACCTACTGTCAAAGCAGACTCAAAGGAGCAAACAAACAACCAGTTAAAGTACTAAATACAATGCTATGCTCAAACGTCAACTTTAAAATCACAGGGCCACAAAAAGAAAGGCCGAAAACACCCTCCTCCGTGCCCCTGTCCCCCTGCGCACCAAACAGCGGAAGACAGAGAGCTAGAAGGAAGGAGAACTAAGGAAGAGTAGAGGCAGAAAAGGTTGCTCTCGCGATTACCTGCCAATCAGAGCCCGTTGCCGACTCTAGGATCCGAAAGCATACTCGGAACTGACGCCTCGCGTCTGAAACATCCATCCCCGGGCGGGAATGAGGACTGAACTGTACTCCCTCAAGGAACATCAATTACCAGGTAAGTGTAATTTCCATTTCCTTATCGGTCCTACAGTTCAGTCTTCCACCACTGGGATGTACCAGAGCAGTAATCATTGGGAGGGACCTATCCAGTCGGCTCGGCCCCTAAACGAACAGAGCAGGCACCGACCCCAGCCCGCTCCTCACGTCAACAGGCGGTAAGCCAACCAGGAAGACACGACCGAGAGCCCACTTGGATCCTCTTCACTGGTGAAAACAGCACAGAACTCTGCCCCAAACAGCGCTAGTGCTTCAGAAAGACAAACTCGCCATCGCAAACACACTAAACGCCCTAGAAACAGACCTACTGAGAAGGCTACCGGAGCTCCGCCTGAAAAATCCGCTTGAGCTCCCCCTTGGCTCTCGACCCCACCAGGGTGTCAAGTGTTAGCAACCGCTGCTCTCCCGCAGAACCCGCCTCCACGGAGGGACAGGCAGCGAAGAGACCTCCCAGAAAGCGACGGAACCTCACCTAAGGTCCAAGGAACGCAGGTTACAAGCAAAGCGTTCTTGCGTAAGTCCCAAACCGACAACTAAACAGGCACAGCCGGATTCCACGAGGGAGAATGGAACCGAGGTCCATCCAGACAGAGGTGGGAAGCAAAATGAGGGAAATGGAAAAACCACCAGCGTCAAACACCCTATTTGTCACACCTCTTAAGGGCTTTATTCTTTGCAACACAAAGTAGTTCTACAGCTATGTCCTGGACCAGCTGGAGTCTTTTTAATTGAGAATGTGGAATGCAGCTAAGCAATGAGTTGCAATAAACCAAGCGTGATCCACCAAGGGCATATAAGAGGGTGTCAAGTACCCCAGAGTCCAGCGTTGTTTCAGAAGATGTGGAGTCTTACATGGTGTGACAAAAAAGAAAGGAGATTCTGGTAGCCTCGCCCACGACGCCATGCCAGTAGGCCAACCACTTACATCACCTGGATATGCCCTCCGGAATTGGAGGAACCATGCAGAAGTAGCAATCGCCGACGTGATCCATGGGCCCTCTCCAGATCATTGGAACTGCAAAAGACTTTGATGGTCTTTTCCCATCCATCCATCCACAGCCTGAGATCTGCTACACATGTATTGCAGCATGTGTGTGGCGCCTAGCTTTTATCCTGATCTTTTATTCTGCAGCCAAAATATAAATTGTAGGCTTTCTGAACTGCCACAGTCATATGCCATTTTTGTGATGTAAAAGTCACATCACCACAACTAGAGCAGAAATTATCTGCATGATTAACACCAGGACGAGGAATCGCCAAATATGCTGTGAGTGACCTTTCGGTATAAAATAAATATGTCTTTTTTTTTTTTTTTTTTTACTGTCAAGCGAGGCAAATTTAAGTAGTGACTGCATCAACTGGTTTTGGACAGTTATTTCGATTGGTTGCAAGTAAAGATTATGCAAGCTCACGCAAATGTTGCAGAATACACTGGTAATGGTCCCCACTGACTAATGAAAAGCACATATCTTAGCAACCAGACCCAGTCGGCCATTTTCACTATGACCTCTGAAAGGCATAGAATGGACCAGGCCACGGCCCCGTACCAATGCGTCAACGCTATCCAGTAGCCTCATATGTCCTCTGCTAAACATCGACCCGTCGCCGCAGACTGACAGGTCGCCATGAGGTCCCATATGGGCTGACCGCATCTGAGCACACGCGGCGCGCACACCGCCTGATGCAATCTCACTCCTCCGGCAAACACTCGGACCCCACTAAGGACATTCGCCACCACAGTGTCCCCACCGAAACGCAGGCTGCCAAGGCTTCAACCGCGCACGCTGTCCCTTCGCTCGGGCCACCCTGACCACCCGACCGACTCCACCCTGCCGATCGAAATAGGCCACCATCCCGGAGATCTCAGACAGCACCTACAGCGCTCGATCCGCTACCGTGTCCGTGAACGCCTGCCACGGCTGACGTACCGCGTACCGTTCCAGTCAGACGATGGAACACTGGGCATGCTGCGTACACTAAAACGCCTTGTACATAAAGGATCCCCAAAATGTAGCTGAGTCTAACCACGCTCCGGCCAAGCTCCCGGAAGAAAGGGACAGAACCTTATAAAAAAGAAGTGGGGACAATTAGGAAGGCTTTCCTGTTTGATTATTCTTTTTTTTTTTCCTTTTTACAACTCCATAAGGGCCACAAGGCACACAACCGAACAGGGCATTGTCCAGAGAACGCAAGGCCCCTCCTCCAGGCTGACTCCACAGCCTAAACTGGCAGTCACCTTGGCTGATGCCGAGCAGTGCGGAAGCCAACTTGTAAGCCCAGCATATGAAGTATGCCTACTAGTACAGCATTCCACAATGGAGGGACATGTAACCGGACGGCTTTGAACATGAACCTACAGATATCCCGCGCTTGCTCCAAGACAAGCACTGTGCAGCCTACTGGTCTTCTCAGAGCACCGCCACGACCCGAAGACCTAAACCGGCCAGCAAAAGACGACGTACGCTGGGCCCGAAGGAACCTGGTTGAACGGATCCCAGCACTCCCTGTATCGTTAGGATTGGAGCCTCCCCCCAAGGACTCAGCCCTGGCTGGAACCGGCTGAGCATAACTCCAGGCCCTACGGCGAGCCCCCACGAAGAAGTGGGACGCAACGATGCCTTGAGGAAAGGGAAGGCCCAATGGGTGAAGCAAGTTGCTAGCCGACCAAGGGAGTATACCCCACACGCGCACCTCAACGGAAGGTCGGAAGAACCGAGGATTCTGGTCCCACAGGTGCGCCTGCTAGCCTTTAACAACATACACCTCCGCAGGTACAAAAAAACTTAAATTGTGAGCACCTTCAGGGGTAAGGGGAATAGACGACAGCCTCCGACTGTTGACCACCTTGTCTTGCACAACAGACAGCAGCACCCCACCAAACAAATGATTGGGAATATATGACCTCAGAACCCCAAGACAGAGGTAAAACAGTAGAACGTGCACTGGACGTGAATTTCCAGATCTGCCAGCCCCCCTGCCCACATTGAGAAGAGGCAGAGAAGAACTGGACCGGCGGATCTGGAGGGGTGCCTCCTGGACAGCCGGGCCACCGAAGGGAAAGCTGATGACTGAGGCCCAAACTCCTCAGGATGGCCCCGTCTTGCATTGGCAACCTCATGCAACACCATGACAACCCCGCTCACGATATCCCAAGCGATCTCTGTCATTGCTGCAACAATCACTTGAGCATGAGATCACAGACGGAACACGGACATGCAGACGCACTCAAGGAGAGTGCACCTAAGAAGTATGAGCCTATCCAACATCCAGCACCACATGTCCAGGTGTCCCACTCCTGTCACCCAAAACACAGGACGCTTGAACCTAGGTGACCGCCATAGCAAAGACAGGGAGGCCTGACTGCTGCTATCAACCCTTCCAGGACCCTGGAACACTAAGCCCCGGACTGTGCCATCCAGCAACACTTCTCACGATCCCCAGCAGGGGCCTTTCCCCAGATGGCCCAGATGGGCAGTGTTCCCGCCAAATGGGCAAGCTGCGCTCTGATAACATAGTGCAGAAAACCAAATCAAAGTGTCTTAACCTAGCTAATTTTTGTCTAATAGTGATCATTCATAATATCAGCCAGGCTCAATCATAACATTAGTATTAATGATCTCTACAGATTGAAGAGTTACTAATGTAACACTAATTGGTTTTTTTTTTTTTTTTGTTTGTTTGGGGTTTTTTTGTTGTTTTTTTTTAAAGAGCTTCAAAGGCGATCTTGGAAACTACAGACCAATGAATCTGAGTTCAGTGCCAGTTAAATGATAGAACTTGTTCTGAAAAGCAGCACCAAGCTGTCTTTTCAAAGGGTTAATAAACATGTGAGTAAGCCAAATGATATGTATCTGGATGTTTTAGAAGGTACTTGACAAAGCCCCTTATGAACTTCTCCTGAGGAAGGAGATGATGTGCTATTATAGAATGGGAAATGGATCAAAAACAGGAACACAATAGGACTAAATGGCCAGTTTTCTCACAGGAGACCCGTAAATAGTGGAATGTCTCGGGATCTGCACTGGAACTGGCATCTGGTAACATCTACTGCACTGAAATGATCTGGAAAAGAGATCAGCAAGCATGGCGATCAAATTTGCAGATGGCATAACGACATTTAGAGGCTGTCTGCACAATTTCCAAGCGTATAAACATGAAAATAGCATCCTTATGTAAATGACAATTTCAGAAAGGGCTCAATTTGTAGGTGGTTGTGCCGCCGATGACCCTGAATGGCCAAATCCTAGCACGGAAACCTGCTGCTGACAGACATCACTAACTGCCAGAATGCAGACAAAGGTAAAGGCACCCCCCAAGAAGTAAAAACCCAAACCAATCACATTGCATTCAAAGAACTATAAACTATCATGAAATTAAAAGGAAATTAAAATTAAAAGGAAATTAAAATTAGAATTAAAATTAAAAGAAACAGCAAAAGGAAGTCCTTATCTGGGTGTAGCCGCGTGGAACAGTGTCGTCTGCACAAACGCGGGGCTGCTCCGCTCTCCGCCACGAGGCCTCAGCCCTGCCAAGAAAATGGCGCCAATCCGAAGCAGGCCCGTTTGGCGCCAAACACCACAGAGGCGGCAAGAGCTCAGAGCCCCTCCATGCGGACTCGAGAGACTCCCTTGTGGCGTCGGGATGCAGCAGTTACACCGCTGTAGCTGCGGGGTGAAGAGCTGTCCAGACACGCTGCTGCCTTGCGCCACCAGAAGTAGCAGACGCTGCGAGCCCCGGCCCACCGGCTAAGGAACCTCGAATGGCCTGAGGCTCCCGCCGCGATGGGAATCTGCCGCATGGACACTGCCAAAATGCAGGTGTTCCACAGAGCTCTCCCCCGTACAGTCCTGGGGGAGAGATCATCACCGGGCACAGAGACCGAAGAATCCCAAGCAGAGAGGCTAGCTGGCAGTGTGAACTTTGAAAAGGGACAGAACCCCCCTTTACACTAAGGCAGACTAGGTGAAAATAAATAAAGTAAAAGTAAATGAAATTAAATGAAAATGAATTCAATTTACAGGATTACACCTAAAGAAGGGCAAAAGAAATGCAAGGTAAATCAAATCCTGACTAACTGCTCCTAAACTGCTTCTCAAGTGAGCCCAGCACCTAGGCTCACTACGTCCTCATGCTGCATGGAGACTGGACACACAGGGGGATCATGGGAGAAGACCAGCAGGATATACCCGGTGATGTCACAAGTTTGACTTGTCCAGTCTCCATGTTGCAGGAGGAGGTGCACTACCCAGTGGTGGAGGACTGAACTGTAGGACCGATAAGGAACTTTTCATTGGTTATACATTCCCTTCATTTGTCCAATTAGAAATCCCTCCGGAGCCTAGCAACCGGCCCCCTCCTTTAGGATTGCTTGAACAATGGTACAGTTCTTAATTTCGTTACTTCTCTACTGCAAGGTTAACCTTGGCTTCAGGAATGCATATACTGAAACATTTCTGTTCTTTCACACACAAGAGAATAATAGAAGACGTATGGATTCATGAAAACTTCTTATTAAGCATTTTAAAACAGTTTTCTTATTTTCCACAGATTTTTGGTTCTTTTCTAGCTATAATGGGAGTTAGGATCCAGGCCTAACTTACAGGCCTTTCATAGTAGCAGGCCATGCTAGGCCATAGCCTACCACAGTCCAAGTTGCCCCCCACAAACCAGTCATTATTGGGGCAGTTTTCAAACTCTGGGGGCTGATTTAAGAAGTTTATGTTTATGTTTTCTTTGATTTGATATACCACAAAAACTGCATGCAAACTATGGGGTTTACAATACACAAAAAATATAAAAGTTAAGGCAAAGAACGCATCCACAAGCAGGACTGAAAAGTGGTGGGGAAGGGAGGTTTCTCCCTCAGACATTACTGAACACAGTCCTAAAGCAAGTGGAATCAGGGTTCTCTTTAAACCAGGTATTTGATATTTATTTAGCTGTATTTATATCCCGCTTTTCACCGGGTCAAATCCTAGGCAGATGCTTGTGTTGTCTATGCCTTAATCTGGGCCTAGTAGAATTGAAAGCTCATTTCAAAAGAGAAACCTCATAACTGGAGGATTTGTGTGCTCTTTGCCATGCTCCCTTACAATCAGAAGTAAAATTAACATTTAACTCCCACTAATGTATTTATTATTAGTATTTAGCTCATGCCTTTTCCAGTAAAGATGCAAGGCAAGTTACATTCAGGTACAGTAATCATTTCCCTATCCCAAGAGAGTTAGGTGATTTGCCTAAAGCCACAAGGAGTGTCAGTGAGATTTGAATTCTTGGTCTTTCCAGGTCTAGGCTACTTCTCCACTCTAAGAGCTATATCCACCAGTCATCACTTTTCTGTCAACAAAACTGATGAGTATTTGCTCTCTCTTGCCTTGGTCCAGTCCTTGATATAAGCAAGATTAGACAAACTCTGTGGATAACAGAAGTTCATGAAATTTGCAAACACTGACTAAAATGAGAGAATTTCCAATTTATGTCCAGTTCTAGGAGCACACAGTTATTTCACATAACTTCCGTTGCACACCTATCCTTCCCCCAATGAAAAGACGAGCACATCACCAGCAGTTTATGCACCTGCTCAATCTATCCAACTGCTTTCCTTATGCCCCACCCCCTACTGAGGGAGAAAATAACTGACCCAAGTGCTCAGATTTGTGAAACAAGCATTTCTGTTCCCTTTCCACCATGTAAGGCAATGGAATTCTTGGAATTTACACCATAGAAAGAGCCCAGTGAAACTAATTCTGCTGCTGCTTCTGCTTAGTGTGACAAGCAAAGACTGTAATTAGGCCTGTAATCCAAGGTAGCTGTTTTTTTGGCAAGTTATATGAAGATGAAAATATGTTTACCTTCTTCGTTTGTCTGTTCATCCATCTGTGAATCACAGTGTCACAGGTGGGGATTTGTGGAGCAGGCACAGAAATCCAAAAACAAAACGGTGGTGTGTGGAAGAACACCAGGGTAAAGATTGCTGCCAGAGCAACTCACTGATACCTCTCTCACCTCAGCTGATCAGGCTAGCAAAAGAAGGAGGGTGACAGTGCCTCAGAGTGTCAGCATCTAATACTAATTTTGCCCATCTGCAGCTATCAGACTCCTTTCTTCTTCAGAAGAACTTACATTGCCTCATCACAAGCCTATCAGTTAGAATGCTGAAGGAGACACTCTTACAACTATAAGAATGCTATTACGTTTCTTGGAAACCCAGATTGGTTGATGCCTGATGTGTCTGGACTGCCTGACCTGCAGATTAGCTTTGTATTATCCTGCTTTTATTCCTTTCGATCCTTCCTTGTGTTTGAAGGTATTATGATATGTGATTGTATTACGGTAACTTTGTCTGTCCTCCTTTAGTTTGTCTCCTTTCAGTAGTCGCTCATCCTTCCTCAGGGTTTTTCTCACTTTTTTATTTGCCATGTAAACTACCTTGCTGTGTTATGATACAAAGGATGGTAAATCAATTACAATCAACCTTAAACAGTATGAGGGCAATAAAGTAGAGTGCGGCTTTTTCTGAAACCTGCAAGGAAGGAAATAGTACTGATTTCTTAAAACTGCTGCTAAAGAGGCACAAATCATAACTGAGTTGGAAAAAAGGCACTAGGGATCTTTTCTAGCAGCCAGATCACACCCATTCATCTGTGTGCAGAGATTAGGGAGCTGAAAATGCTTATAATTAGTGTATCCTATCCCTTCTAATCCCCTCCCCCACTCACTACTAAAGCAAAAGTGTGATTAAGAAAGCCTTTTCAAGATATGGGGAGGGACACACTCTGGAAGAAAGGACGAGGTGCTGGCTCCTGCCTACCAGCTGGTGCTTCTGAATAAATAGGGGCCTCTGATTCTGTGAGCACTCAGCCCTTCTAAAGATCTCCTGCTGCTTCACACTAGATATGCTAATTACAGCTTCCTAATAAATGGAGAACAATTTTATTGTATGTTCAAAACTTGCAAAAATGGTACTTCTATTTATCAGCTATGTGTATCCACTCTGTCCAGCTGATGACAGGAGCAGGTCTTTGAAAATCAAACCCCATGTGCTCATAACAATTACACAGAAGCTCCCTTGTGATATAACTTGTGTCTTTATCATCCTTTTCTTCCTCAGAGCAAAATTTCTAATACTCTAATATGGGTTTCACACACTACAGGGCAACTTGCCTCATGGCAGAATTGCTTTGTAAAATTTCATTATCTGGTATGTTTGTGTGAGAATTCCCAGCCACTGCAGCATTAACATCTATTTTTCCAGCACAAGATCTAAAACATTTAAACTCAGTACTGCAAGATTTCCAACCAAGAATGTACAAGGTGTGATCAAAAAGTATCGAGACTTGTATAGCTATACAACAATACGTCGCACCAGCATGCTATTAAGCATACAATGACCTAGTTAAGTGCTCTGCATGTGCAGAGTGTAGCGTGGCTGCAGCACACTTGCACTTATTTTAATCACTTGATGTTTGGTATCGTCAGGGCTGGCCCAAGGGTTTCTGCCATCCTAGGCAGAGGATGGCAGAAACCCTAGCCTGCTGCCCCTCCGCGCACTGCCCTGTGCTGCACTCTCCCTCTTCCCCGTACTGAGCTATGCAGCTGCTGATTCTGGCAGCGGGGTTGGGGCGACTTGGTGGGAGCAGCAGGCCATGTGCTTCAGCACACATAGCCTGAGCTTCTGACTCCTCTGACACAACTTCGGGGGGTCAGAAGCGGCAGGCCATATATGCCAAAGCACATGGCCTGCCGCTGGGTAGTCCCCACCACAAGAATCAGTGGCACAAGGGGACAGCGGCATGGCTCGGCTCGGCTCAGCACAAGGGGGTGGCAGGCCATGTGTGCCATGCTGCCCATGGAGTTCTGCTGCCCTAGGCGACTACCTAGGTTCACCTAGTGGATGTGCCGGTCCTGGGTATTGTGTAAAACCAATTCATCAGATTTACAATGAGTGAAAAAATTGAACAGCGAATATGCATGAAATTCTGCCAGAAACTTGTAGATTTCTGCAGAGACTTATGATAAATTACAGCAAGTGTATGGCAATGAATACATGAATTGTGCTTGAGTTTATGACTGGTACACACATTTCCAAAAGAGCCGCCAAAGGGTTGACAGTGATGAACGTTCTGGAAGCCCATCCACAAGCAGGAATGAAGACAAAGTTGAAGCAGTGCATGCCGCAATACACTCAAATCATCGATTGACTATCAGGGAACTTGCTGAGGACATGGACATCAGTTTTGAGTCGGTACAGTTCATTCTTACTGTTGATTTGGAGGATGAGACTTGTCTCTGCAAAATTTGTACCAAAACTTTGAAGGAGACTGAGTGCAATAACTGTTAGGGGCTTGTTTACAAAGCCGCGGTAGTGGTTCGCGATCGCGATCGCAGCCGCGGCCCCATTGAAATCAATGGGGCCGCGGCTCCGATTACGATCGCAAACCGCTACCGCGGCTTTGTAAACAAGCCCCTTAGTGTTATACGTTTTTTGTTATTGTGTAAGTTTTGATATTTTTTGATTGCACCTGATATAGCCTAGTGTAGTGGTTCTCAACCCAGTCCTCTGGGACCCCCAGGCCAGTCAAGTTTTCAGGATATCCGCAATGAATATGCATGAGATAGATCTGAATGCACTGCTTCCATTGAATGCAGATCTATCTCATGGATATTCATTGTGGATACCCTGAAAACCTGACTGGATTAGGAGTCCCAGAGGACTGGGTTGAGAACAGGGGCGACTCAAGGCAATCTGCTGCCTGAGGCGAAGGATGAGATGGCACCCCCCCCCCCCACCCATAGAGGGGGTGGGGCTTTTTCAAAACTCCAATCAGGGACTGAACCAAACCAAAAAGCTGATTAGATGAAATGCAAGATGTTTGCACACTAAGGAACTAAAAGAAAGCGAGAACCACAGCACAGTGAACTAATACAAAACCCTACAAAAAAGTCACTGAGTATCTATAGAGCAAATCTACCATACCATAACATATCAGCACCAACTTCCAAAACTCACATAAGGAGCCCATCCAAAAAAGTGTTACTGTAAATACTACAGTGGGCCCTGGAACATCCATACACCTATTTGAAAAGCTGAACAAGTCAAATTACTACAGTACAGTATAGATCTTTATGTACAAACTCCATGTTAACAGAACACCTGGCCTCAGTCACACACTCGGAACAGAGACCCGCATCAAGTACAGAATAAGTGACTTACAATCTAAAGTAAACATAAAAATATGCAGACAAAATTTAAACTGAAACCCCAAGAAGCCAGACTCCGCATGCAGTGCAACATCAGATAAATAAGAGACGCAGTTCCCCCATACTGCGTAAAATATAAAGATAGCACTAAAATGAAATAAAATTATTTTTTCTACCTTTGTTGTCTGAACATTTTATTCTCTGATCATGCTGGTCTCGATCTGAGGCTTCTGCTTTCCTGTCTTCTCTTAGCTCTCTTTCTGTGGTCTATGGTCCATCTTCCATTTCTTATCTCTTCTTTTGTTTTCTTCACTTCTTTCCATCAGCCTATTTACAGTCCCAGTAACCCTTCCCAGTATCAGCCCCTTTCCAGTCCTCCCAGTACCTTCCAATGTTAACTTGTATTCCCATGACTGCCACTGGTGTCCATTCCCTTCTATTCCCTTCCAGTCCCCGTCCTTCCCCACTGTCCAGCCCCTTCTAATCCAAATACCATGGCAGCCCCTCTCAGCATCCACTCCCTTCCAGTCCCATTCTCCCATCCCCCTGCATCAGCCCATTTGTAGCCCTAGCCCCCAGTTTTCTTTCAGGGCCAGCAGCTCTATCCTCCCCTCCCCAACATCAGCCCATTCCCAGTCAAAGCCCCCCCAATCAGCTCACTTCCAATGCTAGTTCCCCCTCAACCCCATTACCAGTGCTAGCCTCCCCTAATCAGCCCATTACCAGTCCTACCCCCCCATCAACCCATTACCAGTCCTAGCCCCCCAATCTGCCCATTACCAGTGCTAGCCCCCCCCCCATCAGCCCATTATAATCCTAAACTGCACTGTCTCTCCCCTTTGTCCAGCATTTAGCCCGTCTCTCCCCTTTCTCCAATATGTCCCCCTGTCTCTCCCCTTTGTCCAGCCTTTGCCCCCTGTCTCCCCTCTTTGTCGAGCACTTGCCCCCCTGTCTCTCCCCTTTGTCTTGTACTTGTCCCCCTGTCTTCCCCTTTGTCCAGTATGTCCCCATCTTCCCCTGTCTCCAGCATGTCCCCTGTCTCCCCCTTTCTCCAGCATTTGTCCCCTTTCACCTTTGTCTAGTATTTGCACCCCATTTCTCTCCCCTTTATCTCTCCTTGTCCTTCTCCTGTCTCCACTCCCTCCAACTGCACTTCTCATCAGACGGCGGCGGGGGTACTCTGGCTGTTTTTATTTCCTTAAGAATGCTTGCAGCAAGAAAAAAAAGCGGCGGGAAGGCAGAGGCAGTCCAGAGGCAGCAAAATCTGCAAGCAATCAGGCTGATTTGTCCGATGCTGGCGGCACTCTGGCTCTGTGCCATAAAAAATCAGAGGCAGGCCAGAGATTGCAAAATCTAAAATTAAAACAGAGCCAGAATGCCGGTATCGGAGTGCTGCCCCCAACAGAGTGCCGCCTGAGGCCTCAGGTGGCCTAATGGAAGAACTGCCCCTAATTGAGAACCACTGACATAGTGATTAGGGCATCAGGTTGTGAAACCAGAGTTTGAATCCTGCTTTCCCACTGATGCCTCTTGTAAAATTGGGCAAGTTACTTCACACTCCATTGCTTAAGGTACAACTTAGATTATAAGCTTTCTAGGCAGGTAATTGCTAACTGTACCTGACTTTATAACTCATCTTGGGCTCAGATTTAGACAGACACAATAAATTTAAAATCAAAATACTGGTAGATAGATGAGTGGATATCAATACCCTGATGTCCAGTGTACATGTCCAGTCTACACATTTGGGAGAGAGAGATTTATTCTTCATAAACTGTTGTAAATGAAGAATGAATATTCCTTGCTGATGAAATAGTATGAGCTGTTATGTTAAAGTGGAAAATAAAAGTTTAAAAAATCCAAATCCAGAGGTGTGAGGGAAGAGCCTGTTCAATATTCTACTCACTAACTCCATCTCGGTGATTGTTGTCATCAGTGAGAACCCATAATCAGCGCCTCAGGTGTCATGCCAAAAGGGTATGCCAAAGTGCATGACTCTTATGGAACCTGGCTTTAAAGAGTGGGGAATAGTATTTTATTATTTAATTTAGATTTAAGTAGTATGCTCTGAGACTATATATTTGACAGTATGGGATATGGTTATGTGGTAGGCGAAGGCCTATGCTCCATGCTAATTGAACTAAACAGACAGGCCTAAGCAGCTTGACCTGTAAATGAAGCCTGTAGTTAGGCCCAGAGGAATGAAACCCCCCCTGAATGATGACACCGTAGAATTGAAACTTAACTGAACACAATTTAGTATAGCTAAGCAGAATCGAAACTTAGAAAATATAGAAAAACAAGTCTAATTGGTACTGATAAGAGAGCACAGCTTCTATGGAATTAATTAACTTGCTGTAAGAAAAGTTACAGTGCCCTGCTTTCCCACATGTTCTAACTAGCTAAATGACCTTGGAGGAGGAAAGTATCTAAGTTGGTGAACTGACCATTGTAATTGGGACTAGAAGGGGGGTAAGCAGGTGCTGAGCCCAGACCAGAGTCCTAATTGGACAACTACGTAATGTTACCGGGACCAATAGATGGGTGAGAGGGGTTACTGGGACCAATGAAAAGTTTGCCTATGTCTAGAATGGAGAAGAACGGTATAAAAGTTGTTGTTTTGCTAGAAACCATTGCTCAGCCATTTTGAATTTGATTCTGCTTGAGACTTGTGCACAAATAAATGATTTGGACCTTCTGAACAGACTCCTGGTATCATTGGATTGTCTGCATTCTGCTGCTACATATTCTTGGTGCGTTGGAGCCGGGAAGGTGTGGTTAGTAGGGGGTATATGAGCCAATATACCACGACTTTCTGCCTCTATAGGTTTGGTCCTGCCGGGATCGTGCCCTCCCGACGTGGGCTAGGCTCCCAGGCGCCACCGGTCCTGTTGCATCGGAAGGAGCTGGCCAGGCCTCGGAGGGTGCCGGACCCAGTTGGAACCAACACCTCGAACCCGAGTGAGGGGAGTCCGAGGTCCAACTCATGCGCTTGCTTGGGAACTTTGAGGACCGGATCCGGTGAGTATAGTTTTGATTTGGTATGTCTAGACAGATGAATCAGAGCAGTACTGCTGTTTGAATTTTGGAACTTGGAACTTGGAAAAGAGAGCTTGATCACCTCTCAAGACGGTCCGACTAACCTTGCATGAGTATGCGCAAGGTGAAACTACCGTCTTTTTGTTGAAACCTTGCATGAGTATGCGCAAGGGGACCCTGCATGAGTATGCGCAAGGTCTTTTGATTTTGGAATTTGATATAGCCTAGTCAGCAGAGACAGGACTGGGCTGTTTTTTGGGATACGTTGAATGCTAGCATGTTTGTCGTTCTGTGTGTCTTTGTTTTTTGTTGAAACCACGAGTTTCCCTTCTAGTATAATGTAAGATTATATTCTGTTGGGTAATTTATGACAATTTACCGCTTGACTCACTGAAAAATCAAGAACATGTCTCATTCAGTCAGCTTTTCCTACAGTACAGTGTGAGGCTGACAAGGGGCGTGTCTGTGCAGAGGTGCCTTTTAACCCTATGAAGGCATGTTTTCAGCGTTCTGCTGCTGGGCTAATTGGAGCTTATTTTAGGGCAATTATTCACTGTGTTTTAATGGTGACGTTCCTTCTACTATGGTCAGGTATTATACACCATTCGATAGGAATATTTAGTCAGAATTTTAGTTTTGAAGGTCGAATTAACCTCATCGGAGCTCCGTAAACTGCTTTTAGTTATATTCTCTGCTCTGTCTGTATTTTTAACGTCAACTGCTCCTGTTATATTATTGTTACCTTTCAGAAATGATAGAGAAACTAAGCAAACTGTTTTTGGGTTTTTTTTTACTTTGACCTACAAAGTAATTATTAGATCACGACTTGACACTGATTTAAATGATTCTTGCTAGCATGTCTCTGTGCGTCTGTGAAACTAAGTTGTTTCATTTCATTTCCAGTGAGCAAAGGGGTGTGGCTCTCACACAGCTTGCTAGAAGGGAAAAAAAATGACTCCCGATTGAAAAGTCTCTTGCTTGTTTAAAATAAAGGATTCATTCAATCAAAGTGTGATAGGAGATGAATTTATAATTAGTTTTCTAGTTATTACTTTGCAGCTGTGATAACTACAGTGACTCAGGAGTTCTTTTGTTTTTTGAAGTATATCTGTCATTCCAAAAAACTAACTGACACGGACAAGAGAGAGCAAATAAAGTGTTTTTCCTTTGACCCTCAAAAATAGAGGTTAAGAACCTTGGGGGACGGTGCGGCATTCTGGGTTGGAAGTGTACCAGATTGCAACCTGAGAATGAATGGTTTAAATTCTGAGTGAATAAGAAAATTGGGTTAGGATTTTATCTTTGAAATCTGTACTAGTGACTAATGAAGACCTTTACAATTCAGGATAAATTCATCTGTTTTTCTGTATTTGAACTTTGTGTGTCTGTGTCCAGAGGAAAAGGGGGTACTTTGTTTTTTTAGAGTCTTTTAAAAATTTCAAGACGTTATTTCCTGATTTACTGTGGCAAGCACCTGATAGAAGACATATTTATTGTTAAAAAAAAAAAAAGGGTGTATATGCATTCTAGATATCCACCAACGCTATGGAAAAGTATCTATTTCATGTCTCTTGAATATCTGCTTTTTGAACTGTAAGATTTAATGAAAATAAAAATAAAATAAAATAATATTTTCTTTTGCAGAGACATGCAGACTACGGCTGGCAGTTAGTTTCCATGCTAAGTAATTTCATTCCAGTCATACGTAACAGATAGCTATAGTTCTCTCTGTAAGAATAGATGTTATAACATGTTGCAAAATAATAGTTTTATATTTTAAGAACTGTATCTAAATTATATGTCTGTGCTTAATCTAAGCTTATGTTTTCTGCCTGCCCTATGTTTGCGGTAATAAGGGTTTTTTAATAAGTTTCTTTTCAAGTATGATCAAGAATTTTAGTAAGGGATTTACTGAAGACTATGGTAATAAAATGTCTCTGTCCCAATTAGGAATGCTATGTGAAAGGGAGTGGCTTCTGCTAGTTGCTCCATATTTCCTTAGTTCACCATATTTTGCCCAGAATCTCTAGATATCCCGTCCCGTCAGTTTCTCTCTCTGTAAGTAGCTCCCCAAGAAGCCCCAGCTCCATTCAGAGTGCTTAAGGGGGGATGGGGCCCAGTCCACCGATGATGTCACCCCCCCCCCCCCCGGTAGGCGTGAACTAATGTGCCCACAGCAGAGAAGTTTAAAAAAAAAAAAAAACCCTCCCGGATAGAGCATTGCTAGGAGAAACAGTGTGGGCAGGGGGAACTCCTCCCTGCAGATTCCCAAGTAGTTTGCCAGCCAGTCAGCTGACCAGACTTGTTTAGGTGCCTTTCCCTCTGCCACTGATTTATTGAACTGAAAGCTTTAGGATTTAATTGAACAAATGAACAGTGTTATTCAGACAGTATTATTCAGCCTCACTATATACCCCATGCAATCCAGCAGCCCAGGAGAATTTGTGTTTTTGTCAGTCAGTCCCAGAGAGATAAAACAGAAATTACAGAAACTGGATGGATTTGCGGGCATGATAGTTAATGAAAGTTGATCAGAAAGAATGTGAATTGTTAAATGTGATAGAGAAAGTAAGTGTAAAGATGGAGAAGAGAACAGATCTTCTTGCTGATACTTTAGTTGAATGATGTGGAGGAGGTTATCCTGATCGAAGGAGCAGAGGAAGTAAAAACTGGGTGCGAGTCAGTGCGCCCATTGCAGAGGAGGACATTAGAGAAGTGAATGCCCGTATCTTGACTCCACCCCCAGGGGGAGGAGGGAGTAGTACTTGATTGCAGAGTCATAGAAAAATTAAACCGAGCACAGTGTTCTAGCAAGAAAAGAAAGCAGCTATAAAGTAAGTGGCAGCCGGAGAGGGCTACAGCATGAATGAAGACTAGGCCAGACCAGACTCTTAAGTTTCCCTGGGTCCCCAGGAGCCTATGGTCAGTTTGAAAATAGGGGACCAATATATGGACTTTATGGGGGGTACAGGAGCAGAATACTAAAGCCAGTAGCCCCTGTGTTTTTCTCGATGCATCACCATTATCAGAGCTACTGGGGCTAAGGCCACAAAGCCTTTTCTGCAGAACCGCATGTGTGAACAAGGGGGACAGAAAATAATGCACCAGTTCCTGTATATGCCTGAGTGCCCTATTCCACTTTTTGGAGCCGAGATCTGCTTGCAAAGCTTCAGGCACAGATATCCTTTGCTGGAGAGAGAGAAATGCAAATGACTGTGAACCCAGAGCCTGCTGGATTGATGGTGCTGACTGTTCCCCGAGAAGAGAAGTGGCGGTTCTATAACACACCTCCAGTCAAGTCAACAAGTTCCTGTATACCCGCCAACCCTATAGCCCCACCTGGAGTATGGGCAGAAGATAATGCACCTGGCCTAGCGAAGAACATAGCCCCTGTCATCGTCATCCTCAAGCCAGAAGCGGAACTAGTGCATGTGAAGCAGTATCCTCTTCCCTGACCAGCCATTGCAGGAATCCACTGCCATTTAATGAAACTGCTGAAGTATGGACTTTTCAAAGGAATGTCAGTCACCTTGGAACACTCCCCTTCTTCCTGTTAAGAAGCCTGGGACAGGTGATTACCGCCCAGTGCAGGATCTAAGAAAGAATGCATGATGCAGCTGGAACTATACATCCAGTTGTGCCAAATCCTTACACACTCTTAGGACTGATCTCTGCTGAAGCTACATACATTTCACCATTCTGGATTTAAAAGATGTTTTTCTGCATACGCTTAGCCCATGACCCCACTACAGGAAGGCAGGGCCAACGCACCTGGACAAGATTACCTCAAGGATTCAAGAACTCGCCTCACTCAGCAAAAGATTTGACAAGTTATCCAGTAATTCCAGGAGAAAGAATTCTACTTCAATATGTGGACAACTTGCTTATAACCACCAACTCAGAAAGTGAATGTCTACAAGCCACCAGTGAACTCTTGCACCTTTTTAATGAGGCTGGATACAAAGTCTCAAGAGCTAAGGTGCAATTATGTCAAACAAGTTAAATACCTAGGATTCCCGTTGTCCAATGGAATTCGACGCCTGGGACCCTTACCAGAACGCAAAGCAGCTGTATGCAGTATTCCTACTCCAACCACCAGGAGGCAAGTGAGAGCCTTCTTGGGTGCCACAAAGTATGTTGTATATGGATCCCCAATTTTGCGCTGCTAGCAAAACCGTTGTATCAAGCTATCAAAGGAATGGAAAAGTCTCCATTGGAATGGGGACTTGAACAGGATGCAGCCTTTTGAGCTTTGAAAAAACACTCTGATGTTGTCACCAATTCTGGGCCTACCAGATGTCCAGAAAACCTTTCAGTCTCTATGTTCATGAGTCACAAGGAAATGTTCTAGGAGTGTTGACTCAATCTCTTGGACCTTATTTGAGAAGCTGTTACAGCTACAGCCTTCCTAGTGAGCAAAAACTAACAAAAAAATCCCTTTGAGACAGAATCTTCAAGTTACTGTACCACACTCTGTTCTAACCAATATGAAATACAAAGGAAACTACTAGCTAACAAATCTATGAATGTTGAAGTATTAGAGTATGTTGCGTGAAAACCCTCAGATACAACTGAAGGTCAGTCAAGCTTTCAATCCTGCTATGTTGTTATCAGTTGGTCTTGATCCCCTGATCATGACTGTTTAGAAATTATGGACACTGTATTCTCAAGCCGCCTGGATTTGACTGATGTTCCTCTGGAGAACCCTGAACAGACTTTCTTTATGGCTGAAGGCAGTTTCATCATCAATAGACATTGTTGTGCTGCTGACCCCTGATTTGGTAGTTGAGTCCTCAGCCCTGGCCCCAGAAACTTGACCACAAAAAGCTGAACTGATAGCCCTCACTAGAGCACTAACAATAGGAAAAGGGCTCTGTCTAAATGTGTACCCAGATTCCAAGTATGCCCTTACAACCTTGCATGCACATGGGACCCTGTACAAATAATGAGGGTGGATAACCTTAGGAAGCAAGTCCATTAAGTATGGCTCCAAGATATTGACATTATCAGGTGCATACTACCTACAGCTTTCAAAACTTTAGGAAAAGTAGACTGTATGAATAGAACCTTGAAATCTCAGTTGTCCAAACTTTGCCAAGAGGTTTACCTGAAGTGGCCCCAGGTTCTTCCTATAGCCCTTCTTAGGATATACTTAGCCCCTGCTAAGTCTTTAGGAGTTCCCCTTTTTGAGATTCTGAGAATCTGTAGCCTATTTATAGGGAATAAAAGGAGATGTGAGACAGATAGGATCTGAAATTATTAGGCATGAACTATTGGTTTTAAGTTCTGTTTTGCAGAGTCTTCATACCTGGGTGCAAAATCGATCACCCATCAATTTGCCTGAACCCCTGCATCCTTTCAAGCCTGGAGTCTCGGTGTGGATCAAAGAGTGGAGAAGGATACCGTTAGCCCTGCATTGGAAGGGACCCTATGTTGTCATCCTGTCAACTCTAACTGCAGTAAAAGTCGCAGAATTCGAACCTTGGATCCATTATAGTCGAGTAAAGCCAGCAACTGCTTTTGAACCTGATCACTGGACTACTGTACAGCATCCTGAGACTCCATTGCGCCTCACCCTACGACAACAACCACGGACCTAAGACTTATTGGTCCCTCAGAAACTGCACTATTTCAAGACTATCTGTTTATCTGACGGTAAGCCTTGCATCTGGAGAAAGCTGCAATCATCAGAAATAGACTGTGTTGTGTTAAGAAATTGAGTCTTCTAAGAAACTGTGTTCAAATACTCTGATCTCCTCAAGGCAATAATAGCCTGAGAGACTGTACTATGATATTTTAAGAACCTGAGACATCCCAGAGGACAGTGATACTTTGGGATCTACAGCCCTACTCCTGCCACAAAGCTGGTAGGTCTACGTACGGCAGAAGCTTGAGGATCTACAATCAACTCTACATTTGTTATCTATTGTGGATGCCAACAGTTCCACCAATTTTCCAGAGACTATGCCCATTATGAATTCTTATTATTGCTTTATTCTGGCAGCAGCCTTGGGGTGCTTTGAAATGACTTTTGCTTTACCACCCTGTGCAGCCTGTATAAGTACCACGCGAACTGGGCTGAAGGTTCTTCATGCCTCCCAGAACTTGTTTCTTGAACTTGCCGAAGCAGTAGCATCTAGTCTCCACATTTATGACTGTTTCTCTTTGTGGAGGAACCAAGATGGGAGATCAGTGGCCTCGGAGGCTCAAGAACTGAATTATTCCATCCCCTATGATCAGACTGATTTACATAATACTACTAGTGAGTGGGTATTGGCCCACCCCATTGTTGACAGTTTGTGTTTTGTTCGCACCGGACCACAATTTGCTATGAAGATTGGACAGCTGGACTGTCTAAATCAGAAGTTTTACAACAGCACAACAAAGAAGACATCTTGGTGGTCCGGCATAAATGCTCCTGAACCTTCTAATCCTTTAGTTCTTTTTCCCACTCTTGCCAAACTATGGACTTTGACTATCTGCTTGTTGCTCCCTTGTTTCTTGTCATTTTGCTTGCAGATGCTAACTTCAGTTATTAATAACACTGTAGAGCGTAAGGCAGCTACAAAGCTACCAGCTATGTGAAACTACTACCCTATACCACAGAGTGATATCTTTACCTAGTATTATGTGATTTGATTCTCACCCTTTCTCACTTGCGGGTGAGAATAATCAAAGGGGGGAATATGGTAGGCGAAGGCCTATGCTCCATGCTAATTGAACTAAACAGACAGGCCTAAGCAGCTTGACCTGTAAATGAAGCCTGTAGTTAGGCCCAGAGGAATGAAAACCCCCCTGAATGATGACACCGTAGAATTGAAACTTAACTGAACACAATTTAGTATAGCTAAGCAGAATCAAAACTTAGAAAATATAGAAAAACAAGTCTAATTGGTACTGATAAGAGAGCACAGCTTCTATGGAATTAATTAACTTGCTGTAAGAAAAGTTACAGTGCCCTGCTTTCCCACATGTTCTAACTAGCTAAATGACCTTGGAGGAGGAAAGTATCTAAGTTGGTGAACTGACCATTGTAATTGGGACTAGAAGGGGGGTAAGCAGGTGCTGAGCCCAGACCAGAGTCCTAATTGGACAACTACGTAATGTTACCACCGGGACCAATAGATGGGTGAGAGGGGTTACTGGGACCAATGAAAAGTTTGCCTATGTCTAGAATGGAGAAGAACGGTATAAAAGTTGTTGTTTTGCTAGAAACCATTGCTCAGCCATTTTGAATTTGATTCTGCTTGAGACTTGTGCACAAATAAATGATTTGGACCTTCTGAACAGACTCCTGGTATCATTGGATTGTCTGCATTCTGCTGCTACAGTTACTATGCAGTGGATTATAAAGTACATTTTTGGAAGTTTAATGCTATATTCCTCACTTGGTTTGTAACTTGTCATGCTGTGAGGACTTGCGTGCATCAGTTTTGTTGAGAACTATGCCATGGGTAAATTAACTACTGGTAGGGTCTCCCAAAATAGACAGGTCGTACCTGATGCACCAGAATAAGACAAACCACCCATCTGATTAGCAGCAGTATGGGACTGTGCTGGCAATGTAAGATCACATTTCTATGACAATGGCAACAACACTGGCATTATCTGCACAGAAGAAAGGCCTGGCAATACCCAATAGATAGTCACAAAAAAAATTGCAATACAGGTTAGAAGACATTCAATGAGCTGAGGAAGAGCTGAAGACTCTTCAGCATAAAGCCGACACTTATGATGAGGTTGAAACAAAGCCCTCAGCACATCTGACTGCTGATGTAGCTGCGCTTGAAATGAGAGTAAGAAGCCTCTCTCTGGTGCCAAAGGAGAAAGGCACATGTGGTCCCTTTACACAAAAGCGGAAGTAAGGATGTGGTTGAAAACTACAAGCCGGTTAGTTTTACTTCGGTGGTGAATAAAAGTACTGCTGAAAGAGAAAATAATGAGGTTTCTGGAGTCCAGCGGATTACAGGATCCAAGGCAGCATGGATTCACCAGACGTAGGTTTTGTCAGACAAATCTGATTGATTTTTTGACTGGGTGACCAGGGAGTTGGACCGAGGGAGAGTCCTAGATGCGGTGTATTTAGATTTCAGTAAGGCCTTTGACACCGTACCTCACAGGCGACTTATAAACAAACTGAGCACCCTAGGGATGGACCCTAAAGTTACTGCTTGGGTTAGAAATTGGTTGAGTGGGAGGCAACAAGGGGTACAGGTAAATGGAGCTCACTCTGAGGAGAAGGAGGTTACCAGTGGTGTGCCCCAGGGATCTGTCCTTGGTCCAATTCTTTGTAACATCTTTGTTATTGATAAAGTGGAAGGGCTGTCAGGTAAGGTTTGCCTCTATGCAGATGATACCAAAATTTGCAATAAAGTAGACACTCAGATAGTAGATAACATGAGGAGGGATCTAGCTAAGCTTGAAGAATGGTCTAGAATTTGGCAGTTGAGATTTAGGGGTATGTTTACTAATGGGCGCTAATTGCGCTGCTGTGATGTTATCGTGCGTTAAGGTACGTTATCGTGCGATAATGGTGCTTTACTGGGCGAAGACGTCACGTATCGCACGATAACGCGCGCAGCGGCGGAAACGAGCGCTGAGGGTGGAGAAAGGCTCCCCGGAGGGCGGAGGAAGGCTCCCCAGGGGCGAAGAGATGGGTCAATGGGCGGAGAGTAGGCGTGGAGTGGCTCCCTGCACACTAACGCCGTGAAGTTCAGCTCCAAAAATTAGCGCGAGTGAAACCCTCGCACTAGGCACATGTGCAGGAAAGAGAAACCATTTCCGTCATCCATGTACAGCAAAGCCAGGGAAACCTTAAAAAAGTGATAGTTGTGATACATGTGCACGGAACAAAAAGGCAAATAAACATTGAAAATGACCTGAACAAAATTTAAAATCAACATAACCAAGCTGGCCAATAGTGATATTAATGGGAAAAATAAGAAAACACTACCGAGAAAGCTCATAAAAGAAGATATTAAGTTTGGAAGGGTCTATGCTCTGTCCCCCTACAAGGTGAATGATCCCACATTGAAATAGCGCTGATCAGGGTTCTCCCTTTTTATTGGACAGGTTGCTTATGGCGTGCACATGTGGCACAACAGCAGGGTGGGTATGTCGGAAAGGGCAACTGTACAGATGCTGGAAAATGGGATACAGAGGGCTGCAGGCGGCACATGCTGTGGTGCAGCTGGGGCATAGTGCGGACAAGGGAGATGCCCCGGTGGCACATAGGAATGCTGAAACTGTAAAGCAGCCAGACAGCAACTGATGAGGGCCCAACATGGGCATGAGTGTGTTTCTCACAGTGTCACGGGATAGTACCCAGCAGGTACCCCCAAGGGCACGGAACATTGGCATGCGGTGCTGGGGGGAGGCGTGGACAGCTATGCAGGCACCCCTACCCCAGATCCCGCACCATAGGCAGCCACCTACCGGCACACTGGATGGCCTGAAACTGCGCACCACCAGCACCACCAGCATAAGGGCATGTCAGCATGGTGGCGGAGGGGTACTGGTGGTGGAGGGGGCAGTGACATCTGCCCACAGCAGACCATGGCCTAGCCCTGTTTAGGTGGGTGCCGTGCACTGCAACAGACAGGCTCTGTCTGATGAACAGTCATGGTATCCCCAGGGAATGACTTGTCCCTGTGGCAACAGTGTGGTGCAGTACACACAGCCAGGGTGTTCAGGAGCAGAAGGTCACAGGTTCAAGTCCCAGCTGTGGCTCCTGCCAACCCAGTCCCCATATTTTACCCAGTACTAAACCGTGGTAATAAAGAGGGAGCCTTTATTGCAGATAACATAAACATGCCTGAAACACCTATATTTTACCCTACAGAGCACAGACACCATAAACATGTGCAATACCTAGAGCAGAGTTTCCCAAATGCAGTCCTGGAGGGCCAAAAACCATTCAGGTTTCATACTGTTTCTAATAAAGATGCCTGTGCTGCATTTCTATGCACCGCCCCCATGGTATGCAAATGTATCTCATGCATATTCATTAGGGACAGCATGAAAATCCGAACAGTGTTTGTCCCACCAGGACTGGAGTTGGGAACCTCTGCCCTAGAGCAGCGGCCAACAGGGGCAGAAACACCGGCACCCACAGGCTCCATTATCCAAAGCCTCATGGAGAGGCAGGATGTTGGGCCCTGCGTGCAGCAGCATCTCCCAATACTAGCACTTGCATACCTTAGCAATGCCACCCTAAACCTGGGAATACGTTACACATATATCAAAAGGTTGCTATGATTAATGGCAGATAGCAATTCCTCAGTTAAGCACAATTTGCTGATTGAGCTGCATCATAGCAACCTTTCTTGATGTCTGTGGAGTGTGTTTCAGTTCTGGTTTCTGACAGTGTTTACCACCCCGGGGAGTGACCCCAACAGTATTGCATACCATAGCCATGCCTGCACTGTGCCCAGGACTGGTGCGGTGGCCAGAGCTGCCAAAAGCCTCTATATTTGCACAATGCTGGCATAGGTGTGGGAGTGTGTGTCTGTCTATCCAGTGTGTGGTGGCTGCCAACACCTTACTCAGCCCACACTGCTTGCACTGTTTCCAGTGTTAGCCTGCCAATGTGCATAATGAGGAGCAAGGTACTGTGGGTATGGCCCGGACAGGGCGGCCTGGGCAGGATGCATCTGCACATGGCATAGGGTAATGGCTGGGACATTGTAGTGCCTGGCTACCACCTGCATGGGCAGGGTGGCCACAGCATGTCCTGCTGGGAGGTCACTCTCACCCTGACTGAGCAGTGACCATGGAATGGTTAGGTTCCCCCAAAGTGCTATATAGTATTTCTCTCAAGTGATTATATGTGGGTTCTCTTTTCTGGGTCTCAATCACTGATTTATCTGCTTGGTGGGTGTGCTCACATCACAGTTTTGGGTGCATGCATCTCCTCCAGGAACATGCACTATGGACTAGCTAGCAGACTGTCTGCAGTTAGTATGTGTATGGCTGGAACACCTTGCAGGGTGCAGTGGCTGGAGACTCACTGTGCTTACTGCTGGAGAATGTCAGATAGGGGTGGGGGCAGCTGAGCATTTCCAGGCCTACTGTCTGTCTTCCATTGCCTTATGGCTGCATACAGATGTGCATTGACTGCCCTGTAGCGTGCCTGTTCCCCAGCAGGACTGGGGTTGATGGTCCCCTCTACTGCCACCATTACAGGGATGTAGAATGTGGATCTGTTGGTGGGAGATCCTGTCCCCCACCCTGAGCCCCAGAGAGTGGGTTGGGTGGTGCTACATAATCCGCCTATGGGTCCAAACACCCCCCCCAATCACTTAAATCATGTGACCATGGCACCCACACAGGATATGCACTATTCTGGGTGTATCATAGTCCATAAGGGCTAAACATGACTGGGAAATACAGATGGATATAAGTGTACCCTAGGTGTGTCTGCAAGGTCTATCTATCACACACTGCCACTGATGGCAACTTGCAGTATTGCCTATCTCAGCTAAGCCAGGTGCTGCAGACCTGGTGCTGGGCGCCCCACCTCGCCCTCAGGGTGAGCACAGTACCCGCACAATGTGACGGTCTGTATCTACTCTGTGCCAGTAACAAACACGGTCAGTTCCCCCTACCAGGTCGAGGTGCTGTGGGGGTGCATACCCCATCTTGTGATCATCTGTAGACTGCTGATCTGCATGTGCAGTGCATCATGGGTACGGGTGGGTTAACCCTATCCTGGTAACCACAGCAGACAGTTTGTGTGTTGACCTGCAGTCCTTCTGTAGCCAGCCAGGGGTCTGTTAGTAGCTGTAGAGATGTAGCCCACTGGTTACTTCACTGATTGTGGAGGCAGAGTTCATGGGTTTGATCCCACAGTGGTGTTATTTGATAGGGCTGTCTGAGGCATTTCCTTTTTTAATTTAAATTAGTGCTGCCAGCAAAAACACCCTCACAGTGCTGTAACCTTAAGGTACCTCATAAGACGCCCTATAAAGCGCCTTATAAGGCGCCCTATAGGGAACATTATAAGGTGCCTAGGCGGACAGTGCACTTTATAATGTGCCCTCTGGAGTGCCTTATAGGGCGCCTTATGCGGCACCTTAGGTTACGGCACTGTGAGGGTGTATTTGCTGGCAGCACTAATTTAAACTAAAAAAGAAAATGCCTCAGACAGCACTGATTTAAAGTAAATTTATTTATTTATTTACATTCTCTTATATACCATGCTATTCTGCATCAGTGTGGTTTACATTGAACAAACTGAAATTACATGAACAGGGCATTATAACTTGGAGATAACTATTTTACAGGGAACATGGGCTATGGAGGGTTAAGTGGCCTCCCCAAGACCACAAGGAGCACCTGTGGGACTAGAAACCCCAGTCCTTCTGGCCCAAGGTTGCTGTCCTCTAGTGGGATTTGAACCCCCAACCTTCCAGCCTGAAGTACTTTGCCCCAACCACTAGGCCACTCCTCCACTCCAAATGGTAATGCTTCAGACAGCCTTACGCATTAAGCCCACTGGGGGATCAAACTCATGACCCCTGTTTCATCAGTCAATACATTAACTATTGTGCTACACCTCTGTTGCTGTGCTTGTAGGTCAGTGTGCCTAATTAAGGCTAATGCGCATTAACGTGCCACAGCTCCCTCTATCGCACGATAACGGACTTTATCGCACGATAACCCGAAATGGTACCTTAAGACCGGAACGCCCACTACCTTATATGGCATTTGTCACAGTAAGACTGCAACTAACGCCGGTAACATTAAGACGGTTTAGTAAACATACCACTTAATGTTAAAAAATGCAAGGTCATGAATTTGGGCTGCAGCAATCCAAGGGAGCAATATAGTAAAGGGGGTGAAGTACTTTCGTCCACTAAAAAAGAGCGGGACCTAGGCATGATTGTGCCTGATGATCTTAAAGTAGCTAAACAGGTAGAAAAGGCAACAGCAACAGCTAGAAGGATGCTTGGGTGCATAGGGAGAGGAATGGCCAGCAGAAGAAAGGAGGTGATAGTGCCTCTGTATAAGTCTTTGGTGTGACCTCATTTGGAGTATCACGTGCAATTCTGGAGACTGCACCTTCAAAAGGATATAAACAGGCTGGAGTTGGTACAGAGGGTGGCTACTAAAATGGTTAGTGGTCTTCATTATAAAGCATATAATTCCAACCTCTGACCAATAACACTGCTAGTGTACGACTGCACGTGCTGCCAATACCTCTGAATCACTTTGCATGACCACCACATGTGGGATAACCCTGCCTTTTCTACCAGACACTTTGGGCAGCGCGTATCTTGAGTCAAGCCCCTTCTCAGCACCCTGTGTGGTGAATAATGTTAACTGCATACCATGTGGTACTGAATTTGCCTTTGCTTGACAGACTGCATCAGCTTCGGAATCCGCTTAACCGCCTCCAATACTTCCCCCATACTTACTGTGACCCCCAACTCCTCTGACCACTTAGGTTCTATAGAAGAGAAATCGGGGGGGGGGGGGGGGGTGCATAGCTTAGCATGGTAAGCTGCCACAGACTGATGTCATTGTTCTGCCAAGTCAAAGAATTGTAATATCACTATGGCCTTTTCCGCCATCAAGTATTCCTGTGGCAATGATGCCACATAGTGTCGAAGCTGAAGATAGGCAAATGCTTGCCCTCCACTTCTCCCAAACATACCCTGCAAGTTTTCCAGGGGCTTACATATTCCAGTGTCGTCCACCACATGCCCTACATTTTGCATCCCTTGCATCCCCCATGTACAGAACACCATGCTATCTGTGCCTGGCATAAAGTGTATATTCCCCCGCAGGGGTAACCAACTTGACATCGGGGAGGATCCCCAGTGTCAGGGAGGATCCCCAGCACTGACATAGCAGCCGCCATACCTTCCTAATCGGGGTTATTAACAGACTACCCTTTAATCTCTGTGGTAATTGCTCATAATTGGAGTGCAACACGACCAACAGCAACCACGGGGCAACATAAGCTTCCTCTAATTTCCTCATTGTGAACCGGTCTGTGTACCCAAACCAATCCCCCAAATTCCGGAGTTGACATGCTTGGGTATATCTAGCAATATCAGGGAGGCCCAATTCCCCACATTGCCACAGCCCTCACATCCTCACCAAGGCCAACCGCGGCCTACGTCCCCTCCACAAATACCCCCGTAACGTTCCCTCCAAAAGGTGAATGTCCTTGCGAAGCGGACTCAAAAGGAGCATCTGGAGCACATATAGCAATTTTGGGAACAACACCATACGGTAAGCTGCCACTTGTCCCAACAGAGACAACGGCAAAAGATTCCAATCTTTTAATCGAGTTCTCACATGCCTCAGTACCTTATTGTAATTGCACTGATATAGTTGCCTCAGAACCCATGTCAACTGAATACAAAGACAAGTGAAAATCTCACCAGCCCATCTCAATGGAAAGGATGGCCCCCATCTCGCCTCCCACACCCCCAACACATCTAAGGCCTCGGACTTCGCTTTGTTTATCTGCAATCCTGAAAAATCCCCAAAGCTGGCAAACTCCTCCAAGGCCTTAAGCAATGCCCTCTGGGGCGAGCTCAGGTGAGCCAATATGTCATCCGCAAATGCGGCTATTTTGAACTCCGCTCTTCCAATCTCTATCCCGGGGACCTCCATACTACTCTCCAATTTACATATCAAGGAGTCCAATAAGAGGACAAACAGCAAAGGAGAGAGAGAACACTCCTGTCTAGTCCCCTAGCCCACCTCAATTTCGCCCGAGATCACCCCATTGACAGTCACCACAGCCCTTGGTTGCGCATACCATAGACGAACCATTTGGGCATAGTAATCCCCTATCCCATACCTTGGGAGGAGATGGAACAAATAGTCCCATTCCACCCGATCAAATGCCTTCTCGGCATCAAAACTCAGCAATATAGATGCCACCTACTGTTCATGGGCCCATTCAATAGAAGCGATGATCTTATGTAAATTCCTGGCAGCATACATCCCTCGAATGAATCCCACTTGTGATTCATGGATCAGGTCTGCCAACATAGGGGCCAGCCTCTCCGACAGAATCTTAGCCAAAAGTTTTAAGTTGAAATTTATTAAGGAGATTGGCCTGTATGATGCCGCTAACAAGGGATCCTTACCAGGCTTAGGAATTATAATAATATGTGTCTTATTATTCCCCCACCGTATCTCACCCCACTCAACCTGCTCTCTATACACTTCCAGCAGTACGGGGGCCACCCTTTCTTGCAAGATCTTGTAAAATTCTGCACCGTACCCATCTGGGCCCGGAGCCCTTCCAGAGGGAGCTCCTTGTATGCACTTCAGAATTTCCTTAAGCGAAATGGGCTGCTCTAATTGGGCTGTCTGTTATGGGGAGAGGCTAGGCAACGGGAGATCCCTTAAGAACTCCTTCATCTGGGGCAATGAGGTTCCCTCGGCAGTATATAGTGCTTGATAAAACATTTGAAACAGTTGGGGAATCTTGTCCGAGTCTTTGCAAATTCGTCCCCCACCCCTGTCCCGAAGCGCAGTAACCCTGTTGGGCCCCCTAAACCCTGAATGCATCAGGCTAGCAACTTCCCAGACTTGTCTCCATAGTGATACAACTGGAATTTATAATATAATTGTGACTTCTTTGTCTGTTGGTGCAACATTTCATTTAGTGCCACCTGTGTCTCTAAAAGGTGAGCCCTGTTCCCTGGTTTAGTGTACTGAATGCGCCTCCTCCATTCTACCTGAACCTGCCTCTCCAACCTTAAACTTGTGGCATTCATCTGTCGACGCCTATTTGACACATACGCAATTATGTCGCCCGAAGGACCACCTTTGCCACCTCCCAAAATAGCTCTGGGGTCTCTCTATGCTGCCATTATGCAACTCGTACTTCCGCCAACACCCTTGTACAAACTCCCGGAATTGGGCAGCCCCGTATAGATAACTGGGAAACTGCCACTGTCTCTGTTGTTCCCTCAGATCCCACCAGATCCAGCCCCACCGGAGAGTGGTCTGAGATCTCATCCGGGCCGATCTCCCCGCACATCACCTGTGCAAACAACGACTCTGTGAGCAATAAAAAATCTATACAGACATTAGAGTCATGGGCTCTTGATCTATGCGAGTAATCCCGCTCCATGGGGTGTAATAATCACCAGGGATCCACCACACTCATCCTGCGCACCAATATCCACAACACCCGCAATATGGCTTTGCGCGATACCCCACTCTCCAGATTAGAGGTATCCAACTCTAAATCCAATACCCCATTAAAATCCCCTCCCAAAATTAATGGATCCTCCAGGAGACCCTCCAGCTCCACAGCCACTTTTGCATAAAATGAAACGTCTGGGGAATTGGGTCATAAATATTCCCTAAAATGACTGGCCTGCCCTCCAACTCACCCCGCAAGATCAACCACCTCCCTGAATCATCAGAACGCATGTTTGTGAGATTAAACCTGAGGCTTTTGCGAAACAGAACTGCCACTCCATCTTCTTCCCCCTGGCGGGGGGCCCCAAACACCTGACCCACCCACTCCCGATTGAGCTTTGCATGCTCAGCATAACTCTGATGAGTTTCCTGTAATAGCGCTATATAACATCTGTGCCTTGCAAGTGCTCTCAGCACTTTAGAACTTTTAATGGGGGCCTTCAACCCACACACGTTCCAGGATAAAATCCTTAGGGGGGAGAGAGGCTCATATGGTGCCTTTACACAAAAGCGGAAGTAAGGATGTGGTTGAAAGCTACAGACCGGTTAATTTAACTTTGGTGGTGAGTAAATGATTGGAAACGCTGCTGAAAGAGAAAATAGTGAGGTTTCTGGAGTCCAGCGGATTACAGGATCCGAGGCAGCATGGATTCACCAGAGGCAGGTCTTGTCAGACAAATCTGATTGATTTCTTTGACTGGGTGACCAGGGAGTTGGACCGAGGGAGAGCTCTAGATGTGGTGTATTTAGATTTCAGTAAAGCCTTTGACACTGTTTCTCACAGGCGACTTATAAACAAACTGAGCATCCTAGGGATGGACCCTAAAGTTACTGCTTGGGTTAGAAATTGGTTGGGTGAAAGGCGACAAAGAGTACAAGTAAATGGAGCTCACTCTGAGGAGAAGGATGTTACCAGTGGTGTGCCCCAGGGATCTGTCCTTGGTCAGATTCTTTTTAACATCTTTGTTAGTGATATAGCGGAAGGGCTGTCAGGTAAGGTTTGCCTCTTTGCGGATGATATCAAAATCTGCAATAGAGTAGACACCCAGGAAGGTGTTGATAACATGAGGAGGGATCTAGCTAAGCTTGAAGAATGGTCTAGAATTTGGCAGCTGGGATTTAATGTTAAAAAATGTAAGGTCATGCATTTGGGCTGCAGCAATCCAAGGGAGCAATACAGTATAGGGGTGAAGTACTTTTGTCCACTAAAGAAGAGCGGGACCTAGGCATGGTTGTGTTTGATGATCTTAAAGTAGCTAAACAGGTAGAAAAGGCGACGGCAAAAGCTAGAAGGATGCTTGGGTGCATACGGAGAGGAATGGCTAGCAGAAAAAAGGAGGTGATAATGCCTCTCTATAAGTCTTTGGTCCAACCTCATTTGGAGTATAGTGTGCAATTCTGGAGACCGCACCTTCAAAAGGATGTGAACAGGATGAAGTCGGTGCAGAGGGTGGCTACTAAAATGATTAGTGGGCTTCATTATAAAGCATATGAGGACAGACTTAAGGATCTTAATATGTACACCTTAGAGGAAAGGTGGGATAGAGGTGATATGATTGAGATGTTTAAATACCTCCGTGGCATAAATGTTCAGGGAGAGAGCCTCTTTCAATTGAAAGAAAGTTCTGCTATGAGGGGACATGGGATGAGGGTCAAGGGAGATAGATTCAGGAGTGATATGCGGAAATATTTCTTTACGGAAAGAGTAGTGGATCCATGAAATAGTCTCCCAGTGGAGGTGGTAGAGATGAGGACAGTAACTGAATTCAAAAAAGCATGGGACCAACACAGAGGATCTCTAAAGGTAAAAAGGGGACTGTTGTAGTTGTTGATATGGAAGGACAGACTAGATAGGCCATGTGGTCTTTTTCTGTCATCATATTTCTATGTTTCTATGTACCCATCTTTTAAAGCGGTCAACATAGTACAGACCATTTCCCTGATCATGGAGAGCCCCCCAGTCTAGGCCCCCCATCTCCTCTTGTCTCTGCAGTGTCCAGACCCCCCAAATTAGGTCCACCCGACATAAAGAACTGCTGTTTCCCCCTGCCCTCCCACCCACCCACCCCCCTCTTCCTCCACTCTAAGAACCTCCTTCTCCATCCATGGATTAGCCCTTGGTGCTTGGCTTGCCCCCTTAAAACATACCCCCCAGCCCTAACCCTTACTTAAGCCCCCTAGATAGTTGGAACCCTCCCCCGCCCCCTCCCGAATCCCTCAGTCCCTTATGAAAGCCACCCGATATACCTCATCTCCCCTACAGAACCCTTTGGTATTCTCCATCCCCCGGATAATCTGAATCGCCCCTACTACTACTACTACTACTATTCAGCACTTGTAAAGCACCACGCACGCAGCGCTGCACAGCTGACCTACAAGAGGTAGCCAACATACAAGAGACAGTCCCTGCTCATCAGAGTCAAGCTCATCAGAGCTTACAATCTAGTTAGAACAAAACATAAGTTAGAACAGCATAGAGAATTAGTCAGTTCTGCGCAAGGTAGAGTATTAATCAGTTCTGCGCAAGGTACGGTTTGGACAGTAGTTTGGTCATAAATGATGACGAGGGTTAGGGTAAGATGAGGAAGGAGTCAGGATCTGAACGCAACAGTGAAGAGGTGGGTCTTCAATCTGGATTTTGAAGAGGGCCAAGGAGGATGCCTGGCGCACAGATGCAGGTAGGCTGTTCCTGGCGTAAGGTACAACAAGGTGAAAGGAGCGCAGTCGGGAGTTTGCAGTGCATGTGAAAGGCATTGATAGAAGTAATTTGTTAGCGGAGCGCAGGTTTCGAGAGGGGATGTAGGGAGAGATAAGAGATAAGAGGTAGTGAGGGGCCATAGAGTAGATGCACTTATAGGTTAGCAGGAGAAGCTTGAATTGGATGCAGAATTGGACAGGGAGCCAGCGAAGCGACCTGAGAAGAGGAGTAACGTGGGCATGGCGAGGTTGGCAGAAGATTAGTTGAGTGGCGTGATTTTGTATAGATTGGAGGGGAAGGAGGTGGCTTGTGGGAAGACCAGCGAGGAGTAGGTTGCAGTAATCAAGGCGAGAGGAGATTAAGGAGTGGATAAGCGTTTTGGTAGTGTGTTCAGAGAGGAAGGGGCGGATTTTGCTGATGTTGTAGAAAAAGAAGCGGCAGGTCTTAGCTACAAGCTGGATATGAGCAGAAAAGGAGAGAGAGGTGTCAAAGATAACCCCCAGATTGCAGGCCGAGGGAACAGGAAGGATAGTAGATCCATCCACATGGATTGAGAGAGGGGGAAGTGTGGGGGGGGGGGGGGTGGGAGGAGTTAGGTGGAAAGACAAGGAGTTCAGTCTTGGCCATGTTCAATGGGACCCAACCACACCCCCCTCCTAAATCTGCCCCCCTCAGCCTAATTCCCCATGCCCTCCAAGCCAAACCTGTCCTGCTTCAACTTCTACAACCCTCGCCCTCAATATGAACAGAACACAGCAACCGTCTATCCCCCCAAGGAGAACAGCAACAACAGCGTGAGAAAGAAGCCCCTCCCCCAAAGAAACCCAACCCCAGCCTCCCCCCGCCCACAAACAAATGCAGGCATTCTATCTTCCAGTCCTGCATGCTGGCTCCCATCTCCACCCCCAGCGGCCTCATGAAAAAGAGGGCTGGGCACCTCCACACCAAAGCATTCATAGGGTTCTCCCATCATGTCCAAAACCAACATACAATATCTGGGAGACAGCCACCAGTCGACCGTCTCGCTGTACTTGAGGCCTCCAACTGCTCATCCGGCCTAAACTGCCAGCAGTCTCAAAACTCCCATATTCCATTTCCATTCAAAATGAGAGTTCCTTGTTGCAAAAGCACGTTAGGCTCTAGCCCCAACTCACCTGGCTGATGTTGTCCACATATGGGGCCACCGCATTGGCTGCATCAAATACTTTAACAGTTCCATTAAGAGCCACACAAAGTCGCGTTGGGTACAACACCGTAAATTTGATCTTGGCATCAACCAGTTTTTGCGCGGTGTTGTTGAAGGTTGCCCGACCATGTTGAAGTTAAGATGACACTGAGTAAGGTGGAGTAATGTGGTTTTGCTTTGGGAGCAAATGTACCCCCTGATGAAACACAGGGGTATGTTTACTAAACCGTCTTATTGTGCACTCTGTGACGCTATCGCGCGATAAGGTACCTTATCACGCGATAATGGCGCTTTATCGCGCGATAAGGTACCTTAGCACGCGATAACGTGCGCTGTGGCACAAACGAGCGCTGAAGGCGGAGAAAGGCTCCCGGACGGCGGAGGAAGGCTCCCCAGGGGCGGAGAGAAGGGGTCAATGGGTGGAGAGTGGGAGGGGAGAGGCTCTCTGCACACTAACGCTGTGAAATCCGAGGCTGAAAACTAACGCCATTAGAGCTGATTTAAAGGGAAGAGAAACCATTTATGTCAGCAATGTACAGCAAAATCAGGGAAACCTACAAAAAAGTGATAAGTGTGATACTTGTGCACGGAACAAAAGTGCAAATAAACACTGAAAATGACCCCAACAAATTATAAAAAAAACATAACCACGCTGGGCAATAGTGATATTAATGAGAAACATCAAAAAACACTCTCAAGAAAGCTCCAAAAAAAGGATATGAATTTTGGAAGGGTCTACGCTCCATCCCCATACAAGGTGAATGATCCCACAGTGAAATAGCGCTGATCAGGGTTTCCCTCTCCATTGGACAGGATTCCTATGGCATGCACATGTTCCACAACAGCAGGGCGGGCATGTTGGAATGGGCAACTGGACAGATGCTGGGAAAGGGGACGCAGAGGGCTGCAGACGGCACATGCTGTGCTGCAGCTGGGCCACAGTGCGGACTAGGGTGATGCCTAGGTGGCCCATAGGAATGCTGAAACAGTAGAGCAGCCAGACAGCAACTGATGAGGGCCGAGCATGGGCACGAGTGTGCTTCCCACAGTGTCACAAGGGATAGTACCCAGCAGGTACTGTGGGACCTGGCACTGCAGTACCCCCAAGGGCACAGAACATTGGCAGGAGGTGCAGGGGGGAAGCGTGGACAGCTATGCAGGCACCCCTACCCAAGATCCTTCACCATAGGCAGCCGCCTACCCGCACAATGGATGGCCTGAGACTGCACTCCACCAGCAGCACCAGCAGACTGGCATGTCAGCAGGGTGGCAGAGGGGTACTGGTGGTGGAGGGGGCAGTGGCAGCTGCCCAGAGCAGACCGTGGCCTAGCCCTGTGTAGGTGGGTGCCATGCACTGCAAGAGACAGGCCCTGTCTGATGAACAGTCATGGTATCCCCAGGGAATGCACTGTTTCTGTGGCAACACAGTGGTGCAGTGCACACAGCCAGTATGTTCAGGAGCAGGAGGTCACAGGTTCAAATCCCAACTGTGGTTCCTGCCAACCCAGCCCCCATATTTTACCCACTACTACAACGTGCTAATACAGACAGAACCTGTAGTGCAGATGACGTAGACATGCCCAAAACACCTACATTTTACCCTACAGAGCACAGGCACCATAAACATGCGCATTACTTAGAGCAGAGTCTCCCAAATGCAGTCCTGGAGTGCCAAACACCATTCAGGTTCCATGCTGCCTCTAATAAAGATGCCTGTGCTGCATTTCTATGCACTGCCCCCATGGTATGCAGATGTATCTCATGCATATTCATGAGGGATAGCATGAAAACCCGAAGAGTGTTTGGCACACCAGGACTGGAGTTGGGAACCTCTGCCGTAAAGCAGCAACAAACAGGGGCAGACACACTCGCACCCACAGGCTCCATTATCCAATGCCTCCTGGAGAGGCAGGACATTGGGCCCTGCGTGCATCTCCCAATACTAGCACTTGCATACCTTAGCAATGCCACCCTAAACCTGGGAATACGGTACACAGCTATCAAAAGGTTGCTATGATTACTGACAGATTGGAATTCTGAAGTACAATTTTCTGATTGAGCTGCATCATGGCAACCTTTTTGATGTCTGTGGAGTGTGCTACAGGTCTTGTGTCTGACAGTGTTTACCACCCTGAGGAGTGACCCCAACAGTATTGCGTACCATAGCCCTGCCTGCACTGTGCCCAGGACTGGAGCGGTGGCCAGGGCTGCCAAACACCTCTATAGTTGTACACTGCTGGCATAGGTGTGGGAGTGTGTGTCTGTCTATCCAGTGTGTGGTAGCTGCAAACACCCTCCACAGCCCACACTGCCAGCACTGTTGCCAGTATTGGCCTACCAATGTGCATAATGAGGAGCAAGGTACCATGGGTATAGCCCGGACAGGGTGGCCTGGCCAGAATTCATCTGCACAGGGCATAAAGCAATGGCTGGGACATTGTAGTGCCCGGCCACCACCTGCACAGACAGGGTGGCCACAGCATGTCCTGCTGGGAAGTCACTCTCACCCTGACTGATCAGTGACCACGGCATGGCTAGGTTCCCCCATGGTGCTCTATAATATTTCTTTCATGTGATACTTATGGGTTCTCTTTTGGGGCCCAATCACTGACTTATCTGCTTGGTGTGTATGCATTTTTTCCAGGAACATGCACTATGGATTAGCTAGTAGACTGTCTGCAGCTAGTATGTGTCTTGCTGGTACACCTTGCAGGGTGCAGTGGCTGGAGGCTTGCTGTAGGAGAATATCAGATAGTGGTGGGGTGCAGCTGAGCATTTCTGGGCTTAATGTCTGTCTGCTATTGTTTTATAGATGTGTACAGAGCTACAGTGACTGCCCTGTAGGGTGTCTGTTCCCCAGCAGGACTGTAGTTGATGGTCCCCCCCTACTGCTGCCATTGCAGGGAGGTAGAATGTGGATCTGTTGGTGGGAGACCCTGTTTCCCACCCTCAGCCCCAGAGGGTAGGTTGGGTGGTGGTACATAATTCCCCCTATGGGTCCATAAGGGCTAAACCTGACTGAGAAATAGAGATGTATCCAAAGTGTGTCTGCAGGAACTACCTATCTCACACACTAGCACTGCTGGGGACCTGCAGCATGGCCTATTTCTGCCATGGAAGGTGCTGTGGACTTGGTGCTGGGCACCCCACCTCACCCTCAGGGTGAGCACAGTACCCGCACAATGCGACGGTGTGTAGCTACTCTGTGCCAGTACCACACACGGTCAGTTCCCCCTACCAGGCCGAGGTGCTGTGGGGGTGCATACCCCATCTTGTGTTCATCTGTAGACTGCTGATTTGCATGTGCAGTGCATCATGGGTATGGGTGGGTTAACCCTATCCTGGTGATCACAGCAGACTGTGTGGTGATGTGCAGTCCTTCTGCAGCCAGCCAGGGGATTGTTAGCAGCTGTAGCCCACTGGTTACTTCACTGCCTGTGGAACCTGAGGTCATGGGTTCAAACCCACATTGGGGTTATTTGAAAGGGCTGTCCAATGCACTATCTTTTTTAATGTACATTAGTGCTGCCAGCAAAAACACCCTCAGCGTACTGTAACCATAAGGTGCCTCAGAAGGTGCTTTATAGGGCGCCCTATAAAGCACCTTCTGAGGCACCTTATGGTTACCATCCATATAAGGTGCCTTATAAGGTATCCTATGGAGCGCCTTATAGGGTGCCCTATAGGGGACATTATAGGGTGCCGTGGCGGACAGTGCACTTTATAATGTGCCCTATGGAGTGCCTTATAGGGTGCCTTATGCGGCACCTTAGGTTACGGCACGTGAGGGTGTGTTTGCTGGCAGCAATAATTAAAATACAAATAAACTGCCTCAAGAAACAATACTTACATGTCACAGCTGATGCCTCAGCCTGCCTTATGCATTAGGCACACTGGGGGATCGAACTCATGACCCCTGTATTATCAGTCAGTGTGTTAACCATTGTGCTACACCTCTGTTTCTATGTTTGTATGTCTGAGCGCCTACTTAAGATTACCGCACGTTAACACGCTTAGCGGCGCTTCGCCCAATAATGTGCGCAGCAGCGCGTGTTATCGCGTGATACTCCCGTTTTGCTGCTTTAAGACTGAAACGCCCACTCCTTTTATGGCCGCCTGCACACTATCGCTGGGCACACGTTAAGACGGTTTAGTAAACATACCCCATAGAGTGAAACACTTGATGGGCGCTTGAGTGGGGCATCAGGGCATCAGCTTGATCATGACAGGCTGAAGGATTTTTGAAGCTAAGTTTGCTGTTGCGTTCTGTCTGCACATTGCTTATATGTATTGTCACGCCCTCACCACTCGCCTCCAGCTTAGAGGGGCATGGTTGTATAGGGAACTTTCCCCTTGCAGCCTTAACTGACTAATTCCCTGCAATGTTTTCTTGGAAATGTAGTTTAATTGCGCTATATATGTGCTTCAGGTAGAAAGCTGTAGTCGGGCTCCTTGGTGTAAGGCAATGACAGAAATTTATTGAGCACAAAAAAGGTTCATAAATACCACATTCAGGCATACTTCTCCAGGCTTCTTCAAAGTACAACAGGTTATAAGCAAAACAAAACCCAAAACCAAAGTGGCAGCTTAAAGTATTCTTCAGCTCAGAAAAACATAGCCTTTTAACAGCAAGGCTACCAGCTGGTTAAAGCACAAAACACAAAACAGGCTTTCTTCTGTGGCAGTTTGCCTTCTTTTCCAGTCTCCAACCTTTCCAGGCTGTTTTCCAATTATCAAGCAAACAAAAACTCCAAACAGGAACAAACTTTCAACGTGCAAGCAAAGTTCTATTCAGGTTTCTCAGGAAAAATTCAAGAGTAAAAAGAAAGCTTTTTCCTCACAGTTAATTTGGCTTCTTGCCATCTCACTTCACAGGTAGCAGGTGGTTAACAAGCACAATTCACAACTCCAGCTTGTTCTTACATCTTAGTAAAACTTCCCCTCTTTACCACGTGGGAATTTACAATCCATCTACCTGCTTCTTATGGTTACCTTTCTCTAGAGGGCTTTCTCTCCGGGCTGGCTTTCCTTCAACCCTTCTGTGGCTAAGGCTTGGCACAAAGAGCAATCCATGAGGGTGTCTTCCTCATTCAGCTCAGCATCAGGCTTTCCTAGCTGCATTGACTCTCCTTCTGGCTCACCGGGCTCGGCTGACAGCCTCTCATTAGAGCTGAGAGTGTCTCCTGCTCCTCTGCACTGCCCAGCATTAGTCAGGCTTCTCCTGCTCTGCTCAGCATTAATCAGGCTTCTTAGGCTCGTACCTGTGCCTCGGCTTGTATCAGCTTCTCTCTCTCTTTCTCCTCTTCTTGCCTTTGCCTCTGCCCTTGCTTCTGGTGTTCCTTCCACCCTCTCTCTTTCTCCTTTACTATAATCTAGCATAAGCTTATATCTCCAGGGTTCTAGCCCCACCTCCTCTCTTCCCAGGTGACGGAGATCACTCTGCCTTCTGGCATCTGAGTAATCAGGGAGCTTACTGACGTAAGGGTCTTGGACCTTAGGTCTGTATTCACTCTCCCTTATTTCACTAGGGGAAACATGAAACCTGTTCCAGCTGGGGGTTTTCTAGTTCCTAGGTGAGGTTGTGGTTTGTTACCCTGACCTTGCAAAAGGGGCCCTTTTACTAGGGTGAACTCTTTGCCTTTTTCCCTTTCCCCTAACTCAGGATAGGCTTCCTTACCACAGTATATATTTGCCATAAGGGCTGGTCATTGATGCAAAAGGGTAAATGTTTTACAGAGACTGATGTAATTCACTCATTAGCCCATGAGTTCTGAGACCCCCTTATAGGCTGGTAAAAGGTTACAGAGAGACTGTGGGATTTAAATAAGTTTTTCTCTCTTTTTTTTGTTTTAATATCAAAATACCAGTCCTGTTTTGGTGGAGAGTTTTTGGATTTTGGCATTGTAATATCACTCTGGAAGTTGACCATTGTTTATTTTGGATCAACCAGTTTTTGGCAAATCCCAGCATATGCCCTCCATTTCTGGTTCAACACAGCAGAATAATCTTGGGAGATTTTAATTTGTAGCCCGTTATGGGAAAGGAACCCTTTTGCACGGGCCACTCGCAGAATATGATCTTTTTGCACGTAGTTCAGGAACCTTGCAAGTACCACCCGAGGTCGCTGATCCTGTCCTCTTACAGGGCCCAAGTGGTGAGCTCTCTCAATAACTATTGGGCCCGGGATCGCCAACTGCAAAGCCATCGGTAACAGAGTTTCTAAAAAGCCACGCAGCTCTCCCTCCTTTACCGATTCAGGCATCCCGAAAAATTGCAGGTTCTTGTGCCGTCCCCTGTTCTCCAGGTCATCCAGCTTCTCTGCATGCGTTACTGCCAGCTCTGCCAGCCGCTTGATTTCTTTTTCTGCCTTCATGAGCGCCTCCTCCTGCTTGGCTATATGCTCCTCTGCCGCCTGGAATCTGTTTCCGAACCCGCTAAAAGTTTGGGTCATGGTGTCCAGCATACCACTGAGTTCCTCCAACTTCATGCTGAGCATATCCACCACAGCTCCAGTGACCTCCTCCACCAGCGTGGCAGACCCCGCGACTCCTTTCTTCCCCTCCTTCTGCGCTGATTTCATGCTAATCCAAAGCCAAACCTCCGATTCAAGCCCTGGGGGGTCCAACTTATCCTTTCCTGAGGGAAATTGCTGGGTATCGAGTATTGCCGGCCAATTTAAAAGCTTTCAGAGCAAAGCCTGGAGAAGAGATCTCAGCATGCAGCCATCTCTCTCCATGCACCACGTGATCCCTGGATCAACTGCTGTTTCAACATGTACCGTATGCCCAGGAACCACTGATGATTAAAGAAGTTGAAGTAGCACTGAAAGCATTATCAAAGAACAAAGCACCAGGCATTTATGGCACTCCCACTGAAGTATAACAGCAATCAGATGCAGCTATTACAATACTTAACAAGGCTATGCCAGGAAATTTGGACGATAACATCATGGCTGATTGACTTGAAAAGATCTGTGTTCATCTGAAGACAATTTCCAAAGTCAGTTGGATTATCTATTGCACAATTGCTCTGATTCCCCACCCTTTTTCATCAATACTTTTTTTCAACACTTGAATTTTCATTTTTGTCTGTGTGGGTTCCCCTTGCCCCTTTATTCAATTAATCTTGGTTTTATCTCAGGATACATTTTAGTTTTATCTTTTTATTTACCTGTGCATAGATTGTCTTTTTAGTGTTCACATTATTTTTCATCAGGATCCTCATTTTTAACTTTTAGCATGATTTTCGTTTGTCTCTGTACATCCCCTGTGTTTTTTTATGTTTTTTATAATGCCTTGATAACAAAATTTTGGCTTTATTTTTGGTTGTTTGACATCCCTCGTTTTGTAGAATCTCTCTCCATTTGAATGAATTATCCAGGATCTGCTGCTTTTTATTGGATGATCCCACCATCGACATTGGGATGACATCACTATATTCACGGTTAAAATGTGAACCTTACCGGCATTTTAACTTCTTGTTCAAAGAATGCTGTGGCTTAGACATCCATAAGATATGTGTCTCACTGTTTTTTCCCCCTTTTTTACATGATCGGGACAATGTTTCCTGTATCAGCAACATAGTTTGGAATGTTTTCAAACAGTTCTTATTTTTACAGTCCTTGGAGGTTTCTAAATGTGAGCGCAATTCTACCTACATGAGATTAAGGGGGTCATTCTAGAACACGAATAAGGGCTGTCCATGTGCGGCAGGGATGTATAAGTGTCGAATATGTCCCTCACCATATTCTGCAACACCGCTGATATGCACGTCCTAGGCGTTAGCATAGGGAATTAAGAACATGGGCGAGAGGGGGGTGTGGTAAGTCGCCGAGACGTAGAAAGCTTATTCCCGAAAGGGCCATGTACGTATGAGGTATAATCCAGAAACATCTATGTTAGACCTGCTGAAACCAGGCATAAACCTTTGACTTAGAAAAAATTCAGCTCTGCCCTGCAATGTGTCACATAGAGGTGAATGGATATGACAGGTTGGGTCTGAAGTGGCCCACTGCAGACAGGACAAATACAAGATGATTGCAGAAGGTACAGGGAGCAGAACTAAGGGACTGTTGTAGGGCAAAGAAACATAACTAAACAGACATGCAGCCATACAAAGAAGAATACACGTGTCCAATCGTGCCATGCACCTATGTGCTTTATGTGCTAAAGGAGACAATCCAAGGGATGCCAACAAAACTAGGCATAGATGGGATTGCAGAGTCAGGGAAAGTATGGATGCAAACTGGGAAAGAATACCTTTTGGGGTGAGAATGGGAGAGCAGATATGTAGCCCTGGTACCTCATGTGCATATGTTATGTCATAGCTGATATGTAGAGGTACCAGGCAGCACACTGCAGAATCATGTTGCTGTTGCAGAAAGTGAGAGAGGGTGTGTGTGTGGTCTGAGGGGTTCATAGGGGTTCACAGGGGAAGCTAGTTTGGGCATCAGCAGTGCAGGTGGGGGATATGAAAGCCTGACCAGTACCTGGACCGTATGGATGAGCACAATGTTACCAGGTGTCAGTGTGATGAGGCAGGCAAAGACAGAGGGTCCACCACAGCCAAATGTCCAAAGATTAGGGTGGCAAAGATAAGGGTCCCCCATAATAAGTGCACCTAACACTGCAAACAGCACTAATGCATGCCCATGATGCACAGTGTGCTGTTGAGCAGGTAGTAGTGAGGATGAGTGTCCACCTAAGCCACTGAAGGCGGGTTTGTACAGATGACCATGGTGGAAATCACCGACTGCCCCGGAATGTGATATACCATGTGATGGTAGTTATGTCCCAACATACATGTTGATATTTACAATTTGGAACCCAATACAAGTATGTGCTGGGCATAGGCAGTGCCCCACGGGGCATGAAGGCAACTGAGACATGGGCAGGCTGTTGCAGCTGCGATAGCACAGTGTTAGTAATGTCCACTGTGCATAAACACACTGCAGGCTGTGATGGCCATCCTAGGAGATGCATGTTTTATCCGAGGGCCATGGTGTCAGTGGGTACAGCGTAGGGACAGGTAGTATTGGAAACATCTAATGTCCTAGAATAAGGTATCGGAGTTATTCTGAGCCATGAATAGTGGGGGATGGATGTGCTGGTTGTGCGGGGAAGTTAGTCAGGTGAGGGGAAGAGGTGGCCCCTGGGTGAGCAGTGGGCAGTAGCCAGCTCTGGATGTACAGGGCTGATTCTAATGTCAGCCCTGTACGTCCAGGGCCAGTGCAATGTCTGAAGAAGTTATTCCACCCCCGAGGTGGAATAACTTCCTTGGAAGTTTCTTTTTAGCGATGCCAGGGCACTGATGGGGCTGGGGGGGCCAGGGATTATTCCCTTCAGTCAGACCCTGGCCTTAGGAGCTCAGATCGGGGGTTGGGCTTCAGAGAATAATCACTTTAACTCGGCGGCCGGGATCGCGGCTTTTAAATGGAGCCATGGTGCCATGACAACATGATGCCATGGCTCCGCTGCTCCATTTAACAACCCTGACTGAGTTAGCCAGCTGTGGCTGTTCATGCAGGCCGGGACTGAATCACAGTCCCGCCTGCATGTACATGCTTAGTCATGATTCTGATCCCATGGGTCTAGAGGTGCCCTGCGGGATCAGAATCGCGATTCCCTTTGTACATTCATCTCAGACCAGATGTACAAAGGGGATAGCCGTGCAGGACAGAATCAGGCCCTATGCATATGGACGTCCCAAACCATTCCCCATGTCTGAGGCCCGGGGGTGGCTGAAGAGCGCCTTCATGAGCCCCCAGAACATGTCTCCAAGCACATGCTCACCTGTGGATGCGGAATCGGGTGCAAACAGTGCCCTTCTCTGCTATAGACATGTCCCTGGGCCGGCCATGCATGTAATGCAACTGTAGCATGATATGTGATCAGGGGAACCTATGTTTACACCTGACCATGGCCCCCCTCGGACTCCCTCTGGGGAATGTTAATGTGGTACACTTCCTGACAGCAATGTGATGGCTAAGAGGGCATACCTATGTGAATGGCAGTCCATACATGTCACTGCTGCTGCTGTCATCATGTTTCTATGTTTCTATAAAGGAAAAAAGGGAAATGTTGTAGTGATATGGATGGATAGACTATAGGCCATGTGGTCTTTTTCTATCGTCATGTTTCTATGTTTCTATATCTCTGAAAAAGCCTCCCAAACACGTTTGAGAAGATATTTGCTACCAGGCATACATGACGAATGTAACAAATAAATGGACAAAGAGGATGCACAGAAATTGAGCCGTGCCCCACAACTGTGAATTGTGCCACAATAATCATGTTACAAAGTACATTATCCCCCCAGGGACAGGCCTGAAATACACAGATGACAACTGCCAGTGGTAGATAGACGCCCAATGTCTCAAATCCCAGTCATGTTCTGAGAGAACGATGCATACCAGAGCTGTGACATGGATATGTGATACAGTTGGAGAGATGTCCAAGGTGAAACTGCAGTGTCCAAGGTGAAACTGCAGTGAACCAGATGTAGAGTGGCAGTATGTGGCTGCCATATGTGGACACATGCAGTAGAGGCAAGTAGAAGGGAACCTCACCCATGCACCATCCACATTGTGTCATGGTGGACTGACAGATTTGCAGGTATAAGATATGTAGTGTCTGTGTCCTGAGCACACCAATGGCCCCCTGTGTGTAACCCATGCATGGCCAGGGTAAATGAGAGCTGCAGATGCAAAGAGCTAGTACAGGGGTGGCCTGACACAGCACATGCCTGACCAGACCCAACACCGTAGGTCCATGGAAATGCCAGTGGCCAGAGGTATGGGACTGGATGCTGGACAAGGCACCACAACACCCACCTACCTGTCTATGAGGGGAAAAACCTGCCAACTATGATCAGAGTGTGATGCTGTCAATGCGGGTTATAATTACAGGCAGCCATACAAATCACATAGTGGATGTAGCGTGCTGGAAACAGCACTATCTGGAAACCAGAAGGTCATGGGCGCATAACCCAATGCATCCACAGCACCACACTGTGGAGCATCTGAGGCACATGTGTCTCCCCACAGGAGTGCACCACATGCAGTCACCACACCATGTGTGTCAGACCAGGTCCAGGTAGACATCTGCAAGGCACAGCCAAAGATAAGCAAATGTGTGCAATACAGCTGCCACTGGTCAACAAGCAAGACAGGAGGCCCCCCAAAGGGGTCACGGCCCCAAGGCAAGCACCAAATTTTATGGCAGTGGATGTGCCTCTAAGTAGACTGAATGGGAGACAGCCAACATGGCTTTAGACAAGGAAGATCTTGTCTTACTAATCTGTTATGTTTTTTTGAAGGAGTGAATAATCAGGTGGACAAAGGTGAGTCGGTTGATATTGTGTATCTGGACTTTCAGAAAGCCTTTGACAAGGTCCCTCATCAGAGACTTTTGGCAAAACTAAAGAGTCATGGGATAGGAGGCAGTGTACTATTGTGGATCAGGAACTGGTTAAAAGATAGAAAGCAGAGGGTAGGGCTAAATGGCCAATTTTCCCAATGGAGAAAGGTGAATAGTGGTGTACCCCAGGGATCTGTGCTGGGTCCGCTGCTTTTTGACATATTCATAAATGACCTGGAAAGTGGAATAACGAGTGAGGTTATCAAATTTGCAGTTGACACAAAACTATTTAAAGTTGTTAAAACCCAAGAGGATTGTGGAAAATTGCAAGAGGATCTTGATAAATTGGAAGACTGGGCATCAAAATGGCAGATGAAATTTAATGTGGACAAGTGCAAGGTTATGCACCTAGGGAAGAACAGCCCAAACTATGGTTACACTATGCAAGGTTCCACATTAGGAACCACCACCCAGGAAAAAGATTTAGGCGTCATTGTGGATACCATGTTAAAACCCTCGGCCCAGTATGCAGCGGCGGCCAAGAGAGCAAATAGAATGCTAGGTATGATAAGGAAAGGAATGGAAAATAAAACAAAAGATATTATAATGCCTCTGTATCGTTCCATGGTGAGACCGCACCTTGAACATTGTGTGCAATTCTGGTCGCCGTATCTTAAAAAGGATATAGCGATTTTAGAAAAGGTTCAGAGAAGAGCCACCAAAATGGTAAAGGGGATGGAAGGATACTCCTATGAAGAAAGGCTAAAAAGGTTGGGGCTCTTTAACCTGGAAAAGAGACGGCTGAGGGGAGATATGATAGAAGTCTATAAATTAATGAACGGAGTGGAACGGGTATACGTAGATCGATTGTTTACCTTATCAGAATATAGAAAGACTAGGGGACATGCAATGAAGCTACAGGGTAAACTATTTAAGACTAATAAAAGAAAATATTTTTTCACTCAACGTGTAATCAAACTCTGGAATTTGTTACCGGAGGATGTAGTAAAGGCTGTTAGTGTAGCTGGGTTTAAAAAAGGTTTGGACAAGTTCCTGGAGGAAAGTTCCATAAACCATTATTAAGAAGGGACCCAGGATATCAATGCTTGAACCAATACAAGCATTGTGGAACCTGTGTCCCTTGGGGAAACTGCTAGGTACGTATGACCTAGATTGGCCACTGTTGGAAACAGAATACTGGGCTTGATGGACCTTGGTCTGACCCAGTATGGCATATCTTATGTACCAACATGTACGTTCCGGTGCCAACATGTCCACGCCCACATGCACACATATCTGCGCTTGCACTGCCCCAATAGTATCTCAGCTGCACAGAGTGGAGGGAATTGCATGTGCATGGGATGCAGCGGGTCAGTGGTTCACCTCCCACAGCTTGTATACTGGAGGGGGATGTGAATGCATGAACAGTGACCACAGAGAGGGAACATGCATGGTATGCCAACAATACAGGACATGATGAGGTCAGGGCACATGCAAACGTTATGGTGCATTCGTGTGCTTGTCTACACATCACCATGCATGCATGTGTCTGTGAACATGCGCCTCTGTGCATGGGCCATATATATGTCTGCACATGCCCTGGCCCAAACTGATTTGCAGCAGGACCAACACAGTACATGGCAGTGATGATGCCATCTGCAGCTCTCTGTGACACTCCACTATGTGTACCATAGCTGTCCTGGATGAGGACAATATGCAGGACATCCAGGGCTGGTATGCTCTGGCCCTGCTGCACATCTGTGCCCATGGGTGGGCAGGACATGGCTTTCAGGCACCCCCATGCCTGTGTCCCATGGCAGATGGTCCAATGCATGGACATGAGTGATGCGGTATGTGTGGCAAGGTGCCATTTCAACAGGGCTGCCATACATGACCTCTGCCAGCAGCTTGAGCCATGGCTTGAAAGCCAGACACAGAGGGGCGATCAGATTCCAATGGACCTGAAGGTGACAACAGCGCTGGTCTTCCTGGTGATGGGCTCATTCCAGACAGTGCTCTCGGCTGTTGGGGACTCAGCCAGCCTGCGGTATCATGGTGACGGACACCTACCTGTGGTCCATGGCACAGAACATTTGCTTCCCATCAATGCAGTAGAACCAGCACTGGACCATGCAGGAATTCTATGCTGTGGTAGGGTTTCCATCAGTCCTAGGTGTGGTGGACAGCACACATATTGCCCTCCGGCTACTGTGACAGAGTGAGGCTGCATACCGGAACTTCAAGGCTTTCCACTCTGTCAACGTGCAGGTGGTGTGCAATGCGAATGGGGGGATTACAGATGTATGCGCCAAGTACCCAGGTTCCTGCCATGATACCTATATCCTGAGCCAGTCAGGGATCCATGTGCGCTTTGAGGGGTGCCATATCAGTGGTGGATGGCTGTTATGTGGGCATATGCAAAGACACCCTGAGACTGGGAGGCAAGGTGCACCGCATGGTGGTGTGTCTGCTGGGCAGGTGGTGTTGGCCCTCCCCCATGACTCTGGTGCCCTGTGTGTCAGCCCCCTGGCCATGGGGGACCACTGTGCATGTATGGGGGTGGCCTTCCCCCTGCCATCACAGTGGGGCTACATGCAGGGTATCCCCTGGGTACCCCCCACATACATGGGCTTGGTATGCCTTGTCCCTGTCCATCTGGGGATTGCTCCCAGCTGCCCCATATACCCCCTCCACATGACCTCGTGCATGCAGCAGAGGATGAAGACAGGTGACCAGGGTGGCGGCAGCAGGCCTGCACATGGTGGTGTGTCATGCAGCCCCTATTTTTGCTGACATATGCCAGGTGTGCAATGCCTGCCCAGCCACATAATGTGCCCCCTTGGTGTGAAGTGATCGGGGTCATTCACCAATGTTGCCCTGCATGGGTGCATTTATGTCTGGATATGGGCATCCATGCTATGGCACCCACGGCTGCTGCACCAGGGATGCACACATCGCACAGTCCACCTGTCCCTTGGCCATCCATCACCTGCCCATTGCCCTCTGCAGGTGGTGCACACCTGTAGGCTGGCATGGGGCATGGGACAGGTGCATGGTGTGCCACATATACATGGTATCCCTAGCATGACACCATCCATCCACCTTGGGCTGTGCCACCCCCATGGGCCACTGGCTGTGCTGCTGCCAGATGTTCATGGCTCCCCACTATGGACCCTCCCCATTCCTCCTGGGTGTTTGAACCATCTCTTGTTACTGTAGTGGCCAGTCTACCTGGCTATATGCCTCAGACATACATTGGCTACAATTTACATGTGGCGTGCAGTAAAGCATCCCCTCTGAGGTGCCATACATATGTCTAGGGCCATTGGTGGCCAGGGTTGCTTTGGCCAACAGACACATAGGCACACAAGGCACACATGTTGAACTGTGTAACACTTTATTTTCCCAGCCAACATGCATGGACATGCATGGGACAGACACAGAATATAGGCAAACAGTGTCCACACACACTGGCCAACAAGTATGCCCCCAGCACCCAACCCCCACCCTTGCCACACCTACAGGGCCATTAACAGTGATGGCCAGTCTGCCCTGGTAGCTGTCACTGCGCCAGCAGCCACTGGTATGGACCATGACACTTAGTGCTACTGCTGTCTCTAGGTGCCTCCCAAATGGTATGGTCCCCTTAGTGCCCTGCAGGGCTGCCTGCTATGCGACTGGGGTGTGGTGTGGTGTGTGGGGCTTCAGATGGGCCTCCAGCAGCAGGCACAGGCCCCTGAGCTTGCCCCTCAGGCCCCATACTTCACCCCTGAGACTCTTCACATAGCGTGAGAGGTGTGAGAGGGGCCTATGCAGCCATGCAAGGCTGCGTGCCAGCACACACTCCAGGCGGGCCAGGGATGGCATGTTCTCAGTGCCTCCAACTGCCTCCTGGGCCCTCTCATCAAGTCCCACATCAGATAGAGGTGGACTACGTGGCCCACCTACATGGGCACGTCACTCCCACATGGACATGAAGGATGGCACCTCTGTAGTATCACAACTCTCATCATTGATGTGACCCAGCACTGCCACTACCGCCTGGCAAACCCAGCTTCCATAACCTTGGCCCCCTACTGCCTCCTCACCATCTGCATCCCCCTCCAGCTGCACTGTCACAAACCTCCCCGCACCCCACCTCAGATCCCCATCCACTCTGCCCGCCACCCCCGCCCACACCCACACCTTGCCTCACCTCCATCCACACACCCTCACTCCCCCTCCTGCCACTCACACATCCCTACATGCTCCCCCTGCATGCACTCCAAGCCCTCTCCTTCGCTAGCCCCTCCTTATACTCACACGCCCCCACATCTCCACTTGCATGCACTCTGAGCCCTCTCTTTTGCTCCCCCCTCCTGCTACTCACACAACCCCACATGCTCCCCCTGCATGCACACAGACATCTCACTCTTACTACCACCCTCTAACCACACACTCTCCTGCATGCATTCAACCGCCACACTCTCGCCACCCCTGACAGGCCCCACAGTCTGTGTTGCTACAGCCTCACCCAACATTCTCCATGAGGCCTCCCCGGCTGCCCACCCTGCCATACCACATGCCCCCTCCATCAGGGGCTGGAGGATGAAGGTCCAGAGGTCACCCTCTGTCTCCAGGGCTTCGGCACATGGCACCTGTGGGACCTGATCACTGTTCTGCTGCACACTATCCCCTGGGTGTGCTGTGGGACATAGGCCTCCCTGCCCACTGACATCAGCTCTGTACCTCTTCATGCGCAGATGGTGTTGGTCTGGACAGGAGGATGTGGCTTTGCAGTGCACTGCTGCTGCCCCTGATCCAGTTTATGCTGCTGCTCCCGCTAGGGCTGGGAGATGTATCTGAACCAGCCTCCTCCACAATGTCAGGGTGGAACCATCTGGGGACGGGGGTGGGGAGTCCTCCTCCTGCTGTGCTGCCGCTGTGGGGGACAGAGGTCATGGTTAGCTTCACGGACTGTGGTTGCTGGGGGGGCCAGCCACACACACAGAGTGTTCCAGCATGTCCTATCTCTGCAATGGGTGGGGCAGTTTGGGCCGGGACTATGTGTTGTGGGACCCTGCGGTGGGAGCATGCTGTTTCTGTGGTGTCCATGTCACAGCAGTGTCTGCTCTTACATGTGTTGACCCACCTCAGTGTTAGGGGGCCTGTCAGCCTGCTGCTTAGACAGGGTATCTGCATAGCTACTCACCCTGTTCCTCCTGCAGCTTCTACTGGATATGTCGTATCAGCTGTGGGTGTGTGCGGCGGATTGTGCAGTACCACACATGGTAGGCCTCTGTGTCATGCAGGATCCGGGAACATTTTTGGGGTAGAGACACAGCTCATTATTCACCCATGCCAGAGCACAGACCTGCCTACTCATTGGGGTGGTGCTGCTGGCATTCTGCACATGCCCATCATGTGCCGTGTCCCCATCTGCTCTCAGTGGCATGTCACCCTGCCATGCCGGGCAGGGGGGGAGCTGCAGCTAGTTATTGCATTTGGTGTACATGCACAGGGACATGTTCCCTCACCTCTGAGGGCCTGGGAGCACTGACAACTGTAGCCTTCTGGTTCTGGCCCTGAACCACAGTGCTTGGGATCCTGAGTTCACCTCCTGCCTGGATTGCTTCATTTTGCACCTTTACCAGTCACACTGGGCCTCCTCTCTGACTTGCCATGCTCTCTCTTTTCCTATGGCCTGAGAGCACTGACCACTGTAGCCTGCTTGTTCTGGCCCTGAACCACAGTGCTTGGAGTCCTGGGTTCGCCTCCTGCCTTGGGGCATGTACAGGGCCCTTTTATTTTGCCTCCTCAGGGGGCATCTGTGTGACCTGGGGATGTGGCTGACATTCTGGGACTGCTCTCTGCTATTCATATCCCTTCCATCTGTCCCTGTGTCTCCCTGTGCCTTCACTGTGGGCCTGCATGCATCCTGTTCTCCCTTGTTTCCTGGGCCCCACTCTGTCTGTGCTGTGCTGTGCTGTCCTGTCACTGTGCAGTTTGCTTGCGTTCTGCCTGGAGCAGATCCTGACTTGCCCTGTCTTTCCTCTGCACATTGGTACATGCCTGTCTCTGTGCCAACTTGGGTGCTGCTCCAGCCTGCCCACTTCTTTCTGCTTCCAGGTATGTCTGTCTGTGTTATGATATACTTACTGGGTGAGGGTGGTCCTGATATGTTCCCAGCCCCTGCGTGCTGCTGTGTTGGCTCGCCACCTCCGCCCGGTGTGGAGGAGAGTCTCCTCCTGCTCGATGACCATGGTCATCAGCAGCCTCGTTTCAGCCTCACAGAGGTTGGGCTGCCTGGTAGCCATCTTGATGTGTGCCTTATGTTGGAGGGGGAGGCCTTCTTCCTGGATCTGGTCACATGTGGTCTGCAGGACATGGGGTTGGAGATGTTTTTGGGGTACAGGTGCATGGGGTGGCTGGGCAGTGTGCGCATGACCTATACGTGTGCGAGGCACAAGACGGGCCGATAGACCACCAGTTAGACGTGCTTCTCCGGGCATGGACACACGCCCATTCTACTATACCGTGTACATGCTATGTGGGGTTGTAGAATTGGGCCTCTGCGTGCACGTCCTATCTGGAGATGTGCACGGGGCCCAGACATGCCCCTTTCAGAATCAGGCTAAGTCACCCCTTTGTTAGTCTCATGACTTTTAATCACTGTAGTTTTGAACATTGATGATTCCTGTTTGATTTTTTAAAGTTGAATAGGTGCCCAGTGACTCACTGTCCTGTTCCACCGATCTGGGCTGATGGGTTTTATGTCCCCGAGCATCTTTAGTGTATTTATTATCTTTGTCTTTTAGCGATTGAGTGTTTTGCAATTTAGTTTCTACTCTATGTTAATTACTCTTCACTGGACTTTATACAGTGTTTGACAGGCTCCCTCCTATATCAGTTTCCCCCAACGTCAATTGATTACATAGTAACATAGTATATGACAGCAGATAAAGACCATCATGGTCCATCTAGTCTGCCCAGCAAGGTGGCAAGAGTAGGTGTACTTGTCACTCCTTGCAGGTCTCCCCTCCCCATGCCTTTGTTTAGGGGTGTAGCCACCGCTTTGTGCAGGTCACACCTATTTGTTGAGATAACAGAGACAGATAAGGTTATTTTGATTTTATCCAGTTGCTATAAAGGGATCCACTGTGTCTGACGCATACCATTTTGAATTCTGTCATTATTTGCCTCCACCACTTCCATCGGGAGGGCATTCCAAGCATACACCACCCCTGCAGTGAAAAAGTATTTCCTGACGTTGCCTTTCAGTTTACCCGCTTGCAGCTTCATGTTATGTCCTCTAGTTTTGCAGCTTCCCCGTCTTTGAAAATGGTTTGTTTGTTCATTAATACTCTTTAAGTATTTAAAGGTCTGTAACAAATCTCCCCTGTCCCTCCTCTCCTCTAAAGTATACATATTTAGGTCTTTTAAGGGGTATGTTTACTAAGAAGTCTTAACGTGTGCCCGGCGATAGTGTGCAGGATGCCATAAAAGGAGTGGGCGTTCCGGTCTAAACGTAGCAAACCGGGATTATCGTGCGATAACGTGCGCTGCGCACATTATCATGCGATGGATTGAGCTATGCACGTCAACGCGCGTTAATCTTAAGTAGGCGTGCTGATATGCAAACAGAGCAGCAGAGGTGTAGCACAATGGTTAGTACATGGGCCGATGGTATAGGGGTCATGAGTTCGATTCCTCAGTGTGCCCAATGAATAAGGTTAGCCAAGGCAATTCTTTTTTCTGTCTGCAATTGTACAACAACCTGTGTTGCCAGCCAAAAATCCCCGCACCCCAGTGCCCTAAACAAATGCACCTTCTAGGGTGCACCAGAAAGCACATCCTAAACAACCATGTCAGCGAAGGTGGGTCATAATGTGCCCCAGAGGCCATGTTGAAAGGTGGCCAACTCCCAAGACACCATAGTAGGCACCCCAGAAGCTGCCTGAATCTAAGGTGTAGTGTACGATGCCCCAAGGATGTATAGGTGAACCCAAAAATGTTGGCCAAGAGCAGTAAGGTCCCCAATCTGAAGAGCAAGAGAGATAGGGGCCAAACACAGATGTAACCCTAACACTGCTCAGAGCAGCAAGGAAAGACAATGCATAAGTAATGGAAGGAAGCAGACCTGAGCCGATGGACCAGACAAATCCATGTCCAGCCCATGTGGCAGCTGGAAAAATGGGCAAACATATCGGGTGTAGCGATGCACAGAGTGATGGTAATGTACCATGCAAAAATGACAGTGTGTGGCAGAGGATGGGAAAGCGTGTCCAGCAGAGGAGGTAGAAGTGGTAGGATAGGTGGAATGTCAGGATGACAGCGGAGTAGCAGTGCTATGCAGAGCACACACAGGAGAGGCAACCAGGGAGAGCTGCAATGCAGAAATGTGCAGCAGTGTAGGATGTGGGGTATCAGTATGCACATCAGGGTAGGACGGCACACAGCTGGCAGACACACGTAGATGGACAGAAGGATGGTTCACAACTGTGATAAGGGTACAATGTACTCACAGCACAGATATGCACAGATATGACTGTCACAGGAATGAATAGTAGTTGTGCAGGACAGGCATACAAATGAAAGAGAACAGAGAGGAATCAAACCTATGATCATTAGCACAAATGGCAATGCACAAACCGGAAGGCCACACCACCAACGTGAGCCCATTAGCAAAGGCTGCATACAAAAATACTGCAGGGCATCATACAAGAAGCCTGCTGGCTGTCAGGATAGGCAAACCCCCAACAGTAACCATGATGAAATGCACATGTAGATCTGGTGTGTACAGATCAGGTCACAGTCTGTAATTGGGACCAGAGCCACATATAACTACATGCACACACACAATGAAATGTTAGGCAGTGGATACAGCATGCAAAAGATGAAAGAACCTAAACTCCAAGGGCAGCAGAGGATGCTCTGTGGAGCAGGTGCAAAATCTCAAACATGATGGGGGAGAATTGAACCTGCAAACAGGTGTGCCACAGACCAGATGAACCACAGCAATGCCCCCAAGTGGACTGCCATTTAAACACCATATAGAAAGAGACATATGTAACAGCTAATAGGCGATGGATAGGCAGCACAGAGGGCACACCTTGGTGTACAGTGAAGAGATGGAGGGGTGTGTGCAGAGGTGAGGAACCTGCAGGTACCTAATGGTCATGTTAGTGCAATAGAAAAAAAAGAAAACCCCATGTGGGGATCAAACCTGCAACCTATGGTGTTATAACACATGTCTGTAACCACTACCCCAAACAACCATAGTAAGTACACTGAGCACAATGCAAAAATAGTACCCCAAAGGGAGGGCGTGTATGGGAACCTGTAACACCCAGTGATGTGGCGAATGGCTGGCAGATAGACAGCTGCCACCGTACAAGGATGTGAGCACAGGTGGCCCATGTACATTACCAGGAAATCAGTAAATACATGTGTCAATGAGTTCAAGGAGTGGAGCAGCAGCCTAGTGGTGAGAACACTGGTTTGGTCACCAAGCAACCAAAGTTCATTTCCCACTAGCACCCCTTGTGGCCCTGGGCAAGTCACTTAACCCTCCATTGCTCTGGAATAAAGGCTTGGCAATCTACTTCCAGTGACACTGCCAAGGAAACCATGGAGTTCCTGGGTCACAAGGCATCCAGACTGAATCAAAGGCACACATTACATTGCACTTCTGTCAGCATGATCAAGCATATGTTTATTTTGGTTAATCAGCACAGATAGGGTAGATACCGCCATCATAATATCAAGGTGAGTGGATCCCAGGTGAAAGTCGGAAAGCACATTTAGCAGGGCAGCAACCCACATCCTACAGAAAGGTCACTGGCTCGTCTACAAATGATGGGCAGGAGAGATAATGTGCATCAGGTGCATGGTGTGCAGTATGCATTAAGCCCCCAACCCCCACATGCTGCTGCACGCCTCAAATGTGTTACCTACACATGAGTGCATGTATACAGTAGGCGGTGCATGATGAGGGACCAACACACATCAATCATGATCTGCTCCTCCAAACATATCTATCTGGCAACACAGGAGGCACACAAATGAAAACAGCATATGTTGTGAAAAAGTTGAATGTGTAAACTCACATATCGAAAGTCATGTTTCAGCTGGCACATAATGCATGATATAGGAATTAAAGCTGCAACAATGAAACCCTAAACAATTGTCGAATGCACAATGAGGATATGCTAACAGGTAGCAGAGGCACATGAACACAGAGAGAATTAAAAAGAAACTACCTGCAGAATCATGCAGAGGTAACAATGTGCAGCAGGGCCCCCTGCACTGGCTGGTGTGGATACAGTGTCTGTACACATATATCACGGTACATGGAATGCACAATTGAAGGAAGACAATGGACACTCACACTGTGACTCTCCAAATATAACGGGGCAATGTGAGTGTCGTTACCTCGGGGATAAATAGGACTGTGCAGACATGCAATGCATGGTTTGTAAATCAATGCTGAGCGTCACGTCTGTACAGTAAACAAACACAATAACCAGTATATAGAGTTGGAAAGTAATGGCAAACATTCAACAGTAAACCACACAGAAGTCATATTGCCACAGGCTGTGTTTCCCCAAGATAGTCAGTCAGCTGCACATGCACCGTGTACATCTCAACATGAAATGATGATGCCACACATGAATCGAAGCATCCCTGGTGAGCAAAAACATCAATCCAAGCTGTACATGTGCAGTAAAGTGGAGTCGTGGCAAAAACTGTATCATGTCCAAGGGGAGAGTAGGTGGACCTTGACAACAGGAACACTCCATTGCACCCCCATGCCACACGCATGGCTGTATGCTTGTGTTGACCCAAACAGATGAGCGTATCCTGTGTTCCATGTCACACACATGGCCAAAACACAACAACACAACATTGGAGGGATGTACAACATACAGCAACAATGTCAGTCCCTGCTGCATACGTGGGGACCAGTACACAGTGCCCTAATGCAAAGTGTGTCTGCAATCCAACAAGTCAGGTGAAGACTGTCCTTGAAACCATGGGCAGGCATAGTCAAGTGTCACATCCCAATATGCCACAGTACCGGAAGGGTCATGTGTGTCTCCTGCGATGAACACGACCTCCAGCCAGAGCACGGCAGCAACAGTGTGTTGGACAGGTCTGTCATGGCCAAAGTAGCACTCCAACAAGAATACTGTCCATCCTAGGCATGTGTCCCACTCACAGAGGTCCAACATCCTATGGCACCATTTCCCAGGGATAGTTCCATGGTGTTGTGTCCCCCAACAGGTGGATGATGGCGATGCCAGATGCACTGTAGTAGATGCAGCTGGTTTGTTCCCTGCCCTGTATCAGAGGAGGATAAATAATGTATTGGCATGCTGAATGCAACACCAGCACAAATTGCAGAGAGTCAAACATTAATATGCACATAATAAAAGGTCACACAGCCAAACATAACATGATCACAACACAAAACACACTGCATGTTGGGGACATTCCGAATTGGAACCGCAGACAGGAGTGTCACATGGATATGGTCATGTCCATGCCAATGTTACACAGGCATCTCACAGCTCCACCCCATGTGCATCAGCGCTCGTGAACAGAGAGCCAACAGGAAATGTATATGATACAAACAGTAAATCATTAACATGTAAAGGCTGATGTCTTTCACAAAAGAACAAAGGTGCAACCTACTGTGTGTTTGCATCAAGTGTATGTCTTGGATCCCCTGAGGCACTCAAAGGCCACAACAGGTCACTGTGAAGGGAGATGATGTCATCAAAATGTGTAGAACCACCATGTCACCATGTCAGGCCACTGTTGATGCATGTCTACATTACGGCGATATCTGTGATACAAAACTGTTGTTCAACAGTGGTCTGTCAGAACACAATACACAGTTCTGCTTACATCACACAACACATGTCCAGAATGCTCACACGGTAAACAGCAGTAAGGTAGAGATAGCACAGTCACCATCGCCCCCCAGGTGTACAGTCCCCTCACACCACATGATAATGGCAAATGCCCACACACTGTTCCATCACACAGCCAACCCAAAAACACACACCCACACAGTATGCTAAGGTGAGCATGCCAGCAGTAGCATATGGCTTGGATGGGCACAATTGGAGATTAGTGGACATAAAGGCTGTGTGAAATGCAAGGATACACTGGTGTTGGCTGATGGTACAATGTGTGAGACTATACCCGCCTTAGGCGCCCGCCTAGACATGGGGTATAGCCTGGGTTGTTAAAGAAATACTCAGTAGTCGTGTCCAAAGTGTAAATTAAAGCTGGGCTTTATTCCCCTTCCCTTGAGGATTGCCTTTTGAATACTTCAAACAAGGATAACATAAATAAACTGTTGCTTCACAGGTAAATAAAAGTTTTTCCAAATAATACTAATGCTTCTTCTTGCTTCTTTTCAACAAAGAGATTCTATCTCATCCGAAATGCACAAAGCACACTCCATCGGTTCTGGAATGACCTCTGGGTTTGAACTTTCCCACTGCATAACCTCAGGACCTGGTCCTGTATATGGGCACCATGTTTCTGTATCACTGTTTTCAGCACCTTGCCCTCGGGAGACCTCAGCTTCTAGGAGAGGAGACTGCTTTGTGCAGTCAGAGATACAAGGAGCTGTGCTTGGGGTTTCTTCCCACCACCTATTCCAATAGGGGTTTTCTATCACCCTGTAAGCTTGGCTTTTTACAAAAGGACCCACTTCTTTCCCCCCATAGAAGACAGGGTACTTATCTTTCTTCTGGGTGAAGATTGTTTCCAGCCCTTCCTCCTCTAGCCAAGGCTTCTTCTCTGGGGTGCAAACTGCCTTTCTCCGTGAGTACCAGACACTTGGCTTAGCTGAGCTGAAATCACTTCCTGGTTTCAGTGAGCTTTCCTGGGTGTGACCTTTGCTCTCTGCCTGCTTGGTTGTTTTCCTCTGCACGAGGACCCCTCTGGCTTGGAAGTCTTTTCCACTGTTCTTCCCATCACTCTCTGGTTCAACAGCCTGCTTCCATTCATCCCTATTTCTCCAAGACAGCGTGTCTCTCTGTGTTTGCTCCTGAGTCCTTGTCTCCTTCTCTCTCCTCCTCCTGATCTCCCTGTGGGATTTCCCACCTGGTTTTATTTCCCTGCTTGTTAGACGTAGAACGTGACTCTTCCCTCAGGTGAGCCTGATTAGGACTCTGAATTTCTACTGCGTCACTAATGCCATGAGGAAAGTTTGTTTCTCCATTCTTTGCTTCCCTGCAACCTGAATGTATCAACTGCACATGTGGCTGTGAGGTAAGCTCTTCTTTTTCATTTCCCTTTATTATTTCAGGCTCAGTGCTGTCTACCTCATGACAAATGTCGGGGAAGGGTGCACATGTAGCCCACCACCCAAACACCTAGGACCACCACACACATGCAGCTCTGTCAGACGTGTCCCAGAGACAGTGTTGCAGAAGACAAAGTGGACAGGAACACATGGGGATATGTGTGCCAACAGCAAGATATTGGGTATGGAGGTGCAGGGAAAAGAGGTGAACAACAACATATGTACAATATGACAGATCACTGAGGACATGTGTTCCCCCTGACTGTCGTCACTGACAATGTAGCTGTAGATCCACCTACCCCAGACCACTGCATGTTGGATGACGTACAGTCACCTGCCAATGCACTACAGCACCAGGAGCGTCACCAAGTAAGTCCTGTGGACGAGAAACACAAGGGAAACATACATATGTCATGTTCTAGCTGTGCAACACACAATGCACCTTCCTGTCCTCAGCTCCCAGACCCCCCCAAGATCCATTACCGACTGACTGTTCCTCATCACACTGTACAGATCTCATCCATGTGAGAGTTATCACTGAGGTTGTTTGAAAAGCTACAAGGTCCCGTACTCGGTCTGTCCCCTCAGACACCTCTCTGTTGCCGTACAAATTGGTGAACAGAGGTGTTCGCTCCCTACCGTGTCCCTGCTTCACTCCAAGGCCGCAGTAATAACCTGTGTCCCCCATATCACTCCCAATGGCCCCTCACTGTGTGTACTGGTGTCTCGATGGCGTCTGATACCCCGCTGTCAATTCCTGCAACACACGGACATATGCAGGGGCACCTCCCTTATCCCCTGTCCATATTCATCTCCTTGTTGTGTATATCTCACACCTCTACTCAAAGTAACAGCTGTGTGCTGATGAGTTGCAAATACATATCTCAACGGCTGAGTTATGTCTGCTAAACCACACCCCGATGTCTATTTGTGACCTGACCGTGATGGCTGCATGTCATCCCACTGTGTGTAAGTGATAATGGCAAAGCATGGATAGCCTATATGTGCACCTGAACCCTCCCCTCCCATCAGAGCCTCTTTGTGTGTGTGGACATAACTTTCCTTCTCTGGGGTCTGCTATGTAGTTGTTGTCGTGGACTGCATTCACTCCCCCCCCCCCCCCACTTACCCAGCTTGTAGTTGAGTCGTGTGGTTATGTCTAGATGTCATCAGCTAGATTTTCCCTGTCCTTCCTAATAACACCACCTAAACCCAAGTCCAAGCCCATATTCAACTCTCGGATTGCCCACTGTAACCTACACCGTGTTGATCTGGCCTGAATCATCTCTGCCTACATGTAAATATGCAACACAGCACTGCATGGCTGGTCGACAGCCAAAAAAGGGCAATGACAGTCCCCCGGCTGGACACTTCACAGGTTCCCTATCCCTCCACGCATCCATATCAGGGCTACGTGATGACCTATACAGTCAGGCACACCGTGGTGTTGCAGTAACGTACCATAAGGATATAAGATACCAGTAAGCAACATACTACTGAGCATGTATATATTGCTAATTACAGAGCCAGTCAAAAACCCGTGGGTAGCAAGGAAGGAATTATTTATTATTAGAACACTCTTACTCATAAAGTCAGGCCCGACACAGGGGCTTTTGGCTAAAAAACATATGAAAAAATATTAAAACATCCATAAACAGATAAAACTAAATGAATATAAAAACAAATCATAAAGGCACATCATAAATATAACAAATAATCATGCATAAAACATTAATAAATAAATAAATAAATATTCATGTATAAGAGACAATATAAATAAATAACTCATTGTTATAAATAAATATCAAATGATAAACACCATAAAATGTCCTTGGGGGTGACAACAAAAACAATAAACGTTGATATCATAAGAACATCCCTAAAAATAGTATAAATAATACAATGTCTCTTCCGTTATCAATAAAAACACCTTACAGACATATTAAAACACCATACCTATGTGTTCTATAACTGGTACCTTGCCACACTGTATGTACTATAATAAGAGAAAAAGGACTTCATGAATAAACACATATAATACTGATGATTTCTATGGTTCGAGGAAAACCACAAAGGAAAAGCGCAACAGGATCGAGTGAGAGCTAATATACACAAAAGGTACTATTGGAGAGCCAGAATAACTTAATAAAATTTTTGTAAATCCAAAACATGAAATTAAAATTGAAATTAAAACATGTGCAAATGTACCCCCATTGAGCCAAATCTATTCCCTTGAAACTGACATGCAACACTATCTTTAAAACCACCCGATTGTTGGTCTATCTTTTAAAACTCACAACGGGTATATAAAAACTGCCAGCAATACAGATTTCAATCATTTATGCCATTCAAGAGCAATCTGTCAGCGAAATTCATACCCTATAGAGGACAACATATTAGGAGTAAAAGCGATCTCTTACCTCTTCCTAGCAACAAAGCCTCAACTTTTGCCTCCAAAGAATGCCTTTTTCGGATAATCTATACTTGTCTCCGAAATACAACTCCTCTTGACATAAAGAAACGCTGGCGGCTGCGCTGTGGCTAAGAAGGAGGTAGACGCGCGGGAAACACTACGTCATGGGGACTGACAGCTGGCCACTCCCCTATGTGCATGAACAACTGCAACATATAGTCTTCATTCCTCACGGGAATAGTGCCAGCAATATGTATAAAAGCCTTTACATATAAATGAATAGAAGTAAAAATGACAAATTGAAAGTTAAAAAACAACCGTTAAAAACCGAAAACTAAGAAACCATACTTTATATCAATCATATGAGAAAGCCCACTGCTCTTAAGAAAACGATGGCAAGGATTCTATAGAACCATGCAGGGGAGGAAAAATCACAAATACCAGCACTGCATGTGCATTCCCGATAATAAATAAAAATCTAAGAACATGCCGTTCGTTATATTACCCATATAAAAGAGCCCTACTCTTAGGGAAACGAGAAAAAATATATATATTGTACAAAAACAATGCCATGCCGGGGAAGTGACAACGCAAATATTCCCACCAATGATGAACTCAGTAATCTATCTTTAAATTAATACCTACAATCTATATTATGACACAAACTATGCAGAGACTTATAAGCCTTGCCATTGTATACATTGCTGATTCCCAAGGTCTCCTTCTATGCCACCTATTGTAATGCAGGGGAAAGTGCAACACCAACAAATGCCAAAGCACCAATTCTAAAAATCCGTGCCTTAGTAATAATTACCTAGCTCCTTTTTATACCTCACCCTTTATACTAAAACTACTGTACAGATAATAAAAAATCTTGGAAAAACAATAAAATATATAAAATAAATATAGATAAACCTGAAAATACTAACACTGAAAAGAACTAATTGCATGCATTTCTTAAAGAAAAACCAAAAAATCCTCATCCATATTCAGACCATTGGGATGTAAACTATCTAAATGGAAAATATACCGCTGCTCTAACTGCGCTATGGTCTTTTCAATATCTCCCCCCCCCCCCTCCAGTTTAACTTAACCTTTTTAATAACAAAAAATTTTAAATCCGATATTTTATGATTATTTTCCATCCAATGGCTAACTAGAGGTTTCTCCATTAATTTCCTATTAATGCAACTTCTATGCTCTATAATCCTTTGGCGAATAGGACGTGTGGACATACCCACGTACACTTTATTGCATGGGCACTGAATCACGTAAACTACATGACTCGTCAAACAATTTGTAAAATCATCCAGATGGAAAACTCTCTTACTATTGGAATGTACGTATTGATTCCTAACAGGGAGGGCATGTACACACACTGAACACCTACCACACTGGTAGTGACCTTTATATTTCGAAAGGAACTTGCGCTCAGTAAAAGCCGAGGGAACAAGCATATTTCGCAAATTAACATTGTGTTTATGTGCAATAGTTAAATTAGTTTCTGCAAACCCTGGGAGTGCCTGAATCAAATACCAATGTCTCTTCAGGATTTTTTTAATATTCTGTGAATGGTATGAATAAAGCAGAGAGCATACCATATCATCCCTATCTTCCTTCATTTTTAATTGCAATAACTGTTCTCGTGAAGACTGACATGTCTTATAATATGCTTTTTTAATCTGGTAAGACGGATACTGCCTTGCCTCTAAGCGATTCCTTATAATTGCCACTTGCTGTTCAAAATCCCCGTCAGAGGTACATATCCTCTTTGCTCTGAGGAACTGACCAAATGGTAAATTATTTTTAAGTGCCATGTCATGAAAACTGCTGTAATGTAATAATTGATTTCTGTCTGTGGGTTTTCTGTACAAGGTAGTGCCGGGCCTGGCTTTATGAGTAAGAGTGTTCTAATAATAAATAATTCATTCCTTGCTACCCACGGGTTTTTGATTGGCTCTGTTATTTAGCACGTGGGATTGTGCTTTCTGGTTGGACTATATTGCTAATTACGACATGTAACGCCATACAAAAAGAACTAACACATGGACCCTGCTCATCAGAGCAGACCAACCACACAATCAGCTCAAACTCACTGACGGAGAGACACGCACATCTAGACAACTGGCCCCAACCATGGTCTAATCTCCCACTGTTAATGCCATACCGCACGCCTGTCACCGTACTGCACCCAAAGCATCAAACTAACTACCTGTGGCTGCACAGCAGCCCCTATCACAAACAGCCACAAACCAGGTATGTCAGCCTAACACCTCCCAGAAGCCTCATACTCCCCACACACATGATCCACCTCCACCTGCTGTTGTGCCCTGCCCACATCCTGTGTGTCTCAGTCATGAATCGATTTGAAGCTGGGATGGCCAGGCAGTGGCTGTTACATGTCAGTGCAGTGTTGCATCCTACTGATATTGGTATACAAATGTTAACTAGTATTAGCAGTACACACATATCCAAACAAATGTGGGTGGAAATATACGCAGTACTTACATGAGAAGAGCTCCGCAATCACCTGGCACCTGACTGCCGTGCCCTCACGTATGTCACCATGGCCACGTGCAGGGGGGCACATAGGATCATCCTCCAGATCCTCGTTAATTTCGACAGGGATATGGTGCCTGAGAGAAATGTTGTGCAGGATGCAACAGGCTATAATGATCTCTACTACAGTCAGCGGTTTGTATTGTAAGGCCCCACCTGTCCTATCCAAGCACCTGAAGCGACTCTTTAATATGCCAAAGGTGCGCTCTATGACCGAGCAGCTGGAGGCATGGGCCTCATTGTACCTCCTCTCTGCACATGTCCGTGGCTGACGCACAGGGGTCAGCAACCAGGGCCGACACCCATATCCCGCATCACCTGCAGAAAGAAATGTGGAATGTCAAAGCAGGAGCCCATGTCCACCCAAGTGGACACAGGTATATATGTGCAAAACAAATGCCTAACACATCCTGACAGAGACATATGGCAGCACATGATGGGACACCACAACTGTGCATCAGCGTGTGAGGTACAGACACACAAAACAAGGGGCAAGTGTACAGATTGCAATCAACATGATCTGTAACCTCGACACAAATGCTAGCATTCAGTCAACCATCATCACACAGCACCATAGCAAGGTGGAGTTGGAGGGCACCAACCCCCACCCCCACGTCATATCACACAGAGACTGATGACACACACACATAATGAGGGATACACCACCAAGATAGATATGTGCACATACAGTTAGTCACATGAGCACCATGTGCATGTCAGAGATGAGAGATACACACCCAGCAATACACAGTCCCCAAATCGTCCAGCCTCAAATTGTCGGAATAGTGCTGAGTGATGCAGGATATAGGAGTCATGGGTGGACCCTGCAAACCTCGGGACCACATTCAGAATATGCATATCTGCATCACATATAACCTGAACATTCAAGGAATGATAGTGTTTGCGGTTGCGGAACACTACCTCCCTGTCTCTAGGCGGGACCAGGGCAACATGTGTGCAATCGATAGCTCCCATCACATGTGGTATCCCGGCTACCGCCTCAAAGGCCTGGTTCAGGGTCCCCCACTGTTGCCCAGTGTGGGGAATGGCAATGTAATTCCCCACCCGGCTGACCATGGCACGCAGTACCTGGTGGAGACAGTGTGAGAAGGTGGGGCGGCTCATGCCACCCACTGTGGCCACAGATGACTGGAAACAGCCAGAGGCAAAGAAATGTAGGGCACCAAGGAGCTTGACCAAACCCGGTAAGGCATATGACCGGCCAGTCAGGGGCTCAAGGTCAGGTCGTAGATCCTCATAGAGCTCCCTAATAGCCCCTGTGCTCAGGCGGTAGAGGGAGATGGCCTGGTTCTCACGCATGCCCTGGAGCTGGGCCCTGGGCCTGTAGAGGCGAGGCTGGTGAGCCTGCACCTCTGCATGCCTCCTGTGCCATGCCTGCACAGCCCCTGCCTGTCCTGCCCCCACAGCTGCAGGCCTGTGTTGCAGGGGGACCAAACCCATGCCCTGTGCCCCAGCCCCATGGACACCATCTCCCCCATCAGGAAACCGCAGCCCCTGCCCACCTCCCACTGCAAATGCAGCAAAGGCAAACGCTGCCATGATCTCCACCCATCCAACTTCGCTACCTACCTCCGACACAGACACACAGCTCATTAACACAGACACACAGACACACACAGACACAGACACACACACACAAAAACACAGACACAGACACACAGCTCACTAACACACACCTTTCCCACCACAGACACACAGACACAGACACACAGCTCACTAACACAGACACACAGACACAGACACACAGCTCACTAACACACACCTCTCCCACCACACACAAACCCAGTCACACAATACAACCACCACACACAAATGCAGCCACTCCACATGATACACCTGCTTCTGACTCTCTCCATCCTTGTCTGAGAACGCACGCCTTCTCTCCCTCACCTACACAAACCCCTCAGCATCATCCAGATGTGCAGCATAGTTATACCTCTTATCTATGTAGCGCGCGTTGCACATGCGCAGTGGCGCCTGTGCGTGTTGCGCCTGTGCCGCGAAGACGCGGACGGTGCATGCATGGGACATCATGTTACATGTCCTGTGCGTGTGCATGGGACATGCAGTGTGCCCTGTTACGCGCATGCTGCGCACCACTCGTGCACGCAGAGCACATGTGTAAGATGGTGTCCCATGCACGCACCTCTGGCATTTCCGCTGTGCATGTGCAATGCGCACAGGCACCACTGCGCATGTGCAACACGCGATATGTACAAAACACTATAAATACACCTACACATTAGGATCACGCTGATGGGTTTGTGTAGGCAAAAGAGAGGTGTGCTCTGTCAGACAGGGAAGGAGAGAGTCAGAAGATGGTGTGTAACAGAGAGGTGCCGGGCCTGTGAGTGGCGGGGGTGAGGTGCTTTGCAAGGCAGCGGAAAGAGTGAGGGGGGGGAAGTGAGGAGCAGGTGGAAGGGCAGGGGCTGGCCAGAGGTGCAGGCTGAGGAGGAGGAGGAGGAGGGAGGCCAAAGGCAAGTGTGAGGTGCAGGTGAGGGGCAAACTAGCACCAATGTGTGACAGGGAGGGAGAGGGCACAGAGGGCAGGGGGATTGAGGGACAGGACAGGCCACCAGCGGTGGAGGGGGGGCACATGTGCAGCCAGAGCCAGCAAGGGTTCCAGGGCCTGTGTGGGGGGCTGTAGGCCCATCAGGTGTGTCCCTGTCCACACAGGGGCCGCCGAGTGCAAAACGATGGTGCATACCTGTGCCTGCTATGGAGAGGAGGAGGGCAGTAAGGTTCAGCCAGCAGGAGAACCACATCCTGCTGGCCAGTGTCCTTGAAAGATATGATCTGTTGTATGGCCGCCTGAGTGCAACCACCACTGTGGACACACGGTTCCAGGTGTGGGGGGAGATACAGGAGGCCATGGCCCAGGCAGGAGGGCCGTCACGGGACATAGACTGCCTCAGGAAGAGATTCAATGACATCAAGAGGGGTGTCCATGACCACATGGTGCGGAGCGGCGATATGCGATAGGCACCGGTGGGATTGGCCCCTTGCCACCAACCCTGACACCCCTGGAGCAGGAACTAGCTGACCGTTTGGGCCCCATGTACCTGCATGGACTGCCAGAGGAGCTGGACACTGCCCATCTGCAGGCAGGTAGGTCTGTGACGTGCCACACATGTGATCCACATGGCCCAGAACATGCCTGCCATGGACGGGGAGGTGGGGGGGGCCTATGTCCTGCGGAGAGGTGTGCCATGGCACAGGCAACTGGGGTACACATGTCGTGGAAACATGGCTGTGTGGGTACAGGGTGGGTGTGATGGGGTCCTGGGGCAGCTTGCACCACAGCCACAGCCCTGGACATGATACAACACTGCACAGGTGTGCAAACCAGTTGGGGGCCAATCCCCCACCCCGACTGCATGCCAACCTCCACCATGGCATGTGCCAGCCCCACCCCCCCTGTCGGCTAACGCACACTGTACACACATGTGCTCACACCATTGCAGGTGGGGTAACAGCCACTACAGGCGCATACTGCATTGATGATGGCACGTACGTAATGCACAGATGTGGGTACGTGACCTGCAATAACACTTCTTTGCTGTGTACCTTGTTCAAACCCGCAGGTAACATCCAGGCCTTGGAGGTGTATGTGGAGGGGGATGTGGCGGTGCTAGGAGATCCAGAGGGCCCAGAGTCTGGGGATGCAGACAGCACTGGTGGAACAACACCACATCTCATTGTGCTGCCTGAGACTGTGAGTGGGGCGGAGGAGGACAACCCATAGGTGGGGGCCAGCCAACACAACCCACGGGATGTGGAGGAGCCCTAGCCAGAGGGCAGTCCCCAGATGGTACATCCACCAGGAACACCACGTGGGGACCGCACAGGCATGGACCCCATCCTGGCTGAGCTGAGGGCCCATACAGCCTCTGCACAGCGTGATGCGGAAGGTGGGTAACCTAGTAACCAACCAGCCCCCTGGGGGCTGGCTGTACATTCACAACATGATCCCATGTGCCCCCCAACCCTAGGGCGCCATATCACATACTGCCATATAGGTGTTGGGGGTGGGTGCACGGTACACTCACCCCCATGTAACATGTGCCATCTGGTGTCCTGTTGCTAATGGGCCTGTACAGCTGTCCACAACTCACCGCAATAGCCACCTTCAAGATGTACAGTGGTACATACCTACCCCAGATCACCTAGACAGGTTACCCATAGGACCACTCTCCCAGGGCATGGGTGGTCTGCGGACTGGTTGTGGGTGTTACACAGGGCATTTGCAGGACTCACAGTGGGGAGGGGGCACAACACATGTCTCACACATCACCTTGTGTCTCACCCACAGCCACTCGTCAGGTTCTCATGGGGATCCAGGAGACCATGAACCGGATGTAAGCCACAGCGGAGGTGATGGCAGGGGCACTAATCCACATTGCTAATGCCCAGGAGGCCATGGCTGGCCATTTACAGCAGCCAGCGCCAGACCCAGAGGCACATCCAGCAGACCCAGGATGCCAGGGTTGCATGGGCCGTGGACGACGTGGGCGTGGTCGGCCCCGCAGGTCATGAGTGGGGGTTGTGGACCACTGTGTTCCAATAAAGATGACGATGATGATCGCACCTATGTGCCTGTTTCCAGAACATGTCACTAGGCTTCCCTGGGTAGCTGGTACCCCATTTTGTGTGTATGGTCACATGTGCCTCCCCAGTTCCCTCAGGGTAGTAGCGTATGCTGTAACACCATTCAACACACAGACCATATACCATGCCCTGTGTGGTGTTAACCATGCCATGTGTGCACCCCTCTACCTATGCGTGGGGGTATATCCATCCTCCCCAGTTCAGCAGTACTAGGTATCTGCTGCTACATGTCCATTTCTATGGTGCAGTCATTCTCTCCCACACCATTATCCTCTCCAGGTCCCCACCCACATGTGTGCCATTCCCTCTGACCCACACCAGGACCTATGTGCCTGACTAGCTGTAAATGTCAGTGTGAGACACAGGCAAACAGAGGTAGTGTGCTACAGGTGTCTCATTACCTCTCTCCTGCCCCTGTGGTGGGACCCTGCCCCCATCCAGACCAACAGCCAACCATTCTGACCTCACCAGCTATCCCCCTGGGCAGCTCCTGGGTACAGCGGTACATCCTGTCCTTCCAGCCACATACCTGCTGCTGCCCGTCCCCACTATTCCTGAACATGCATGGTGCAGCAGATATGGAGCCCAGACGTCACAGGCAGCATGCAGTGCCCATAGTTCGTGGGACACCCTACACCTTGGCACATAATGGGGTCGACATAGGACTCAGATGGCTACGCACATGGCTAGCCCCCACAACTGCATGTGGAGACGGGCCATGTATGATACCCATGTCAACCTTGCATACACATACTGATCTACACACATGTCCCATGCTTACGTCCAAAGTCTGTCTGGAAGGGAAACACATGACCATCGTGATGTACCATTACATATGTGTATACATTTATTTACAGGGGGTATATATACATGGGGACAAAGGGACATCAGAGATGCCATACAGGTCAATCAAAGGTCCATCAAGCCCAGGGTCCTGGTTCCAACAGTGGACAATCCAGCTCCTGTGTGCCCAGATGTTGTGGGCGGTGTTGTCCCACCAGCCACTATACCCATGTTGGGTTGATGGAGACAGGGCAGCACAGGGCACATGTGTGGGTGCCACAGGGGCCATCACGAGCTCCTGGGAAACCCATCAGTGGATGGCTGTCGGGATGCAGTGCCCCTACCCGCCACATGCTCGGCAGCCATCCACTGAATGGACCCTGCCAGCCATTGGATGGTGCGGTCCTGGGCCCGCATGCGTTGCACCACGCCATCCAGTGCCACATACAGGTCCCGTATGCACCTACCACCACATACACACATGGTGCCAGGTGTCTGCGTGGTGGCATGTACGTGGGCCCTGTGTGTGGCACTGGATGCGTAGCTCCACCCAGACGGGCACCATTACCACCTACATGCGGTGGCTGGCAGGGACCCACAGTGCCCTGTGCTGTCCCGTGATCCAGTCTACCCCCCCCTCAGCATCCACACCTCCCCCGCCCCATCCCCTCCTCCCCTGACACCTCCCACCAGCCCTCACCACCCACCACGCTCCCCCGTCCTCCTCACCCCCCAAGAGTATCACCACACACTCATCCTCCCCTCCCCCCTCTGCCCCCTCAACAGCCCCCACCTCCCCCTCCCCTGCCCCCTCCCCTCCTGGCACATCCCACACACCCTCACCACCCCCACCCCCTCCATATCCCCATTGTCCTCCTCTGCTACAGCCGCTTCTGCCGCCTCCTCCTATGCTGCATCATCATCCTCCTCATCTGCCTGCAGCATCTCCACGGCCGCCTCCTCCTCCTCCTCTTGCCCCTCCGTCATGCGTCTGACAGTGGGTCCTGGCATCGCATGGGCAAGCGTGGAGGGGCCCTCACTGGCAGGATCCTCCTCTGTGGGGGATGACGGTCATTAGCACTATATTCTGTGAGTCACATACCAAATGTACATAGTTTGGCTGCGCAAAGGCTGGTGGGCCACTGAGACAGTCTCCACAGAGCTGCAGAGGCCGCAACACTCACCTTGACTCTGAGACACTGCGCGCCTCTGTAGGTGCGCAAGGACCTCCGGGCAATGCAGCCTCAACTCGCGCCCCTTTTTTTGTAGGTCCTCTACCTAGGGGGGTAAGACAATGGGAGGGTGCATTAGTGCCCATATATCTCTGGTGTGTGGCAAACACATATCACACATCTCTGTGCACAGCATCGTGCTTCTCCTTCGCCTCTGCTTAGTGTTTCATCAACTAACGGTTGCCAGTGCCACCTGCATGTGTGGCTGTGGGTCTGTGCATGTGTGTACTGAACATATCACCAATGTGATGTCCACAATCCACTGGCTGTTTGCCTTGCTAACTTTGCATAGGGGTGCGTACGGGGCCTGAGTTGGGTGTGCTGTTGTCCTTCATTGCTTGTGTATTTCCTGTTGGTTATATGTGTTCTTGGACAGGTGCTCTTCCCCTGATGGGGCAAGGATGCGTGCAGAATGCCTTTGAGCTCTGGGTGGTGGCATCGGGGGGGGGGGGGGGAGGCAGGACGGCCACCCTTTAGGACACAAAGCATGTTTCTGACAGTTATGTGCTGTCTCATTGATTGGGTTTGGGTGGCTTGTCAGGATCTGCACGGAACGTCATTGATGTTATCAGTGCTTGTGCATTATGACTGTTTAGTCTGTTGTATGCGTGGAACAGGTAAACGTAGATCAATTGGTTATGCCATCAAAATGTAGAAAGACTAGGGGACATGCAATGAAGCTACAGTGTAACCCATATAAGACTAATAAGAGAAAATATTTTTTCACTCAACGTGTAATCAAACTCTGGAATTCGTTACTGGAAGATGTAAAAAAAGCTGTTAGTGGAGCTGGGTTCAAAAAAGGTTTGGACAAGTTCCTGGAGAAAAGGTCCATATACTATTAATAAAGGGGATCCGGGAAATCCACTGCTTGTCCAATACAAGCATTGTGGTACCTGTGTTTTCTGGGAAACTGCTAGGTACTTGTGACTTAGATTGGCCACTGTTGGAAACAGTATACTGGACTTGATAGACCTTGGTCTGACCCATTATGGCATATCTTATGTTCTTAAGTGAGGCCTCATCAGCGACTTGTACAATGTTATTAGTATCTTCTACTTTCTGCTATTAATTCCTCTCTGTATGCTACCCAGCATCCTTTTGGCTTTGACCACCACCCTGTGACACTGTTTCGTCACCTTGAGATCCTCAGAAAGAATTACTCTGAGGTCATTCTCCTGGTGCACACCAACATCTCGCCCACTATTGCATACAATTCCCTTTGATGTCTGCATCGCATGTGCATGATACTGCACTTGTTCACATTAAATCTTAGCTGCCAAGCATTAGACTTTTCTTCCAGCTTTTGTAAATCTTTGCTCATGTTATCTGCTCCCTCAGAGGAGTCCACTCTGATGCAAATTTTCATGTCATCTGCAAAAAGACAGACTTTTCCATTCAGTCCTTCAGCAATATCATTTACAAAAACAATGAACAGTATCAGTCCTATGACCGATCGCTGAGGCACACCATTAATCACCTTCCTTTGATCCGAGTGAGTTCTGTTTACCATCACCTTCTGTCGTCTGTCTGTCAATCTATTTCTGATCCAGTTCACCACCTTGGGACCCATTCCCAGGCTATTCAGTTTATTGATAAGCCTCCTATGAGGAACAGTATCAAAGGCTTTGCTGAAATCTAGATAGATCACATCCATTGCATGCCCTTGATCTAGTTCTCTGGTCACCCAGTCAAAGGACTCAATCAGATTTGTCTGACATGATCGTCCTTTGGTAAAACCATGTTGCCTCGGATCATGCAACCTATTAATATTGAGAAAGTCCACTATTCTCTCTTTCAGGAGTGCCTCCATTACTTTTCCTGCCACCGAGGTAAGGCTTACCGGCCTGTAGTTTGCCACCTCTTCCCTATTACCACTTTTTTGAAGAGGTACCACATCAGCCCTTCTCTAGTCTTGCGGAATTTCTCCTGTCTCCAAGGATCTATTAAAAACATCCCTTAAAGGCCCTGCAAGAACTTCTCTGAGCTCTTTCAGTATCCTGGGATGTATCCCATCCGGTTCCATGGCCTTGACCACTTTCAGTTTTGCAAGCTGAACAAACACATCATCTTCTTTGAACGCTGTAGTATCTACTCCATTCCCATTTGTGTATTTGTCAATCACAGGCGGTCCTTCTCCAGGATTTTCTTTAGTAAAAACAAAACAGAAGTATTTGTTTAGCATTTTCGCTTTATCAATGTCACTTTCCATGAATCCGTTCTTAGCACTTTTGAGTCTTGCAATACCACCTCTGATCTTCCTCTTCTCGCGAATGTACCTGAAAAAGTTTTGTCATCACACTTTAGATCTTTAGTTATCTTTACTTCTGCCTTTGATTTTGCTATCTTAATTTCTCTTTTTGTCTCTTTTAGCTTTATCTTGTATTCTTTTCTGTGTTCCTCTTTGCGAACTTTTGAATTTTGTGAAGGCTTTGTTTTTTGCCTTTATTTGTGCAGCCACTTCTTTGGAGAACTAAATAGGTTTCCTTTTCCTCTTGTTTTTATTTACTTTCCTTACATATATATCTGTTGCTACTTTTATTGCCTCCTAAGGGAAGTGAAATTGCAGTGGGCTAAACTAAAGCTTTTATGTGAAATCACACCGTGTGATGATCACTGCTACTCACATGGGCACCCACCTGGATATTCGACACACTATCTCCGTTGGTGAGAACTAAATCCAGCATCAAACTTTCCCTGGTCGGTTCCATCACCACTTGTCTAAGCAATGCATCTTGAAAGGCATCCACAATTCTTTCACTTCTTTCCAGATTTGCAGAAGGAATATTCCAATCCACATCGGATATTTAAAATATGATCACTTCCTACCATATCCACTCCTGGTTCTGTTTGTCTATATGTTCTTTTGCTGCATATATTATATTATTTTGGTGTTCCCTAGATGTGCTTTTATTATTTTTATCTCTTCACTATTGTAGTGTTTTTAGACGTATCCTTGGCAAAAGTGCCTAGTTCAATATCCATACTTGTAGGTGAGTTTGCTAACAACATTCCATCATGTACGTCTACTTTTTTTTTATATATGGTTTATTTTGATAATTTTCTTTTGGCTCTGCATGTTAAGTCCCTTTCAATTGGTGGCTGGATATGTTTGGAATAAGTTTTATTTATTGATTTTGGGGGTCATTTTGAACCATGAATAAACTGCCTGTGCGAGATGTATGTGTTTCCCGTGAAAATTTCTAAAACTGTATTCTGCACACTCGAGGCCCTTCATGTACACGGCACATAAACGGGGATCCCAGAATGTGGATGGGACAGGGCGTAACAGGAGCATGGCCAGCCACAGAGATGTATAAAATGTATTCTGGCACTGCCTGTGTACATCCACAGTAGTTCCTGCAGACGTCCAAGTTATATTTGCTGCAAGGTGGAATAAAAGTAGGACTTAGAAATATTTCTGCCCTGCATCTCAATGCAACCCATAGTGGTGAATGGATGTGTGACTTATACCGTGCACTGTTGTGTCTGCAAACTGAAAACCACATCATGCAGTGTTCCTGAACAGAAAGCATAGGAGAGGGTGGTTTGAGGTCACAGTAACAAAAAAAACACCCCCACAAATGTATGGGGAGGAGCACAGGTGTACTTACTGGCTATGCTGGCATTTGCTGAGTGAGCTAAAGGGACAAAGCTTGGGTACCCTAACAATGCCCATATCCTCAAAATGATACTGGTGATGGATATCTAGGACTCCATGGGAAAATGTAAGCCCAGCCATCAGTGCCATGTGCAGCACCCTGCCAGCTGGAGTGTTGCACTTCACACAGTGGACCTTTACAATATGCAATGTGTACAGTCCCTGATCCTGAGAATGTCAGATGTAAACCTGTTGGAGCACAATAATGGGGAAAGTCTACAACAGTGGCCCTATGGCATTACCATGTGCACAGGTCACTGTTGTGGCTGGTTACATATCACCAGGTACAAGCTAGAACAGGCAGGAGTCATCAGGATAGGTCTGCATTCATGTACCTGTCCATACACTTCCCTGTCACTAATAAGGGGAACTCAGCAGGAGGGTGTGGAACACAGTACTCCATGCCAAGGTGCACCAGCATTGCTCTACAGAATGTGCATAGTAGTAGGGAGTGATGTTGGTGTCTTTGGGCATCATTATTTATTTCTTTTATTTATACCACACTCTTTAGAATCAGTGTGGTTTACATGTATACTAACAGGTACTTCTTATTCCCTTGCCCCCAAAGGGCTCACAATCTAAGTGTACCTGAGGCAATGGAGGGTTAAGTGGCTTGCCCAAGGCCACATGGAGTGGCCATGGGACTAGAGACCCCAGTCCCTCCAGCCTGAGGTTGTTTGTCCCCATGCAGGAATTGAACCATCAGCCTTCCAGCCTGAGGTAACCTGTCCCAACCACTGAGCCACTCCTCCCTGTGTCTCAGTGGTTGCGAGAGGTTACCTCAGGCATGTCTGTGTGGTGCTTGCACTGCTGACTGCTGTCAATCCGCTGGCCCTTTATTAGTGATAGGGAAATGTTTGGCTGGTTCACCATGGAGGGCCTGTTCTGCTGGGGTCATGTGCTTACTTAGCACTGTGCAGATGTGTTCTTGAGATGTTCACAACATGCATATCTAGGGAGATCATCTACTGCCATGAATGTAGTGCTGCACTGCTTCTTGTGCCAGATATATCACTCTCTATCTGTTTTCCTGCTACATTACAGTGAACTGCGATTCCTTTGTAGTGTTCTGGTCATGCCATAGACCAGTTTCTATCAACTAACTTGCATTCTCCTATGGGTATCATCACCTTACATTGTCATTCAGCCTCAGAACAGCTGTCTATGCCCATTTTGAAGGAGGGGCATAGCTGTTTGCGGGTATATCACGGAGATGGGCAGGGTAGCAGACATACATCTTTTCGGAAGAAGGTGAGCGTGGGGACGTACAGTGTCATTGTCAGCATCTACCCATCTTCGTACAACGTAGCACTGTGTGCGTCCCATGCCTAGCACATCTATGTGGGTGATTCTGTGCATGTGGCTGCATCTGTCCCTGCGTGATGCAGAATCCGGCACTATTTCTGCATGTTTTTATTTTGACATGCCTGCAGCCCGGACATGTACGTTTTCGGAATTGGCCTCTATGTTTTATTTGGTCCACTTTGATATTTACTGTCCCAATATTTATATGACAGCTAGATATGCTTTTTATGTTTCTTGTCTTTGTATATATTTATCCCTGATGCATCATTTTGTGTTTTATGTTATAGTTTTTACATTTGTTCCTCTCCATAATTTTTTTATTTATTTATGATTTTAAAAGTGTTTATTTCATTGTTTTTATGAGGTCTCAAGCACCTGAAGAAGGCAACTGCCAAAACACATGTAGGGTGTTGACCTCTGGATACCTAATGAAGTCCTTTGCCACTTCCATGGTGTCGTGAGTCCTGCAGGTGGTATGTTTTTGTTTGCCTGGAATGAGAACTGCCTGAAACATAAGCAGGGTACAAGAAAGGGCAAAGAATGGGAAACATCATTACTAGATGGTTTATGATTTATTCAGTATTTTCTATATCGCCTTTTCAAAGTGTACACAGCGGTTTACAAAATTCAAAAAAACAAAAAGAAAAAGAGAGGAAAATCTATACTATAAACAGGATAAAGTTAAAACTGAGAAGGAGTGTATATTTATCAGACAATGCCTCGTTGGAGTCGGGAGTGGTGCCAAAGGACTGGAGAGAGGCTCATGTGGTGCCTTTACACAAAAGCGGAAGTAAGGATGTGGTTGAAAACTACAGGCCAGTTAGTTTAACTTCGGTGGTGAGTAAATTATTGGAAACGCTGCTGAAAGAGAAAATAGTGAGGTTTCTGGAGTCCAGCGGATTACAGGATCCGAGGCAGCATGGATTCACCAGAGGCAGGTCTTGTCAGACAAATCTGATTGATTTCTTTGACTGGGTGACCAGGGAGTTGGACCGAGGGAGAGCTGTAGATGTGGTGTATTTAGATTTCAGTAAAGCCTTTGACACTGTTCCTCACAGGCGACTTATAAACAAACTGAGCACCCTAGGAATGGACCCTAACGTTACTGCTTGGGTTAGAAATTGGTTGGGTGGGAGGCGACAAAGAGTACAAGTAAATGGAGCTCACTCTGAGGAGAAGGATGTTACCAGTGGTGTGCCCCAGGGATCTGTCCTTGGTCCGATTCTTTTTAACATCTTTGTTAGTGATATAGCGGAAGGGCTGTTGGGTAAGGTTTGCCTCTTTGCAGATGATACCAAAATCTGCAATAGAGTAGACACCCAGGAAGGTGTAGATAACATGAGGAGGGATCTAGCTAAGCTTGAAGAATGGTCTAGAATTTGGCAGCTGGGATTTAATGTTAAAAAATGTAAGGTCATGCATTTGGGCTGCAGCAATCCAGGGGAGCAATACAGTATAGGAGGTGAAGTACTTTTGTCCACTAAAAAAGAGCGGGAGCTAGGCGTGGTTGTGTCTGATGATCTTAAAGTAGCTAAACAGGTAGAAAAGGCGATGGCAAAAGCTAGAAGGATGCTTGGGTGCATACGGAGAGGAATGGCTAGCAGAAAAAAGGAGGTGATAATGCCTCTGTATAAGTCTTTGGTGCGATCTCATTTGGAGTATAGTGTGTAATTCTGGAGACCGCACCTTCAAAAGGATGTGAACAGGATGGAGTCGGTGCAGAAGGTGGCTACTAAAATGATTAGTGGGCTTCATTATAAAGCATATGAGGACAAACTTAAGGATCTTAATATGTACACCTTAGAGGAAAGGCGGGATAGAGGTGATATGATTGAGATGTTTAAATACCTCCGTGGCATAAATGTTCAGGGAGAGAGCCTCTTTCAATTGAAAGCAAGTTCTGCTACGAGGGGACATGGGATGAGGGTGAAGGGAGATAGATTCAGGAGTGATATGCGGAAATATTTCTTTACGGAAAGAGTAGTGGATCCGTGGAATAGTCTCCCAGTGGAGGTGGTAGAGATGAGGACAGTAACTGAATTCAAAAAAGCATGGGACCAACACAGAGGATCTCTAAAGGTAAAAAGTGGACTGTTGTAGTTGTTGATATGGAAGGACAGACTAGATAGGCCATGTGGTCTTTTTCTGTCATCATGTTTCTATGTTTCTAAGGAGAAAGATATACAATTTGCTATAAATGAACAGACATACATACATTTATTCCAAGTTGGGCCGTCACAGTCACACTTCTTTGGTGTGTTAGGCAAGTCTAATTAGTCAGGAGCTCAAATGCTTGTTTGAACAAGTGGGTTTTTAGTTTTGCTTTGAAGCATTTAAACAAGATTGAAGACGGAGCTCCAAAGGAATATCATTCCATTGCATGGGATCAAGAAAGAAAAATGCAGAATGTCATGTGGATTCATACCTAAATTTAGTGAAGAGGTGTTAGGAAGAAGCTGGTTGAAGCCCACTTCATACCATATCCAGAAGCAATCTTGTGGCCTAACAGAGTGACCAGAAGTCAAAAGCCTAACTAAATGTCACCAATGTTTTGTTGCTGGGCAGATTTCAGAGCACAGACTGCTTGCAGAGAACTGCAGAAGAATTCCTGGCAGTAAGCCAAGTACAGGACATATATCTTTATCTTTATTATTTTGCTTGATTGACCGCCCAGGCCAAAGGCGTCAAGGCAGGTTACAAAAAAAAAATAAGTAAATAAATGGCTGCACTCAGAAAAAAGAAAAGGAACTTCAAAATTTACGACAGGAAAGGTAGGAGGATAGAACACACACAAAGCACAAGATAGACAAAAAGATACCAGGAATTAGGAAGGGGAGATGGAGGATAGGTCAAATGCATGGTAAAAGAGGTGAGTCTTCAATAGGATCTTAAACCTTGGGGTATGAATACTCTGTGCGGAGGGAGGGAGTTCCATAGGGCAGGACCAAGGAAAAAGAAAGCAGAGTGAAGGGTGTATATAGCAGAGTGACAGGTGTATATAGAAACAGGAAACATGCCCACCACAGACTAGATAGGGGGAGGGAAAGGGGGGGGGGGGGAGAAACAGAGTAAAGACAAGCTGGTAGAGTATTCATAACATAGTTGCTAGCATTTGCGGAAGTCTGAAAAGTCTGAAACTGCTTGCACAGGAAACAGAGCTAGATCAACTAATAGGAATATAGTACAGTTAAAAGTCCCAACTGCAACTAAATAATGTATATAAGGACAGCGCTAGATATCATTCGGGGAGGGGGGGCAGGAGGAGACAAATATGATTCATATAGAGAGTCTGATTGCTAATTCAGCTTCTGTTGTCTTTGTCTTCTACCCTTTGGCTCAGGCAAACTGCATTGTTTAAGAAAAATAATGCTGCATTTTGCTTTTTGGCTAAGATTGTAAGTGATTAGGCATAATAAAGATCTCATTTCCTTCTAAGTGTCTGAGTCTGCTTGGAGTAGAGTGAGATTCTTATTTCCTTGGGGTAAAAACAGCAGCCTTAGTCTACCAAAATCCCCAAGATATGGTGACCCCAACGTGATGATGTCACGACGGATGATGTCATAAAGAATGACAGACAATACGTTAATCAGAGAAGAAGTGAACGGCTGGTTCACAGGTCTGCTGGACAGAGGGCATGGTAAGAAGGGATTCCTGCAAAAGGCTTCAGGTGGCTTCAAGCAGTGAAGTATACTTTTTTATTCTCATATCATAGTAGTCTATAGTACTGATAGTGTTAAATTAGGATAAGTATGCATTGTCACCAGTAACCACCCCAGAGCCGGTAGCACCTAGGGTTGGTCAGCCTGGGCATCCTTACTTAGAAAGTATGGCAAGACTTTTATGCATGCACTGCCTCATGGGAGTTGTAGTTTCCACTTACTTTCCAAACAAGAAGCAATTGTAGTCGAGTGGGTTAGGCAAAAGGGACAAGATTTTTATTTCCCCTTCCGGGCGGATTAAATGCAGTTAAAACACAGAACAAAAATAGCCATACACTTCTGGCATAAAGGAAAATACAGGAACTCAGGAAAACAGCTTCTTTCGCTTCAAAACTTCAAACATGCAGCTTAACATAACACTCTGCTTTTCTTCTGCTGTTTTTAGACAGCCTAATAAACAGTCGTTAGCAAAGTGAAATTATATGATCAGCTATAGTTAAAGTACAGTCCATTTGTTCCCCTGCTATGTCCTCAATAGCAGGCTCCGTCTGCATCTCTTCACAATCACTATCAGCTGAGTAAGTTTTCACCCTATCATACGGTGTTTCAAAGCACACTCGCCCTCTCTTCCCGAGGCTTCCCTTCACAGCACTCTAATGAGCAGGGTTGAGAATTACCGTATATATGGGATTTTATTTAAGGAGAGTCCAGCACATCTTGGCACACACCTGGAAAACTCTTGTACTTAGTTTCCCCTCTATACCACTTGGGCAGCCTACCTTTTGGCTTTTGAAAAGAGGACCTTCTCAGCACTGCTGGGTCAGCAAAGAATCCAAACACTGGATGTGTTTTCCTGCCTTTTAGCTTCTCATTCTCCTCGGACATACAAATGTCGTCAGGCCAGCACCTCTCTCTCTCTGGAGTTTCAGCGTGCTTCCAAACTAACCTCTCAGGCAATCTTTCAGCTACTGCCCTCTTGGCTGCTGCTTCACTTCCTGTCCTTGTCCCAGTGCTAGTGCACTTCCCTGTGCCTTCCTTCGTGCTCCTCCCGGTGCCTTCTCCCTCGTTCCTCCCGGTGCTTGTGCTTAAATCTAATGAGCACTTTTTATCTCTCTGCTTCTTAGGGCTCAGCTCCGCCCCTCCCCCAACCAGGTGTTTCCCCTTAACTCCTGATGCCGGGGAACCATTGCAGCAGGGGCATGTTTTCTCCTCCCATGACTCATTCTGTTTACGTTTCCCTTGGCAACCCTGAGCCATGTGCTCTGCCTGCCTGTCAGCTTGTGAAGCCAATTCCTCTGCTTCACTGAACTCTATGGGGCCAGAAGGATCTTTTACATGACATATCCCCCCCCTTAAGATATTACGGGCTGCTGACCTTTTAGTCGGACAGCACGTAATCCTTGACAGTGCGTCAGTGTTACCATGTAACTTTCTTGCCCTATGTTGCACCACGAAATTAAAGGCCTGCAATGCCAAATGCCACCTAGTTAATCGGGCATTATTATTTTTCATATGGTTTAGCCACTTTAAAGGGGCGTGGTCTGTGACCAAAAGAAACTTGCGCCCCGTGAGGTAAAACCTCAAAGCCTCTACAGCCCATTTAATTGCTAGGCATTCCTTTTCCACTGTAGAGTAGTTCCTTTCTGCCCTTGATAACTTCCTACTAAGGTATGTGACAGGATGTTCTACCCCCTCAAATTCCTGCGACATGACTGCCCCCAACCCGATCTCTGAAGCGTCGGTTTGCACAATAAAAGGCAAACCAAAATCAATCCTTCTCAGAATAGGGGCCTTACAAAGCTTCTCTTTTAGGGATGTGAATGCTTCCTCCGCCTCTGGGGTCCATTTTATATTATTTGGCGCATTCTTTCTTAGCATCTCGGTAAAGAGTGCGCTTTCTTCAGCAAATTAGGGGATAAACCTATGGTAATACCCGATGAGACCTAAGAAACTTCGCATTTGCTTCTTATTTAATGGTCGGGGGAAATTCCTTACACTGTCTATTTTACTGGCTAGGGGCTTCACCAGTCCTCTTCCCACCATGTGGCCCAAATACTTTGCTTCCTCACTAGCAAATAGACATTTCCCTGGATTTAATGTCAAACCTGCCCTTCGCATGGCCCGAAGGACAGCCTTCACTCTGGGCAGGTGTTGAGCCCAGGTAGTGCTGTGGACGATGACATCGTCCATATATGCTAGTGCATACTCTTGGTGGGGCCTTAAAACTTGATCCACGAGCCGTTGGCACGTTGCGGCCGCTCCGTGCAGACCAAACGGCATGCGGCGAAATTGGAACAAGCCCACAGGTGTACTGAAGGCCGTCTTGGGTTTTGATTCGCGGGTCAGGGGTATTTGCCAATACCCCTTCGTGAGATCTAATGTGGTCAAATACCGTGCTTGGCCCAGACGGTCTAACAGGTCATCAATTCGGGGCATGGGATAAGCGTCGAATTGGGAAATACTGTTGACCTGCCGAAAATCTATACAAAAGCGGAGGGTTCCATCCGGCTTTGGTACCAATACAATCGGGCTGGACCAAGGGCTTTTTGATTCCTCCACTATACCCATGGCGATCATTTCTTTCACTTGGGCTACAACCTCTCTCTTTTTGGCCTCGGGCAGCCGATAAGGCCATTGCCTAACTATCTTCCCCGGCATGGTAACAATTTCATGTGCCACCATATGGGTTTCGCCTGGCACTGTTGTCAAGACGTCCGAAAATTTCGCCAATACCCGAGCTAACTCCTGTCGCTGTTGCAGTGACAGATCCGTGCCTATTCGGGGCTCCGGATTTTCCTTCCAGTCAGCCGACTGTGGACCCAGGTCCTCATCCATTCTCTCCTCAGCCATGGTTGTTAGGCTTTTCACCTCACCTGACCCAGTAGACCCAAACCCTCCCTCTCCCCGACCCGTGGGGGGTCAACGAAGGCACTTCTTCTACTGTTGGGAATCCCACATGCTCGTAAATAATTTGAGCGATCCGGTCGCCTGTCTTAACTTTAAAATCTTCCCCACCGAAATTAAAAAGTAAGACTTTCACTATGCCACGGTAGTCGGGGTCTATTACCCCCGCTCCGACGTCGAGGAAATACTTGGCAGCTAAACCGGATCAAGGGGCTATTCGTCCATAACAGCCCTCCGGAATTTGTACTTTTAAACCCGTATCTATTAACACTTTTCCTCCCTTTGGCACTATCCCATCCTCGGCACTGAACAGGTCGTACCCGGCAGCTGCCGATGAGGCTCTCTGCGGGCTTTGGGCCTGAGCCGAGACCTTGCAGAATTGTAGAACAAATCTCTGTTTTACTGGGGACACCTCCCCCACCCGTGGCTTTGACTGGGGGCTAGTATTGCTGGTCTTTTCAAATAGAGGACTAGGGACCTTCGCTGCTAGGGCCTCTATTTTTGGGAAATTCTGCTGTCCTACCCCTACTCCTAAGGTTCCTGCCTGTGACTGGGTGGATACTAAACCCATTTTCTCATTTAGGCCTCTCTTCATCCCTTTGCAGAATGGGGGCCAATCCCTCCCCAGGACAATATCCTGCGGGAGCCACGGAACTATGGCTACCAGTACCTCCCTTTCGGTTCCCAGCCCTTTTACAGATAGCCTATATAGGGGGTAATAAGCAGATGCCCCATGCACACATCGTATTTTGACACGCCCTTCTGCTTGACTCGGTGCAGATCGCAGGCGGGCTTCGATGGCCTGCCAGAGCTTCTGCGAGACCATGCTCTGGTCTGCACCCGAGTCAAGCAGGGCCTGGGCTTCAATGCCTTCTACTTGCACTTTCAACAGGAACCCTTCATGTACCTGTTTCTCACTCCCAGACACCAGTGCTGTTCGCACCTTACATTCTCTACGAAAATGCCCTACTTTGCCAAAATTATAACATTTCCCTTTTACCAAGGGTACAACAGCATTTTCATTTGGTATTTTAACTCTTGGGTTCCTTTCTGATCTCCCAAAGTTAGCGACCCCAGCCACCTTCAGAACGCCCCCCCCTTGAGGTGCCAGCCAACTCGGTCTCAAAGTAGCGTTCTATGAGGTTGGCTGCTTCCTCAATGGTCTGGCAACTTTGGAGCATCAAGAAAGTTTTAACTTCAGGTGGTACGGCTTCCAGGAATTGCTCCAAGATGATGGTGTCAATCACCGACTCAAGAGTCCTTCTCTCTGGAGCAAGCCATTTCCATGCCAACCCTTTTAACCTCTGAAACATAGCCTTTGGAGTTTCATCAGGCTTTAGCTTAGCCTCTCTAAACGTGCGTTTATAAAACAATGGTGTTAACCCCAGCCTGTCCTTAACAGCTTTTTTAACCTCTGCATAATCTGATGCTAGAGCAGCGGGCATGGTCTTATAAGCGGCCAGAGCCTCTCCTGTGAGGGACATGGCAAACCTCACTGCCCACTGTTCTAATGGCCATTTGACTGCCTCTGCAATTCTCTCAAATGAAAATCATTGAGGTTATCATTGGCAGTTAACTATCCAAACGCTAGAGCGCTACAGTCGGATAGTTCTACCCCTTTGCAAACGAGGGAATAGCTCCTTCAGTGTCCTTCGGCTTTTTCAGCAAAGCCTCCAGCAGCTCAATAAGGGGCCTCTGCTGCGCACACATTGCTGCGGCACTCTGCTCCTGTGTAAGACGCGCCAGCTCCATCTGCTTCTCCCATTGGGTGGACATCCATCTCATCACGTCCTGTGGATCCATCCCGACGGCTGTTGTTCCTGCAGAGACAGATAAAAGAAAAAGGGCCCACCAAGTGCGGCACACTACAGTTTTCTTTTTTTAACCCTGTCTAAAACTGCAGAACAGAAGCTCCCTTTCTCACTTCTTATCCACCTACACCCGTGCCCAGCTACCTTTACCTTGACACTGTGTAGACTCAGGCATTGAGAAAGGAGTCCTGGTCCTCCTGGCCGATCTGCCAGCGAATCTCCTGTCCGTCTTCTGTTCACAGGATAGCAGTTTCCTTTCCCTTAGTGAACTGGTGTCTCCTGGTGTCTCTTCCTTTCAAATGTCCTTGTATTTCAGGCAAAAATCCGAAAAACTATGCCAACTTGTCACCAGTAACCACCCCAGAGCCGGTAGCACCTAGGGTTGGTCAGCCTGGGCATCCTTAGTTAGAAAGTATGGCAAGGCTTTTATGCATGCACTGCCTCTTGGGAGTTGTAGTTTCCACTTACTTTCCAAACAAGAAGCAATTGTAGTCGAGTGGGTTAGGCAAAAGGGACAAGATTTTTATTTCCCCTTCCGGGCGGATTAAATGCAGTTGAAACACAGAACAAAAATAGCCATACACTTCTGGCATAAAGGAAAATGCAGGAACTCAGGAAAACAGCTTCTTTCGCTTCAAAACTTCAAACATGCAGCTTAACACAAGCTCAAAGGTAAGAGTCTCTTTTATATCAAAAAGACACACTCTGCTTTTCTTCTGCTGTTTTTAGACAGCCTAGTTAGCAAAGTGAAATTATATGATCAGCTATAGTTAAAGTACAGTCCATTTGTTCCCCTGCTATGTCCTCAATAGCAGGCTCCGTCTGCATCTCTTCACAATCACTATCAGCTGAGTAAGTTTTCACCCTATCATATGGTGTTTCAAAGCACACTCGCCCTCTCTCTTCCTGAGGCTTCCCTTCACAGCACTCTAATGAGCAGGGTTGAGAATTACCGTATATATGGGATTTTATATAAGGAGAGTCCAGCACATCTTGGCACACACCTGGAAAACTCTTTGATGTTTGATGCTGTGGGTTGATCTGAAGACTTGGACTGGGCTGACTTGCTTCTATTGTGTGGTAACTCGCTGTTTCATGTTCCTCTCCTTCTCTTATTCTCTTTGACTGTCTCTGTCCTCTATTCTGTCCTATCATATAAATGGCGTTCCTTTCCTTTTTATTTCCTTGAATGATATAGTATTGTAAACCGCTCTAATGCCTTTGGCCTGAGCGGTATATCAAATTCTAAATAAACATAAACATAAACTTAGTTTCCCCTATACCACTTGGGCAGTCTACCTTTTGGCTTTTGAAAAGAGGACCTTCTCAGCACTGCTGGGTCAGCAAAGAATCCAAACACTGGATGTGTTTTCCTGCCTTTTAGCTTCTCCTTCTCCTCGGACATACAAATGTCATCAGGCCAGCACCTCTCTCTCTCTGGAGTTTCAGCGTGCTTCCAAACTAACCTCTCAGGCAATCTTTCAGCTACTGCCCTCTTGGCTGCTGCTTCACTTCCTGTCCTCGTCCCAGTGCTAGTGCACTTCCCTGTGCCTTCCTTCGTGCTCCTCCCGGTGCCTTCTCTCTCGTTCCTCCCGGTGCTTGTGCTTAAATCTAATGAGCACTTTTTATCTCTCTGCTTCTTAGGGCTCAGCTCCGCCCCTCCCCCAACCAGGTGTTTTCCCTTAACTCCTGATGCCGGAGAACCATTGCAGCAGGGGCGTGTTTTCTCTTCCCATGACTCATTCTGTTTATGTTTCCCTTGGCAACCCTGAGCCATGTGCTCTGCCTTCCTGTCAGCTTGTGAAGCCAATTCCTCTGCTTCACTGAACTCTATGGGGCCAGAAGGGTCTTCTACATGACAGCGTACATAGGAATAATAAGTAGAATTTGTTATTACGAAGTTATTCATAAAAAGAAAAAGGAATGTGAGAATCAGCCAAAATCTAAATTAGAGACTCCGTTAGATAAGGTATGCCAATATCATCCTCTAGTGGCAAAAGGGTTAACTAAGTATTGTGCGAAATGGACAAAAATGGCCCAGCAAGTACAGCAACATATGCTGGTCCGAGGGGCACCCACTAGGTTACATGACCCACAGAACTATATAGAGAAGACTAAAAAAGGAGAAAAATTAACAAGTCATTTGCAGTATCTAGCAATATGGATACAGACAGCTAATAAACTGAAAGGTATTGTGCCTGAGTCTAAAGAGCTCCTCCTGTTCTGCAAATTCCAAAGTAAACAGCTTGTCAGAATTTTCTAGCCCTATTCCATCTCCACGGGAAGAGCTGGAATCCATGTTTAGCTCCCTTAATGCACAATGTTTCATTACCCGTTAACAAGATCAGAAGTAGGGAATTTTCAAACCAATTCACTGTTACAAGAGAGAGATTTGTTTGCATATACAAGGAGCAGATATTTCTCTGTAACTTTTCCACAAAAAAGACAGAGCCATTGTTTTAAACCTGGATTGTATACTATGGGGTATGTTTACTAAACTGCGTTAGTGTGATTCGCGTTAGGAGCTGCGTTAGTGGAAGAAATGCCAAAAAAGGACATGGGCGGTACATCGTTAGTGATAACGCGCGCTATAACGCGCCACGCAGCAACGATCATTACAGGGCGCGTTACTGCGCGTTAAGCGTAAGAAGGCGCGCAGACACCCAAATACAGAAAAAGAGCTGTAGCACAATGGGTACTACACAGACCGATGGTACAAGGGTCATGGGTTCGATTCCCCAGTGTGCCTAATGAATAAGGCTGGCTGAGGCATCATGTGTAACCCTTTGAAAGCCTACTACAATATTTTAATCCACAGTCTGCAGCTGGGTTAATGTTTACATATGTCAGGAAAATTGTATCCGTCTTATTCAATATGTTCCAATAGTGACGTTCCCTCTGCCATGGTCATGTATTATATACCATTTGATAGGAATATTTAGGCAGATGTTTGGATCCCGAAAGTTTTGGGCTTGGCCTGGAAAGGGTTAAGTATTGGGCTGTAAGGAAGTTGAGTTGTACGTTAATAGTGCTGCCAGCAAACACACCCTCACAGTGGCGTAACCTAAGGTGCCACATAAGGCACCCTAGAAGGCACTCCATAGGGCACATTATAAAGTGCGCTGTCTGCCAAGGCACCCTATAATATCCCCTATAGGACACCATATAAGGCACCTTATAAGACGCTTTATAGGGCGCCGTATAAGGCACCCTATAGGGCGACATATGAGGCGCCCTACAGGCCGACGTATGAGGCGCCCTATAGGGCGACGTATGAGCCACCCTAAGATGACAGTACCCTGAGGGTGGTTGTGCTGGCAGCACTAATATACAATAAAAATAGACAATGCCTAAGACAGCCCTATCGATGAACCCCACTGTGGGTTGTGAACCCATGACCTCTGGCTCCATGGGCAGTGAAGTAACCAGTGGGCTAGAGCTGCTAATAAACACCCAGCTGGCTACAGAAGGACTACACGGCCCCACAACCACATTCTGCTGTGGTTACCAGGGAGATTACATACCACCACCCAACCCATCCTCTGGGACTCAGGGTGGGGGACAGGATCTCCCGCCAACAGATCCACTTTCTACCCCCCTGCAATGGTAGCAGTAGAGGGGACCATCACCCCAGTCCTGCTAGGGATCAAACACCCTACAGGGCAGGCAATGCAGAGCAGTACACATCCATAACGCAATAGCAGACAGACAGCAGGTCTGGAAATGCTCAGCTGCCCCCCACCATTATCTGACATTCTACAGCAGCAAGCTTCCAGCCGCTGCACCCTGCACGGTGATCCAGCAAGACACATACTAGCTGCAGACAGTCCACCAGCTAGTCCATAGTGCATGATCCTGGAGGAGATGCATGTATCCAGAACGGGATATCAGCATACACACCAAGCAGATAAGTCAGTGATTGAGCCCCAAAAGGAAACCCATAAATATCACATAAAAGAAATGTTACATAGCACTATGGGGGAACCTAGCCATGCCATGGTCACTGCTCAGTCAGGGTGAGAGTGACCTCCCAGCAGGACATGCTATGGCCACCCTGTCCGTGCAGGTGGTACCGGACACTACAATGTCCGACCATTGCCCTATGCCCTGTGCAGATGCGGCCAGGCCAGGCCAGGCCACCCTATCCAGGCTATTCCCACGGTACCTTGCTCCTCATTATGCACATTGGCAGGCCAATACTAGCAACAGTGCTAGCAGTGTGGGCTGTGGAAGGTGTTGGCAGCCACCACACACTGGATAGACAGACACACACTCCCCACACCTATGCCAGCATTGTGCAACTATAGAGGTGTTGGGCAGCCCAGGCCACCACACCAGTCCTGGGCACAGTGCAGGCATGGCTATGGTACGCAATACTGTAGGAGTCACTCCCCAGATTGGTAAACACTGTCAGATACATGACCTGTAGCACACTCCACAGACATCAGAAAGGTTGCTATGATGCAGCTCACTCCGAGAATTGTACTTAACCTAGTAATTGCTATCTGCCAGTAATCATAGCAACCTTTTGATAGATGTGTACCATATTCCCAGGTTTAGGGTGGCATTACTAAGGTATGCAAGTGCTAGTACTGGGAGATGCATGCAGAGCCCAAAGTCCTGCCTCTCCAGGAGGCTTTGGATAATGGGGCCTGTGGGTGCGGGTGTGTCTGCCCCTGTTGGCTTCTGCTTTACGGCAGAAGTTCCCAACTCCATTCCTGCGGTGCAAAACACTGTTCGGGTTTTCATGCTGTCCCTCATGAATATGCATGAGATACATCTGCATACCATGGGGGTGGCGCATAGAAATGCAGCACAGGCATCTTTAGCAGAGGCAGCATGGAACCTGAATGGTGTTTGGCCCTCCAGGACTGCATTTGGGAGGCTCTGCTCTAGGTAATGTGCATGTTTATGATGTCTGTGCCCTGTAGGGTAAAATGTAGGTGTTTTGGGCATGTTTACGTCATCTGCATGAAAGGTTCTGTCTGTATTAGCACGTTATAGTAGTGGGTAAAATATGAGGACTGGGTTGGCGGAAACCACAGCTGGGACTTGAACCTGTGACCTTCTGAATACACTGGTTTTGTGCACTGCACCACCATGTTATCACAGAGATGGTGTATTCCCTGGTGATACCATGACTGTTGGTCAGACAGGGCCTGTCTGTTGCAGTGCACGGCACCCACCTACACAGGGCTAGGCCACGGTCTGCTCTGGGCAGCTGCCACTGCTTCCTCCACCACCAGTATCCCTCAGCCACCATGCTGACATGCCCTTTTGCTGGTGAAGCTGGTGGTGCGCAGTCTCAGGCCATCCAGTGTGCAGGTAGGCGGCTGCCTATGGTGCGGGTTCTGGGGTAGGGTTGCCTGCATAGACGTCCACGCTCCCCCCCAGCCCCGCCTGCCAATGTTCCGTGCCCTTGGGGGTAGCTGTTGGGTACTATCCCCTGTGACACTTTGGGAAACCCACTCGTGCCCATGTTGGACCTTCAGCAGTTGCTGTCTGGCTGCTCCGCTGTTTCAGCATTCGTATGGGCCACCTAGGCATCACCCTAGTCCGTACTGTGGCCCAGCTCCACCACAGCATGTGCCGCCTGCGGCCCTCTGTATCCCCTTCTGCGGCATCTGTCCAGTTGCCGTTCCGACATGCCCGCCCTGATGTTGCGGGACATGTGCACCTGTCCGATGGTGGGGAAAACCCTGAGCAGCGCTATGTCACTGTGGGCTCATTCACCTTGTATGGGGACGGCGTATAGACCCTTCCACGATTTATATCTGTTCTATGGGGCTTACTCGGGGGGGGGGAGGGGTTGATGTTTCTCATTGATACCACTATTGCCCAGCTTGGTTATTGTTTTTTTCCAGTTTGTTGGGGTCATTTTCAGTGTTTCTGTGCCCTTTTGTTCTGTGCACATGTATCACACTTATCACTGTTTTTTGGTTTCCCTGCCTGGGCTGTACATTGCTGACACTTAAATGGTTTCTCTCCCCTGTAATGTGCCTTTAACGGTAGGCTTTCATTCGCGTTGGAATTCAGCCCTGAAATTCAGTGCGTTAGTGTGAGGGGAGCCTCTCCCCGCCCACTCTCCGCCCATTGACCCCTTCTCTCCGCCCTCTCTCCACCTTCTGCGGTATTTTACCGCGCCGCGGAGCATTACGCTAGTTAGCGCGTCATAACGCGCGTTGTATAACGTTAACGCTCATTAGCGCGTCATAACGCGCGTTATGATGCGCTAACGAGCGTCAACATTATACAACGCACGTTATTCATGATTACCGCAGTTTAGTAAACATACCCCTATGTATCCTTCCTGACTGAGGTTGAAAGCTAAGATTTAAAAACTTTTAGGTTTAAATGCAATTTATCCAAGCTATTTTTCAAATGCAAGAAAGAAGAAAAAACAGGAAAAAATGTGTTCATGATTAATCAATCATGTCTTTCCTTCCTTGTTCATAGGTTCCTGAGAAGAAATTTAATTTGTTTAAAGACTTACATTGCTTTTTGTGAATATAAGTACTCATTTATGCTCATAATCTTGCTTATGAAATAAGAAAGTTTAATTTCCATTCTTGCTCAGTTCATATAATTTAAAAACAAAAAGATGAAGTTTTCTCTGGTGTTGCTGTGGTTTTTATTTTATTTATTTATTTATACATCTTTTCTATACCGCCACTTCCAGAGATCAGTGGCGGTTTACAGGTAACAAACATTAATAATAGAGCACTATTATTTTACATAGAACAGATTTAGAACAAAGAACTATTTTACATAGAACAGATTTAGAACAAAGAACATTCAACTATTAAGTGTAACTTAAAAATACAATGAGATAACAGGAGGGGTAGGAACATTTGAACTGGGTATTAATTAGATAATGTTTCAAAACATAGTACCAACAGTATATCAACAGTAAAGTCAAATATTTACATTAAATTACAGTTATTCACATTAGCGACAAGCAAATTGCAAATTGGTTGCAAATTGCAAATTGGTTGCATTGTGAAAGCTCATTGCTATAAAAAAAGAGAAGTATGTACCATCCTGTTTCCGTTCATGATTGTGGATTGACAAACAGAACAGCAGCATCATGTTTGCTGTGTGTGAATTATACGTTTTTTAGGGAAATGCACTTTGTTTTGAAAAACATTCCTGATCTCAGTTTTGGAGGAACAACTAAGAAAAACAGATATATGTTTTAGCACCATGAGATACTAATTTATCTAGTTTATCCTTATATATGTATATTACCAAACGTGACTTTACAGTACTATATTTATGCAGATGTCCAGTATATATATAAGCAATCATAGGACTAGTAAATATTACTGTTTCTTTTGAACTTGCATCACCTTTAAATCTGTTGGAATTTATTTAAAGACACTAACTTAAGTTGATTGGACAAAAACAAAATCTTGCTTGCCAGCAATGAACCAGAAGAACACAGGCAGCGAGAAAAAGCTATAGTCATTCAATAATTTTCATGTTATGCATAATAAAATAATTTTTTTTAAAGGTTGCTATTTTAGCTTAAAAAACAATGTTAAGCTTAAATGAGTGTTTGATATGTTAGAACATCCTTATCAAATAACGATATATTAGTATGTTATAATAGCAAGGACCTATACTGGCCATGTGGTGTTTCCAAATGCTAATCCACATTTTGCCTCTGTGTGCCCTGGCCAGACACATGAAGACAAAAGGAAGGAAAATACCTACAAAACTTTCACAAGATTGATACAATCCTAGATTTGTAAAAATTGCAGAAGTGTGTGCTTCTTGTCTGCAACTTCTCTGATCTGTAAACAATTCCTTAGCTAACTGAATTGCTTAGGATTGGCTGCAGTGTGCAAGCAGCAATCCAAGGGGGGAATCTCCAAAACCTTAAAAAACTCTGTAAAAAACCAAACTGTCTTGCCTTTGACTTTGTTCAACATAAAACCTGCCCCAAGGGAGCTCATTATTTCCAACCTGGAGACTGGATTCTGGCAAAAGCATACCATAAGCACATGCTATAACCGCTATAGGAGGGACTGTTCTAAGTACTTTTGACAATACCGAGTTAGCCAAGGCCCTAACTGTTGTCATGAGGCTGGAGCCATGGAAGATGCAGCCTTAGAAAAAAACCCTGTTTTGCAGAGAGCTGAGAATGTGCAGAGAGTGCAGTTGCATCGCAGCACAGCCAGAGGGGGCAAGAGTAATCCCACAGAGGCTGAAGCAACGTGCTCAGACACTGATTGCATTAGTGGCAATCAGTTACACCTGAGGCCAAGCCCGGGACGTTCAAACCAAAACTCCCTTTATAAGGAGAAACAGAGAGCAGCAAGGGAGAAAAAGGGGAGCGAAGAGAAGGTGGGAAAGAAGGTGGAGAACCTGCAAGACGTGCAGGCCAAGAAGAACGTGGAACAGGAGAGATTCCACACAGAGCCAGCCCAGAGGGACAGAATCCAGAGGAAGTTTACTCAGATGGATAGAGTCCAGAGGGGCAGAGCACAGAGGGATGGAGTCCAGAGAAAAGCTGCCAGAAGAAACAGTTTGTCTGGTAGGAGTGACTCTCCCAGCCCAAGTAACTTTGTTGGATCTGGATTACAAGGAAGAAGGAAGAGAGGTTCCTATTATAAAGATACCTTTTCAGAGAACCACAGTGATTGGGAATCCTTACCAGGTTTTCCTGAACCCCATGAAAGCAAAGCACTGCACAGAAAAGCCTATCTCCCAAGAGAAGTACGTCAAAAGGAGAGCTCTAGGTGTGGCAATTCCAGGAAGCCAAGGTATGCTGAATCTTTAATTCTAAAGGAAAGCCTTGCTAATAGAAACCCTGTTAAAGCAGCTATTTATTTATATTCTCTTATATACTGCGCTATTCTGCATCAGTGCGGTTTATATTGAACAAACTGAAATTACATTGAACAGGGCATTATAACTTGGAGATAACTATTTTACAGGGAACATGGGCTATGGAGGGTTAAGTGGCTGGAGCACCTGTGGGACTAGAAACCCCAGTCCTTCCGGCCCAAGGTTGCTGTCCTCTAGTGGGTTTTGAACCCCCTACCTTCCGGCCTGAAGTACCTTGCCCCAACCACTAGGCCACTCCTCCACTCACTAGGCCACTCCTCCACTCTTGGGGGGGAGGGGGAAGCAAAGCAGAGCTTTTTAAGACAATCCCTCACAGCTTAACAGGAAAGTTTTACTGGAAGCAAGATAGACCCTGTAAGTTTGTAACAGGGAGTGAAAACTACTATTCAAAGGAAGAAGCCAGTGACGCAGAGTCTATGGAAATTGAATGTGAGAATATTATTCCCATGCCTCAGGAGGAATCCATGGACTGTAATTTCTGTTCTGCAAATAGTATTGAATCCTTGCTGGAATTGTAGATAGGAAAGAACTGTGCAACAGATGATGAACCTTATAACCGTTTGTTTGCTGAATTGTTTAAATTGCTTTGAACTAAAAGAAGCCTCAGCTAGGACTTGCATTCAACTGTGAAGCCTATAACAGTTATCTGCTTGAATATTGGTGGAACCCCTTTTGATAAAGAAAAGGACTGTCTTTATTTTCTACTTGTCTTAGTGAATCATTGCGTTGCAGGGGAAATAAAGCCTTGTTACCCTACACTCTTGGCTTGGATCATTTGTGCTCTCAAGGAGCTAGAACTACAAGGACCAAAATGCACTAGGCCCTTAAAGTCACATTGCTCCTTAAAAATAATAAATGCGCCGGATGCCCTTACAGCCACTGGCCACTGGGGGCACCTGGTGACATAATGGCATAGTTGTTCGGATACTGGGATAACGCCCTAAAGACAGAGTAGACAGAATGGAGTATAGATAACAAGAAGAGTTACTAAATGAGGTTATCAGTGTGGAATGATAATCCTTTCTAGCTCTATGAATGGAAGAACAGTAGAGACAATGAGTATCCTTGAAACACTGGAGGGAAGAAGGGGAGAGGTGTTTCCTCCACAGTTGCTCTGACCGGCGGAGTTGGCAGTGAAGTAGCAGGAGATCATGATGAAACCATGGGTGATGGTTCCTGACAGAGTGACTGTGGGGGCGAAGCACAGCAATTGAATCAAGGGTAGAGGATAATGACTGAAACCAGAGGTTAGCCTGCATTTCAACTGGAAGAGAGGGGAAATCCAATGGGAAAATATCTGTAGCTGAAGGAAAGCGCTCGAAGGTATGTATAGAGAGAGCACGAGTGTAAGAAGGTGTAGTGGCTCTTTGGGTAAGAATAGACTGTCGCAATTAATGGGAAATATTGAAAAGTGAACCTAATACAAAGATGATCAGACCGGGGGAGTGAGAGAGGAGAAAAGGATGTAAGGGTAGATGATAGAGAAGAAGAAGAAAGAATAAGGTCAAGAATGTGACCAGCAGAATGTGTGGCAAAAGATGTGTGCTGCTGAAGTGAGAGATCAGAGAGTAGTTGCAGGAGGGAGTTATCGTGAGAAGACCACGGAGAAGCATAATGTGCATTAAAATTGCCCAAGATTATGAGATGTTGGTAATGGAGGCAAGCCTCAGAAAGTGAGAGAAGAAGAGAGTCCCAGAGATAGGGGCATATGGATGGTGGCGCATAGAGCAACAGACAGTAAAGGGAGGGGAACCATCATTACAAAGTAGAAGAGATTCAGGATAGGTTATAATAGGATTGTTAACTACTGTCACCGGAACAGTGTAGTGAAATAGAGCGGCTGTCCTCCTACCCATACGACCCACTCTGGGTGTAGAGAAAGCCACAAACCCAGGAGGGAGGCACAATGGAGAAGAGGCTCCTCCCCTTCCTTCAGCCACATCTCGGTTATAAAAACAGCATCTAAAGAATGCTGCACTACAAGGTTGTGCACAAGAAGGGTCTTGGCTTGAAGTGATCGACAATCTAGTAATGCAGCAGACAGAGCAATGACAAATGTGGACAGAGGTGGTAGTAGTAAACTGGGACGAATGGGTACAGAGGTCAAAGTATGATGAGCGTTTGAGTAAGGTGAAGAGAAGGAATATGGGCTATCCAGAGGATGTTTTCCCCAAATGACAGGTATAGCAGCCATTAGAAACAAGATATAGAAGGAAATATACAGGAAGGTGGAAGCAAAATACCTGGGGGGGAAACATGCAGAGCGCGGTACAGCAGTAGTGGGCAGTGGATCACATGGAATGGATTCGCCCCCAGATTTGCTCCAAGGAGCTCGCCCAAGGACCACGTCCTGCTCTTTGGGCGTGCTCCTTCAGCACATGCCCATGGCGCGCGACACCATGGCGCAGAACGCTGCAAATGGTATCCTGTTATAGTGCCCCAGATTCACCTTCGGGAGCGCGGCCATGAGGATCATGGCCACATCACTTCTGGGACCGGGAGGGTTTGTGCCAGATGGGCAGTGCCTGCAAGACAGGGAGGGCAGAGAACAGTTAGCAAACATGCACAAGATAAGCCAGTAAGGGACAGACAGAGTAGCAAGTTGGAAAAGTAAGATTGCTTAGCAGAAGTTTGTGTAAAAGACAGGGTGGCATGTGGCAAGATGTTAAGAGTGCACATAGGCTCAGAGGGCCCATGTGTTTTCCTGTTTTATTGCTGCAACCTTCAGGTTCAGTGTCCTAGCTGAATGGTGAAAAGAAAAGGAAAATGAAGAGATGCTTGGGGAGGAGAAAGGGGAGATGGGGAAATGCTGGGGGGAGGGAAGCAACAACTGCTTTTAACTCCAAAGGACCAATGAAAAGGTGTTTGGTGAGGATTCCAGGAACTTGTTTGAACCCCCTACAGGTGATGGGAAATAAATAGTAATTACGCTTACCTGGTAATGGTAGTTCCTTTAGTTCTGACAGTGCAGTCCTCATACATCTGGGTAGTCAACCTCTTCCCGCAGCTAGGAGACTGGCATATCAAAATTATGACATCACTGGAGCTATATACTGACTCCCTTTGCTCCTCCTCCTTCCAGTGTGAACTATTAACAAAGCAGACTCAAAGGAGCAATAAAGAAATAAGAAGCAATAACCATACAAACGCGTTGAAAAACAAATCTCAGCTTATCAATCACTAAATTTTTTTTTTTTTTTGTGGAAATGTATGAAGATACGTTACCGCATGTCCTGCCTGCTACTCGACCCCTGCAGCATCTGAAACAGAGGAACACAGTAAAGCAGAGACTGTAAAACAGAGGAGTCGGCTTACCGCCTATATTCCTTTAGCTTGAACTCCAAGCAGAAACCCTGAAAAGAAAGATCAAGGGTGGGAAGGAGGACTGCACTGTCAGAACTAAAGGAACTACCATTACCAGGTAAGCGTAATTACTATTTCCTTATCGTTCCTCCAGTGCAGTCCTCATACATCTGGGATGTACCAGAGCAGTATTCACGGGAGGGGATCTTATCGAGCGACAGATAACACCGCCGCTCCAAAGCGGGCATCAGCAGCAGAAGCCACATCGAGGCGGTAATGTTTACTGAAAGTATGCAACGACGACCAAGTCGCCGCCCGACAAATGTCCGCGGGCGGCACCAAGCGACTCTCCGCCCACGAGCAAGCCTGCGCTCTAGTGGAATGTGCTCGCAACCCGATCGGCACCGAACGTCGCTGAAGCAGGTACGCAGAAGAGATTGCTTCCTTAATCCATCTGGAAATGGAAGCCTTAGTCGCCGCTGCGCCCTTACGCGCTCCTCCAAAGAGAACAACCGATCCGTTTTTACGAAAGGACTCAGTGACCTGTAAATAACGCCGCAAAACACGTCGCACGTCCAAGCGTCGGAGGACCGGGTCCGACCCTCCCCCATCAAGGTTCCCTAGAACCGGCAGAGACATTACCTGATTGACGTGAAAGGGAGAAACCACTTTCGGCAGAAAGGAAGGAACCGTACGCAAGTTAGCTTACCCTCCGAAAAGACAAGAAACGGTTCGCGACAGGACAAGGCCTGCAATTCAGAGATACGGCGAGCAGAGCAAATCGCTACCAGGAAAACTGCCTTCAAAGTCAAATCTTTCAACGAAGCGCGCTTCAACGGTTCAAAGGGCGAGTTGGACAAGGCAGTAAGCACCAAATTAAGATCCCAAGCTGGGACCCGGAACGAGAAGCGGGACGCAGCTTAGTCACCGCAGTCAAGAATCTCTGAACATCCGGGTGACAACCCAACGACACGCCGTTGATCTTGCCCCGATAACAAGCCAGCGCCGCGACCTGTACCCGCAGAGAACTGGCTGCCAAGCCCTTGGAAAAACCATCCTGGAGAAAATCCAGAACTACCGGAACGGCAACTGTGGATGCCCGAACCCAGCGCCTTGAACACCAATCCTCAAAGAGTCGCCAGATACGTACATACGCCAGCGACATAGAGCGACGTCGCGCACTCAGCATGGTGGAGACCACCGCCGCGGAATAACCATGTTTCCGCAACCTCGCCCGTTCAATGGCCAAACCGTAAGCGAGAACAGACTCACTTGAGGCATGAAGAGCGGCCCCTGGATCAGAAGATCCGGGCACTCCGGAAGCCTCCAGGGCTGGCCGTCCAAGAGCCGGACGAGATCCGCGAACCACGGGGCCAATCGGGCGCCACCAGGAGAACCCTCCCCGGATGCCGCCTGATTCTTTGTACCACACGGCCTATCATCGCCCACGGTGGAAACACATACAGCAGACCGTCCAACGGCCACTGCTGGAGGAGGGCGTCTATGCCTTCGGACATCCGCTCTCGACGTCGACTGAAGAAGCGAGGAACTTGGGCAGACAGGAAAGTCGCCATCAAATCCATCACCGGTGTCCCCCAACGTTGAACAACGTGATAGAACACCTCGGGGTGTAATTGCCACTCTCCGGCATCGACGTGTACTCTGCTGAGAAAGTCGGCCTGCACATTGTCCTTTCCCGCAATATGGGCTGCCGATATCGCTGTCAAACGGGGCTCCACCCACAGGAATAACAGAGACGCTTCCGCCTCCATGGCGGTACTGCCCGTGCCGCCCTGACGATTGATGTATGCAACCGTTGCCGAGTTGTCCGAAAGAACTCGAACCGCCCGGTTGGACACTGTCCGCTCGAAGGCTAGAAGCGCCAACCGAACTGCTCGAAGTTCCAATCGATTGATTGACCACGCCGCCTCCGGGGGAGACCATAGACCCTGCGCAAATAGGCCCTGACAATGCGCCCCCCAGCCGCCGAGGCTGTCGTCCGTCAACAAGGGAAGCCACTCCGGCTGTTCCAGAGGCATTTCGGCCGCCAGAGACTGAGGAAGTAACCACCACTGAAGAGACCGGCGAACCGACGGAGGACAGGGCAGCCTTTTTCGGAGAGAATCGTTCTGATGAGACCAACGACGGAGCAGAGTGCGCTGCAAAGGACGCATGTGCACCTTCGCCCAAGGCACCGTCTCCAGAGTTGCTGCCATGGTGCCCAGCACGCGTAGATAATCCCAGGCCGAAGGATTCGGCTGCGATCGGAAGGTTCGTAAGAGCAACCGTAAGGCCTCCGCCCGCTCGTGGGGGAGAAACACTTGTCCTGCCTTGGTATCGAATCGGACTCCCAGATACTCGAGATTCTGAGAGGGCTCTAAATGGCTCTTGGTCAGGTTGATTACCCAACCCAGGCTCTGGAGAAAACGGACCACCTTGTCCGTCATCCGAAGACTTTCTTCGTAGGACTTCGCCCGAATCAACCAATCGTCCAGATACGGGTGGACAAGAACGCCCTCCCGCCTTAATGCCGCCGCTACGACCACCATGATCTTTGTGAACGTACGTGGCGCCGTAGCTAGACCAAAGGGAAGAGCTCGAAACTGGAAGTGACCCCGTGGAAGGGCGAATCGCAGAAACTTCTGATGGGAATCGAGTATTGGAATGTGGAGATACGCCTCGGAGAGGTCCAGCGATGTCAAGAACTCCCCGGGACGCACCGCCATGATGACGGACCGAAGGGTCTCCATCCGGAAATGAGGGACCTTTAGGCAACGATTGACAGCCTTGAGATCCAGAATGGGCCGTGATGTTCCCCCCTTGTTGGGGACGACGAAAAAAATGGAGTAACGACCCAACCCGAACTCGGCCTTGGGGACTTCCGTAACCGCGCGCAACTGAAGCAGACGGTTGATGGAAGAGGCCAGCGCTGCCGCTTTCGCAGAGCCTTTGCACGGGGAGCGAACAAAGGATTCGCGCACGGGCCGGGCAAACTCGAGAGCGTAGCCGTGTTGAATAATGTCTAGAACCCACTGATCTGTCGTAATGAGGGTCCAGGCAGAAAGAAACTCTCGCAGGCGTCCGCCAATGGCAATCTCTTCCGCCGGGACCCGCCTCATTTCATTGCGACTTGCGCGGGGCGGAGGCCGCGGAAGCGGAAAACCCCCTGCCGCCGCTCCGGAAATTCCGAAACCCCTGTCCTCTAGTTGGGAATCGGCCCCTCTGGAAACCACCATAACGGGAGGATCGAAAGCGACGAAAATCGCGAGAGGAACCGCGATACGCTGCCGCCGTCCGAACCGTTTTGGGCTTATCTTCGGGGAGTCGACCAGGCTTAGACTCGCCCAAGTCTTTCACCAACTTATCTAAGTCCTCCCCAAAGAGCAACCCGCCTTTAAAGGGAAGCTTAGTGAGCCGGGACTTAGAGGAACCATCAGCCGACCAGTTTCTGAGCCACACAGAACGTCGAGCGGCTACTACCGAAGCCGTACTGTTAGCCAGAACGCGAATGAGATCGTAATGGACATCCGCTAAATAAGCGGCACCAGACTCCAAACGATCTAACTCTTTAAAGTCGTCGTCCTCCAAGCGGGAAGAAAGACGAAGACGTTGAGCCCAGCGCAAACAAGCACGCGCAACCCAAGCTCCACAGACGGAGGCTTGAAGACAAATAGAATTTGCGTCAAAAGTTTGCTTCAAGAGCCCATCCACCTTCCGATCTTGAGCATCCTTTAACGCCGCACCACCTTCCACCGGAATGGTGGTCTTTTTGGTCACCGCAGACACCACCGCGTCCAACCGCGGAGCTCGAAACCGCTCTTTGTCCTTGTCCGCGAGCGGATAAAGCCTATTGAGAGTGCGAACTCCCCGCAACCCGGCTTCGGGCTTGTCCCACTCATCCTGGATCATTTTGGTGACCACCCGGTGTAATGGGAAAACCACCTGTGTCTGACGCTCAGCCTCAATCACAGGGTCTTCTATGGTAGCGTCCGAGACAATCGGAGAGGCCATGTTCAAAACCTGTAACGCCTCGGCCACAAGAGAAGACAACTCTTCCCTCCGAAAAATTCGAATAATTTTGGCCTGGTCCTCGGGCTCCGGTATTTCCCCCTCCTCCAGGTCTGGAGGAGAACCTTCAGCCTCCCAGGCCGGCTCAGAGACATCCGGCCATTCGTCATCAGCCGCTGTGGACTCCAGCTTTCGCGCCCGCTTAGCAGCCGGGGGGTCTGTACCTGTTGCCGCGACAGAGTCACGCGATGTGTCAGGCACCCCCGAAGTTCCAGAACTGGAAAAGGTACCCTGCTGACGCAGACAAAAAGCTTGATGCATCATTAAAATAAACTCCGGGCAAAACACCCCAAGTTCCGAAGAAGCACCCCCCTGCGAGACGCCTGAGGGACCCGCAGTGACCTCCGGAACTGGAGAAGACAGGAGCGTCCGAGAAGCCATCTCCGGGACTAGGGCCGGAGCTCCTGCATCCTCCACGTCGTCTGCTCTCTCAAGCTGCTGCTCCATGGCAGCCGATAGAGTGGCACAGCCACTGCAGACACCTGTGACAGACAAAGACCCTCTCCCGGTACCACAGACCAGGCAGAGAGGTCTTTTGGGCATTAGCCAAAAGAGCTGGAGTCAAAACTCCTGAATCCTAAAAGAACAGGCGCCCAACCCCCCCCCCCCCCCCAATTTGTAACTTCACTTGAAGCTCCTCTGGGGCCCCTCCCCCTCCCTCCACTGAAGCGAACAGGGAAGTAGGGAGTACCTTAGAAAAAATGGCAGAAAATGAAAGAAAATGAATAAACTAAAAGAAAACTGGAAAAGAAATCCGAAAAGTAAAGGGTACTTACAGATTTTGAGGCTTTGCAGAGCATGAAATCAGAGTGTGCAACACGAGGGTTTGATTCAAAATGGCCGCCGCAAATTCAACTTGAGAAAAGAAAAGGGCGCCAAAAATAAAAGCTGCACTGAAGAAATCAAAGTGCTCTGCAGCTGCCTAGTCCGGTGAGGTAGACCGACTAGTGCAGCAGGAAAATTACAAAGCCTCAGCTCAACCGGCAACTCTCCACGAAGAAAAACAGCCTCAGGGCACAAAGGGAAATCCCCAATTAAGAGAGAAATCCCTGAGCCGGTTTAGCAGAGAAGGGCTCTCTCCCGTAGTGTTCGGGGAGAGAGAACTTCTGCTGTGCATATGCAGTACAGGCACACATCCAAAACTGCAGAAAAAGTAAAAAGTTAAAGAAATGAAAGAAATTAAAGTCTGTAGCTGCTGAGGGAAACAGGCAGAAGGCAGAACTCACTGCAGGAGCACTCGCCCCTCTCCCCCTCCCCCTCCTGAAGAAGCCTGTGTGAAAGAATTAAAGGCACAGGCTCCTGATAAACCAAAACAAAATTTAAATGAGAATTGAAACCCACAAATGCTGACAACACTACCAGCTTCTTATTAGATGATCAGTCCAGAGAGCCCACACTTGGGCTCAACCACCTCCTGCTGCAAGGAGACTGGCAACACTGGAAGGAGGAGGAGCAAAGGGAGTCAGTATATAGCTCCAGTGATGTCATAATTTTGATATGCCAGTCTCCTAGCTGCGGGAAGAGGTTGACTACCCAGATGTATGAGGACTGCACTGGAGGAACGATAAGGAAATAGCATGAGCATGTCACTCCCTCATTGGTAATGCTGCAGTGGCTTCAATTTATTTGAAAAGCAGCATTCAAAATGTTGGTGCTCTTGTTTAAAGTACCACAGTACCTTCACCATTATCCACAGCAGGGAATGCCTATGAAGCAAGCAGGGTCTTGCACTCACAGAATCAGAGTCTGCTTGTTCCTTGTAACTAGCTCATACAACTAAAGCATCTGGGCAGGTCTGCTGAGTGGCAGGATGACTGCTTTGGTGTCTGTTGCCCTTAGATGTAAGGCTTGGACAGTATTTGATAAAATTTAGGAAACAGTTGAAGGCATGGTTTTTTCAGGAAACCTTTGGTCATTTGTCAGGTAGTAGATGGCATACTGATGTGGGGTACCACCAGCACTGGTGCAAGGCAATGTTCCCTCTAATTTTCTGTAGGCTCTGTGCGCATAAAATATCAGCTGTGTGCAGCTTTTGAAGGAAGGTTAAATTTTTGTGCGCCACATAACGACACTCGGAGTTATATACTTTAAAATTTGACTACACGTCAGAATACAGTATGTACACCACATTGATTTTAATCAAATTAAATGAAAATAGACGATTACTAAATGAAGCAGGAAATTTCTAGTAATTACAATCATAGCTTTTAAATTTTAAGACATCTGTGTTTTCTATCAGAATCAGAGCTGTAATTTTTGTGCGCTCTGTTGTAAAGTATGTGCGCTCGCTCGGCGAGGTGTGTGCGCGCGCACACGCGCACAGCTTAGAGGGAACAGTGGTGCAAGGGTATTGGGCTGCTTACAGTAGGTGACACTTGACCTTATACCCCTCCCCACCCTGAAATCATTGCAGCACCACTCCTCCCACAACAATTCTGTAAAAATGTATAACTGGACATCATACTTTAAATATTAAACTTTATGGGGGTCATTCTGTCCCGCAAATAGCTATTTACACCCCTGCCGGCCCCAGCAAAAGCCTCCCCATACGAACAAAGCGTTTGTATGGGGAGGCTTAGATGGGGGCGGGAGGGGGCGTTTCGGTGGCGGAGCGAGGGCAGGGCAAGGGTGGTCCGTGACCCCGGACATACAGGGCCAATTCTGATGTTGGCCCTGTATGTCCGGGGCTATGAACTTAGATGGGGGAATTGAGGAATCAAGCTGCTGGGCCGGGAATAGAAGGTAGGGGGCTGCAGTAAGTTCCCTGCAGCCAGACCCTGGCCATGGGAGGCTGGATCGAGAGTCTGGCTGTGGGGAAAGAAGTGAATAGGTGGCAGCCAGCATTTACAGCTCCTGAATGGAACCTGACTGAGGTAGCTGGGCAAGTGGCTGTGCGTGCAGGTTGATCAAAATTGGGGCCTGGCCTGCACTTCAGGCCCTAGACCCGATTCTGATCCCATGGGCTCATCTAGCCCCCACGGGATCAGAATTGGGTCTACCTCTGGGCGTCCCGATTCTGATCGGTCACACAGGGGTCTGGACGGCCACATTGGAATGTGCCTCTGTATGTATGTATGTGCCCACTCTCCCTGCAGGTAAAAGAATGTGATGATAGCTGTTTTAGTTTTGTGGCTTTCAGGATCTATTGTTTTGCTTCGACAACTGCTGCTGTTTGCCACCCCTCAGAAGCTGCTATCCTAGGCAGCCGCCTAGTCTTGCCTGATGGATTGGGACACCCTGGGTATTACGTATTGATGCATACTAGGGATAGGTAGTTCACAAGGGAGAAGCTAGAGAAAAGGTTTAATTTGAATGTGGGGGAGGAGGAATAGATATCAATGATAGATTATATATGGTGAACAGATTGCCTTTTGAGGGCAGATGATTTGGGATGGCTTTAATTGTGTATGTGTTGATATTTTCTAAGTGATTGTCTAATGTTTGTAATACTGCTGCCAAGGATGTTTAGATGGCTGGAGTATAAATGAAATGAAATAAACTAAATAAATGCTGGTGAGGGGGAGAGATGGGGAGATGCTGGAGAAAAGGGAAATGTTAGTGTATGGGGAGATAGGGAGATGCTGGGAGGAAAGAGACAGGAGAATGGGAGGGCTGAGGGTAGGGTAGGGGAGGGTAGGGTAAGAGCGGCAAAATGACTGGAAAAAGAGGTGAGAAAAAGATGGACAAAAATTTCTTCCTTCAGATCTGTATTGAAAACATGGGTTTTCGACCATGCTTTTAACCATTGGCGCATTCTCTTCATCTCGTTTCTCTAATTCTATCTGTCAATCAGATTTGTTTTCAGGGCCACAGAGGGTGTAAGTATAGAAAGGGTGCTGATATCATCACTAGACTTTCAGGAAGCCCAATAAGAGCGAATTCCACCATGTGTGGCTGGGAAAGTAGGGGATGCCAGGTTCATAGTGGCACAGGGGCCATTGCTAGCTTGGTACAGTCCTGTTTGTCTCCATGTTAATCACCCTTTCATCTTCAACTTCCTTTCTTCATCAAGGCATGCACTCAATCTCTGTTTCAGCTGCTCTCAGTCTACCTTTTCTTCTTCTGGAACCTCTCTTCCTTTTCTCTCTTCTTCGCTGAATATTGTAGCTTTTTTCTTCTCCTTCCTCCTTATCTATACTTTATTTCTTTCTTCTTTTTATTGCATTGGAATTTGTTTTTAAACTGATTTACGTTTTTTGGATTTTGATTTTAAATCCCTCACTTTTTTCAGATAGTAGCGACAGATAATATGCTAAATATGCCCACAGAACTGGCTACATGTCCCTAGCACTGTACCTCCCTAGCAGCAAATGGTTGCTGCATGTTCATAGCAAACAGGGTTGGGATGGTTTTATTTGTTCCATATGCAATTGGATTATTTATTACCATCTCATGCTGCAGTTATAGAACCATAATCAGATTAGTCCCAAATGATAGATGGTTTGAACCTCTTCAGTAATATTATGAATATTCTGTTATATTAATATCCTCATTTGAATAGGCAGCAGGCAAATGTTCTAGTGTTGGTCACTGTATGGTACATTACAAATATTTACTGGAAACAATCTGAGGTCATGTTAGCTATTATAAACCTGAGCAAAGCAGATAAATATAGAATATTAAGCCTATACCGCTTAAGGGATGAGGAGCAGGAGGCTGTTTTCACTTGTAGTACAGAAACATAACTCACAAAGACCAGGCATTAGTCATGGCATTTGGAAAAAATGGAGACAGCTCAGTATGAGAGTCAATATTCAATAACAGAGTGGTAGAGTAGCTAATGGTTAATGCACTGGATTGGTGACCAGGATTTGATTCCCACTAGCCCTCCTTGTGGCCTTGGGCAAGTCACTTAACTCTCCATTGCCTTGGAAAAAAGGCCTGGCAATCTACTGCCAAGAAAACCCAGGAGTTGCTGGGTTGGCAGAAGCCAGCATTGACTCAAAGGCACATTGTATTTTTAGTCAGATAACAGTACCTGCTATCCAGATAAATGCCACTGGTTGTGGCTTTCTGGGTATTGCCACTGAATATCTTACTGACTGCCTCGGCACTACGGGAATAGTGCAGGGACAGTCCAGACATAGTGGGCAGAGCAGCAAATGATCCAGATAGCAACAATATTCAGAACCGCTATCCAGATAGCTATCCATATAAGATTAGGACAGCAAAAAGGCTGTCCCAGCTTTATTCAAATAGCTATCCAGATAGCGAACTGAATATCGCCACTATCCAGATAATGCCACCACTCACTGCATTATATGCACTGCTGGCCATTATCTGGATACTGGCACTGAATATCTGGATTATTTTTTACTGCTACGGCCAGCATTTTAAAAAGCACCGAGCACAGTAGCTGAATATAGCCTACTGTATATGTTTTCATCTAAAAGGTTAGAGAAAAAAAAAGCTGGCCACAAATAAAAATACAATATTTTGGTTATGATGACCAACAAGGAGGCCACTGTTAAGTTCTAATCAGGCCATGGGCAACCAATAGAGTAAGTAAACTAGAAATGTGCATAGAAACATAGAACAAGATGTCAGAAAAAGACCATACAGCCTAGTGGTTCAGCAAAGACTTAATGGGCCCCTAGGAGAAAATAAAACTAAGGTACAGCTGTCCAATTCAATAGTCTAACTAGTCAACACAAAATGTAGTTCAAAGTTTGTAGGCTGTGATGCCCAACAGTAACAAAAGGATGGTGGAGTAAGTGTGTGAGCTCTTGAGAGCATATAAATGGGTCCAACCCTGACACCATCATCCCACATTGATACAATTGATACATGTCACATGAACACAACCTACATTGGCTCGGAGGGTAGGCCTGACAGAGGTCATATGAACAGTTTCTTGCGTGGAAGATGTGCTCAGATACATTTAGTTCATTCTCTTGCAGAGGGCATATAGAATGTGTTGTCCTTTGTTGTGCCATGAAAGATGGGAAGGTGGCAACCCAAGACCCAACCACTGTAATATGCATACTATGATGTCCTGTTGGATGCTTGCACAATAGTTATTGTGAGTCAAGACAACTTACTGTGCATCTACTCTGTGAGGCAGAATAGGTAATCATGTTGCTTTGCTGCACAACAATGCTGAATGCTGAAAGTATACCTGCATGAGCTCAGGTTTGGATGACTCCTACTTTGTCGCAAGGGGTGGACACCAGTCACATATTCTGTGCATGGGAAAGTCCAGAGAAACATCTTTTCAGGATCATTGTCATATGTATAATCCTTTTTGACATCATGGACACATGAAAACACTAGACCAGCACCTCCTTGTTTTCTAGATCTGGGGAATCTTCAACATCTCATGTTTTCAGATGCTGGAGTCATTACATTCTGTGTGGGTAGTTTCTCCTTCCATCAGGCCATGGTCTACATGCCATCAGATCTTTCCCTTGTGGACACTGTTGACATTGACCTCAGCAAAGTGTACATCCCTTGTTGAACCAGTCTTGCTTCATGCTTGTCACATATCACATGCAGTGCATCTTCCACGCTTGTCACATCCATACAACATATAAATGGGGTGCTACGCAGTGGGCTTCAGGGGGCCATACAGGATATATGCCCATCATAGCAACCATTGCAGTTCATACTTGTTTGACAGACATGTGTATGTAGCTGCACCACCAGACAGACATCTGTGGATTGCTGGGGGTTATGATATAGCTACAGTGCTGCACATCCTGATCCATACAGCAAACATATTCCACATGTGCTCAGCATCATGTTTGGTCCTATAGGTTGGAGGCAGTGCCAATACCTGCACAGTGCTTGTCATTCTTGCTGAAAGACATCCTGCTGGTCAGAGGGCTAGATGTTCTGTGTAAGTGGCATACAGTCTATCATGTCATCTCCTACCAGGTGTTGGAGGTGGCTGTTCCCTGCAACATGGGAGATGGTCATATAGTGACAGGTGTAGAGCAGGGATCTTCTCACTGTGAGCTTTCTAATTATCTCAGGGGAAATGATATAGATGACATGCAGCTGTCAGATATTAATGGAGGTGCAGAATAGCTCTGTGTCTCCTATTTTTCAGACATCATGGACCATAACTATGTCCAATGTGGTCACATCTTCAGTCAGCAAGGGCAGTACTGTCACTATCATGACACACACTCTTGTGGATTGTGAGTTTTCTTATGTCTATGTGGTAACAGTTGATTTCTCCATTCCTTGCAGAAGCTGGCTATAGTGCAATGTGCACTCCATTGATCCTGAGGTCCTGGGTTATGTACATGCACATGTTATGTCATTGTTTATTGCTACTTCATAAAAAACAAAAAACAACTCCACTAATTAACCTATTAGTAGCATTAGTAACTTTGCACTAAAAGAGCTTACAGTACCGTAACGACAGGGGAGCACAGACCTCAGAAAGATCCCCAGATATTCATTGAAAACTTCAAAACCGGAAAACCGGATTTCAGTAATTCACAGGGGAGATTTTACATCAACGGTCTGTTACCAGCCCCCACCGTCCGTCAATCAGTACCGAAAAGCTTATCTCACAACATACTGATGGGAATAACTAGAAGCTGCTTTAACAAATACCATTCTAAACCTTCACACACATAATACTACTGAATACAGCAAAACAGCCCACCTAGAGACCCTCAACAAAGAACATGTTATATACTATGTAACCTTATGTAACTATTTAACAAGTTCTCAAAGCCTTCAAAAGCAAACAGATGATGTACTATATATCCACATATAACTGTTGCTCAAAACAAAGGAGGGCTCATAGAAAACAAGAACCCATCAGGAAGACAGCAATCCTCAGCTTCAAGACGATCAGTGCAATATCAACCCCGACGCCACAGTCAGACGTCCCTCTTAGCGTTTCGCAGACGCTGCTTCAGGGGGCTGAACTATAAAATAGATAAAACAATAAAAAAGTGCTAAATATACTACTACAAATCTATACATACTCCTACAACAGAACAGAACAAAGCCGGGGGTTCTCACCTAGCCCACACGAACACCACACACTCTTTGACCACTCTTCGTTGTAGGAGTATGTATAGATTTGTAGTAGGTATATTTAGCACTTTTTTATTAGCTGTCTAGAACAATCGACAAAAAATGAGATAAGGACACTAATCGAAAAAGAAAAATGGAAGAAAGGAAAAAAACGCTATAAACTCAAACCATAAAAATATTGGCACAGAACAGACTGTGAATAAACAATCTTTATAAATAGAAACGGAACATGTGAAAATAAAAAAGATCGGCAAAATCTTAGTATAGAACAAGCATTGTGTAGGTATGATCATTTATATGGTGCGTACAACACACAGAAAATAGAATGCTATCAGAAGCCCTTAAATGAGAAAACGTAAAAAAATGTATCTAATCAAGGATCGAGTAAACGATACATATTAATTAAAAAATCTAAAAGTAGAAGTCCAAATAACAAGCATTATCAACAGAACTGCTTAGGTGGGACATAAAAATAGAAAAGGGAACATGATTTTAAAGGATCAAAAAAAAGGATTACCAACGATATCGCTGAGGCGGGAAAATGCCGCGCAAGTGCAGAGAGGACGAAATAAAGGCGCAGAAGAAAACCTCCCACTGCAAACGTCATCATGATTGGCATGCTATTGAAAACAGAGAGGGCTGGGGGAAAAAGAGACTGAACAGGGGTAAAAAACCCCTTTTTTCACAGGCATTCCATTAACTGTTGATACAATAAAAGATATAATAAATAATAATAAATAATAATAAACAGGGACGCCACTTAAAAGATCCAACATAAAAAATGTATAAATGAAAAATATAAAAAAATAGGCAACATAGTAAATACTTATATGAGAAACAGTAAGGATTGGTACAGGGAGATGCACACTAACTCATGATAGAACTATCTGGTCAACAGCAAAACAGTGCATTGCAGGATAACAGATATGCAATCATGTACCCTGTATCCAGGCAGAATGGGCATCTGCCTGTCTCGTGTAGTCATGCACTTGCGCTCCTTCCCTCCTGCATCATACCCACATAGTACGTTCTAACATCATTTCTCACAATCATTACATTGCACTACAGAACACTCAGGGATTACTGCAACCTTGGGGCACTTCTAGAAAGCACTGAATTGTTCCATGCATATCTGCATAAAGCCTGACATGCAGATGTCAGCTGTACATCTCAATATTCTCATGCCTAACTGCAGATAGATAACTACAGCATGTTACACAGACATGCAGATAACCCTCACAAACAGCATCTTTAGTGGAGGAGACCCAGCCCTTTGGACATAGCAGGACCCTTTGCCCAGTTAACAAATCTCATGCTTGCATGTGTTCCAACAAATGATATTTCCAGCAGCAGGAGATATACAACACTGGGGGCATGTTAGTGCATTTCCTTCTACATTTACGCCAATGACATCCTGCTGGTTCACCATATTTCCTCCTCCACTCCCGACTTTGTTCCACTTAACCGTTGTCTGTCTTCCATTGCATCATGGTTTGACTCTAACTTTCTACACGCTAACCCCGCCAAGTCCTCTGCAATTTGGTTCTCCTTCAGTCTCTCTTCTCCTTGCTTGTCACCTGTAATGTCTTCCCACTCAATTCCCCTGGTTCCAACCCTTCGCTATTTGGGTGTTACTCTGGACTCATCCCTTTCCTTTCACCAACACATTTCTTCTGTCATATGTACTTCCTTTTTCCATTTACGCAGGATTCGGGCTGTCCAATCATCACTCCCCCCTTCCTCTGTTGTCACCCTTGTCCTGTCCCTAGTAATGACCCGGTTAGACTATTGTAATGTCATCTATGCAGGCCTTCCTTCTTCTCAGCTTCGCCGTCTTCAATTAGTACAGAATGCCGCCGCTCGCCTCATCACTGGTTCCCCAGCTCGCTCCCACGTGTCCCCCCGCCTCCTTGCCTTACATTGGCTTCCGGTTAAGTTCCGTTTCATCTTTAAGGTTCTCATCCTCACACACAAGGCCCTCCACTCCAGCACCCCCCAATACTTGTTGGACATCATTCACCTTCAGCCCTCTCCTCATCTTCTCCGATCCTCTTTTGGTAACCGTCTTTTTCTCCCTTCCCCCGCTCAGGCCCACTTAGAGCTCACCCTTCATTCTGCTTTCTTCTTCTTAGGTCCGGCTCTCTGGAATTCACTCCCTTTATGTCTTCGTCTGGAACTCTCCTATCCCTGCTTTAAAACTCTCCTCAAAACACATCTCTTTTGCCAGGCCTTTGATCTCCCTCCTCCCGATAATGGTGCCTTGTCCCCTGGTCATCCCCCCCACCCTCCATGATTATCCCCTTGCCTGTCCGTTCCTCGTCTCCCTTCCTTTTTCTCTTTCCTCCTCCCCCCCTATTGTCCCTCTTGCCCCTCTTGGGCTCTTTCTCCTTTCTATCTTTTCTCTGCTCTTTCCTATCCTATCGGTTTTTGGCGTTCTTTTCTGGCTTTGTTTCCAGTAGTCTGCTTTTTGTATTGTACACCGCCCTGATGCTTCGGCCTGGGCGGTTCATCAAATTGTGCAAATAAAGAATAAAGAATTGTGCAAATAAAGAATGCTAAAATGGAGTATGTGCAAATGTGGCCTATCTGTGTTATCACACTACAGATAACAATAGACAGCGTCACATGTAATAAGGTATCCCATGTACTTGCCCACAAAGGCTTGCATTTAGGGAAGTAGCATACACATGTATGTGGAGTATGTTACTTGGACATGAGGCATGTCAGAGTTGTAGCAGTGATGTGCAGGGAACATCTTTCTGTGATATGGTCACACAACATTTTGGGCAGAGTCAGGTTTCCTACTCTTCCCTGTATTTGGCCTTTAGGAAAGGTGGGAGCTCCCTCTCTGCATCAGAAAGAGTTGCGATGGCTCTCCATAGCTACATATAGTTGCACCATTATCCATGTGAGACAGGGGAGCTAGAGCTCGGTATACAGGTATGAAGCATGCATGCTGATTTCCCTTTGCTACAGCAAGCAATTGCCACTCATCATCCTGAGGTATCCTATTGGGTCTCCCATTCCCATATGTGCGCATGTTGGACACATGCAGTTGCACTTATAGATGCAGCTCTTTCTTCTGGCAGATGTAAAAGCCTGTATTGATGAAGGAGCCCCCATATATCATTACCACCCCTTCACACAGTCATACACACTTGAAGGGCTCATCATCACAAGATGTTTCTGAATGTCCATGGGACACCGTCTATATAGTATGGCTGCCGAGCCATGGATATGAACAGGGGCCATACACCTTCATTTAACAGGGAGGCCTTCTACATCCACCCCCATCATAGGTAAGATAATGTGGCATTTCAACTGCCACTAACTAACTGCAGAGTAATGTATATCTCACCCATATGCCATTACATATTGTGGAACCTCTCAGTTCAATATGGCCGTTACTGTGCTGTATGGTATGTTTGGGAGCTGATGGGTCCTGAGGTGTCACTACATCAGACACAAAGATACAAGGATCACACACTGGGAAATGTTCTTTATGATAACAGTCCAAGGGACAGCACATTAATCACCATTACCCAACAGAGTAAATAGCAATACAGGATCTCATTACTGGTACCTGTCCCTCCTCAGGGAACAACCTATTGTTTAGGCAGCTTGGATATGTGCTGTTCATGAACATGCATAGTCACATGTATGCTAATACAGAACAGTATACTTTGTACATATATCTGTATGTCAGCCTCATGCTTGGATTCTTGACACAGTCTGAGCAATCCTATATCTAGAGGTGTAGCTAAACATTGCTCAGGGGCCCATTCTTTTCCATGAGGATTACATATGGAAGACCCAATTGAGTTGGTTTCCACAAATAATGTACAGTACAGCCAACTGAGCAATCACACTCCCAACTAATGTGCTGTACACCTATCCTCGATTCTCACTGACATAGTCTCACATCTGTATGTTTTGAAGCATGTACAGTCTGGATTGCAATTGTATGTGAGTACACTGCCAAGAAAACCCAGGAGCTTCTAGGTCACCAGGAGTCAGGACTGACTCGAAGGCACACATTACATTTGCCAGCCTCAATGTGTGACCTCACTGCAGTCTTCTACATCTGGATACACATTCAATGGTGAGTGACAGAGTGTACCATGTCATTGTCTACACTTGTAACATATTTATCCCGTACCTCTCTTGCCTATATACAATTTCACATGTGTACAGTTGGGTGAGTTAATGAAGTGGAACCTGTTCTACATATGTCAATATGTGGATTGAGACATAAGCACAAGGTAAACTTTGGACATGTGTTTGAGGGAAGTCAGAATATATCTGATGGCACCTGTTCTATTTAGACTGGTGCAAGAGGCCTTACCTCTTAAAGGTGTATGTCCCAGCACTGTGTGGTTCTGATCAACGTACTAATTGGTAACATATTGGATAGAGCAACCCAGCTTAACTACTGTATATCTGCTCTGTGCCACATCACTCAAGTGATGTGTTGGATAGTACAGTATGTGTTAGCACTCACCCTGACTCTGGGTCTCACATTGTTGGCTGAGTCCACAGCATATATGGGGATGCAGTCAGAATGGTACATGTGACATCTTAATGTTACATTTTTGCCTCTTCTTTTAGGGACAGCATCCCTGTCAGCCCTTGACAGCTTACTTTGTCCAGATGGATGGAGCAGAAACAGGCATATGTTGCCACATTACATTGGCTGATGCAGAGTTGCAATGCTTGCACTTGTGAATCATTGACATCTGAGAGAAACCTAACAGTCAGTACAGTGGTTGTCATTGGCAGACAATACTTGACATGTGCTGTGGACATAGTTACCTGCCTGCATGTGAGTCCAGTATACCATCACAGCCGTATTGTTACACAGCAACACTGGCCATTAGGCAGCCATGCAGCTTTCATATTTCTTAATACTTCTGCCCAATCAACACGGTATGTGCTGAAGACATATTGCAGATGCGTATCATTTGGTTCACATACCTTCTTCAGTAGCTTGTCCTGGTGGATGTGTGACATTACAGCTTTTAATAACACAGCATGCTGTGGAACTTGTATACACTCCAGATACCTGCCATGTGGGAAACCACTTCAGAAACCTTAAGAGGAATGGCCATCTGTGTCACTGAAATATATTCTTTCTTTATCTTTATTTGGTTTTTGATATACCGCTCTATGCTCAGACACCAGAGCGGTTTACAATATACAAAATATAAAAGACTGCTGAAGGGAGAAAAGAACACTATGGTATTGATAGGAAAGAGAGAGATAGCGAGAAAGGACAGAAAGGACAGGGAAGGAGGGGAGAGAGCCATCTTAGGGCAGGAGGGAAAAAGATAAGTTATATATGTATATATTCTAACCCTGCAGCTCCTCTTAGATTAAATACTCCCCTTCTGATCAAATATAACTGTACCTTATGTGTCCTCCTCCATGTAATCAGATTGTATGCTTAATTTGTACAGTTCTCCTCTCTGTAATCAGTCTGTATGCTTAAATTGCACTGTACATCCTCCCTGTTTGTCTTGCAAGTAGACCGCTGCTGATCGCTGGAAGTAGCGGTATACAAATTTATACTAAATAAATAAATAAATAAGATTAAATGTGGATTGGAAAAGATGAGTTTTCAGCATTGACTTGAACTTAGTGAATGAGAGTTCAAGTCGCAGATCCGGAGGGAGGGAGTTCCAAAGTTTGGGGTCGAGGAAGAAGAAAGCAGAGTTACAGGTAGACTCCATGTGAGCTTTTGAGGGGGAGGGGAGGGACATACAATTGGAGTGGATGAGCCAGAGTGAACGCAGAGGGGTGTGGAGATGAACCAGATATGAGACATATTGTGGAGTGCTGGTGTGAATAGCTTTGTGAACCAGAATTAGAACCTTATACTGCATACGGAAGGTGACGGGGAGCCAATGGAGGTGAATAAGAATTGGGGTGATGTGATCAGTATGGGAAGCATGGGTAGCAATGCGGGCTGCAGTGTTCTGTAGGAGTTGCAATCTGTGTAACTGATACTGTTGTAGACCGGCAAGAGTGATATCACAGTAGTCTATAGGGAGATCACAAGAGAGAGTAGTAATGTGACTAGGGATGGGGTGGTGAGAAAGGGATGGATGGCACGGATCTGATGCAGAGAGCATAAAGAGCAGCGTATGATGGAGGATAGGTGGTCATGGAATGATAAGGCAGAAGTTAGAGTGACACAGAGATAGCGCAAGGAGGGGACCAGGTAAATTGGGGAGGAGAGGAGTGATGAAGTTAGGGAGGGAACCAAAGGTAAATCATATAGCTAGTGTTTTATCAGGATTGAGGTGGAGGAAGTTTGAAGACATTCAGGAGCTGAGGCAGGAAAGGCAGCTATTAAGAGGGGAAATGTCAGGCGCGATGGGGCTGGTATGGTGTATGAGAAGGATGTTGTTGACATAGTAATAAGTGGAGATTCCGTGTTGCTATATCAGAAGAGTGAGAGGGGCCAGAAAGACATTAAAAAGGAGAGGGGCAAGGACAGAACCTTGGGGGACACCGCAGGGAAGAGGGATGGCTGGTGAAGTGGTAGAACCAGAGGAAACAGAGAAGGACCTAGAGATGAGAAAGGAGCAGAACCAGTGAAGGACAGAGCCGGTGATCCCAGCGTCACTGAGGTGCTTGAGGAGGATGGAGTGGTTGACTAGGTCGAAGGTGGAGGACAGATCTAGTGAGACAGCTAGTGAAATAAGACCGTGATCATGAGAGATGTGAAGTTCGTTCAAGAAAGAAAGGTGAATGGTCTCTGTACTGTGGCTGGAGCAAAAACCAGACTGGTTGGGATGAAGGGTGACAGTAGCGTCGAGGTGAGAAGAGAGTTGTGAAAAGACCAGTTTTTCCAAAAGCTTGGAGAGAAAGGGGAGGTTGGAGACAGGGCGCAATTGTGCTGGGTTGGAAGGGTCCAGAGAGGGATTTTAAGGATGGGGAGAATCAGGGCATGCTTCCAAGGGGATGGGAAAGAGCCTGAAGAAAGACTAGAGTTGATAATACTAAGAATAATAGGGAGGAAGGCCAGGGAGTGTTCAGAGAGCCAGTGAGAGGGGATGGGATTGAGCTGACAAGTAGTTTTACGGGAGGTGGAAAGGGTCTTTTCCAGTTCAGGGAGGGTTATAGGATGGAAGAAGAACCAACGGTGAGAAAGGGAAGAGCCCTCTGATATGGGGGTGGGAGAGAGGGGAGAGAAAGGGGCAGTGGGAGAGAGGGGAGGGGGCAGAAGGGAAAAGTAAGATGAAGAACATGCACTTTGTCCCTGAAATGAGCTTCCAAAAGAACAGGGTCCGGGAAAGCAGGTAAGGGGGCTGTGGAAGTAGATGAATGAGGGGCTGAGAGGGTACGGAGAACAGTGTAAAGTTGGTGGGAGGAGTTGGAGGAGGAAGAAATTAGATTAGCGTAGTAGGATTGCTTGGCGGCGTGAATGAGAGAGCGGTATTGGGTGTGGCAGAGGCGAAAGTGGGACAAGGATTCTGGTGAGGGGTGCTTAAGCCACAAGCGCTCAGCCCAGCGGAGGTAGGAGCAAGGTAAGAAAAGACCAGGGTGAAACCAAGGATGCTGTGTTGGCCAGCTGGGGAGGGGACCGGGTGAAGAGGGACGAGGTTGTCGAGCGTAGAGAGCAGGGTGGAATTTCAAACCTGGGCCTGGCTATTGGATGGAAGGGAGAAAAAGTCAGACTTGAAGAGCGTGTCAGCCGAGGGGAACTGCAAAAGGGTATTGGGCATGATGCGGCATACAAGAGCAGGTGGGCGGGGCACTGTCCCTGAGAAGAAACACTGACCCTGTCTATCAGAGGACCCTGCTTCTATTGGCAACTATGTGGCAGATCACATATGCATGGGTCATTTTGGACATTACAGTCTCAGTGTCCCCGTACCATGACATCTGGCAATATGCTCATGCATTGCCATCAATGCGTCTCATAAACCATAATGAATATGAACCCAGCAGAGCTACATATACACAGCAGTGTTTGTTCTGTATGTGGTGACTGATGGGCACATTGGCACAGAGCACTGTACACCTCCCCTGCTATTCCTCATCCTGACAGGAATGTTTCTTAATGGTGAACTGCAATTCCTGATATGTATCCCAATTGTGGAACATTTTCTCATTGCAGTATCATGGCAAGATGACATCTGAGAGCTGCAAAGGATGTCAAACACCATTAACATCAGAGAGTGTTAACAAATCAGTGGAGATGCACTATGTCAGGCAATGTGCCATTTACAACACTGTAGCAAGACACATAACACTATGTACTGGGCCAGCTGCTAACAACATGGTAGTAGCAGTATACATTACAGTGGTTCACATGATTGACACACACTGGCAGGTTGCAGACCCCATAATCCAAATAGTAACATGATATCAGTTATAGTATCGTAACCTTGCACATTTATATAGTTATGCAATGTGGCTGTTGACCATATATCTTACAATATTTGAGCACTTGATATCTTTGGGTGCTGACATAGCACATGTACCTAGAGACATATCCTCTGAACATTGATTGGACTGTGTGGTCTAACACCCTGGATCATAACATGTACACATTGCTGCTTCAATGATTCCAGAGTGATAGACTACACGCAGCAGATCACATACAATAATTAGCTATGTTGCCCAGGTCTGGCTCCCTCATACTATCATCTGCTACTGTTCTGCTATGATGTTATAGCTGGAGACTGGGATTTTACCTCACACTGCACACTGGACGATAGCATGATGCTTCTCTCACAAGCCAGATAGGTGTTGCAGACAGTGCAGTTCAACATGACAGAAAATGGTTATCAGGTTAGACCCCCCACATGTCTATGAGTAATGTTTACTATACCGTTTTCTAAGGTTCATATGACCACCCTGCCCTGCTCACTTACCTCACAGCCAGCACAAGACAATCTCTTATTGGAACTCAGCATCTAGGGAGATTTGTGGAGGTCAGTCTTCTGTCATGTAACACATCATGTTGTCAAATGTGAAACCATAGCAGGCTAGCCCAACTTTTGAACAATTCATGGTCTTTGAAATAAGCAATACGTGAAGATGCATATGGAGCTGGTGCCCTGGTTCTTACCTGACCATCATCACAGTGCTGCAGTGTACTGCTCTTAGCCTGAGGAGGTGTCATATATATGGGACTCCTGTTCAGCAAGATACACAATGCACATGACTTTGCAAAATTACTCACATTTGCCATGAATATTGTTCATGCTGTTATTACACATACCCATAGCTTCACATAGACAGCACTTACATGCAAACAGCTGCTATATCAGCCATTGCCTAATCTCAGAGCCCACCTGTGTGTTCTCTTCGTCATATGCAGGATGGCACATTGGATCTTCCTCCAGATCTGAGTTAATTTAGACTAGGATCCGATGCCTGATTGCAATGTTAAGAACATAAGCTATGCCATACTGGGTCAGACCAAGGTCCATCAAGCCCAGTATCCTGTTTCCAACAGTGGCCAATCTAGGTCACAAGTACCTAGCAGTTTCCCCAAAAGACACAGGTTCCATAATGCTTGTATTGGGCAAAACAGTGGATTTCCTGGGTCCCTTTTAATAATGGTTTATGGACCTTTCCTCCAGGAACTTGTCCCAAACCTTTTTTAAACCCAGCTACGCTAACAGCTTTTACTACATCCTCTGGTAACAAATTCCAGAGTTTGATTACACATTGAGTGAAAAAATATTTTCTCTTATTAGACTTAAATGGATTACACTGTAGCTTTATTGCATGTCCCCTAGTCTTTCTATATTTTGATGGCGTAAACAATCGATCTACATTTATCTGTTCCACTCCATTCATTAATTTATAGACCTCTATCATAATTCCCCTCAGCCATCTCTTTTCCAGGTTGAAGAGCCCTAACCTTTTAAGCCTCTCCTCATAGGGGTATCTTTCCATCCTCTATACCATTTTGGTGGCTCTTCTCTGTACCTTTTCTAATTCTGCTATATTCTTTTTAAGATACGGTGACCAGAATTGCACACAATATTCAAGGTGCAAGCGCACCATGGAACGATACCGAAGCATTATAATAGCCTTTGTTTTATTCTCCATTCCTTTCTTTATGATTCTTAGCATTCTATTTGCTTTCTTGGCCACCGCTGCACAATGGGCGGAGGGTTTCAACATACCATCCATGATGATGCCTAAATCTTTTTCCTGGGTGGTGGTTCCTAATATGGAACCTTGCATTGTGTAACCATAGTTTGGGTTATTCTTTCCTAGGTGCATAACTTTGCACTTGTCCACATTAAATTTCATCTGCCATTTGAACATCCAGTCTTCCAATTTATCAATGTTGTTCAGAATGCAGCAGGCCAGAATGATCTTCACCACAGTCAGAGATTAATATTGTAAGGCCCCACTAGTTTTATCCAGACACCTGAAGTGACTTTTTAAAACACCAAAGGTACGCTCAATGACAGAGCGGATAGTGGCATGGGCCTCATTGTACGTGGTCTCTGCACGTGACCTTGTGAAATGTAATGGGGTCATTAATGATTCTCAGTACCCATATCCTGCATCACCTGATAACAGAGAATGTGATATTGTAACATACATTGCATATGTGGACAAATGAGGAGGTAAGGAAAATGAGGCCACTGGCCATTTGCTCAATGCATGTGACTTGTAGTCTGACAACTGAGGTAGTCTTGGACTAGAACAAATTTTCTGTAATGATTTCCACAGCGCATGGTGGTAAGGGAGGTTCTTTCAGGCCACATGTCTCCACAAACACCCAGCCAGTGTTGTCCTGGCCCCATTCCCATTCAGATGTACTCTGCAATTGCCTGCACATACTTCTGGTCTTCCAACAGAGCATCTATGTATACCAATATGATGGACATAGAAAATCCCTCAGTGACTAGCACATTGAGAGGGACATCTATTGAACTGACAGGTACAGTGGGTAACACCTTCCACTCGGTCTATGTATACATACGTAGCTGCAGTCACATTCTTAATGATAGAGTTGTACAGTGCTGTTGATAGGGATTTCCAAGTTAGGCATGCTGATTCCAGAAGAACATGGCCATATTAAGAGTCACAGTAGCTCCACAGACCAGCCACGTCCCTTGTAACCTCATTGCCTTGGTAAGCATGTACTGGAAACCCATCCATAACCTCATCCAGGGTCCAAATCAGCAGTCAGCATGTGTCTCACTGTACCACAGTATTGACCAGGGATCCAAAGGCATTATGTTTATAGACATCTACATCATAAGGTCTACAATGATTCACACATCACAGCACAATACTGTGTACTTTGATGGGAAGGACACAGACATAGCAGCTCCAAACACAAATCTGTTTTCATATTGTACCCATATATATGATAGTTTTTCTCAGACTCTGTCTAAGTTGTAATCTCTCATTTAAACAGGCATCATGGAGTTCCCCTCATTTATTTACAAACTGGGCATATACTACTGGAGGTAGCCTATGGCACAGTTGATCACAAACATGTCACCTGACAGAGGCCATAGCATCACTCTTACTGTTTTTTTCACCTCCTCTGTGACTGCATCCACTATTGCAGGTGTGAGGTATTCAGGTAAAGGCTCACTACATTGCTACCTCATTATTGACCTGTTCTGTGCATTGGTATCCTGTCTGCCTCTGAATGATTCCCTCATTTATTTGAGCTAACTCAGAGAGGAGGTGGTGAGGCTGAGGAGCCTTCAAGACAGTGAGAAGTACATTGATGAGATGCTTCTTGCAGCAACCAGGCTCTCCAGCACAGGAGAAGATGGGTGCCAACAGAATGTCGATGGCTGGACAAAAGTCACCAGAGCCTGCAAAATCACCAATCCAACTTCTCCAGCCCTTGAATTGAAGAACCATTATGCAGCCCTGGAAGTGGAGAAGGTGAAAGCATCCCTGGAAAGGGAAGAACCAGAGTTCAAGTACCCCATAGTTGCGGAATCAGTGACCAGAAGGAAACGAAGGGTAGTGGTGGTTGGAGACTCTCTTCTGAGGGGTACTGAGGCGTCCATCTGCCGACCAGACTTGATGTCCAGAGAGGTATGCTGTCTGCCTGGTGCCAAGATCCAAGATGTTACGGAGAGTTTGCCGAGACTCATCAAGCCCACTGACTATTACCCAATGTTGCTAATCCATGTTGGAACAAATGATACTGCCAGGTATACCTCGGAACGTATCAAAAGTGACTTCATGGCTCTGGGACAGAGGGTGAAGCAGGTAGGTGCACAGGTGGTGTTCTCTTCAATCCTCCCTGTTGAGGGTAAAGGCCAAGGCAGAGAGGCTCGCATCCTGGAGATGAATGCATGGCTGCGTGGATGGTGTCTTCGAGAGCGTTTTGGTTTCCTAGACCATGGGATGTTGTTCCAAGGGTTGCAGAGCAGAGATGGCATCCATCTGTCCAAGAAAGGTCAACGCATCTTTGGTAGTAGACTGGCTAATCTACTGAAGAGGGCTTTAAACTAGATTCGTTGGGGATGGGTGAAGAAAGCCCCCAGGTAAGTGAAAGCCCCCAGGTAGGTGATACATTAAATACCTTTATGGAAATGGGTAACAGGGGTAACATATGCAAAGCAGTGTGTATTAATGCCCGTAGCATGGGAAATAAGATCCCTGAAGTTGAAGCTTTGGTGGGAGTGGCTGACTTGGATTTAGTGGCAGTTACAGAAACATGGTTCACAGAAAACCATGACTGGGATGTAACTATACCTGGCTATACTTTATTCAGAAAGGACAGGGTAGGAAGAAGGGGAGGAGGAGTGGCACTATATGTAAAAACTACTATTAAAGCTTTGGAATTACAGAGCTTAAAAGGGAGAGAGGAGGCATTGTGGGTTAAACTAGAAAGAGGGAAAGAGAAATCTATTTGCATTGGTGTGATATACAGACCTCCCTCGCAAGAGGAAGAGGTGGACAGAGAGTTAATTGAAGACATACGTAGCATTGCTAGGAAAGGGGAAGTGCTACTGCTAGGAGATTTCAATATGCCAGATGTTGATTGGCACATTCCTGCTGCAGTATCATCTAGAAGTAAGGAGATCCTGGATTCTCTACAGGGAGAACTATTCAGGCAATTGGTAACAGACCCCACATGTGAAGGGGCCATACTGGACTTGGTGCTTACCAATGGTGAAAGTGTTTCTGATGTTGTAGTGGGAGATCATTTTGCATCCAGTGATCACCAGATGGTGTGGTTCAGTATTAGGACTAGGGCTGTTAGAATCCATTCCAAGGTGAAGATCTTAGACTTTAGGAAGACTAACTTTGCGAAGATGGGCCAATACCTCAGGGAGTCTTTAGTGGGATGGGAACAGCTGGGGGATGTAGAAAAACAGTGGGCAAAACTGAAAGGGGGTATTTTAAAGGCAACCAACCTTTTTGTTAAAATGGCAAATAAAGGCAAAAGGAACAGGAGACCGCTATGGTTTTCGAAGGAAGTAGCTGAAAAAGTGAAGAAAAAGAGGGAGGCTTTCATGAAATACAAGAGATCACAGAGAGAGGAAGACAGGCATCTGTATTTGGAAAAACTTAGAGAAGCTAGCAAAGTAGTCAAGAAGGCAAAGATTCAAAAGGAGGAGGAAATAGCCAATGCAATAAAATGGGGGGATAGGACATTTTTCAGATATATTAGTGAGAAGAGGAAGGGCAAAAGTGGTATTGTCAGACTCAAGGGTGCAGGGGGGGAGAATATGTAGAAGCTGATAAGGATAAAGCGGAATTGCTTAACAAATATTTTTGTTCTGTGTTCACCGATGAAGAACCAGGAGCAGGACCTCAGAAAACACCCACAAATAAGAACAGAAGCGAGGGACATCTTGAACAATTTTCAGAAGACTGTGTTCGTGAGAAACTAGCTCAACTTAAAGTAGACAAAGCGATGGGACCGGATGGGATACACCCTAGAATACTGAGGGAACTTGGGGACGTTCTAGCAACTCCACTGACTGACCTTTTCAATGCCTCGTTGGAGTCGGGAGTGGTGCCAAAGGACTGGAGAGAGGCTCATGTGGTGCCTTTACACAAAAGCGGAAGTAAGGATGTGGTTGAAAACTACAGGCCGGTTAGTTTAACTTCGGTGGTGAGTAAATTATTGGAAACGCTGCTGAAAGAGAAAATAGTGAGGTTTCTGGAGTCCAGCGGATTACAGGATCCGAGGCAGCATGGATTCACCAGAGGCAGGTCTTGTCAGACAAATCTGATTGATTTCTTTGACTGGGTGACCAGGGAGTTGGACCGAGGGAGAGCTCTAGATGTGGTGTATTTAGATTTCAGTAAAGCCTTTGACACTGTTCCTCACAGGCGACTTATAAACAAACTGAGCACCCTAGGGATGGACCCTAAAGTTACTGCTTGGGTTAGAAATTGGTTGGGTGGGAGGCGACAAAGAGTACAAGTAAATGGAGCTCACTCTGAGGAGAAAGATGTTACCAGTGGTGTGCCCCAGGGATCTGTCCTTGGTCCGATTCTTTTTAACATCTTTGTTAGTGATATAGCGGAAGGGCTGTCGGGTAAGGTTTGCCTCTTTGCGGATGATACCAAAATCTGCAATAGAGTAGACACCCAGGAAGGTGTAGATAACATGAGGAGGGATCTAGCTAAGCTTGACGAATGGTCTAGAATTTGGCAGCTGGGATTTAATGTTAAAAAATGTAAGGTCATGCATTTGGGCTGCAGCAATCCAAGGGAGCAATACAGTATAGGAGGTGAAGTACTTTTGTCCACTAAAGAAGAGCGGGACCTAGGCGTGGTTGTGTCTGATGATCTTAAAGTAGCTAAACAGGTAGAAAAGGCGACGGCAAAAGCTAGAAGGATGCTTGGGTGCATACGGAGAGGAATGACTAGCAGAAAAAAGGAGGTGATAATGCCTCTGTATAGGTCTTTGGTGCGACCTCATTTGGAGTATGGTGTGCAATTCTGGAGACCGCACCTTCAAAAGGATGTGAACAGGATGGAGTCGGTGCAGAGTGTTGCTACTAAAATGATTAATGGGCTTCATTATAAAGCATATGAGGACAGACTTAAGAATCTTAATATGTACACCTTAGAGGAAAGGCGGGATAGAGGTGATATGATTGAGATGTTTAAATACCTCCGTGGCATAAATGTTCAGGGAGAGAGCCTCTTTCAATTGAAAGCAAGTTCTGCTACGAGGGGACATGGGATGAGGGTGAAGGGAGATAGATTCAGGAGTGATATGCGGAAATATTTCTTTACGGAAAGAGTAGTGGATCCGTGGAATAGTCTCCCAGTGGAGGTGGTAGAGATGAGGACAGTAACTGAATTCAAAAAAGCATGGGACCAACACAGAGGATCTCTAAAGGTAAAAAGTGGACTGTTATAGTTGTGTTATGGAAGGACAGACTAGATGGGCCTTGTGGTCTTTTTCTGTCATCATGTTTCTATGTTTCTATGTTGTTAGGATTCTTCACAAATTCATATGCATACTGATGGCAGAGGGTACAATGGCAATGAGGTTCAAAGTGTTAGGGAGGCTCTCCATCACAATAAACATCATCAGCTCGGTTACACATGCAGAACATAGACCGTCAACAAACAAAGAACAAGGGATCACAATTTAGAAATTGGAAGACAATAATTAAACTGGGAACCCCAAAAGCCAAACTTGGAATGTACAACAACAACACTGGAGAAATAAAACTATAAATTAATTTCCTCTTGTACTAAACAAAAACACAAAGACGTTAGCGATACATATTTCCCAAAGCTGACATATTCCAGTTAATAAAGTCAAAATAAAAAAGTATTTTTCTACCTTTTGTTGTTTGGGCATTTTATTTTTCAGTTACAATTGCTCCAGTCACCTTCTTCTGTTTTTTTTATGTCTTCTGCTAACTCTCCATTGTCTGCTGTCCATTTGTCCTTTCTTCTCTCTTCTAGTTTTTTTCCATTCTCTCTAAATCTGCTTTAACATACTGATCTTTCCCTTTTTGCTCTTTCCTCCATTTCTTTCTTTATTCCTTTTTCATCCACTCAAATTTCACCCCTCCATCCTCAATCCCCACTTACTCTACAAATACCCGACCAATCGTAAATTTTTCTTCCACATGAAATATCTTTTCTCTTCTCCATCCTCACTCCCCCAGCCCCATCCCATTCTACTCCCCCTTCAACATCAGCTCCCTTCTACTTTCAGCCCCACCCAGCATCTGCTCCCTCCTAGTCCCATTCTCCCATCCCCTGCATCAGCCCATTTCCAGTCCTAGCCCCCCATCAGCCCATTTCCAATCCTAGCCCATCATCCATTTCCAATCCTAGCCCTCCCATCAGCAATTTTCAGTCCCACCTTGCCCCCAAGCAGTCCATTTCCAGTCCAAGCACCCCCATCAGCCCATCTCCAGTCCTAGCCCCCCATCAGTCATTTCTAGTCCTAACCTAGGCCCCATATCAGCCATTTCCAGTCCTAGCCCCCCATCATCCATTTCCAGTCCCACCTTGCCCCCATCAACCATTTCTAGTCCTATCCTAGTCCCCCATCAGTCTATTTCCAATCCTAGCCCTGCCATCAGCCATTTCTAGTCCCATCCTAGCCCCCCATCAGCCCATTTCCAGTCCTAGCCTCCCCATCAGCCCATTTCAAATCCTAGCCCCCATCAGCCCATTTCCAGTCCTATCTTAGTCCCCCCCCCATCAACCCATTTCCAGTCCAAGTTCCCCCCATCAGCCCATTTCCAGTCCTAACCCCCCACACCCATTTCCAGTCCTATCCTAGCCCTTTCATCAGCCCATTTCCAGTCCAAGCTCCCCCCATCAGCCCATTTCCAATCCTAGCCCCCCATCAGCCATTTCCAGTCCTGGGAATGAAAGCTGCATGGCTGCCTAATGGCCCACCACCACTCAGGCCATTTCCAGTCTAAGCCCCCTCACCACAGCCCATTTCCAGTCCAAGCCCCCCCACCACTCAACCCATTTCCAGTCCAAGCCCCCTCCTCATCACACAGCCCATTTCCATTCCAAGCCTCCTTCCCATCAGCTATTTCCAGTCCAAGCACCGCCCCCCACCACTCAGCCCATTTCCAGTCTAGGCCCCCTCTCCAGCCCATTTCCAGTCCAAGCCCCTCTCCTCATCAGCTATTTCCAGTCCTAGGCTCCCCCCCTCCCCACCGAAGAGCCCCATGGCTGTCCAACAGGCTTAGAGGGAGCTGGAGAGGCCCCGGCTCACCTCTGACAGTGCCAAAGTGAAGAGTGCCGTTTTTCTTCACTTCGGCAGCTGTGTTGTAGTATAGGCCATTGGTGCACTGAGTGCTTGGAAACAGGAAGTTCCCTTTGACCTGGCACACTAGGAGCCTATACTAGAACACAACTGACGAAGTGAAGAAAAAAGGCACTCTTCACTCCGGTGGCTGTCAGAGGTGAGCCGGGGCCTCTCCGGCTCCCTCTAAAACAGACCTGTCGGTGCCAAAAATGTGAGATGTTGTTGGTGCAGGGCCCCCTGATGCACTGGGCCCTGTTCGAATAACATTCTCACACAATGGACGGGCCAGCCCTGAAAATCATGTACCTGCAGATCTGGACCTTAGGTCAGCACACAGAACTTAGGTCTTAGAATACAAATCTCTGTCAACTACAGTGACTGGTATTCTTCCACATGGAACTGATTTTTTTGGGCGGACATAGATAGCTGTGTAGAGGTCAGGGTGTCAAAGATTCACATCATACCATATGTGCAATTTCAGCATTTGGCCTTCATAGGCCCTGTCGTTTAAAATGTGACTGTTTGTTTACACATGCTAATTATTGTCCCTGGTGTGACACCTACTCTCCATTGCTAATTGCATCTGCTGGGGAATGTTTGAAAGCAAGCGCTCAGGAATGATCACTGTAGCCCCATGTGAAATACAGATTACAGTATATCTACTAGAATCTGTGCATTACAGGAAATATGGGGCTTTGGAAGGTGCCAACTCCTATATTTTTTCTGTCAGGTCATCCTACACGTTATGATTCTGACTGCAGGTCCTCTGATGCATCCTGCTTCCACATTCAGCAAGGCTTCAGTGGTTGACCCACACCTCAATCCCTGCAAACAATTGCAACTGTCCAAGTTTTACATGACTGTTTTCAGCATGACCGTTTCGGGATGGGGGATGGGTAGTTGTGGACTAGTCAGTCAATGTGACCTGTCGATGAGGTACTGATGTACTTTTAGGAGCCGTGCTGCAGAGATGTCTGCAATGGCTGGGGTTTCAACACATTCAGCATAGCAAATTCATTTCCATGTGTGCCAGTCTTTTTCATTCCACCTTCCACTGGCTTATAATTTTCTAATGTACCCTGGCTGTGCTTTTCTGCACTATCAATATCCATACTGAATACATATCCTTGCAGACATTAGCACGGTCAGAGCTATTCATTCTGTAGATAGGCTGAGCTTTTAAAAGGGTTAGTGCTAGGGTTTCTAGCATCCCCCTGCAACCTATAAATTTGGCGCCCCTCCCTCATTATTATTAATGTTGGCTGCACCTGTGGTAGGCGAAGGCCTATGATCCATGCTGCTTGAACTAAACAGACAGGCTGAAGCAGCTTGACCTGTAAATGAAGCATATGGTTAGGCCCAGAGGAGTGAACCCCCCCCCCCCCAATACTGCTTCCATAGAATCAAAACTTAACTAAGCATAACCAAGTATAGCTAAGCAGAAACGAAACTTAGAAGAGATAGAAAAACAACTTTAATTGGAACTGATAAGATGTGTGAAGCTTCTATGGAATTAATTAACTCTGCTGAAAGAAAAGTTATAGTGCCCTGTTTTCCCATATGTTTTGGTTAGCCAGTGACCTTGGAGGAGAATTGTATCAAGAGTCTAAGAACTGACCATTGTAATGAGGACTGTAAGGGGGGGAAACAGGTGCTGAGCCCAGACCAAGGTCCTCATTGGACAACTACGTAACGGTACCAGGACCAATAGATGGAGCGAGAGGGGTTACTGGGACCAATGGAAAGTTTGCCTATGTCTAGAATGGAAAAGAACAGTATAAAAGTTGTTGTTTTACTAACAGCCATTGCTCAGCCATTTTGAATGTGATTCTGCTTGAGTCTTGTGCACAAATAAATGATTTGGACCTTCTGAACAGACTCCTGGTATTATTGGATTGTTTGCGCTCTGCCGCTACATATTCTTGGTGCATTGGCCGGGAAGGTGTGGTTCGTAGAGGGTATACAAGCTGATATACCACGACTTTCCGCCTCTATAGGTTTGGTCCTGCCGGGCTCGTGCCCTCCCGACGTGGGCTCGGCTCCTGGGCGCCACCGGTCCCGTTGCATCGGAGGGAGCTGGGCCAGGCCTCGGCGGGTGCCGGACCCGGACGGAGCCAACACCTCGAACCCGTGAGGGGAGTCCGAGGTCCAACTCATGCGCTTGCTCGGGAACGGGGACCGGATCCGGTGAGTATAGTTTTTGGTATGTCTAGACAGATGAGTCAGAACTGCAGCTTGTAACTTGGAACTTGGAACTTGGAATTTTGGTAAGAGAGCTCTCAAGACGGTCCTATTAACCCTGCATAGTGTATTCGCGGGGTGAAACCATCGTCTTCTTGATTTTGACTTTGATTTTGAATTTGGTATAGCCTAGTCAGAAGAGACAGGACTGGGTTTTTGGGATACGTTGCTAGCATGATTGTGTGCATGAAGTGTGATTGAGAGGTCTTTTCATAAAGACCAAGCGAAGGCGGACTCCTGAGTAACGCATTTCCTGGCCTGGCGACCGCGTCCAGGTCGTAAAAAGGAGGAAGCGACTGTCGTCTCGTCTTGTTTTTTGTTTCCCTTGAATGTTTCTAGGGCCGTGAGGACCCCTCACCCACGGTCCGCCCTCCTTTCCCCTTCTGTTTGTTGTTGTGCGCACACATCGAAATGGGAGGGGCGGGGTCTACTAGGCACACTCCATTAGAATGTATGATTAAGTATTTTAATAAAGGATATTCAGGAGATTATGGAGTAAAAATGACTGCGTCATGATTACAACTCTTGTGTACTAGGGAGTGGCCCACCTTAGACCCCATGTGGCCCCGAGATGGAACATTTAACATAGGAATTATTAAAAGTCAGTTCATCGGAAGGTGCGAGCAGCGCACCCCGACCAGTATCCCTATATAGACTCCTGGTTAGGTATTTGTGAGAACCCGCCCCCTTGAGCACAGCGCTGTTATGAAGAACAGTGCAGAATAATGGTAGCGCTGTCAGAACAAACACAGAAGGCAGGGCAAGAAAAGAAACCTGTCCATGTTGATCCTGAGTCCCCAGAGGTTGTAATTAGACAGCCCCAAGCTCAGTGCCCCGTAAAAGTACCACCGCGTCCCGCGGCAGCACCCCGGGACCGGCGAAGTCCACCCCCCAACCTGCAGCCAGAAGATCCGCCCTCTGACGAGGCCGATCAGCCGGAGACTGAGGGAAATCTTGAATCAGAACTAGAACTAGAAGAGGTAGAGGAAACGTCTTCACAGGGTGAGTCAGAAAGCGAAAAATTAGTTGTCAGTGCAAGTTCATCTGTTACGAGTGAGGCTTCCCAGACTAAGCGTATCTTGAGACAGAAAGCCCCAGCCAAGATGCAGAAAGCTCCTATCAAGATGCAGAAAGCTTCTACTAAGAAAGTAATGCCACTGCGGCAAGTCCCGGGAATACCCGTAAGAAACGAGGAGGACCGGATAGTACCGGGACCCACAAGTTTAGTTTATGTGCCATTCTCCACCACTGATTTGTTGAATTGGAAATTGCATTATGCCTCCTATACTGACAAGCCCCAAGAGTTGACAGAATTAATGAATACAATTATGCAGACTCACCAACCCACTTGGTCAGATTGCCGTCAGCTCCTGTCTACTTTATTTACTACTGAGGAGCGGACGAGAATCATGCGAGCAGCCGTTAATTGGTTAGCGGATAATCCCCTAGCAGAGGGACAAGGAGCAATAGATAATCGCTAAGCAGCCAAGAGAGAATTTCCGAATGAAGATCCTCAGTGGGATCCAAACACCGATATAGGATCTAGAGCTCTAGCACGATTTCGCCAAGGCCTTTTACAAGGTCTGCGAAAGGGGGGTCAGAAAGCCATGAATCTCACAAAGACAGCTGAAGTTATCCAGGGCGTAGATGAAAGCCCGGCAGTGTTTTATGAGACACTATCTGAAGCATACAGAATGTACACTCCCTATGACCCAGCTGCACCAGGAAACCTATGTATGGGGAATGCCACTTTTGTCAGCCAGTCTCAACCAGATATTAGACGAAAATTACAGAAATTAGAAGGGTTTGCGGGCATGAATGCAACTCAGCTACTGGATGTCGCCCATAGAGTGTTTGTGAATCGTGATAATGAAAGACAGAGAGAAAGTGACCGTAAAATGAAGAAGAAGGCCGATTTTTTGGCTGCCGCTTTAGTTGAACAGAAACGGGGAGGTTTCCCTAACCGAAGGAGCAGAGGTAGAGGACGGGGCCGAGGAGATAGCCGGCCCACGCTAGGCGTGAATCAATGCACTTATTGCAAGGAAGAAGGACATTGGAGGAATGCATGCCCGCAACTCGAAGATGCCTCACATGAAGAAGAAGAGAACGCCCCTCGGCGAGAGAGGGAAAGAGGCCGATCGCAGAATCGCAGAGGAACGACTCGAGTACATTTCCAACGGGAAAGAGAAGAGGCCGTAGAGGCAGTTGTAGCCGCCACGGACTATGATCTCGATGAAACAGATTAGGACAGACCGGGCTCCGAATTCGTTTTAGGTTCCCAGGAGCCTATGGTTTGTTTAAAAATAGGGAACCAATTCATGGACTTTATGGTTGATACTGGAGCAGAACATTCTGTAATAGATAAGCAAATAGCCCCTTTGTCCACAAGAGCAGTCACTATTATGGGAGCAACTGGCGCAAAAGCCACCAAGTCTTTCCTGAAAGACCGAGTATGTGAATTAGGGGGACAGCAAATAGCACACACCAATTCCTTTATATGCCTGAATGCCCCGTGCCGCTACTGGGACGAGATATGCTAGCCAAGCTGCAGGCCCAAATATCCTTCACTGAGAAGGGAGAAATGCAAATGACTGTAAATCCAAAACCTGCAGGGCTAATGGTGCTTACTGTTCCCCGAGAAGAAGAGTGGAGATATTACAGTACTGAACCAGTTCTTGATACCAATCTTAACATACCAGCAAGCATTATGGCTCTCCTGGAGTACGGGCAGAGGATAATCCACCAGGCCTAGCCAAGCACATAGCCCCAGTAATCGTGAACCTCAAGCCTGGAGCAGCACCAGTACATGTTAAGCAATACCCACTCCAGAGACCAGCCATTGAGGGCATCCATCACCACTTATTAAGATTACTGAAGCATGGCCTTCTCCAGGTATGTCAATCACCTTGGAATACACCTCTCCTGCCAGTTAAGAAACCTGGGACAGGTGATTACCGCCCAGTACAAGATTTGAGGAGAGTGAACGAAGCAGTTGAGACCATACATCCAGTTGTGCCAAATCCCTATACACTCTTAGGATTGATACCTGCTGAAGCTACCCACTTTACTGTCCTGGATCTGAAAGATGCCTTTTTCTGCATACGATTAGCTCCGATTAGTCAATTGTTGTTTGCCTTTGAATGGCAGGACCCTGTCTCAGGTAGACGGGGCCAACTCACCTGGACACGATTGCCTCAAGGATTCAAGAACTCACCCACCATTTTCAGTGCAGCACTAAACCAAGATCTTTCAAGTTATCCTGTAACCCCTGGGGAAAGAGTGCTTCTTCAGTATGTGGATGACTTGTTGATAGCTACCATCTCAGAGAGTGAATGTGTACAAGCCACAAATGACCTCTTACAACTGTTAGATGAAGCAGGATATAAAGTTTCCAGAGCCAAAGCACAGCTATGCCAAACGGAAGTAAAGTATCTGGGTTTCCAGCTGACCAAAGGAAGCCGACGACTGGGACCAGAAAGAAAAGAAGCTGTGTGCAGTATCCAAACCCCAACTACCAGGAGACAAGTCAGAGCCTTCCTGGGAGCAGCAGGATACTGCCGAATATGGATACCCAACTTTGCTCAAATTGCTAAACCACTATATGAAGCCACCAAAGGAGAAGAGAAATCACCACTAGAGTGGGGACCTGACCAAGATGAAGCTTCCAAAACCTTGAAGGAAGCATTAATGTCATCACCAGCACTTGGACTGCCAGATGTCCAGAAGCCTTTTTGTTTGTTTGTACATGAAATGCAAGGGAACGCTCTGGGAATGTTAACCCAGACATTGGGACATTGGGAGCGACCAGTAGCATACCTATCAAAACAGCTAGATACTGTAGCCAAAGGATGGCCTCCATGCTTGAGAGCTGTGGCAGCCACAGCATTGTTAGTGAGTGAAGCAGACAAACTCACCTTAGGACAGAACCTGCGCGTTACAGTGCCACATGCAGTGCTTGCCCTTATGGAACAAAAAGGGAATCATTGGTTCACCAATTCTCGAATGCTGAGATACCAGAGCATGCTATGCGAAAATCCCCGAATACAATTGGAAGTGAGCCATGCTCTCAACCCAGCCACCTTGCTACCAATCAGCAGGGACCCACCAGAACATGACTGTATGGAAGTCATGGACACTGTGTTTTCAAGTCGACCTGACCTAACTGATGTACCTATAGCAAACCCTGACCAGACTTACTTCGTGGATGGAAGCAGCCTCATCATCAATGGACGACGTTGTGCCGGGTATGCAGTAGTCACCCGGGAGAAAGTCATTGAATCATCAGCTCTTGCCTCAGGAACATCAGCGCAGAAATCAGAATTGATAGCGCTAACAAGGGCACTAGTATTAGGTGCCGGACTCCAGTTGAATGTGTATACAGACTCAAAGTACGCTTTCACAACTTTGCATGCTCATGGAGCTCTGTATAAAGAACGAGGACTTATTACCTCAGGAGGCAAATCAAGTAAGTACGGCCCAGAAATATTGATGTTACTAGATGCAGTATGGGCCCCAGCACAAGTTGCTGTTATGCATTGCCGAGGACACCAAACAGGAAAAGGAGAAGTTGCCCAAGGAAACAGATTTGCTGATGCCTCAGCGCGCAAAGCAGCCATGACAGGCCAGATTTCACCACAGGTAACACCAGTACAAGCAGCATTGTTTCCAGTACCCCTCAACTTGTGGACGCCACGATATACCACAAGGGAACTAGACTATTATTGCACTACAGAAGAGGGGGTACTAAAAGACGGATGGATTGAGCTGCCACCAGCCGAGGGCAACCAACCTCCAGGACGAATAGTGATCCCTGAATCATTGGGACCAGCCTTTGTAAAGGCCTTTCATCAAGCTACACATTATGGGAAAAGCGCAATGGAAAAGGCACTCAGAACCCATTTTTGCATTGCACTGTTGGGAGCCTTGTCAGCCTCAGTAGCCCGCCAGTGCGTAACTTGTGCGAAGAACAATGCCAAGCAAGGTCCTACACCACCACCCCGAGCCCAATCAGGTGGTGTAACTCCTATGCACAACCTGCAAATAGACTTTACTGAAATGCCAAAAGTCAGTGGATATCGCTATTTGTTAGTTTTAATTTGCACCTTCTCTGGGTGGGTGGAAGCTTTCCCCACCAGGACTGAAAAAGCCAGAGAAGTCACCAAAGTATTGCTGAGGGAAATCATCCTCCGATATGGAATCCCTGCAGTAATAGGATCAGACAATGGGCCCTCATTCGTATCTCAGATTACCCAACAGTTAGCGAGTGCCCTACAGATACAATGGAAGTTACACACTGCATATAGACCCCAGAGTTCAGGAAAAGTTGAGCGAATGAATCGCACACTAAAATCTCAGTTGTCTAAGCTATGCCAGGAGACCCACCTGAAGTGGCCCCAAGTTCTCCCAATAGCTTTACTTAGAATACGCTCAGCCCCTGTGAAATCATCAGGATTTTCTCCCTTTGAAGTCATGTATGGTAGGCCCCCACCAATAGTACAGGGGGTCAAAGGGAGTTTGACACAAATTGGTTCAGAGATAACCAGACAAGAACTCCTAGCTCTTAGTTCTGTTCTACAGACTCTTCATGCGTGGATACAGGACCAGTTACCCATCAACTTGACGGAATCCTTGCATCCCTACAAGCCTGGTACCTCGGTGCGGATCAAAGATTGGAAGAAGACACTGCTGGAACCGCATTGGAAGGGACCGTATACCGTCATCCTGTCTACACCAACAGCTGTCAAGGTCGCAGAAATCGAATCTTGGATCCATCACAGCAGAGTCAAGCCAGCAGCAGTTCCAGAGCCAGATCAGTGGACAGCAGTGCAACATCCTGATATTCCTTTGCGGCTCACCCTGAGGCGGCAACCGGCGGCCTAGAGCTCCTCTGGGCCGCCTGAGAACTGCAGTGTTCTACAGCTGACAAGTCTTTCGAAGAGGATTGCTGTTTCCAACACAGCAAAAACACTTGTTTCTTCATTGAATAACTTTGTACTCACAGACTTTCTTCAGGCCAACTACGGTTGGTAAGTGGGCATACAGCGGAACCTTGAGGATCTTCAATCAACATTGACACCCATTGAATTGCTTCATTAGCAAACGGGTCGGCATTGTGCCAAAAAGACAGTGAACGTCGAGGTCAAGATTTTCCAGTGGAGACTCAGAAGGACTACAATCAACATGCATCTTTGTTTCTACTTTTTCCTGGTTGCCTGCCTGGGGGAATTTGAACTTGTTCTTGCTTTACCCCCATGCACTGCCTGCATTACTTCCACTCGAACTGGAATGAAAGTAACTCAGACTTTGCTTTATCATTCTTACTATACCTGTACTGGTACAGTGAGCCGGTGTATATACAACACCACTGAACTGAACGTTTGTACTAAGGGAAATACTAAAGTTTGTTTTAACCCACATCAGAACCCATCCTATTATACTCTAGAAATACGATGGGATGATGCAGATGGAGCTTTACTTAATGCCACACCCCCACTCACTGACCCTACCAAGGGTGCTGTTTTGTATTTTGATGCTTGCGATGCTATAAATAGAGATGGTCGGTCTCATTGTGCTAATTGGGAAAAAGCATATTATTATGATCATAAGTATATGTGTCCAGAAGAAACCACCGGGTGGGGGGCATGTACAGGTAAACGAGTTTTAGCAAATGAATATAGCACAGCACCAGTAAAAGACTACTATTGTCCAAAATGGGAATGTGTGTTCTATGCTACATGGAAAACTGGTATGGTAGAGAATACCAGGGATAATCGAATGGCAGCCCTACTTAAGCCCTCTCTAAAGAATCCAGAAAAATGTAAGAAGGGTGCCTGTAACCCATTAGAGTTATACATAATAAACCCCAGTGCTTGGAAGCAAGGGTACAAATTTGGACTATGCATTGCAGGCTCTGGGACAGATCCCGGAACCATTGTATATATAAGACTGAATACCCAGGCCCATCGTTCATCATGGTATCATATACATAATACTTTCTATGAAACTATGCATGTAAACAAGTTCGACATTCCCCATCCTTCACAAAATCTGTTCTTAGAGTTAGCTGGAGCAGTCGTATCTAGTCTCCACATTTCAGACTGCTACTTCTGCGGAGGAACTAGGATGGGTGATCAGTGGCCTTGGGAGGCCCAAGAACTGAATTACTCAATAGCCTACAATCATACAGAGCTGCACAAGACCACCAGTGAATGGATATTAGCACACCCAATAGTTGGACGTCTGTGTTATGCTCGGACTGGACCCCAGTTCACCTTGAAGGTAGGACAGCTTGTCTGTCTTAGCCAGATGTTTTATAATGACACCACAAAACAGACATCCTGGTGGTCAGGAGTTAATGCATCTGAACCCACCAACCCATTATCAAAATTCCCTGAGCTTGCTGATTTATGGACTAACCTTGCCCATCCTCATGCCTGGCAAGCCCCACCTGGCTTGTATTGGATCTGTGGAACCCGAGCATACGCTCGACTCCCTATTCATTGGGGAGGGGCATGTGTCTTGGGAACCATCCGACCTTCTTTCTTTCTGTTACCCACAGAACATGGAGAACAATTAGGTTACCCAGTCTATACCAAGAGACAGAAAAGAGCAGCTTTGAAGATAGGCAAATGGGAGAGATGGGAAGGGGAAGACTGGCCACCTGAGAGAATTATTGCCTATTATGGACCAGCCACTTGGGAGCAAGATGGCACTTGGGGATACCGGACCCCTGTGTATATGATAAACCGTATCATACGTTTACAAGCAGTGGTCGAACTAATTACTAATAAGACTAGTCAAGCACTTACACTTCTAGCTAGACAAAGCACACAAATGCGTACTGCCATATATCAGAATCGCTTGGCACTAGATTTGTTAGCAGCTGAAGGAGGAGTATGTGGTAAGTTGAATTTAACCAATTGTTGTTTGAAGATAGATGACAAGGGTCAAGTAGTTGAAGAGATTGCTGAAAACATGCGAAAACAAGCTTATGTGCCAGTACAGACCTGGCATGGTCTTAAGATACCTAACTGGTTCGAATCTATCTTCTCTGGCCTGGGGGGACTTACTACTTTTATCATGATAATATTAGTATTTGTAATATTAGTATATGTATAATCCCATGCTGTATGCACTCTATTAACAGTGTGATCGAAAATACCGTAGAACTCAAGACTGCCACTAAGATATTGGCCCTATGGCACCCTAATCCTAGTATGTATGGTCGTAATCCAACTCCAGTGTAATTGAGTGATTTAACTCTCACACCTTATTAACAATAGGGTGAGATTAATCAAAGGGGGGAATGTGGTAGGCGAAGGCCTATGATCCATGCTGCTTGAACTAAACAGACAGGCTGAAGCAGCTTGACCTGTAAATGAAGCATATGGTTAGGCCCAGAGGAGTGAACCCCCCCCCCCCCAATACTGCTTCCATAGAATCGATAGAATCGAAACTTAACTAAGCATAACCAAGCATAGCTAAGCAGAAACGAAACTTAGAAGAGATAGAAAAACAACTTTAATTGGAACTGATAAGATGTGTGAAGCTTCTATGGAATTAATTAACTCTGCTGAAAGAAAAGTTACAGTGCCCTGTTTTCCCATATGTTTTGGTTAGCCAGTGACCTTGGAGGAGAATTGTATCAAGAGTCTAAGAACTGACCATTGTAATGAGGACTGTAAGGGGGGGAAACAGGTGCTGAGCCCAGACCAAGGTCCTCATTGGATAACTACGTAACGGTACTGGGACCAATAGATGGAGCGAGAGGGGTTACCGGGACCAATGGAAAGTTTGCCTATGTCTAGAATGGAAAAGAACAGTATAAAAGTTGTTGTTTTACTAACAGCCATTGCTCAGCCATTTTGAATGTGATTCTGCTTGAGTCTTGTGCACAAATAAATGATTTGGACCTTCTGAACAGACTCCTGGTATTATTGGATTGTTTGCGCTCTGCCGCTACACACCCTACCCTCCTTTTTCTCCTTTGTGAACACTTTTCAAGCAATAGTAGTATTTCTCCTTCAAATCCAGTAGTATTTCTCCTTCAAATTGCAGCAAAAGAGCAAATATATAGCCAAAATAAAAATATTTAGCAGTAAATACTTAGCATCATACAAACAGACTGGATAGTCCAAAAAAAATAAAATCTGATTCTGGTCCTCTCACTAACAACATAAACATTCTCCAGTGCCAGGGTTATTGTGAACTAATATAAAACACGGCAAAAGTCACTGAAGACCTACAAGGCCAAATCTACCATACCATACCAGCACACACTTCCAAAACTCATACAATAAGGGGCCTACTCAGAAAAAAGCAGCACTATAAATACTGCAATGGGCCCCAAAACATCCATACACCTATTTGAAAAGTTGTACAAGTCAAATTACTATAATACAGATTCCTACGTACAAACTCCATGTTAACAGAATACCTGGTCTTGGTCGCACACTCAGAACACAGACCCTCACCAAGTACAAAATAAGTGACCACAAACTAAAGTAAAAATAAAAATATGTAGACAAAAATTAAACTGAAGCCCTAAGAAGCCAGACTCTGCAGGTGCTGCCACACCAGATGAGAGATGCAGTTCCCCATACAGTGTGAAATATAAAGATAGCGCAAACAGGGGCGGCCCAAGGGGGGTTCGGGGCCATGTGCGGAGATTAATTGTGGGGCCTCATTTGCATAGGGAGCCTCATTTGCATAACTATTTGCATAATATTAACATGCATTTTTAGTAAACATGCTTCTTAATGAGTGTCTGGATAAAGAAAGACTAACAGATTTCTACATTACTATATTCCAGTGCCAACCGCCAGGCCCATTAGGAAGTACTATAAACATTGACCATATAGAACTCATAGCAAATCCAACATATCATAACAGCTCTGCCAGGACTCACAAAGCACCAAACCCCACCTATCAAAAGGCAACACCGCAAATATTAAATCAATACATCTCAGAGAATAACAATGCATCTCCTACTGGGGAAAGAGAACAAGTGACATGGTCAAATAGAAACTACAAGAATAGAATACCTCAGCTTGATTAAAATGCAGAACATAGACCGTCACCAAAGAACAAGAACATAAGATATGCCATACTGGGTCAGACCAAGGTCCATCAAGCCCAGTATTCTGTTTCCAACAGTGGCCAATCTACGTCATATTTACCTAGCAGTTTCCCCAAGAGACACGAGTTCCACAATGCTTGTACTGGGTCAAGCACTGATATCTTCGGTCACTTCTTAATAATGGTTTATGGACCTTTCCTCCAGGAACTTGTCCAAACCTTTTTTAAACCCAGCTACACTAACAGCCTTTACTACATCCTCCGGTAACAAATTCCAGAGTTTGATTACACGTTGAGTGAAAAAATATTTTCTTTTATTAGTCTTAAATAGTTTACCCTGTAGCTTCATTGCATGTCCCCTAGTCTTTCTATATTCTGATAAGGTAAACAATCGATCTACGTTTACCCGTTCCACTCCGTTCATTAATTTATAGACTTCTATCATATCTCCCCTCAGCCGTCTCTTTTCCAGGTTAAAGAGCCCTAACCTTTTTAGCCTTTCTTCATAGGAGTATCCTTCCATCCCCTTTACCATTTTGGTGGCTCTTCTCTGAACCTTTTCTAAAATCGCTATATCCTTTTTAAGATACGGCAACCAGAATTGCACACAATATTCAAGGTGCGGTCTCACCATGGAACGATATAGAGCAGGGGTCTCAAACTCAAATTGCTTTGAGGGCCGAATGAGGACTTGTAAAGTAACCCGGGGGCCGCATAAGACATGGGCCTCATTTGCATAAGGGGCCTCATTTGCATAAATATTTGCATAATGTTGCATAATGAGTGCATGGATAAAGAAAGACTAGAAAATTTCTATATTACTATAATCCAGTGCCAACCGCCAGGCACATTAGGAACTACTACTAACACTGCCCATTTGGAACCCATAGCAAACCCCCCGTATCATAACAGCACTACCAGGACTCACAAAGCACCAGACCCTACCTATCAAAAGGCAACACTGCAAATATTAAATCAATACATTTCAGAGAACAATACATGACCTACTGGGAAAAGAGAACAAGTAGCAATGTCAAATAGGAATTACACAGAATACCTCAGCACTGTAGAAATAAAACTATAAATAATTTCTTGTACCAAAGCACAGACATTAATGATGCACATTTCCCAGAGCTGACATATTCCAGTTAATAAATTCAAAATAAAGAGATATTTTTCTACCTTTTGTGCATTTTTTTTCAGTTGCAATTGCTCCAGCCACTTCTGGTTTCTTCGTGTCTTCTGCTATCTCCATCGTCTGCTGTCCATTTGTCCTTTCTTCTCTCTTCTAGTTTTTTTCCATTCTCTCTCTCTACATCTGCTTTAACATACTAATCTTTCTCCTTTTGCTCTTTCCTCATTCCTATTTCATCCACTCAAATTTTACCCCTCCATCCTCAATCCCCACTTACTCTCCCAATACCTGGCCAATTGTAGATTTGTCTTCTCTTCCAGACAAAATATTTTTCCCCTCTCCATTTCACTTTCCCAGCTCCATCCCATTCTAATCCTCCCCCAACATCAGCTCCCTTCTAGTTCCAGCCCCACCCAGCATCTGCTCCTTTCTAGTCCCTGCATCAGTCCATTTCCAGTCCTATCCTAGCCTCACCATCAGCCCATTTCCAATCCTAGCCCCCCATCAGCCCCTTTCCAATCCTAGCTCCCTCCCCTCACAGCCCCTTTCCATTCCAAGCCCCCCTCCCCATCAGCCATTTGCAGTTCAAGCCCCCCTTCCACTCAGCCCATTTCCAGTCCTAGCAACCCCCCCAGCCCATTACCAGTCCTAGACCCCCCATAGCCCATAACCAGTCCTAACCTCCCCATAGCGCACTTCCAGTCTTACCCCCCCATCACCCCATTTTCAGTCTTACCCCCCCCATAGCCCATTACCAGTCCTAGTCCCCCCCATAGCCCACTTGCAGTCGTATCCCCCATCACCCCATTTTCAGTCTTACCTCCCCTCATAGGCCATTACCAGTCCTAACCCCCCAATCAGCCCACCTCCAGTCCTAACCCCCATCACCCCATTTTCAGTCCTAGCCCCCACCATAGCCCATTACCAGTCATAACCCCCCCCCCTGCCAATAGCCCACTTCCAGTCCTAACCCCCATCTGCCCATTTCCAGTCCTAGCCCCCACCATAGCCCATTACCAGTCATAACCCCCCCCTGCCGATAGCCCACTTCCAGTCCTAACCACCATCTGCCCATTTCCAGTCCTAGCCCCCACCATAGCCCATTACCAGGCAAACACCCCCCAGTCCATTAGCCCACTTCCAGTCCTAACCCCCATCTGCCCATTTCCAGTCCTAGCCCCCACCATAGCCCATTACTAGTTATAACCCCCCCCAGCCCATTACCAGTCATAACCCCCCTGCCAATAGCCCACTTCCAGTCCTAACCCCCATCTGCCCAGTTCCAGTCCTAGCCCCCACCAGAGCCCATTACCAGTTATAACCCCCCCCCAGCCCATTACCAGTCATAACCCCCCCCCTCCCCCTCTGCCAATAGCCCACTTCCAGTTCAGTCAGCCCCTCCATAGCTCATTACCGGCCAACAAAAAAAACCCCAAAACCCTGGCTTCTGCTGCTGCCGTTGCCGCCGTGGCAGCAGCAGAATCAATTGTCAAATTAAAAAAAAAAACTGACTTCTGCTGCTCAAGCAGCTGTCCTGCGGCCCCTTTCCCTCTGCCCGGAGATCCGACTCTGCTCTATCAGCGGCGTGCTTTTCAAGCCGCGACGAGAGTATTCCCCTCTCGCGCGGTTTTTCAAGCCGCGCGAGAGGGGAATACTCTCTTCGCGGCTTGAAAAGCACGCCGCTGAGAGCAGAGTCGGATCTCCGGGCAGAGGGAAAGGGGCCGCAGGACAGCTGCTTGAGCAGCAGAAGTCAGTTTTTTTTTTAAATTTGACAATTGATTCTGCTGCTGCCACGGCGGCAACGGCAGCAGCAGAAGCCAGGGTTTTGGGGGATTTTTGGTTTTCCGCCGTCGCGGGCCGCACAAAGTTGTCTTGCGGGCCGCATGCGGCCCGCGGGCCGCGTGTTTGAGACCCCTGATATAGAGGCATTATAATATCTTTTGTTTTATTTTCCATTCCTTTCCTTATCATACCTAGCATTCTATTTTCTCTCTTGGCCGCCGCTGCACACTGGGCCGAGGGTTTTAACATGGTATCCACAATGACGCCTAAATCTTTTTCCTAGGTGGTGGTTCCTAATGTGGAACCTTGCATCGTGTAACCATAGTTTGGGTTGTTCTTCCCTAGGTGCATAACCTTGCACTTGTCCACATTAAATTTCATCTGCCATTTTGATGCCCAGTCTTCCAATTTATCAAGATCCTCTTGCAATTTTTCACAATCCTCTTGGGTTTTAACAACTTTAAATAGTTTTGTGTCATCTGCAAATTTGATAACCTCACTCGTTATTCCACTTTCCAGGTCATTTATGAATATGTCAAAAAGCAGCGGACCCAGCACAGATCCCTGGGGTACACCACTATTTACCTTTCTCCATTGGGAAAATTGGCCATTTAGCCCAACACTCTGCTTTCTATCTTTTAACCAGTTCCTGATCCACAGTAGTACACTGCCTCCTATCCCATGACTCTTTAGTTTTGCCAAAAGTCTCTGATGAGGGACCTTGTCAAAGGCTTTCTGAAAGTCCAGATACACAATATCAACCGACTCACCTTTGTCCACCTGTTTATTCACTCCTTCAAAAAAACATAACAGATTAGTAAGACAAGATCTTCCTTGTCTAAAGCCATGTTGGCTGTCTCCCATTAGGTTGTGACTATCTACATGCTGAGTAATTTTATTCTTTATGATGGTTGATGGGATTACAATTTAGAAATAGGAAGATAATAATTAAACGGGGAACCCCAAAAGCCAAACGTGGGATGTACAACAACACTGAAGTAATAAAACTATAAATTAATTTCCTCTTGTACTAAACAAAACACAAGAGACGTTAACGATGCACATTTCCCAGAGCTGATGTATTCCAGTTAATAAATTCAAAATAAAAAAGTATTTTTCTACCTTTTGTTGCTTGTGCATTTTCTTTTTCAGTTGCAATTGCTCCAGTCACTTTCTTCTGGTTTCTTTGTGTCTTCTACGAGCTATCTATTTGTCCTTTCTTCTCTTTTAGATTTTTTCCAAATTTTTTCTCTATATCTGCTTTAACATACTGATCTTTCCCCTTTTGCTTTTTCCTCTATTTCTTTCCTTATTCCTCTATCATCCACTCATATTTCACCCTTCCATTCTCAATCTCCATTTTCCAATACCCGGCCCATCGTAGACTTTTCTTCCCTCCCACACAAAATATCTTTTCCCCTCTCTATTCTCATTCCCCATCCCTTTCTAGTCCTCTCCCAAAATCATCTCCCTTATAGTTCTAGACCCACCCAGCATCTGCCCCCTTCTAGTCCCAGTCTCCCAAGCTTCCACATCAGCCCATTTCCAGTCCCAGCCCCCCAAATGCTGTTTTCCAGTTCCATTCCAGCCCCCCATCAGCCCATTTCCAGCCCTATTCCAACTCCCATCAGCCCACTTCCAGTCCTATTCCAGCCCCCATCAGCCCATTTCAGTCCTATTCCAGCCCATCACCCATTTGCAGTCCATGTTCCCCCCATCAGCCCATTTCTAGTCGTATTCCAGCTCTTCATCAGCCCATTTACAGTCCTAGCCCCCATATGCTCTTTTCCCAGGGCCGGATTTAGCTATACGCCATGTACGCCATGGCGTAGGGCCCACAGCTGCAAAGGGCCCACAAAAATTGAAGTAGTTAGGCTTTTTTTTTTAATAAAATAAAAAAAAACCTGCTGGCTGCCGCCGCGGGGCCCCCTCTGCTGCCGCGGCAGCATGGACTGACCCGCGGGGGCCCCCTCTGTAAGCTCGGTCCCTCCCTCCGTGCCTCCGTGTCTCCCTCCGTGCAGGCTGTTAGAGACGCGAAGGCAGACTGTCTCCTTCTGCCTTCCCGTCTCTGTTAAGCCCGCAGGGCTGATGGGAAATTTCCCATCAGCCCCTGCGGGCTTAACAGAGACGCGAAGGAGACAGTCTGCCTTCGCGTCTCTAACAGCCTGCACGGAGGGAGACACGGAGGCACGGAGGGAGGGACCGAGCTTACAGAGGGGGCCCCCGCGGGTCAGTCCATGCTGCCGCGGCAGCAGAGGGGGCCCCGCGGCGGCAGCCAGCAGGTTTTTTTTTAAAAAATAAATTTTACTTTAGGCCGGGGGAGGGGGAGGGGGTAGGACTGGTAATTGGGGGGGCTGGGACTGGGGCTGGAAATGGGTTGGGACTGGGACTGGGACTGGAAATGGGCTGGGACTGGGACTGGAAATGGGTTGGGGGGATTAAGGCTGGAGGTGGGCTGATGAGGAGGACTGGTAATGGGCTGTGGGCTGTTGGGGGGGGTTAGAACTGGTAATGGGCTTTGGGTGGGTTAAGACTGGTAATGGGCTGTGGGCTGATGGGGGCTGTCTGGTAATGGGCTAAGGGGGGCGCTAGTACTGAAAATGGGCTGGGGGGGTTAAGACTGGAGGTGGGTTGATGGGGTTAGGACTGGTAATGGGCTGTTGGGGGGGTTTAGAACTGTTCATGGGATTTGGGGTGTTAAGACAGGTAATGGTCTGTGGGCTGATGGGGGCTGTCTGGTAATGGGCTATGGGGGGGCTAGGACTGGAAATGGGCTGGGGGGGTAAGACTGGAGTTGGGCTGATGGGGTGAGGACTGATAATGGGCTGTTGGGGGGGTTTAGAACTGGTAATGGGCTTTGGGGGGGGTTAAGACTGGTAATGGGCTGTGGGCTGATGGGGGCTGTCTGGTAATGGGCTATGGGGGGGGTTAGGACTGGAAATGGGCTGGGGGGGTTAAGACTGGAGGTGGGCTGATGGGGTTAGGACTGGTAATGGGCTGTGGGCTGATGGGGGGGGGTAGGACTGGCAATGGGCTATGGGGGGCTGACTGGAAATGGGTTGATGGGGTTAGGACTGGAAGTGGGCTGATGGGGGGTTAGGACTGGTAATGGGTTATAGGGGGGGCTTAAACTGAAAATGGGGTGATGGGGGGTTAAGGACTAAAAATGGGGTGATGGGGGTTAAGGACTGTAAGTGGGGTGATGGGGGGGCTAGGACTGGTATTGGGTTGGGGGGTTGCTAGGACTGGAAATGGGCTGATGGATGGCTAGGACTGGAAATGGGCTGATGCAGGGACTAGAAGGGAATGGATGCTGGGTGAGGCTGGAACTAGAAGGGAGCTGATGTTGGGGGAGGATTAGAATGGGATGGGGCTGGAAGAGTAAAATGGAGAAGGGAAAAATATTTTGTGTGGGAGGGATAAAAAATCTACAATTGGCCGGGTATTGGGAGAGTAAGTGGGGATTGAGGATGGAGGGGTAAAATTTGAGTGGATGAAATAGGAATGAGGAAAGAGCAAAAGGAGAAAGATTAGTATGTTAAAGCAGATGTAGAGAGAGAATAGAAAAAAATCTAGAAGAGAGAAGAAAGGACAAATGGACAGCAGACGATGGAGAGTTAGCAGAAGACACGAAGAAACCAGAAGAAAGTGGCTGGAGCAATTGCAGCTGAAAAAAATGCACAAAAGGTAGAAAAATATCTCTTTATTTTGAATTTATTAATTGGAATATGTCAGCTCTGGTAAATGTGCATCATTAACATCTGCGCTTTGTTTAGTACAAGAGCAAATTAATGTATAGTTTTATTTCTATAGTGTTGTACATTCCAAGTTTGGCTTTTGGGATTCCCAGTTTAATTATTGTCTTCCTATTTCTAAAATGTGATTACTTGTTTGGTGATGGTCTATGTTCTGCATGTGTAACTGAGCTGAGGTGTTCTGTTTATATAATTCCTATTTGACATTACCACTTGTTTCTCTTTCCCCAGTAGGTCATGTATTGTTGTTCTCTGAAATGTATTGGTTTAATATTTGCAGTGTTGCCTTTTGATTGGTAGAGTATGGTGCTTTGTGAGTCCTGGTAGTGCTGTTAGGATACGGCGGGTTTACTATGGGCAGTGTTTGTAGTAGTTCCTAATGTGTCTGGCAGTTGGCACTGGATTATAGTAATGTAGAAATCTTTTAGTCTTTCTTTATCCATACACTCATTAAGAGGCACGTTTACTAAAAGTTAGTATATGGTAACATTATGCAAATATTTATGCAAATGAGGCCCCTTATGCAAATGAGGTCTGCACCCCCCTTGGGCCGCCCCTGCTGGGGGCCCACAATTTTTGTTGGCGTAGGGCCTCACTCAAGGTAAATCCGGCCCTGTCTTTTCCGGTTCCATTCCAGTCCCCTATCAGCCCATTTCCACTCCAAGCTCCCCATCAGTCAATTTCCAGTCCTAGCCCCCTCGTCAGCCCACTTCGTCCTATTCCAGCCCTCATTAGCCCATTTCCAGTCCTAATCCAGCTCTTCATCAGCTCATTTCCAGTCCAAGTTTCCCCTCCCACCATTACAGCCCATTTCGTCCATTCCTCCCCCGCCATCACAGCCCATTTGCAGTCCTATCCCCCCAACATCACAGCCCATTTGCAGTCCGTTCCCCCCCATCACAGCCAATTGCAGTCCATTCCCCCCCCCCATCACAACTCAATTGCAGTCTGTTTCCTCCCCCCCCCCCCCACATCACAGCTCATTTCTAATCTGTTTCCCCCCTCCATCACAGCCCATTTCCAGTCGGTCCCCCCACCATCACAGCCCATCCAGTCCTAGCCGCCGCCCTCCCCCTCCAAAGAGCCCCACGCCGTCTAAGGGGCTGCAGAGGGAGCCGGGGAAGCCCGCGCAAGGCTCCGGCTCCCTCTGCACAGCCCGCCAGCGTGAAGAGCTTTACCTTCACGCTGACAGCTGTTTCTATGAAGCCGCGAATGCCGGGAAAGGCAATGCCCTTTAACCTCTCCCAGCATTCGCGGCTTCATTGAAACAGCCGCCAGCGTGAAGGAAAAGGCTCTTCACGCTGGCGGCTGTGCAGAGGGAGCCGGGGCCTCACGCGGGCTTCCCTGGCTCCCTCTGTAGCCATCCATTGAGCGAGAATGTGGTTCACCGCGGGGCCCCCTGAAGCACGGGGTCCTGTGCGAACAACATTCTCGCTCAATGGACGGGCCGACCCTGAGCGCAAAGTGCAATCACTAAATTGAAAATAAAATTATTTTTTCTACCTTTGTTGTCTGATGACTTTTGATCCTGCTGTTCCCGATCTGAGGTTTCTGTTTTCTTCTGTCTTCTTTTAGCTCTCTTTCTATGGTCTATAGTCCATCTACCATTTCTTGTCTCTCCTTTTGCTTTCTTCATTTTCTTCCATCAGTCTTTTTCTAGTCCCAGTAACCCTCCCCAGTATCAACCCCCTTTACAGCCTCCCCTCTCAGTACCTTCCAATGTCAACCTCTGTGCATTCCCAGAACCACCACTGGTGTCTATTCCCTTCCAGTCCCCCTCCTTCCCCACCATTCAGTTCCTTCTAGTCCAAATATCATCCCAGGTTTCAGCGAACATCAAGTCACCCTCTCCTCTGTCCATCCGCCTTCCAGTCCCATCCCCAGGTGTCAGCTCCCTTCCAGCTCCCACATTCCCTCCAGCCCTCTCCTTCCCCTCTTTTCCCCTCCCTTCCAACCTCCCATGTCAGTTCCCTTCCAGCCCCCTCCTTCCCACTGTGTCAGCTCTCTTCCAACCCCCCTCCTATTATCCAGTCATCTTCCAGCCCCTTTCCCAAGTGTCAGCTCCCTTCCAGCTCCCTCCTTCCCACTGCTCCATTCTAGCCTCCCCATGTCAGCTACCTTCTAGCCCTTTCCCTTCTTTTCCCTCCTGTATCAGCTGCCCTTCCCTCCCTTCCCCTCCCCTCACTGATTCGTCCTTCAGTAAAGAAAGCAGCTGCGGGAACATTTCTCTGTTCCTACGGCTCTGCTATCTTTTAAAATGCTGATCCGCAGCTTAAAAGGCAATAATAAGCATTTCCTGTTTCTTATGAGAAACAGGAAATGCTTGTTACTGCTGGAAACGCTGCCCCCCACCCAAAACACACACAGGCAATCTGTATGCTTGCAGACGGAACATGCAGCCATAACAAACAAATAAAAATTTGATATTAATGCCAGCCCTACAGGCTACTGGGTGTTTTGGGCAATGAATGATGTATGTTTCCCAAGGTGTCAAGAGGCCCAAGTGGGATTTGAACCTTACTGACCTAATGCTCTAACATTAGGCTACAGCAAACACTGTTCTCTGCAGCAGTATCTATAATCTAACAGACAACAGGTCTCTGGCTGGAGTAGCCACAATACCAGACATAAAAAACCCTAGTCCACAAAACTACCAAGTCAAAAAATACCAGCTTTCTACTTTTCAAGGGGAACCATATTCAGTCCCTCACTACAAAATACAGAATTCCATCTCCCGAGCCAAACCTCTCACCAGATTTACTTAAACCAAATTTTAAACGGGAGAAAAAGGCCTCAGTAACTTACAATAGAGTCCCTCTATGCCCGAAGGGGAACTCATTGCTCTTTACCATCACAGGCCTAAAAAAAATCCCTTTTATAAGCACAATCACTAAATCCTTCAATTAATTTTTTATAAATTTTCACAACTTTTTTAAATACATAAAAATAACTCCTAGAAGCGTTAAAACCTACCTCACGGCCATTTAACTTCAAAAGCAATAATAATGGTCTCCCTCGGCAACTGCCTTAGCACAATGAGATACTTCTTTCAGGCCACAAATCTTAACCAGCACAACTTTTTTTCATTAGGCAACAGCCTCTGCAAAGTAATATACTCTCCTCAGACCACAAGTCTTTTACTGGCCAAATAAACAACACTATCTTACAGGACCGTCAGATCAGCTCTTAATATCTTCCAAGCTTCATGACATTCCTGAAAGAAAAAGAAAGCTTAACTGAAGGACAATGAATAACATCAGCACACACAGTGCTCCAAAACGTATCTTCAATCGCCAGTTCTTCAGATGGAACAGCAGCCCAACAAAGATCTTTGTTTAACTGAACAACGGCTTCTTCAGGGGCATGGCTACAAATGATCCAATGCAAATCACTCCAGCAGCCTAAGATTTTTTAGGTCTGGTACTGTATTTGAGTGTTAACAAACCATGACAAGAGACAACATAGCTGCCATATTCAGAGGCAGTCGTGAACCACACCTAGGACCGGCATGCTGCACAACACATGCAGTACAGACTGCACTGGACACTACGTAATACATCTGCATATACATCACTAAAATAATATAAAAATGTACAATAAAAGGAGCAGTCACTGTTTCCAGACCTGATGTTCTGAGAAAGCAAGTTCAAAGTAATACACCTATCTAGAATTTTTAAAAAGAGGATTCCAATCGGATGTGTACTTTATCATTATCTTTATTCGTTGCTTTATATACCGCCCATTCCGAGGCCCCAGAGCAGTTTACAATATAAAATCAAAAATTTGGGCTGCAGAAAAAGGAAACAGAATTCCATTGGTTTGATAGGAAAGGGTTAGACTCAAAGGTAAAGATAAGCAGAATAGGCATGGGACTCAGAGGAACAGACTAGCAGGGGAGAATAAACTATGCAGGAAGCTAAGGGAGGGCTGAGGGGGGAGGAAGGAGGTGTTAGGTTGAAGGTGGCCCAAAAAAGATGGGTCTTTAGACCAGCCTTGAATTTGACAAAGGAGAGTTCAAGGCAGAGGGCAGGGGGGGGGGGGGGAGCGAGTTCCAAAGCTTGGGGCAAAGGAAGAAAAAGGCAGCGGAGCGGGTGGATTCTAGGCAGGCAGAGGAAAGGGAGGGGAGGAACATGCGATTGGCATGGATGGATCTGAGTGAACGTTGGGGATCATGAAGGTGAACCAATTTGGAGAGGTACTGGGGGACACCGGTGTGAAGGACTTTATGGACGAAGGTGAGTATTTTAAACTGGATCCAAAAGGATACGGGAAGCCAGTGGAGACGGATGAGGAGGGGAGTGATGTGATCGAAATGGGAGGGAGTTTCAAAGATGAAGCATCAGGACATGAAAAGCTGAGTGACAGGTAGGTTCAAACTGAGCTCTAGATGCTAAGAGAAGAAGTAAAAGGTTAGAGTGTTAGGAACAGAGAGATTGAGTGGGACAATAAGGAATTAATGAAGAAGATAAATAAAGAGAGAGTCCTGAGTAATATGCTTTGAGGCCAATTCTGTTTTAGACATCCTGCCCCTGTATGGCCGGTCAGAATCAGGGCGTGCAGCGGTAGTATCCGATTCTGATTCCTTGGGGGCTAGATATGCCCGCAGCATCAGAATCGGATTTACCGGCCTGGACGTGCAGGCTGGGCCCCGATTCTGATCAGCCGTATGTCCTGCACTTACCCAGTTAGCCTAGCCAGGCTTCTGAATGGAGCCACAATGTCATGGTATCCTGTTGCCATGGGGAGTCGTGATCCCCAGCAGACCCACTATTCCCCTTTTTCCACCGCCTGACCCCTGATCAGGCCTGCCATGGCCAGGGTCGGGCAGCAGGGATCCCCCTGCACCCTTTACCGCTTTTTTCCGGCCCCGGCTCCTGCATCAGCCCCCATCCAGGGGGACTTATTCCACCTTCGAGCACCTCCGTTTACACGACCGGCCCCGGACATACAGGGCTGACCTAGGAATCAGTCCTGTACATCCGAGGTCAGTTGCCACCCACTGCCTGCCCTCACTCCTCCCTTGGCTCACCCCCTCCCATCCACAGAGTTCCCTGCACAAACCAGCAATACAAGTGGGGAGCTCTTTCCCTGGCACACATTACAGGCATTTAGCAGGTCTGGACGTCCAGACCCACTAAACGCGATCAGAGTGACCCTCTTTATGAATAAGCAAAAGAAGTTTAAAGCCTCAATGGTAAGGAAGGGGGAACAAATGGTGATGATATAAAAGCGGATGTGTTTGAGAGTAAGCAGATAGACGTGTTCTGAACTAACTGTAATTTTTTTGCATTCATGTTTTACAGTAATCTAGACGTGATAGAACCAGAGCATGTATAAAGGGCTTGCTAACCATTTAAACTTATAAATTAATCACATTTTCAGAGATGAAGCAGGCAGATGGCTTCTTTTAAAAGTTGACTTAAGAGAAATAGAATTGATTGTGTTGAATGTATATACCCCTAATGATGATCAGTCATCCTTCTTCAAGACGTTAGTCACAATACTTCTTCCCCTGGTTGAAGGAGGCCTATTGATGGGCAGCGACTTTAATCTAATAAGAGAACCTAGGTTAGATAATTCCTATATAGGTAGGAATGATGGGGGTGTAGTGTGGCAGGCGCTACAGTTTTTAATGCAGAATTTACATATGAATGATGTTGTTGTTAAGTGCCACCGAGTCGATGTCAAGTCATGACGACCTTCTGTATAGTTATCCTAAAATGGGTTCAGTCTTCAGTCAGGCGAGGTAATTGTTGACAGAGTGGCATCCATAGCTGGTCTTATTGTATCAATCCATTGCATTTCTGGCCTTTCTCTTTTGTGCTGACCTTCAACCTTGGCAAGCATGATGGTCTTTTCCTTAGCATGATGTGTCCAAAGTATGAAAGTCAAAGTCTTGTCATTTGAGCTTCTAAAGAAAGCTTAGGCCTGATCTCCCCTAGCACCGACTGATTTGTTCTTTAGATGGTCCATGATATATACAGAATTCTTCACCAGCACTATAATTTGAAGGCATCAATTTTCTTCCTGTATTTTTTCTTCACTGTCCAACTTTCACATCCTTATGACGTTATTGAAAATACAATGGCTTGGATAAGTCCAGAATCTTGTCAAGGTCCTTTATAGCTATTCTGCCAAGAGCACTGCGTCGCTGGATTTCTGAACTGCTTGTTGCTTCTTTATTGATTATTGTTTCAAGCGGGTTAAACTTATCTAAAATTTCTATTTCTTCTCCATCAAGGGTGAATTTTTTGATTTTGCCAGTTGTCAGGATCTTTGTCTTCTTTATTTTAAGATGCAGGCTCATTTTAAGAATATGTTCCTTGATCTTGATAAGCAGATGTTTCAGATCATTTTCACTTTCAGCCAGTAATGCAGCATTATCAGTATAGCGAAGGTTGTTGATGAGTCTTCCAGCAATCTTCACACCTCAGTTGGCTTCATAATGTTCTGTTTCTCTGATTTTTTTCTGCCTAAACAGGTATTGGATAAGTATGCAACCTTGTCATACATCTTTGCTGATTTTAAATCATTTTGTTTCTCTTTTGTTCTATTCAAACTGTTGTTTCTTGATCGATATAAAGATTGTGCATGAGAACTGACAGGTATTCTGGTATACCCATGCTTCTTAATGTGGCCAGAGTTTTTCAAGATTTACACAATCAAAGGCTTTGCTGTAGTCAGTTAACATAAATAAATATCCTTTTGGTATTCTTTTAAATTTTCAAGGATCCATCTCACATCTGTGATGATGTCTCTTATTCCTCGCCCTTTCCTGAACCCTGTTTGTATTTCAGGCAGTTTTCATGTCAGGTATGGTTGTAGTCTCCGCTGAATGATCTTAAATAGAATCTTGCTAGCGTGTGGGATCAGTGCGATTGTGTGATAATTTCCAAAGTTAGACAGATTGCCTTTCCCAGTCATTGGCCATAAAGTTATTTTCAAATTTCCTGGCAGAGTCTTGTAAGTATTGTAACAGCTGCATCTGATTCGTGTAATACTTCAGTGGGAATGCCATCAATGTTTGCTGCTTTGTTCTTTTATAATCCTTTCAACACTGGTTCGACTTCTTCTTTCACCACTAATGGCTCCTGTTCATAGGGTACAGGTTGAAATGACTGTTGAGCAACTTGATATTTATGATATACCGTATTTTAGCGCATGTAACACGCACCCACATAAAAAACGCACCCACATATAAAGCGCAATATTCGGCCTGTTCTGCAGAGAATGTCTCGCATTATGCGCACGCGCATATATAGTGCATGTGTCAAGATCACTGTGAGGTATATAAAAGGCCCTCGGTTCTATTATACCTTACATTTAAACTTTGCGATCTCTTATATTATAATCCAGTCATCATGCCCGGAATTAAACGCAAGTCTTATACTGCGGACTTCAAGCTGAAAGTTGTGGCAAAAGCTGAAGAAACAAGCAACAGAGCAGCAGCAAGAGAATTTGATGTTGGTGAGTCATCTGTTCGCGACTGGAGAAAGGAGAAAACGGCGCTAGAGGAGATGAACCCACGAAAACGTGCATGTCGGGGTCCCAAAGAAAAGTGGCCAGAGCTAGAGAGTGACGTAAAAAAGTTGATTCTGTCTAGAAGGGAGCAAAATTAAGCTGTCTCAACTATCGCAATTCAATTCAAAGCAAAACTGCTGGCAAATGAAAGAGGAATTTCACGTTTCCAGGCTAGTTTCAACTGGATTTGCAAATTTATGAAGAGGAATGGTCTTTCCGTGCAAATAAGAACAACTGTAGGCCAGAGGATTCCAGATGACTGGGAACAAAAGATGGCGGATTTCGGCACATTTGTCAGCAAAGAAATTTCGGAGTTCGGCATTTCGGCAATGGATATTATTAACATGGATGAGGTTCCTGTGTCTTTTGACATTCCACCAACCAGGACTGTAGCTGCTTCGGGTTCAAAAACTGTCGCAATAACAACAACTGGACATGAGAGGGCTTGCTTCACTGTAGTCCTGGTTGCACAGCGAGTGGGCTTAAATTGAAGCCGATGGTTATTTTCAAGCGAGTAACCATGCCTCGTGAAAAATTTCCACAAGGTATTGTTGTTCACTGTAACAAAAAGGGATGGATGGACTCTGAGGTCATGAAAATATGGATTGATAAATGTTATAGGGCCAGGCCTGGTGGTTTCTTTTCTAAAAGGTCTTTGTTGATCTTCGATTCCATGGCTGCCCATAAAGAAACAAATGTGCAAAATTATATTAATTCGACTGGTGCCCATATCGCAGTGATACTGGGTGGTCTTACTTGCAAGCTGCAGCCGCTAGATATAGCAGTTAATCACCCATTCAAAACGTTCATCAGACGAGAGTGGGATAATTGGATGCAGCGGGGAATTCATGAATTCACACCATCGGGACGATTAAAGAGGGCTACCTTAACGGAAATCTGCAATTGGTTGTGTTCTGCTTGGGACAAAATATCCCCGGAAACCATAAGAAATGGATTCCAAAAAGTCGGGATTGTTTATAAGAACGAGGATCGGGTGCGTAGTGATGATGAAGATGATGATGAAAATGTCGAAAGGAGTGACAATGACAGTGCATATGTTATGGGAGAGTGTCTCCAGACAGTTTTAAATTATTTCAATGATGATGTTGATGAGGGAAGTGATTTCGAAGGTTTTATGGAATTGGATGATGAAAATTAATTAAGTATATTTTGAAACCATTATATTCTTGTAAGGACTTTTTTATGGAATCGGTTCCCTGTAATAAAGTTTCGGTATAGTGTGCCTTTGCAAATACCGTGCGAGAGGGTTGCGCGGTAGGTAAAAAAGTATATAGCGCGCGCTTTATGCGCGAAAATACGGTAATGATCTGTGTACTCTTTCCACCTTTTTGTGATCTTCTCAGCATTATTCAACATGGATCCTTGGGGATCATTTAGCATTCCAGTTCAAGGCTGGAATTTTCTCTTTAATTCTCATAACTTTGTGGAAAGCCAATCTTGTGCTTCCTCTGATAGTTTCTGATTCTATTTCCTTTATGCGTCATTGTAGTACTTCTCTTTGTCTCACCTTACAAAATGTTGGAAATCTCTGTTAAGTTCCATGATTATCTTTCTTTCTTCTCTGGCTTTAGCTTCTCTGCATTTTTGAGCAATTTTCTCTTCACATGATGTGTCCAAAGTATGAAAGTTATAGTCCTGTCATTTCAGCTTCCAAAGAAAGCTTAGACCATCTTGAAGGGCTGCCACTACTGTTGGGAAGGATTATGCACTTGTAAGTATTTACCTGCTAAGAAATTCTCTAAATCTTGGGGGAAAGGGAATTATTTAGGTTCAAGCTGATAAAATCTGTGTATTTGATAATTCAGTGTTTTTGTTAAGCCAGCAAGGACAAAGTATAACAAGCCAACTTCAGTTAAATTAAAGTCAGTTGGGGCATAATATTTCAATATAGCTTTCAGTTAGTGTTTCTTTCCCTCCCACCTACACCTAATCCATGATTTATAGCCTCCAGTTAAGGGGAAAGGAGTAATCTTGCTCTCATATTTAAATGATTACCTTAATCCGCAAGCTATTAGGCCTTAGGAGTAGATTAATTAAGTCCTTGTAGTTCATCTTGAAGTGAAAACTAGAAGTCCCTTATTTATTTTTTTATTTATTTATCAGTTTTTATATACCTATATTAAATCTTATACTTATTAGGTATAATTATATAGGTTCAGGTATTCCTATTCCCCAAGGAACTTTAAATAACTGAACAAACTTTAAATAGCTAAAAGAAATCTTTAAATCTAAGATGCAGACAATAGTCCAGCAGTGAGATGGGGGCTATCCAGTCTTTTGCATGGAGTGTTACATGTATGATTTTCTCCCAGTTGGTGAGAGGTCTTATGTGTGCACTAGATGCAAAGAGCTCTTTGCACTCAGGGAACAAGTCTGTTCTCTGGAGACTAGAGTAGCACACTTGGAGCAGCTGAGATAGATAGAGAGATATATAGATGAGGCCTACAGGGATAGGAGAGAAATCCACCTCCAGTCTGGCAGCCTTTCTGCTGCCATGGAGGTCACATGAAAGAACATCACCTTGGTGTAGCAGAAAGTGGTCCTGTAGCTAGGATCTGTCCTCCAAGTGATGTAATACCCTCTCACACCAAGGATGTGTCTCCAGAGCCATGTGCCCTTGAGAGAAGGGTTAGGATGGCTGTTATAGTTTGGCAATTCGATCATTAGGCATATAGATAGCTGGTTGATGTTGGTTGTGAGGATCGTCTGGTTACCTGCCTGCCTGGTGCAAAACTAGCAGACCTCACGTGCCACCTAGATAAGATTTTAGATAGTCCTGGGAGGAGCCTGCTGTCTTGATATATATTGGTACCAATGACATAGGAAAATGTGGGAGGGAGGTTCTGGAAGCTCAATGTAGGCTTTTAGGTAGAAAGTTGAAATCCAGAACTTCCAAGGTAGCATTCTCACAGATGCTTCCTGTTCCATGTGGGAAAAATCTGGGGAAAGGCGGTGGGGGCTTTTTTAAAAGGACAGACTCCACCTTAACCAGAGCATAACCGGCTGCTGCTTTAACCTTTCAAAAGGAGATAGAGCAGTTTTTAAACTAGATAATGGAGGAAAGCCGACAGTCGCCCAAGAGCACAATCTTGTATATAACACACAAGCTTGTAAATAGCCACCATATTGTCATGTCCCCACCCTTCTTCACTGACCTGGCTGTTCTGCCTGTATACAGTCTGCCTGTATATAGTCATTTAATTAAGTAGCCTGCTGCTATGAAGCCTGTATATAGTTACCCCAGTTAACCAAGTTATAAACCCTGTTTCTTGTAAGTACAGTTCAGACGCCGTCTGCACCGTACAAAATTGTTCTAAGCTGATTTTAAAGAGCGCGGTATAGAGCTGATTTTAAAGAGCGCGGTATAGAAAAACCTAAAATAAATAAAAATAAAAGAGCACATGGTTCAGAATGATATATCTTTGAAGGATGCTAGCAAAACAGGAAAGTTAGGGCATCCCAATAGAGTGGTTCCAATAAAGGTAATAGTAACCAAAGTACCTTTAAGTAAAAATCATACAGAGTTTAAAGATTCCAAATTGCCCCTGTCACTCGATAGCCAAACTGTTAATATGAACAAAAAAAAAAACCTTTGAAATGCCTACATGCAAACTCTAGAAGTCTAAAAAATAAGATGGGAGAGTTAGAATATATCGTACTGAATGGAAGGTTAGATATAATTGGCATCTCAGAGACCTGGTGGAAGGAAGATAACCAATGGGACAAGGTAATACCAGACTACAAACTATATCACAATGATAGGGTAGATCACATAGGTGGAGGGGTTGTGCTATATGTTAAAGAGGGCATTAAGTCAAACAGGATAAAGGTTGTGCAGGAAACAAAACACACACTGTAGAATCTCTATGGATAGAAATTCTATGTAAAAAGGGTAAGGGAAAGGCAGTGTGGTATACTACTATCCACCTGGCCAGAATGATCAGTTTATGATGAAATGCTAACAGAAATTAGTGAAGCTAGCAAAGTTTACAACATAGTAATGATGAGAGATTTCAATTATCCCAGTATTGACTGGGTCAATGCTACATCAGGTCAAGCTGGGGAGAAAACGTTTCTAGATGAAATAAGTGACTGCTTCATGGAATAGCTGGTTCAGGAACCGACACAAGGGGAAGCTATTTTAGACCTAATGCTTAGTGGAACACAGGAACAAGGGCAAGAGGCAATGGTGTTGGGGCTGCTTGGCAATAACGATCATTAACATGATCACATTTAATAAATGGAGGGAGGATAACAAGGAAATCCACTGTGCTAGCATTTAATTTTCGAAAAGGAGCCTATGATAAAATGAGGAAAATGGTTAACAAAAAAGCTAAAAGGCACAGCTGCAAAGGTTATGAGTTATCAGGCCTGGGGATTATTTAAAAATACTATCTTGTAAGTGCAGGCCATATATATTCCATGCTTTAAGAAAGGTGGAAGGAAGGCCAAACGACAGCCAGCATGGCTTAAAGGTGAAGACAGAGAGGCTGCTATAGCTAAGAGGGAATTCTACAGAAAATGAAAAAAAGAGACAAATTATGAAAACAGGAAAAAGCATAAGTACTGGCAAATTAAATGCAAAGCACTGATAAGGCAGGCATAGAGAGAATTTGAAAAGAAGCTTGCCATGGAAGCAAACATGCATAAGAAAACCTTTTTCAAGTATATTCATAGTAGAACACCTGTGAGAAAGCGAGTTTGATCATTAGATGATAGATGGCTAAAAGGGGCACTAAGAGAGGACAAGGCCATAGTGGAGAGACTGAATGAATTCTTTGCTTTGATCATTACTAAAGGAGATGTTTGAAACTTACCCATGTCATAAATGATATAAAGGTGATTTATCAGAGGAACGGAAACAAATCTCCATAAATTGGGAAGATGTAATACAGTTATTTGATAAACTAAAGAGCAGCAAATCACCTGGACCAGATGGCATACATAGAAATATAACAGCAGAAAAAGACCACATGGCCTATCTAGTCTGTCCTTCCATATCAAATACTAAAGTCCCTTCTTTTAATTTAGAGATCTACTATGTTTGTCCCATCCTTTTTTAAATTCAGATACTGTCCTCGTCTCTACTACCTCCATTGGGAGACTACCCCATTCATCTACCACTCTTCCCATAAAGAGATATTTCTGTATATTACTCCTGAGTCTATCCTCTTTCACCCTCATCCTATGTCCCCTCATAGCAGAGCTTGCTTTGGATCGAAAGAGGCTTTCCTATTGTGCATTTATGCCATGGAGGTGTTTAAACATCTCTATCATGTCTTCTCTATCCCGCCATTCCTCTAACATTTACATATTAAGATCTTTAAGTCTGTCTTCATATGCTTTATAACGAAGACCACTGAACATTTTAGTAGCCACCTCTGCACCGACTCCGTCCTTTTTATGTCCTTTTGAAGGTGTGGTCTCCAGAATTGCACACAATACTCCAAATGAAGTTGCACCAGAGGCTTATACAGAGGCACTATCATCTCCTTTTTTCTGCTGGCCATTCCTCTCCCTATGCACCCAAGCATCCTTCTGGTTCTTGCCATCACCTTTTCTATCTTTCTAGCCACCTTAAGATTATCAGAAACAATCATGCTCAGGTCTCGCTCTTCTTTTGTGGACAGAAGTACTTTGTCCCCTACCCTGTACGGCTCCCTTAGATTTTTGCAGCCCAAATATATGACCCTGAATTCTTTAGCATTAAATCTCAGCTGCCATATTCTTGACCATTCTTCAAGCTTGGGTTCTGTTAGCAGTTGCCGGAATAGTTTTCCCTATAGAGAATCTAGGATCTCCTTACTTCTAGATGACACTGCAGCAGGGATGTGCCAATCAATATCCAGCATATTGAAATCACCTATCCGTAGCATTTCTCCTTTCATGCCAAGACTGCATATGTCTTCTGTTAAATCCACGTCCACCACTTCTCCCTGTGAGGGAGACATGTATATCACACCAATGCAAATGGATTTCCCTTTCCCTCTTTCCAGTTTAACTCAAAGTGCCTCCTTGCTCCCTTTGAAGCCCTGTAATTCTATAGCTTTAATATTATTTTTTACATATAGTGCCACTCCTCCTCACCTTCTTCCTACCCTGTCCTTCCTGAATAAAGTATAATCCGGTATAATTACATTCCAGTCATGGTTGTTCATGAACCATGTCTCTGTAACCACCACTAAATCCAAGTCAGCCTCTTCCATGAAAACCTCAACATCTGGGATCTTAATTGCCATGCTACGGACATTTATTCACACCGCTTTCCAGATGTTGCCCCTTTTATCCATTTCTACAGAGATATTTACTGTTTCACTTATCAAGGATGATGAAAACTGAAATATGAGATTGCAGACCTAATTTTAGTAATTTGTGAACTATCATTAAAATCATCTGTAGTACCTTGGAGAGTGGCCAATGTAAAGCCAATTTTGCCTGTACTCGGCAAAATGGTAGAAACCATTATAAAGAACAAAATTACTGAACATGTAGATAATCATGGTTTAATGGCAGAAAGCCAACATGGATTTAGTCAAGGAAAGTCTTGTCTCACTAATCGCTTACATTTTTTTGAAGGTGTGAATAAGCAGGTAGATAAAGGTGAGCTGGTGATATGGTGTATCTGGATTTTCATAAAGCTTTTGACAAGATCCCTGATGAGAGACTCTTATGGAAATTTAAAAGTCATGGGATAGGAGGCAGTATACTATTGTGGTTTAGGAACTGATTAAAAGACAGAAAGCAGAGAGTAGGGCTAAATGGCCAATTTTCTCAATGGAGGAAGGTAAATAATGGAGTACCCTAGGGATCTCTGCTGGGCCCTCTGTTTTTTTTTTATAGATTTTTAGTCAATTATAATAACCAAACTTATACAGGATACAGCCCCCACTTTAAATAGAATACATATACTTAGGTAAGCAAATAATTAAGAAAAGAGAAGAAAAGTGGAAATGTAGTCCACATCACGAGAGTTGGCTGCATAACTTCAAACCAAACATTCAATTTATAAACAGAAATCAAGGTCATACATGGCCCACAACTTAGAAGGTGTTTTAATCATCACTACCTGGTCCTGCTAAATCCTGCCTACCAGTCAAAAGTTTTCCAGATGAGTCACGTCAAGAAAAACATACGAAGCGCCATCAAAATTAATGATACACTTACAAGGAAATCGTAAGAAGAAAGTAGCACCCTAGGCTAAAACTCGAGGCTTAAGAGATAGAAATTGCCTGCATCGCAATTGGGTGTTGCGAGAGACATCCGGAAAAATATTGACTGCCTGTCCACAAAATAATGCTGACTTAACCTTAAAAAAGGCCTTTAAGATATGCTGTTTAACCACCACAAATGGAAAGGTAACCAGCAAAGTAGAACGTACATTAATGGTATCTGAGGAATCCTCCAAGAAGGCCGTAAGGTTAGCCATAGAAGGAACAATCATATCCAATTCCCCATCAGCAGAATTTATCTTTTTAGAGCCAGAGGGGATATAGTAAATTTGTAAAACATCAATAACATCACATTTATTTTATTTATTTATTTACATTCTCTTATATACCGCGCTATTCTGCATCAGTGCAGTTTACATTGAACAAACTGAAATTACATTGAACAGGGCATTATAACTTGGAGATAACTATTTTACAGGGAACATGGGCTATGGAGGGTTTTAAGCACTTATCCAGAAGAAATTTAGGTGACAGAAGACTGAGGAAAATTCAAAAATCGCAAATTATAAGCCCTCATGGAACTTTCTAGCGCTTCCAATTTTGAGTGCAAAATTAGAGAATCCTTAATTCCCACCACATTAATAGTCTGAAGTGGAAGAACCTGAGATTCCAATTTAATGACTGCCCTATCTATCACAGACACTTTCTCATCAAGCTGCTGCAAGACAACAGCAGTATCCTGAGAGAAAGTACAAAAGGAACCAATGGCTGAGGAAACTTTAGTATCGATACATTTCAAGGCCCCCCACAGATCTTTTAAGGTAACCTCTGCATCCAGAAGTAGAACTGGGAGCTCAGAAGAGTCCTCCAGGATTACCGACTGGACCGGAGTAGGCAATTTAATCACTATTTTATCCTTCCTAGTCAACTCAGAAGAGACCCCAGAGACAAAAACTATACCAGAGACAGGGCAAGGGGGGGGGGGGGAGATCTCCCACTGGGGCTTAAAGACGCCCCCTCAGGAGAGGATTGCACAAGAGGAGCAGGAGTGAAGTGCTTGTCCTGAGGGCCGACCGGTTTAAAACCTCCGGAATCAGCCGTCTGGAATCTGCTCTGCACTTTAGCCTTCCTTTTACCCATAATAAACAACAATAACAAATAACAAGTAATAAATAGCCAAGAAAGCACCAATGAAATGCAGCAGTCACGCAGCTCCGAAACTCCGATAGACTAAACGCCCGAACGCCGCTGTGACGTGGAAGGGGCGTCAAAGGGGCAGACCTGCCCCTTTAGACACGCCCCTTCAGAAACGCCCCATGGTCGCACTCCGCGGTCGCGGAGAAAGGAGGAACAAACTTTGTAGATGAGAATGGAAGCCCCTCCAGGTGCAGGCTGCCCTGGGAGTGCCTGCGATGGATCAGCATCTCATCCACCCCACCAGTGAAAACAATTAATATAAACAAAACCAAAATTTCACTGTGACAGTACCTCACTTTTCCTTATTTTTTGTCGGAGCTAGGCCGTGGGAGGGACAAAACAGATATATATGTCCCCCAACCAGACTGCCAGCGACTTTTTTTCTTTTAGTGGTCCTACAAAAACCAAAATATTGTGCCGAAACTTAAAAGTCTCCACTTAGCTGAAGTATCTCAATCTTCTCATATCTTTACGTTGCTCAAAAGATCATCTCGTAGCATGACGCGTGCGTTTCGAGCCTCCAGGCCCTATATCAAATGCTGTTGTAATACTCTGCGCTCGGCAACGAATTACCCTGATAACGCCGTCAGTGCGGCCAAGGTACACTTCCTCCTTTACAGATGCAGTAAATCACTTCCCGTATTTAAATAGGAGCCACCCAATGAGAACAGGGAACTACCCCACTAAACAGGGGAATCCCTGAGCTGATTGGTTAGATCTTCAAAACGTCAGAGAATGCCTTGCCATTCAATCTCACGATTGAGCCCACCTGGTTCTACAGCTTCCAATTGGATTCCCCCCAGGACGCCCTATCGTGTCTTGTAGAGACTCTGTGTTGGAGCCCCTTTCTATTTTTTGCGACTATTTTTTGAAGCAGGAAGCGTGCCAAGTGGCCTCATTTATTAGAGATACTACGCATCTTTTGCAGATGCTCTCAGTGGTGGTTGTTCCCCCTGGGGCTTTTTTGGTCACTTTAGACGTTGTTTCTTTATATACCAGGATTGACCCAAACAGAAGCATTGATTTTGTTGAGAGATTGTTTTCAGTTAGTACCAACTCGAATACCAAAATCTTTCCTGCTTCAACTAATTGAACTTGTTTTTGACCCGGAATTATTTTTTGTCTGGGGGCAAATATTATCACCAAATATCCGGTATTGCCATGGGGGCTACATCTGCCCCTTCGATAGCCACTTTATATATGGATCAAATGGAGAGAATGCAGATTCAACCCTCACCGGAATATTCCAAGATTTTAATCTGGAAGAGGTTTTTAGATGATGTATTCTTTATCTGGACATCAGATTTGGCGTCCCTTAATGAGTTTTTAACTTGGCTTAACACTTTACGAACTAACATTCAGTTTACAGCACACATTCATTTGACCACCATTGAATTTTTAGATCTTCAAATTACTATATTGGATGGGCAACTTCATACAACCCTATATCGCAAAGCAGTGCAGCGAAATAGTCTATTACACTTTCGGAGTTATCATCCTGGTCCTCTGCGAAGAGGTTTACCTTTTGGGCAATTTTTGAGGCTTCGCCGTAATTGTGCCACTTTAGAGGATTTTAAAACGCTTGCTAGGGATCTTATCAGTCGGCTGATTGAGCGAGGATATCCCTCTACAGTGGTGGAAAAAGCCTTGAAAAGAGCGCGATTTGTGCATCGCGAATGGCTGTTGGACCCACAATATTCGACAGTCAAACAGGATTCTGTAGATGCGATTGTGGGGGTTCTTCCGTTTTTTGAAGGTAGTTCGGAGGTTTTACGGATTCTACACCGCCATTGGTCAGTGTTGCAATTATTAGAATGTTTTCAAAAACCTTTAAAATTAGCCTTTACTCGTGGACGAAATTTGGCGGACATGCTGATGAAAACAACTTTAGCATCGGATCGATTACACTGGCAACCAGTGACAACTGGTCATACTGTCTGTGGCGTTTGCAAACACTGTGCTTTCTCCTTAACGGGAGTTCAATGGATTCATCCAAAGACACAGCGTGTGTTCACGAGACATTGGGACACGACTTGTTTATCCTGCTTTGTGATCTATATGATTATTTGTCCATGTGCTTTGTTGTACATAGGTCAGACAACCCGTCCAATTAGGGTTCATTTGAATGAACATGCTTCCCGTTTACGTCACGAAGTATTGACAGCGCCAATAGTATCCCATTGCATCACTAATCATCATCGTTTCGAAGATTTAAAGTGGACTATTATTGATCATATCCCATTGGACCCCAGAGGGGGGGATCGCCTTCAGAAACTACATCGATTGGAACAGCGATGGATCTTCCAATTGGAAGCTGTAGAACCAGGTGGGCTCAATCGTGAGATTGAATGGCAAGGCATTCTCTGACGTTTTGAAGATCTAACCAATCAGCTCAGGGATTCCCCTGTTTAGTGGGGTAGTTCCCTGTTCTCATTGGGTGGCTCCTATTTAAATACGGGAAGTGATTTACTGCATCTGTAAAGGAGGAAGTGTACCTTGGCCGCACTGACGGCGTTATCAGGGTAATTCGTTGCCGAGCGCAGAGTATTACAACAGCATTTGATATAGGGCCTGGAGGCTCGAAACGCGCGCGTCATGCTACGAGATGATCTTTTGAGCAACGTAAAGATATGAGAAGATTGAGATACTTCAGCTAAGTGGAGACTTTTAAGTTTCGGCACAATATTTTGGTTTTTGTAGGACCACTAAAAGAAAAAAGTAGCTGGCAGTCTGGTTAGGGGACATATATATCTGTTTTGTCCCTCCCACGGCCTAGCTCCGACAAAAAATACGGAAAAGTGAGGTACTGTCACAGTGAAATTTTGGTTTTGTTTGCGATGGATCAGCAGCATCGGCAGCACAGTTCCGGCAGTCCAACGGCCCACAAGTTGTTTGTAGGAGCGTGAAGGAGATTGCTTTGCCCTGTCGTGGGCCCTTGGACTGCCGGGACTGTGCTGCCAATGCTGCTGATCCATCGCAGGCATTCCCGGAGCAGCCTACTCCTGGAGGGGCCCTTTGCGGGAATAAAATCTTACTCCAAGCAATCCTTGAATGGAGTTGTTTGTAGGAGCGTGAAGGAGGGGCCCGCTGCTTTTTAACATATTTATAAATTACCTAGAAATGGGAATAACAACTGAGGTGATCAAATCTGCAGATGACACAAAATTATTCAAAGTTGTTAAAAAACAAGAGGATTGTGAAAAATTGCAAGAGGACCTTAAAAAATTGGGAGACTGCGTGTTCAAATGGCAAATTAAATTTAATGTGGACAAGTGCAAAGTTATGCACTTAGGGAAGAACAACCCAAAGTACAGTTATACAATGCAAGATTCCACATTAGGAATCACCACCCAGGAAAAGGATCTAACCGTCATCATGGATAATACATAGAATCCTTCTGCTCTTTTTATGCAGCAGCAGCCAATAAAGCAAACAGAATGATAAGAATGATAAGGAAAGAAATGGAGATTAAAACCAAGGATATTATATGCCTCTGTATTATTCCATGGTGCAACTGCATATTGAATATTGTGGCAATTCTGGTCACCATATCTTTTCATCTTTTGCAGAGACCTTTCACTTTCTTCATGCCCCATTTTCTTCTTGTCATCCCATAATGCTTCTTGTGCTCTGTCATTTGTTTCCAAAGCATCAAATCAAGTTTGCAAGCAGTTTCTAAATTCTGGTGGTTTGTTTTCAAGATCATATTTTGCTACATTCATGACTGGCTTGCTCTTTTTTAGCTTTAGCTTGAGTTTGCATACTAGTGATCTGTACCAGTCAGCTCCAAATTTCATTGTTGATGTTAATGAGCTTTTCCACCATTCACTTCAACAAACATAGTCAATTTGATTTTTGTACAAGCCATTGGATGAAGTCTATGTATACAGTACGCACTTGTGTTGTTGGAAGCTTGTTACCCAAATCAGACATACACTAAGGACCTGAGATTAATTAAGCTTCAGGTGAACAAGGTATATTAAATGTATTAGGTACAGTTTTATTGGTATAAATATCCATAGCAACCCTTAGTAAGTAAAGAACTTAAAGATCTAAACAAAAACTTAAAACTAAGATGCAGACAGCAGTCCAGCAGCGGGATGGGGGCTCTCCAGTCTTTTGCATTGAGTGTCACATGTATGATTTTCTCCCAGTTGGTGAGAGGTCTTACGTGTGCACTAGGTGCAAGGAACTCTTTCCTCTCAGGGAACGAGTCCGTTCTCTAGAGGCTAGAGTAGCAGACTTGGAAAACATAAGAAAGACAGAGAGGTACATAGACGAGACCTACAGGGATATAGTCCTGAAGTCCCACCTCCAGTCTGGCAGCATCCCTGTTGCCATGGAGGAGAGAGGTCACGTGACAGGACAGCATCACCCTGGTGTGGCAGGAAGTGATCCTGTAACTAGGACCTGTCCTCCAGGTGATGTAAAACCCTCTCGCACCGAGGAAGTTTCTCCAGGGCCATGTGCCCATGAGGGAAGGATTAGGACAGCCGTTATAGTTGGTGATTCGATCATTAGGCATGTAGATAGCTGGGTGGCTGGTGGACGTGAGGATCGCCTGGTAACATGCCTGCCTGGTGCGAAGGTAGCGGACCTCACGCGCCACCTAGATAAGGTCTTAGATAGTGCTGGGGAGGAGTCTGCTGTCTTGGTACATGTCGGTACCAATGACATAGGAAAATGTGGTAGGGAGGTTCTGGAGGCTAAATTTAGGCTTTTAGGTAGGAAGTTGAAATCCAGAACTTCCAGGGTAGCGTTCTCCGAAATGCTTCCCGTTCCACGTGCAGGACCCAAAAGGCAGGCAGAGCTCCGGAGTCTCAATGCGTGGATGAGACAATGGTGCAGAGATGAGGGATTTGGATTTGTTAGGAACTGGGGTACATTCTGGGGAAAGGAGGGGCTCTTCCGAAGGGATGGGCTTCACCTTAACCGGGATGGAACCAGGCTGCTGGCATTAACCTTTAAAAAGGAGATAGAGCAGCTTTTAAACTAGATAATAGGGGAAAGCAAACAGTCGCCCCAGAGCAGATGGTTCGGAAGAATGTATCCTTGAAGGATACTACCAAAAGCAGAGAGGTTCCAAAAAAGAGTAAAGTAGCCCAAATGCCCTCGAGTATGGAGCAGACAGAGCTTAAAGATCCCAAATTACCCATGTCTACCAATAGCCAAATTAATATGAATAAAATACAGTCTCTAAAATGCTTGTATGCAAATGCTAGAAGTCTAAAAAATAAGATGGGAGAGTTAGAATATATAGCACTAAATGAGAGGTTAGATGTGTTTGGAATATCAGAGACATGGTGGAAGGAGGACAACCAGTGGGACACTGTGATACCTGGGTACAAACTATATCGTAATGATAGAGCTGATCAAATTGGTGGAGGGATGCGCTCTATGTTAGAGAGGGCATTGAGTCAGAAAGTTTTGCAGGAAACAAAATTTGCTGTAGAATCTCTATGGATTGAAATTCCATGTAAAAAGGGGAAGGCGATGGCGGTGGGGGTGTACTATCGACCGCCTGGCCAGAATGAACAAATGGATGATGAAATGCTCAAAGAAATCAAGTAAGCTAACAAAGGTTACAGCGCGGTAATAATAATGGGTGATTTCAATTACCCCGGTATCGACTGGGTCAGTGCCACGGCAGTACATGCTAGGGAGATAAAGTTCCTAGATGACATAAATGACTGCTTCTTGGAGCAGCTGGTCCATGAACCGACGAGAGGGGAAGCCATATTAGACGTAGTCCTTAGTGGAACACCAGATCTAGTGCAAGAGATAAGGGTGTTGGGGCCACTTGGCAATAGTGATCATAGCAGGATCGCCTTTGATTTAATTAGTGGAGGAGGGATAGTAAGGAAATCCACAGTACTACCTTTTAACTTTCGAAAGGGAGACTATGATAAAATGCGGAAAATAGTTAAGAAAAAACTAAAAGGAGCAGTTGCAAAGGTTAAAGACTTACATCAAGCTTGGGTGTTGTTGAAAAATACTATCTTGGAAGCCCAGACCAACTGTATTCCACGCTTTAAGAAAAGTGGAAGGAAGTCCAAAAACTGCCAGCATGGTTTAAAGGTGAGGTCAGAGAGGCTGTTGTTGCGAAGAAAGCATCTCTCAGGAAATGGAAAGAAGAGCCAAACGATGAAACCTGGAAACAGCACAAGCACTGGCAGGTCAAATGCAAGGCATTGATAAAGAAGGCAAAGAGAGAATTTGAGAAGAAGCTTGCTGCGGAAGCAAAAACGCAAAATAAAGATTTTTTCAAGTACATTCGTAGCAAAAAACCTGTGAAAGAGTCAGTTGGACCATTAGATGATAGAAGAGTTAAAGGGGCACTAAGAGGCGACAAGGCAATAGCGGAGAGACTGAATGAATTCTTTGCTTCAGTCTTTACTGAGGAAGATGTAGGGATGTTACCCATGACTGAAGTGGTATTTAAAGGTGCGGAAGAATTGAAGGAAATATCGATACATCAGGAAGATGTATTACAACTATTAGATAAACTGAAGAGTAGCAAATCACCTGGGCCGGATGGTATACATCCAAGGGTGTTGAAAGAACTGAAATATGAGATTGCAGACCTGCTGTTAGTAATCTGTGAACTATCATTAAAATCATCTCTAATACCTGAAGACTGGCGGATCGCCAATGTAACACCAATTTATAAAAAGGGTTCAAGGGGTGATCCGGGAAACTACAGACCGGTGAGCCTCACGTCAGTACCGGGAAAAATGGTAGAAACCATCATAAAGAATAAAATTACTCAGCATGTAGATAGTCATGGCCTAATGGGAGACAGCCAACATGGCTTTAGACAAGGAAGATCTTGTCTTACTAATCTGTTATGTTTTTTTGAAAGTGTGAATAAACAGGTGGACAAAGGTGAGTCGGTTGATATAGTGTATCTGGACTTTCAGAAAGCCTTTGACAAGGTCCCTCATCAGAGACTTTTGGCAAAACTAAAAAGTCATGGGATAGGAGGCAGTGTACTACTGTGGATCAGGAACTGGTTAAAAGATAGAAAGCAAAGGGTTGGGCTAAATGGCCATTTTTCCCAATGGAGAAAGGTGAATAGTGGTGTACCCCAGGGATCTGTGCTGGGTCCGCTGCTTTTTGACATATTCATAAAAAACCTGGAAAGTGGAATAACGAGTGAGGTTATCAAATTTGCAGATGACACAAAACTATTTAAAGTTGTTAAAACCCAAGAGGATTGTGGAAAATTGCAAGAGGATCTTGATAAATTGGAAGACTGGGCATCAAAATGGCAGATGAAATTTAATGTGGACAAGGGCAAAGCTATGCAGCTAGGGAAGAACAACCCAAACTATGGTTACACGATGCAAGGTTCCACATTAGGAACCACCACCCAGGAAAAAGATTTAGGCGTCATTGTGGATAACATATTAAAATCCTCGGCCCAGTGTGCAGCAGCAGCCAAGAGAGCAAATAGAATGCTAGGTATCATAAGGAAAGGAATGGAAAATAAAACAAAAAATATTATAATGCCTCTATATCATTCCATGGTGAGACTGCACCTTGAATATTGTGTGCAGTTCTGGTCGCCATATCTTAAAAAGGATATAGCGTTATTAGAAAAGGTTCAGAGAAGAGCCACCAAAATGGTGAAGGGGATGGAAGGATACTCCTATGAAGAAAGGCTAAAAAGGTTAGGGCTCTTTAACCTGGAAAAGAGACGGCTGAGGGGAGATATGATAGAAGTCTATAAATTAATGAACGGAGTGGAACGGGTAAACGTAGATCGACTGTTTACATTATCAGAATATAGGAAGACTAGGGGACATGCAATGAAGCTACAGGGTAAACTATTTAAGACTAATAAAAGAAAATATTTTTTCACTCAGCGTGTAATCAAACTCTGGAATTTGTTACCAGAGGATGTAGTAAAGGCTGTTAGTGTAGCTGGGTTTAAAAAAGGTTTGGACAAGTTCCTGGAGGAAAGGTCCATAAACCATTATTAAGAAGGGACCCAGGATATCAATGCTTGACCTAGTACAAGCACTGCAGAACCTGTGTCTTTTGGGGAAACTGCTAGGTACTTATGACCTAGGTTGGCCACTGTTGGAAACAGGATACTGGGCTTGATGGACCTTGGTCTGACCCAGTATGGCATATCTTATGTTCTTATGTTCTTATGAGATGTTTGAAGTTGTTGGTCTTGCAGAATTCTGTCTATATCCTGCTTCATTTCTGTTTCCAAGTACAATGTTTCCAACTGCTTTACTTTTGTCTTTGTTCCCAGCTTTTACATTCCAGCTGCCCATGACTATTGGTATATTTTGTTTGCATGCTCTTTCAATTTCAGCTTGTACTTGTTTGTGGAACTGATCAACTTCGTCCTCTTCCGCAACTGTTGGCGCATACACCTGAATAACATTTGTGCTGATGAGCATTCCTCATAGACGAATAGAAATTAAGCGTTCATTGAAATCATTGTATTTTATTACAGTTTAAGAAGTTTCTTCTTAATTATAAATGCAACATCATTTCTTCTTTGTCTTTCATGTCCAGTATAGTATACCATGTGATCATCAGATTCAAAATGCCTGATGCCAGTCCATTTCAGTTCATTGAAACCCAACAGATCGAGTTGTACACAACCCATTTCGTTCTTGACCACATCTAGCTTTCTTTGGTTCATGTTTCATATGTGCCGTGTCCCAATATATAAAATATCTTTGCAGCTTCTGACTCTCATTTCATGTGCAGCTGTGTCAACAGTCAGATGTTCCAAGAGCTTTGATTCAATCACATCATAAATGCTGGCTTCATTCTAAAGTATCTTCAGCCATTCCCTAGGAGCCAGTTGAGTGCTTTCCAACCTGGGGGTCTCATCTTCCAGCACTATATTGCAATTTGTTTTGTTGTGACTATCCTTTGGGTTTTCATGGCAAGATACATAAGTAGATTGCCAGGCCTTTCTTCCACAAAGGTAATGCCAGTATTGTTGCCATTGCCACAGAAATGTGATCCTCCACCGTCAATACTGTCCCATACTGCTGCTGCCCAGATGGGTGGTTTGTTTTAGTTTGGCACCTCAGCTGAGACCTGTCTGTCTTGTGAGACCCTGTCAGTAGCTAAGCTACAGACAGCATAGCTCTCAGTATCACTGATGCACACAAGTCCTCGCAGCATGACAAACTGCAAACTGTGCGAGAGATATGATTGATAGGTGGAGATAATCCCATGGATGTGAGATAGACTACATGTTTTACTCAAATCAATGATTCCTACTTAAGAACAGACTATTTGACTGACAGATTACAGAGTTGACTGATAGACTACAGAAGGTAGTGGTGAATGGAACTCACTCTGAAAAAAGGAGGGTGAGTAGAGGAGTGCCTCAGGGATCGGTCCCGGGACTGCTACTGTTCATTCTCTCTGTGGGTAATATTGCCAAAGGGTTAAAAGGAAAAGTTTGCTTTTTTGCAGATGATACAAAGATTTGCAACAGAGTGGACACTTCTGAGGGAGTAGACAACATGAGAAAAGATCTACAAAAATTCAAAAAATGGTCAAATGCTTGGCAATTTAAATTTTATGCAAAAAAGTGCAGAGCGATGCACTTAGGATGCAGAAACCCAAAGGTGCTGTATGCGATAGGGGATGATAGACTGGTATGTATAGACCATGAGAGGGACCTTGGAGTGATAGTATCTGAGGATCTCAAGGTGGCGAAGCAGAGTGACAAGGTGATGGCCAAAACCAGAAGCCTGTGTACAGAGAGGAGTAACCAGCGGACAGAAGGAGTATTAGTGCCTCTGTACAGGTCATTGGTGAGGCCTCACTTGGAGTTTTGTGTTCAGGTTTAGAGACTGTACCTTACAAAGGATATACAAAGACTTGAAATAGTTCAGAGGAAGCCAACCAAGATGATATAGGGGGTACTCGCCGTCCTCCACCTATATGGCCTGCCAGAATCGGGGCGTGCAGCGGTAGACCCAATTCTGATCCCGTGGGGGCTAGACATGCCTGCAGGATCATAATTGAGTCTATCAGCCTGGACGTGCAGGCCGTGGCCTGATTCTGTCTGGCCAGATGTCCTGAACGTCCCCAGCTAGCCCAGCCTGGCTCCTGAATGGAGCGGCGGTGGCATGGCATCCTGTTGCCATGCCTACGTGGTGGCATGCAGAAGCCGTGATCACCGACTGAACCCCAGAATCTTCTTTCCCCATAGCCTGACTCCCGATCAGGCCTTCCGTGGCTAGGGCCGGGCAGCGGGGATCCCCCTGCATCCCTTATCACCTTTTCTCGGCCCCGGCTCCTGCATCTGCTGCCGTCCAGGGGGACTTATTCCACCTCTGAGGTGGAATAAGCCCACAAACACAGCTCCCCGCACAACTTGCATCTACGTGCGCTGAACTCTGTTCTGCCAGCATGATCCAGGCATTTAACGGGTCTGGATGTCAGATCAGATGTCCAGACCTGCTAAATGCAGTTCAGAATGACTCACATAGTGACTGCACCACAAGGCATAGAAGAAGACTTGAAGACCTAAATATGTATACCCTAGAGGAGAGGAGAGGAGTGGAAAGATAAGGGAAATATGATACAGACCTTTAAATTCTCAAAGGGTATTAATGAACGAACAAATCTTTTTCAAAGATAGGGAAGCTGTAGAACTAGAGGACATGAAATGAAACTGCAAGACGATAAACTTAAAAACAACATCAGGAAATACTTTTTCACGGAAAGGGTGGTAGATGCCTGCAATGCCCTCCTGAAGGAGGTGATGGGAACAAAAACAGTAATGAAATGCAAAAAAGCATAGGGCCAGGGTTGGCCCGTCCATTGTGCAAGGATGTTGTTCGCACAGGGCCCCGCGCTTCAGGGGGGCCCACGCCAACTACATCTCGCATAATCGGCACTGGCAGTAGCAGCAGCAGGGTTGGCTTTAGAGAGCTCACCTCGAACAGCACCGAAGTGAAGAGCCCGTTTTTCTTCACTTCAGCAGCTGTGTTGTACTGTGGTGTACCAGGTCAAAGGGAACTTCCTATTTCCTGACACTCAGCACCCCATGCAGCCTATAATAAAAACAGTTGCCGAAGTGAAGAAAACTGGTGCTCTTCACTTCGGTGCTGTCAGAGGTGAGTCAGGGCCTGCCGGGAGCCCTCTAAAGGCAGTTGGATAACTGCGGAGCTCTTTGGGGGGGGGGGGCTAGGACTGGAAATAGCTGATGGGGGGCTAGGGCTGGAAATGGGCTGAGTAGGGAGGGGGGCTTGGACTGGAAATGGGCTGATGGAGGGCCTAGGACTGGAAATGGACTGAGTGGGGGGAGGGGCTTGGACTGGAAATTGGCTGATGGAGGGTCTAGGATTGGAAATGGGCTGAGTTGGGGGGGCTTGGACTGGAAATGGGCTGATGGAGGGCCAAGGATCGGAAATGGGCTGATGGAGGGACTAGGATAGAACTGGAAATAGCTGATGAGAGACCTAGGACTGGAAATGGGCTGATGAGGGGGCTTGGACTGGAAATTGACTGATGGAGGGCTAGGATAGGACTGGAAATAGCTGATGGGGGAGCTAGGACTGGAAATAGCCTGATGGGGGGGGGGCTAGGATAGGACTGGAAATGTCGAATGGGGGGCTAGGATTGGAAATGGGCTGATGGGGATGCTTGGACTGGAAATGGACAGAGGGCTAGGATAGGACTGGAAATGTCTGATGGGGGAGCTAGGACTGGAAATGGCCTGATGGGGGGGGCTAGGATAGGACTGGAAATGTATGATGGGGGGACTAGGATTGGAAATGGGTTGATGGGAGTGCTTGGACTGGAAATGGCCAGATAGAGGGCCTAGGATTTGAAATGGGCTGAGGGGGGGGGGGGGCTTGGACTGGAATTGGGCTGATAGAGGGCCAAGGATTGGAAATGGGCTGATGGAGGGGCTAGGATAGGACTGGAAATAGTTGATGGGGGAGCTAGGACTGGAAATGGGCTGATGGGGGGCTAGGATAGGACTGGAAATGGCTGATGTGGGGGCTAGGATAGGACTGGAAATGGCTTATGGGGGGGCTAGGATTGGAAATAGGCTGATGGGGGTGTTTGGACTGGAAATGGACTGATGGGGGGACTAGGACTAGAAATGGGCTGATGCAGGGGGATGGGAGAATGGGACTAGAAGAGAGCAGATGCTGAGTGGGACTGGAACTAGAAGGGAACTGATGTTGGGGGAGGACTAGAAGGGGATGGGGCTTGGGGAATAAGGATGGAGAAAAGATATTTTGTGTGGAAGAAAAATCTACGATTGGTCGGGTATTTGGAGAGTAAGTGGGGATTGAGGATGGAGGGGTTAAATTTGAGTGGATGAAAAAGAAATAAAGAAAGAAATGGAGGAAAGAGCAAAAAGGTAAAGATCAGTATGTTAAAGCAGATTTAGAGAGAATGGAAAAAATCTAGAAGAGAGAAGAAAGGACAAATGGACAACAGACAATGGAGAGTTAGCAGAAGACATGAAGAGGCCAGAAGAAAGTGAATGGAGCAATTGCAATTAAAAAATGAAATGCACAAACAACAAAAGGTAGAAAAATACTTTTTTATTTTGAATTTATTAACTGGAATATGTCAGCTCTGGGAAATGTGCATCGTTAACATCTTTGCATTTTGTTTAGTACAAGAGGAAATTAATTTATAGTTTTATTTCTCCAGTGTTGTTATACATTCCAAGTTTGGCTTTTGGGGTTCCCAGTTTAATTATTGTCTTCTTATTTCTAAATTGTGATCCCTTGTTCTTTGTTTGGTGACGGTCTATGTTCTGCATGTGTAACCAAGCTGAGGTATTCTGTTTATGTAGTTTCTATTTGACAGTGCCACTTGTTCTCTTTCCGCAGTAGGAGATGTATTGGTATTCTCTGAGATGGTTTGGTTTAATATTTGCAGTGTTGCCTTTTGATAGGTAGGGTTTGGTGCTTTGTGAGTCCTGGTAGTGATGTTATGATATGGTGGGTTTGCTATGGGTTCTAAATGGGCAGTGTTTGTAGTACTTCTTAATGTGCCTGGCGGTTAGCACTGGAGTATAGTAAAGTAGAAATCTGGTAGTCTTTCTTTATCCATACACTCATTAAGAGGCATGTTTACTAAAAGTTAGTACATGTTAACACCCCCCTTGGGCCACTGCTGCTTAGGGCAAACACAAAGGATCACTACATAGCAAGCAGATGAAATCAAAGCAAATGTAAATAACTTCATAAAAAGAGAGGGGTACCTTAAGCAAAGGCATATAGGGGGAATAACCTGCACAGTGACAGGTGCAGTTCTATAACTAGCCAGCTTACTGGGCTGACTAGACGGACCATTCTGGTCTTTATCTGCCATCATTTACTATGTTACTATGTTAGTTTTAGTGGACCCTTGGCTTTAGGATAAGGTGAGGCTAGTAACAATTGAAATTATATCCAAGTCTGACCATGACACTTGAGGAGATGGGCCAGCAGAAAGTGAGAGGGAGCTGGCAATTAAATGAAAGTCTTCTCCAGGGCCCTAAGATTTGTGAGATTAATTGGCATAGCATTGAGGTATATTTTGAGCTAAATGATACCCAAGAGGTTGCCTTTTTATAAGTCTGAAATTCTATGGAGGGGTAATTTGGGAGTTCTTGATAGCCTGGGCTTCAAGACATAAAAAAAGAAGAAAGATTAAGAAATTGGCAATTGAGATTTAATGCAAAGAAGTGCAGAGTGATGCACTTGGGATACAGAAACCCAAAGGAGCTGTATGTGATAGGGGATGAGAGGCTGATATGTGCTAATCAAGAGAGGGACCTCGGAGTGATAGTGCAGAGAGAATGACCTTCATCGGAGAATTAAGAAATTAGAGCAACCAAATAAAAAACGTTTAATTCACAGGTTTTTGTACAATTGAGATGGATGAGAGCTGCAGAAAATGCTATTCAGGTAGGAGACATGGAGCCCGATTCACAAAGGGCCACCCAGATCCTGCCCCTTCCTGTCCCCCACCAGCTCTCCCTGTCCTGTGGTACTAGCCGTGCAGGGAGAGCAGGAGAGGGAATAGGGTCTGGATGGCTTGCGGGGTATGTGCAGCCCCTCAACCCACGACTGAATTGGGCCCATAGAGGGGAATTTTAGGTCTGTCCTAATGCAATCTGAGATGTCTAAGCCAGAACATCTGGAAGAAAATGCAGTCACATCCAAGTGCGGATATAATTTCACAAAACTGGATGTACCTGATATGAACGTCTGCCGGGGTGTCTACCTAGACACCCCTAGAATGGTATTACAGAACCTGGATGTTTAGGATAACCTAATGGTTAGTGCAGCTGGCTAGGAACAGGGCAACAAGGATTCAAATCCCACTGCTTATTGACATTGTGCTGAGTACTGGGGATGAGAGAGTGCATTTATCTCTACACCCCCTGGATGTTTTTCAGCTAAAATAAGTGCTTGTTCATTGCTATGCAAGCTCAGAGAAAGTCTAGGGTTAGACATGTTGCCAGACATCCATAATATTTCTGTGGATCAGGCAAAGGTGTCCTGGTCCCTGGAAATAAGAACATAAGGACATAAGATATGCTATACTGGGTCAGACCAAGGTCCATCAAGCCCAGTATTCTGTTTCCAACAGTGGCCAATCTAGGTCATACGTACCTAGCAGTTTCCCCAAGGGACACAGGTTCCACAATGCTTGTATTGGTTCAAGCATTGATATCCTGGGTCCCTTCTTAATAATGGTTTATGGACCTTTCCTCCAGGAACTTGTCCAAACCTTTTTTAAACCCAGCTACACTAACAGCCTTTACTACATCCTCCGGTAACAAATTCCAGAGTTTGATTACACGTTGAGTGAAAAAATATTTTCTTTTATTAGTCTTAAATAGTTTACCCTGTAGTTTCATTGCATGTCCCCTAGTCTTTCTATATTCTGATAAGGTAAACAATCGATCTACGTTTACCCGTTCCACTCCGTTCATTAATTTATAGATTTCTATCATATCTCCCCTCAGCCGTCTCTTTTCCAGGTTAAAGAGCCCCAACCTTTTTAGCCTTTCTTCATAGGAGTATCCTTCCATCCCCTTTACCATTTTGGTGGCTCTTCTCTGAACCTTTTCTAAAATCGCTATGTCCTTTTTAAGATACGGCGACCAGAATTGCACACAATATTCAAGGTGCGGTCTCACCATGGAACGATATAGAGGCATTATAATATCCTTGCCTCCAGCCACACTTCCTCCAAACCCCCCCCCCCCCCCCATTCAGATTCGGACATCCTCACACTCGAGACGTCCCCAGTGCCAGCTTCTAAAATAGCTGTGGAGTCTCTGTGCTTTGGACATCTCTAAGCCCATTTTCAGCTGTCCAAAGCACAAATAAGGCTTCTAAAATGACCTCCATAGTGTATAAACTACAGCTTGTCCAGCAAATTCATTTTGAGTCTGATAATAAAGTGAATATATTACTTGCACAGAAATTGAAAGCACAGAAGTTTGAATTTTATGCCTTAAATAAAGGGGATCGAGGGGCACAATTTGTAAGTCCAATAAAATTGCTGAAGTATTTGTACAGTACTATTAGGAGTTACATTGGTGGGACAGGCCAGTAGGAGAGGCTACACCTGTATATTATTAGCAATAATAATAATTGACCTATCCTTATGTTTAAACTACAAAAATCACATGACTATACCTATAATACACACACATACTCGAAATGACTGCCATATGGGACACACTCATGAATACCACCCAAAAATTAATTATCATAGACTAATACACATACAACAAACAAATACACAACAAACGGACAAGAAAATCTGTTCTAACTACTCATCCTCCCTATCATGTATCCTCATTAATGCAAGATCAATGAAAAATAAATTACCCATATTTAATGACCTGATAACTGACTTAAAACCTGACATCTTATGTGTCACAGAGACTTGGCTTTCTGAAACAGATACAGTCTATCTAAATCAACTTGATAAAGAGAACTACGACACATTTTACAAACATAGATCCAACAAAAAAGGTGGTGGAGTTCTAATGATGACAAAAAAAACATTAAACGCCAAGCCAATCCAATCAAATATCAATAATAACATGGACACATTATTAATAAAAATCGGCCTCATAAATATTTGCTTAATTTATAGACCCCCAGACAATAAAACAGATGGCCTGGATTCTCTTATTGAACTCCTCAGCTCATCTACTGATCAAAATCCTGTAATCATGCTAGGCGATTTTAACCTTCCATCCCTACCAACACTAGACTCTAAACTATTCCTAGACACCATAGCAGACATAGAGTACCATCAAATAATTAAAACAGCAACACATATCAAAGGAGGAACACTAGATTTGGTTCTTCTTCCTGAGATACTCTTCAAACTAGTTAACTCAAATTCCATTGAATGCACTGAGACACCTTGGTCTGATCATTCTATCATCAAATTAAATCTCACATATCCCATCCCTAGCGCCAATAATTACACAAGAAGTACCCCCACTTCAAAATTCAAAAAATTTAATGAAACAGACTTCCTTGATTCTACAATCCCTTACTTCTTATCAACAACTAATTTGGATGACGCTGTTAACAACTGGAATGATACTATTAATAATGCAGCTAAAAATAACCAACCAAATAAAAAAACCATATACACCAAAACAAATAGTTCACCTTGGTTTAATAGTACTCTAAGACAAATGAAAAAAAGAACTAAGAAAACTTGAAACGAAATGGAGGAAATCCAAGTTGTCTGTACACAAGGAAATATACAATAACTATCTAACAAAATATAAGGAAACAATAGACAGCACGAAGAAAAATTATTACGCAGCAACCTTAGCAAAATCATACAATAGACCTAGAGAGCTATTTTCCATAGTCAGAAAATTAACCAATAACGAGCAAACTTCTAGCAATGAAATCACAGACATCTCAGTTCAAACCCTAGCTAATCACTATCAAAACAAAACAAAGAAACCCGCCATGCCCTCAGAAAATACCAACATCTCTTATCAACCTGTAGATAAATGGTCAGAATTTTACCCCATTTCAAAAGTGTCATTAAAAACAATCATCTCCGGCCTAAATACAACAACTTCGTATTTAGATCCATGCCCAGTATCATGGATAAAAAACACACTACCAACTCTACTATCCTTTATTCTCCCAATAGTAAACCTCTCACTTACCCAAGGATACCTTCCATCCCCGCTCAAACATGCACAAATACGCCCAATTTTAAAGAACTGCAAACTAGATAAAACATCTCCTACATCATATAGGCCCATCTCTAGCATACCATTCTTGGCCAAAATAATTGAAAAGGTAGTGCAACTACAGACACAGGAATTTATAGACTTATCTTACCCACTAGATGATCAACAATATGGATTCCGGCCCCGCCATGGAGTAGAAACACTTCTAACAGTATTAATAGATACACTCCTAAAAGGAATTGGCAATCATAAACAGGCGTTCATCCTCCTTTTCATTGACATATCAGCAGCTTTTGATAGCGTGCATCACTCAATTTTGCTCAACAACCTACGACAGTTAGGCATAAACTCTACCGTACATAAATGGTTCACCTCATATTTAAATAACAGAACACAAAATGTAAGAACAGGTAATCAAACATCCAACACATACAAACAAGAAATAGGTTTACCACAGGGTTCAGCGCTTTCAGCCCTACTTTTCAATATCTATATAAAACCGGTCTGCAACATCTTTAAAAAATTTGGAGTACAATATCACCTTTATGCGGATGATATTATGATGTACATACCTTTTACGATTCCTAACCTACCGATTCAACTTCTATCAGACTGCTACAATGAAATTACATACTGGCTAAAAACCCAAAACCTCCATATAAACCATGCTAAAACCGAAGTCTTAATCGTAACAAAAAACCAATCATTTATTCCTCCAACCCACATAACACTACAAAACCAAGAAATTAAAATAAAAAATGAAATAAGATATCTAGGTGTCATTTTAGATACACACCTTACTATGGAAACGCACATTAGAAATACCTTAAAGAAAATCTACTTCAAACTTAAAATCCTCAAACAATTACGCCCCTTGTATTTATGCAAGATTTTATCAATATAACACAGGCTACCATAACTCCCCACTTCGATTTCGCCAACTTAATACTTATAGGCATTTCAAAACAAAACATCAAAAGAATCCAACTTGCGCAAAATGCAACAGCTAGAATTATATTAAAGATAAATTCACTCCAACACATTACACCAATACTAGCATCCCTGCACTGGTTACCAATACAAAGCAGGATAACTTACAAAACAATAATAACTACATTCAAAGCCCTAAATGACATGGCCCCGAAGACACTATGTAATCTAATAAGCAAAGAACCACCTAAGCCCACACATAGAAAAGGACAATCAAATAAACTAAAGATTCCAAAAGAATATATAAGAACTCACAAAATTACAAATAATAGAGCCTTTTCCCACATAGCTCCAACAGCTTGGAACTCGTTACCAGAGGACTTACAATCACTAACAGAGATAACGGAATTCAGAAAAAAATTGAAAACATATCTATTCACTAAACACTATAATACCATGGAAAACCTCCCACTCAACTTAGATAAAGGCTAAACATGAACCTGCCCACATCAAGCATATACTCCCTTTTACAAGGGATAACATACAAAACATAATTGAATGAACACTCCACTCCTATGCACTGATACCCTACTTGTATATAGTTGCAACTGATATGATCCGCCTATGCGGTAGAGTCAGTACTTTTGTTTAAATTGTTACACAATCTGTGTTAGTTGAATTATTCTGCTTAGTTTTTAAACCCTATGTGTGCATGTTAAGATGTTCCATGTAAAAAGTTATATTGTTCTATGTAAAACAAGCTCTGCATTGTTAACTGTTGTTAATTGTACACCGCAACTGATCGCTGGAAGATGCGGTATATAAATAAGTGTTAAATAAAAATAAATAAAAATAAAATTGAGGACTATTTGAATCAGATAGGAATGGAGGATCAGGATAAAGAATATATTAACACATCCATCAGCGTGTGAGAGATAGAAATGCTGTCAAAGAATTAAAACCAGGCTGGATGGGTACACTGCTAAATTTTACAAGACTTTTCAAGAACAACTTTGGAGCCCATTAAGTAAGCTTTTTAATATTATTCTAGCTAGGGAATCCTCCCCTTTTGATGAAAGCAGCTTTAATTACTGTAATATATAAAGAAGAGAATGATACAACAGTCTGTGCTTCCTACAGGCCAGAATTGCTTATGAATATTGATATTAAACTGCTGGCCATAATTCTGGCTACTAGGCTGCAGAGCATAATCTCCAGATTTATCCACTTGGATCAGACGGGATTTATACCAGGCCAGTAACTGTTGGATAATATTCGCAAACCTCTGAATTTGATTTGCCATTCATAGAAGCATCAAATTGTAATGATGGCTTCATCTATCAACCCCAAAAAGGCATTCAACAGAGTTAGTTTGGAATTTTTATTCTGGGTCCTAGACAGAGTGGGATTGTTTGAGAATTTTCTTGCTTTGTATCATGCCACCATGGCCTGTCACATTTTTAGTCCATGCTTTTTTACACAATCAGCAAGTTCTTCTGTTGCTTTTCCCCCCAGAGTCCCTGAATCCATTCTTCCCTTGCTTTCCCCCACATTCAGTACTCTTTGAGTCACTGTACTGCAGTCCCTACCAGTCACATCATTTTCTACTCTCTACCCACCATTCCTGCTTTCCCCAAGTCCCTGCTTTCATTTCTTCTCAAATCTCAACATTTTTCTCCCTCTGTCCCATGACCATTCCCAATTACCCAGACCCAATACTTGTTTTCAATTTTGGATTGACACATTGCCTCCTCACTCCTGTAGCACTTCATCTGCAATTGAAACTTTCACTGTTTGAAATGTGGGACTCTGTATCTATAGAGCCCTGCATGATTCAGACTATGGGGTATGTTTACTAAACCGTGGTAATGTTACCCACGTTAGGTTCTGCAGTAATGGTAGGATGCCCATATAAAGGAATGGGCGGTGCATCTTTAAAGCAAGCCGTGTCAAATAACGCGCGTTACAAGGCGCCTCAGCTAACGCACATTACAAAGCGCCATACAAGGCACCTTAGGTTAAGGCACCTCACAAGGCGCCCCATAAGGTGCGTTAACCTAAGGTGCTGTACAAGGTGCCCCAGGTTAAGGTTCCACAATGATGTTAAGGTGACCCAAGATATGTTGCCCTAAGGCCAGTAAGGTGCCCCAAGTTGACAAGCATGAAATGTAAGGCCTAAAACCAGATGTAACCCTAACACTCCACAGAGCACCAAGCAAAGGCAATGGACAAGTGATGGAAGGAAGGAGAGGTGGGAGCTGATAGACCCACCAAATCTGTGTGCAGCCTATGTGGCAGCCGGTAAAGTGGATGAACATACCAGAGGCAGCTGTACCGATGCACAGGGTGTTTGCAATGTAAAGTGCTACAATGACAGTGGGTGGCAGAGGATGGGGATACATGTCCACCAGTGGAGGTAGAGGTGGCAAGATAAGTGCAATGATAGGAGGACAGAGGACTAGTAGTGCCATGCAGAGCAGACACAGGAGAGGAAAGCATGAAGAGCGGCAATGCAGAACAGGGTACCAGTGCAGGACATGGGGTAGCAGCCTGCACATGAAGACAGGATGCTACACGGCTGACAGATGCAGATAGACATACAGAAAGATGGTTGGCAACTGTGAAGAGGGTATTATGTGCTAACGTCACAAATCTACACAGATATGACATTTACAGGATTGACAAGTAGTTGTATAGGACAGGCATAAAAAAAGACAACAAAGAGGAATTGAACCAATGACCACTGGCCAGAATGTCAGTGCACAAATCATTAGGCCACACCACCATGGTGGGTTCCATAGCAATGGCTGCATACAAGAACACTGCAGGTCACCACACGAAATGCCTGCTGTGTGCCAGGATAGGGCAACCCCATCAGTATCCATGATACAATGCACATGCATAACAGCCATCCACAGCTCATATCACCGTCTGTAATTGGGACGAGAGCCACATATAAACACATGCGCACACACTATGAAATGTCATGCAGTGGAAACAGCATGCAAAAGAGCAAGGAACCAAAACGGAAAGGGCGTCAGGGGTCGACTGAGGGGACAGCCTTGTGGATGGTCTGTGGACCTGGGCAAAACGGGGAACAGAACAAAAAAGGAGCATGTGAGAATTGAACCTGCACACTGACATGGGCCAGACCAGCTCAACAACATCAACACCAATCCCCCAAGTTGACTGCTTGCATGGACAGTACAAAGAAATAGCCATATGTAACAGCTGATATGCAACAGATAGGCTGCATAGAGGGCACAGTGTGGTGCACAGTGAAGAGATGGAAGGGTGTGTGGAGAGGTGATGAAGCTGCAGCCATTGAATGGTCAGGTTAGCAGAACACAAGAAAAGAAAAGGAAAGGAACATGTGGGAATCAAACCTGCAACCACTGTTTCCTCTAAGCTGTGCGCGTGTGCACGCACACACACCTCGCCAAGCGAGCGCACATACCTTACAACAGAGCGCACAAAAATTATGGTTCTGATTCTGATAGAAAACAACACAGACATCTTAAAATTTAAAAGTTGTTGTGTATTTATGGTTTTCACAAGTTCTACAATATTTTCTAGTGCAATCAATGTGGTGTACATACTGTATTCTGACGTGTAGTCAAATTTTAACATATATAACTCCGAGTGTCGTTATGTGGTGCACAAAAATTTAACCTTCCTTCAAAAGCTGCACAGCTGATATTTTATGTGCACACAGCCTACAGAAAATTAGAGGGAACATTGCCTGCAACATATTCTATTGTACCACTGTTGTATATAGTTAACCAGGATATCCTTCATCAGATAACCCTGCATTGTATTTAGTTTCCCCTATTTCGCCAAGTTATACTTCCTGTTAAATGTAACGACCAGACATGTGTAAACTGTCGGATGTTTTCTGTTCAATGTAAACCGCGCTGATGTCTAATAGTGCGGTATATAAGAATTGTTAATAAATAAATAAAATAAATAAAAATAAATAAATGGCACTCCAATGCAAGTCTGTAACCACTATCCCAAACAACTACAACAAGCACAGTGCAAATAAGTTCTATTAAAGGGAATCTGTTCATGAAAACCCGTAGCACCCTGTGAGGTGGCAGACGGCTGGCACACAGGCAGCTGTCACCGGTCAAGTAGCGTTAGATCAGTAGCGTTACATCATAATTGTTGGTGTTTTGTCTTGACAAGATTGTAAGTGCCTTGTGTTGTGTTTTTTCATGACCATATCTTAGCCCTGTGTTTCATCGTGACTAGATGGTAAGCTCTGACGAGCAGGACTTCCGGTGATGCGGTGAGAGCGAGTAGTCGGGTACTGCTCGACCTCCGATCGCCCTCTACTTAAACCGGCTATTTGAACCGTTTTTTTTGACCCCCAAGTCCCCTCCGCGCAAATATCAAAGCGCCAAACATACTGCACTCCCCTCCGAGTTATTTGTCGGGTGCAGTGGGGATGGCTTCGGCTCTTAGAGCGGGAAAGAGGGAGCGGGACCGGGGTCCGGGCTCCAGCAAGATGGCGGATGGTGCGACGGCGCCGAGCTCCCCGACCTCCCCGGCCAGAGTGGAGGAAATATCGGCGGCGGTGGCAGAGGCGCTGGCGACTCAATTTACAGCCCTGCGGGAAAAATTGGATACCATGCAAAACCTGATGGAATCCTATGGCAAGAGACTGCAGGAGGTGGAGGACCGCGTGGGGCAGGTCGAAGATACCACCACGGGGCTACAACAAACAGTAGTCTCAATGCAGGCCCAGTTGCATGCCCAGGAAGCCAAGATAGACGACTTAGAGAATCGTTCAAGAAGAAACAACCTCAGGGTGATGGGTCTGCCGGAATCGGTGGCGGATACCGACCTGCCGCAGTACCTGGTAGAGCTGTTTTCCCCCCTCATCCAGAGTGGAGACATAGAGGAAAAGATCCACATTGAGCGAGCTCACCGGGTGGGAAACCGCAATGCCAGAGAATCCCGACCCCGCGTGGTTATGGTAAAACTCCTCCACTTCCCTCAGAAAGAGAGGATTTTGCAAGCGGTTCGAGCACGCGGGGGCTTGGAGGTGGGAAACTCCAAGATCCAAGTAGCGCAGGACTATTCCCTACATCTGAGCCAGCGCCGCAGGGCCTATGCACCGATTTGCTAGAAACTTATAGACCGCCAAATTAAATTTATTGTACAGTACCCGGCTCGCCTCCACATCTTTTCTGAGGGACAGCGAAAGATCTTTGAGTCGGCCGAGGCAGCGGCGACTTATGTTGAGAGCTTGGCCCAGGCGGGTGGAGTACGCTGAGACCCGATTACCGTAGACGTACAGCCTCTGGGACCAAGAGTCTGACAGCCGAAGAGATGGCTCAACCTACTGGGGGAGCAGTTGGACCTTGACTTAGCTCAACGAGCGTATTGGCGGAACTCCCTGGACTTAGAGACACAGTTGCTGGGTCTTACCCCCTGGCCTATGGCTGGAGAACTTTGCCATACTGAAAAGGCGGGAGGAGTAACTTTGTTCCTGTAAGTTTTACAATGTTGCAACTAGCGGACTTTTTCCTGTTATTTTGTTTCTGTTGGGATTTGCTTGTTGCATGTTTCTGCAAGGATCGTTTTGGCTGGGAGGGGGTGGAGGGTGGTAAAGTGGGATCGACTACAACGTTACTGGGGGCCATGTTAGGGGACAGGTAAAGGGGAAGGATCGGGGCACGTGCGGGGCCTCCGATACCCCTCTCTATCTCACATGCGCAGATGTGCCAGGGGAAGAGGAGGAGGGCTGTCTGTGGGCAGAAGTGGGGAGGGGGAACTCTCACTCACGAGACGGCGCCTTATCTCGCATGTGGGACCCCGTGGGCGGGGGGAGCTTCGGCCCCGCAGTTGCCGTGATAAGGCCGTGGGGCTGGGGAGCTCGACGCCCCGGGGATGACCGGGTCCATGGGGGAAGCAGCCTGACCTGCCGCAGTTTGGGAGCCGGCGGGGGGAGTCTCTTCTGTTCCAGACACCCTCGAGGTGCATTACCCCCTGGGCCTGTGGCTAGAACCCCCCGGGATGGGGCGGGGGCTGGAGGGGTTACTTGATATGTGCAAATTACATATTGTTGCAATTGAATGGCGCCTCAATGTTATTTAGTTCCTGCCGGGGGATGTTTGATGTAAGGTCCTGTGTAGGGGGTGTAGTCGAGGGAGGGAGGCTAAATCCCGCCGCCAAGGGCGCAGTGTTAAAGCAGGGTGGAGAGGGGTGGGGCGGGGCTGGGGGAGTTGAGGACTCAGTATAGTGGGGGGCAATGGAGCGTATCACCGAAGGACCTATGAGAGGGGAGAGTGGTGAGAATGGGACAGGAGTGTATGGAATAGGGGGGGGGGTGAGATTGGGGGAGGGAGGGAGGGAAGGGGAGGAGGGAGGGAGAGGAGGGGGGAGGAGAGGGGGAGAGAAGGGGGGGAGGGGGGTGGGGAGAGGAGAGGGAGGGGGAGGGGGGTGGGGAAGGGGACAAGGGATGGGGAAGGGGACAAGGGATGGGGAAGGGGCAAGCTGCATACCCTGTAAATTCCTGATGTGGCCAAGGGCACAGAGAGCGGGGAGGGGGTTCCAGGCTGGGAGAGCCCCGTCCCGAAGGGTTGATAGAACCGGCCAGGAGATGCTTGACACTGCCCTGGCGCCCTGAAAATTATTACGTGGAATGTCTGCGGTCTAGGCCATCCCATTAAGCGATACAAAATTTTGCAAGCGCTATCTCGTCACGATTGCGACATTGCCTTCCTGCAGGAAACCCACCAGACAGCTGAAGAGCATGACAAATTGCGTCGAGGCTGGGTTGGACAGGTTTGGGGGACGCCGGCGGTGGGGAGGAAGGGCGGGGTGGCCATCTTGGTCCATAAGCGAGTTCGATGGGTCATGGACGTAGCAGTACGAGACGGGGCGGGGCGCTATTTACTTCTGCAAGGCCGGTTGGAAGGGCAGCCGGTCATATTAGGGACAGTGTACGGACCGAATGCTTTAGATCCCCACTTTTACACTACCGTGGCCTCTAAGGTGGAGCAGCTGCCAGATATTCCCCTGGTGATAGGGGGTGACTTTAATGGCGTCTTGGATGTGGACTTAGACACCACCAGGGGGGGGGAGGCATGAGAAAGGGGACCAGTGACTCGCGTCTTGCAGCGCTTCAAGGTTCGCTTGGGGTTGGTAGACCCCTGGCGGGTTCTCCACCCTACTGAAAAGGATTTTACCCATCAGTCAAGGGTGCATGGCTCCAGCTCTCGTATAGATTTTGTATTGCTGTCTAAAAGTCTATTTGCGAGGGTGGGAGAAACGCAGATTGGGCCTTTTCTAATATCGGACCATGCCCCGGTATGGGTGGACCTGGGTTGGGGAGGACAGACGGAGCGAACGCGACTTTGGCGATTCCCACTGGATCTGTATAAAGATGCGCAGTTTCATAAGTTTCTGGAGCAACGCTGGCATGAATTTGCCGAGGTCCATCGGGTGCATCGCGGTGACCCAGAACTGGTCTGGGAGACGGCTAAAGTAGTGTTGAGAGGTGAGATTATCGGATATGCGGCTCGCAAGCGCCGGATGATGGTAGATCGAATCATCCAGCTGGAGAAGCGGGTATCATTCCTACGCCGTCGGCTAGCACAGGCCCCGTCTACGGGGCTGCAAAAAGAATTGTGGGAAGCCCGGGTGAGTCTGGACGAATTGCTTCACCAGAGGGCCAAAACGTCAATGTTATACTACCGCTATCGACTCCAGTGTCATGGGGATGGACCCGGACGGCTGTTGGCTAGTTGCCTGCGGGGACAGTGGGGTTCTAACGTGGTGGCGGCTTTGAGGGACGAACACGGGCGCCTACAGAGCGATTCTAAAGAGATCGCCCGGATATTTCGGGGTTTTTTCCGGAAACTTTATATGAAAGACTGTGTATCACCATCGGCAGCCTCAGAATATCTCCGGAAGTTGAATCTCCCATCGCTATCAGTGGAACAAAGCCGGGATCTGGGTCGCCCAGTCACTATGGAGGAGGTGGGGTCGGTCATTGCGTCGGCTAGCTGCTACAAGACGCCAGGACCAGACGGCTTGGGAGCTGAGTTTTATAAATTATTACAAGGTTTGGTCGGTCCGGCGTTGGTGGAGGTGTATGCGAAGCGGGTAGAGCAGGGGGGATTTCGGTGGGGCTCGAACAAAGCCCATATTGCCTTAATACCCAAGCCGGGCAAGGACCCCGAGCTACCTGCGTCCTACCGCCCGATCTCCCTTTTGAATTTTGATACCAAGATTTTTGCAAAAGTGCTGGCGAATCGATTGGCGGGACATCTGGACAGCCTAATTCATGACTCCCAGGTCGGCTTTGTAAAGGGTCGCTATATTGTACGGAATATGCGAAAAATTTTAGCATCGCTGGAGTGGGTCCATGACCGACATCTGTCTTCTCTATTGGTAAGTTTTGATGCAGAGAAGGCCTTTGACCGGGTCGACTGGAGCTACCTGAAAATGTTGCTGCCTTGGTATGGACTTGGCGGCTCGTTCGGTGCGATGATAGATAGTTTGTACGCCACCCCGACAGCGGGGATACTCTGTAATGGGGTGCTATCAGAAGACTTTCTGCTGGAACGGGGTACAAGGCAGGGCTGCCCACTATCGCCTTTGCTATTTGTTTTATCGTTGGACCCGCTGATCCGAACGATTGAGGCTTCGCCGGAGATCCAGGGAGTGCGTATAGGAAGTCAAACTTTTACAATCTCGGCGTTTGCAGATGATATGCTGGTGCACCTCCTATCGCCGGAGGAGTCCCTGCCCCGGTTGATGGCCGAATTTCAGGCCTATGGCCGTTTTTTCTGGCCTGCGGATTAACGGGGACAAATCCGAGGCCTTAGATGTCTCGGGAGTCTTGCGACAAAGCTGGGTGGGTCGGTTTCCTCTACAGTGGGCGAACTCTTACTTTACCTACTTGGGCATCCGTCTGACTAGGCAACCGCGGGACCTGTACAAGCGTAATTTGGACTGGATGGTAGCTCGTGTACGATCTCAACTAACAGCATGGGGACCCCTGCCACTGTCGCTGTCAGGACGTGTGGCAGCAATTAAGATGGTGATTCTGCCGCGGCTATTGTACTGGCTGCAGACACTGCCGGTCTGGCTCTACCGGAAGGATCTGCGACAGGTCGAGCAGTTGTTCCGGACATTCTTGTGGCATGGAGCACGGGCTCGGATTCCTCTGAGACGGCTGGTGGGGAAGTGGCGAGATGGGGGAATGGGGATGCCAGACTTGGGTACCTATGCTTTGGCATGTCAGGCCCGCCACCTCGGTGACTGGCTAGGGCAGACGACCACATATACTCCCACCCCTTTGGAAGAGGCACTGGCAGCACCCCTCTCGCTGTTAGGGGCCTTACATACTCAACCTAAAAACCTCCCGAGCCTATTGGCACACAGTGTATTATTTGGTTCGGTGCAGCTGACCTGGAGATACCTTAATACCCAATGGGGGACGTCCTGGACAGTGTCTTGCTGGCTACCTTTGCAGGGAAATGTTCATTTCGCTCCGGGTTCCGGATCTTGGGGGTTCCGGGACTGGAGACGGAAAGGCCTACGCCTTGTCGGACATCTGGTAGAGGCCAATGGCCGTTGTAAATCTTTCCAGGCCCTTAGTCAGGAATACGATCTGACGCCCAAACATACCTTTGCGTTTCTGCAGGCTTCACATTATATTTCCTCTCTGCCCCGGGAAGCGCTGGCGTCGACACGCTCTGAGCAGCTGTTAGGGTTTTTTGCATTGGGGGAGGACACCCCTTCTACGATAGCGGGCCTGAGGGCCCGCCTAGAAAGCTTAGGTGCCCCCGTCGACTATGGTGGGGTGGAGGCGGCATGGGGAGTGGAACTGGGGAGGGAGGTGGTACCGGGCACTATTAGGGCAGCACTGTGCCGGATTGCTGTTCTGGCACTGGGGGCGAAGTGGAGAGAGATACAATTTAAGTGCCTCACAAGAGCCTATTTTTCACCGCGTCGAGCCTACCGCAGCGGTATCACGGAAGATGGCCGATGCCCCCGCTGCTCGGCTCCTCTAGCTAATCTACTGCATATGTGGTGGACGTGTCCCCATATCCAGCCCTATTGGGCTAGGATACAAACCTACGTCAGTGACCTCCTGAAGATGCGGGTGCGTTGGACAGGAGCCTTTGTAGTACTGGACAGACTGGACCCTCCCAACCCGACCCGGCGTATCGATCGATTGTTCATGCGTAAGGCTTGTCTGGTGGGGAAAGGCCCTATTTTACGCTTGTGGCGTGAGCAACGATCTCCCATGTTCGTGGAATGGTGTAATTCTTTCCACCAGGTTATGCTGATGGAGCGGTGGCGGGCGCGGGGCAGTGTCAAGCACTGGACTACCTTCATTCAGATATGGGGCATCTATATTGAAACTTTGGGGGCCCGGTGCCGGACTGAGCTTCTCCATATTGGCTATTAGAGGATGGAGTATAGAAGGCGGGTGGGCATTGGCAGATAGAACGGATCACTAAGGTGGGTGGGGGTGCGGCGGGGAGGGAGGGGGGGGTAGAAAATATAAAAATGCTGTATTCATTGCATAATGCTGCCCTCCGGGTGGGGATCAGAACACACCCCCCCCCAGAGTCGGATTGTTGTTTATTTTTGTCTGTTTCTGTTTATGTAATGAATAAAATAAAGTTTTGAAAAAAAAAGCTCTGACGAGCAGGGACTGTCTCTTACATGTCTGTACAGCACTGCGTATGACTGGTAGTGCTATATAAATGCCCAATAGTTGTTGTATTATGTGTAATAGTTATGTTCCCCACCTGCATTGTATGGTATGCCAGCAAAGGGCAGGGTGCCATGTTGCGCAGTGGCGCTCACACCCCCTGGGGCCCACCATGTCCGGATGGCTGATGAGCTGCGCTGCCCATGAGAGCCTCACGCAGCCTGCGCAGCTCCTCAGCCATCCCCACCATGGCGCCCACCACCTGCTTCAGAGTGCGATTCTGTGCCCGCTGTGCCTGGGACACAGCACACATTGCCACAGACAGGTGGCATACACACATGCCATCACACAGACACCATGTGCCTGGTGTCTGTGTGGTGGCATGTGCAGACGTCCTGCCTGTGGCACTGTATGCTGTGCCTGCACCCATCACCGGACCCAGTGCCCTGTGCTGTCCTGTGCCGGCACACACCCACCCCACTCTCCTCCCCCTCCCCAGCATCCCCCTCCTCCTCCCCCGCCAACCACTCCCCCACCCCCATCTACACCCCCTCTCTGGTCACCCCCTCCCCATCAGTAGTCCCAGGATCAGTCAGCATGGCACGTCCTCCTCCGACCCCACTTCCTCATGGCATGTGGGCACCGGCGCCGGGGGGCCGGCCAGCTGTGGCTCCAATGATGATGGTCCCTCGGCAGCATCTTCATGCGCTGTGGGGGGAAACCAGACAATACCACCGTGGTCATGTGCTTGCAACATCATGGACACATAGTAGGTGGCCCCACAGACTGCAGGGCCACTGGATCATGCTGTTGTGTGAGACACAGGCTGCATTACTCACCGTTCTTTCGGACCATTGCCTCATGCTGGAGCCTCCTGAGTAGGCGGGGGCGGCTGCAGCTCCATAGCCATATCGTAAATTTCCTCCACCTGGGGGTACAGCAATGGAGACGGACTGTTAGGGGACAGACATCACTGGCCATCGGCCGATGCACATCACACATGGCTGTGGGAAGCAAGGGGCTGCCCCTGCTGTATACTGTTGGTCCAATGCTAACTGTTGCCAACACCACCTGCATGTGTGCAAGTGAGGCTAGGCATGTGTGGATATCCCCCACGCATCATGCGTGCTAATACCCAGGCACTCCATGCCACCTGATGGGCTGCCTCTGCGTGACATGGTTGCCCATGGCATTGGTGGCATGTCAGCGTACCAGCAGTGCCATATGGTGCCATTTTCTGTGTGATGTTTTGCCAAGGGGTAGTTGGGGCATGCGTCACATCCAAAACAAATGCGCTGGATCCCCTGTCTGCCACATCTTACGATGTGCCTGAGACATGTGGCGATGATATGTTGTGACTGCATTGCTCTTTCCACAGTAGTCCATGGCAGCAGTGCTGCACATGTGCTTAGCCATTGTGGCATGAATACAGCAGCAGACTCACCTACGAAGGTCCAGGGGATGTATCGCAGACCTCTCTGTATAGACCAGGGGCCACCTGGGGTTCGGTCAGACCTGCACACATCAACTTCTGCAGATACCATAGCAACAGGAGCAAATACAGGCCTCTGTAATGAGGCCTGAGGCCACCTGGGGCTAGAGCAGACCTGCGCACATCAACTGGTGCAACTGCAGTGGTTCCAGGTTGAGCCAAAGACCTGTCCTTAACCCATGCTGTGCTTGTATGATATGTGTGTTGATTGCTGGCTACTGTGTGGCGTGTCCTCATGCACCTACCTCATGTGGGTAGGAGGCTGCTCTATTATAGTGCCTGGTGAGATGCTCCCAGGCCCCCCCCTCATCCAGGTGAGGTGGAGGCATCATGAGGAGCCTGTGAAGAGGCGCCTCTGCCTCGAACAGATGAGGTGGGTCATGTCCTGTGGTTGGGGAAATGCACTCTCTGTGAAGCCATCTTGTATGCTGTTTCCCATCCCTGAACTCATGACGCAATATAAATGCATCTGTGTAGTGACACGCGTTCTCATGCGTGTCCCTGCGTGCCTGATGCAACCGAGTTGTGTTTTATGGCACATTGGCTTATGGCATCATAGAGGGCACCGTTCCTTGTGGCACCTTCAACACGGCTTGGGCAAATCCACTGTATAGGCACCTTAGGCTAGGTCAATGAGGTCAGGGTGGGCATGGCTGCATGCGCACATTGCAAATATGTGTCTGACTGTTACAGACATGAGAAGGACCTGCGTCGGACAGGCCAACCAAAATGAGACCAATGGGGGATTGAACTCATGACCCATGGCTATGAGGTCAATGTATTAACCATTGGCCCCTGTCAGATCAATGGCTGGCTACAGAAAGACTTCAGGTCACTACACAAACTGTCTGCTGTTCCCCAGGATAGGGTAAACCCATTGGTAACCGTGATGCAGTGCACATGCAGATCAGTGCCCACAGCTGTTCACCAGATGGGGTATGGACCCCCCCAGCACCTCAGCTTGTTAAGTGGAACTGACCCTGTGTGATACACTGAAGAGTCCAAACACAGCTCATCGACACCAATACCAAACCACTGAGCCAACTGCCCACCCAGACAGCCCAAAGAAAGGGACCATATGTAACAGCTGGCATGTGATGGATAGGCTGCACGGAGGGGACACTGCACTGTACAGTGAAGAGAGGAAGGGTATGCCGAGAGGTGAAGAAGCCGGAGCCACTGTTTGGTAGGGATAGCAGAACACAAGAAAGAAAAGATAAGGAATCTGTGGGAATCAAACCCACGGCCTAGGGTATCACAACGCATGTCTGTAGCCACTATCCCAAACAACCATTACAAGCACAAGGACCATATGTCGCACCAAAGGGAACGTGTGTATGGACAACTATAGCACCCCCTGAGGCGGCAGGTGGCTGGCACACAGACAGCTGCCACTGTCCAAGGATGTGAGCACAGGTGGGCCATGTACATCAGCAGTATACCACTAAATACGCCAGTCAGTGCAGTGATGCAGCAGCACAGACAAATGTGTGTACAACATGTCATACAAGAGTCACTGGCCTGTCCACAGATGATGGGCAGGACAGAGCATGTCCATGAGCTGCATGTTGTGCACTGGTCAGTAGGCCACCTGCCCAATGCAGCTGCATGCACCAAATGCCGCAGTCACATATGCATGCATGTAGAAGATAAGTGGTGAATGATGGGAATCCAACACACATCAGTCATGAAATCTCCACAAAAGCATACGTGCCTGGCAATACAGGACACACAAACCAGGAAAAGCATACACAGCTAAATGTCTGCAAGTGTACACACATATATATGTAACAGCTGTCTGATACTGCCTCATGGTATCAAGCAAAGCAGTGTACATGGCAACGTAAACCTGGTAATGTACATGAAAGAGTGACAATGTTCAACTGGATCCTGTCAGAGCAAAGAAGGGTATTTGACCTGATAAATGCCACAGTGGGAACTGAACCCGTGTCCCCAGGTCAGTGTGTGAGCTATTATGCCACCCCACCACAGCATGACATGAACATCTCTGCAGTGGATGATGTGTAGACAAGGAGGCAGGCGCATATCCAATCTGCCCCGCCGCCACTGTCAGCATCAGTGCCAACTAATACCAATGCCAGCGATGTCCCACAAACACCTCCCAGGTGGGGATGTAGAGGCACCAGCCTGAGCATGCATGTGCCCAAGTAGTAGAGATGCCCACCCAAAAAAAGCCACAATGCCCCAGAAGAGGCGACATGCAACTGTCCAGGCACATGGGAGCGAGGAATGTACGTGTGTTAAAATGGAACACCTATGTGGACAGCAGTGAAACCATCTGTGGGCAGGAATGCAGCAGCACAACGTTGGATACACCACACACATCCTGTGTGTGATACAACACACACACTGGGCAATGATATTAAAGGTGCACTGTCGATATAGTGATGTGAGTGAACCAGATGGCATCGACGTACGTTGTCTGCATCATCACGGGAATAGCACCAGAACACACAACTGACAGGGGGCACAGTCCAGGCAGGTACACCAAGCTGCCCACACAACCACAAGGTGATAAGGTAGGAAGGGAGGATATATAGATGTAATGCCATGCTGCCATACAGTGATGTGGATCTGCAGTGCACAGGCAAACGCATAAACATGACAAACATGTCACGTCCCAATGCCCCTGCACCACCTCTCAACTGTGTAGACTATATGTGTGTGTATCAGTGGGTCATACAGCAGTGCTGATGGCCAGACAACAGTATGTGATGTGGCGAGAATCAGCAGACGTCAGGTACTCATGTAAAGAAACATCTTTAATGCACAAATGGGATCAGAAACAGTTACACAAGGCAAAATGAGGACATGGTAACAGGTACGAGAGGCACATGTTGGCAAAGAACAAACAAAGCCAAAATTCACAGACATAGAGGTAGCACCATGCAGAAGGCCTGCTGCAATGAGTGCTGTTGATACAGGAGCATCACATATATGCCAATGTACAGGGAATGCACAAATTAAGTCAGACAAAGGACACACACACCGCCCCACTGCAAAGTTACTGGTGCAATGTGAGTGGCACAATGCCATGTGATAAAGAGGACTGTGCACACATGCATTGATTAGTCTGTAAACCAATGTACAGTGGCACATCTGTACAGGAACCACACACAATAACATGTAAGTGAAGGTAGAATGAAAGGTCCACAATGGTGCACTAACCCACACAGAATCCACGTAGGCACATGCACCCGGTGTAAAACCAGAATCAGGCAAATGCACATGTACCATGTACGTTGAACCATGACAGAGTGCTGCCCCAGATGAACTGTAACACCCCCTGCGAGGGTCAAACAGCAATCACAGATGGTGGCACACATTAAAGTGGTGTGGTGGCAAACAGCGTGTCATATTCAAGTGTAAGGTAGCCAGACAAAGAAACAGGACCTACAGAATGTACCTCCTGTGCCACACACGTGGCTGCATGCACCTGTTGACCCAAACATATGTAGAAATACTGCAATGCAAGTCACACACATGGCCCACACACATCAACACAATGTCAGATGGATGTACAACATACAGCGAGTATGTGAGGTCCTGCTGTACATGTATAGACCAGTACACAGTGTCCACAGTGCAAATGTCATCTGCAACCCCACATGTCCCGTTATGACTGTCCCAGAATCCATGGGCATGCAAGGTCATGTGTGACATCTCAATGTGCCACAGTAATGCAGAGTATGCTGTGTGTCTCCTGCGATGAACATGACACCCAGCCAGAGCACGGCAGCAACTGTGTGTTGGTCATCCTTGTTCTGCACAAAGTATCAATCCAACAATAATGTCCATTATAGGTGTATGTCCCACTCGCAGAGGTCCATCACCCAATGGCACCATCTCCCAGGGATCGTTGCATGGAGGTGCTCTGTCCACCAACAGTAGCGTGATGGGGACTGCAGATGCAGTGTAGTATATGTGCTGTGTGTGTTGGCTGTGCCCTGTGTTAAAAGGAGAAGAAACAAGGTCATGGTATACTGCACACAACATAAGGTCACAATGCAGAGAGACAAACCACAATAGGTACATAATGAAACCTCAGACATGCAAACATGACACGATCACAACACAGAGCACAGTACATGTTGATCACATCTGGAGATGGCACTGCCGACCAGGTTGCCATCTCGACATGGTCATGTCTATGGCCATGTCACACAGGCTTCCCAGAGGTCCACAGCATGTCCAGCAGTGTTGGTGTACATAGAACCCACAGAAAAGCATGACAAAACAAACAGCCCATAACAAACATGTAAAGTGTGATGTCAGTCACAAAAGATCAAACATGCAACCTACCATCTGTGTGCAGCAGGTGTCCGATAGGGACTGTCTGAGGCAGGCAAAAGCCACAAGAGGTCACAGTAAAGGCAGAGGATGTCATTGAAATGCATGGAATCACCATGTCCGCATGTCCAGCTGTCAATGCCACACGTCCAAGATGTGATGATATGCATGAAATGGAAACATTGATGCGTAGTGGACTGTCAGCAAACAAGAGACAGGTCAGTCAAAAACATAGAACACATGCATAAACACATGTGCATAATGTATACAAGGGCAACAGCACAGGGTTAGAGATAGAACAGTGATCACCACCGCACAAGTGTCCAGTCACATCCCAGCACCAGACTAGTCTAAAGGGCATCAGAGTGTGCCGTCACATAGACACGTCCGAAAGACACAGACACACACACAGTGAGACAGGAAGAGCATGCCGCCAGTAGCATACAGCCTGTGTGAACATAATCTGAGACCAGTGGAGGCAAGCATTACAGTCCATGCAAAGATATATTGATGTTGTTGAATGGCACAATGCTAGGGAAGGGTATATGTGCCGACCACCACCACCACACTGTGGACCTGCAGACACACACAGCTCCATCACATTTGCCACAAATACAGTGTTGAAGCCCCAGAACTGGACACGAACTAATTGCCATATGGGTGCCAACCGGAACATATGGGGTATGGAGGCGCAGGCCAAAGAGGTGTACAACAACATATGTGCAGTGGACAGAGAACCACAGAAATGTGCTATGCTGCATTGCCCCCACAGTACAGTTACCTTTATGTCTACCCACCCTAGTCACCTGCAGGTTGAATGACGTACAGTTTCCACTGCACCACAGCACCCGCCAGGAACATAAGCTACTCCTGGGGAGTCAAAGACACAAGTGAAACATACATATGTCATGAGAGAGCCCAGAAACACACACGGCAGTATGTACATATACACCCATATGCATATCCCCACATATGCAGGACGTACATGAGAACAGCTCCTTGATCAGATGTTGCCTGACTACCATCCCCTCACGTGTGTCACCACGGCCACATACAGGAGGGCACAGCGGATCCTCTTCCAGATCCTCATTAATTTTGACTGGAATATTGTGCCTGAGAGCAATGTTGTGGAGGATGCAACAGTCTAGAATGATCTGTGCCACAGTCATGGGTTTGTATTGTAAGGCCCCGCCGGTCCTATCCAGACACCTGAAGCGACTCTTCAGAACGCCAAAGGTGTGCTTGATGACTGAGCGGCTAGAGGCATGGGCTTCATTGTACCTCATCTCTGCACATGTCCGTGGAAGAAGTACAGGGGTCAGCAACCAGGCACGAGAGACATATCACACATCACCTGCAGACAGAAATGTAGAAAGGTCAATCAGGAGATGATGGACTCACAAATGCACACAAGCATCTACGTGTGAAAGGACAACAGATACATGACGACACAAACATATGACGTCACATAATGGCACACGGCAGCTGTGCGCCAGCGTCTGGAGGTGTGAGATACAGAACACTGGGGAAGGGTAATGAGGGCAACACACATCAACTGTAAGCAGACCAATTATATCACCAACCATGTTTAGCCGAAAGCCAGGAGTGGCATCCCTGAACGCATCAGGCGGACACATGGCACTGCACCATGGAAAAGGGCAGAGATGCGCATGTGTGCAATAATGTGACGGCCATGGTACAGTGCACACACATACGCTCTCACAGTAACATATACATTAGGGGCACAGTCAAGATGGCATAAACGACAAAACAACACTGCCATACACAGAGCTTACATGTGTGATGCAACGTGTCACCACAATGCCATCCATGTGACGTGACAGACAAAGTCAACGGCGAATGGCCCCCCAACACACAGTACAGCATGAAAATGAATATGGGAGCAAATCCAGGGCCCCCTCCCCAGTAGCACATACATACACGTTGCATACAGAGTCAACTAGGGATACACAACAAAGACAGACACCGGTATCTTTGCGTATGTGGGTGAGCCGAGGCCGTGTGCCGTAGTTGGTGTCAACCAAAATGTTTTGCAGACCAACATAGAAGGAACACACCGTATGTGCCTGGAGCATCTCTGTCCAAAAGACCTGTGGAATACAGCAGCGGTACCTGTAACCAGTGTTACTCACATGTGTGCCGAGACACACAGAAGAGCAATGATGCACATATGGTAGACACAGTTAAATGTAGAAACCCACAAACGAATGTGACCACGTCCCCGGTGACAGTGACATGGCGTGATGGAGGACACAGCCCCGTACAATGTCAGCGCTGCACAACCACAATGCAAGGAAAGACATGCAGAGGTCATAATTGCCAATGGGACCTCGTATATCATACACCAGATGGGCAGTGATATGCCACAGCCTGACAGACAGTGTCCGGAATGTTGGCTGAAAAGACGTCTGAGCTGAAGCACACCATGTCATGTGTGTCACAGGGGATATGCAGTCAGAAGGCCTAAACGGCAAACCAAAGGTGACCCTGTCCCACCTGTCAGAAGTGCAAGGCCCCCCAGGACACAGGAACACCATGTGCATGTTAGAGATGGTAAATACCCACCCAGCAGGACACAGTCCTCATATTGTCTGGCCTCAAATTGGCCGAATAGTGCTGAGTGCTGCAGGATATGGGAGTCATGGGTAGATCCTGGAAACCGGGGAACCACATTCAGAATACGCATATTTGCATCACAAACAACCTGAACATTCAGGGAATGGTAGTGTTTGCGGTTGCAGAATACTACCTCCCTGTCTGTGGGCGGGACCAGGGCAATATGTGTGCAATCAATAGCGCCCATCATGTGTGGTATCCCTGCAAACCTCTGGAATTCCTGGCCCAGGGCCCCCCACTGTTGCCTACTGTTAGGAATCGCAATGTAATTCTTAACCCGGCTGACCATGGCCCGCAGTACCTGGTGGAGACAGCGTGAGAAGGTGGGCCTGCTCATCCCACCTACTGCGGCCACCAAGGATTGGAAACAGCCAGAGGCAAGGAAATGTAGGGCACCCAGGAGCTTGGCCAATCCCGGTATGGCATGTGACCGGGCAGTCTGGGGCTCGAGGTCAGATCCTCATAGAGCTCCCTAATAGCCCCTGTGCTCAGGCAGTAGAGGGAGATGGCCTGGTAATCACCCTGCTGAGGTATCGTTGTAGACCTCCATTTCCTGTTCTGCATGTGGGCTTGCTCAGATTGCCTTTCTGTTCCTTGAGAAGAGGAGTGCTTTCCAGAGCTCTCCCAAAAGGTGATTTTTGCTGAATTTGCTGCTTAACTGTGAGTTCTATCTGTCTGTCTGTTTGTCTCCACATATTTATCTATCTATTTGCCCTTATTGGTGGGTTCCCCTACCTACTCCATTGTGTGTGCCCACAGTTCAGGAACAGCCTACTGGCCAGAGGCACTTAGGTTCCCGCCCACCCTACCCCTCACCCCACCCACCCCAGGGGCTACATTGCCTGTACAGTGGTCACATACATGCCATCTGTCATTCCTAACTTGGGTTAAAGCTCACATCTTCTTCATCTTTTCTTATTATTATTCTTCCTCTTCTGGGACTGCTTAATTAACATGTCATGTATTCAGTGCAATAACTGTGGTACTTTCATTCAAAGACGAATCATTTGGAGCCTAAGAGCTTGTCCTATATGCCTAAAGTCAGCTGCCATGCATGAAGAACTGACTCTACTAAGGAAAGACCTAGCTGCCATGCATAAAGTCTCTCTACTGAGGGAGGAACTGGCTGCAATGAAGCGCACCTCTTCTAGGATACAAACTGAACAAAGTCCACCACCGCTCCCACAAAGAATCAAACATAACAGGAACAAATGGATCACAGTGGGTTCTGGTAGATTGCTACCTGTAACGCAGAGACATCCTATACATCAAGAGATATCCCTGCACAATGCCTTCTCTGCCTTGGCTAATGAGGATGCCCAATCCAAAGAAACTGAAGGGCCCTTAAATGAGTCAGACAATGCCCAATTTCCTGCTAACGCACCAAATATGAAGAAAACCTCACCAAACAGAAAACTACTACTACTTGGAGATTCCATCATCAGAGGCACCAACTTGGGAACACAGTTCAAAGGAGAGAAGATAGTCATGTGCCCACCATGCTCTTCAGCCAGCAGGAATACAAACCAAGTTGTTGAAATACTTAGCTCAAAAAGTGAACACTCCAAACTTGATGTTATTATCCACTTGGGCACAAATGACCTGGCTAGAAACAGTGCCTCTACAGCCCAAAAGGACTTCCAGTTTCTTGGAGAGAAACTCAAGCCCATTGTTAACACTGTTGCATTCTCAGAAGTTCTACCTGTTCTTGGTAAGGGGACAAAAAGGCTGCATTGCATTGACAGCTTTAATACTTGGTTCCAGAGCTCCAAAACAGTCGTAATCTGTGAGATAGGTAGCTTCTGCAGGAACACCTTGGATATCTCTGTCTGTCTCAGTCAGGGGGAACCCCACGGACCCCTAGGTGGGCTATGTACCACCAACCCCCCCCCCCCCCAGCCGAGGGTGGCAAACAGGCAGGGTCTCCTATCAACAGATCCCCATTATACACCACCCCCCCCCCTGCAATGATGGCAGTAGAGTGGACCATCAACCCCAGTCCTGTTGGGGAACAGACACCCTACAGGGCAGTCCAAGCAGCCCCACACACACCCAGACCACAATATCAGACAGACAGTAGGCCTGGATATGCTAAGATGCACCCCACCACTATCTGATATTCCCCTGCATCAAGCCATCAGCCACTGCAAGGCACTCCAGCAGGGCACATACCAGCTGTGAACAGTCTGCTGGTTAGTCCCACTGGAAATGCATGCACCCACAACTGGGATGGCAGTACACACAACCAGATACATCAGTGACTAGGCCCCAACAGGTGACCCATATATATCACATGAGGGAAGTGCTATGAAGCACTATGGGGGTGCCTAGCCATGCTGCCATCACTGCACAGTCAGGGTGGAGTGAAAGCCCAGCAGCACATACAGAGGTCACCCTGTCTGTGGAGGTGGTGGACGGCCACTACAATGTCCCTGCCAGTGCCCTATGCCCTGTGCAGATGCATCCTGGCCAGCCCACCCTGTCTGAGCTATACCCATGGTACCTTGCTGCTCATTATGCACATCATCAGGCCAAAACTGTGGACAGTGTTTGCAGCCAACACACACTGTATAGACAGACACACACTCCCACACGTATGCCAGCATTGTGCTACTATAGAGGGGTTCAGAATCCTTGCCCACCACACCAGTCCTGGGCACAGTACAGGCATGGGTATGGTATGCAATACCGTTGGGGGTCCCTCCCTAGGGTGGTAAACACTGTCAGGGGCCAGACCTGACGCACACACCGCAAACATCAGATAGATTATTATGATGGAGCTCATAGAGCAGACTGTGCGTAACGTAGGGATATCTATCTGCCAGTACTCATAGCAAACGTTTGAGAGCTGTGTACCATATACCCTGGTGTAGGGTGACATTGCTAAGGTATGCAAGTGCTGGTATTGGGAGATGCACGCAGGGCCCAATGCCCTGCCTCACCAGGAGGCATTGGCCAATGGGGCCTGTGGGTGTGGGTGTGGGTGTGTCTGTCCCTGTTGGCTGCTGCTGTACGGCAGAGGTTCCCAAATCCAGTCCAGGTTTGCAATACACTGGTTGGGGTTTCCTGCTGTCCCTCATGAATATGCATGAGCTACATCTACATGCCATGGGGGTGGTGCATAGATATACAGCACGGTTATTTGTATGAGTGGCAGCATGGAACCTGAATGGTGTGTGGTCCTCCAGGACTGCATTTGTGAGACTCTGCTCTAGGTAATGCCCCTGGTCATGGTGTCTGTGCTTGGTGGTGTAAAAGATAGGCGTATGACCAATGCGTATATCCCCAGCAATAAAAGATTGCCCTTACTAACATGGTTTAGTTGTGGGGAAAATATGTGGACAGGAATGGCAGTAGCCCCAGCTGGGCTTTGAACCTGTGACCTTTTGCTCCTGCACACACTGTCTGTGTGCACTGCACCACTGTGTTGCCACAGATGTGCTGAATTCCCTGGGAAGTCCATGACTGTACATCCGACAGGGCCTATGTTGCAGTGGACGTGCCAGCCTGCACATGGCTCGGCCACTGTCTTCTGTGGCTAGCAGCCACTGCCCCCTCCACCACCTGTACCCTACCACCAACATGCTGGCATGTCTGTATCTTGGAAAAGCATATGACCTGATTGAGTTGTGGCACTCCAGGACTGCATTTGGGGGACTCGGCTGTCGGTAATGCCCATTGTTATGGTGTGTGTGCGGTGTTGGGTACAAAATGGGTGTGTGAACCATGCTTATGTTCTCTGCAATAAAGGAGTGTCTTTACTATCTCTGTTTAGTGGTGGGTAAAATATGGGGACTGGGTTGGCAGGAGCCCCAGCTTGGATTTGAACTGGTGACCCTCTGGTCCTGGAGGTACTGCCTCTGTCTGCTGCACCACACTGTGGCCACAGTGATAGTGCAGTCCCTGGGGGTGGGAAACCTGACCAAAGGAGTCAAAAACCCTGCTCTGCACATTTGTACTGTGGGCTCAGTCACCTTGTCTGGTGACAAAAGTGCAAATAAACCCCTCAACTGACCACGACGAACTGGGGATAAATATAACCAAGCTGGGCAACAGTGATATTAATGGGCAACCATAGCAAACACTCCCAGGAAGGCTCAGAAAAAAGGAAATGGTTTTTGGAAGGGTCTCCGCTCCGTAGCCCCTTCCATACTTCATTTCATTTCTTTGGAGCTTTCCTGGGCGTGTTTCTTATGTTTGCCCATTAATATCAGGGTTCCCCAGCTGACTTCCTATTTTTAATATGTTTGTTTGGGTCTTTTTCTATCTTTATTTGCACTTTTGTTCTGTGCACATGTATCACACTGCTCACGTTTTGCAGGTTTCCCCGGGTTCCCTGTACATTGCTGACGGAAATGGTTTCTCTTCCCTTTAAATGCCCTCTACCGTGAGTGTTTCACTCGCGCTATTTTTAACCTGCAAATTCGTCCCCGATACTGTGCGGGGAGCCTCTCCCCTCCCCTTCCCCGCCCATTGACCCCGTCTCTCCGCCCCTCGGGAGCCTTCCTCCGCCCTCAGAATGCCTTTCCACGCCTCTATCGGACATTTGCGGGCCGGGTACTTGTGCGGGGCACGTTAGTGCGGCGCGCAATTGTGCGGGGCCCACGCGCACTTGTGCGGGGCGTTTAAGAGCGTTTCTGAGCGTTTGAGTGCCGCGTTTCCGTGCGCTATTGTGCGGCACGCAATTGTACGGCTTTTAGTAAACATGCCCCATAGAAACGCATGTCCCCAGCCAGTCCCATACAACATATGGCAGAACTGAGAGGCCTGGTGCACCATGCCCACCCTGCTCCCATACCATAGCCCCCTGTCAGCCATGCACGGTGGAACCTCCCACACTAAGTCTCCAGAAACATAGTCCAACATCTGGCCCAATGTGGAGACACCATCCCACCCCCACTGCCCCCCCCACACCCACCTTGCCATGTCCCCAGCCCCATACCATGTGGCCCTGTCACAACACCGTTCACCGTGCAGCTCCATCCCAAGCCAATGACCACACCCACCAGGGCCCTGCAATGGACCAAGCACTACCCTGGTACTCCCCTCCCTGAGGGCTGCCAGCCTGCCATACCACAGATAGGGATGCTGACAGCACGTAGCCATCTGCCATGCGTGGCCCAGTGCAAACAATAGCCATGCAAGATGGACAGACCGGCACTGCACTCAGGGGGAGGGTAGCACACCAAGGGACTGCATACACAGAGGGCAAGGAGCAGACCCCAGAGAGATGGATGGGGTACACCTACTGTGAGCGGGTTAGTGGTGGGCATGCAGCCACAGGAACACACACTGATGTATCGGTGCGAGAGGTGGGGGGAGACTGAGAACAGGTCAGAGCCATAGAACCAAGCAAGGAGAGGGTACCAAGGGGTGGAATGTGGCCAACAGTGGCAGGAGCAGCAGAGAGGCCAAGGGTGGTGGGGACAGAATAAAGGTCTGTGTAGCACATCAGAGACAGGTCACCGGGGACCTCTGACAGAGACGCACCGGCAGAGGGTAGCTGACAAACGCCAGGCCGTACTGGTACCAGGAGGGCATGAGAGGGGATGTGATGATGGTGAATGGGGGTGAGGGTGGGTAGGCATAAGGGTGCAGGTGCGGGGAGGACATGTAGGGGAAGGGATTGGAAGGTCAACAATGTGATGCGGAGCCATAGTGGAGGGGTGGAGAGGACAGCAAAGGCCAGAGGATGTAGAATGTGGGGGTGACCGAGATCCTCTGCACCTGCGTGTGCAGTGGGTGGCGGGGGGATGGCAACAATAGGCGATGGCGATCCATGGGGTGGGTGGCTGGAGGTGGGGGGAGGGGGATGGGTAGGGCAGCTCAGAAAGCCGGACATGAGGCTCGCCATTATACAGGGAGCAGTGTGGGTGGGGAGCACAGCAGGGCCAACACATACCCGAGTTGCACACACCCATCCATGCACCTGCTCTGCACAGCCACCCACTGGCCAATGCCAGTCACAGCGCCAGGGCCCCACACCACCCCGAGGCATGCACCCATGCACCCAAATCCCTGACACCACAGGGCACACCTGTCCCAGGCAACAGAGGCCCATCAACCCCAGCCCCACCCCAACAGTCATACCAGTTGATGTGGCTCATACCCAGATGTACGCACACGAGGGCACCAGTGAGGTGCCGCTGACACCGTGGACACGGACATCCAATGGTACAACACACATCCCTGCACCAGTACAGTCCCTGCCCACATGTACGCAGGCTGGGTGTTCCCATATTGTCCTAGGTATCCTGCAATTCACACAGTCTGTTAGGTTATGATGTGACATATATATGTACGGGGATGGGCAGGCATGCCACACCTGAGCTGAGCACTCTGTCCCCCCACAGGTGACATACATGCCATGGAGGCAGTGGAGGGGGTGGAGCCCCCAGTGTCCGGCCCGTGGCCGCCGCCCGAGGCGGTGCCAGATGTGGAGCTGCCCGGAGAGTCTGATGCAGCACAGGAGGTGGAGGGGGGAATAGCACCCCACCTTTCAGATGACGGCAGGGTGAATTTGGAGGCGGGCAATGGCAGTGTTACGGCGGAGGCTGCAGCCAAGGGTGTGTCTGGGCCACCAACACCGGGTCCCGCCCCATGGCCCACACATGCAGCCATTCGGCAGGTGATCGGTGAGATGCGTTCCCACTCAGCATCAGCGCATGTGGACGCAGAGGGTAAGTGACCGACCTGTCGGGTCACCTGTTGCATGTGTACAGGTGACATGTGCAACCCATGTCTCACGGCTCACACTGTGTCCCACCCACAGGCATACAGCTGGCATTGTGCGAGGTGGCAGAAGAACAGCGTCACCAGCGACATGAGATGCGATGCCAAAGGCTGGTGCTGGAAGGGCTCCTCCGAGAGGTGCGGGGCCTGCACGTGTTGGCTGAGTCGATGGCAGCCAGCATGGCCAGGATGGTGTCTGTGTGGGAAGCCATGGAGGGACGCATGGGTCAGCCGGCAGCAGCAGCAGCAGTAGTACCCACGCCACGGGGTGCGCGGGGACGTGGCTGGCGCAGAAGAGGATGTGTGAGAAGGGGGTAGTTGCGGGGGGAGAGGTGATATGTCCCCAATAAATGGCGTATCAAATGGTTCAGCCTGTGGCCACGTGTCCAGTGTTTCATCTGACTGCCCCATGTTCCCCCTGTCCCACATGTGGCCACCCTGGGCACATACCCCTTGCCTTTCCCTCACTCAGTTTGTCTCTTTCCCTATCCACCCTGCTGGGCACACCTTGGATCTCCTCATCTCCCATGCCACCCCCTCCTTCCCTCCTACCTCCCCTACACCCTTATCCCTCCCCTGGACCAACCATTCCTCCCACCTTCCCTCTCTCCCCTGTGCCCCTCCTTCTCTGACCCCTTCTCCTGGGGCACAATCAGGTCCTGCCCCTCCCACATTCTCCCATTGTATCACTGCTACTACCCACCCACAGTTCCCTGCTTCGGATACTCTGTTTCCCTTCCACGTGTATCCTCATTCCCCTGACATCGGGCACGTACCTGGATCACGACACCCTCCTCAACTGCTGACACTCATGCTTCTCTTTGCCCTCGCCTTCACCCCCACCACAATACCCATCACCCCTGGAGTCACTCTGGTGCTTTCCGTCACTGTAGATACCTCCGCCAAGCAGAGCATCTGTGGCGGAGACATCCCTGTCACTCTGATATGCTTCACTTCACTACCATTCCCTTATGCACCCTGCTGAACAGAACTAGTTATCTGACCTCATCACCTCCACTGCTGACTCCTCTCACACATTGCACTCTGTTTACCGGTCTCTCACTGCTCCACAGTCATCCCACCCACCCCTTCCTCACCCTCTATCCCTGTTCCTGCATCTCTAGCATCTCATCTTGTTTCCAAGGTCCGCTGCCGTTGCCTCCCCTTTCCCTCATGCCCTCATGCCCTCCTCCCCTTCCCCCACCCTCACCCGTGACCCTCCCACCCCTCCTCCCATCCCTCCCTCCCCCTCTCATTCCTCCCACCCTTCCCTCTCCCATCAGTGGTCTACATCTGCACCAATCTCTCTCTCTACTCTCTCTGAAGTCCTTGCTTCCACCAGCAGGACTACCTGCCCCGCTGATCCTATCCCTTCCCACTGGTTGTTGGAATGTTCCCTTGCCCTTTCCCCATCAACCTTTCTATCTTCAACTCCGGTATATCCTCTGGTATCGTTCCCCCTATCCCTGGAAGCACGCCTCTGTACACCCCATTCCTAGGAAAGGTTCCCTGGATCCCTCTTCCCCTTCTAGCTGGCGCCCCATCTCCTGACCTCTGTTCCTTTCTAGACCTTGGATGAACTGGTTTCCTCCCAGCTCTCATCCCACCTCGGGGCCTCCCTTACCCTCCACCCCCAGCAATATGATTTCCATCCTGGCCACAGCACAGTATCTGTCCATCCTTCTCCTCTCACAGACCTGCATGCTGCTCACGGTCACAGTTTGCTTTCTCTTGCTGTTTCCCCTGATCTCTCTGCTGCTTTTGTCCTGGTTGATCATTGCATTCTTCTATGTCTCCCTCAGGATGCCGATCTCCATGGTCTGGTCTCTCATTTGCTTCGGTCATCCCTTTCCTGTTGCTCCATTTTGGGTCTGACTGGGTCTGTTTCCTCCTCTTCCACTCCCATCTCCTGCGGTGTCCCACAGGGGTCCATTCCTGCTCCCCTCCTTTCAACATCTGTCTAGCTCCTCTAGCTCTTCTAGTCTGGCAACACAGCTTTTCTGCTCATTGCTACGCAGATGAAATGTTCCTTCTTTACCACACCAATTCATCTGCTCCGCATATCACTCCCTTAAGTACCTGTCTCTCTGTTGTTTCCTGGCTTTCCTCACTGTTCCTCCATAGTAACCTCTCCATAATATTTGCTACTTTGTGCACCCTTGGTAGTCCCCTCCCTCCCCTTGTCCCTCTGCTCAACTCGCCACCTATCCCCACTGTTTCCTCTTGACGATATGTGTGTGTCACTCTCAACTCATTTTCTTCCGTTACATACCACATTCCCTCTGTTGTCCAACATTCTTTTTTCACTCTGACACAACTTCGCACTGTCTGTCCCAATCTCACCTCCTTTTCTATGACTACCCAGCATCATTCCCATGTTATGTACTGTCTTGTTGGTATAATGTTTGTCTCGCTGGTATCCCCCGGTTTCATATCCAACATCTGCAACATATTCACCATACTTCTGTTTGTATTCTAACCCCCGCTTAACGTTGTGATCACATCACCCCCCACCTGATGAGCCTGCACTGGCTGCCTACTGTTTGTCGGATACAGGTTAATTGTCTCACAATTGTACACAGGGCAGATCATCCAGGTGCCCCTCTTTACCCCGCTGACCAGGTTCATCTTCACACCCTTCACCGTTCTCTATGATCCATTCACATTACTCACACGTGCCTCCCCTCCCCTTCCCAGGCCCACTTGTAATCCACCCGGTCCTCGGCTGTCTACCTCCTGGGTCCTACACACTCTGGAACTCCCCCCCCCCTGCACTCAGCTGACATTCCTCCTTGTACTGCTATACTACAGACACATCTCATCTCATCTGCCCCACCTTTGAGCCCCCTTTCCCACCCTCACCCTCTCCCCTTCTCCCCGTTAGGGATACAACTCTCTTACCCTTCTGCCCCCTCCCCCCTCCTCGCCCCCTTGTTCGCCTTTCCCACGCCAGCGTACATTGTCATGTCCATTTTGCATATTACCTCTTTCATCTAGTGTATGTACCTTTGCCTTTTCTGTCTCTACTGATTCTTTTCTACACTGTCCTGTTCTTTAAGGTGTTTATGGCATCCCTTTCCCCTATCTTACACAGCTCCCTGTTTTTACCCTTTGTTTCTACACCGGCCAGATGCTACTGGTTATGGCCGGTATATGAGGTTGTAGATATACATGAACATAAATATAGACATGGTACACAGACCCATTGGCACGCCGTCCACTGTCCACGACACACACCACAGGGCGGCATGGACTCTGTCCTGCCACCATCCCGTGCATGTCTGTACTGTGTGCCACCCATGCCATGCACCGTGCCATGTGTCCACTGATGGCATGTCTGTGCCACCATGGATCTGGCCATGTCAGAGGACCATAGCAACCCATTGGTACATCCCTTTGTCTGTGGGGCTACATCTGTCGGTGCACATGCCCACCCACTGCCCTTGCCATGGGTACAGTACCATGTATGAGACCGTTGTTATGCACACAGACACACAAGGACATACTCACAGCTGTCAATCGCACTCCACTGACATGTTGCAAAATGAGACACGTGACCATAGCGATTATGGAAAACAATATGTACATGTTTATTGGGAGGGTGACAGAGGTATGTACAGGTCCTGTGTGGGCATTGGCCCTCTCGCCCACATCCCCGGCAGTGGTGGCAGTCCCGGGGCATAGGACGGCACAGAGCAGGGATGGCATGTGTCTGGCTGCCACTCACACCCTCTGGGGGCCACCCTGGTGGAGTGGCTGGTCAGATGTGCTTGCTATGAGTACATTGCACAGCATGCGCAGCTGGTCAGCCACCACGCCCATGGCCACAACCATCTGTCCCACAATGTCGGTCTGCTCCTGCTGGGCATATGCCTGAGCACGCACCGCCATAGCCTGGTGGAGGCCGCACATGCACCCACACAGACACACCTCACCCCTTGTCTGTGAGGATGCATGGACGGCCCATCTGCCTGCATCAATGTGTGCCGGCCCCGCGCCCAGACGGAGGACATCCCCTATAATGTGGGGCAGGTGGCAGGGGCCCCCAGTGACCTGTGCAGCTCAGGCCACACCTTCCCACCCACCCACTCCCACTCCCCCTCCCCCACCACCCCCTTCCTCTCCCCAGACCACTGTAATGAGGCCTGTGGCCTCCTGGGGATAGGGCAGACCTGCACACATCAACAGGTGCAACTACCATAGCACCAGGATGATTCACAGACCTCTGTAATGAGTACTGCAACATCCTCGGGACAGGGTAGACCTGCACACATCAACAGGTGCAACTACCATAGCACCAGGATGATCAACAGACCTCTGTAATGAGGCCTGCGGCCTCCTGGGGATAGGGAAGACCTGCACACATCGACAGGTGCAACTTCCATAGCACCAGGATGATTAACAGACCTCTGTAATGAGGCCTGCGGCCTCCTGGGGATAGAGCAGACCTGCACACACCAACAGGTGCAACTACCATAGCACCAGGATGATTCACAGACATCTTTACCCATGCCTGAGGCCTCCTGGGGATAGGGCAGACCTGCACACATCAACAGGTGCAACTACCATAGCACCAGGATGAATAACAGACCTCTGTAATGAGGCCTGAGGCCAGCTGGGGATAGAGCAGACCTGCACACATGAACAGGTGCAACTATCATAGCACCAGGATGATTAACAGACCTCTGTAATGAGGCCTGCGGCCTCCTGGGGATAAGGCAGACCAGCACACATCAACAGGTGCAACTACCATAACAGCAAGATGATTAACAGACCTCTGTAATGAGGCCTGCGGCCTCCTGAGGATAGGGCAGACCTGCACACATCAACAGGTGCAACTACCAAAGCGCCAGAATGATTAACAGACCTCTGTAATGAGGCCTGTGGCCTCCTGGGGATAGAGCAGACCTGCACACATCAACAGGTGCAACTACCATAGCACAAGGATGATTCACAGACCTCTTTAACCATGCCTGAGGCCTCCTGGGGATAGGGCAGACCTGCACACATGAACAGGTGCAACTACCATAGCACCAGGATGAATAACAGACCTCTGTAATGAGGCCTGAGGCCAGCTGGGGATAGAGCAGACCTGCACACATGAACAGGTGCAACTATCATAGCACCAGGATGATTAACAGACCTCTATAATGAGGCCTGCGGCCTCCTGGGGATAAGGCAGACCTGCACACATCAACAGGTGCAACTACCATAGCGCCAGGATGATTAACAGACCTCTGTAATGAGGCCTGCAGTCTCCTTGGGATAGGGTAGACCTGCACACATCAACAGGTGCAACTACCATAGCACCAGGCTGATACACAGACCTCTATAATGAGGTCTCCGGCCTCCTGGGGATAGGGCAGACCTGCACACATCAACAGGTGCAACTACCATAGCACCAGGATGATTCACAGACCTCTTTAACCATGCCTGAGGCCTTCTGGGGATAGCGCATACCTGCACACATGAACAGGTGCAACTACCATAGAACCAGGAAGATTAACAGACCTCTGTGATGAGGCCTGTGGCCTCCTGGGGATAGGGCAGACCTGAACACATCAAAAGGTGCAACTACCATAGCACCAGGATGATTCACAGACCTCTTTAAACAGGCCTGAAACCTTATGGGGATAAGGAAGACCTGCACACATCTACAGGTGTAACTACCATAGCACCAGGATGAATAACAGACCTCTGTAAATAGGCCTGCGGCCTCCTGAGGATAGGGCAGACCTGCACACATCAACAGGTGCAACTACCATAGCACCAGGATGATTAACAGACCTCTGTAATGAGGCCTGCGGCCTCCATGGGATAGGGTAGACCTGCACACATCAACAGGTGCAACTACCATAGCACCAGGATGATTAACAGACACCTTTAACCTGGCCTGATGCCTCCTGGGGATAGGACAGACCTGCACACATCAACAGGTGCAACTACCATAGCACCAGGATGAATAACAGACCTCTGTAATGAGGCCTGCGGCCTCCTGGGGATAGGGCAGACCTGCACACATCAACACATGCAACTACCATAGCACCAGGGTGATTCACAGACCTCTCTAATGAGGTCTGCAGCCTCCTGGGGATAGGGAAGACCTGCACACATCAACAGGTGCAACAACCATAGCACCAGATTAACAGACCTCTGTAATAAGGCCTGCAGCCTCCTGAGGATAGGGCAGACCTTCACACATCAACTGGTGCAACTACCATAGCACCAGGATGATACACAGACCTCTATAATGAGGTCTGCGGCCTCCTGGGGATAGGGCAGACCCGCACACATCAACAGGTGCAACTACCATAGCACCAGGATGATTCAAAGACCTCTTTAACCATGCCTGAGGCCTTCTGTGGATAGCGCATACCTGCACACATGAACAGGTGCAACTACCATAGCACCAGGAAGATTAACAGACCTCTGTGATGAGGCCTGTGGCCTCTTGGGGATAAGGCAGACCTGCACATATCAAAAGGTGCAACTACCATAGCACCAGGATGATTCACAGGCCTCTTTAAACAGGCCTGAAACCTCATGGGGATAGGGAAGACCTGCATACATCTACAGGTGCAACTACCATAGCACCAGGATGAATAACAGACCTCTTTAATGAGGCCTGAGGCCTCCTTGGGATAGGGCAGACCTGCACACATGAACAGGTGCAACTACCATAGCACCAGGATGATTCACAGACCTCTGTAATGAGGCCTGCTGCCTTCTGGGGATAGGGCAGACCTGCACACATCATCAGGTGCAACTACCATAGCACCAGGATGATACACACCTCTTTAAACCGGCCTGAGGCCTCATGGGGATAGGGCAGACATGCACACATGAACAGGTGCACCTACCATAGCACCAGGATGATTAACAGAGCTCTGTAATGAGGCCTGCAGCCTCCTGGGGATAAGGCAGACCTGCACACATCAACAGGTGCAACTACCATAGCACTAGGATGATTAACAGACCTTTCTAATGAGGCCTGCGGCCTCCTGGGGATAGGGATGACCTGCACACATCAACAGGTGCAACTTCCATAGCACCAGGATGATTAACAGACCTCTGTAATGAGGCCTGCGGCCTCCTGGGGATAGAGCAGACCTGCACACATCAAAAGATGCAACTACCATAGCACCAGGATGATTCACAGACCTCTTTAACCATGCCTGAGGCCTCCTGGGGATAGGGCAGACCTGCACACATGAACAGGTGCAACTACCATAGCACCAGGAAGATTAACAGACCTCTGTGATGAGGCCTGTGGCCTCCTGGGGATAGGGCAGACCTGCACACATCAAAAGGTGCAACTACCATAGCACCAGGATGATTAACAGACCTCTTTAAACAGGCCTGAAACCTCATGGGGATGGGGAAGACCTGCACACATCTACAGGTGCAACTACCATAGCACCAGGATGAATAACAGACCTCTTTAATCAGGCCTGAGGCCTCCTGGGGATAGGGCAGACCTGCACACATCTACAGGTGCAACTACCATAGCACCAGGATGAATAACAGACCTCTTTAATGAGGCCTGAGGCCTCCTGGGGATAGGGCAGACCTGCACACATGAACAGGTGCAACTACCATAGCACCAGGATGATTAACAGACCTCTGTAATGAGGCCTGCGGCCTCCTGGGGATAAGGCAGACCTGCACACATCAACAGGTGCAACTACCATAGCACCAGGGTGATTAACAGACCTCTGTAATGAGACCTGCGGCCTCCTGGGGATAGAGCAGACCTGCACACATCAACAGGTGCATCTACCATAGAACCAGGATGATTCACATACCTCTTTAACCATGCCTGAGGCCTCCTGGGGATAGGGCAGACCTGCACACATGAACAGGTGCAACTACCATAGCACCAGGATGAATAACAGACCTCTGTAATGAGGCCTGAGGCCAGCTGGGGATAGAGCAGACCTGCACACATGAACAGGTGCAATTATCATAGCACCAGGATGATTAACAGACCTCTGTAATGAGGCCTGCGGCCTCCTGGGGATAGAGCAGACCTGCACACATCAACAGGTGCATCTACCATAGCACCAGGTTGATTCACAGACATCTTTAACCATGCCTGAGGCCTCCTGGGGATAGGGCAGACCTGCACACATGAACAGGTGCTACTACCATAGCACCAGGATGATTAACAGACCTCTGTAAGCAGGCCTATGCCTCCTGGGGATAAGGCAGACCAGCACACATCAACAGGTGCAACTACCATAGCACCAGGATGATTAACAGAGCTTTGTAATGAGGCCTGCGGCCTTCTGAGGATTGGGCAGACCTGCACACATCAACAGGTGCAACTACCATAGCACCAGGATGATTGACAGACCTCTTTAACCTTTCCTGAGGCCTCCTGGGGATAGTGCAGACCTGCTCACATCAACAGGGGGGCCTACATTGATCCCAGTTTGACCCACAGACATGTCCTTTTCCCTTTCTGTGCGTGTCTGATATGTGTGTTGGTTGCCGGCTATTGTGTTGCACTCCTAGGTTTGTGTGACCTGTCCCCATGCACTTACCTCACGTGGATAGTCAGCTGCCGTATTATAGCTCCTGGTGAGGGGCCCCCAGGCCCTCCTCACCCTGGTGAAGTCCTGCTGGCGTGAGGAGCCTGGAAACAGGCGCTCCTGGTGGCAGCATATGTGCTGTGCCAGGAGGTAGAGGTCACCGGGAGTAAATGCAGGTTTTCTTGACCTCGCAGCCATCTTGTCTGCTGTATGTGGTCCATGCTCCCATGACACAGTAAAACTGCACCTGTGCAGTGCGGCGTGTTTCTACACACATAGGCACGCGCCTACCTCGGGTTGCACACGTGTTGGTCTATGTCAGAGCTACTCAAATCCGGTCCTGGAGCTCCACAACCCTGCAGGTTTTTGGTATATCCCTAATGAATATGCATGAGATATATATGCATTGGAGATAGCCTGCCAACCTGACTGGTTTGTGGCCCTCCAGGGCTGGATTTGGAGACCCCTGCCTTACACCTCTGTCATTTAAGATTGTGAGTGGGCAAGGTGCAGATGTCCAAGACATCAAAAAGGTTAGATAGAATTTGTCACATTCCTCCTCGCTTCTCACCACCACCAAAATATTGTCTCGACGGGGGTGAGAGCAGGAGCTCCCCCTTTCTCCCCAAGCCCAGTAATCAGCAGCCATGGTGAATGGCATAAGAACTGCCATTTCAGGGGCGGGCCCGCGCCTCGCCAGAGGGCCCTTTGGCGTGGCCTTTAGGCATTGGCCCGTGGCGTCTGTTTCTGGAGTTTACATTAATGGCATGAACTGGGTTGTCGTGCATTTATATTGTGGTCACTTGCTGTTCCATGTTCTTCTCTTTCTCTTATCTGTTTGACTGTCTCTGTCCTCTATTCTGTCCTATTTTATAAATGGCGTTCTTTTCTAATTTCCTTGAATGATATAGTATTGTAAACCACTCTAATGCCTTTTTGGCCTGAGCGGTATATCAAATCTAAAATAAACATAAACATAATAATAATAATAATATGGCATCTTGTGATACGGTACCTTACTGGGCGCCATATTATAAGGTGCCATATAGGATGCTCATTAGGTGCCTTGCAAGGTGCCTTGTGAGGCGCCGTCTAAGGCACCCTCAAGGGCTCCCTAGGCAAGGTGCCGTATTAGGCACCCCTAGACAGGTCACCTTCACAGGCTCCCTGGGATATGGAGCAATTGGTTAAGGTGCCCTAACAATGTTACGGTGCCCTAGGTTAGTGTGCCCTATGGACTTCAAGGTGCCTCAGGCTGACATGCATTACCTATGAAGCATTGAAACAGATGTCACCCTAACACTGGATAGGGCACGGGGGAAAGGCACTGAACAGGTGATTGAAGGAGGGAGGGCTGGGAGCTCCTGGATATGCCATATCTGTGGGCAGACCATGTGGCTGCCAGTACTGTTGACAAACATATTGCGGGCAACTGTACCACAGCAGAGGGTGTTGGCAATGTAAAGTACTGGTGAGACAGTGGGTGGCAGCTGATGGGAATACGTGTCCCCCAGTGGTGGCAGGATAGTTACAATGATGGATCTACAGAGGAGTGGTGGTGCCATGAAGATCAGGCACACATGAGGCAAGCACACAGAGGCACAATGCAGGAAAGGGTACCTGTGACTGGGGCAGTGGCAGACCAGCAGTAATGTGGGGGTAGGCCCAAGAACCCTCACTTGCCACATACCATGGCCTGCCATTCTTCATCAGATGGTAGAGTCAGACTGCACCTGCAGCAGTACACAAGGTGTTCCAACCATGCACAGACTAACTGCAGACAGGCCACTAGGCAGTCCCTTGTGCATGCTCACAGAGAAAACATGTGCACCCAGACATAGAATGTGCAGTACAGAGATTAAGCAGGTATGTCAGCAATTGGGCCCCCACAACTAGGAACACACAGATATTACTGGAAACAGTTAGTATAGAGTACTATGGGGGAACCTAGACATGCTATGGTCACTGCTCAGTCAGGGTGAGACTGACCTCCCAGCATGACATGCTGTGGCCACCCTGTCCATGCAGGTGGTGTTCTGCCACTACAGTGACCCAGCCATTGCCCTACTGCCTGTACAGATGCATCCTGCCCAATACACACTGTCCAGGCCATACCCACAATACCTTGCTCCTCATTATGCACATTTGCAGGCTGACACTGGTAACAGTTGGACATTGTGGGCCCAGAGCGGGGTGGGCAGTCAGAAAACAATGGATAAAAATACACACACACACACACACTCCTACTGCAGCACTCTGCAATGATAGGGGTGTTTGGAAACCCTGCCCGCCACACTGCCTTGATCACAGTGTTGACATTGCTGAACTGTGCAGGAGGTAGTAGTAGTGCTGTGATGGTGCCTGCAGCTCCGTGCTGTCTCCTTCAGCCTGACTCTACATGACGATATGGATAGTGGAGCCTGTGTGAGTGGGTGTTTATACCCCTGTTGGCTACTGCTGTGGGGATTGCACAGTTTGATGTTGTATCTACATAGTAGGGTAAAAAATTGGGATGTGCTCTGCAGCTGGGACTTGAATCTGTGACTCTCTGCTCTGGGACACACTGGCTGTGTGTACTGCACCACAGTGTTGCCACAGAGGCATGATAGTCCCTGGGGCTACCTTTACTTCTCCTCAGCCAGACATTTTCTGTTGCACTGCACACCACGTACTGGTACAGGGCATGCCCTAGGTCCACTGCAGGCCGGTGCCACTGCCCTCTCCAGCACGAACACACACCCCCCGCCCCCGCCATGCTGACATGACCATATGCTGTTGGTGCTGGTTGTGCGCCGTCCCAGGTGTGACATAGCGTGTCCTTTTAGTCAGGGAGAAACTCCCAAAGATCAGCAAAAAAGTGCAGGGCTGCAACATAAACAACAGCACATGGCTGGTTGTCAGGGAAACCAAGCCCGAGGGAGAGAAACAGGCCCCTGCTATCAGTTCAGGAGAGAGTCACGAGGTAATTCTGAACACCTGCTAGGGGGTGGAGTCAGGCTTTACCCGAGGAAACTGACTCATAAAGAGGGCCCAGTTAATGGAGAGGGGGGCAGAGCTAAGAGCAGAACAGAGAAGGAAGAGAGAGACGGAGACGAGGAAAGGTCAGATGCTGGGAGTGAGAGATACAGCAGGAGCAGACCTGGTCAGTGGAAGTCCTCTCTGGATTCTGAACGGGAGAAAAGGCCAGGAAGGCAATTGAATTACACTCTGCACAAGTCAGGTTGGGAACCTACAGCAGTTTGTAAACCCCAGAGAAAACCTTATACAGCCAGAGTAAAAGGTAAGCCCAAGGGCTGGAAGTATAATAACCACTGTGGGTCTATTGACCAGGAAAGTTGGGGCTGCGGTACAGGGGACTATAATGAGAATGGTTATTTAGAACTGTACCAAACCCCAGAGTTTATCCCAAGGCCTAGCGTAGGAGCGGGCGTGGCTCCATGGAGAACGGAGCAAACAATTTCTGCCTCAGAGGAGGAGGGCATGGAAATTGAGCCATCTTTTGTAAATAATTCGCTGGAAGCAATGGACTGTACGATTTCTATGGCAGAGGGAATAATATCTCTGTGTTAATGTTTGATGCTGAAGAAAGCTGCTTTATTTTTGTCCTTTTTGTCTGCCAGAAGAGCAAGAATTTATGTTACCTTTTATCCTGGTGAAATCCACCCCGGGAGGGGAATAAATCCCTTTTTGTTTATCAACTTGAGTCACACTACTCTTCATTGAGCTATCAAAGGAAATACATTTCCCTACATGCAGTTCTACAGGAAATAGTAAACCTCAGTTCAAGAAGAAAACTTAACCTCCTTAAGCCCTACCTACCTACGGGTACTGGCAAGGGGGGAACATTCCAAATGGCGTAGTAGTACGGATTTTTACCTGGATTGAAGGACACCTGGAGGGACAAGAGCCCAGCAGTAGCAACTGGCTGATATCCAGAGACAGGAGGTTCCAGCACTCGACTGACTACCGGTCAGAAAAGGAGCTACTTTTCTCAGTGCCTGATTCTGCACTGAGCTCAGGTAATTGTAGCTGGGCATAAGTGCAGAGGGATAACTGGAGAAAAGGTAGTGCACGGCAGTAGTGCACAGGGTTGAAAAAAAAAAAAAAAAAGGGAGAATTTTTTTTTTTTGTGTTTTGGGCCACACTTGGGTCTTGTTTGTGTGTGTTTTCCCAGGTACCTGAAACGCTGAAATGGAGCCACAGGAAATGCTAAGATGGATGTCTTTGCAGTGGGACAAACAGTTGGAAATGACTCGTCGAGTCCAGGACCAAGCCATGGCTGCCATTCAGGAACAGCAGAAGCCAATGAGGGAGCTCATGGAACTGTTAGTAAAGCAGTAGCAAGAGCCAGCAAGAGACTTACCTGAGTATACCCGTGGGGTAGGACTACTTGGTAGAGATTTCTTTATGCTGGGACAGCTGTCCCCTACAGATAATGTTGACGATTATGTGGACGCCTTTGAACGTCTTGCAGAGGCCATAAAGCTGCCTAGGGAGCAGTGGGCCGTAAGGTTTGCCATGTCTCTATCTGGCCAAGCCTTGTCAGCCTATAAGTCGATGCCTGCTACCTTAGCAACTGACTATGAGGCAATTAAAAGTGTTGTGAGGGATAGGCTCGGGCTGACCCCTTCATTCTATAGGCGCCAATTTAGGGAGGCCAAGTTGAGGCCCGGAGAAACCCCTAAAGCCCTATACTATAGGATGAAAGGTTTAGCCTGGAAGTGGGTAAAACCAGAGCAGAGAACTGTTGAATCCATAATGGATGAGCTGATACTGGAACAGTATTTAGAAGCTGTGCCAGCAGATATAAAAACCTTCCTCATGTTACAAGATTGTAAGACCTCAGAGGAAGCGGCTAGCATGACGGAGCGATATTTTGAGGCTGAGTTTGCCAAAGCCCCAAAATTAAGCGTTCCGGGTGCAGCAAAGGCTGGTGATAAAGACAGAAATGTAAAGAGTAAACTGCCTTATGAAAATATGTGTTTTTCCAATATGAGAGGAAAATGTTTTAAATGTGGGCACTCTGGACATTTTCAAAGGGACTGTGATTCTCGTAAGGCATTGATGGCTGGTATAGAGAAGAAAGTCCAGTCAGGGTTTTTACTCCCAGTGCAGGTGGAGGGTATAGAGGCCCAAGCCCTACTTGACTCTGGTGCTGACCAGAGCATGGTCTCCCGACAGCTCTGGGAGGCCATACAATCTCAGTCAGCACCAGGTCAAGCCGTAGGGCGAGTAAAGATAAGATGTATACATGGGGCGTCGTACCATTACCCCTTATATGAAATGGGTATAAGAGGGTTGGGAACAGAGGGGAAGATATTGATGGCGGTGGTCCCCCGCCTTCCACAGAGCGTCGTCCTGGGCAGGGCTCGAGGAAGGTCTTGCTACAGACCCGAGTGTAACATCCGGCCCCTGAACAGCCACCCCTGTGGAAGTAGAAAGGAAGTCCCAGGATCTGCCTAGATTAGAGGCCATCGCGACCAAAGTCCCTAGTCCCCTATTAGGTAAACCAGGTAAAAGTAGCCCACAGCCCTCACTAAGGGAAAAGAATGTAACTACAGAGAAACCAAGATTCATACTCCAATATTGCAAGGTTTTAGCTCAGGCCAGGGGTCCGCAGCGAGCTTCAGAAGCCGCTGCTGGATACGACTTGTTTAGTGCTGAGGATAGGGTAATACCCAGGGGAGGGAAGGCCCTAATAAGCACAGGGGTTAAGGTCCAAATCCCGCCCGGATGCTATGGGAGGATAGCACCCAGGTCAGGCCTAGCAGCCAAATATTTTATAGATATCGGGGCTGGGGTAATTGACCCCGATTATCGTGGAGAAGTGAAAGTATTAATGTTCAACTTCAGTCAGGAAGAGTTCCAGGTGAAGTCAGGTGACAGAGTTGCTCAAATGATATGTGAGCGTGTAGGCTTCCCCGAGGTTGTAGAAGTAGCCTCCTTAGCACCCACAGGGAGAGGTGAAAAAGGATTCGGGTCTACCGGAGTGGGGGAGTTCAAGGGGTTGACCGCTGTCACCGAGGAACAAAAGGAGGACGATTTTGGTCCCCAGCCTGCGGATTGGAGAGAAACTCCAGGGCCGCGTATAGGGGCAGAGTTGTGGTACAACAGCAGCAGGAACTCAGAAGGGTATTAGATAGGTTTTTGGACGTCCTGACGATGCTCCCAGGGGAAACCAAGATCGTTGCCCATGAAATTATTACGGTACCAGGAAGAATAATTAGGCAACGTCCTTATAGGCTACCGGAAGCAAGAAAAAAAGAAATGATAGAACAGGTAAGGGACATGCTCAAAATGGGCATTATAGAAGAGTCCAGAAGCCCCTGGTCAAGCCCTACTGTATTGGTGCCAAACCAGATGGAAGCCTTCGCTTCTGCATAGATTTTAGGCAGATAAATAACATTTCTGATTTTGATGCCTACCCCATGCCTCGAATTGAGGATTTATTAGATAAACTAGGCCAGGCTAAGTATTTGACCACGTTAGACCTAACAAAAGGTTACTGGCAAATACCGCTCACCCAGGCCTCCAAACCTAAGACAGCCTTTACTACCCCGATAGGGTTATTTCAGTTTAGGCGCATGCCTTTCGGACTCCACGGGGCAGCGGCCACATGTCAAAGGTTAGTAGATCAAATCTTGCGGCCCCACCATGAGTACGCCTGGGCGTATATGGACGACATTGTCATCCACAGTACCACGTGGGCTCAGCACTTGCCCAGAGTAGAGGCAGTCTTGAGTGCCCTGAGGAAAGCGGGTCTCACTATAAATCCCGGGAAGTGTCTTTTCGCCGGTACAAAAGTAAAATACTTAGGCCACATGGTGGGAGGAGGGGTGGTGGAGCCCTTGGCCAGCAAGGTTGAAAGTGTGAAGAACTTTCCACGCCCCATGAATAAAAGGCAAATGCGGGGATTCTTAGGTCTGGTAGGGTACTACCGCCGATTCATTCCGCGATTTGCGGAGGAGAGTGCTCCGCTCACGGAAATGCTTCGGAAGAATGCCCCGAATAACCTTAAGTGGACACCAGAGGCTGAAAACGTGTTCATGACTTTGAAAGATAGGCTATGTACAGCTCCGGTCCTGAGAGGGGTTAACTTCAATTTACCATTCCTCGTGCAAATGGATGCCTCCGAGACGGGGTTAGGGGCAGTAATGTCCCAGGTATTTGAAGGTGTTGAACACCCGGTAACATATTTAAGCAGGAAGTTGTCCAGAGCCGAACAAAGATATTCCACGGTGGAGCGCGAGTGTCTCGCGATTAAGTGGGCGATAGAGTCTTTGCGATTTTATCTTACAGGCCGTACGTTCTATCTCATTACGGACCACGCGCCACTGAAATGGCTGCAGCAAATGAGAAACAGTAATGCCAGGCTCACCAGGTGGCATTTAGCCCTGCAGGCGTATGATTTCATAGTACAGCACCGGGCGGGTAAGTTGCATAGTAATGCCGATGCTCTTTCCCGGATTACATGCTGTCCGTCACAGGTTCCGGCAGCCCGTAATATTTTAAGTGGGGGGATCTGTGACATAGCGTGTCCTTTTAGTCAGGGAGAAACTCCCAAAGATCAGCAAAAAAGTGCAGGGCTGCAACATAAACAACAGCACATGGCTGGTTGTCAGGGAAACCAAGCCCGAGGGAGAGAAACAGGCCCCTGCTATCAGTTCAGGAGAGAGTCACGAGGTAATTCTGAACACCTGCTAGGGGGTGGAGTCAGGCTTTACCCGAGGAAACTGACTCATAAAGAGGGCCCAGTAAATGGAGAGGGGGGCAGAGCTGAGAGCAGAACAGAGAAGGAAGAGAGAGCCGGAGACGAGGAAAGGTCAGATGCTGGGAGTGAGAGATACAGCAGGAGCAGACCTGGTCAGTGGAAGTCCTCTCTGGATTCTGAATGGGAGAAAAGGCCAGGAAGGCAATCGAATTACACTCTGCACAAGTCAGGTTGGGAACCTACAACAGTTTGTAAACCCCAGAGAAAACCTTATACAGCCAGAGTAAAAGGTAAGCCCAAGGGCTGGAAGTATAATAACCACTGTGGGTCTATTGACCAGGAAAGTTGGGGCTACGGTACAGGGAACTATAATGAGAATGGTTATTTAGAACTGTACCAAACCCCAGAGTTTATCCCAAGGCCTAGCGTGGGAGCGGGCGTGGCTCCATGGAGAACGGAGCAAACAATTTCTGCCTCAGAGGAGGAGGGCATGGAAATTGAGCCATCTTTTGTAAACAATTCGTTGGAAGCAATGGACTGTACGATTTCTATGGCAGAGGGAATAATATCTCTGTGTTAATGTTTGATGCTGAAGAAAGCTGCTTTATTTTTGTCCTTTTTGTCTGCCAGAAGAGCAAGAATTTATGTTACCTTTTATCTTGGTGAAATCCACCCCGGGAGGGGAATAAATCCCTTTTTGCTTTATCAACTTGAGTCACACTACTCTTCATTGAGCTATCAAAGGAAATACATTTCCCTACATGCAGTTCTACAGGAAATAGTAAACGTCAGTTCAAGAAGAAAACTTAACCTCCTTAAGCCCTACCTACCTACGGGTACTGGCAAGGGGGGAACATCGCACAAGCCATCCACTGTGCAGGTATGCGGGTGCCTAGGGTGCAGTGTCTGGGGTGGGGAGGCATACGTGGACATCCCCCCCCATCACTGCCTACCAACATTATGTCCCTTCCACATGGGGGAAGGATGGCTGGGGGGATGTCCGGTTTGTGCCCTGACAACTATTGGCTAGGGTGGTCATGGTATTTGTAGATTGTGTTTGGCCTTGGTCAGCTGCTGTCTTGCTGATTTCCAGTTTCTATGTTCCTATGTGCCACCTAGGCGACAGCCTAGTCTGCCCTGTGCCCCAGCTACCCCCATTACATGTCCCGCCTGCAGCCCCCTATGCCCCATTTGCAGCATCGCCATAGTGCCCTTTCATACCTTCGCACTCTGCTGTTGCTGCAAATGGGGTACTACTATTACCTTTTTCGGGCTCCCTGCCTATGCTGTACATTGCTGACACTGAAATGGTTTCTCTCTCTTGCAAATGTGTGCTAACGCCAGGTTTTCAGTCACGGTAAGATTCAGCCCTTTGGTTCCCCACGTTAGTGTAGAAGGAGCCTCTCCCCGCCCACTCCCCGCCCATTGACCCCTTCTCTCCTCCTTTCTCCACCCTCTGCGGGACATAACACGGCTGGTGACGTTCCCATGCGTTATGTAATGTTAACGCACGTTATTGTAACGTTGGCACGCGTTAACATTACATAACGCGTGTTAGTGTAGCCTCTGCTACATTACCGCAGTTTAGTAAACATACCCCTATATCGGGGCTGAATGATTCAGTCAGCTGATGTCTGAACCATTAAGGACTCTGTAGATACAAAACCTGCTGTTGAAACAGTGGAGGCTTCAGTCATAGGACTGCAATAGGAATTCTGGAGCAGGCAGGGCATGATGTTAGAAGAGCCAGACACAAAAAGGCTCTATTGGCCAGTCTAGAGGCTCATAGCTGGCAAACAAAATGGTACTTATATTGGCCAGTTCTCTGTTCTAACTGCTGGCAGCTTCCTTTCATAAAAACCACCAGGCTGGCCAAATACTGGCCCGTTGCCAGCCTTGTATATCAGCACTACAGAGGAAGAAGTGGAGAACTCTGAATTATACTTTTGGGACAGGCAGACAATAAGGGGCAGCAAAGAAAAGCAGATCATTTCTTTCCTGCCTAAAATAATGTCATTTTTATAGTGTTACAACATGCATGTAGTGCTGGACAGTATTCAGGCACAATATGCCCTTACCTCAAAGAGCTTACAATCTAATGGATTCTAAGGCAATAGGAGTTAAAGTGAATTCATAAGGTGTGCTAGTGGTAGAATTAAGATTTGAATCCTGGATCTTAGTCCAGCGTTTTAATCACCAGGCCACAATCTATTCCTATGCTACATGCCTAATATGAAAAATATAAAGGGTTTTACATGTCCCTTGCTGGCATATCCAATCAAGTTGGCCTCTATTTCCTTGGTTCACTTAAAATGAAATAAAGGGGTCTTTTTACCAAAGCATGTTAGGCTTTTGCTACTAATACGGCAAAAAAGTGCAGATAGCGTGGCATTTGCTGCAATGACTATGGGGGATGTTTACTAAACCGTCTTAACATTACCGGGGTTAGTTGCAGCGTTAACGTGAACAATCCCATATTAGGAAGTGGGCATTCTGGCGTTAAGCCATCTATCGTGCGATCGAGGGCGCCATGCCGTGTTCGTGCGATAGTGTACGGTGTGGCACGTTAGCATGCCGTAAGTCTAATTACGTAGCAGCGGTGCAATAATAGCTGCAGAGGTGTAGTACACTGGTTAATGCAATGCTTGCCAAGACAGCACTCATGAGTTCAATCCCTCTGGGTTCACAGAATATGGCAGTCCAAGGCAAGTCCTTTTAATGCGTGCAACAGACACATCTGAACAAGCTGTGCTGCCAATCGACAAAACCCAAGCTGCAGTGCAGTAACCTGATGCACATTTTAGGGCTCCCACCCTAAGGCGCCATAGTTTGCCACCCACCAAGGCACCATATAAGGCACCCCATTAGCCTGTGCAACCTAAGGTGGCCCAAGTTGAATAGCACCAAATGTATGGGCCAGATGTAACCCCACCACTGCACAGAGCACCAAGGAAAGCCAAACAACAAATTATGGAAGGTAGCACATGGCATAGCTGATGCACCTGACAAATCTGTGTGCAGCTCATGTGGCAGCTGGTAAAGTGGACAAACATATCGGAGGCAGCTGCACCGATGCATAGGATGATGGTGATGTAAAGTGCAAAAATGACAGTGCGTGGCAGAGGATGGGAATACGTGTCCACCAGAGCAGGCAGAGGTGGCAGCATAACAGGAGGACAGAGGAGTAGCAGTGCCATGCAGAGCAGACACACGAGAGGCAATCATGAATAGCCGCAATGCAGAAAAGGGTCACAGTGCAGGACATGGGGTAGTACTCCGCACATTAGGGCAGGACAGCACACAGCTGGCAGACACAGATAGACGGACAGAAGGATGCTTGGCAACTGTGATGAGGCTATAATGTGCCGCCACACACATCTGCACAGATATGACTGTTTACAAGAAGGAGAAATAGTTGTGTAGGAGAGGCATAAAAAAAAAACAAGAACACACAGGAATCAAACCCATGACCACTGGCAGGGAAGCCAGTACTAACCACTGTGCTATGCTTCTCTAGCAGCAACAGCAGCAATGGCTGGCTACACAACAGCTGCAGGTCACCGCACCAACATCCTGTTGTGCCTACTGGGACAGGGTAAAGGCACAGTCAAGGCACTGTACAGGGCACCTTAAGTCACCCAACTGAGGTGAGGGTGGTGTGTGTTATAAATACTGCTCTCCGAAATATGTCTGCCTGTCACAGCCACAAAAGGAAGTTGTGCTGGACATTCTGACTAAAGGAGGCCCACTGTGGGATTGAACCCATGACCACTAGCACAAAAGTTAATACACAAACCGATAAGCCCACACCACCAACCTGAGTCAAGCAGCAAAGGCTGCATACACCAACACTGCATGGCACCACACAAAAAGCCTGCTGTGTGCTAGGATAAGGCAACCCCAACAGTAACCATGATGTAATGCACATGCAGAAGAGCTGTGTACAGCTCATATCACTGTCTGCAATCGGGACAAGAGGCACATATACACAAATGCACACACACAATGAAATGTTATGCAGTGGAGACAGCATGCAAAAGAGCAAAGAAAATGAACCCAAAGGGCGGCAGGGGATGCCCTATGTAGCAGGCCAAAATGGGGAATAGAACTGAAAAGGATCATGTGAGAAATGAAGCTGCAAACAGAAGCTGGGACCGATCAGCTCAACAACAGCAATAACAATCACCCAAGCATACTGGCCACATGGACAGTACAAAGGAACAGCCATATGTAATAGCTAATCTGCGGCACATAGGCTGCATAGAGGGCACACTGTGCTGTACAATGAAGAGATGGAAGGGTGTAAAGGAGAACTGACGAAGCTGCAGCCAGCTCAAGGTCAGGTTCGCACAACACAAGGAAAAAAGAAAATCATGTGTAATCAAACCTGCAACCTATGGTGCTCTACTGTAATGCACGTTTCTAACCACTATCCCAAACAACCACTACAGGGACCATGCAAATATGTCCCCTAAAAGGGAATGTGTGTATGGGAACCTGTAACACCCTGACGTGGCAGACGGCTGCCACAAACACAGCTGCCACTGTACAAGGATGTGAGCACAGGTGGGCCATGTACATCACCAAGAAATCAATAAATACGTGTGTCAGTGTGTTGAAGAGCAGCAGAGAGAAATGTGCGTTCAACACATATATTTTATTTTCGCAATGTACTAGACATATCGTATATACTGCCTGTCATGATATGAAGCTAGTTTTTTTTACAGTGAACAAACTGAAACCACATTGAGTAGGCCAGCAACCCACATGTCACGCAAACGTCACTGGCCTCTCCACAGATGATGAGCAGTACAGATAATATGCAGTAGGTGCATGGTGTGTACTATGCAGTAGCCCCACACCCCCCACATACTGCTGCATGCCCCAAATGCCTTATTCAGATATGTGTGCATGTAGACAGTAGGTGATGCATGATGACGGCCCAACACACACTAGTCATGAAGTTTTAACCAAAACATATCTGCCTCACAAAGCAGGTGGCACAAAACTGCAAAAGCATAAGTAGCAGAATGCCTGCAACTGCACACACACATCCATATATATATGTCACAGATGTCACATAATGCACCATATAGCAAATAAAGCACCACAAATCTCCTCAAAAACACTGTGCAAATGCAAAATGAGGATATGTTAACAGATACAAGAGGAACATGATCCCAGAGAATAAACCAAACGCAAGCTCACACACAGAGATAGCACTATGCAGAAGGTCTGCTGCTATGGGTGTTGTGAATACAGTATGCATATACATATGGCACGGCACATGAAATGCACCAATGAAGGACAAACATGGACACCCACACTGCCACAGTGCCAAATTACTGGTGCAATGTGAGTCCCGGAATGTCAGGAGATAAATAGGACTGTGCAGACATGCATTGCTATGTCTGTAAATCAATGTAGAGTGGCACGTCTGTACACTAACCAAACACACTAACCTGTATATAGAGGTTGAAAGAAAGGTCAAACATGGGCCAGTAACCTACACAGAAGCCACATTGCCACATGCTCTGGTGTATCAACATATTCAGTCACATGCACATGCACCGTGTATGTTGAACAATGACACAGTGATGCCCCACATGCGCTGTAACACACATGGTGAGGGCAAACATCTGCCGAAGATGTTGGCACGCATCAAAGTGGTGTGTTGGTAAATACCGTGTAATGTACAAGTGCAGAGTAGCCCTACAAATACAAGAGGACCTATACAATGTTACCTCTGTGCCACATGCATGGCTGTATGCACCTGGTGAACCAAACAGATGAGGATATCCTGCGGTGCAGGTCACACACATAGCCCACATACACTAACACAATGTCAGATGGATGTACAACATACAGCAAGTATGTCAGTCGCTGCTGCACATGTAGGGGCCTGTACATAGTGCCCATGGTGCAAATAGCATCTGCAAACCAACATGTCCCGTTAAGACTGTCCGTGAATCCCTGGGCATGCATAGGCAAGTGTGACATCTCAATCTGCCACAGTATGCAAAAGGTCATGCATGTCCCCTGTGATGAACACCACACCCAGCCAGAGGACAGTAGCAATGTTGTGTAGGACAAGCCCCTTATGCTCAAAGTAGCAGTCCAACAATAATGTCCATCATAGTCATGTGGGCCACTCGCTGAAGTCAGCCATCCTATGGCACCATCTTCCAGGGATAGCTGCATGGTCTTGTTGGTGCCCCTTACACATGGGTGATGGTGACTGCAGATGCAGTATAGTCGATGTGCAGTGTGTGTGCTCTGCCCTGTAGTAGAAGAAGGAGAAACGCTGTCATGGTATGTTGCACAGAACATCAGGGGACATTTCAGGTAGGCAGACATCAATATGTATAGAATGAGACATGCAAACATTACATTAGCACAACACAGAACACAGTGCATGTTGGGGAAATGTGGATATTGAACCATACACGAGGGTGTCCCATCGATATGGTCATGTCTATGCACATATTACACAGGTGTCTCACAGCTCCACCCCATGTCCATCAGTGTTGGTGCATAGAGACCCCACAGGAAAGCTCCCCAAAAAACACAGCAAAACGCAAACATCCAAAGGCTGATGTCAGTCCAAAAAGATCCAAGATGCAACCTACCGTCTGTCTGCAGCAAGTATCTGCTAGGGACTGTCTGAGGCAGGCAAAGGCCACAGAACATCACGGTGAATACAGAAGATGTCAGAAAATGTGTAGAATCAACATATCCCCATCCCTAACTGCCGTTGGCGCATATCCAAATTAGGGCATCATCTGTGATACCGAAATGCTGATGGATAGTGGCCTTTCAGCACAAAAGAGATAGGTCAGTTCACAACATGAAACAGATGCGCACAATGTTTACAAGGTCAACAGCAGTAGGTTACAGATAGCAGAGTTCCCAACCCTCCACAGGTGTAAAAAAACACACACCACATGATAATGCAAACTGTATGCATACTGTAGCATTACTCTCCCATGCTAGAAAAACACACACACACACACACACTATGTTAAGGTGAGCATGCCACCAGTAGCATATGGCCTGTCTGTGCACAATTGGAGATCAGTGGAGATAAATCTTGGCCAAACCAATGCTACACAGCAGTTGGTTGATGCTACAATGTTACGGAAGGGTGTAGGTGCGGCCCACCACCAGAACACCTAGGACGTGGGAACACACGCAGCTCACGTAGATGTGTCCCAGAAACAGTGCTGGAGCAGATGAACTGAGCATGAACACATGTGCATGTCTGACAACATTAACATATGGGGTACGGGGGTGCAGACCAAAGAGGTGAACCACAACATATGTGCATTGGACAGATAACCTCAGACATGCATTGTGGCTGATTGTCACCACAGACAATGTACCTGTATGTCCACCTACCCCAGTCCCCTGCACATTGAGTGGGGTACAGACAGCTGCCATTGCACTACAGCACCAGGAAGTTCACAAAACATATCCTGTCCATGGATAAACACACAATAAACATACATATGTCATGTTGTAGCTGTGTAACACATACAGCACCATCACGTCATCACCCCTCATGCACCCCAAATCCGTTACAGTCTGGTTTTTGTCCATTACACTGTACTGAATTGCCCCTGCCAAAGTCCCCAATGACGTGTTAATGTTAAAATGAAAGGACCTGTACTCCATACGCCCCATTTCATCACCTCTCTGCTGCCACAGACACTGTTGACCACAACCGTCACCCTGATATACTGTCCTCACATGTCCATAATGACTCTGTACGAACCCCTGCCCCTCATATCTCACCCGTCACACCTTCAGTGTGTGTTTTGTTGGGCCCACCTCCCCTGTGATGTGCTGTGGCCTTTGCCTGCACCCAGTTGCTGGAACACAGGGATATGTCCTGGGTCTGCCTCTTCTAGATCTCTATATCAAATGCCTTGTTGTGGTTATCTGTTCCCCTGCTGTTCAGTACCAACTGTATGCTGATGAGTGCCAAATATATCTCACCATCCCTGAACAGTCTCTGGCAGTCCAGACCCTGAGCTCTGTTTGCGTGTCTGACAATGCTGGCTTGATGTCTCCCCGCTGCCTGAAACTGAACATGGCCATGACCCAACATCCTAGCTCGCACCCGACACCCTACCCCTATATCAGGTGTCTGTATAGGTTGTGACACATTGCTTCACTTGGATACGCAATGTAGGGGATGTCTGTGACTCCTCTCTCCCCTCCCCCACACATATGCATCATGTAGCTAAGACGTGCAGTGTCAGTCTAGATAACACGAGCAACATCCCCCCATCCTCCCTGAACACACAACTACCTCCCGTATTGCTTACTGTAACCTACACCTTGCTGTTATCCCTGTGAATCATCTGTGTCTGCCACAATCTAACCAACACTCTGCTGCATGGCTCATCATCTGCCGGCCTCGCAATGGCAATAATACTGCTCCAGTCACATCACCTCACTGGCTCACAATCCTTTTCTGCAGCCAGGTATAGGTTACCCCGCTGAGCTAATGATGCAGTAACTGTGTGTGTACTCTTTACCTTTCCGCCCGTATATCAACCCCCACTAATACTAATCTTTATTGAAACTTCTCAGCTGACAGAAAACAGTCCACACCCAAACGGAAATGCATCTGCTGCCAATTATTGATACACACTCATCCCAAATAAGCATACAAGGTAATGACACAACATCAACTCAATACCCACTCACCCCAAACACTCACCCTAATCAAACATAATATAACGTTGTCAATTACATACTGTCTAAATGTTACCCTTATGATAAATGTAACCCTCCAATTGTACTGTCTTGATGTTGTGAAGTTCCCCTATTTTAAATGTAACCCTCCAATTGTGATGTGACCACTTTGATTGTAGGATAAGCTGGAATACAAATCTGTTTAAATAAATAAATAAATATTGAGCATGTATATATTTTTGCCAGTCCTACACAGCGCTGTACAGAAACATGTAACACACAGTCCATGCTCATCAGTGTATGTTATATAATCAATGCATGTATATCCCCCATCGTGACATCCACGCGTCTAGGCAACTGATCCCACCTATGTCCCGCCTTCCCACTGTGAATCCCACACCACACTCCGTTTATCTTGCTGTAACCTACAGCTGTAACCAACAACCTGTGTGTGAATGCCAGCCACCCTCCCCAACCATCCATTAGGTTTGTGTGCAAGGTAACGTGCACACCTATGGCAAGTACTCCAGTCTCACCTGATCCCCATGCCCCCTCAGTTAACCCCCACACACAGTGCATGTGTACTTATTTGATTACCACGAATGCTCTGATGGGCAGGGACTGTCTCTCATATGTCTGTGTAGCGTTGTGTATGACTGGTACCGCTATACAAATGTTCAATAGTAGTAGTAGTACATATATATCTACCAATGTAATGCCCAACATATGCAGTACTTACATGAGCAGACCTCCGCAATCAGCTGGCGCCTGGTTGCCGTGCTCTCACATGTGTCACCACGGCCACGTACAGGGCAGCACGTAGGATTGGGATATCGTACCTGAGAGCAATGTTGTGCAGGATGCAACAGGCCAGAACTATCTTTGCCACAGTCATGGGTTTGTATTGTAAGGCCCCGCCAGTCCTATCCAGACACCTGAAGTGACTTTTCAAAACGCCAAAGGTGCGCTCGATGACTGAGCAGCTGGAGGCATGGGCCTCATTGTACCTCCTCTCTGCACGTGTCTGCGGCAGATGCACAGGAGTCAGCAACCAGGGATGACACCCATATCCTGCATCACCTGCAGAAAAATGTAGAAAGGTTAAAGCAGAGGTTGATCCACACACATATGCATACAAGCACACTCCCTGTTCACTGTAAACTCAATGTGATTTTAAGCATTGTAGTGTTGTTTCTGTTCATTGTGCACCGCACTGATTTTAATAGCGCGGTATATAAGAAATGTAAATAAATAAATAAATGTACATGCAAACCAGCAGCACAGACAGGTCTCTGAGAAACATATGACAGCACATGCTGACACACAACATGTATGCAGCAGCGTGTGGAGGTGTGAGACAGGGACAACGGGGGGAGGGGTAAGGTGTGCAAACGACACCATCTGGGTTGCCCAGAAAGGATGGCCGACACAACAATATACTGTTGAATATACATAAAACAAACTTGTGTCCTGTACCATGCCCACACAAAGCACACAATGTGAACTGGCCTGAAATGACAGAGGTGAATGTCACACACACATACACCATAGCAAAGACGACCTTGAAGGAAAGTAACCCCCCACCCTCTGAACACACACACAGATGACACACAAACACAACTAGGGACACCCTGCAAACACAGACATGTGCGCCTATGTGTACTCAGATGTACACCATGTGCATGTCTGAGCTGAGAAATACCCACCCAGCAGTATACAGTCCTCATAATGTCCAGCCTGAAACTGTCCGAATAGTGCTGAGTGATGCAGAATAAAGGAGTCATGGGTGGACCCTGCAAACCTAGGGACCACATTCATAATACGCATATTTGCATCACATACAACCTGAACATTCAGGGAATGGTAGTGTTTGCGGTTGCGGAACACTGCCTCCCTGTCTCTGGGTGGGACCAGGGCAACATGTGTGCAATCAATAGCTCCCATCACATGTGGCATCCCCGCAACCTCTTCAAAGGCCTGGTTCAGGGTCCCCCACTGTTGCCTAGTGTTGGGAATTGCAATGTAATTCCCCACCCGGCTGACCATGGCACGCAGTACCTGGTGGAGACAGCGTGAGAAGGTGGGCCGGCTCATGCCACCCACTGTGCCCAAAGATGACTAGAAACAGCCAGAAGCAAAGAAATGTAGGACAGTCAGGAGCTTGACCAAACCAGGTATGGCATGTGACCGACCAGTCAGGGGCTCGAGGTCAGGTCTTAGATCCCCATAGAGCTCCCTGTGTCCAGACGGTAGAGGGAGATGACCTGGTCCTCACGCATGTCCTGGAGCTGGGCCCTGGGACTGTAGAGGTGAGGCTGGCGAGGGCGCAGCTCAGCACGCCTCCTGTGCCGTGCCAGCACAGCCCTAGCTTGCATGGCCCCCACAGCTGCAAGTCGGAGTTGCAGCAGGTCTGTACCCATGGACATAGTCTCCCACGTCAGGCAACCGTGGGTCCTGAGCACCCAGAAACGCACATGCAGCCACCACAAAGGCAGCCATCATCGCAAACTGATATAGCAGAGACAGAGAGCTTTCTCTTGCCTGCCCCACACCTCACCTATGCCACCTTCCACCTGTCACCCACCTCACCCCTTCTACTCTACACCTGCTCCCACCTCACCTCCACCACCCCCCACCTGCCCCACACCTCACCTGCTCCTCACCACCCCTATACCACCCCCCGCCTGCTGCTCACCTCACCGCACCACACCTCACCTCCCCACACCTCACCTCACCTGCTGCACCCCTCACCTGATGTAAACCTGACAAATACCTCACTGTATCTGCTCTTCACCTCACCTACACATAACCCTTGGTGTGTATCACGTATGCATGGAGTTTTACACCTTTTCACCGGGGCGCGTCTGTGCACGCGTTGCGCATGCGCAACAGCACAATCCTGCGCGCCATGTGCATGCATGTAATGGCTATGTATGCGACCCATGTGCATGTGTTGCATGGGGCCCAGCGCACACAGATGGTGTACGCGCCATCATGCGCGGAGCCTAGTGCAGCAGATGCGCACAAGCATCATCCATACTGCGTATGCACAACTAGCACACACATGCCGCTGCGCAGGTGCAACACATGCACAGACATGCTCCGGCGAAAAGGTTTAAAACTCCATGCATACGTGGTGCACGCCGAGGGTTTTGTGTAGGCAAGGTGTGGAGCAGGCGCGGCGAGGGTGTGGTCAGGACTATAACAGGTGAGGAGAGGTGTGTTGAGGAGCAGGCGGGAGGGATAGGAGGTGAGTTGAGGAGCAGGCGGGAGGGAGAGGAAGTGAGTTGAGGAGCAGGCGGAGGGAGAGGAGGTGAGTTGAGGAGCAGGCAGGAGGGAGAGGAGGTGAGTTGAGGAGCAGGCAGGAGGGAGAGAGAGGCGAGGCGAGGAGCAGGCATGAGGTGGAGCAGAGGAGCCGAGGGGCAGGTGAGGGGGTATTAGGTGAGGAACGGGAGGGGTGAGGAAGTGTGACAGGGAGGGAGAGGGCACCGAGGGCAGGGAGATGGAGCAACAAGACATGGCAGGAGGGGAGGAGGGGGGGCACCTGATCAGCGGGCCCAAGAGGCGGCAGGGAGAGGTGGGCCTGTGGTGGTGGCTGCAGGCCCATTGGGTATGTCCCAGCCCACCCAGGGGCCACCCAGTGCCAAACAGAGGCGTATACTGGTGCCAGTTGAGGAACATAGGAGGGCTGTAAGATTCAGCCAGCAGGAGAACCACATCCTGCTGGCCAGTGTGTTGGAGCACTATGAGGTGCTCTATGGCCGGCTGACCTCCAGCACTACTGTGGGCACACACATACACGTGTGGGAGGAGATACAGGAGGCCATAGCCCAGGCTGGGGGACCAACCAGGGATCTGGACAGCCTGAGGAGAAGATTCAATGACATAAAGCGTGGTGTCTGTGCACACATGGTGGCGGAGAGGTGACATGCCATGGGCACCGGTGGGGGTGCCCCCTTTGCCCCAACCCTGACACCCCTGGAGCAGGAGCTCGCAGACCGGCTTGGCCCCATCTACCTGTGTGGACTGCCTGAAGCGCTGGACAGCGCCCATCCACAGGCAGGTAGGTCTGAGATATGCAGCACACGTACAGCTCACGGCCCAGCACATGCCGACCATGGACGGAATGGTGGGAGCCTATGTCCTGAGAACACATGTGCCCTAACACAGGCAACTTCAGCCGCGTGCTCTCCCATGAGGGATCGAGCTTCTCCTACACCGCCAGCTGACTTGGCTGCCCAATCGGGGCAGTTGTGCACAATTTAAAGAAGGCGCTAGCCTCCAGCAGCCCTCTCTTCAGCCGCGTGCTCTCCCAGGAGGGATCGAGCTTCTCCTGCACCGCCAGCTGACTTGGCTGCCCAATCGGGGCAGTTGTGCACAATTTAAAGAAGGCGCTAGCCTCCAGCAGCCCTCTCTTCATCCGCGTGCTCTCCCAGGAGGGATCGAGCTTCTCCTGCACCGCCAGTTGACTTGGCTGCCCAATCGGGGCAGTTGTGCACAATTTAAAGAAGGCGCTAGCCTCCAGCAGCCCTCTCTTCATCCGCGTGCTCTCCCAGGAGGGATCGAGCTTCTCCTGCACCACCAGCTGACTTGGCTGCCCAATCGGGGCAGTTGTGCACAATTTAAAGAAGGCGCTAGCCTCCAGCAGCCCTCTCTTCAGCCGCGTGCTCTCCCAGGAGGGATCGAGCTTCTCCTGCACCGCCAGTTGACTTGGCTGCCCAATCGGGGCAGTTGTGCACAATTTAAAGAAGGCGCTAGCCTCCAGCAGCCCTCTCTTCAGCCGCGTGCTCTCCCAGGAGGGATCGAGCTTCTCCTGCACCGCCAGCTGACTTACCTGCCCAATCGGGGCAGTTGTGCACAATTTAAAGAAGGCGCTAGCCTCCAGCAGCCCTCTCTTCAGCCGCATGCTCTCCCAGGAGGGATCGAGCTTCTCCTGCACCGCCAGCTGACTTGGCTGCCCAATCGGGGCAGTTCTACACACTTTAAAAGAAGGCGCCAACAGGCGCACCCGCGCCATGCAGGCCCGCGCCTGAGGGCCTCACAAGAGGGCCCTTTGGTGTGGCCCTTCGGTGGAGCCCAAACCGCACACCCTACTGTTCCAGCACTCTCAAGTCAACCAAGGTACCGGTGAGTGTACGAAAAACCACCATCTCTAACGTTTACAGCTCATCCTAAAGGCGAAAACTAGGCTGTACTTCTTGAACAAGATCTGTATTTTAGCCTACTCTAGTAAACTCTAATATGACTCCAATATAACTCCTATCTCTGCCATGCCGCAGGAATAGTTCAGCCTACAGCTAGCAAACAAGATCTGAACCCACCTTAGGTCTGCTGTAATTCTGTTACTTTGTGTTTCAAACACTGCTGCCCTACGTTTATATAATACTGCTACATTGTATTCTCAAAGCATTGTATCCTTGTGTTCTCACAACACTGTTCCACTGCATGTTCAAAATACCGCCACCTTATGCTCTCCTACCCTTCTCTTGTGACTGCAGACATTACCCCTCCCAGTGAAGCTTTCCCTCATTCCTCGAGGCTGAAAATTATCCCAAAACAAAGACCTACACAGCCACACTTCAGGTCTCACTCCTCTCAACCCCAGCTACTCAACCTACTCTGCCACATTAAAGTTATCTGCTTACATAACGCCAATGCCCTCAACCCCATAGGACACTCATAGAATGGCTCCCTTCCTTACGGTTACAACCTGCCTCTACCTCTTCACCAGTCTATACCACAGCACCCTTACCTTCTCTACTGAAGGCAACCCCATACCAACCCTACGTGGCACAGGAAGAAGATGGTTCACCGCTTCCCAACCTCTGAAGACAGAACCCAGACTCAACCGTAGCCCACACTCAGGGCCGGCCCGTCCATTGAGCGAGAATGTTTTTTGCACAGGGCCCCGCGTTTCAGGGGGCCCCGCGCAAAAAATATTCTGATCCTAAAGTCAAATTAAAAAAAAAAAAAAAGCTGTCTTCTCCCGCTGCCGGGGCCGCCGCGGCAGAATCGAGTGTGCCGCGGGGGCCCCCCTGCCCAGCAGAGCCTGCCCTCCCCTGTATCCGCTCTCTCGTACAGCTGCCTGCAGTCTCACACGCCGACTTTCAGAGCACGAGGGGAGAGTTTCTCCCTCGCTGCTCTGTTAAGCCCGCGGGGGCTGATGGGAAGTTCCCATCAGCCCCCGCAGGCTTAACAGAGCCGCGAAAGGGAAACTAGTCCCTTCGCGCTCTGAAAGCCGGCGCGTGAGACTGCAGGCAGCTGTACGAGAGAGCGGATACAGGGGAGGGCAGGCTCTGCTGGGCAGGGGGGGCCCCGCGGCACACTCGATTCTGCCGCGGCGGCCCCGGCAGCGGGAAAAGACAGCTTTTTTTAAAAAAAAAAATTGGCTGGGCTGGGCTGAGCTGAGCTGAGCTGGGCTGGGGGGGGGGTTAGGAGTGCTGATGGGCTGGGGGGGTTAGGAGTGCTGATGGGCTATGGGGGGCGGGGGGGGTGGGGGGGGGTAGGAGTGCTGATGGGCTGGGGGGGGTAGGAGTGCTGATAGGCGATGGGGGGCTATAGGGGGCTGGGGGGGTTAGGAGTGCTGATGGGCTATGGGGGGCTATGGGGGGCTGGGGGGGTTAGGAGTGCTGATGGGCTGGGGGGGTTAGGAGTGGTGATGGGCTATGGGGGGCTGGGGGGTTAGGAGTGGTGATGGGCTATGGGGAGGCTGGGGGGGTTAGGAGTGGTGATGGGCTATGGGGGGGCTGGGGGGGTTAGGAGTGGTGATGGGCTGGGGGGGTTAGGAGTGCTGATGGGCTATGGGGGGCTATGGGGGGCTGGGGGGGTTAGGAGTGCTGATGGGCTGGGGGGGGTAGGAGTGCTGATGGGCTATGGGGGGCTATGGGGGGCTGGGGGGGTTAGGAGTGCTGATGGGCTATGGGGGGCTATGGGGGGCTGGAGGGTTAGGAGTGCTGATGGGCTGGGGGGGTTAGGAGTGGTGATGGGCTATGGGGAGGCTGGGGGGGTTAGGAGTGGTGATGGGCTATGGGGGGGCTGGGGGGGTTAGGAGTGGTGATGGACTATGGAGGGGCTGGGGGGGTTAGGAGTGGTGATGGGCTATGGGGGGCCTGGGGGGGGGTTAGGAGTGGTGATGGGCTATGGGGGAGCTAAGTCTTTATATGGGCTGATGGGATTAGGACTGGAAGTGGGTTGATGGGGGGTTAGGACTGCTAATGGGCTATGGGGGGCTTAAACTAAACATCGGGTGATGGGGGATTAGGATTGGAAATGGGCTGGTGGGATTAAGACTGGGAGTGGGCTGATGGGAAGGTTAGGACTGGTAATGGGGTATGGGGGGGCTTAAACTGAAAATTGGGTGATGAGGATTAGGATGAAATGGGCTGATGGGGGGGGGTTAACACTGGAGGTGGGCTGATGGGGTTAGGACTGGTAATGGGCTGTGGGCTGATGGGGGGTTAGGACGGGTAATGGGCTATGGGGGGGTTAGGACTGATAATGGGCTATGGGGGGGCTAGGACAGGAAATGGGCTGATGGGGAGGGGTTAGGACTTGAGGTGGGCTGATGGGGTTAGGACTGGTAATGGGCTGTGGGCTTTTGGGGGGGGTTAGAACTGGTAATGGGCTATGGGGGGGTTAAGACTGGTAATGGGCTGTTGGCTGATGGGGGCTGTCTGGTAATGGGCTATGGGTGGGTTAGGACTGATAATGGGCTATGGGGGGGCTAGGACAGGAAATGGGCTGATGGGATTAGGACTGGGAGTGGGCTGATGGGGAGGTTAGGACTGGTAATGGGGTATGGGGGGCTTAAACTGAAAATTGGGTGATGGGGATTAGGATTGGAAATGGGCTGGTGGGATTAGGACTGGGAGTGGGCTGATGGGGAGGTTAGGACTGGTAATGGGGTATGGGGGGGCTTAAACTGAAAATTGGGTGATGGGGATTAGGACGAAGTGGGCTGATGGGGGTTAACACTGGAGGTGGGCTGATGGGGTTAGGACTGGTAATGGGCTGTGGGCTGATGGGGGGGTTAGGACTGGCAATGGGCTATGGGGGGCTGACTGGAAATGGGTTGATGGGGTTAGGACTGGAAGTGGGTTGATGGGGGGGCTAGGACTGGTATTGGGTTGGGGGGTTGCTAGGACTGGAAATGGGCTGATGGGGGGGCTAGGACTGGAAATGGGCTGATGCAGGGATTAGAAGGGAATGGATGCTGGGTGAGGCTGGAACTAGAAGGGAGCTGATGTTGGGGGAGGATTAGAATGGGATGGGGCTGGGAGAGTAAAATGGAGAGGGGAAAAATATTTTGTGTGGGAGGGATAAAAAATCTACAATTGGCCGGGTATTGGGAGAGTAAGTGGGGATTGAGGATGGAGGGGTAAAATTTGAGTGGATGAAATAGCAATGAGGAAAGAGCAAAAGGAGAAAGATTAGTATGTTAAAGCAGATGTAGACAGAGAGAATGGAAAAAAAAACTAGAAGAGAGAAGAAAGGACAAATGGACAGCAGATGATGGAGAGTTAGCAGAAAACATGAAGAAACCAGAAGAAAGTGGCTGGAGCAATTGCAACTGAAAAAAAATGCACAAAAGGTAGAAAGATATCTCTTTATTTTGAATTTATTAACTGGAATATGAAAGCTCTGGGAAATGTGCATCTTTAACGTCTGCGCTTTGTTTGGTACAAGAGGAAATTAATTTATAGTTTTATTTCTACAGTGTTGTACATTCCAAGTTTGGCTTTTGGGGTTCCCAGTTTAATTATTGCCTTCCTGTTTCTAAATTGTGATTCCTTGTTTGGTGATGGTCTATGTTCTGCATGTGTAACTGAGCTGAGGTATTCTGTTTATGTAATTCCTATTTGACATTGCCACTTGTTCTCTTTCCCCAGTAGGTCATGTATTGTTGTTCTCTGAAATGTATTGGTTTAATATTTGCAGTGTTGCCTTTTGATAGGTAGGGTATGGTGCTTTGTGAATCCTGGTAGTGCTGTTAGGATACGGCGGGTTTGCTATTGGTTCTAAATGGGCAGTGTTTGTAGTAGTTCCTAATGTGCCTGGCAGTTGGCACTGGATTATAGTAATGTAGAAATCTTTTAGTCTGTCTTTATCCATACACTCATTAAGAGACATGTTTACTAAAAGTTAGTGTATGTTAGCATTATGCAAATATTTATGCAAATAAGGCCACTTATGCAAATGAGGCCCCGCACCGAGTCTCCGCACAAGGCCCCGCACCCCCCTTGGGCCGCCCCTGCCCACACTTATTCTACATCTCTCTACAGAAGTCCAAGAAAACCATACCAGAAAAGCTCTCACAACCTAGCTACCTGAACTGCGCTCTCATCAATGCCCGCTCGGTCCGGAAAAAATGGCCAGTCATCTCCGACCTGATATCACACTACAAATTGGACATCCTATTGATCACTGAGACTTGGCTCACAGACGCTGACACAGTCATACTCAATCTCCTCACCCCATCTGATTTCTCAGTTCACACCTGTCACAGAGCCAACCGCAGGGGCGGAGGAACCCTCGTACTCTCAAGAACTGAATTTCAACTCCACCAGACCAACGCCAATAGCACTACAATGATGGATTACATCACTCTAGCAAACGAACATGTCTCCATCAACCTAATCTATCGACCGCCATCCTCACCTCCAGACGACCTCTCAACGATAATTGACCTAGCATGCAACTCCAAAAACCCACTCATACCAAACTGGCTTATAGGAGATTTCAATCTCCCAGCCCTGCCAGAAGACCATGCCAGCTCCTTCCTGAATGCTCTTAGCCAGCTGGGCTATGACCAAGTGATTAATGAACCCACCCACTCAATGGGTAACAAACTTGACCTGATTTTCGCTCCTCAGTCAGTCACGAGTCAGAACCTTCCACTCGCCATCTCCCTCACACCAGTCCCATGGTCTGACCACAAACTAATAATGTTCCAGTTACCCTACAAACAGCCTCCAATAACTTGCCAGCCCACCCCTGATGCCATCCAAAAAACAAAATTCCGACCTTTTAACAAGGAAGAGATACTCGGCAAATCTCTACCTCTGCTCAACATCGCAGAAACCAACCTTGAGGAAATGATCTCCACTTGGAACACCACCCTCAGCTCCATAGCCAGTCAATCATCTAGGGACTCAACTCCAAGAAAAAGAACGTCCTCCCCTTGGTACTCCTCGGAGCTAAGGACATCACTATGCCAACTGAGGAAGCTCGAAAGGAGATGGCGACGCTCCCGCACCACCAGTAACCTAGAGATCTACACCTCCAACTTGAAGAAACACCGCGACAAAGTGGCCGAATCGATGAGACGCTATCACGCAGAACTATTGCAACGATCAATAAACAAACCAAGGGATCTATTCAACTTAGTAAAGTCCTTCACAAAGCAATCTTCCACCACTCAACACAGCACGCCAGAACCACAAGAATACGCAGACTACCTACAATCAAAGCTGATTCAAACCATCAAAGCAACATTCCCCACCCCTTTGAACAAACCATACCACTTACCTCCACTCTCCACCTTCTCCTCACCATCAGCAAAGATCATCGAAGACACCATCAACTCGATTAATACCACCACAGCTCCCAACGATCCTTGCCCTGCATTCTGGGTGAAGTCACTGCGTCAGGAACTCAGCCCATTCCTTACCAAACTCATCCATCTCTCCTTCATCTCAGGAACCTTCCCGCAAAGCCTGAAACAAACGTCAATTAGACCACTCCTAAAAAATGGCAAACTAGATCCCCAGAAAGTCGATTCATATCGGCCAATTTCAAGTATCCCACTAATGGCCAAAATAATCGAAAAAATTGTCCTACACCAAATCCAGGACCACATTGAGTCCGCTGCGCCCTTAGACCCATGCCAACACGGTTTCAGAGAAGCACATGGTGTGGAGACACTTCTAACCATCCTCTTCAACACACTAACTACCGGACTGGATAAGCCGAGAACTGGCTATGCTCTAATCTTCCTCGACATCTCTGCAGCCTTTGACTCGGTTGACCATATACTGCTCATAGAGTGTCTGGCAGAGAAGGGGATACAGGATGCAGCCTTGAGATGGTGTGAATCCTACCTCTCAAACAGGTGGCAGCATGTAAGGACGGGAAGCTCGACATCCAAACCATTCCAGCAAAAACAGGGTGTCCCACAGGGCTCCTCCCTCTCAGCGCTGTTTTTCAATATATACATGCAGCCCATTTGGTCTATTGCCCACTCATTCGGCATCTCATGTCTTATGTATGCAGACGATGTGTTGCTCTACACGTCGTTTGCCACAGACCATGTGGACCTCTCTCAACTAACTGCCTGCTTTGACGCTACAACTGACTGGCTCCACACCCAAAACTTAAGAATAAACCACAAGAAATCAGAGGCTCTACTCATCACCAGAGACCAAGCATTCACTCCACCAAATACACTAAAAGTAAGAGATGCTGACCTCCAAATCAGGCCCACAATACGTTACCTAGGGGTAACACTCGATCAACAGCTTGATATGAAAACACATATAACCAACACCGTTAATGCAATATATCTCAAGATTCGCTCAACCCGTCACCTACGCCCCCTTCTTGAACCTGATGACTTCAGGACTATCTATCAGGCCTTAGTCATTCCACACTTTGACTACGCCAATGTCATCCTACACAGCCTACCAAAGAGCACGCTGTATCCACTACAGCTAGCTATGAACACAGCGGCCAGACTACTGCATGGCGCCACCAGGTCTGACCACATAACACCAATATTGAAGCACCTTCATTGGCTGCCAGTCCACTCGAGACTAACCTTCAAGATCCTCCTCATCACCTTCAAAGCTTTCAACAGCCTCACATCCCCGTCCATCACCGACCTCATCCACCCCTCGCCGCCAAACAGAACTCGAAGATCAGTCACAGCCAATACCTTATCTATACCCAGTGAATCCACAAAATGCTCACAGACAACAAGAAAGAGAGCCTTCAAGTTTTATGCTCCCTCATGCTGGAACGCACTCCCACCTGCCATCCGTGCCATCACAGACCTCACCCAGTTCAGGAAGGCACTCAAGCTCCACCTTTTCTTACTGCACTACGGTACCACCCAACAACTACCCTCTCACCGACACCAGTCTGTCACCCTCAATCACCTCATCCCAATCACCACACACGACGCCAGCACCACACAATAGAACCACTATCCCCAGCAGATGCATACAGACAGCAACCTGTCTTAGCCTAGAGTTGTAGATAGTTTACCCAGTTCAACCCAAGTTCTTATATCCTGTTTTATGTAAGTCCAGTACGGTTTCTCCTTACTTATGGATAATGTTTCTGTTATATGTAAACCGAGCTGACTCGAAGAGCGCGGTATAGAAAAGACTTTAAATAAATAAATAAAAAATAAACTGGGGGCCACAAAACCAGCAACACCTGGCGGGGTATGTACAGGGTGGTTGTGACAGGTACCTGGGGCTGTGTGCACGACAGCCACAGCCCTGGACATAGTAGAGCACTGCACAGGTGTACAGAACCGTGGGGAAGCAGTCCCTCAGCCAAGCGGAGTGCCAACCCCCCCTCCACTGTGCAAGAGAGGGGAAGAGGACCATACATACGGGGAGGGCCCAACACCTTCCACCCCATGAACTCAGCACATGCAGCAGCTATTCGTACCTGGCATATAGGTCACACTGAATCATCATACATCTGCAGCCAGTCACGCATCACAATATGACAGGGGGAAACAGACAGGAGGGACATACAACTAGGCCAGAACACATTGACCTGGGGGGACCCGCACCCACCACCTATAACAGCTATGACGTGTGTTTGCTATTACCTGTCCAGGGACATATCCCAGACCAGTGACAGGGAAAGGCCTATCACACTGGGATGACGAATTAGGCGCAAACAAATGCCAATGACCACATCACACAGATATCAGACACATACCACTCTGTCATTGGCCAACATACAGTGGGGATCCTCCACCCACCCTCACAAGACATTGGGGTGCACATTGCCACAGCCGTACCAACTGCACCTAGCCCAACCCCCACACCACCTGGAATCAGCTCTTATACAGGTACTGCAGTGCCACAGACACATTCCCATGAACCCCCACCCACGGTGCAACCCCATGCCCAGCATCGCTCCACCCATCCCCTGAAACAACCCACCACACCCGCTGAGTACGGGATAGCTGTCCACCCACACCGCAAAGTGGCTACCAAAGCGGCAGTCCCCACACATGTCTGGCTGACCCAGACGCATGCTGCAACACCTACCGTGCATACCACTCAGGCCAATGCATACATATTGCTCACAAACACTATGACAGGCCACAATCACACTCATGGCTCCCACATGCAGTGTTTGCCACAGTGCTCCCCTGAGTACCCTGTCCCCCATGTTGTCACCCTGGTCACATGTGCCCCCCCATTTCCCCTAGGGGTGGGGTGTCTGCACTACCACCAATCAACGCACATACGTTATACCATGCCCTGTGTGCTATACATCGTGCCATGTGTGCACCCTTCTACCTATGCGTGGGGGTAAACCCTACCTCTCCCATCGACGAGGAATATGTTTATGGTGGTACATTTATGTTTTACCGATCTGTCACTCTCTCACACCCCATATGCTCTCCATTAGTCTACCCACATGTGTGATCATCCTCTCTGCCCACACCAGGGCCTACGTGGCTGTTTAGCCACATATGCTTGCGGGAGGCACAGGCAGACAAAAGTAGCTAGCTGCAGTCAGTTGTTTACTCTTCCCCAGTGCTTGTAGTGAGCTGCCGCTCTTCCTCCTGACCAACATCCACCTGTCTTGGCCTCACCAGCTATCCCACTGTGCAGCTCCTGGGTACAGCAGTCCATCCTATCCTTCCTGCCACATAACTGCTGCTAGCCTTTCCCTCCATTCCCCTCTGAGCATGCTGCATCAGATATGCAGCCTACACATCACAGGCAGCATGCATGTGACCATAGCTGCTGGGACATACAGCACATCGGTACATCACAGGGGTACCAGGGGACACAGATGCCTACGCACATGGCCAGCCCCCACACCTGAGTGTGGAGACAGTCCATGTATGTTACCTATGTCTACCACGCATACACATAGGGATCTACACACATGTCCCATGCTCACGTCAACAGTCTGTCTGTAAGGGAGACACATGACCATTGTGCTGTGTTAACAAAATTGTATTTGCGGAACTGTACAATGCGTACTATGTACAATAGCTCCCATGTTGGGTCCCGGGTGACAGAACAGCACAGGGCACCTGTGTGGGCGCCACTGTGGCCCTCACACGCTCCAGGGATGCCCATCAGGGGATAGCTGTTGAGATTCCCTGCCCATACCAGCTGCACGCCTCATGTGCATCTTGGAAGCCATCCACTGAATGGCGCCTGCCAGCCACAGGATGGTGCAGTCCTGGGCCCGCTGGCATTGCAGCACATCAACCACTGCCACAGACAGGTGCCCAGTGTTTGTGTGGTGGCATGTGCGTGGGCCCTGTCTGTGGCAATGGGTGGTATAGCTGCACCCAGATGGGCACTATCACCGCACACATGCGGCAACTGGCAGGGTCTCACAGTGCCCTGTGCAGTCCTGTGTCCCCTCCCACCCACAGGGCCACCCTCCCCCCCTGACACCTTCCACCCACCCTCGCCCTCGCCCGCTCCCCACTCTCCTCCTCCCCCTCCTCCTCACCCCTTCCGCATCAGACACACCCTCACCCTCCCCTCCCTTCCTCCCCACCCCACCCCCGCCCCCTCTATGTCCTTGTCATCCTCTTCTGCTTCTGCCTCCTCCTCCTCCTCCACCAGCTGGACTGGAGCTGTGGGGCCTGTTGTGGGGGACCCTGATGTTGATGGTCCCTCACCAGCAGCAGCATCCTCTGCAGGGGCAGACAGTCCTTAGCACACCATCATGCGATTCCCACACCACATAAACATAGTGTGGCCTCCCACAGGCTGTTGGACCACTGTGACATGCTGTACTGTGCTGCAGAGGCCGCAGCACTCACCGCCATGTTGCTGCAGCGCCCTCCTTTGGTTGCGGGCAAGGACATCAGGGCAGTGCAGCCGCAACTCCTGTCCCTTCTTCCGTAGGTCCTCCACCTGGGGGGGAAATGCAATGGGTGGGAACATTAGGGGCCAGATATCTCTGGTGGGTGCCCAACGCATATCACACATCACTGCGAGCAGCAGGGTACTGCTGCTGCTCTGGCCAGTTGGTCCTCTACTACCTGTTGCCAGCACCGCCTGAATATGTGGCTGTGGGTCTGGGCATGTGTGGGTGCCACCTACAAGTCCTGTGTGCAACCCCCCGGACCCCCCTTACCCTGTTCCTACACTCTCCTTGCATGACATGGCAGCACCATGCCATGTGTGGGGTAGGAATTCTGGTCTCCAGGGGAGGTGTTTCCTAACCCCCTGTGTGGTTCGGCACACACCTGTGTGTTTGCCTGACCTACACACATCAGAAGACACACCCGCCATGGCACCATGATATCTTTACGAAACATGTGTGATGTGTTCTGGCATCGCGTGGGGATTGGGTGGCCCTGAAAACATCACCAGGAGCAACTATCATAACAACAGGATGTCTACTATACCTCTGTGGTCAGGACTAAGACCTCCTGTGAATAGGGCAGTTGTGGGCAAATGAAACAGGAGCATATGCCAACACACCTAGCTGAACTAATAGACCTCTGTATTCAGGTCCTGGGCCTCCTGGGGATAGGGCAGAGCTGTGAAACCCCAACAGATGCAGGTACCCCGACACCAGGATCTATAATGGGATATAACTATACCTGGCTATACTTTACTCAAAAAGGACGGGGTAGGAAGAAGGGGAGGAGGAGTGGCACTATATGTAAAAAAATACTATTAAAGCTTTGGAATTACAGAGCTTAAAAGGGAGAGAGAAGGCATTTTGGGTTAAACTAGAAAGAGGGAAAGAGAAATCTGTCTGCATTGGCGTGATATACATACCTCCCTCAGAAGAGGAAGAGGTGGACGGAGAGTTAATTGAAGACATACGCAGCATTGCTAGGAAAGGGGAAGTGCTACTGATAGGGGATTTCAATATGCCAGATGTTGACTGGCACATTCCTGCTGCAGTATCATCTAGAAATAAGGAGATCCTGGATTCTCTACAGGGAGAACTATTCAGGCAATTGGTAACAGACCCCACACGTGAAGGGGCCATACTGGACTTGGTGCTTACCAATGGTGAAAGACAATTTTCAGATATGTTAGTGAGAAGAGGAAGGACAAAAGTGGTATTGTCAGACTCAAGGGTGAAGGGGAGGAATATGTAGAAGCTGATGAGGATAAAGCGGAATTGCTTAACAAATATTTCTGTTCTGTGTTCACAGATGAAGAACCAGGAGCAGGACCTCAGAAAATACCCACAAACAGGAACAGAAGCAAGGGACATCTTGAAACTTTTTCAGAAGACTGCGTTCATGAGTAACTAGCTCAACTTAAAGTAGACAAAGCGATGGGACCGGATGGGATACACCCTAGAATACTGAGGGAACTTGGGGACGTTCTAGCCGCTTCACTGACTGACCTTTACAATGCCTCGTTGGAGTCGAGAGTGGTGCCAAAGGACTGGAGAGAGGCCCATGTGGTGCCTTTACACAAAAGCGGAAGTAAGGATGTGGTTGAAAACTACAGGCCGGTTAGTTTAACTTCGGTGGTGAGTAAATTATTGGAAACACTGCTGAAAGAGAAAATAGTGAGGTTTCTGGAGTCCAGCAGATTACAGGATCCGAGGCAGCATGGATTCACCAGAGGCAGGTCTTGTCAGACAAATCTGATTGATTTCTTTGACTGGGTGACCAGGGAGTTGGACTGAGGGAGAGCCCTAGATGTGGTGTATTTAGATTTCAGTAAAGCCTTTGACACTGTTCCTCACAGGTGACATATAAACAAACTGAGCACCCTAGGGATGGACCCTAAAGTTACTGCTTGGGTTACAAATTGGTTGGGTGGGAGGCAACAAAGAGTACAGGTAAATGGAGCTCACTCTGAGGAGAAGGATGTTACCAGTGGTGTGCCCCAGGGATCTGTCCTTGGTCCGATTCTTTTTAAGATCTTTGTTAGTGATATAGCGGAAGGGCTGTCGTGTAAGTCTTGCCTTTTTGTGGATGATACCAAAATCTACAATAGAGTAGACACCCAGGAAGGTGTAGATAACATGAGGAAGGATCTAGCTAAGCTTGAAGAATGGTCTAGAATTTGGCAGCTGGGATTTAATGATAAAAAATGAAAGGTCATGCATTTGGGCTGCAGCAATCTAAGGGAGCAATATAGTATAGGGGGTGAAGTACTTTTGTCCACTAAAGAAGAGCGGGACCTAGGCGTGGTTGTATCTGATGATCTTAAAGTAACTAAACAGGTAGAAAAGGCGACAGCAAAAGCTAGAAGAATGCTTGGGTGCATACGGAGAGGAATGGGTAGCAGAAAAAAGAGGTGATAGTGCCTCTGTATAAGTCTTTGGGGCGACCTCATTTGGAGTATAGTGTGCAATTCTGGAGACAGCACCTTCAAAAGGATGTGAACAGGATAGAGTCTGTGCAGAGGGTGGCTACTAAAATGGTTAGTGTTCTTCATTATAAAGAATAGGAGGACAGACTTAGGGGTCTTAATATGTACACCTTAGAGGAAAGGCGGGATAGAGGTGATATGATTGAGATATTTAAATACCTCCTTGGCATAAATGTTCAGGAGGAGAGCCTCTTTCAATTGAAAGCAAGTTCTGCTATGAGAGGACATGGGATGAGGGTGACGGGGGATAGATTCAGAAGTGATATGCGGAAATATTTCTTTACGGAAAGATTGGTGGATCTGTGGAATAGTCTCCCAGTGGAGGTGATAGACATGAGGACAGTAACTGAATTCAAAAAAGCATGGGACAAACAGACAATCTCTAAAGGAAAAAGGAAGGACAGACTAGATAGGCCATGTGGTCTTTTTCTGTAGTCATGTTTCTATGTTTCTATAATAGGCCTCTGTTATCTGGTCTAGGGCCTCCTGGAGTTAGGGCAGAGCTGTGAAACCCCAAGAGATTCAAGTACCCTGACACCAGGATGTATCTAAGACCTCTGTAACCATGTGTGACGCCTCCTGGGAATAGGGCAGAGCTATGACACCCCAACAGATGCAGGTACCCTAACACCAGGATCTCTAATAGACCTCTATAATCAGATCCAGGGCCTCCTGGAGTAAGGGCAGAGCTGTGAACCCCCAACAGATGCAGGTATCCTGACACCAGGATCTATAATAGGCCTCTGTTATCTGGTCTAGGGCCTCCTGGAGTTAGGGCAGAGCTGTGAAACCTGAACAAATGCAGGTACCCTGACACCAGGATGTATCTTAGACCTCTGCAACCATGTGTGACGCCTCCTGGGGATAGAGCAGAGCTGTGACACCCCAACAGATGCAGGTACCCTAACATCAGGATCTATAGTAGGCCTCTGTTATCTGGTCTAGGGCCTCCTGGAGTTAGGGCAGAGCTGTGAAACCCCAAGAGATGCATGTACCCTGACACCAGGATGTATCTTAGACCTCTGTGACCATGTGTGACGCCTCCTGGGGATAGGGCAGAGCTGTGACACCCCAACAGATGCAGGTACCCTAACACCAGGATCTATAATAGACCTCTCTAATCAGGTCCATGGCCTCCTGGAGTTAGGGCAGAGCTGTGAAACCCCAACAGATGCAGGTACCCTGACACCAGGATCTATAATAGGCCTCTGTTATCTGGTCTAGGTCCTCCTGGAGTTAGGGCATAACTATGAAACCCCAACAGATGCAGGTACCCTGACACCAGGATCTATAATAGGCCTCTGTTATCTGGTCTAGGTCCTCCTGGAGTTAGGGCAGAACTATGAAACCCCAACAGATGCAGGTACCCTAACACCAGAATCTATAATATACCTCTGTAATCAGGTCCAGGGCCTCCTGGAGTAAGGGCAGAGCTGTGAAACCCCAACAAATGCAGGTACCCTGACACCAGGATCTATAATAGGCCTCTGTTATCTGGTCTAGAGCCTCCTGGAGTTAGGGCAGAGCTGTGAAACCCCAACAGATGCAGGTACCCTGACACCAGGATGTATCTTAGACCTCTGCAACCATGTGTGACGCCTCCTGGGGATAGAGCAGAGCTGTGAAACCCCAACAGATGCAGGTACCCTGACACCAGGATCTATAATAGGCCTCTGTTATCTGGTCTAGGTCCTCCTGGAGTTAGGGCAGAACTATGAAACCCCAACAGATGCAGGTACCCTAACACCAGAATCTATAATATACCTCTGTAATCAGGTCCAGGGCCTCCTGGAGTAAGGGCAGAGCTGTGAAACCCCAACAAATGCAGGTACCCTGACACCAGGATCTATAATAGGCCTCTGTTATCTGGTCTAGAGCCTCCTGGAGTTAGGGCAGAGCTGTGAAACCCCAACAGATGCAGGTACCCTGACACCAGGATGTATCTTAGACCTCTGCAACCATGTGTGACGCCTCCTGGGGATAGAGCAGAGCTGTGAAACCCCAACAAATGCAGGTACCCTGACACCAGGATCTAATAGGCCTTTGTTATCTGGTCTAGGGCCTCCTGGAGTTAGGGCAGAGCTGTGAAACCCCAACAGATGCAGGTACCCTGACACCAGGAAGTATCTTAGACCTCTGTAACCATGTGTGATGCCTCTTGGGGATAGGGCAGAACTGTGACACCCCAACAGAGGCAGGTACCCTAATACCAGGATCTATAATAGACCTCTGTAATCAGGTCCAGGGCCTCCTGGAGTTAGGGCAGAGCTGTGAAACCCCAAAAGAAGCAGGTACCTTAACACCAGGATCTATAATAGGCCTCTGTTATCAAGTCTAAGGCTTCCTGGAGTTAGGACAGAGCTGTGACACCCCAACAGATGCAGGCACCCTGACACCAGGATCTATAATAGGCCTCTGTTATCAAGTCTAAGGCCTCCTGGAGTTAGGGCAGAACTGTGAAACCCCAACAGATGCAGGTACCTTGACACCAGGATCTATAATAGACCTCTGTAATCAGGTCCAGGGCCTCCTGGTGATAAGGCAGAGCTGTGAAACCCCAACAGATGCAGGTACCCTAACACCAGGATTTATAATAGGCCTCTGTCATCAGGTCTAGGGCCTCCTGGAGTAAGGGCAGAGCTGTGAAAATGGAACAGATACAGGTAACCTAACACAAAGAACTCTAATAGACCTCTGTTATCTGGTCTAGGGCCTCCTGGAGTTAGGGAAGAGCTGTGAAACTCCAACAGATGCAGGTACCCTGACACCAGGATCTATAATAGACTTCTGTAATCAGGTCCAGGGCCTCCTGGAGTTAGGGCAGAACTGTGAAACCCCAACAGATGCAGGTACCCTGACACCAGGATGTATCTTAGACATCTGTAACCATGTGTGACGCCTCCTGGGGATAGGGCAGACATTTGAGACTGCAACACACGCAGGTAACATAACACCAGGATGCATAATAGACCCGTTTAATCAGGTCTGGGGGCCTACTGGGATAGGGCAGACTTGCAATCAACACCATATGCATCTACATTGGCAACAGGTTGGCCCACAGACTGGTATTTCCACCATGTTCTGTTTGTATGATATGTGATGCTGGCTGTATATTGTGTTGCACAACTGTCATTGTGTGACCTGTCCCCATACACTTACTTCACGTGGGTAGTCGGCACATCGGTTGAAGCGCCTGGTGAGGTGCCCCCATGCCCTCTTCACCCGTGCAAGGTCCTGCAGTTTTGTGGCGCCAGGGAACAGCCGCCTCTGCCTTGTGCATATCAGCTCGCTGAGTATCCTGAGCTCCCACCATGTGAATGCCGGCTTCCGGGATCGCCTGTCCATTTTTCCTATCTCGAGATAGCGCGTGTACGTGCGTGACACGGCGCATGTGCGATGACTCAGATCACGCATGCGCCTTGTCGCACGCATACACGTGCTATCTTGCGCTACTACACGCTACCTCGTGCTACTACAGCGCACAGCACACGTGGCTTTGTGATGCCAGGAACACGGCAAAGTATTCTTAGCAGAACAGTGAAACGCACTGCGAATGGGTATGAGCCGCTTTTACAGTCCCCATACACCCGATCTCGCCGCCACGCCCCCATTTGTTAGTTTAATTGTTGACTAGCTGTTTATGTTACGGCAGTGAGGCTCTCCGGCATTGGGCAGCAGACATAGGGCACCTTAGCTTGCAGCGCTCTGTGACGCGACTTCTGCGGTCCATGCTCTGCACCACCATAGTGTACAGGAATAGGGTGAATGTGTATTTTGGTTTTACCACAGACTACAGAGATGTGTCTAACTGTTACAGCCATGCAAAAGGGTGGTGCCTCAGACACTCTTCCTGCTGTTGTAGCACTGGGGATTTTAACCCATGAGCACTGGCTGTATAGTCATTGTAATAACCAGTGTGCTATGCCTCTATGGCCATCATCATAGCTAGGGCTGGCTACACAACAACTGCACGTCAACGCGCATACCTTCTGCTGTGCTTAATGGGATAGGGGAAACCCACAGCTAAGGAAGTTTCCAGGCCACATTACCATAGGCAAATGAGGTGAGGGTGTTGTTTTCATTAACACATTAATGGTGTGGAGGAGTGGCCTAGTGGTTGGAGCAGGGTACTTCAGGCAAGAAGGTCAGGGGTTCAAATCCCACTAGAGGACAGCAACCTTGGGCCAGAAGGACTGGGGTTTCTAGTCCCAGAGGTGCTCCATGTGGTCTTGGGCAAGCCACTTAACCCTCCATAGCCCATGTTCCCTGTAAAATAGTTATCTCCAAGTTATAATGCCCTGTTCAATGTAATTTCAGTTTGTTCAATGTAAACCACACTGATGCAGTATATAAGAGAATATAATAAATAAATTAAAACAAATTTTCCATTAAAACATGTTTTACGCCATATGTGTGTCTGTTACAGGCCTACAAGGTAGTTGCCTCAGACAATCTTACTAAAGGCAGCCCACTGAGGGATTGGATCCATGACGTCTGCCACTGAATTCATCGACTTAACCATTATGCTACATAAACATGTGTTTATCCCATGAATGGCTGGCTGCAGAAGGAGTGCAGGTCATCCCACAAACCTTATGAGGTGCTGCACAGGATAGGGGAGACCCACAGCTAAGACACTTTACAGGGCACCTTAGCTTAGACAACTGAGGTGAGGGTGTTTTTGTCTGGCAGATGGGATTCCAAACATACAGGGAGCCCACTGTGGGATTGAAACCATGATGTATGCCACTGAGACCATCCTATTAACCATTGTACTACATCACTCTGGGGTTTTTCATACCCATGGCTGGCCACAGACAGGATGCAGGTCACCGGACATACTGTCTGCTCTGGTAACCAGGATAGGATAGAGACAACAGTACCCATAATGGAATTCACATGCAGAACAGCTGTCTACATCTGCTCCCCAGATGGGATATGCTCCTCTACAGCACGTCAGCTTGGTAGGGGGGGACTGACCATGCTTGTTACTGCCACTGACTACCTACAGGCCCTGCCATTGGGCATGTTCTGTGATCACCCTGAGGGTGAGGTGGGGTGGCCAGCACCACGTCCGCAATACCTGAGTTGGCTGAGGTAGGCTTTGCTGCAGGTCTCCATCAGTGCTAGTGTGTGACAGGTATTTGCAGAGACGCCTGCAAATGCCCTGTTTCTATTTGTATTTGGCAGTCATGTCTGCCCCTTGTAGACCCTGATGCAACCAAACTGGTGCATAGCCAGTGTGCTTGCCATGGTCACTTGTTCTCGGAGCAGGGGTGTGTGGACTCACATGATGATGATATACATATCAAACCGGCCTGTCAGGGTAAGGGACATGATCTTCCCCCAACAGACCCACGTTCTGAACATTTCCAAAAGGGGAAGTACTGCAACATGATAGGCTGTGGGACCAGCAAACACCTTCCTTTGGGGAACCCAACAGTTGATGCAGGATGGTACCTGTAACAGGGCCCTTGGCAGACAGGTAATAGGCATGATCAGCTCAGCTGCTACCCACCACAATCTGCCATTCACCAGCAGAGGCCACAGTCAGTGTGCACCTGCTGCACCCTGCAAGGTGTTGCAGCCAGAAACATACTGACTACACACAGTGTGCTAGCCCATACTTAGTGTATGTTCTCAGAGGAACAATGTGCACCCAGATGTGGGATATTCACACCAACACCAAGCAGGTATGTCAGTTATTGGGCCCCAAGAATGGGAACTCACATATATCACTATTGAACACACTGTATGGCACTATGTGGAAAGGTTGACATGCTATGGTCACTGACCAATCAGAGTGAGAGTGCCCTCACAGCATGACCTGCTGTGGCCACCCTGTCCGCTCAGATAACGTTTGCCCACTACAATATCACAGCCATTGCCCTATGCCCTATGCAGATGCAACCTGGATATACCGCCCTGTAGGGGCCATACCCACAATACCTTGCTCATCATTATGCACATTGGAGGTGGAACAGTGGAACCAGTGCAGACATTGGGGGCTCAGTGGGGTGTGGGCAGTCACAAAACAATGGATACACATACACAGATTACCACACCTATTTGAGCATTGTGCAAAGATAGTGGTAGTTGGTAGCCCTGTCCGCAGCACCAGTCATGTGCTTCGTGCAGGCATTGGTAGGATAATCTCTACTGTTAAGGACACTCCAGGGTGGTAAACACTGTCAGAGATGAATGAGGGGGCACACACCACATAAATCAGTAAGGTTGCTATGATGGATATCTGTTAGAAAGATGTGTTTAAGTTAAGATTTGTTATCTGACATTGGTCATAGCTACCTTTTGATGTATATGGGACGTGTTTCCATGTTTATGACGGCATTGCTAAGGTATGCAGGTGCTAGTAGTGGGGGCTGGTGCTCTGCGCAGGGCACAATAGCCTGCCTTTTCATTAGCCTTTGGATGGTGGAGCCTGTGGGTGTTTGTGCCCCTGTTGGCCGATGCTCTGGGGCAGAGGTTCACAAATCCGGTCCTGGTGGTTCAGACAGGATTCAGGTTGTCAGGCTGTCCCTACTGAATATGCATGGGGTACATTTGCATACAATGGGGGCAGTTCCTTCAAATGCATCTCATGCATATTTATTATGGACAGCCTGACAACCTGAATGGTGTTTGCCCTCCGGAACTGGGGTTGCCAACATCTGCTCTGGGGAGTGCACATTATTATTGTGTATGTGCTCTGTAGTGTAAAATATAGGGACATGGTCTGCAGGAGCCACAGCTGGGACTTGAACCTGTGATTTTCTGCCCCTGTATACCCTGACTGTGTGTACTGCACCAAACTGTTGACACAGAGGTAGCTCCTTCCCAGGGGATACCATTACTGTTTGTCAGACAGACCTTATCTGTTGGACTGCATGCCACCCACCTGGACAGGGCTTGGCCTTGGTCTGCTGTGGGCAGATAACACTACCCCCTCCACTGCCAGCACCCCTACGCCACCATGCTGACATGCTGTTCTGCCGGTTGTGCTGGTGGTGCGCAGTCCCAGCTCATCTAGTGTGCCGTTAGGCAGCTGCCTATGGTGTGGGATCTTGGGTAGGGGTGCCTACATGGACATGCATGTTTCCACACAGCACTGCCTGCCAATGTTATGTGGCCTTTGGGGTACCTGCTGGTTGATGTCCATTGGGGCAATGTATGACACACACTCGTGCACATGTTTGCCCTTGGTCAGTTGCTGTCTTGCTGCTTTTCCCTTTTGACATTCCTATGTGGCACCTGGGTATCTGCCTAGCCCACACTGTGCCCCAGCTGCCCCACTGCATGTCCCTCCTGCAGTACACACAGTCAGGGTGTACAGGGGCAGAAGATCACAGGTTCAAGTCTCAGCTGTGGCTCCTTCAGACCATGTCCCTATATTTGCAGCCTATACCCCATTTGCAGCCTCGCCATAGTGCCCTTTCATACTTGGACACCATGCTGTTGCTGCACATGTATCACTACTATCACTGTTCTGGGTCTCCCTGCCTTTGCTATACATTGCTGACTGAAATGGTTTCTCTCTCCTGCACCTGTGCCTCTAAAGCGAGGTTTTCACTGATGTTAATGTTCTGCCCTACATTTCACAGCGTTAGTGTTCCTGGAGCCTCAACACGCCCACTCTCCGCCCATTGACCCCTTCACCCCACCCCCTGAGATGCCTTACTCCACCCTCTGTGTGCCTTAACACCGCCGGATACATTATTGCGCGATCCTGAACATTATCGTGCCATAATGTTACTTTTTCGTGCGATGACGTTACGTTTCACACGCTAATACCGAGGCAGCCACGTTAGCGCTGTTTAGTAAACATGCCCCTATGTGTTATCTGTTGGGTGCATGGACAGCATTTCCCCAGCAGATAACACACCGAAATTGCAGGGAGTGTGTTCCACCTGCAGCCTGGATGCAGTTAACACCACCCACTGAGGTGGTGAAAGTAGCACCCGTGCTGTCTAGAGATCCAACAGTTACCACGCTACCACGTGTTGAGTACTGTACCACATGTTGCAGTCATGCCCACTCTCTGCCCATATCCCACCCATTCCAGCAGTTAGCACAGGATCTTCAGATAACGCAACAACTTTTTGCACTGTCTGAAATTTCCCTGCATTATCTGTTAACACACACAGAGTGCATTATCTGTTGCCTTAATAGGGACAGTAACACTGCTTAGTAAACATGCCCCAGAGTATTCATCTTCTTTTGTCTGCTTCTCATTCAAGCAGACAGTAAAATACTGCATTGCTGCACCAAGAAATATGTCTTTCAGAAATGGCTGCCTGGCACATCCACAAATCAAATAATCCAGATCACTTCTTCAGTCACCACCTATAGATCCACAGCATGGTGGTAAAACTGTTAATATTGGTTTCTCAACCCCATTTCAAATACATTATAAAATTTCCCTGAGAGATACTGCCAGGCCCAATTATAGCTGCTTACTAACAGGCAGCTCAGGATTATGGGCAGATGCCAGTATAGAATAACTGTGAACATCAATTATGTAAAGATATTATATGATGATTATATTTTTATTTTATTTATTTAAAATTTGTTTATATACCGCCTTTCTACAATCCAAGGTGATTCACAATGAACATAACATGAGCAGTGCAAGAGCAACTGCTTTACAGAGAACAAGAACAGGTAAGGTGTGTAACATGAACTATCTTAAAGCTGTAAAAACAAACACAAATCGAACTACAGCAGGGGAGTACGTGGGGGACAAAGATGGGACTGCAGGACATATCAGTGGGAGTAGGGGTTGAGGGCTTTGGCAAGGCATGAGAGTTATGGGTTGTAGTTAGGTCTCGTTGGGTTGTTGACCTGGGTTAAAGCCACAGAGAAGTGTTCTTGGAATAAGAAGGTTTTGTGTTTCTTCCTGAAGGTGGGGTGGTCTGAGCAATCTTGCAGTTCAATTGGGAGAGAGTTCCAAGCCGTAGGAGCAAATAGGGAGAAGACTCAGTAGCATGTGGATTGTCTGCTTTTGGTTTTCCAAGCTGGGACGGTGAGGAGATTGTGGGAGTTGTGCCTTTGAAGTCTGTCATGCTTAGGTCTGGAGAGAACAGAGTAGAGGCAGTTTGCGGATTCGTTGTGTATGACCTTGTGCATCAAGACAAGGGCCTTGTACTTTATCCTTGCATGGGCTGGGAACCAGTGCAGGTGTTGTAGTACAAGGGTGTTGTGCGACTGTCTAGATATTTTGTGGATTATTCTTGCTGTGGTGTTTTGTGCTATTTGAAGAGGCTGTAATGATTGGGTAGTCCATGGTAGATGATGTTGCAATAGTCAAGTGAACGCATGGTTATAGCTTGTCAGACAGTGCAGAATAGATCAGGACTTAGAAGTGGGCAGAGGTTCTTTAAGGTTCGCAATTTATAATAGATGGATTGAGTTGTCCGTTTTATTTGTGACTGGAAGTTGAGTTTGTGGTCAAGCATTACACCCAGATATTTGACTTCACTTTTTATTTTGATGTTGAGGTCGCCAATTTGTAGTGATTGTGGGGGTAAGTATGATGTATAAGAGTTTACGAGTAGGGTCTTCATCTTTTCATGATTAATGAGGACGTTGTGTTGTTGTATTCACTGTCTCAGCTTAGAGAAGCATTTATTTATTTTATTTATTTAGATAGGCTTATATACCACTTTTCACCGGGTCAAAGCGGTTTACAGAGAACAGAACATTTTACATTAAATATATGTTGTACAAGGAACAGCGTAACAGTTAACACTTGAAACAGATCAACATTTTGTTATCAAACATACTAGTATTATAACTTTAGAAACATAGAAACATGACAGAAAAAGACCACATGGCCTATCTAGTCTGTCCTTCCATATCAACCACTACAACAGTCCCCTTTTTCCTTTAGAGATCCTCTGTGCTTGTCCCATGCTTCTTTGAATTCAGATACTGTCCTCATCTCCTCCACTGGGAGACTATTCCATGGATCCACCACTCTTTCCGTAAAGAAACATTTCCGCAAATCACTCCTGAATCTATCCCCTTTCACCCTCATCCCATGTCCCCTTGTAGCAGAGCTTGTTTTCAATCGAAAGAGGATCTCCTCCTGTGCTTTTATGCCATGGAGGCATTTAAACATTTCAATCATATCACCTCTATCCCGCCTTTCCTTGAAGGTGTACATTTAACAGGGCCGGCCCATCCATTGAGCGATAATGTTGTTCGCACAGGCCCCTGCGCTTCAGGGGCCCCACGCAAACTCCTTTATCGCACAACGGACAGCTTCAGAGGGAGCCAGGGAAGTCCATGCGAGGCCCGGGCTCCCTCTGCACAGCCGCCAGCGTGAAGAGCCTTTTCCTTCATGCTGGCGGCTGTTTCTGTGAAGTCGCGAGTGCCAGGAAAGGTTAAAGGCAATGACCTTTAACCTTTCCCAGCATTCGCGGCTTCACAGAAACAGCCGCCAGCGTGAGGGAAAAGGATCCTCATGCTGGCAACTCTGCAGAGGGAGCTGGCGCCTCGCGCGGGCTTCCCCGGTTCCCTCTGAAGCCCCTTAGACAGCCGCAGGGCTGTTCAGAGGAGGGGAGGCTAGGAGTGGATGTGCTGTGATCCGGGGAACTTGACTACAAATGGGCTGTGATAGTGAGGGGGGGCTAGGACTGCAAATGGGCTGTAATGGGGGGAAACCTGGACTGGAAATAGGCTGTGATGGGGGGGACTTAGAATGGAAAAAGGCTGTGACTGGGGGGGCAAGAACTGGAAATGGGCTGTTATAGGAGGGCTACCATTGGAAATGGGCTGATGAAGAGCTGGAATAGGACTGGAAGTGAGCTGACGAGGGGGCTAGGATTGGAAATTGGCTGATGGGGGACTGGAATGGAACTGGAAAAGAGCATATGGGGGGCTAGGACTGGAAATGGGCTGATGGGGAGCTGGAATAGGATTAGAAATGGGCTGATGGGGGGAGCTTGGACTGCAAATGGGTGATGGGCTGGAATACGACTGGAAATGGCTGATGGGGGCTGGAACAGGACTGGAAGCGGGCTGATGGGAGTTGGAATAGGGCTGGAAATGGGCTGATGGGGGGCTAGGATTGGAAATTGGCTGATGGGAGAGCTTGGAGTGGAGATGGGCTGATGGGGGGCTGGAATGGAACTGGAAAAGAGCATATGGGGGGATAGGACTGGAAATGGGCTGATGTGGGTGCATGGGAGAATGGGATTAGAAGGGAGCAGATGCTGGGTGGGTCTAGAACTATTAGGGAGATGATTTTGGGGGAGGACTAGAAGGGGATGGGGAATGAAAATGGAGAGGGGAAAAGATATTTTGTGTCGGAGGGAAGAAAAGTCTACGATGGGCCGGGTATTGAGAGTGGGGACTGAGAATGGAAGGGTGAAATCTGAGTGGATGATAAAGGAATAAGGAAAGAAATGGGGGAAAGAGCAAAAGGGAAATGATCAGTATGTTAAAGCAGATATAGAGAGAGAACGGAAAAAAATCTAAAAGAGAAGAAAGGACAAATGGATAGCTCACAGAAGACAGAAGAAACCAGAAGAAAGTGACTGGAGCAATTGCACCTGAAAAACAAAATGCCCAAACAGAAGGTAGAAAAATACTTTTTATTTTGAATTTATTAACTGGAATATGTCTGGTCTGGGAAGTGTGTCTTGCTAACATCTTTGCGTTTTTGTTTTGTGCAAGAGGAAATTACTTTATAGTTTTATTTCTCCAGTGTTGTACATTTCATGTTTGGCTTTTGGGGTTCCCAGTTTAATTATTATCTTCCTATTTCTAAATTGTGGTCCCTTGTTCTTTGTGTGGTGATGGTCTATGTTCTGCATGTGTAACCGAGCTGAGGTATTCTGTTCATGTAGTTTCTATTTGACAATCCCACTTGTTCTCTTTCCCCCAGTGAGATGTATTGGTATTCTCTAAGATGTATTGGTTTAATATCTGCAGTGTTGCCTTTTGATAGGTAGGGTTTGGTGGTTTGTGAGTCCTGGTAGTGCTGTTATGATAGGGTGGATTTGCTATGGGTTCTAAATGGTCAGTGTTTATAGTACTTCCTAATTGGTCTGGCGGTTGTCACTGCAATATAGTAATGTAGAAATCTGTTAGTCTTTCTTTATCCAGACACTCATTAAGAGGCACGTTTACTAAAACCTTACTTTACAGCCATTCCGCTATATCACTAACAAAGATGTTAAAAAGAATCGGACCAAGGACAGATCCCTGGGGCACACCACTGGTAACCTCCTTCTCCTCAGAGTGAGCTTCATTTACCTGTACCCTTTATCGCCTCCCACTCAACCAATTTCAAACCCACGCAGTAACTTTAGGGTCCATCCCTAGGGTGCTCAGTTTGTTTATAAGTCACCTGTAAGGACTGGTGTCAAAGGCTTTACTGAAATCCAAATACACCACATCTAGGGCTCTCCCTCAGTCCAACTCCCTGGTAATCCAAAGAAATCAATCAGATTTGTCTGACAAGACCTGCCTCTGGTGAATCCATGCTGCCTTAGATCCTGTAATCTGCTGGATTCCAGAAACCTCACTATTTTCTCGTTCAGCAGCGTTTCCAATAATATACTCACCACCGAAGTTAAACTAACCGGCTTGTAGTTTTCAACCACATTCTTCCGCTTTGGTACTATATACAAACTTGGAGCCAAATGGTGTATTTAACAACTATTTAAATTATGAAACAGTTTTGGTAGTGTTATGTTGAAGTTGGGTTAGGTGGAGAGACCAAAGTGTTCAGTGAATAGGTGGGTTTTCAGGTGCTTGCGGAAGGCAGGGAGACTGGTAATACTTCGTAGTGTGTCAGGAAGGGAGTTCCATAGTGAGGGAGCATAGAGTTCAAATGCTTGCGGCATGTTTGTTGGTTGTATTTAGGTTTGGATTGTGGTATGTTAAGTTTGTTGATTCTAGTATGTCTTCATAGTCTGTCTGTAGGTGGTTTCTGTAGAAGGGATTTGAGGCAAGTTTCTTGGTGGGAGTGAAGTGCTTTGTGCATGAGGAGGATGCATGTATATTTTATTCTATTGGTAAGGGGCAGCCAGTGTAGTTGTTTTAGGATGGGGTTGATGTGGTCGTATTTATTGACTCAAGCAGCAGTGTGTAATGCAGTTTGAAGGGGGAGAAGTACAAATTGGGGTAGACCCTGGTAGATATTGTTACAGTATTTATTTATTTATTTAAAAGCTTTTCTATACCGCACTATTTAAAATCAGTGCGGTTTACAAGGAACATTTCTTTGTACAAAGCAGGGGGACCTACTTTGCACTTACACTGAACAGGTATAGCAACTTGGATTTAGAACTGGGGGTAACTATATACAAACTAAGCAATTTGTCACTGCGCTGTTAACATGACATACTTGCTCCATAACTATGTACAGATTTTTTGGTGCATTATATACAAATTAAGTAAATTGTCACTGCGCTGTTAACGCGACTTGCTTGCTCCGTAACTATGTACAGATTTGTCAGTGAGCTATGTACAGGATTGTCAGTTATTTAATCTAGATAGTTGGGCTGCTGGGAGCGTTTGCTTCACCTGGCCCAGGGTGTGCTGGTGGAGACTTTAAGGTGGGTGGGGGATATGGTGGGTAGAATTGTGTCGTTGGGGTGTGAGTAGTGTTGAACAAATAAATGGTGCTTTAGTGCCTTCCTGAATTGGGTGAGGTCAGTTATCGCTCGGATAGCGGTTGGTAGGTCATTCCAGTGGGTAGGTGCGTAGAGTGCAAAGGTTCTGTTCTTTGTTGCCTGAGAGCATCTTGTTATTTCCTTGGGGACTACTAGTGTGTTGGTGGCGAAGGTCCTCCTGGATCTGTTTGGAGGGGTAGGGTGGAGGAGGTCCATCATGGAGGTGGAGGATAATTTGTTGATGGCCTTGAAAGTCATTAGTACTACTTTGTAGGTGAGCCGGCAGTTGATCGGCAGCCAGTGTAGGTCTTTTAGGATTGGGGTTATGTGCTCTCTTGTCTGCATGGGGGAAGGGGAGGGCTTATTGTGCTGATCTAAAATCTGTTGGTTCGAGTAGGGGACGGAGTTGTTGTAGGGACTTTGTTTTGAAGTACTGTAGATTGTTCTGGCTGTCGTTGCTACTTGGGATTTGAATGATAGTTGCTGGTCAGTGGTGATACCGAGGTATTTCAATTTAGTTTTTACATTTACCTGTATGTTGTTTAATGTTATAGTGGCTGGAGGCATGAAGGAGATATCCTTTGTAATGAACATAGCCTCGCTATTTTTGAAGTTGATAGATAAGTTATTCGTTGAGAGCCAGTGTGTGACTTCTGTGAAGCAGTCTTGAATTTGTGTGTAATTGAGTTGATAGGAGAGGAGTGGACAATAAAACATAATATCGCCAGCATATATGTGATAATGAATGTTGTGTATTTTTATAACTGAGCATAAGAGTTGAAGGTATAGGTTAAAGAGGGTGCGGATAGAGTGGAACCTTGGGGTACTCCTTGTGTTTGTTGGTAGGTTTTGGAGATGGTTGAACCTATTTTTATTTGTTGTTGTCTTTCTGTAAGATATGATTTGAACCATTTGAGTACGGTTTGTTGACTTCTAAATAGGTGCAGTCCCTGTAGTAAGGTGTTATGGTTGACTGTGTTGAACACTGTAGAAATATCCATGAATATCAGAAGGTAGGCTCATTTATGGTCTTGGTTGCCTTTGGTTATGGTATTAATGAGACAGGTCATTAGGGCTTCCATTCCATGCAATAGGTGAAAACCGTGCTGTTGAGGATCAAGTAGGTGGTTTTCGTCAATATGGTTTTGGAGTTGGAGCTGTACAGTTTCCTCAATGATTTTGGCCAGGAATGGGAGGCTGGCGATGGGTCAGTATTATGCTGGATCTGATGGGTCAAGGTTTGGTTTCTTCAGTGTAGGGCAGATGGAAGAGAGCTTTAGACTGCAAGACATTATTCCTTGTTGGAGTGCTTCATTTGTTATCTTGGCTAGAAATGTGCTGAATTTATTTTTTGCTGATTTGATCCAGTTGACTGGGCATGGGTCTAGCGGCAAGGTTGTGGTGTTTAGCTTGATTCATATACAGAGTGGCCAAAAAAAGTGAGAACATCTCGTAGCATATAAGTTATTTAAAAATTCAAAAACACAGATGTAAACAACTGACAAATTTAAAAAAAAAGATGGCAACCAGAAATTGTCGAAATAAAGACGTTATATAGCTAAAAAAGGTAAATAAGTAAACTATTTAAGCTTTTAATTTACGAGATGTCCTCACTTTTTTTGGGCCACCCTGTATGCTCAATATTTTCTCTACTGATTGTTTGGAATGTGAGCCAGCAGCTGTTAGGAATTGCATCATTGTGAGAGGAGATGTTGTTATTCGGGTGTGGGTGTAGTTGTTTGCTGGGTGCAGCCAGTTGTTGATGGGTGATATTGTTTTTTTGATAGGGGTTTGTGGGGAGTTCAGTGAGGCATCTGACTAAGTCAAATAGTTCTCTGGATGATTTATTGCAGTATTGATGATTTTTGAGTGATAGTCTTTTTTGGCTTTATCTGCAGTGATGTAATAGTTCTGTAGAAGTATAAGGTACTGTAGCTGTTCCAATCTTCATCTGAGGTGGTTTTCCGCCATTTCCGCTCGATTCGTCTTAGCGCAGTTTTTAGTTTTCATAGGGCACGGGTGTACCAGGGAGTTTTATGAATATGTTGTTTTTTGGTGAGGATTTGTAGCTTAAGTGGTGGTTTTACTGCAGATCCAAGTACTTTATAGATGTTGCTGAAATCTGGAGCAGAAGTTTCAAATGGTGTGAGGAACATTATATTGTCTGCGTAAATCTGGTACTGTATCTTGTGTTGCTTGAAAATCTGGCATATGGGTTGAAGGAAGAGGTTAAATAAGATGGCTGATAGGCTGGAGCCTTGAGGTATTCCTTGTTGTTGGAGGAATAGCTGAGAGGTTCTGGTGCCGATTCTTACTTGTTGGATTCTGTGTTCTAGATAGGAACGAAATCATCCAAGTGTGCTGTCTCGAAGTCCAATGTCGTGGAGTCTTTGTAGAATCTGGTGGCATAGTAAGGAGTCAAAGGCTGAAGAGATGTCAAGGAATATGAGAATGCAGCCCTGGGAGGTGTTTTGGGTGAGGGTTAGTACTGAGTCTAGAAGAGAGGTGAGGAGGGTTTCAACTCAGTGGTTTGACCGAAATCCTTGTTGGAAGGGATTGAGAGGGGCATAGTTGTCAATGAAGTCTTGAAGTTGGATTTGTATCAATTTTTCTGTTATCTTTGATAAGAGGAGGATTCTTGATATTGGCCTGTAGGATTTTGACAAAGTATAGTTTAGGTATAGTCTGAGATGAATTGAGCTTCTCTTTAATGAGGTAGGCATTGTTCCTAGAGACAAAGATGCATGATTGTAGGATTGTAGGAAGGAACTAAAATGTGTTCTTGTGCTTTTAATCCATGAAACAGGGCAGGGGTCCAGAGCAGAGGTAGTTGTGTTGAGGTTTGTTATCGTATTCTCAATATCCATGAATGAAGGGAGGAAAAATTCAGACCATGTAGCCTGGATGGAGGTAGTTGGGTAAAGGCTAGTTGATTGCTTTTTTATCAGGGAGTGTCACTTGGTATTTGGCCTGGAGGTAGTCTGCTATGTCCTGTAGAGAACTTCCATCTTGAAGTAGGTGTTTGGTTCATTCAGGAGGGATTTTGCAATTGTGAAGAGTTCTCTGGGTTTATTCAAGGAGTATGTGATGATGTTGTCATAGTATTTATTTATTTATTTACATTCTCTTATATACTGTGCTATTCTGCATCAGTGTGGTTTACATTGAACAAACTGAAATTACATTGAACAGGGCATTATAACTTGGAGATAACTATTTTACAGGGAACATGGGCTATGGAGGGTTAAGTGGCTGGAGCACCTGTGGGACTAGAAACCCCAGTCCTTCCGGCCCAAGGTTGCTGTCCTCTAGTGGGATTTGAACGCCTGACCTTCCAGCCTGAAGTACCTTGCCCCAACCACTAGGCCACTCCTCCACTCCACTCTCTTCCTTCATAGAGTTTCTTGGCAGTATATGCATTGGTTTTCAATGAAGGCAGCGAGGGTGATGGGGTCTCTCAAATGTCTCCAGCTGCATTCAGATCGATATAGTTCTTGTTTTTGGAGCAGAAGGGGTGTTGAGAACTATGGAGCTCTTTTGGTGCATTTGTATGAAGCTTCCTTTGGAGGTGCTTGAGCTGCTGTTGCCATATCTAGTTCCATTTTTCAATTTGGTAGTCGATGTCTGCGTTTTCTTGTTTGAGGAGCTCTAGCTGGGGTGTGAAAGATTTGAGGAAGGCTTCATTCTCAAACTGTCAAAGTCTTCGCTTAATGGGAGGAATGCTTTGAGTGTTGATACTATGATTTGAGCATGCGTTGGTGAAATGGATAGCTGCATGGTCCAATCAGGGCAAGAGGAGTACGGAATGATGTATTTGGTTAGCATGTGCTGTGAATGTCTGAGGATGAAAATCATGTCTAGGATGTTTCCTTTGAGGTGAGTTGGGAGGTATGAGTTGGGTGAATTGAAGGGCATCCATAGCTTCTAGGAATGCAAAGGATTGCTTGTGGGGGGGACAGAAGACAGATTCAGATCACCTAATAGGATGGGGGGGGGGGTAATGGGTATTACATGGGGAGCATGCAGCCTCTATTATTGTGGATAGTTCTGCAGCATCACCACAAGGGGTTCTAAAAGCTAAGTACAGTACATCGAGACAGACCCATTGGATATTGTGAGGGCATCCATGGTGGCGGTAGAGTTGGAGTCGAGAACGATAAATTCCAGGTTGCTTCTTGTTATGAAGCAAACTCCTCCTCCTCTACTGGTTGATCTGTTGCATAGATGAATGCTGTATATAGGTGAGCACAATTGGCTGATGAGGATAGAGTCAGTTTTGCTAAACCATGTTTCGATAATGCATAGTATGTCTTCTAGAGTATGATCCAGTATGAAGTCAACTAATAGCGTAATCTTGTTTCTTGCAGAGCGTGCATTAATGAGTGCACATTTGAGTGGTAGGGTTATATCGTGGGAGGCAAGGTTCTGGTATGGTGTGGTGACTAAATTGATCTTTGGTAAGGAGCATTTTCGTTTGTGGTAGTGGAGGTGCAGATGAGCAATTTGGTGAAAACTAGGTGGAGGTCTGCAGGTATGGATTATTGGAATCTGTGCATTGTGCTCTATATATGATTTTATGATATGAGGTGTTAAATTATAGCAGAGAACATATAGATTTGTAGAGAATAGTAGTTTTGCTCAATATGTTACACAAACTTAAAAAAATGAAGAAACATTGAGGTAAACATGGTAGTTGCCAGCTTTCTGGAAAGAGTAAGATTTGAACCCCCTGTCCCAGGAAAGGTGTAAGCGATTTGAGGGTGGGGCTCTAAGGTCTCCACCAATTATCATACAATTTTCTGCAACATTCTGCAGGCATCCTCTAATTTTTCTGTAATTCTATAACTACAGTTAATGTCTTTTGCAGATCACGTGACAGAAGCCAGTACTCAGCCGCTTTGCTCATACTTGATGACATCTCAGACCATTTGTAGAAGCGCCATGGAATATTTAGACCAATTTCTCAGATCTGTCCTGGGAGAGCACTAAGCAGTCAGGTTTCAAGCTAATGGATATGCATGAGATAAATTTGCATATACTGGATTTCCAATGAATAGCAAATTTATCTCATGCATATTCATTGCAAACAGCTTTGGGAAGCCCTCACTTAAACTATAGCTCTTGAACATACAGCAAATAATATGAATCAGAGATAAAGTTTCTATTTAGAAACAAAAAGTGTATTGTGCCAATCATTTCTGACTTTCAAGCAGATTAAGATTCATCAGAGTGCTGGGCACACTCAACAATACATTTCTTCAACAGCACAGACACAATGAAAGAGCATCTGAATATAATCTGTGCCTTCTGGTATCTATTCCGCCCTTAATTGAGTTGGTTCTTGAACTCCAGTTGGACTAAAGTGGAAGGTTAGGGGTAAGGGCTTTGTACTCAGTCAGTACAATCATACCATAGTGAGGTAACTGATTAAAAACAGCAGCTGACACACTGCCGGCCAGCTGCCAGCTGCCTTAGATTTGCCATGTAATTCTACCCAGTAACAAAACAACAAGAGACTTCTAGCAATGGAAAGGGGTTATTCAGAATCAGTGCATTTACATTTCCAGCAATTGAAGTTTCTATCCACACAGATGCTGATCCAAAACCCCTCACCAAAGGGGGTTGTTGTGTGTGCATTGGCGGGGGGGGGGGGGGTGTAGGAGTGGGAGTGGGGGTGTGATCTCAACGCCTGATGGACTTGGAAAAAAAAAGAATTAACAGGTCAAATGTTCAAGGACACAAATTTGAATGGTTTTAAATGTCATCAGCTTTGTTAAGCAAATTAACCCTTTTTGGGAACCCAGGGATGAAGAGCATTTGTGTGGGTGGGGGTCTGAATGCTGCTAATGATGTCATGAATCAACTACACGTTCATAGACTGCAGCTACTAATTCTCACAAATGTTTTAATAGCAGTAATTAATTTCTTAATGTCAACAGTACAAATGCACTGGATAATGTCACAGTGCATTCTTCTTCCAATTTATTTTTACAAATGTGGAGTATGAACACAGTTTAAAAGTGAGAATGGGCCTACTCTATGTGCATATCTCTTGAAGCATTTGCTTGAAGTGGGTGTCTGGAGAAAAAGGCAACTTGTACTGGGAAGCAGAACACAGAATGACTGGATCAGAGTCACTGCAAGGGTCTTAGGCACCCTAGGCAAACCTTCGGCCTTGCACACTCCTCAATGAACTTTCAGGCCCCTAGCTCCCCTTCTATCACCCCCCCCCCTCCCCCAGGAGAGTTTGATACCTAAACTCAACAATCTTGATTACCAGAATATCATCCATTCCAGAAAGAATATCATCCATGCATAATTAGATGCCATATTTTTAAATATTAAACTATTACTACTACTACTCAACATTTCATATATACATATATAATTAGGGCAATTTCCAAAAGTCATTTACCTGAGTAAATGGGATATCAGAAAACTGCTCACCCTCTTTGGAAGTAAAAAAAAAAGTACATGTTGATGGTTACTTGAGGCTGTGTGGCTGTCAGATCTTATCGTTTTGCCTTAAGGCTAAGTCGGGCCCAAGTCCAATCTTTGCAGCAGACAATGGAGGACAGACATTCTCTAGTGGTGTCAGTATCTACTAATATTAATATTAACAAGGGTCAATTACCAAGTCACATAATCTATAGGAAAGAAGATCTTCCATAATGTAAAGATGGGGAAAAATTGTCTGCATGAACAAAAGTCAATAGCATCTCACAGGAACATAAAATTTGACGTATTGAGTCCAATGAGCCCAACATCTGTTTCCTATGGGGGCAATCCAGGTCACAAGTACTTCTATTCCGTGTTGCTTCCAGGTCACAAGTACTTCCGTGTTGCTCCAACCCAGAGATAAGTGGTGAATTTCCCAATTGTACTGCATAGAAAATATTGGTTTATGGACTTTTCCTCCAGGATTTGTCTAACCTCTTTTTAAACCCAGCTATTCTAACTGCTTTGTCCACATCTTCCAGCAATAGATTCCACAGTTTAATTGTGCATATGATGAAAAAAAAAAGCCTTTCTACAATTCATTTTAAATGCGCTATAAGCTTCATGGAGTTTCCCCTAATCTTAGTACTATTTGGAAGACTAAACAATGGCTTCCTATTTATCCCTTCATGATTTTATCTGCCGTCTCTTGTCCAAGCTGAAGATTCCTAAACTATTTAGTCTTTCTTCATAGGGGAGCTATTCCATCCCCTTTATCATTTTTGTTGACTTTCTCTCTTTCTTTTCCACTTCAGTTGTATCTTTTTTGGAGAAGGGATGACCAGAATTGCAAGCAGTACAGATACATAATAATAATGTTTTATTCTTCATTCCTTTCCAAATAATTTTTAGCATTCTAATTCCTTTGTTTACTGCCTCTACAAAATGAGCTGAAGATTTCAATGCATTGTCCATGATAATGCCTCCTTCCTTTTTCTGGATGGTGATTCCTACTGTAATATGGAAACCAGCATCATGTAACTACAGTCTGAATTATTTGTCTGCTTCACTTTGCATTGTTCACATTAAATTTCATCTGCCATTTAGATAGCCACTCCCACCAGGTTCTTCTGAGGTTCTTCACAATCCACTCATGATTAACTTTGAATAATTTTGTGTCATGTGCAAATTTAATCACTTCATTCACTGCTACCTTTTCCAGATCATTTATGTTAAAAAGCACTGGTTCCAATATAGACATCTGGACACTTCACTATTTGCCTTTCTGTAGTGCGAAAACTCACCATTTAGGGGCCGTTTTACTAAAATGTGCTATGCAGTTTATGCCCAATTTTGGAACACGTTAGCTGAGTACTTGGGCCCATGATAACAGTTACTGTGGTCTTGTTTTTATTTATCTTGCACATCTTTTAAATACATAAAATACTGTGGGGGCATGACATTTAACAAATGCCAATTTTCATGCTGCTAACCACTTGTTAAGGTGCTGAATGGGCAGGTAATTGGTGTGCGTGGTGAGCACATTACAGTTAGCACAGGGGTACATATCATGTGCTGTCAATGTTGCCATTAGCACGGGTTCACCTAATGCCACCTCAATAGGTGGAAGTAAGTGCACCCATGGTATTAGCGCTATGTGCTAGAATACACATCTCTATGTGAACTGTCGGAACATACGGGACATGCCCCTGACAGCTACCACGCAGGATTTTCCCTTAATGCATGTTCATTTTTGTGCTAAATGCGCATTAAGTGCAAAAATCTAATGGGTCCCTTGGTACTATGCTTTGTTTCCTCTCTTTTAATCAGTCCACAAAAGGACATTGCCTTCTATCTTATGACTTATTAATTTCCTGAGGGATTTTTCCAAATTTCTTCTGAAATTCTAGATACACTATAGAGCTGATTTCAGAACTGGTCACATAAATGGATGTGGCTGGTATATGTGTAGGGTCCAATATTCTGCAGCAGCAGCTAGTGCTGCTAAAGTGGCTAGCTGCTGTCGCTAAACTTTTTTTCTTTAAAAGAAAACCTTCACATCAAGGTAAAATATATATTACAATAAATAAGCAATGTCGACAAATACAGAAACTGGATGACCAAGCCCACATCAAGGAGTGGTGTTGAAAACTAGAAAAAAGGAAAAAAAGACTATAATTAATAATTAAAAATTAAAAATAATTAAAAATTAATGCCCCTGACTTCTCCCCAATTATCGCCTGCTTCAACGCGATTACAGATTGGCTCCTATCCCAGAACCTGCGAATAAACTTCAAGAAAACGGAAGTCCTATTCGTAACCAGGAATAAGAAATTCTCCCCCCCCGCAACTTTGAAGGTGAGAGATGCGGAACTACCATGTAAATCTTCAATTCGCTACCTGGGAGTAGCCATCGACCAAGAACTGACCTTCAAAGATCACATAAAGCAGACCGTTAAATCCATTTACTACAAATTAAGAACGCTGAAACCCTTAAGACCACTACTCGCCTCCAATGACTTCCGAACAGTCTTCCAAGCCCTTATAACACCTCATTTTGACTATGCTAATATCATTCTGCATGGCCTACCCAAGAGCACCCTCAACCCACTCCAATTGGCGATGAACTCAGCAGCCCGCATCCTCTGCGGCACTTCCAGTAGAGACCACATCACCCCCATACTAACAGAGCTTCACTGGTTACCCCTACAAGCCAGGATAACTTACAAAGCACTCCTGCTATCCTTTAAAGCAATTAATCAAATAGCCCCACCCTCCCTCTCATCACTTATGATCAACACCCCCACGAACAGACTGAGAAGATCCGCAGCCGCCAATACTCTTGTCGTACCAAAGGAGTACACTAAATGTAACCAAATAACCAGAGACAGGGCCTTCACCTTATTCGCTCCAACTTGCTGGAATAATCTCCCTCCTCATATCCGATCAATAAAGGACCTCTCTCAATTCAGAAAGGCCCTCAAACACTACCTATTCTGTCATCATCTTTTAGGCCCTAACCCTACACCTCCTCCTCCCATCTCACAAATCACTCACACAGCCTCTGACATTCCAACAACATAGTCATAACAGAACACGACCTTGACGCTCTGCACACCCAAAGTTACGACCCACTTTAACTGTAAATTTCCAGAGGTAATATATCTTTCTGTACATAGCTTGTATATAGTTTACCATGTTTGTCTCCAAGTTACTGACCCTGTTATAATGTAAGCAAAAGACCCTGCTATAATGTAAGCAAAGGACTGTTCTAATGCAAAATTTGTTATCTGTAAACCGCACTGATACCAAAGAGCGCGGTATATAAAAACTGTAAAATAAATAAATAAATAAAAAATATAAAAAGAAAATAGGGCATCAAACATGCCAATTTTAGAGGAATAATATATATTTGAACCCAGAACCACAGTCACCTTACTTCTATCTATCCACTAGAAACTTTTCTAATTGAGAAACATCTACAAAAATAAAAGATAACAATACACTTGCAGGGAAACTTCAAAAAGAAAGTGGCTCCCAAAGCCAACACTTTCTGCTTCAGTCGTAGAAACTGGTTCCTTCAAGCTTGTGTAGCCCAACTAAAATCTGGAAAAATATTCAGAGTTTTGCCACAAAATACACTTCTTTATGTTTGAAGAAAAGCTTAATAATTTTCACTTTAACAGATTCAACAACAAAGTTAACAATCAATATATTACGTTTAGTTATATTATCAGCAGAATCTTCTAAGAATTTTGTTAAATTTTGGTTAACTGTTGGACAGAGGGAGTCATATCCTCCCTCCCCAGAGAGGGACACCCAAATTTTAATTGGGACATAATATGCCAGAACAACGTCTATGGGTTCTGTCAATTTTAGAACCTCCTTGAAATATTTCTGCAAAAGAATTTCCAGAGACAACAGGTGTATAACTGGGAAATTCAATAAACATAGGTCTGTAGCCCACAAAACTTTCTCTAGTGCCTCTATTTTAGCATGTAAAATTAAAGAATCCTTTATATAACCCACATTTGTAGCTAAATAGGTTTTGCACTTGAGTGTTCAACTGAGCCACAGACTTATCTAAAACCAAAACTCTATCTAAATCAGCCAATTTTTCAGTAGCCCCTTGTGTGAAGCTACACAAAGAATTGACCGTATTGGATAATTTCTAATCCATATTCCTAATTAACCCCCATATATCCTTCAGGGTAACTTCCCCCTCATTTATCCCCTCTACTGATACAATTCCCTCTACCAAAGCAGATATTGTGACCGGCTTAGGAACCGGTAGTAAAGAAATAGAATCATTTAACATCTGAGATGAGTCTACCAACAAAATAGTGGAAGACATAGGAGGAAACAGATGTGGTGGTGGCGTTCTACCCCTAGAGCTAAGCAACACTCCGTCGGGGGACATCTGGCCTACCGGAAGAGGAAATACATGTTTGTCCATGGGTCCGGTAATTTTTCCTACTGGGGAAACACCAGATTCCACCTTCGAAACTCCTTTGTCTTTCCGCTTCCCCGTAGTAGTAACAGCAAATCCACCAAAGCATGTTTCCCTTTCTGCCTGTAACCTCCAGTACACCAAAGGGGCGTGTCCAGCCCCTTTTGCCATGCCTCTTCAGATCGCGACCTACGGGCCGCAACACGTGGCCACGTGTAGCCGCTGCAAATCTTTTATTCTGGAGAAGGACCTCCACTGAGGGCCAGTCTGTTCGCAGAGCTGCCTGTCAGGCACCGCAAGCAGTAATGGGAACACACAGCAGACCAGTCACTCGGTAAGCCCCTTCCTCCACTCTTTCCAGCACAGCACTGACCTCTGTGTAGCAGCTGCAGATCTTTTATCCTGGAATAGTCCTCCACCGAGGTTCAGCCTGTCCACAGAACTGCCTGTCAGGCACCGCAAACAGCAACGGGAACACATAGCGGGCTAGTCACTCTGGCTGATGATAAGCTCCTTCCTCCACTCTTTCCAGCACAGCACTGCCACTGAACTTTAAACCCAGATTGTCCAGATTGCTGGGAAACTAACTGAGCAGCAGCAATATTCAGCCACTTTCCATCTTCAGCAGCGTAAATTAGGCCAGCCTTTACTATGCCTGACTTTCACCACTTAGTGATAACTTGACAGCAGCTCAATATTGCCGCTGCCCAGTTATCACCGGGTGCCATCCCCAGAATACCCCAATGCTAACTAGTTAGCATCAGGGTGTACAAGGCGGCACCCATAGATATTCAGCTGACTATCCCAGCTAGTGGGATTAATATGGTTAGCATCTGCTGACCGTGTTAATCCCTTTGAATATTGAGCCCTTAACATTTTAGAAAAGGAAAGTACATGGATGATTTCCCTGCCCCACCTTTATGCAAAGTGTAGTACAAACTCTGCATTTCATCCAGCTCTGCTCCCAGGAGAGATGTGGGGTAGAAGACGAGTATAATAGGAGAAATGACAGAACAGAGGAAGGGAAGGGTGGATGTGAAAGAAAGGATCCTGGACTGATGAGGAGGATCCAGGAAAGGGAGGAAAGATCCCGTTATGCTTCAGAGACCCTCTGACCTCACCTGCCTGCTCTGATCCCCAACATCACCATCTCTGATCAATATTCATACTTCACAGCATATCCAGCCTCCCTCCCTCCACTCCCCATCTCAGATCCTCTCACTCATTCTCCCCATAACCCTTCCACAATCCTTTAGACCCCATCACTCCCTCCATGCATCCCCCCTCTAATCTCCCCACTTTCGCTTTATAGCCCTTCAGTCGCTCTCCTTGCTCCTCCCACATATCCGAAAACCCCGCAGTCTCCTTACTGTCTCATACACTTCTTTCTGTCCTTCCTCTCGCTATTTACTATCTTATCTTAAGAACATAAGATATGCCATACTGGGTCAGACCAAGGTCCATCAGGCCCAGTATCCTGTTTCCAACAGTGGCCAATCTAGGTCATACGTACCTAGCAGTTTCCCCAAAAGACACAGGTTCCACAATGCTTGTATTGGGTCAAGCATTGATATCCTGGGTCCCTTCCTAATAATGGTTTATGGACCTTTCCTCCAGGAACTTGTCCAAACCTTTTTAAACCCAGCTACACTAACAGCCTTTACTACATCCTCTGGTAACAAATTCCAGAGTTTGATTACACGTTGAGTGAAAAAATATTTTCTTTTATTAGTCTTAAATAGTTTACCCTGTAGCTTCATTGCATGTCCCCTAGTCTTTCTATATTCTGATAACGTAAACAATCGATCTACGTTTACCCGTTACACTCCATTCATTAATTTATAGACTTCTATCATATCTCCCCTCAGCCGTCTCTTTTCCAGGTTAAAGAGCCCTAATCTTTTTAGCCTTTCTTCATAGGTGTATCCTTCCATCCCCTTTACCATTTTGGTGGTTCTTCTCTGAACCTTTTCTAATAACGCTATATCCTTTTTAAGATACGGTGACCAGAATTGCACACAATATTCAAGGTGCAGTCTCACCATGGAACGATATAGAGGCATTATAATATCCTTTGTTTTATTTTCCATTCCTTTCCTTATGATACCTAGCATTCAATTTGCTCTCTTGGCCGCCGCTGCACACTGGGCCAAGGGTTTTAACATGGTATCCACAATGACGCCTAAATCTTTTTCCTGGGTGGTGGGTCCTAATGTGGAACCTTGCATCGTGTAACCATAGTTTGGGTTGTTCTTCCCTAGGTGCATAACTTTGCACTTGTCCACATTAAATTTCATCTGCCATTTTGATGCCCAGTCTTCCAATTTATCAAGATCCTCTTGCAATTTTCCACAATCCTCTTGGATTTTAACAACTGTCGCCCCACCTGGCCAGGTAGATAACTGGTACCAGGAGAGGTCGCCTTTTGTTACCTTTTTAAATAAGTTTCCCTAAAAATGGCTGCCAGGAGGGCTGCTGGGAATTGTAGTCTTATCTTAAGGCAAAGGAGTTGTGATCCAGTGGTTAGGCATAAGACAGAGAAAATTTATTTGTTGTAATCAGGGATTCCTTCATACACAGGATACTGTAGCAGCAAAGCGCAGACAAACCAATGATACCAGGAGTCTGTTCAGAAGGTCCAAATCATTTATTTGTGCACAAGTCTCGAACCAGTCAATTTCAAAATGGCTGAGCAAAGTTTTCTAGCATTACAACAACTTTTATAGACTTTTGTTCCATTCTAGGTATAGGAAAACATTTCATTGGTCCCGGTAACCTCCCGTACCTCCCGTACCCCTTCCATTGGTCCCGGTACTGATAAGTTTATCCAATTATGTCCCTTCAGTGGGCATGGCACCTGCATACCCCCCTTCTAGTCCCAATTACAATGGTCAGTTCATCAACTTGTTACTTTCACACTCTCAAGGCCATAGAACCAATTTGTGCATGCAGGGGAGCAGGGCTCTGCAACTCATCTGTCAGCACTCCCAATTATATTCCTTGCAGATGTACTTTTTCTTATCAGTAACTTTTAAACATGTTTTTCTGTATTTTTCCATCTCTCAGTTTTGCTTACCTAAGTTAGTTTAGTTCTCTTACAGAGTTCTATCCTACAATAGCAGCATATTGGGGGATGTGCAATCCTATATGCCTCTCCACAGGCCTCATTTACAGGTCAAGCTAGCCATGCTGGCCTGCTTATGTCAGACACCGTGGATCACAGGCCTGCACCTGCCACATTCCCCCCTTTGATTAATCTCACCCTATTACTTAATAAGGTGTGAGAGTTAAATCACCTTTAGAAGAATCACATCATGATTGAAGGATTTCGACTAGGACTGGCTTTATACAAAGCCATTATTTTAGTGGCGGTCTTCCGCTCTACTGTGCTATCAATAGTGTTATGAATAGAACGCATACAACATGGGATTAAACATGGTAATAAGAAAATAATAACAACAAGAATTAGTACCAATACGATGAAAGTTTTAAATCCTCCCACCCATGAAAAGAGGTTAGCAAACCAGTTAGGAAATTTCAAGGAGTGCCAAGTTTGTACTGGCACATAAGCATGTCTTTGCATATCTTTAGCAATTTCTTCAACTACTTGACCTTTATCATCTATCTTCAAACAGCAATTGGTTAAATTCAGTTTACCACATACTCCTCCTTCAGCTGCTAGCAAATAATCAAGTGCTAAGCGGTTCTGATATATAGCAGTGCGCATCTGTGTACTTTGTCTAGCTAAAAGTGTTAATGCATGACTAGTTTCATTAGTTATTATTTCAACTACTGCTTGTAAGCGAATAATACGATTAATCATATAGACTGGGGTCCGATATCCCCACATACCATCATCATTCCAAGTGGCAGGCCCATAATACTCAATGATTCTTTCTGGTGGCCAATCATCACCTTGCCATTTCTCCCACTTGCCTATCTGTAAGGCTTCTCTTTTCTGTCTTAGTGCTCTTTTGTGTCGGTGGGTAGTGTATACTGGGTATCCTAATTGTTCTCCATGCTCAGTGTTTAAAAGAAAGAAAGAAGGTCTGATGGTTCCTAAGACACATGCTCCTCCCCAGTGTGGCGGGAGTTGTGCATATGCTCGGTTTCCACAGATCCAATATAGGCCAGGTGGGGCTTGCCAGGCTTGGATTTTGGCAACATTAGTCCATAAACCAGCAAGTTCAGGAAATCTGGCTAATGGGTTAGGAGGTTCAGGGTGTTTGATTCCTGACCACCATGCTGTCTTTTTGGTTGTGGTATTATAGTACTTCTGGCTAAGACAGACCAGCTGTCCTACCTTTTGGGTGAACTGGGGTCCAGTTCTGGCATAGCAAAGACGTCCAACGATTGAGTGCGCTAACACCCATTCACTGGTAGTCTTGTGTAATTCAGTCTGATTGTAAATCATAGAATAATTCAATTCTTGGGCTTCCCATGGCCACTGGTCTCCCATTTGGGTTCCGCCACAGAAATAACAATCTGAGATCTTAAGACTAGATACTACTGCTCCGGCTAATTCTAAAAATAAATTCTGTGAGGGATGAGGGATCTCAAACTTATTTACATGCATGGCTTCATAAAAGGTATTATGAATATGATATTTGGATGACTTGTGGGCTTGGGTATTCAATCTGATATACACAATGGTTCCTGGATCTATTGCCCCTCCGGCAATACGCAAACCAAATTTGTATCCTTGTTTCCATGCATGGGGATTGTGTATACGTAAGTGTAAGGGGTTACAAGCATCTTTCTGACACTTATCATTTGTGGTTGGCTTGGTTAAAGTAGCCATTCGTTTATCTATTTTCTCATCAGTTATACCAGTATTCCAGGTTGCATAAAAAACACATCCCCAATATGGGCAATAGTAGTCTGCCGCTGGTGCAGTACTATAGCCTGATCCCGTTTTACCTGTACACTTCCACCAATTTGTGGCACCTTCTGGACACATGTACTTATGGTCATTTCGATACGCTTTCTCCCATGTGCCACAGGTGGAATAACTATCTCTGTTAATGGCATTACATGCATGTGTTCTCTGTGGTTTAACAAGATCAGACCATATTACCCCGATACTCAAGGAACTCCACTGGCTTCCTATTCACTGCAGGTTAACATACAAGATCCTTCTCATCATCTTCAAGATCATCAACAACCTAGCCCCCACAACACTCAGTGACCTTATCACCCTCACCCCGAAAAACAGACTCAGAAGATCAGTAACTGACAATACCTTGATCATCCCCAAAGAATCCATCAAGTGCACACAGACGACCAAGAAAAGAACATTCGCCTTCTATGCCCCAAAATGTTGGAACGAACTTCCACCTGAAATTAGATCCATCAAAGGCCTTATGCAGTTCCGTAAGGCAATTAAACACCACATTTTCCTACTTCACTTTGCTCAAGCATCCACCCCACCTCTACTCGCCCACCTGCCAATGTCTACAAACCGCACCCTGTCACAAGTATCTTGAACCCGCCTTAGACCTCCTGTATATACAATCCAAATCTAATTATATTTTGTACATATGTTTTTAGTTCCCCTGTTGCTCCAAGTTTATGCTCCTGTTACAATGTATGTTCCAAGTTTAAACTCCTGTTACAATGTAAGCACAGAACAGACTTCTGACTGTGCACCCTTGTTGTATGTAAACCGCACTGATAACAAATAGCGCGGTATATAAAAGTTATAAAATAAATAAATAAATAAAATGCATCAAAATTCAAAACAGCAGGTTTAGTAATGTCCTTAAGTGGCGGCGTAGCAGCTAGTATAGGTCCATCTGCATCCTTCCATCGTATCTCCAACGTGTAATAGGATGGATTCTGATGCGGATTATAGCATGCTCTAATTTTGCCATGAGTGCAAACATTTAGTTCAGTGGTGTTATAGACACACCTAGTCACTGTTCCCTTGCAGGTATAGTAAGAATGATAAATCAAAGTCTGAGTTACTTTCAGTCCAGTTCGAGTAGAAGTGATGCAAGCAGTGCATGGAGGTAAAGCATAAGTCAGTTCAAAACCTCCAAAGAAGGCAACCAAAGCAAAGCAAAAGTAAAGATGCATGTTGATGTTGATTGGAGTTCTTCTGAATCCTCAGCTTGCTGATCTTGATCACGACGGTCTTTTATTCTTCGTCCCGTTTGCTAATGAAGCAATTTAACGGGTGCTGAGTGTTGATTGAAGATCCTCAAGTTGTCCATCACACCTCAACCAACTTAGCAATTCAGTTGGTTTTGAAGTATGGTTCAATATAGTATCAAAGTGGTGTGTCAAATCACACGCAAATTGGGTTCGTTGAAACAAAACTGTTGCTGCATGGAAAACAGCAATCCTCTTCGAAAGACTTGGCTACTGCAAAGCACTGTGATGAAGTGTCTAAGTTGCTGGTTGCCGTCTCAAAGTAACTCGCAAAGGTGCATCAAGATGCTGTTCTGCTGTCCACTGCTCAGGTTCAGGATCAGCAGCGGGCTTGACTCTGCTGTGGTGGATCCAGGCGTCGATCTCGGCTACCTTTACTGCAGTTGGGGTAGACAGGATGACGGTGTACGGTCCCTTCCAATGGGGTTCCAACGGTGTCTTCTTCCAGTCTTTGATCCACACCGAGGTACCAGGCTGGTAGGGATGCAAGGGTTCCGTCAAGTTGATAGGCAACTGGTCTTGGATCCACGTATGGAGAGTCTGCAGAACAAAACTAAGAGCTAGGAGTTCTTGCCTGGTTATTTCTGAACCAATTTGGGCTAGACTTCCTTTAATTCCCTGCACTATTGGTGGGGGTTTACCATACAGAACTTCAAAAGGGGAAAATCCTGTTGATTTTACAGGAGCTGAGCGTATTCTGAGTAAGGCTATCGGGAGCACTTGGGGCCACTTCAAGTGTGTCTCCTGACAAAGCTTAGACATCTGGGCTTTTAGGGTACGATTCATTCGCTCAACTTTCCCTGAACTCTGGGGTCTGTATGCAGTGTGGAGCTTCCATTGTATCTGCAAAGCTTTTGCTAACTGTTGAGTAACTTGGGAGACAAATGAGGATCCATTGTCTGACCCTATTACTGCTGGAATTCCAAACCTAGGGACAATCTCTCTCATTAAGACTTTGGTAACTTCTCGGGCTTTCTCAGTTCTGGTTGGGAAGGCTTCCACCCACCCAGAGAAAGTACAGACTAACACTAATAGGTAATGGTATCCATTGGCTCTTGGCATTTCGGTGAAATCAACTTGGAGGTTGTGCATGGGGGTCACACCTCCTGACTGAACTCGGGGTGCTGTTATAAGGCCTTGCTTGGCATTATTCTTGGCACAAGTTTGACATTGTCGTGCTACTGAAGCTGATATGGTTGTCATCAGAGGGATGTAGAAATGTGGTCTGAGTGCTTTTTCCATAGCACTCTTCCCATAGTGGGTGGCTTCGTGGAAGGCTTTGACAAAGGATGGTCCTAACAGTTCAGGAATTACTATTCGTCCAGGAGGTTGACTGCCCTCTTCTGGTGGCAGCTCAATCCATCCATCTTTTAGTACTCCATCTTCTTTGTTACAGTAGTAATCCAATTCTTTGGTGGTATATCGTGGTGTCCATAAATTCAGAGGTACTGGAAACAATGCTGCTTGCATTGGCATAGCTTGTGGGGCAATCTGTCCTGTCATAGCTGCTTGTCGTGCTGAAGCATCTGCAAATCTATTTCCTTGGGCAACTTCTCCTTTTCCTGCTTGATGTCCTCTGCAATGCATGACAGCTACACGTGTTGGCGCCCAAACTGCATCAAGTAACATCAATATCTCGGGACCATACTTGACTGATTTTCCTCCGGATGTAATGAGTCCTCTTTCTTTATAGAGAGCTCCATGGGCATGCAAGGTAGTGAAGGCATATTTGGAATCTGTATATACATTTAGCACAAGGTTTTCTCCTAACAATAATGCTCTGGTGAGTGCTATCAATTCGGCTTTCTGGGCTGATGTGCCTGAGGCTAGAGCTGATGATTCAACTACTTCGTGTTGAGTGACGACTGCATATCCGGCACAGCGTCGTCCATCGAGAATGAGACTGCTCCCATCAACATAATAGATTTGGTCAGGATTGTCTATGGGCACATCTGTCAAGTCGGGTCGACTGGAGAACACAGTTTCCATGACTTCGATACAGTCATGTTCTGGGAGTTCTTCACTGATGGGTATCAAGGTGGCTGGATTCAAGGCATGGCTCACTTCTAATTGTATCTGTGGGTTTTCACATAACATGCTCTGGTACTTTAACATTCGGGAATTGGTGAGCCAATAATTTGCTTTCTGTTCCATGAGGGCAAGGACTGCATGTGGCACAGTGACTCGTATGTTCTGTCCTAGTGTGAGCTTGTCTGCTTCACTCACTAATAGTGCTGTAGCTGCAACGGCTCTCAGGCATGGTGGCCATCCTTTGGCCACAGGGTCCAATTGTTTCGATAGGTATGCTACAGGTCGCTCCCAATTTCCCAATTTCTGAGTCATCATGCCTAAGGCATTTCCCTGTGCTTCATGTACAAACAAGTGGAAAGGCTTGTGGACATCTGGTAGTCCAAGTGCTGGTGATGACATCAATTCTTCTTTTAACTTCTGGAAGGCTGTATCCTGCTCAAGTCCCCACTCCAGTGGCGACTTCTCTTCTCCTTTTGTGGCTTCATACAGTGGTTTGGCAATTTGGGCGAAGTTAGGTATCCAGATTCGGCAATATCCTGCCGCTCCCAGAAAGGCTCTGACTTGCTTTCTGGTTGTTGGAGTTGGGATTCTACATACTGCTTCTTTTCTTTCTCTACCTAATCTTCGACTTCCTTGGGTAATACGAAAACCCAAGTATTTCACTTCTTTTTGGCATAGCTGTGCTTTGGCTCTGGAAACTTTGTATCCAGCTTCATCTAGTAACTGCAAGAGGTCTTTGGTGGCTAGTATACATTCACTTTCTGATATGGCAGCTATCAGCAGATCATCCACGTATTGGAGAAGCACTCTCTTCCCCGGGGCCACTGGATAACTTGAAAGGTCTTGATTTAGTGCAGCACTAAAGATGGTAGGCGAGTTCTTGAATCCTTGGGGTAATCTTGTCCAGGTGAGTTGGCCCCCTCTTCCAGAGATGGAGTCCTGCCATTCAAACGCAAACAATATTTGACTTACAGGGGCTAATCTTATGCAAAAGAATGCATCTTTTAAATCCAGTACGGTGAAATGGGTAGCTTCAGCAGGTATCAGTCCTAGAAGAGTGTAAGGATTGGGCACAACTGGATGTATAGTTTCAACTGCATCATTTACTCTTCTTAGATCTTGCACTGGGCGGTAATCATCTGTCCCAGGTTTCTTTACTGGCAAAAGTGGAGTGTTCCATGGGGATTGACATACTTTTAGTAGGCCATACTCGAGCAATCTCTGCAGGTGGCGATGAATGCCTTCAATTGCGGCTCTTGGGAGAGGGTACTGTTTGACGTGCACTGGTGTAGCACTAGGCTTGAGGGTTACAATTACTGGAGCTATATGCTTGGCTAGGCCTGGGGGACTGCCTTCTGCCCATACTCCAGGTGGTGCATGAATGTTCTTTAAAGTTTGTTCAAAATAAGTATCTTGGATCGAATCATCAATGTAATACCTCCATTCTTCTTCTCGAGGAACTGTCAGCAGCATCATTCCTGCTGGTTTGGCCTGGGGATTTACTGTCATTTGCATTTCTCCTTGTTCAGAGAAACATATTTGTGCTTGAAGCTTGGCTAACATATCTCGTCCCAGTAGTGGCACTGGACATTCGGGCATGTAAAGGAATTGATGAGTTATTTGCTGTCCTCCTAGACTGCATATTCGATTTTGAAGAAAAGATTTTGTAGCTTTGGCACCAGTTGCTCCTATAATGGTGACTGCTTTTGTAGAAAATGGGGCTATCTTTTTGTCTACTACTGAATGTTGTGCTCCAGTATCAACCATAAAGTCCATAATTTGGTCTCCTATTTGTATTCCGACCATAGGCTCCTGGAGACCTAAAGCAAACTTGGAGCCCGGTCTGTCCTAATCCACGTCATTCTCATCATGGACCGGTGTGGCCAATGCTTGAATGGCTCCTCCTCCTCTTTCTCGCTGGAATTGTTCTCGATTGGCTCCTCCTCGATTTCGGGGATAGCCTCGTCTTTCTTCTCGCCACTGATGATCGTTGTCGTCATCTTGCTGGGCGTCTGCGAGTTGCGGGCATGTATCTCTCCAATGTCCTTCTTCTCTACAGTAGGCGCATTGGTTCACGCCTAGCTTCTGGGTCCGGCCTCCGCCTTGACCCCGCCCTCTTCCTCTGCTCCGTCGACTAGGGACACCTCCCCTTTTCTGTTCAACTATGGCCGCAGCCAAAAAATCAGCTTTCTTCTTCATCTTTCTATCACATTCTCTCTGTCTTTCAGTATCACGATTCACATACACTTTATGAGCGACTTCCAGTAACTGTGTTGCATTCATGCCCGCAAACCCTTCTAATTTCTGTAATTTACGTCTAATGTCTGGTTGAGACTGGTTTACAAAAGCAGAATTCACCATACATAAACTTCCTAGTGCCTCGGGATCATAGGGAGTATACATTCTGTATGCTTCAGTTAATCTTTCATGAAAATCTGCGGGGCTCTCATCTACACCTTGGATAACTCCTGCAACTTTGGAAAGGTTCATAGCTTTCTGGCCCCCCCTTTTCAGGCCTTGTAAAAAGCCTTGGCGAAAACGGGCTAGGGCTGTGGTTCCTTCTTCTGTATTTGGATCCCAATGGGGGTCTTCATTCGGGAATTCTCTCTGAGCTGCTTCCCGATGGTCTATTCTACTCTGCCCCTGTCCCGGAGCAACAGGGTTATCTGCCATCCACTCAATAGCTGCTTTTCTAATTCGTGCTCGCTCTTCTGTCGTGAATAGGGTAGTCAGGAGCTGGCGACAATCTGGCCAGGTAGGTTGGTGGGTTTCCATAATAGTAGTTACTAATTCTGTCAGCTCCTGGGGCTTACTAGTATAGGAGGCATAATGCGACCTCCAATTTAATAAATCAGTTGTAGAGAAAGGGATATACACATAAGTTAAGGGTCCCGCTACCACCTCATCATTATCATTCTTTACGGGCACTCCCGGGACTTGCCGTAAAGGCAGCATTCTGGCAGTAGGTGTCTTTTGGGATCTAAGGGTTATTTTTGTAATTGTCTTCGAAGGGGTCACTTTCTTTTTCTCAACAGGTTTCACTTTGGGTATATCTTTTGCTGGTTTGCTAGTGCTAGCAATCACTTGTACACTGTCCTCCTCTCCTGGGGCATTCTCTTTTTCTCCTTCTTCTACCTCCGCTTCTGACTCGCTTTTTATAGCATCCTCTTCTTCTCTTTCAGCTAATTCTTCCTCTTCCTCCCCTCCGGGAGGTGAGTCAGGGGTTGGGTCCCGCTCCGGCCGTCGCTGGGGTTCTGGGGCAGGACGCCGGGCTACTCTTATCGGACCTGGGGTTCGGGTCTGCCTGGGAATCATTTCTGGGGAATCAGGATCTACCAGGATGGGCTTCTTTCTGGACTTCTTATCCTGCTCTTTCGTTTTAGGCTGTTGTGTTTTCTGACTAGAATCTGTCTTAGCTAACATTATTCTGCACTGTTCCTCATAACAGCGCTGCGCCCAGGGGGGCGGATCTTCACAAATACTTAACCAGGAATCTATATAGGGGTACTGATCGGGGTGCGCTACCCGCACTCTACGGTGTATTGACTGAATAACCTCTACATTGAACGTTCCCTCTCGGGGCCAGATGGGGTCTAGATCGGGCCACTCCCTAGTACACAAAATCTGCAAACGGGCTGCTGTCATTTTAATACCATAATCTCCTGAATATCCCTCTTTAAAATGTGCGATCATACATTCTAATGGAGTGTTTCTAGTAGACCCCGCCCCTCCCATTTCGATGTGTGCGCGCAACAAAAGACAGAAGGGAAAAGGAGGGCGGACCGTGGGTAAGGGGTCCTCACGGTCCTGGAAACGTATAAGGAATACAAATAACAAGACAAGACGACAATCGCTTCCCCCTTTTCGCGACCTGAACGCGGTCGCCCGGTCAGGAAATGCGCTACTCAGGGGTCCGCCTTCACTTGGTCCGTGCTGCCAGACCTCTCATTCACACTCCGTTCACACAATCATGCTAGCAACGAATCCCAGAATACATTCGTTTCTATCTATTCTGACTAGTCTTTTTCCCAATTACAATAAGGATGGGGGTTTCACCCGGCGAATTCCCATGCGGGGTTACTCGGCCCTTCCTTGAGAGGTGATCAGGCTCTCTTACCAATTCCCAATATCTCGAGATTACAAATTCCAAATTCCAAGTTCCAATGGCAGTACTGCGCTTTCTATTTCTGTCTAGACACCAAATCAAAACTATACTCACCGGATCCGGTCCTCAAACTTCCCAAGCAGGCGCATGAGTTGGACCTCGGACTCCCCTCACTCGGGTTCGAGGCGTTGGCTCCAACTGGGCCCGGCACCCGCCGAGGTCCGACCAGCTCCCTCCGATACAAGGGACCGGTGGCGCCAGGGAGCAGCCCTCGTCGGAAGGGCGCGATCCCGGCAGGACCAAGCCTATAGAGGCGGAAAGTCATGGTATATTGCCCTATATACACTTTGATTCCACAACTTCCCGGCCAACGCACCAAGAATATGTAGCAGCAAAGCGCAGACAAACCAATGATACCAGGAGTCTGTTCAGAAGGTCCAAATCATTTATTTGTGCACAAGTCTCGAACCAGTCAATTTCAAAATGGCTGAGCAAAGTTTTCTAGCATTACAACAACTTTTATAGACTTTTGTTCCATTCTAGGTATAGGAAAACATTTCATTGGTCCTGGTAACCTCCCGTACCTCCCGTACCCCTTCCATTGGTCCCGGTACTGATAAGTTTATCCAATTATGTCCCTTCAGTGGGCATGGCACCTGCATACCCCCCTTCTAGTCCCAATTACAATGGTCAGTTCATCAACTTGTTACTTTCACACTCTCAAGGCCATAGAACCAAATTGTGCATGCAGGGGAGCAGGGCTCTGCAACTCATCTGTCAGCACTCCCAATTATATTCCTTGCAGATGTACTTTTTCTTATCAGTAACTTTTAAACATGTTTTTCTGTATTTTTCCATCTCTCAGTTTTGCTTACCTAAGTTAGTTTAGTTCTCTTACAGAGTTCTATCCTACAAGAGCAGCATATTGGGGGATGTGCAATCCTATATGCCTCTCCACAGGCCTCATTTACAGGTCAAGCTAGCCATGCTGGCCTGCTTATGTCAGACACCGTGGATCACAGGCCTGCACCTGCCACAATACAAGTGGAACAAACCCAAATTATAGGATTTTACTCCTGTGCAACAGCTTCTCAAAAGAAAACAGGTACAACTTTGCTTATATTCAAAAATGTAACTTATTCCAAAAACTATACTTCTTAAATGTTTCTCTTTACAGGAACAAAAATCTCATGAAGCAAAAACAGCTCTTTGAATGTCCCTTGGTTATTACTATCAACTTTCAGCTTTATAAGTTGAGCTTAGCACTCAGCTGTTTTTCTTCTGTCGTGACGTCTTCACAAATCAGGTTGCTCTTTAAGCATTCACACATTCAACGGCTCTCTAGATTAGCACTCTTCCACATCAGAGGCTTGACATAAAGCACATTGCATTTCAAAGGAATTGTCTTCTACATCTCCTATTTCCATTTCTTCAATGCTATCATTCTCACACACATCCAAGGGCATCTGTAGGGAGAGCTGACTGTTCTCTTTCTTAATTAATTCATTCAACTTTTTAAGCAGGGCTTGCTTTTGCACTAGCTCCTCTGCTATGTGAGCCACTTGATACTCAGATAAACAGTCTCTCTTTATCCTGGGGTTTTGCTTACTGCTAGAATCAGCTTTTAACTCTAGAGCTAATTCTCCTAAGCTTTTACTGGTTAAGAAATGAGGAGGACACACTTGCCTGGAGTCAGAGGTGTTTAGAATCTCTCTCTGCCCTGTAAGCCAGTCATGCTGTCTTCCGTCTGCAGTAACTTCGTTTGATTGCAACAGCCTATCTTTCAGCTGGAACTGTTTTGGCACCCTTCCAAACAGTTCTCCCTGAGCAGTTGGAAGCTTTAAGTCAGCAGCCTTTATCTCTCTCCTGCTGCCTTCGTTCAAAGGTTCACCAATACCTTTATCGGATCCTCCTTCCCTTGCTCTCTCAGCTGTTCTTGGCAATCTCTCGGGAGCTCTCTCTCTTCTGCTTCCACTCTTTCCTTCACACTTTCTTTCACTCTCCCTCTTCCCCCTCTTCTCCTCTGTGCTTCTACAAGTCAGCTTTTTAAACCGTTCTTCTTCCTGTGCCACGCCTTGCTCCCAGCACATGTGATTAGAGTCAGGCTTCCCTCTAACCCTGACGTGCTGCTGTGGGCGGGGCTTAGGGATGACTAAGTTATGAGTCATAGACTCTTGGTTACCCGGGAAACCCTTGATACTTTCAGAATTAAAGGTACAGGTCTCATTTCCCTGTGTATCTCTATGCTCAGCAGTGCTCTCCTCACCACACAACTTTAAATAGTTTTGTGTTATCTGCAAATTTGATAACCTCACTCGTTATTCCCTTTTCCAGGTAATTTATGAATATGTCAAAAAGCAGCAGACCCAGCACAGATCCCTGGGGTACACCACTATTCACCTTTCTCCATTGGGAAAATTGGCCATTTAGCCCTACCCTCTGCTTTCTATCTTTTAACCAGTTCCTGATCCACAATAGTACACTGCCTCCTATCCCATGATTCTAGTTTTGCCAAAAGTCTCTGATGAGGGACCTTGTCAAAGGCTTTCTGAAAGTACAAATACACTATATCAACTGACTCACCTTTGTCTACCTATTTATTCACACTTTCAAAAAAACATAACAGATTAGTATGACAAGATCTTCCTTGTCTAAAGCCATGTTGGCTGTCTCCCATTAAGCCATGACTATCTACATGTTCAGCAATTTTGTTCTTTATGATGGTTTCTACCATTTTTCCCAGTACTGACGTCGAGCTCACTGGTCTGTAGTTTCCTGGATCACCCCTGGAACCCTTTTTAAAAATTGGTGTTACGTTCGCCATCCTCCAATCTTCAGGTATTACAGATGATTTTAATGATAGTTCACAGATTACTAATAGCAGGTCTGCAATCTCATATTTCAGTTCTTTCAACACCCTTGGATGTATATCATCCGGCCCAGGTGATTTGCTACTCTTCAGTTTATCTAATAGTTGTAATACATCTTCCCAATATATCAATATTTCCTTCAATTCTTCCGCACCTTTAAATACCACTTCAGTCATGGGTATCTTCCTCTATATTCCCTGACTTAGGTTTTTTGTTTCTCCCCCATCCTTTTCTCTCTCCTTCCTGACCCCCTCATATGATTCCCCCAAGAACCTATAGCTGACGGTGCATTTAAAATATCTTCTCCCTCATCAGGGAAAGCCCAAGGGGGGCGCGGGGCCATGTGCGGAGACTCATTGTGGGTCCTCATTTGCATAAATATTTGCATAATGTTAATGTGCCCTAACTTTTAGTAAACATGCCTCTTAAATGAGTATCTGGATAAAAAAAGATTACCAGATTTCTATATTACTATACTCCAGTGCCAATCGCCAGGCACATTAGGAAGTATTATAAACACTGCCCATTTAGAACCCATAGCAAACCCACCATATCATAACAGCACTACTGGGACTCACAAAGCAACAAACACTACCTATCAAAAGGCAACATGCAAATATTAAACCAAAACATCTCAGAGAATACCAATATATTTCCTACTTGGGAAAGAGAACAAGTGGCTCTGTCAAATAGAAACTACATGAACAGAATACCTCAGCTTGGCTACACATGCAGGACATAGACCGTCACCAAACAAAGAACAAGGAATCACAGTTTAGAAATAGGAAGACAATAGTTAAACTGGGAACCCCAAAACCCAAACTTGGAATGTACAACAACAGTGGAGAAATAAAATTATAAATTAATTTCCTTTTGTACTAAACAAAACGCAAAGGCGTTAGCAATGCACATTTCCCAGAGCTGACATATTCCATTTAATAAATTCAAACTAAAAAAATATTTTTCTACCTTTTGTTGTTTGGGCATTTTATTTTTCAGTTGCAATTGCTCCAGTCACTTTCTTCTAGTTTCTTTGTGTCTTTTGCTAACTCTTCATTGTCTGCTGTCCATTTGTCCTTTCTTCTCTCTCCAAGTTTTTTCCATTCTCTCTCTACATCTGCATTAACATACTGATCTTTCCCCTTTTGTTCTTTCCTCTATTTCTTTCTTTATTCCTTTTTTATCCACTCAAATTTCACCCTTCCATCCTCAATCCCCACTTACTCTCCCAATACCCGGCCAATCATAGATTTTTCTTCCCTCCCACACAAAATATCTTTTCCCTTGTCCATCCTCACTCCCCCAGTCCCATCCCCTTCCAGTCCTCCCCCAGTATCCGCTCCCTTCTAGTCCCATTCTCCCATCCCCTCACTTCAGCCCATTTCCAGTCCTAGTCCCTACATCAGCCCATTTCTAATCCTAGCCCCCCCATCAGTCCATTTCCAGTCCAATCCCCCCATCAGCCCATTTCTAGTCTATGCCTCCCATCAGCCCATTTCCAGTCCTAGCCCCCCCCCCCATCAACCCATTTCCATTCCAAGCACCTACATCAGTTCATTTCCAGTCCTATCCTAGCCCCTCCTCCCCGAACAGCCCCATGCCTCTCTGAGCAGCTTCAGAGGGAGTTGGGGAGACTCAAAGCCCCAGCTCACCTCTGCACTGCGCTGGAGTGAAAAGCGGCATTTTTCTTCACTCCAGTAGATATATTCTCGTGAAGCATGCTTAGAGCTGGGAAACAGGAAATACCCTTTAACCTTTCCTGGTTATTTTGATTTTATCCTGTTGCTATAAAGGGATCCACTCTGTCTGTCCCATGCCATTTTGAATTATGTCACTGTATTTGCCCCCATCACTTCCATCGTGAGGGCATTCCAAGCATCCACCACCCTTTCAGCGAAAAAGTATTTCCTGATGTTGCCTTTCAGTTTACCCCCTTGTAGCTTCATGTTATTTCCTCTAGTTTTGCAGCTTCCCCATCTTTTAAAAAGGTTGGTTTGTTCATTAATACTCTAAGTATTTAAAGGTCTGTATCATATCTCCCTGTCCCTCCTCTCCTCTAGAGTATACATATTTAACACTAGAAGCCCCAAAAGTAATTTTACCTAGAAACCCCAAAGTGTGTCAATTGACTCATTATCATGACGACTGCATTTAGCATGAAATGCAGATGTGAATTAATGTGAAGTTACTTATTTGTTAAATATGTGCAGTATGTGATGTCATTACATGACGTCATCGTGTGTTTATTGTTTGCAATGTCGGAGTAAAACTGTAAACAGTGATTGAGATGCGCCACCTAGTGGGAACATGAATTTATATCTAGAAGCCCCAAAGTATGTCAATTGACGCATCCAAGACAATTGACGTACTTTGGGGCTTCTAGGTATAAATTCATTTTCCCGCTAGGTGGTGCATCTGTCATTAATTTTCGATGAACATTTTGACCTTGCTAACAAAGTCATGGAACATGACTGACATGGTTCTAGCAGTGGCGCTGGTATACAACTTCGAAGATGCATTTGCGTCACTTGACGCACTTTGGAGCTTCTAGTGTTAAGTCTTCAAGTCTCTTCTCATATGTCTTCTGGCACAGGTACCAAATCATTTTGGTTGCCTTCCTCTGAACCATTTCCAGTCTTTTTATATTCTTTGTGAGATATGGTCTCCAAAACTGAACATAATATTCCAAGTGAGGCTTCACTTGTGCAGTGGCATTAGTACCTCCTACTTTCTGTTGGCAATTCCTCTCTGTATGCAACCCAGTATCCTTCTGGCTTTGGCCACTGCCTTGTCACACTGTTTTGCCACTTGAGATCCTCAGAAATAATCACTCTGAGGTCCTTCTCCTGGTCTGTGCACACCAACTTCTCGCCCCCTATCTACCAAGCATTAGACCATTCTTCCAACTTTGAAGATCTTTCCTCATGTTATCCACTCCCTCAGAGGAGTCCACTCTGTTACAAATTTTCATATCATCTGCAAAAAGACTGATTTTTCCATTCAGTCCTTCAGCATTATCACTCACAAATACATTGAACAGTACCGGTCCCAGGACTAATCCCTGTGGCACGCCACTAATCACCTTCCTTTTATCCAAGTGAGTTCCATTTACCATCACCTCTGTCGTCTGTTATTTCTGATCCAGTTCACTACCTTGGGACTCATCCCCAGGCTGTTCAGTTTATTGATAAGCCTCCTATGAGGAACAGTATCAAAGGTTTTGCTGAAATCTAGATAGATCAAATTCATTGCATACTCTTGATCTAGTTCTCTGGTCACCCAGTCAAAGAACTCAATCAGATTTGTTTGGCATGATCATCCTTTGGTAAAATCATGTTGCCTCAGATCATACAAAGTATTGGTTTCGAGAAAGCTCACTATTCTCTCATTCAGGAGTGCCTCCATTACTTTTCCTGCCATCAAGGTAAGCTTTACTGGCCTGTAGTTTGCCACTTTTTCCCTATTACCACTTTTGTAAAGAGGTACCACATCAGCCCTTCTCCAGTCCTGTGGAACTTCTCCTGTCTCCAAGGATCTATTAAAAACATCCTGTAACGGCCCTGCAAGAACCTCTCTGAGCTCTTTCTGTATCCTGGGATGTATCTCATCCGGTCCCATGGCCTTGTTCACTTTCATTTTTGCAAGCTATTCTAACACATCATCTTATGTTAATGGTGTTGTATCTACACCATTCCCATTTGCATATTTGTCAATCATAGGTGGTCCTTCTCCAGGATTTTCTTTAGTAAAAACAGAACAGAAGTATTTGTTTAGCATTTTTGCTTTTTCATTGTCACTTTCCACGAATCCGTTCTGGCACTTTTGAGTCTTGCAATTCCATCTCTGATCTTCCTCTTCTCCCAAATATACTTGAAAAAAGTTTTGTCATCATGCTTTAGATCTTCAGCCATCTTTTCTTCTGCCTTTGATTTTGCTATCCTTATTTCTCTTTTGGTTTCTTTTAGCTTTATCCTGTATTCTTTTCTGTGTTCCTCCATTTGTGAACTTCTGAATTTTGTGAAAGCTATGTTTTTTTGCCTTTATTTGTGCAGCCACTTCTTTGAAGAGCCAAATAGGTTTCCTTTTCCTCTTGTTTTGATTTACTTTCCTTATATATCTATCTGTTGCCCCTTTTATTGCCTCCTTTAGTTTAGCCCACTGCAATTCCACTTTCCTTACCTCCTCCCACCCTGCCAACTCCTCCTTCGGGCACTTGGCCATTTTACTAAGTTAGCTTTTCTGTAGTCTAGGACTTTGAGCTTGCTATGATTGGACTATGCCTTGGCTTTTATCTCAAACCACACCATGTGATGATCACTCCTGCTCACATGGGCACCCAATCGGTCATTCAACACACAATCTCCCTTGGTGAGTACTGTACGGACCAAGGGGAGGCTGACTCCGTTGGCCAGACAGAATCACCAGACCACCTTCTTAACAAATCACAGAGAATTGTACCAGCACATTTTGAATATAATTAAAGAGATTTAACTGCTTTTTCTCTGAAAGGACAGCTGGGAAACCGGCTGGTACTCGGTAGATCTCTCTCTTTTGCTTTAACAGATACCTAAGCTCCACGAACAGAGTAATGGCTGGGAAAAATCGTATCGCTAAAGCTGTTGCTCCCGTTACAGCTTCTGCCTCGGTCCAGACAGAGGTCCTAATGCCAGTTGAAGGACCAGTTCCATGTGCAGGGTACCTGCATGCTGAAACTCCGAGGAAACAAGTGGAGGAACTCAGAGAGGAGGTGGCGAGGCTGAGGAGCATTCAAGACAGTGAGAAATACATTGATGAGATGCTTCTTGCAGCAACTAAGCTCTCCAGCACAGGAGAAGATGGGTGGCAACAGAATGTTGATGGTTGGACACAAGTCACCAGGGCCTGCAAAATCACCAATCCAACTTCTCCAGCCATTAAATTGAAGAACCATTATGCAGCCCTGGAAGTGGAGGAGGTGAAAGCATCCCTGGAAAGGGAAGAACCAGAGCTCAAGTACCCCAAAGTTGCAGAATCAGTGACCAGAAGGAAACGAAGGGTAGTGGTGGTTGGAGACTCTCTTCTGAGGGGTACTGAGGCGTCCATCTGCCGACCAGACTTGATGTCCAGAGAGGTATGCTGTCTGCCTGGTGCCAAAATCCAAGATGTCACGGAGAGTTTGCCGAGACTCATCAAGCCCACTGACTATTACCCAATGTTGCTAATCCATGTTGGAACAAATGATACTGCCAGGTATACCTCGGAACGTATCAAAAGTGACTTCATGGCTCTGGGACAGAGGGTGAAGCAGTTAGGTGCACAGGTGGTGTTCTCTTCAATCCTCCCTGTTGAGGGTAAAGGCCAAGGCAGAGAGGCTCGCATCCTGGAGATGAATGCATGGCTGCGTGCATGGTGTCATCGAGAGCATTTTGGTTTCCTAGACCATGGGATGCTGTTCCAAGGGTTGCAGAGCAGAGATGCCATCCATCTGTCCAAGAAAGGTCAACGCGTCTTCAGTAGTAGACTGGCTAATCTACTGAAGAGGGCTTTAAACTAGATTCGTTGGGGATGGGTGAAGAAAGCCCCCAGGTAAGTAAAAGCCCCCAGGTAGGTGATACATTAAATACCTTTATGGAAATGGGTAACAGGGGTAACATATGGAAAGCAGTGTGTATAAATGCCCGTAGCATGGGAAATAAGATCCCTGATGTTGAAGCTTTGGTGGGAGTGGCTGACTTGGATTTAGTGGCAGTTACAGAAACATGGTTCAGAGAAAACCATGATTGGGATGTAACTATTCCTGGCTATACTTTATTCAGAAAGGACAGGATAGGAAGAAGGGGAGGAGGAGTGGCACTATATGTAAAAAACACTATTAAAGCTTTGGAATTACAGAGCTTAAAAGGGAGAGAGGAGGCATTGTGGGTTAAACTAGAAAGAGGGAAAGAGAAATCTATTTGCATTGGTGTGATCTACAGACCTCCCTCACAAGAGGAAGAGGTTAATTGAAGACATACGCAGCATTGCTAGGAAAGGGGAAGTGCTACTGATAGGAGATTTCAATATGCCAGATGTTGATTGGCACATTCCTGCTGCAGTATCATCTAGAAATAAGGAGATCCTGGATTCTCTACAGGGAGAACTATTCAGGCAATTGGTAACAGACCCCACACGTGAAGGGGCCATACTGGACTTGGTGCTTACCAATGGTGAAAGTGTTTCTGATGTTGTAGTGGGAGATGATTTTGCATCCAGTGATCACCAGATGGTGTGGTTCAGTATTAGGACAAGGGCTGTTAGAATCCATTCCAAGGTGAGGATCTTAGACTTTAGGAAGACTAACTTTGCGAAGATGGGCCAATACCTCAGGGAGACGTTAGTGGGATGGGAACAGCTGGGGGATGTAGAAACTGAAAGGGGATATTTTAAGGGCAACCAACCTTTTTGTTAAAATGGTAAATAAAGGTAAAAGGAAAAGGAGACTGCTATGGTTTTCGAAAGAAGTAGCTGAAAAAGTGAAGAAAAAGAGGGAGGCCTTCATGAAATACAAGAGATCAAAGAGAGAGGAAGACAGGCATCTGTATTTGGAAAAACTTAGAGAAGCTAGAAAAGTAGTCAAGAAGGCAAAGATTCAAAAGGAGGAGGAAATAGCCAATGCAATAAAATGGGGGGCTAAGACATTTTTCAGATATATTAATGAGAAGAGGAAGGGCAAAAGTGGTATTGTCAGACTCAAGGGTACAGGGGAGGAATATGTAGAAGCTGATGAGGATAAAGCGGAATTGCTTAACAAATATTTTTGTTCTGTGTTCACAGATGAAGAACCAGGAGCAGGACCTCAGAAAACACCCACAAATAGGAACAGAAGTGAGGGACATCTTGAACAATTTTCAGAAGACTGTGTTCGTGAGAAACTAGCTCAACTTAAAGTAGACAAAGCGATGGGACCGGATGGGATACACCCTAGTATACTGAGGGAACTTGGGGATGTTCTAGTAGCTCCACTGACTGACCTTTTCAATGCCTCGTTGGAGTCGGGAGTGGTGCCAAAGAACTGGAAAGAGGCTCATGTGGTGCCTTTACACAAAAGTGGAAGTAAAGATGTGGTTGAAAACTACAGGCCGGTTAGTTTAACTTCGGTGGTGAGTAAATTATTGGAAACGCTGCTGAAAGAGAAAATAGTGAGGTTTCTGGAGTCCAGCGGATTACAGGATCCGAGGCAGCATGGATTCACCAGAGGCAGGTCTTGTCAGACAAATCTGATTGATTTCTTTGACTGAGTGACCAGGGAGTTGGACCGAGGGAGAGCCCTAGATGTGGTGTATTTAGATTTCAGGAAAGCCTTTGACACTGTTCCTCACAGGTGACTTATAAACAAACTGAGCACCCTAGGGATGGACCCTAAAGTTACTGCTTGGGTTAGAAATTGGTTGGCTGGGAGGCGACAAATAGTACAAGTAAATGGAGCTCACTCTGAGGAGAAGGATGTTACCAGTGGTGTGCCCCAGGGATCTGTCCTTGGTCCGATTCTTTTTAACATCTTTGTTAGTGATATAGCAGAAGGGCTGTCGGGTAAGGTTTGCCTCTTTGCGGATGATACCAAAATCTGCAATAGAGTAGACACCCAGGAAGGTATAGATAACATGAGGAGGGATCTAGCTAAGCTTGAAGAATGGTCTAGAATTTGGCAGCTGGGATTTAATGTTAAAAAATGTAAGGTCCTGCATTTGGGCTGAAGCAATCCAAGGGAGCAATATAGTATAGGGGGTGAAGTACTTTTGTCCACTAAAGAAGAGCGGGACCTAGGCGTGGTTGTGTCTGATGATCTTAAAATAGCTAAACAGGTAGAAAAGGCGACGGCAAAAGCTAAAAGGATGCTTGGGTGCATATGAAGAGGAATGGCTAGCAGAAAAAAGGAGGTGATAATGCCTCTGTATAAGTCTTTGGTGCAACCTCAGTTGGAGTATAGTGTGCAATTCCAGAGACCGCACCTTCAAAAGGATGTGAACAGGATGGAGTCGGTGCAGAGGGTGGCTACCAAAATGATTAGTGGTCTTCATTATAAAGCATATGAGGACAGACTGAAGGATCTTAATATGTACACCTTAGAGGAAAGGCGGGATAGAGGTGATATGATTGAGATGTTTAAATACCTACATGGCATAAATGTTCAGGTAGAGAGCCTCTTTCAATTGAAAGCAAGTTCTGCTACGAGGGGACATGGGATGAGGGTGAAGGGCGATAGATTCAGGAGTGATATGCGGAAATATTTCTTTACGGAAAGAGTAGTGGATCCGTGGAATAGTCTCCAGTGGAGGTAGTAGAGATGAGGACAGTAACTGAATTCAAAAAAGCATGGGACAAACACAGAGGATCTCTAAAGGTAAAAAGGGGACTGTTGTAGTTGTTGATATGGAAGGACAGACTAGATAGGCCATGTGGTCTTTTTCTGTCTTCATATTTCTATGTTTCTATGTGTCTATGTTTCTCCATGCAAGAAGGGAACAAAACTGACACACCCAGGTAGGGCTTACCACCCCTCCCAATAGACCACACCTCATGCAGATTATACTCATACCTGGCACAATATTCTCACAGATTTTTCTTACAAAAAGATCCTTTATAATTTCTTTCTTATATCACAGAAGTGAGTATGCAGAAAGCATAGCAAAACTAACTAAATACAAAGTAATTTGGAGTATTTCCCATACCATCTCCTACATGTAAAACACTTTCGTTCTGCTCTTTCTGTTACAGCTATAAAGTAATTAAGAGATTTCCTTTCCATTGATTATATGGTTCTAGCTATACTTGAAGCTATTCACACAGACATCACACAGCACAAAAAATCAGAATCATATACATTTGCTCAGTAACAGACATACAGTGGAGACTTGCAGACCATCCCATTTTCGGGAGATAGTATGCAAATCCCCCCCCCCCCCCTTAAAAGGTTCTGTCATGTTATATAGGTTTTCTTTCAGACTAGTTCCTTTGTTTTAACTCCAGGCATCTGGATTCTGTCTTCCATTCCTTCCTTTGTCCTGTCATATCTGTACCTCCATTCCTGTTGACCTTTTGAATGGCCATGTTTATAACCATTTGCTTGGCCTTTGTCAGATTTATTCCTTATTATTTGACTTTTTTCCCACTTATTCAGTTCTTCACCTGGTTTGTTTTTTCATCCCTTATTTTCAAGCAATATAGGAAATATATCTTATTAGTTCTCTAATATCTTCTGACTATTTTACACTAGGCCCCATGTTAAGCTGGCATATTTATGCTAAACTGGCATATTTATGCTTGTGATGCCTTCTCTCTTTGTGCCCTGTAGATAAATGTGTTTTTTCTTACATTTCTTTCATCTAATGTCACCTAGTACCTCTAGCAATTCACGGAGCACATCAAATGCCAATGCCAGCAATTTGTACAACATTTTAGATGTTTTGTCTTAACCCTTTCCCACCTTCTCTCACAATACTAAATCCAGCATCAAACTTTCCCTGGTCGGTTCTATCACCATTTGTCTAAGCAATGCATCTTGGAGGGCACCCACAATTATTTTACTTCTTTCCAGATTTGTAGAAGGAATACTCCAATCCACATTTGGTAAATTAAAGTCACCCAATATGATCACTTCCCTCTTCATAGCTACCTTTGTAATATCAAATCTCTATCAATTTCTTTGATTTAAGTTGGAGGCCTGTAAACTACACCAGTATGGGTGACAGTGCCATTTCCTCTTTCCAACATAATCCACAGCGCTTCTTCTTTTCCCCATGTCCCCTGAATTTCAGCAGCTTTAATATTGCTTTTGTATAACAATACAAAACTGAAGTGGGTCTTCACGGATCAAGTTCAAATTATACTATCTATAAATAGCTCCAAACAAACAGCGTTCAAGTGGACATAATCTTTCATATAGAGAACAGTAGAGAATGGTCAATTAATTAAATACTTTGAACTATTAACATCAAGGTGTCCAGAAAGTCTCAGAGGAAGACAACCAAGATAAGAACTTGTTTTAATTCAGTAGATTTCGACACGAAAGTGGTGGAGAATTGGTGATAATTATATTTAAAAATCCCAGAAAAGTCATTGATGCTAAGAAGCGCTAGACAAGGAACAGGCAGTAAATATTCTGCTTTGAAACGCTATGAGGTCTGAGACTTTCTGGACACCTTGATGTTAATGGTTCAAAGTATTTAATTAATTGACCATTCTCTACTGTTCTCTATATAAAAGATTATGTCCACTTGAACACTGTTTGTTTGGAGCTATTTCTAGATAGTATAAATTAATATTGCTTTTGACATATAGGGCTACTCCTCCTCCTTTTCTGCTTTCCCTATCTCTCCTAAATAAATTATAGCAAGTTATGGCTATATCCCACTCATATGACTTGTTAAACCATGTTTCTGTAATGGCCACAATGTCCAAGTCCATTTCTACTATTAGGGCTTCCAGATCAGGGCCTTTGTTGGCTAGGCTTCGAGCATTTGTGCTCATTGCTTTCCAGCATGTGTTGACTGGCTTGCCTGGATTTTGCATGGATTTTGTTCTGCATGCCTCTTCCCACTTGCCATTTACGTGTGGGTTAATAGTGTGGCTGTTTCCAATGATATGTTTTTTCTGGGAGTGACGTTCTGAATTTGTTCTTCTCCATCCGTCACCCCTTTCCCTAGTTTAAATGCCTGTTCATATAATGCCTAAATTTTTTTCACTTAGGATCTTTTTCCCTGTGACAGAGGGATGTAGTCCATCAACACAGTATAGCCTTTTGTTGTTCCATCTATTTCCCAAGTTGCCTATATATCGAAATCCTTCTTGTTTGCACTAGGTTTGAAGCCATTTATTAAAGTGGATTATGCGATGCAACCTTTCTGCCCCCTTACCAAGAACAGATAGAACTTCTGAGAATTCTATAGTGTGAACAGTGGGTTTGAGTTTCTCTCCCAGAGTCTGGAAGTCTCTTTGAACTGGAGAGGCACTGTTTCTAAACAGGTCATTTGTACCCAAGTGGATGATAATATCAATTTTGGAGTGTTCACTTTCTTCATTAACTATGCCAACAACTTGGTTCATATTCCTGCTGGCTGAAGAGCCTGGGAGGCATTTGATCATCTTCTCTCCTTTGAACTGTGTTCCCATGTTGGTGCCTCTGATAATGGAATCTCCAAGTAGTAGTAATTTCCTGTTTTCTATTTTTTTCTTCATATTTGGTGCATCATCAGTAGATTGGGCATTAACTTCTCATTGAAGGGCACTTCAGTTTCCACTAATTGGGCACTCTCATTTTCCAGGGCAGAGAAGGCATTATGCAGGGCTATCTCTTGATGGAGAGGGTGGCTCCGTGTTACAGGTCACAACCTACCAGAGCCCACTGTGATCCATTTGTTCCTGGGCTGTTTGATTCTTTGTGAGAGTGGTGATGGATTTTTTTCAATTTGTACCCTAAAGGTGATGTGTTTAATTGCAGCTAATTCTTCTTTTCATAGAATCAATTCTTTGTGCATAGCAGATAACTGGAGACATATAGGTAAGCTCTATATGTTAAACAACTGTTGCTAATTTAACTGATCCACCCTGCTTATGATTTTATGAACTTCTTTATATCCCATCTCAGTCATCTCTTTCGCAAGCTAAATACCTCTATCCTTTTTAGCTTTTCTTCATAAGAAAGGAGTTTCATCTGCTTTATCATTTTTTGTTGTCCTTCTCAAACCTTTTATATCTCCACTATATGGGAATATGCTCCATCTGTGTGCCTTTTACTTTCAGAAATCGATAGCACCAGAAAATACCTATCGTATTGTGGTAAGGAGAAGGTAGCCCAGCCGGGGGAAACAAAGGAAAAAGGGACTTTTTCCCCTATGCAGGGGATGGGCGCACCTGAACACACATACCAAAGTAAAGGCAGTGAAAGAAACCGTGGTTGTAGAGCTAGGCTAAAGCCCCACCCAGACTCCATGGCAACCATAGGTAAGGATAGGAGATACATGGGGGTGGAGTCAGAAGGGGAGGTACCCTGCCCAACGTTTAAGTTTGAGCAAACGGAGAAGAGTAGAGGCAAGGGCAGCAAGGGCAAGAACAAGGGCAGCCAGAGCTGCAGCCAAGAGAGCAGCAGACAACGCTCCAAGGAGAGGACCAAACACAGTAGCAAGAGGGAGAGAGACAGAAGGCTGGCGGTGGAGAAGCTAAGGCAGGAGGGCTCAGACTCCTCTGAAGAAAGGCATGTCTTCAGGCAGAGGAAACCCAGGGAAGCTGAGAGGAAATCCTGCAGTGATTCCCTGAGTAGCTCTGAGGCAGAGATAGCTACAGCCAACAGAAGCCCCAGCTGTGAAACTCCCACAGTAAAGCTCCAAGGTAGGAGAAAGAAAACAGAGAAAGCTAATGCTTATGACTCTTGCTCAGATTCTGAGGAGAGGATTATACCTGGAAAAACCCAGAACAGAAAGAAGGGTTTTGTAAAGAAAGCTGAACAAGAAAAGCCTGCTAGTGTTCTTCCAAAGGAAGGGAGGGCAATGCAATGGGATAGGCTGTTTAAGCTTTTAAAGGACATAAACCTAAAAGTACCTGAACATTTCCAAGTTTCCCCAGCAGGCAGCTCAGAAGAAAGCATGGAGGTGGATTGTAGGGAGGATGACCAGGGGTCCACCTGTTCTGAGATGGAGTGTGCTGTATGCGTTGCTGCTAATTGAAGGAAGCAAAGTAGTAGGAAGAATTCAGGAAGCTGTTACCAGTTTGTCATAGCTGGAAGCTTGAAAGAAAGGAGAGAAGGAATCTTATGTTGAAATACTAAGGTTCTCTGCTAAAGGAAAGTGGATAGTGCAATCAAGTCTGTGCTACTCAGCTGAGGACTGTTTTAATTGCAAGCAGCTAAAAGGGAGTTGGCAGCATTACTGATCTCGGTTGTACGCTATAGCTACAAGTACCATTGTTAATTCTGAAGTAAGAAATCTCTTGAAGGAAAAGGGAAAGAAGCTGTTGTAAATAACTCCACTGAAACACACTGTTTGCATTTACTTTATTTTGGAGAAAATTATCTTTGTTTATTTTGCTGAATGTGAGAGCTTCTTTAAAGACTGTTACCAAGCTTACCTAGAGGAACCCAATAAAATTCCTGTGTGCTTTAACATCCACTTGGTCTACTTTAAATACACAACTACACCTTTGAGAAAAAGGGATACAAGATGGACGCCCGTCCCTACTAGGCGACCGCCTAGTGGGGGCGCGCGCGCCACAGGTGGCGTAGTTCTTTGGATTTGGCGTTTCCAAGCGGTCAAGTGTGGTACATCTGGAAGCTTATACCTCTGGGGCAAGGAAGATCCAGGGAAGGACGGTGCGACCGGACTTGGTGCAACGGAAGGAAGATCCGGAGTGGCATCGGATCCGGAGTGCGTGTTAAACTGATGGCAAGCGAAGACCTGCATCAGGACCAGGTAACCCGTATGCTAGAGGGGGTTAAGGCCTGGATTCTGATGTAAGGGGGCTACCATAGTGCTCACCAGGAGGAAAGGGGGAGCATAAAAAGTGCTGCACTTTGTGTTCTTGTCTGTTTGTTTGTGTTCACAGAAGCAGTCCAGCGATGGAGACGGCTGATATTCTGGCTTGGGTGGCAGACCAATTCGCCAAGCAGAGGGAGATGGCGGCAGTGAGCCAGGAACAAGCGACGTCCATGCTCCGAGCTCAACAGCAACCCCTACTGGAGATGATGGCGAAGTGGATCAAGACACAGGAGGAGGCAACCAAGGTGGCAAAGACTGTCCCAAGTTCACAGGGTATTTTTTCAGGATGGGAAGGCCCTAATGCCGGAACTTTTTCCTGTGGCCGCCTTACCAAGGATGATGATATCGATGATTTCATCGAGGCATTCGAAAGGATAGCTTTATTGGCTAGATGGCCTAAAGAACAATGGGCAATAAGATTTGCTACTACCCTTACTGGGGAGGCTCTAGCGGCCTACAGAACAATGCCCGTGACATTGGTCACAGATTATGAGAATGTAAAAAGAGGTATTAGAGATCGGATGGGGTTACGTCCCTCGGTCTACCGTAGGCTTCTGCGATCCTGTGTGATAAAGGAGGGTGAAACACCCCAAGCTTTGTATCACAGGATAAAGAGCTTGGTTTGTAAGTGGCTTACACCTGAAAGTAAAAATGTAGAAGCTATTGTGGATGCTGTAATACTGGAACAGTTTACAGAAGCTCTACCTAAGGAGTTGCAAGCTTTTCTAGTACTGCAGAACTGCAAAAACACCCAGGAAGCCATTGCTTTAGCTGAACGTTTTATGGAGGCTAATAAGTTAAGCCTCAAGAAAGAGGGGGTCTTTAAAAAGGCAGGTTCAGAAATGCTAGAAAAGAATGCAACAATTGCTGGCCTTAGGACAGAAAAGAATAAACCCATGGAGGGGATGTATAACATGCAGAGGAAATGTTTCTCTTGTGGTGAAGCAGGTCACCTTAAGAGAAATTGTAAGACTAAAAAGGCTTTTGTGATCACCCGTCCAAAAGAGATAGGTGAAGGATTCCTCCTATCAGTGGAAGTGGAAGGGATACCCACAGAAGCATTATTAGACTCGGGGGCTAACCAGTCTATGATTTCTAGCGGGCTTTGGAGAAAGATAGAGGCCCAGCGTCAGTCCTTACAGGAATCCTCTAGGGGGCATGTTAAGATCCGATGTGTTCATGGGGCTGCCTCCACCTATCCCCTACAGTGTGTTAAAATAGAGGGGTTAGGTAGCGGAAGGAAAGTAGCCGTAGCCGTCGTACCTAGGCTCCCACACGATATTGTACTGGGCCGTGATTGGTCCCAGTTCAGGAAGGGGATAGCGAAAGAGCTGCAGGAAAAAGCAGGCCTGGTAACCACATGCGCCGGCTCTAAGCCCTCAGGGGAAGATAGGAGAGGAAAGGTTTTCCGTTCCAGGTCTGAGGCAGGTAGAATAATACCCTTTCCCTTGTTTGGAAGGAAAGAAAACCAGGGGAAGCCAGCAGAAACTCAGAGGGAAATAAAGACTCCAAAACCAAAGTTTGTGCTGCGGTTCTGTAGGACCACCCCTGAGGCTAGAATTCCCAAGCGGGCCACTGAACAGGCTGCTGGTCTGGATCTTTGCAGTGCTGTGGAGGTGGTCATTCCAAAACAGGGGAAGGCCATAGTAGAAACCGGTCTGCGGGTAGAAATACCGCCCGGATGTTACGGCCGGATTGTACCTAGGTCAGGTCTTGCCCTTAAGAACTTTATAGATGTAGGCGCCGGGGTCGTAGATCCGGATTATAGGGGGGCATTAAAGGTACTTCTCTTTAATTTTTCCCGGGAGAACTTTAAGGTCAATGTGGGTGATAGGGTGGCCCAATTGATCTGTGAGAGGGTGGGTTTTCCACCCATAGAGGAGGTAGATGAGTTATCCTCTACCACCAGGGACTCAAGGGGATTTGGTTCCACGGGCGTAGCGGAAATAAAGGGGTTAACTGCATGTTGTGTAGAGAAGGAGGACGATGAACTGGGACCCCAACTCGCGGAATGTAGGGAAGACCCTGTTCCTAGGATTGGGGAAAGGCTCTCTTGGGCTCAGCAGAGCGAGTTGTCCAAGATGTTAAAGGAGTTCCCAGATGTCCTTACTCCGGTGCCAGGTGAAACAAGGCTGGTAGCGCACGAGATTGTAACCCCGCCTGCAGAAATAGTTCGCCAGCGACCCTACAGGCTCCCTGAGGCGAAGCAAAGGGAGGTGATAACCCAAATACAAGAAATGTTGAGGTTGGGAGTGATAGAGGTATCGAAAAGCCCATGGAACAATCCGATAGTTTTGGTCCCTAAGCCCGATGGGTCTATGCGTTTTTGCATAGATTTCCTTAAAGTAAATGAAATCTCACGATTCGATACGTATCCTATGCCTCGGATCGAGGAGATTTTGGATCGTTTAGGCCAAGCCACATATTTGACCACCTTAGATTTAACGAAGGGGTATTGGCAGATTCCCCTCACCAGGGAATCTCGACCAAAAACGGCATTTAGTTCCCCAATAGGGCTTTTTCAATTTCGCCGGATGCCTTTCGGCCTCCACGGAGCCGCAGCGACCTGTCAGCGGTTGGTCGACATGGTCCTCCGCCCACACCAGCGATACGCAGCGGCCTATATGGATGATATCGTTATCCATAGTTCAGGGTGGGGTGAACATTTAGTTCGCGTTAAGGCGGTGTTGGGGGCATTGAGGCAAGCGAGACTTACATTAAACCCCGCCAAATGTATGTTTGGTGCGTCCGAGGTGAAGTATCTAGGTCACCTGGTCGGTCAAGGAGTAGTTAAACCCCTACTTGACAAGGTGGAAAGTGTTAAAAATTTTCCGAGACCTTTAACAAAAAAACAACTCAGGAGCTTTTTAGGGTTAGTGGGCTATTATAGGCGGTTTATCCCGCATTTTGCGACCAAAGCCGCTGGGCTAACTGAGATGCTTAAAAAGAATGCCCCTAACCAATTACAGTGGACTCAGGATGCGGAGCAGGCCTTTGGTTTGCTAAAAGAGAAACTATGTGAGGCACCAGTATTGCGGGGGGTGAATTTTAGCCAACCCTTTATCGTTCAGACTGATGCCTCCGAAACAGGCCTAGGGGCTGTGTTGTCACAGAAGCAGGAGGGGTCTGAGCATCCTGTGATGTTTTAAGTCGCAAGCTAACTCCTCCCGAGAAAAAATACTCGACGGTTGAGCGCGAGTGCCTGGCCATAAGGTGGGCAATAAATGCGCTGAGGTTTTATTTAACCGGTCGGAGATTTTTACTTGTGACCGATCACGCCCCACTTAAATGGCTAAATAAGATGAAGGACAGTAATGCTCGGTTGACAAGGTGGTATATGGCCCTGCAGGAATTTGATTTTAGGATAGAGCACAGGGCCAGGAAGCTCCATACTAATGCAGACGCCTTATCTCGTATTACGAGCTGTGTGCGGGTTGTGGCGCCAGCCCGTAATAGTTTAAGGGGGGGATATGTGGTAAGGAGAGGGTAGCCCAGCCTGGGGAAACAAAGGAAAAAGGGACTTTTTCCCCTTTGCGGAGGATGAGCGCACCTGAACACACATACCAAAGTAAAGGCAGTGAAAGAAACCGTGGTTGTAGAGCTAGGCTAAAGCCCCACCCAGACTCCATGGCAACCATAGGTAAGGATAGGAGATACATGGGGGTGGAGTCAGAAAGGGAGGTACCCTGCCCAATGATTAAGTTTGAGCAAACGGAGAAGAGTAGAGGCAAGGGCAGCAAGGGCAAGAACAAGGGCAGCCAGAGCTGCAGCCAAGAGAGCAGCAGACAACGCTCCAAGGAGAGGACCAAACACAGTGGCAAGAGGGAGAGAGACAGAAGGCTGGCGGTGGAGAAGCTAAGGCAGGAGGGCTCAGACTCCTCTGAAGAAAGGCGTGTCTTCAGGCAGAGGAAACCCAGGGAAGCTGAGAGGAAATCCTGCAGTGATTCCCTGAGTAGCTCTGAGGCAGAGATAGCTACAGCCAACAGAAGCCCCAGCTGTAAAACTCCCACAGTAAAGATCCAAGGTAGGAGAAAGAAAACAGAGAAAGCTAATGCTTATGACTCTTGCTCAGATTCTGAGGAGAGGATTATACCTGGAAAAACCCAGAAGAGAAAGAAGGGTTTTATAAAGAAAGCTGAACAAGAAAAGCCTGCTAGTGTTCTTCCAAAGGAAGGGAGGGCAGTGCAATGGGATAGGCTGTTTAAGCTTTTAAAGGACATAAACCTAAAAGTACCTGAACATTTCCAAGTTTCCCCAGCAGGCAGCTCAGAAGAAAGCATGGAGGTGGATTGTAGGGAGGATGACCAGGGGTCCACCTGTTCTGAGATGGAGTGTGCTGTATGCGTTACTGCTAATTGAAGGAAGCAAAGTAGTAGGAAGAATTCAAGAAGCTGTTACCAGTTTGTCATAGCTGGAATCTTGAAAGAAAGGAGAGAAGGAATCTTATGTTGAAGTACTAAGGTTCTCTGCTAAAGGAAAGTGGATAGTGCAATCAAGTCTGTGCTACTCAGCTGAGGACTGTTTTAATTGCAAGCAGCTAAAAGGGAGCTGGCAGCATTACTGATCTCGGTTGTACGCTATAGCTACAAGTACCATTGTTAATTCTGAAGTAAGAAATCTCTTGAAGGAAAAGGGAAAGAAGCTGTTGTAAATAACTCCACTGAAACACACTGTTTGCATTTACTTTATTTTGGAGAAAATTATCCTTGTTTCTTTTGCTGAGTGTGAGAGCTTCTTTAAAGGCTGTTACCAAGCTTACCTAGAGGAACCCAATAAAATTCCTGTGTGCTTTAACATCCACTTGGTCTACTTTAAATACACAACTACACCTTTGAGAAAAAGGGATACAAGATGGACGCCCGTCCCTACTAGGCGACCGCCTAGTGGGGGCGCGCACGCCACAGTATTTATAATAAGTTGCTAATGATACAGGCAGCATTTGAGGAACAGTGTCATCTTCTGGAGGGGCACATCACCAAATTACCTGGAATGACTTTGAATCCCTCATCCTGAAAGACATATCCAACACCATCAAAGATCTAAATGCCTCAACCTTTGCCCTGGACCCTTGCCCTGTATCCTGGCTTAAGACCACTAATACCTCTATTAGCCCCTACATACTCCAAATTGTACAATCTTCCCTCCAGACTGGCTCTGTACCAGCGCCCCTAAAACGTGCCTCTATCTGTCCCATTCTAAAAGGATCAAAACTTGACCCTACCTCCCCTACCTCCTACAGACCTATCTCTAGTATCCCCTTCCTTGCTAAAATAGCAGAAAAGCTAGTACAAAATCAGCTTCAAAACTTTATAGATGAGCACTCTCCTCTCGACTTACTCCAACATGGCTTCAAAAAGAACCATGGAGTGGAAACCCTCTTTGCCTCTCTTTTAGACTCACTGTACCAATTTACCCAGAATCCCACCCAAAGATGCCTCCTTATATTTCTCGACCTATCCTCAGCTTTTGATTCCCTTCCTCACCACCAACGTCTAGATAGACTCTATGAAATAGGATTGAGGGATACAACTCTAAAATGGTTCCACTCTTATCTAGAAAATAGAACTCAACAGGTCCATATAGGCAATGACATATCCCTCCCATTCATCCTAAAACAGGGAGTTCCCCAAGGCTCCAGCTTATCTGCACTTTTATTTAACATATTCCTTCAACCAGTCTGTAAAATTTTTCAAAACCATGGAATCTATTACCAATTATATGCAGACAACATTATGTGTTATAAACCTTTCAATTTAACAAACCCTAACTTTTCAAACCTAACTGAATGCATCACAGACCTGAAGACTTGGCTTTCAAATCATAGCCTCATAATCAATCAATCAAAAACTGAAGCACTTCAAGTATACACCAACGCTTCTTATACCCCACCTCCTACCCTTACGCTTGGAGATATCACCCTTACCATAAAAAGCCAAGTGAAATACCTTGGTCTTATCCTTGATCAGAACCTTACATTCCATGAACAGATTAAAAAAACTACTAACACAATATACATGAAACTACGTACTGTTCGAAACCTCCAACCGCTTCTAAACCCAGACTCCTTCCGCACTGTCTGCCAGGCTCTCACCATCCCAACCCTTGATTACTGCAATCTCATCTATCATGGCCTTCCTAAAAGCAGCCTACATCCTATCCAAATGGCACAGAACACAGTAGCCCAGCTCATCACGAATAACCCCAGGCGCTCACACATAACCCCAATCCTCCTTGATTTACACTGGCTCCCCATTCAGTCCAGAACTAAATTCAAAGCAATCATTCTCATTCACAAAATCATTTCAAATGAATCCGCTCCCTGCCTCTCCTCGCTCCTATCCAATTCCAACAACAGAGCACGCTGCACCTCTACCAAAAACCTTCTATCCATCCCATCATCTAAGAGAAAATACAGCCAAACTACATGCAATCGGGCATTCTCCCTTTACGCCCCATCTATCTGGAATACCTTACCACATGAAATAAGGAACTGTCCCAATCACTCTGAATTCCGGAAGAAATTGAAAACTCATCTCTTCCAGGAACACTTCTTCCTACTTACATAAGCTCCCCCTAACCTCCTCTATAATTATCCATGTAAATAGTCCCTAAGCAGCCATGTAAATAGTTCTTAAGCACTTGTTCCTTGTTTATCAGTTACACTGTGTTCTAATGTTCTAATGTTACAATGTGTTCAGTTGAAAAATACTGTTGTTATGTTCCCTGTAAACCGTCTTGATTTGTAGAAAGTCGGTATATAAAAACTGTTAAATAAATAAATGCAAGTATTCACAGATCATAAGAACCTAAATTATCTAAAGACCACTCGGAATATGAATTTCAGACAAGCTCACTAGTCATTATTCTTCTAATTCATTTTCATGTTGGCGTAGCAGCCAGGATACCAGAAAGCAAGGCAGGTGTATCGTATGAGAAATACTAACTACTATATTTCAAGTGGAGAACTTTATCAGAGATATACAAAAAGCAGAGTATCCTGGAACAAATCAATGAAGAGCTGACCAGGGATCAATTTGCTCAAGACCAGAATCAAAGAGGAGAAAAAGGTGAGCTGCCAAAAGGGGTTTTATATTTTAAAGAATCATGGACATGCCATGATTCTCAGCTAGCAAGACACCCTCATATATGCAAGACAAGAGGGCTGGTAAGCCATGACTTCTGATTGCCAGACAGGGGTCAGGATGTAGGGAAATATGCATCATCCTGTGAAGTAGTGCAAGGACCAAATCATCACAGGAAAGTCCACAAGGACTCTTGATACTACTACCACTACCATCCAGACTCTGAGTACGAATGTCTTTGGATTTCAATACGGAGCCAACCCATCCCAAGAGAAATCCACAATCTTGGTTGTAGTGAACTGATTTTTGAAGACGGCTCACATTAATGCATTAAACAGGTCTCCATTCAGCATGGAAAACCACAGGATGTCAATAAAAGAAGTGGTCTGACTCCAAGTTTACCATTACATGTTATCTCTGATCCAGGTACCCACTTTACAGCATGATTTTAGCAAGAGGTAGCCAGGTTATTGGACATTCAGGTCTCCTTATCATCAGTGTATCATCTATAGTCCAATGGAGAGACAGAATGAATAAACCAAAACTGTGACAATGCTTGAGAGCAGGAGGGACTCGGGGATGAGGAGCTGGCTAAAGTTCAAGGATGAGGCAAGAGGAAGAATGTGGAAACCTTGACACTGAAATAAGGAGGAAGTACCAGCTGTTTCCCCCCCCCCCCCCCCCGGGTTCAGCTCTCAGGTGTTGGCAGCCACCAGGCCCTGACTATACAAGCTAGACTCCTGATGGTGCAATACCACAGACAGAAAACATGTTGTTATGAAGACAGGTACAGCTGATCAGTATCACCACAGGAGGTTCACTTCAGTGCCACAGCAGGCCAGAGTAGGGAATCAGGATCCAGAGAATATCTAGATTACAGTGAGGAGCAGATTCAAAAAATAACAGGATCACTACAAAGAACCAGGATTTGAAGGGTAGCAGAAACTTAAAGGGGTCAGAAAACACAAAAGGGCAAGCAAGAGCAGTGGAGGAGGCAGACAAGATCTTAGGGGTATATTTACTAAACAGCGATAACATCACAGCGGCGACGTTATCGCGTGATAAAGTAACGTTATCGTGCAATAACGTTACGTTTCGCCCAATAACGTCTCCGGCGGCGTTAAGGCACACAGAGAGTGGAGTAAGTCTTTCCAGAGGGCAGAGAGAAGGGGTCAATGGGCGGAGAGTGGGTGGTGAGAGGCTCCAGGCACACTAACGCTATGAAATGTAGGGCAGAACATTACCGTGATTGAAAACCTTGCATTAGAGGCACAATTACAGGAGAGAGAAACCATTTCAGTCAGCAATGTACAGCAAAGGCAGGGAGACCCAGAAAAGTGATAGTAGTGCTCCATGTGCAGCAACAGCATAGTGCCCAAGTACGAAAGGGCACTATGGTGAGGCTACAAATGGGATACAGGGGGCTGCAGGCGGGACATGCAATGGGGCAGCTGGGGCACAGGGTGGACTAGGCAGATGCCTAGGTGACACAAAGGAATGTAGAAACGGAAAAGCAGCAAGACAGCAACTGACCAAGGGCAAACATGTCCACAAGTGTTTGTCCCACAGTGTCCCAGGGGACAGTACCAAGCAAGTACCCCAAAGGGCACATAACATTGGCAGGCGATGCCTGGGGGAAGCGTGGATGTCTATGCAGGCACCCCTACCCCATATCACACACCATATGCAGCCGCCTACCGGCACACTGGATGGCCTGGGACTGCGCACCTCCAGCACCACCGGCACAATGGCATGTCAGCATGGTGGTGGAGGGGTGCTGGTGGTGGAGGGGGCAGTGGCATCTGCCCACAGCAGACCAAGGCCAAGCCCTGTTTAGGTGGGTGGCATGCAGTGCAACAGACAAGGTCTGTCTGACGAACAGTCATGATATCCCCAGGGAATGACCTGCCTCTGTGGCAACTGTTTGGTGCAGTACACACAGTCAGTGTGTTTAGGGGTAGAAGGTCACAAGTTCAAGTCCCATCTGTGGCTCCTACAGAGTCTCTATGTTTTACCCTCATCAGGGGCTAAAGCTGGCTTAACTAAAACATATAAAAACAGATATTAAAAAAGAAATAATAATGAATGCATCAATATAAATGAAGACATTAAAAGCATTAAAACTAACAAATATTAAAACACCAGAAGCCTTAAAATGAACTGTTATCCCAGTATCATTAATATAATATTAATATACATATAGAGATATAATAGAAACCCCAAATATTATTATAAATTATAAAGTATAAATTATAAAAACTAATACAACACAGAAATATATTGTTAGTCGGACCAATAAAGTAATGTAGACATGTGTAAATATATACAACACATCAAATAACTTGTCATAAAAAACTGAAAAAACATAAATAGCATCAAAAACCTACCTTTGTGTACATTTGTGTACTCAAAACATTCTATTTCACTTTGGAAACAAGAAAACAAACATATGTATAATCAGTATGTATATCCCTACTGATAAACGCATCACGATTCAAAAAACAGTAAACTCCGGAAGAAGGGTTTTGGATATTATAATGCTAAAGGAGGAAAAACTTTATCACAAAATAAAGGAATCAGTGGAATCGCAAATTACCATAAGTACAAGTTTCAGCGTGCAATTTAATTGTACTATATTGTATTATTATGGTTGTTATGTGGCTTATCAGCCGATTCATAACTCCCGCGAAACTACTTTAAATATCAACTTTAAACCCTTTAAAAGTTACCAGCATAGTTAGAAAACAAATCTAGCGCATATGATATGTCTTATTCCTTGATGCTCTTCCAAGGTAAAAGTATATCCACCAGAACCGCCATCGTTAAATGCACTACAAAAGAGGATCTTAGTTTATCACGGGGTAAGACAGCATACTCCAAAGGAATTGCATGTGTAGCTAAACTTTAACCCTTCTCACAATACCATTATGTAATTCGCTCTGGAACAAAGAGGAGGGTTGCCATCATTACTCAAAAATGGGCAGAAATTTAAAACTTTAAAAACCAGCACAGATGCCGACCATTCCATAAGATGGAGAATGTGTAGACTTGTGTTAGTCCCTGCCGTTATTTCCTAAAGTCAAACCAATTCCTTTATATGCTGTGTTATGCTGTATGTCCATATTGTAAAATTCTTACTAAACTCGCTCGATGCACAAGCTAGGTGAAAAATGAGCAAGAGACTTCTTATTTACAACTTCTAAACCCTGTCTCAAACTTTATCCCTTAGATCTAATCTGCTTGATAAATTTCAAATCTATAATATATTTTATGCTAAACCCGCACAGTATCATGAAATAAAGCTATTGCTAGAAGATATGAGTAGAAGAAAATGTCTCAACAGCAAAAAATTGGAGACCAGCCAAAGTGTGTGACAACTCCAACCAATCATTGACTAAAGGAGTAGTTTGCTTACCCATAGGAATTGCAGAGCAATATTCAATAATATGGGTTTTAATTTTTTGGATACTTTTGCTGATGTAATTGTTAACATCAAAAAATCGAACTGACCCAAAAATTAGGAACATGCAGAGAATTTTTGTTTGTCAGACTAAACTCATTACTTTGCAGAGTTCAATATCGCAAAGTCAAACCATATGGTCCATTTTATTTTTATCTTGTATTTGTAAGGGGTCAGTAGCAGATAGAAGTACAGCATGTACCAAGTAGTCCTGTATGTTTCTCCTCCTCTGAAAGGCAAACTGTGGATGATGATGTCTTTATGGGGGTCATCCGGAACAGCGATTAGTGGGGATATACATCCAGTTTGGACGTTCATCCCCCGCTAATCGCTTGGAGCCTATTCTGCCCCCAAAGCTTCCCGCACGTACAGTGCCAATGTGTGGGGAGCTCTGGAAGGAGGCAGGTGGGGACAGTGACAGGGAGGTGGGGTGGGGGTGGAGGCGTGGAGTGGAGGCGGGCCCACAATGGATGGGGTGGGGTGGGGTGGAGGTGGGCCCACGATCCTGGAAATACAGGCCATGGCCCTGTACGTCTGGCATGAAGGAGATGGCCGGGGAACTTATTCTACCTCGAAGGTGGAATAAGTCCCCACAATGCTGGTGGCCTGCCGTGGAGGACATCCCCGACCAGGTGGGCAGCAGCAGAGGGTTCCCCATCGCTCAGTCCTGGCCTTGGCAGGCCCCTCCAATCAGGTGGTGGGATAAAGAAAATTAAAAGTTTTGCGGGGCAGCGGGCTCCTGCATGGCTTCCCAGTGCTATTGCGACGGGATACCATGGCACTGGCCTTTGGCAAGAGCATGGGGAGTGTTAGGCAGGGATGTGCTGCATGGCTGGGCCTGCAGAATCAGGGCCCATCCAGCCCATCCAAGTGCCCTGATTCTGCTCCTGCGGGAATGTCTAGCTCCCACGGTTGGAGAATCGGGGCCAGATCTGGGCCATCCAGATTTTGGACATCCTGAAGGCCCAGATGTGCCCCGAATACAATGGGCCTCCACATGTATCTTTGACCTGGAAAGTAGAGAGGAAGGACAGTTTGAATGGAGCAATATCCAAACATTCTGTTGGTTTGGAAAGCATATTAAGATGAAACCAAGTATGATAAAATATGAAACAAATAGATTTCAGTGCCAACAGATTTCAAAGGATAGATTCTACAGTTTAACCACTGAAACCAAATGGCACATGGCAACAGGCATTGCCATGTGATTAGCGCCAGTGCAAGGAATTGAGGCGCCCTAGGTGGGTCCTCCATCCTGCCACTTCCCCACTTCAAGTCATTACCACTGCCACAGGCCCTGGAGAGGTCGCAGCAGTGGCACTGGTGCCCCCGGAGGGCCTGCGCTCTAGGCAGCTGCCTAGTTCTCCTAATCATAGTGCCAATCATAGCCATGCTTCACCATCACTAGTTGATAGTACACATAGCAACCAGTCACAAGTTACACAGTTGAGTCACTAGAAGTCACCATACATATAACTCATTGCAACTAATATTTCATGTATATAGTCCAACCCTGTTATTGAATTTATCCCTCATGTATATAGTTCAACCCTGTTATCCAAGTTGGTATTCCTGTTCTATGTAAAACCAAACAGTTTGTGTTTAGGTTGTTTTTGTTATACTGTAAACCGCGCTGATACCGAATAGTGCGGTATATAAGCAACTGTAATAAATAAATAAAAATAAATACATAGCAAGCATTAAGAAATCTATAGAGTTCAGTCACAACAAAGAAAATGAAATACACATCTGAATCACCAACAGTCAGTCAAGTAGAGATAGAGATATTGCAGCAGTGCTGACATGAAAGGGAAGAGTGTATGATGGGGAAAGCTTGTAGAGCATGCCTCATAGAATTATTTCCAATTCCTCTGTGTGCACATGTGTGCACATGTATTTTTATGCCTTTGTGTGCATTCATGTTTTTGTGCGTGTTTGTGACAGGTCTCCAGCAGGGACATAGGCGGCCTCCATGGTTTAGGATCTCTTTAGGGCAAAGTAAAGAGTGCAAAAGTCCACAGCGTATCTCAAAGGAAAGTTTAAGGACACTTGAGGAGGGTAAAAATTGCTTGTTATAAATTAGTAAAAAATATTAAAAATATAAGAAACTGCAAGATGCCTATATACATGCTAGACAGGATGTTTGTCCATGCTAAAAGAACTAGAGATGTTTGTTAGATGTCTGTTAGCTATACTGAGTGATGAACCAGGTAAAAAGAAAACGGGAGAAGATAAACATTGAAGCATCTATCTGAAATGGTTAACTTACTCATGATGACAAGGCTTGATCTTGTAGGGAAATACAACTTAAAGGAGAACAAGGTTGTTTGTGTAAAAGTTCGGAAAGGTTGCTTGCAAAGAATTATATTGTAAGACACCTTGACGTCTCTGTTCTTAGATCTTGACTTCTCTAAATCTTTAGGTTTCAGTGTTGCTAATGCAGCTAAGCTTTTGAAAATGAATAAAATTCTCTCTTACAAAAAGTAGGGGCAGGGGGACTATTAAAAATATCTAAATGCTTCCAGTTAGTAATTCTAATTGTCAGAAACATTGTTAAGAAACAGAAGTTGTAGAGTGATAGCCTGAATTATTGATTCTACTGGATTCAAGAATATTGAAAATATAAAAACTGGAGTGAAGGGATTTGCTGGCTGAACTGAACACTGAGGAACAGATACTCATACTCCCCTCCTCCACTTAACTACCATGGCCAGTTTGAATAAAAGAATGTTACGTAAATTCAACATTTTAAAAAAATTGATCAAGTTGGCTAAAACAAATGGACTTTAATGTTCCAACTTCTTTGCATGTTTACAGTAAACAAAAGGGTCTGGGCATCTTCCTTGATGGACCTGTTTCTCTTTTGTAATTTGCATGTTTTTAGACAACAGCTTTCACATACTGGGCAGAATCCTGTTTGTCATGATAACTAAGGGTCAAGCCCTCAAGTATTGCAGAATCTTGTCTGTCATAATAACTAAGGGGTATGTTTACTAAACTGGGCTAACGGTTAACCCAGGCTATCTGCAACTACGTCTCATTCAATAACATTGTTAATTGTTAGCCCAGTTTAATAAACATACCCCTAAGAGTCTCTGGCACCCTCCTCTGCCCTTGCCTCTACTGCTTTCCTGCTCCCTTCCCCAAAAGCTATTGCCTTATTCTTGAATAACAAGATCACCTCCTTGCATTCCTCTTTTGCTTTGTTTTCCCCCTCTCCCCCTCCTTATATCCCCCTCGCACTCCTTGCATCCCCTCCTCTTCTCCATCTCCCTCTTCCAACTCTTCTAATTCCCCACCGTATTGTTGCACCTTTTCCTCTCGCTCCCCATCCTTTCCCATCTCCTCTTGGTCTGCCTTCCCTAAAAAATAACATAAGATTTTATTTATTTATTTATTTATTTATAGCTTTTTTATACCGCGCTATTTGACATCAGTGCGGTTTACAATTAACAATTATGTACAGGGCAGGGGGGATGCCTTGTGCTTACATTGAACAGGACATGATAACTTGGAGTCATAACATTAACATTAAACTATATACATCCAGACAAGTAAGAGAATATTAGTGATACTTTACATTATGAAGATATGCCATAAGGGGTCAGACCAAGGGTCCATCAAGCCCAGTATCCTGTTTCCAACAGTGGCCAATCCAGGACACAAGTATCTGTCAGATTCCCAAAAGGTATACAGATTCCATGCTGCTTGTCCAAGAGGTAAGCATTGGATTTGCTCAATCAACTTTAACAATGGTTTATGGATTTTTCCTCCAGGAACTCATCCAAAACGCTTTTAAACCTAGCTACACTAACAGCCTTTACTACATCCTCTGGTAACAAATTCCAGAGTTTAATTATGCATTGAGTTAAAAAATATTTTCTCAGATTTTTCTTAAATGTGCTACATTGTAGCTTCATTGCGTGTCTACTTTTTGAAAGAGTAAACAACCAATCTATGTTTACCAATTCCACTCCATTCATTATTTTATAGACCTTTATCATATCTATCATATCATATCATACGTATCATATCTCTCTTCAGTGGTCTCTTTTCCAAGTTGAAGAGCCCTACCTTTTAAGCCTTTCCTCACAGGGATATCCTTCCATCTCCTTTATCATTTTGGTTGCTCTTCTCTGTACTCTTTTACAATTTTGCTATATCCTTTTTAAGATATGGTGACCAGAATTGCACACAGTATTCAAGGTATGGTCGCACCATGGAACAATGCAAAGGCATTATAATATCTTTGGTTTTATTCTCCATTCCTTTCCTTATGATTCCTAGCATTCTTTTTTTCTTTCTTGGCCACAGCTGATCTTACTGTTTCCTCCTTGTTCTGTGCCCTTTACTTTATTCACCCCTCTTCCTTTCCTCAAGATCCCTGACCTACACTGGCATAAATTCCACCCAAGTGTGGGGGGGGGGGGACAGGCAGAAAGGAGACCCACACAGAGGTGATGGCAGCAATGTAGCAAACTTACTTTAACATGTTTGCCGCCCTGCTGCACTCTTGTAAGTTTGGTGCCGGGCCTGCGTTCCCCACGCCGAACTTACAAGAGCAGACCAGCACAGCAAACATGATAAAGTAAGTCTGTCATGCTGTTGCCATCGCCGCCGTATGGGGGGGCCCACCACATGAAGGGGGAGCCACACAAGTGGTGCCACTGCCATAACAATAGGGACCCTCATTAAAAGTTTGCTGGAGGGCCCCTCATTGAAACTTACGCCACTGCTGATCTGCCTATGTTATGCTGAAGTTGGCTGATTCTCTGAGTACAACTTTCCTTCCCCTTATCCAGTCAAGCCTTTCCTCTGGCTATGTTCCCCCTATCTGGAGGCACATAGTCATTTTCCCTCTTCTCAAAAAGCCATCTTTGGACCCATCTCCAATTTCTACCCTCTTACTCTCCATCCCCATCAGGCTGATTTCTGCGGGTGTCGCAGTACTGAGACCCTTTTTGCTGTTCTGAATGAGATCCATTTGGCTCTGGATCATGGTCATTCTGTTATCTTGGTTACCTTGATCTTTCCTTAGCTTTTGATTTGGTTGACCATCAACTTCTGCTCTGTAGCCTTCATGAAATTGGTATCTGCCACACTGTTTTTAACTGGTTCACCTCTTGCCTACAATACTGTTCCTTTCAAGTTGTACAGGTTCAAACCTCTCTTCTGTCTACCAGGCAGTCAGAAACAGAAGATGCAACAGTTGGTGACCATGAGAGACACGGATTCTTTCTCTGGCTGCGAGCAAGTCATAGGTTTATCAGGAGAACTGTGAGTACGATGAGTAATTTGTTCAGTCACCGGCAGAACAAAACTAAGTTGCATGAATGGAAAGAAAAGGCACGGGCTTTAGCATTTAAGAAGGGCAGCCCGTCTTATGAGATGCATGCTAAACATGCTGATCTTGCTATAACCCCTGTAGCTTGATGGTACTCAATGACTAGTGAGAATGAAGCACTACAGATTCTTTGGCAGGGGGGGGGGACTTGTTCAAAGGATAAACTGTGGTACTTGAAATATGAAATGACGGTTAATGATTCAGAGAGACTGTACACTAGTCCTGAGTGGGTCATCCTTAAAGGGTAGAAGACAATGGCACATGAAAAGTCTCAAGAAAAACAAAAAGATGAGGTCCAAGACCATAAACATAAGTTGTTTGTATTAGAAGAGAAAGTGTATAATGATTCATCTGTTTGCTTTCTTTACACTGTGCTTTTGAAAGGATAACATTTTCCAGTTGTAAAAAATGTAAACAGCCTGGCTTTAACTTGGTAATTAGTTGTTATTTTTTTAAATATGCTGATTTTCTTCTTTAGTAGGTCAAAACCTTATTTCACCAGACTTGCAAGATGATATTTGAAACCTTTGAAATGCAAGTATTTATGCACAAAATGCTACATTTAGGAATTTAAGGTCAAAAGGAAAATGTAATCTGCTTTACCTCTACCTTCACTGTCTGCTTCATATTTTAGTTCATTTAAATCTGACAATCTGACAAAGTACTGGATTTGGCTTAAAAAAAGGTATAAACTTCATAAAGAGAGAAATGATATAGGAATTCAACAAATAACATAGGGCGGCATTTTCAAAGGCATTTATATGGGTAACTACCCTAGCTACCCCTGTAAATGCCTTATCAGTGATTTTCAAAAGGCACCTACACGGGTAGTGCCTTTTGAAAATCCCGGATAAGTCCCTAACGCGCCCAGATGTTACGCGGTTAGCAATGGGATGTTTTGGGGGCGTTCCGGGGCGGAGCAGGGGTGGAGCAAAGGACTAAGCGAGTAGCAACGATTTTCAATGCTACCTGCTTAGCCCTCTGTGGCTTAAAGATAGGCGGGGTTTTCCTCGCCTATCTTGAAGGTGCAGGGGCTAAGTGGGTAGCATCAAAAATTGCTGCTACCTGCTTAGCCTCGGCAGCTGCTGGCACAACCAGCATAACCTGGATTTTCACTTCCGTTATCGCAGAAGTGAAAATCCAGGTTAAGGGGGTTGGCAGGCAGTCTATGCGCTGATACGGCGCATAGCCTGCCTAAATCAAAACTGGGCCTATAGTAACATAGTAAGTGACAGCAGATAAAGACCAGCATGGTCCATCTAGTCTGCCCAGTAAGGCACCAGAATTGTAGAATTGTGTGTGCCACTCCAGGCAGATACCCCTGTCCAGTTAGAAGTTATTTATGTTTGTTTTGATTCCATCCTCTTGCTATGTAGTGATCCTCTGTTTGTCCCATGCCTGCTTGAATTTCATGACTGTTTTTGCCCTCACCTTCTCTTTCAGGAGGGCATTCTAGGTATTCCCCATCCTTTCCGTGAAAAAGTATTTTCTTATGTTGCTTTTAAATTTACCTCTTTGCAGCTTCATTTTATGTCCTCTGGTTCTGCAACTTCCTCATCTTTGAAAGAGGTTTGTTTGTTCATTAATACCCTTTAAGTACTTGGACGTCTGTTTTCTTATCACCATTGGTCGAAAATGTGTAAATATACAGCTTTGACATATAGAACCCAATTCCATAACATGCATGTCCGGCCCATGAACACGTCTAAAACAAAAATGGACCCCCTTTGAACCTAATTCCACATCTGTGGGTCTGGATGTGCTTGCGGGTCCGGAATCGAGGTGATAGATGTGCACAGCAGGCACATGCAAGCCGATCCCATGCCTCAAATGCAAGGAAACATAATGGATGTCCCCGTGCCCACCGTATTTTGAAACATTACACATTTTGGATCCTGCCCATCCCCACGATGTACCTGCAGATGCCACGCCTCTCAGGAAAAATATGCATCTCCTACACTGTCCATCACAGACAGTAGTCTGATGCATTCTGTGACGCAGTGGCAGGGCTGGAAGCCATGGAAACTGATACTGACCCGCTGGAAGGTTCAGGTACTGCAGGTAAATGAAAGGTTTTCCCTTCTCAGCACAAGATGCACAGAGCTAATCAGCTAACACAGTTCACCTCAGGGGAGGAGAGAAGCAGAGTTTCTGATTGGGCACGCCCTAGCAGGAGGCGGGCTCCCCAGAGCAGGGGCACCTTGTTAAACAGAGAGAAGGAAGACAGTGTGGGTATGAGTGGAATTGGAAGGAGTGGTATTGGAACAAGTATCAGAAGGGGAAAACGAATGAGAAGGCAAAGGACGTTGGAAAAGCAACAAGGAAAGGAGAGTGAAGATGGAATAAGGCAAGAAGCTCTCTTTGATACAGAAACCTTTGACCTAGTAAGAGAAACACTGCCCAGCTGTAATACAAGGAAAAGGGATTCAGAACCAGGAAGTAGGTACCGGGGATACTCAGTGCCTGAAAGAACCTTCTGGGAGCAACAGAGGTTAGAAGCACTGAGAGACCCAGGGATAAAGCCTAGGTTTCTGGAACAAACAGCTGACCCTTGGAGAGGAAGGCAGCGTGGCAAGGCATTCTCAGACAAGCCTCATTATAAGGTACCTGGTGTATTTAATTCATATGACAAGTTTTATGAGAACCCAGAAAGAGTGAATGCTGACTTTAAAACTCAGGACAGTTTCAGGCATTGTGAAAGCAGTTGGCTGCAGCCTGAAGTTCCTTTAAACAAACCCAGCTTTTCTCACCAGACAGCTGAAGCTTTTAGCAAGCAGGCTGATATAAGGAATCCAGCTGAATTGTTCAGGAGAGAATTAAGCCAGGATGTTTTAGGAGGTCCTACCTTTGAATCACTCCTTAGAAACACTCCTCATACAAAGGAACTTGTTAACCCGACACCTGCATACAGAGACAAGTGGGGGAGGGGTAACTCCACTGCAGTGAATGAATGTTTGAACAGAGACGGCATTGCTTGCTTTCCAGAAGTAAACTCTGTAAACAATTACTTACCCAAGGAAGGAGCAAATCCTCAGTCTAGCCCAGCTAGAAAGCAGGCTGAATTTCTCCTTAAAGAGTTTAAACAATTCTTAGATAAAAGAGCTATTGCTGAACAAAAGTTAGTGCAAGCAGGAAAGAATCCTGAGGCAGAAATACCATTAGCTTCTCCGTTGCCCATGATTGAAGTCAATCAGCCAATGGACTGCTCAATCGGTCTGATTGATAAAACTAACTAAAGCAAAGCTTGAATGGTCATTTTCTAGCATATCCTGAAAGGTATGTTGTTTAAATACCTGGATGAAGAGCTTACAAAAATGTATGTTGTTTAAGTACCTGGATGAAGAGCTTATGAAGCAGTGAAAATAAGCTAAAGTATAATTTAGATACAACTCATGAACAGTATTGTTTTCCCTTGTTTATTGTCATTGCAAAGTAAGAGGACACATGACGTAATGTGAATCCCAGTATGAAAGGACATTTCAAGCACAGCATTGAAAAGCCTTGATTTTCTTTTGTTCCTGTTTTGGTTTAATCCTCACGCCTGTTCCATTCCACCACGGAGCGGGGTAAATAAATCCTTATAAAAATAAATATTCTTGTGCCCGCCTATCATTTGGCCCCACAACTACAAAGGCCCATCCCTCCTTAAACCCTCAAGGTTAGGGAGTGGATGCTAAGGGTAACAAGTGGCGTAGTATTAAGGATTTTGGCGCAGACGCAGAAGGAGCCACAGCAGGAGCTGCAGAGAACCTCTTCCAGTGGACCCCGGCTGAAGAGCTGACGAGCCCAGCAGAGGAGGAGAGATCGCAGAAGGCTACAGGAGCCATTGCTGACGTGCCTGATATACACCTTAGCCAGGTAAAGGGTATCCACCTTGGGTTGTGAGGATACCAGGGCGAGGGTGTCCCCTAGTGGTAACTGGGGGGAGAAAAAAATATATAAATATTTTTTTTTTCTGGAGGAAACCCAGAGATAATTTAGAGTGTGTGATACCGCACTTGGGTCCGTGTTCTGTTTGTGTTTCAGGAGTTCCCAAGATGGCGATGGATCCACAAGACATCATCAAATGGATGGCGACGCAACTAGAGCGCCAGGCTGACCTTGCGTTGGAGGCGCAGCAGAAAGCCAGCGCCAGTTTAAAGGAACAGCAGCAACCGCTACTGACTCTATTAGAAGAGTATTTAAAAGAGAGGAAGCAAGCCACTGTTCCAGCGCCAGATAGAGGTTCCATTGTGACTAACGTAGTACAGCCTGTCAATGTACAAACAGGGACTTTGTTTAACTTCGGGCAACTCACTGGTCAAGACGATATTGATGATTATTTAGAAAGCTTCGAAAGGGTGGCACGCCTTAGCTTATGGCCAAGGGAACACTGGGCCTTAAGGCTAGCCGCATCCCTTACTGGGGAAGCAAGAGCAGCTTACCGAGCCATGCCTCCAGAGTTGGCCGGAAGCTATGATGAGTTAAAAAAGGCCATACGGGAGAGACTGGGACTCACTCCGCTCGTATACCACACTCGCTTGAGGAGCGTGAGACTCGGGCCGAGTGAAACTCCTAAGTCCCTATGCCACAGAATTCGTAGTTTACTGAACTAATGGTTGACTCCAGAAGGGAGGTCGGTGGAATCCATTCTAGACGCATTAGTGCTAGAGCAGTACATGGACGCGCTACCACAAGAAATCCGCACCTTCCTGATCCTGCAAAACTGCAAAACTCCCCAGGAGGCGGTTGCTCTCTCTGAGAGGTATATAGAGGCAGAGTTAACTGCCCAGAGAGGTAGCACCCCTTTCCATGAGTACAGCAGTAGCGGATCAGAAAGGAGACGGAGGGTCCAAGAGGATCCAATGAAAATGTGCATGCCTCTTAGGAAAAGTTCTGCATGTAAGATAAGATGCTACAAATGTGGGCAGGTAGGACATGTACAGAAACAATGTCTTGTAAAAACTGCATTAATAGCCGATACCTATGTGGAAGATAGACCAGGGTTTTTGCTGGCTGTGTGTGTACAGGGAATTACCACTCAAGCTTTGCTAGGCTCAGGAGCTGAGTTAAGCATGATCTCAGAGGAGTTCTGGAAAGCAATAGAAGCCAGAGAGGCCCCAGAGGTAATTCAGCCTGTAGACGAAGTGCAGATAAGGTGTGTTCATGGAGGAACATCTCCCTACCCCGTGTACAACCTACACGTAGCAGGCTTAGGTGCCCAGAGAACTATCCCGCTGGCAGTTGTCCCACGCCTCCCACATGCGGTGATTTTAGGCAGAAACTGGCCCCAGTTTTATAGAGAAATAAAGAGAGAGTTACAAGAGAAGGGTGCAATGGTCTCCACAAGAGCCCAGACCTCAGCCCTAGATCCTAAAGAAGGTACATCAGAGGATACGAGGGAAGTCCTTCCCTCCGATGACGCCTTAGTGACCAATCCTGATCCCAAAGTAAAGAAGGGTAAAGCAGAAAAACGTAGGGAGAAACAGTCACGCTCCAAAAACAAGTCTGAAGTGCAGGCAGGGCAAGAGCTGCCATGGGTACCGGAGGAACTGATGAGTAAATTTCCCTCATTCCCAAAAGAACAGCAGGCAGACCCCGCTCTCACACACGCATTTAAGTGGGCCCAGGACCCTAGGGATACACTGCCTAGATTTCTCCTCACGTCAGGGATACTCTATAGAGAGAGTAGGAATCCCTTCACTGGAGATAGCAGGAAACAGTTGGTAGTACCGACTACCTTTAAAAACATAGTGCTACGGTTGGCTCATGACCATCCAGTAGGGGGACATAAGGGCAGTCAGGGGACCCTCGACCAGATTCTAGCCCGATTCTACTGGCCGGGTGTTTTTAAAGAAACGAGCCGGTTCTGTGAGGCTTGCCCCACTTGCCAACGTGTCTCGGCGACCCATCCCAGGGATGTCCCAATGATACCGTCACCGGTGATCAAAGACCCAATTCAGAGAATAGGGGTAGACATAGTGGGACCACTGATTAAGATGCCTAGAGGATTTCGATATATCCTAGTGGTAGTGGACCACGCTACACGATTCCCGTGGGCCATGCCACTCCGCTCTACGTCAGCAAAAGTGATAGCTACTGAGCTTGTCAAGTTATTTTGTGAAGTTGGGTTCCCTAGGGAAGTCCTCACCGATAGGGGGAGTAACTTCCTCTCGAAGTACCTCACGCAAGTATGGGATGCCTTTGGTATCCAACACATTAAGACAGCCGCCTACCACCCTCAGACGAATGGTCTAGTCGAAAGACAAAACCAGACACTTAAAAGAATGCTACGTAGAAGTCTGGAGGGTGAGATGGACCAGTGGGATATGATGCTCCCTTTTGTTCTCTACGCATGTAGAGAAAGAAAACAAGCCTCGTTGGGAACGGCGCCATACGAGCTGTTGTATGGTAGGTCTCCTCGGGGGATTCTTGATATCCTAAAGGAACAGTGGGTAGAACCGGACGCCAGGGAGGTAGAGGTCCCCGAGTTCCTGAGAGACTTAAAAAAGCGGCTATGCCGAACCTCAAAGGTTGCGGTAGAGAATTTGCAACGTAGTCAGGGCAAACAAAAATCCTATTATGATAGGAATACTAAACAACGACAACTTATGATAGGAGAAAAGGTTATAGTGATGGTGGCAGGGATGGAGCCGAAATTTGAGAGCCATTGGAAGGGCTCATGTCGGGTCATACGTCCCGTAGGACCTGTCTCTTATTTAGTTGAGAATAAAAAGGGTCGCAGGCAAGTCTACCACATCAATCTGTTGAAGCCCTGGCATGATAGGGTAGCTTTAGCCCAAGTAGCCACAATAGCCTCTCCGAGACAATGGCATTCATTACAGCCCACTAGCCCAGAGCCCATAGGGTGTATCGCGTGCTGTCCGGATTCGCCTAGACCAGCCCGTGATATCTTAAGGGGGGGGATCTGTGACGCAGTGGCAGGGCTGGAAGCCATGGAAACTGATACTGACACGCTGGAAGGTTCAGGTACTGCAGGTAAATGCAAGGTTTTCCCTTCTCAGCACAAGATGCACAGAGCTAATCAGCTAACACAGTTCACCTCAGGGGAGGAGAGAAGCAGAGTTGCTGATTGGGCACGCCCTAGCAGGAGACGGGCTCCCCAGAGCAGGGGCACCTTGTTAAACAGAGAGAAGGAAGCAGTGTGGGTATGAGTGGAATTGGAAGGAGTGGTATTGGAACAAGTATCAGAAGGGGAAAACGAATGAGAAGGCAAAGGACGTTGGAAAAGCAACAAGGAAAGGAGAGTGAAGATGGAATAAGGCAAGAAGCTCTCTTTGATACAGAAACCTTTGACCTAGCAAGAGAAACACTGCCCAGCTGTAATACAAGGAAAAGGGATTCAGAACCAGGAAGTAGGTACCGGGGATACTCAGTGCCTGAAAGAACCTTCTGGGAGCAACAGAGGTTAGAAGCACAGAGAGACCCAGGGATAAAGCCTAGGTTTCTGGAACAAACAGCTGACCCTTGGAGAGGAAGGCAGCGTGGCAAGGCATTCTCAGACAAGCCTCATTATAAGGTACCTGGTGTATTTAATTCATATGACAAGTTTTATGAGAACCCAGAAAGAGTGAATGCTGACTTTAAAACTCAGGACAGTTTCAGGCATTGTGAAAGCAGTTGGCTGCAGCCTGAAGTTCCTTTAAACAAACCCAGCTTTTCTCACCAGACAGCTGAAGCTTTTAGCAAGCAGGCTGATATAAGGAATCCAGCTGAATTGTTCAGGAGAGAATTAAGCCAGGATGTTTTAGGAGGTCCTACCTTTGAATCACTCCTTAGAAACACTCCTCATACAAAGGAACTTGTTAACCCGACACCTGCATACAGAGACAAGTGGGGGAGGGGTAACTCCACTGCAGTGAATGAATGTTTGAACAGAGACGGCATTGCTTGCTTTCCAGAAGTAAACTCTGTAAACAATTACTTACCCAAGGAAGGAGAAAATCCTCAGTCTAGCCCAGCTAGAAAGCAGGCTGAATTTCTCCTTAAAGAGTTTAAACAATTCTTAGATAAAAGAGCTATTGCTGAACAAAAGTTAGTGCAAGCAGGAAAGAATCCTGAGGCAGAAATACCATTAGCTTCTCCGTTGCCCATGATTGAAGTCAATCAGCCAATGGACTGCTCAATTGGTCTGATTGATAGAACTAACTAAAGCAAAGCTTGAATGGTCATTTTCTAGCATATCCTGAAAGGTATGTTGTTTAAATACCTGGATGAAGAGCTTACAAAAATGTATGTTGTTTAAGTACCTGGATGAGGAGCTTATGAAGCAGTGAAAATAAGCTAAAGTATAATATAGATACAACTCATGAACAGTATTGTTTTCCCTTGTTTACTGTCATTGCAAAGTAAGAGGACATATGACGTAATGTGAATCCCAGTATGAAAGGACATTTCAAGCACAGCATTGAAAAGCCTTGATTTTCTTTTGTTCCTGTTTTGGTTTAATCCTCACGCCTGTTCCATTCCACCATGGAGCGGGGTAAATAAATCCTTATAAAAATAAATATTCTTGTGCCCGCCTATCATTTGGCCCCACAACTACAAAGGCCCATCCCTCCTTAAACCCTCAAGGCTAGGGAGTGGATGCTAAGGGTAACAATACTAGACAGAAATACCAATGAGAAATGACAACTGCTACAACCTAGACCATATACCAGTCCCTCTCATGCCCTAAAAAGTGCTAGGTAAGCCCAGTGCACCCCAATATGGTATACAAGCATGTAAATATGAACATGTATGTCAGGACACACCATGCATCAATTGGTACGTGACATTAGGAACCAGCCCCAGTGAGTCCTGCCCTGGACATATCTGCAAACACGTCTTAAACTGCTAGGGATGGACCCTCACCAAGTCCACAAAACCCTGAATTAACCTTACAGGTCACCAAAGCATGCATAATAGTTCATAACAGTGCTGAGCACAAATGTATGCCCTTTCCATGCCTCTGGCTTATAAGTGTACTCATTCTGCTGCTCTGCGCTACCTTCCCCTCTGATCTCTCCCAACACCCCTCCCCGTGAACATCACTCTTCTGTCAGATTGCTTCTATCTGTGTCCTCCCCTTCTACTGCCAAATCTGGATGTTGCTCCCTTCAGCTTGCTGCTCTGTATGCCTGGAACAAACTACCTGAGTCTCTATATCATGCTTTGTCTCTGGCCCATCTCAAATCCAGGCTTAACACTCATCCCATCAGAGCTGCTATTGGATCAGATCCACCTAAGCTCCCTTGTGTTTCCTGACCATTCTCTCTGAATGTATCCTGTGCACAGCTGCTGTGTTGTCTGTCCCGACTAGATTGCTGATCAGGACCCATCTATTACATGTGACTGTGCAGTGCTGTGTAAGCCCTTTGGCGCTATACAAATGATCAGTAGCAGGGTTGTAGTTGTAGTAGAGCCTTCTGGCTATAGCATCTGAGGCCCACTTATCTGGTTGCTGGCATTTCTCACAGCAGCTACACCTGTCCCATCGTGGCATATGTCGGTCTGTATACATCTGCTACCTTTGCGGCTACCCTGTCTGCCTTCCCATAGCCAGGTTTGTGGCACTGTTCCCCTGGTCAAGGCTGCGTGGGCATGGAAGGAGAGACCCCTGTGCCATCACACCAAGTAGCCAGACTCCAGATATATCACCACTCACACAGCTCTCATTGATCCTGATCTGGGTAGGGATGTAGGCTGCATGGGACAATCCGGGGAATGTTGACGCTACATCAGTCGTGTCTCCCAGTGACAGGCATAGCAGATGTAGGGCTGCCCTATCACACTATTAACAATATCCAATCTAATTAGAGTACCCTATGTAAAATAATCCAGAAAGAATCAGCATAGGTTCACTATGGCTAAATGTCGAAACATATCCCTGTCAGTAATAGGGACTACCAAAAGGGACTGCTGCAGCTGGAAATAGATCTGCACTTGTAAGAATTTATCTTCTGGATGCTCTCTAAGGGGTATGCTTACTAAAGGGCATTAAGGGAGCAGCCATTAGCGGGCATTAAGGGCAGTGATAAGGGGTTTCCATGCGAAAAGGTCTGTGGGCATGTAAGAGGTGTTCTGGCATTAAGGGCACTATGAGCCATTTAACGTGTATTAATGGGACATTGGTCATTAAAGCGTCAAGCATGCACCTTAATGTCCGAAAATGGCTATAACCCTAATGCTGGATAAAGGAGCAGCAAGGAAAGTCAATCTGAAGGTGAATGATGGAAGGACAGGTTATGAGCTGATGGACCTGCCAGATCCATGGGCATCCTACATGGCAGTCAGTAAATTGGAAAAACCTGTGGGAGGCAGCTGTTCGATGCACAGGGGTGTGTAAATGTAAAATGGTGCAATGTCAGTGTGTGGCATAGGATGGGGAAGATGTGTCCCCCAGCAGAGTCAGAACTGGCAGGATGTGTACAGCGACAGGAGGACAGAGTAGGAGTGGTAACGTGCAGATCAGGCATAGGAGAGGTGTGAACTAAGCGCATAAATGCAGAAGAGAGTACGTGTGTAGGCCATGGTGTAGCTACCTACACGAGAAGACATGACTGCACACAGCCAACAGAGGCAGAAGGGTGGGCTGAAGGAAGAATGGCAGCAGCGGAGAGGGGGTATGGGCTGTCAGCACCAATGTGCCTTAGGTGCCATCCCCAACGTATTTGTACTGGATAGTAAAATATGTGTCAGTGCCACATGGAACGCCTGATACCAGATATGTGGATCTCACACCTGTCACAGCCACACAGCCACCACAACCCCAGACAAATGTGCAGATAACAATTGGACAGGTGTCATCCAAACTGGGCAAATGGTGCACGTATGGACATGAGGTGATATCTGCTGGTGGCTATCCGAGGGGTAGAATGTGTCTGCATGTACTGCAGAGATGTGATGGAGCCAAAGCTATACAGTCACAGTTAAGATGTGATACATGACTCATGTCTCATGTAGGTTACAGCTATATGCATGTAACGGCCTGTTAGTATACCGCTATAGCAGTGCAGTCACATCGGGGTACATCTTACTGACAAATTGGTAATGTCTGATGATAAACAGGACTGTACGGACCTGCAGTCAGCTGAGTCATTGGTGGGTTAAGTTATCTGCTCAAGGTCACAAGGAGGTGTTGTCAGTCCATGAAGGTTGTGGCCAACATAAAATGTGACAGTAACACATTCCAAAATGTCACATAATGAGTGGTAGTGGGCCTCAAACCCTGGTATTTTTCCCTCCCCCAAGCCATTGCCATGACCATCATGCCACATCTCCAAGCAGGGGCCTGACATCTGCAGGATGAGCATGTCTGACCCCCTGCAATGGGCTGAAGCAGAGTCAATAAAGCCACGCTCTCAGAAGGCCATGATGTGGAATAGCATGTTTGCTGATCCAAAGTGTGGCCAGAATGCATAAAAAGTAGAAGGATGAGTGTCTGCAAGTCACAGCAGAACCAGGACTGTTACAGCCAGGGAAATGACCTGAGTAGTACATAGGCACAAAATGGGAATCAAACTCTTGCCCTCTGCTTATGGAGACATTGCACTAACCAGTAAGCTACGCCGCCACACTTTGCTACAGAGCAATGTCTAGATTCAAAGAGCCTGCAGGTCTCTGCCTAAACTGCTGTATGTGCCAGTATAGGTTAGCCCCTCCAGTACACAAGAGGCCATGGACATGCGGAACAGCAAACTGCAATGGATCACCAAACGGAGAATGCACTGATCCATCACATTAGCTCAGTAAGACACACTGATAGTGTGTGCTACAAGCACATAACAGCTACAAAATGTGCTACTGAGCAGTTTTAGCAGTCATCTTGAGGGTGAGGATGGGTGCCCAGCACCTGGTCCCCAGAACTTGCACTGCTGGTGATGGTCTCTGTCAGCCGTGCGACAAGTCCATGTCACTGCCAGTGTGTGGCAGGTACTGTCTGTGGTGTGTTAGGCTAGTCACCTCGTTTGCTGCACAATTATAGCATGCTGTATGCACTAGTCACTTCTGGGCCCTGTGTCCTGCCCCTGTTGGTCAGGTACCCTCCCAGAACAGTGCATGTCAGTGCCCAGCATTAAAGAGCTGATGTCAAATGGAGTGGGGGCATCTAGGATTGTATGGGGCTGCTGCTACCGTCTTCCCATGACCACAGTGAGCAGGCCAGAAACAACTGCTGTCCCATCCATCTAGAACTAACAATCCACCACAGCAAGCACAGTCAGAATGCACCTGCTGCCCACCACTGCCCACCTGCAGCCATGCACATACCAACTGCAGCTGATCCGCACACAATACATGTGTTCCATCCCATGTGACATATCACCATTCCACAACAGCAGCATGTCTGTGTGCCGCCACTGTCACTGTGGGATCATGACGGACATCAAAGATGGTAATGTGGATGGAAAGATACCCCTATGAGGATAGGCTAAGAAGAGACAGCTGAGGGGAGATATGATAGAGATCTATAAATTAATTAGTGGAGTGAAATGGCTAAATGTAAATAGATTGTTTACACCATCAAAATGTGGAGAGACTAGGGGACATGCAATGAAGCTATAGTGTAACTCATTTAAGACTAATAAGAGAAAATATTTTTGCAGTCAATGCTTAATCAAACTCTGGAATTCATAACCGGAAGACGTAGTAAAAGCTATTTGCATAGTTGGGTTTCAAAAACATAAGAACAACATAACCCTACCCCTGAGCACAGGGGGCAAGATGGTGGCAGGTTGTTGCTGCTGTTGAGACACTCTGCACTCACCGCTCTGGTCTCCTTGGCTGCTTTGGAATGGGGCGTCGGAAGAGAAAACAGGCTTCCCTTCCCTTGGAGTTAGCTTTTCTACTACTGCTGGACATAGGACATTGGCGGCGTGTGGATTTTCGGCGGCAACTGGTGGAGCGGTGTCTTCAGCGGAGCCCTTGGTGATTGAACCGTCGGCTCTGGGTGCATCTGGGGTATGGCTGTCTCCTGAGCAGCGCGCCCCCCCCCCCCCCGCCTCAACCTGAGTGTGCAGTCCCGGTTTTCAGAGTGCCTCCCACTGGCATGCCGATGTGCTCACCGGTTAGAGGAGGTGAAGAGGGCTCCGGCAGGACCTTAACAACTTCTTCACACCTGGTGGAAACCGCAGTAGAAAGAGTTGGAGCAGGGAGGGTCAGCCCCCTTGTTGGGGAACCTGCAGCTGCGGCCGGGGGGTTTGATGGAATCCCAGGTCTGAGAGGCTTGATAAAACCAACAGTTATAAATTTAGAAGCACTGTGGGATGCGGTGGCTACCATGAATACTTCAGTACTGGCTGTTGTGGGAATTATGAAAGTTGATTCTCTTTCGTTGAGGAATGATATTGCTGAAACGAAAAGAATGCAGGAGGACCAGGCTTAGCGTTTGACTGGTGTGGAAACGGAGTTGGAACATCTTCGAGGACTCTGTGCTGCTCAAGTTAAGGATAAAATCTTGCTATCTAAAAAAGCTGAATATTTGGAGAACTATGTGCGTAGAAATAATTTGAGACTATTGAATTTTCCTAAATCTCCTATTATATCTCCTTTGGAGATGGTTCGCAAATATCTCCAGGAAGTGCTTAAACTTCCTGGAGAAAATTTGCCTCCTATTGTGCGTGCACAGTACCTAACCGTAGGCCCTGTGTTTAAGGGCCCCACTTCAGAGAATCTGTTTCAGGGAGCCGGAGATCTTACGGCGTTCTTGGAGGATTCTTTAGAAGTGGTGACCGGCCAAACTACCTTGCTTATGACTTTAGCCTTGGAGCCTGATAAATCTTTGATTCTTCAAGCATATTTTAGAAATTTCAATGTTACTTTCTTAGGTTCTAAAGTATATATGTTTCCTGATCTTGCTCGTGTCACCCAGTTGAGGAGAAAGGAATTTCTTGGTCTTAGACCCAGAGTTATTTTCCTTGGGGGTAGTTTTGTGTTGAGATTTCCTTCCCGATGTATAATTACCTTTGATGATAAGTTTTTTCTTTTCTTTGAGCCTAGTCAGTTATTGGAATTTCTTGTTGTTAGGGAAGGTATTGTGGTGCATACTACTTCCAACATGGCTGATACTTAAGTCTCCACCCTGCTATGATGATTTCTTTTTTCCTTTATATGAAAAATTATTTTACCTGTGGCCCCCCTTGATTGCCTAAAATTATGGGCTAAATTTAGGATGGATCATTATTTGATTTGTTATTCCTTATTATACATTTCTTTGATGATTATTGTGTTATATGTATCATCCTGTTACTTTCATTCTTGTTTTGCTTGAATGTTTTCGAAATTAATAAAAATTCTAAATATAAAAAAAAAAACCCACAAGAACATAAGATATGCCATACTGGGTCAGATCAAGGTCCATCAAGCCCTCTGTTTCCAACAGTGGCCAATCTAGTTACAAGTACCTAGCAGTTTCCCAAAAAGACACAGGTTCCACAATGCTTGTATTGGGGCAAGCACTGGATATTCTGGGTCCACTTTAATAATGATTTATGGACCTTCCCTCAAGGAACTTGTCCAAACTTTTTTAAAACCTGGCTACACTAACAGCTTTTACTACATCCTCCAGTAGCAAATTCCAGAGTTTGATTACATATTGAGTGAAAAATATTTTCTCTTATTAGTCTTAAATAGGTTACTCTTTAGCTTCATTGCATGCCCCCTAGTCTTTCTATTTTTTGATGGCGTAAGCAATCAATCTATGTTTACTCATTCCACTCCATTCATTAATTTATAGACTTCTATCATATCTCCCCTCAGCCATTTTCCAGGTTGAAGAGCCCTAACCTTTTTAGCCTCTCTTCATAGGGGTATCCTTCCATCCCCTTTCCATTTTGGTGGTTCTTCTCTGTACCTTTTCTAATAACGCTATATCCTTTTTAAGATACAGCGGCCAGAATTGCACACAATATTCAAGGTGCTGTCGCACCATGGAACGATACAGAGGCATTATAATATCCTTTGCTTTAATCTCCATTCCTTTCCTTATGATACTTAGGGGCATGTTTACTAAACATTCCTAACGTGCGGGGCCGCGGTAGTGTGCCTGTGCCATATAAGGAGTGGGCGGTTCAGGCCGAAAAAGGAAAAAAAAAGACCGTATGTGTGCGCGTCGCGTTAATGTGCGGGGCCCACATTAGCGCGTGGGAAGGCTAAGTGGGGCGCAGCTGGGCACATATAGGAACAGAGCCGTAGCACAACGGTGAAGACAATAACCAATGGTGCAGGGGCCACGAGTTCAATCCCCCAGTGTGTGCAGCCCAAAAAGGCTGGCTGAGGCACCACCTTGAATGCAGAAATGTGTGTCAGGAGGCAAAACAATTTTGGGGCAGCATAAGGCGGCACACTGTTCATTTTGGGGCGGCATAAGGCGGCGCACTGTTCATTTTGGGGCGGCATAAGGCGGCGCACTGTTCATTGTGGGGCGGCATAAGGCAGCGCACTGTTCATTGTGGGGCGGCATAAGGCGGCGCACTGTTCATATTGGGGCGGCATAAGGCGGCGCACTGTTCATTGTGGGGCGGCATAAGGCGGCGCACTGTTCATTGTGGGGCGGCATAAGGCAGCGCACTGTTCATATTGGGGCGGCATAAGGCGGCGCACTGTTCATTGTGGGGCGGCATAAGGCGGCACACTGTTCATTGTGGGCAGCAGGATGCGGCGCACTGTTAATTGTGGGCAGCAGGATGCGGCGTGCTGATGGCCACAAGGCAGCGCACTGATGCTAAAACAAAGGAACACAGCCACAGCACAAGGGTTAAGACACTGACCAATGGTGCAGGGACCAGGGGTTCAATCCCTCACAATGCCCATTGAAAAAGGCTAGCTGAGGCAGTATATTTTATGTTGTGGAGTGCTTTAGGAGGCTTTTTAATTCTATTTTGTGATAACTACTAGCAAACGCACTCTCACAGCATGTTAACATAAGGCGGACCATAAGGCACATGTTACAGTGCACCGTCCACCAAGGCACCCTAGAATGTCCCCTATAGGGCAGCATGTATGTTGCGACACAGGATAATGTATAGTGCACCCTATATGGATGCCAACCATAAAGTGCCCTATAGGGCGCCCAATAAAGCACCCTCAGAGGCACCTTATGGGTACAGTACGCTGAGGGTGTTATTGCAGGCATCAACATATGTACAGTAAATGTAAAAAATGCTTTTGAAAACCCCATCACAGAACCCCACTGTGGGTATGAACCCATGACCTCTGGCTGCACAGGCAGTGGCATAACCATTGGGCTACACCTCTATAGCTGTAAGCAAGCTCCTGCCTGGCTGCAGATAGCCTGCACGTCACATCACAGACAGTCTGCTGGTGTAAACAGGATAGGGTTAGGCCACCCGTACCCATGATGCACTGCACATGCAAATCAGCTGTCCACAGATGCACACAAGATGGGAACTGCACCCCTAAAGCTACCCGGCCTGGTAGGGGGAGGTGTCCTTGTGCACCCACACAGAACCTCGGCCTGGTAGGGTGCCCTGAGTGGGTGGACAAACGGCAAAGAGTAGCTAAACACCATCACATTGTGCGGTTACTATGCCCACCCTGAGTGTGTGATGATGCGCCCAGGACCAGGTGCACAACACCTTGCATGGCTGAATGTGGCCATGCCAGAGCTCCAAAGCAGCAATAACCTGTGAAATAGGTAGGTGTTGCATAAACATCTTGGAGATCGCTGTCTGCCACAGTTAGTGGAACACCCCCCCCCCCCCTCGTGGACAAAACAGGGTCTCCCACCAACAGATCCCCATACTATCTTCCCTTCTCCCCTGCACTGATGGCAGTAGAGTCAACCATCAACCCCAGTCCTGCTGGGAAAGTAGACCCACCCCCCACAGGGCAGTCCAAGCAGCTCCACACACACATCCATAACACAATATCAGACAGACATTAGGCTTGGATATTCATAGATACACCCCACCACTATCTGATATTCACCTGCAGCAAGCCATCAGCCACTGCACCCTGCAAGGCACTCCATCAAGACACATACCATCTGTGCTCAGTCTGCTGGTTGGTCCTGATGGAAATGCATGCACCCACAACTGGGGTGTCAGCACACACAAGCAGATAAGTCAGTGAAAAGGCCCCAAACAGAAACCCATATATATCACAAGAGAGAAACACAATACAGCACTATGGGTGTGCCTAGCCATGCTGCCATCACTGCACACTCAGGGTGAGAGTGATCCCCCAGCAGCACATACAGAGGTCCCCCTGTCTGTGTAGGTGGTGGCCAGGCACTACCATGTCCCTGCCAGTGCCCTATGCCCTGTGCAGCTGCATCCTGGTCAGCCCACCCTGTCTGAGATATACCCATGGTCCCTTGCTACTCATTATGCACATTAGCAGGCCAATACTGGCAACAGTGCTGGCAGTGTGGGCTGTGGAAGGGGCTTGCAGCCAGCACCCACTGTATAGACAGACACACACTTCCACACCTATGCCAGCATGGTGCTACTATTGAGGAGGTAATTAGCCTTGGCCACCAAACCTGTCCTAGGCACGGCAAGGCATGGATATGGTACGCAGTACTGCTGGGGGTCACTCCCCAGGGTGGTAAACACCGTCAGAGGCCAGTCCTGGAGCACGCCCCGCAAACACCTAACAGATTGTTCTGATGGGGTCAACTAACAGTATGTGCGTAACGTATGGATATCTATCTGCCAGTACTCCTAGCAAACGTCTCAGAGCTGTGTACCGTATACCTCAGGTGTAGGGTGACATTGCTAAGGTATGCAGGTGCTAGTATTGGGAGATGCACGCAGGGTCCACTGTTCTGCCTCTCCAGGAGACATTGGCCAATGGGGCCTGTGGGTGTGGGTGTGTCTGCCCCTGTTGGCTGCTGCTTTACGGCAGAGATTCCCAACCCCAGTCCAGGTCTGCATCACACTGTTCGTGTTTTCCTGCTGTCCCTCATGAATATGCATGAGCTACATCTACATGCCATGGGGGTGGTGCATAGATATACAGCACAGGCATTTGTATGAGTGGCAGCATGGAACCTGACTGGTGTGTGGCACTCCAGGAATGCATTTGGGAGAGTCTGCTCTAGGTACTGCCCCTGTTCATGGTGTCTGTGCTCAGTGGGGTAAAAGATAGACGTATTAGCATTGCATATGTCCTCGACACTAAAGGTGTGTCCTTACTATCACTGTGTAGGTGTGGGAAAAATATGTGGCTAGGATTGGTGGAAGCCCCAGCTGGGCTTTGAACCTGTGACCTTCTGTTCTTGCAGGCACTGTCTGTGTGCACTGCACCACTGTGTAGCCACAAATTGGCTGGCTTCCCTGGAACATCCATGACTGTGGATCCAGCAGGGCCTGTCTGTTGCAGTGGACTGTGCCAGCCTGCACATGGCTAGGCCTCTGTCTTCTGTGGCTAGCAGCCACTGCCCCCTGCACCACATGTACTCGTCCGCCAACATGCTGGCATGAGCTGCTCTCAGAAACAGCAGATGACCAGATTGCAATGTGGCAGTACGGGACTGCATTTGGGGGATTTGGCTGTAGGTAATGCCCATTGTTGTTGTGTGTTTTGCAGTGTTGTGTAAAATATGGGTGTTTTCCCCATGCTTATGTTCCCTGCAATACAGGGGTGTCTGCGCTATCTTTGTTTAGTGGTGGGTAAAATATAGGGGCTGGGCTGGCATGTGCCCCAGCTGGGATTTGAACCTCTGACCCTCTGGTCCTAGAGGTACTGGCTCTGTCTGCTGCACCACACTATGGCCACAGAGACAGTGCAGCCCCTGGAGGTAGTATACCTGGCAGGATGGAGTCACAAACCCTGCTCTACGCATTTTTACTGTGGGCACATGCACTCTGTCTGGTGACAAACGTGCACATAAACCCCGGAAATGACCACAGACACTGGGGGACAATATATCACCACGCTGGGCAAAAGTGATATTAATGGGCAAACCATAGCAAATACTCCCAGGAAAGCTCCAAAAAGACATTTGTTTTGGATGAGTCTCTGCTCCGTAGACCCTTCCAATATTCATTTCTTCTTTCTGGAGCTTTCCTGGGTGTGTTTTCTATATTTGCCAATTACTATAACTGTTCCCCAGCTGCATTACTATTTGTGATATTTTTGTTGTGGTCACTTTCTATTTTTATTTTCACTTTTGTGCTGTGCACATGTATCACACTGCTCACATTTTGCAGGTTTCCCCGATTTTGCTGTACATTGCTGACGGAAATGGTTTCTCTTCCCTTTAAATGCCCTCTTGCTTTGGGATTCGGCCCCGATAATGTGCGGGGAGCCTCTCCCCTCCCCTTCCCCGCCCATTAAACCCGTCTCTCCGCCCCTCAGGAACCTTCCTCCACCCTCCGTTAGCCGTTCCACGCCTCTATCGGACATTTGCGGGCCCGTACTTGTGCGGGGCCCGTTATTGTGCCGCGCACCTGTGCGGGGGTGACACGCACGATTGCGGGGCATTTAAGCGCTCTTAAGTACCGCTTTTAGTGCGCTATTTTGCGGCGCGCAAATTAGCGGTTTTTAGTAAACATGCCCCTTAGCATTCTATTTGCTCTCTTGGCCACTGCTGCACAGTGGTTTGGACAAGTTCCTGGAGGAATGGTCCATAAACCATTATTCAAGGGGACCCAGGAAATCCACTGTTTGCCACAATACAAGCATTATGGGACCTGTGTGTTTTATGGGGAAACTGCTAAGTACTTGTGACCTAGATTGGCCCCTGTTGAACAGAGGATACTAGGCTTGATGGACCTCGGTCTGACCTAGTATGGCATATCTTTTGTTCTAATGTGCCACCTGCGCAGATGCCTGGTCCACCCTGTGCACCAGCAACCCCCACTGCATGACCCACATGCCACCTCCTTGCCCCCTTTGCACCATCAACATAGTGCTCTTTCATAGTTGGGCACCATGCTGTTACTGCTATTGGAGCACTACTATAACTGTCTAGGGCTCCCTTGTCAGTACATCACATTGCAGACATTTAAATAGACTCTCTCCCCTCTAAAAACACCCTTTCTACAAGGTTTTACTTGGCATTAGGATTCCCAGCATTAAAGGGCTTTTAGACACGTTGTGCAACAGGCATTAAGGAAGCACAAGTTAACGACCACTCTCCACCCTGTTAACACCCACTCTTTGCCTACTTCGATCTTAACGCTGCTGGAGCCTTTAATGCCCATCAAAACATCTTTTTTGCAGCGTTAAAGGCAGAAGGGTGCCGATAATAGCACAGTGGCACACTGGCTCCCTTAATGCTCTTTAGTAAACATACCCCTAGATCTAGGTGAAAAAGAGAATTCTTTTGGTTAAAGCTGATAAATCTGTGTATTTTAGAATTCAGGGCCCGATATTCCTATGGGAGGCTATGCACCATGTTGATGTACAGCCCTGCCCGCTGAGCCTTAAACCCAGATATTCAATGCCAGGGTCATATCCGGCTATCGCTGCACAACTTGGAAGCCGCCAAAGCTAACTGGGCATCAATGATATTACATACTGCCTCATTAGTGCCCTGGCTGTAAAGATAGGCAAGGGTTTTCCTCGCCTATCTTTTCAGTGCAGAGCACTAACCAGACTCTCTGCTGCCTGGTTATCTTGTGCCCCCATGCCCTGACATGCCCCGATGCTAACCGGATGCATAGGGGCACTTAGGGGACATAGATGGGGATATTCAACTGCACTACCCATGTATGTGCCATTGAATATCCCCATCTAAGGCATTTACACAGTTTACTAGGCTGTAAACCATGTAAATGCCCTTCGAATCGTGGGCTCTCAGTGTTTTTGCTGAGTCCATCAGGTTTTAGTACCACCAGAGAGCTTTTCATTTAAATCAAATCAGAGTATAGCTTATCATAGAAAGTAAAATAGAATAAATAGATACTGAAATAAATTTGTTTCTAGAGAGTTTTTTTATTTAAATCAAAAAAGTATAGCTTAGCATACAAGTAGAATAAATAGTCTCTGAGTACAAAGAAATAAACTTGTTTCTAGTGACCTTTACAAAGAGGCCTTCCAGTTAGGAGACAAAAGATCTGTGAAGTTGTCTTAAAAAGGTGTTAAAGACAAGTGACAGATCAAAGGGGCAATTTGAAAGGCCCCCTCTATCAAACCAAGAACTGGGAAAATCACACAGGAAATTGGTAAGACTTTACCTTAGAAGCACAGGTCAGGGCACTGTGTAGCAAGCCACTCCTCTGAGGTGGAATAAGTTCTCTGTGCATCCTTCATCCCCCGGATGTACAAGGCCGCAACTGGAATTGGCCCTGTACATCCGGAGTCAGTGCCATGCCTCCAGCCCACTCTAACTCCTCCTCCAGCCTGCCCCCTCCCGCCCCCATCCTGAGTTCCATGCTATATGTGTGGGGAGCTCGGGATCGGGAATTAGCCCCTGGTGTTTAGTGGGGATGTACATCCAAATCGGATGTACATCCCCGCTAAATGCTGCTCAGAATCTACCCCATTAGGTACAATTATATTAGTGTAAGTATCCCCAGCAAACCTATGTAAGTAAATAACTTAAATACTTAAACAAAATCTTAAAACTAAGATGCAGACAACAGTCCAGCAGCAAGATGGTGGCTTTCCAGTCTTTTGCATTGAGTGTCACATGTGTGATTTTCTCCCAGTTGGTGAGGGATCTTACGTGTGCACTGGGCGCAAGGAGCTCTTTGCTCTCAGGGAACAAGTCTGATCTCTGGAGGCTAGAGTAGCAGACTTGGAGGACATAAGGAAAACAGAGAGGTACATAGATGAGACCTACAGAGATGTGGTACTAAAGTCCCACATTCAGTCTGGCAGCCTCTCTTTTGCCAAGGAGGAGAGAGATCATGTAACAAGAGAGCATCATCTTCGTATGACAGGAAGTGATCCTGTAACTAGGACCTGCTCTCCAGGTGATGTAAAACCCTCTCATACCGAGGAGGTTTCACCAGGCCATGTACCCATGAAGGAAGGGTTAGGACAGCTGTTATAGTTGGTGATTCGATCATTAATCATGTAGATAGCTGGGTGGCTGGTGGACATGAGAATTTCCTGGTTACTGTTCTACAAATTTTCAAAAATTGTTTGCTTCAGAAATTAAATGTGCTATTTCTTAATGAATTTGATAAGCTGAATTCAAATATGATAGTGAAATTAATCAATTAGCTCCTGTTTCTATGATATGTTGAAGAATGTACATTTTACCACTATGTATGGTGAAAATCGAGCCTAAATCCTTAAATGTAAATCAAAATCTTATTACAAATGAAACTTTGCACAATAACAAGCATGTTTTTATAAAATAAAGTTCATAAACGTACTTAGAAGAAACAGAGGAGTAATTATGTCTGCAATTTAACTTTCATTAAGAACATTTGTAAGTACATTCTAGCAATTTTTGTTCTCATTCAGTGGCTTCATGACTCTTCCTGATCTGTTTCTTGTACTGAAGCAATGGAATATTCCTTGTCACTGTCCAGCAGTAGTCTACAAGCATTGATGGACCCAATTTACCCTGATATCTCTTTTCCATGGCTGCAATGTCTTGGTGAAATCGTTCTCCATGTTCATCACTTACTGCTCCACAATCTTGTGGGAAAAAATCTAGATGAGAGTGTAGAAAATGAATCTTTAAGGACATGTTGCAACCAAGGTTTTTGTATGCCTTGAGAAGATCTTGAACAATCTCTTGGTAATTATTTGCTTTGTTGTTTCCAAGAAAATTTTGTGTCACTGATTCAAATGATGCTATCCATGCAGCCTTTTCCTTTCCACGCAATAAACTAAGAAATTCGTCATCTTGAAGAAGTGCACGAATCTGAGGGCCAACAAAAACTCCTTCCTTAACTTTGGCATCACTCAGTCTAGGAAGTTTACCACTAAGATACCTGAAAGCAGATTTAGTTTTATCCATCGCCTTGACAACGTTTTTCATTAGTCCCAACTTGATGTGCAAGGAAGGCATCAAAATCTTGTTGCTGTCTACAAGTGCTGGAAACAGAATATTTTTGCTTCCAGGATCCAGTGACTGACGGAGTGGCCAGTCCCTTTTGATGAAATGACAATCTCTAGCATGACTATTCCATTCACACAGGAAGCAGCAGTACTTGGTGCATCCACTCTGAAGACCAAGCAAGAGGGCGACCACTTTGAAGTCACCACAGATTGACCATAGATGTTGATCATAGTTTATACATTTCAAAAGTTGTCCTCACCCCCTTCCTGCACCAATCAGCAGGCCCAAGCAATGGCTTTAAACCGCAGCCTCCAGGGCGCACCCAGGATCGGGACTGTGACTGCCATCATCGGAGGGAGCGAGCAGGAGCTCCTCCTCACCCCCTTCCTGCACCAATCATCAGGCCCAAGCAACAGCTTTAAACCGCCGCCTCAGGGGCGTGCCCATGCCTTCCGGACCCGCGCCTGAGGGCCTCACAAGAGGGCCCTTTGGCATGGCCCTTCGGAGCAGTACGATGGCAAGGTGCACTCAAAGGATTCCATCATGAAGAGTAACTGGGTAATCATCTATTTGTAACCCTTGATGTATCCCTGTATTGTATTCCCTACTATAATGTTATGCCCTTGTGTCTTACTAACAACAAAGGCTAACACCTTGTAATGAAGACGTGCAGTTTATTCATTCACTTATTTGACTTAATTAGAAAGGCAAGTAATTCCCTTAGTTACACATGAATAGTTAGAAAAGATAACTAGAAAGCAATTAGAATAATGATAACTAAAAACACTTAATTACAGAAGAAAATGATAACTAGAAAGTTAATTACAGAAGAATAATACTTCACTGAAAGAGTTATGAGATAGTACAACTATTTACAGGAGAATAATACTTCACCAAACTGTATCATGGCAGCCCTTTACACATCAGCTGGGAGAGCTCAGCGAAGGCTGGAGAAAAGTCTGGGATTCTTCATGCATGGCATGCGCCTGGCCAAGCAGATCTACGCTCTCTCTGTTCTGGGTTTTCTCTATATATATATAGGCTGTAAGTATGTTGCAGCCGTCCATCACATGATTTCTCATATGAGCTTATCTAGTAATTTGACCAGTCCTTCTCCAGCCTTTGTTTGCTCCCAGCCTTCAGGTGACATACACATAGTACACAATCAAGAGGCTGGTCTGACATCTGAGAATTCTCAAGGGAGACACCCCCCATGGTTGGGGACACGCCCCATGGTTTTAGAAGCTAAAAACTTCTACAATTACAATTGATGAATTCTTCCCATCCTGTCCACATTGGCTAGGTAAATGTTTCTATATTGGCTACAAGAATTATTTTGAGGGCTAGGTGAATTGTTCTCTTGTTCTCTTTAATGGATCTCCCTTTGCTAGGAGAAGAACTCCTCTCTGTGTAAGCAGTTTCTCACCAGACTGCAAATACAGCTTTGGTCTCTGGGCTAGCAAGCTGGCTCAGCATGATTCCTCAGTTGATTTCTCACATGCAGAATGGCTCAAAGGTTCAATTTCCTTACAAAGTTCAATATTCCTTGCTGATCCAAATAAATCTTTAATTAGTAATACATTCCACCCTTGGATCAGTAAGGATATTGTACGTATGCAGTGGCTGAATTGCCTTTGTAATTCATTTAGAAATACAATAATATTAACATGGGATAAAACATAGTGGATAACATTAAGGTAAATGCTTGAGGGGAAAAGAAGTCACGGTATAAATTAGGTGACATTTTTCCAAGATATCTAATATACCATTCCCACCGGCACTACAATTGCCAAAGCCAAATGGCTTGTAGATCTCAGTTACTTTTATCAGTTCCCCATGCAGTGGGGGACTCATTTCACCTGCATATTCAGGACTTTTTCTACTGTATATCTGCCCCATGGATTTCAATCTACTAGTTAAGAATTCAGCCCTTTCCTAACCAAAATCATTAATCTCTCCTTCAGCACGGGATCATTCCCACAGACCCTGAAACAAACATCCATCAGACCACTAATAAAAAACTGCAAGCTGGACACCCAGAAAGTTGATTCATACAGGCCGATCTCAAGTATCCCTTTAATGGCCAAGATAATTGAAAAAAATTGCTCTACAACAAATCCAGGACCACATCGAGACCAATGCACCCCTAGACCCATGTCAACATGGATTCAGAGAAGCACACGGGGTTGAGACACTACTAACCATCCTATTCAACTCCCTAATCACTGGCCTGAACAGAACTAGAGGAGGCTATGCTCTTATCTTCCTTGACATCGCCGCAGCGTTCGATTCCGTGGACCACACACTACTCATGGAGCGGCTGGCAGAGAAAGGGATCCAGGACACGGCATTGAGGTGGTGCGAATCCTACCTTGCAGACAGATCGCAGCATGTGAGGACAGGATTCAAAACATCCAAAGCTTTCCAGCAAACACAAGGTGTTCCACAGTGATCATCCCTCTCAGCGTTGTTTTTTAACATATACATGCAGCCCATCTGCACTCTCGCTCATGCCTTGCATATGCCGACGACGTATTACTATATACGCCGTTCATCACAGACCAGCCAGATTTTTCAACACTAACCTCCTGTTTCAGCACCATAGCAGACTGGCTCTGCACCCAAAACCTAAGGATAAATTTAAAGAAAACCGAAGCACTATTCATTACCAGGGACCAAGCCTTCACACCACCGGCAGTACTAAAAGTAAGAGATGCTGAACTTCAAACCAAGCCAACCATCCGATACCTAGGGATAACACTTGATCAGCAACTGAACATGAAAGCCCATATAAAAAACACTGTCAAGGCAATATATCTTAAGATTCGCACAATTCGCCACCTACGACCTCTGCTAGACGCGGATGACTTTAGGACAGTCTACCAGGCACTAATCATGCCCCACTTTGATTATGCCAATATCATCCTACAGGGGCTACCAAAAAATGCATTGATCCCACTACAACTAGCCATGAATGCCGCAGCCAGAATTCTACATGGTGCATCCAGGAGGGACCACATAACACCAATCCTGAAGCAACTTCACTGGCTACCAGTTCATTTTAGAATCACCTTCAAGACCCTACTGATGACATTCAAAGCCATCAATAGAATCACTTCCGCCTCTATCACAGACCTCATCATCCCCACTCCCACAAACAGAGTCAGAAGATCATTTACAGTAAACACCTGAGGATCCCCACCAAGATCACAAAATGCTCGCAGTCCACAAAAAAGAGAGCTTTTGAGTACTACGCACCCTTGTGCTGGAACACCCTCCCACCTAACATCCGATCCATTACAGACCTCACCACCTTCAGAAAGGCCCTGAAACATCACCTCTTCATGCAACACTACGGCACCACACAACAACCAGTCATCTCCAATCAACTAAACAGCCATCCCACGCCACCCATTATACATGACACCAGCACAACATGTTAGCCCTACCAGAACCTGACTAGGACCATGTACATAGTATCTAAGAATGTTTGTAATAACCTAGAATGTAAATATCTAGCTTAAACCTGTATATAGTTTACCCAGTTCAACCCAAGTTTACCAACCCTGTTCTCTGTAAGTCCAGTACGGACCTCTCGACTGGACAAAGTTAATGTTTATAGTAAACCGAGCTGAATTTGAAAAGCGCGGTATAGAAAAGACTTTAAATAAATAAATAAATAAATAGTTATATATTGAGGGTAGTGGAGCAAGTGGTGAGGGACTAACAACCTCAATCATATTACAACTATTTCTCCCTCCACCAGCTATGAATCTGGTCTTTCATATTTTACCCAAAGGTTTTTACTATTGACCACCCGTGGATTCAAAAAGTAGTATGAGCAGGAGAAAGAAAAACCACATCAATAACTAAGATCTGGGGAACAGGAGACATAAGCAATTGGGCACATGATGTTCAGCAGAAAAAAATCTGAGATACTAGAATTACAGTTACTTTCAAAAGGATGTGAACAGGATGGAGTCGGTACAGATGATTAGTGGTCTTCATTATAAAGCATATGAGGACAGACTTAAGGATCTTAATATGTACACCTTAGAGGAAAGGCGGGATAGAGGTGATATGATTGAGATGTTTAAATACCTCCGTGGCATAAATGTTCAGGGAGAGAGCCTCTTTCAATTGAAAGCAAGTTCTGCGACGAGGGGACATGGGATGAGGGTGAAGGGAGATAGATTCAGGAGTGATATACGGAAATATTTCTTTACGGAAAGAGTAGTGGATCCGTGGAATAGTCTCCCAGTGGAGGTGGTAGAGATGAGGACAGTAACAGAATTCAAAAAAGCATGGGACCAACACAGAGGATCTCTAAAGGTAAAAAGTGGACTGTTGTAGTTGTTATGGAAGGACAGACTAGATGGGCCTTGTGGTCTTTTTCTGTCATCATGTTTCTATGTTTCTATGTTTCCAAGTAAACAATAATAAAAGGATAACAATACATAAAACAAAAAATCATTCACAAAAGCCCCCAATCAGTCCAATAGTCCTTTTCCTATTTTCAGATAATTTGGCCCTGCTTCTCAGCAGTTCTTCAGGACTTCATAGTGTGCTTCACCTTTCTCTGAAGTTTAAGCTTGGTTTCTCTCAAAAGTTGAACCTCTCATTCTCATGGGCGGATATTTTGGCCCCTTTTTCAATGTGACGCCTTCACACATTTCTGTGGTGTGTAGTTCAGAGTTCTTGGGATGGTCTGTTCCATCTGGATTATGGCCAATTCCCTCTGCTGGAATCTCTGGATTGCAATTGGTGACATGGCTCCAGGCCTCATTCAGAAGAGCAGCACCAATATTAAATGAAAAGACTAAAGGGTATGTTTACTAAACTGCGTTAGTGCGATTCGCGTTAGGAGCCACGGTAGAGATAGAAATCCCAAATAAGGACATGGGCGGTACATCGTTACCGAGAACGCGCCGAGAACGCGCGTTACAAGGCGCCATAAATGAACGAGCGCTACAGGGCATGTCACCGCATGTTAATCTTAAGAAGGCGCGCAGGCATACAAGCACAGCAGCAGAGCTGTAGCACAATGGTTACAACACTGACTGATGGTACAGGGGTCATGGGTTCAATTCCCCAGTGGGCCTAATGTATAAGGCTGGCTGAGGCAGCACCCTTTACATTTAAGTAGTGATTGCTGAGGCATTTGACGTGTATTTTAATTAGTGCTGCCAGCAAACACACCCTCACAGTGGCATAACCTAAGGTGCCGCATAAGGCACTCCATAGGGCACATTATAAAGTGTACTGTCCGCCAGGGCACCCTATAATGTCCCCTATAGGACACCTTATAAGGCTGTGAACAAAGCCCTGGCTGGCTGCAGAAGAACTGCACGGCACCACACAAACTGTCTGCTGTGGTTACCAGGATAGGGTTAACCCACCGTACCCATGATGCACTGCACATGCAAATCAGCAGACGAGAGATGGGCACAAGATTGGGTATGCACCCCCACAGCACCTCGGCCTGCTAGGGGCAACAGACCGTGTGTGGCACTGCCACAGAGGAGCCACAGACAGTCACATTGTGCGGGTACTGTGCCCACCCTGAGGTTGAGGTGGGGCGCCCAGCACCAGGTCCACAGTACCTTTCATGGCTGAAATACGCCATGCTGCAGGTCCCCATCAGTGTGTGATAGGTAGTTCCGTTAGACACACCTAGGATACATATATGTCCTGCTGTATGTCTCGGTCATGTCTAGTCCTTAGGGGCGATGATGCACCAAGAATAGTGCATATCCTGTGTTGGTGCCATGGTTACCTGCTGTAGGAGAAGTGGTGGGGTGTATGGACCCATAGGCAGATTGTGTACCACCACACAACCCACCCTCTGGCGCTCAGGGTGGGAAACAAGATCACCCACCAATAAATCCACAGTCTACCTCCCTGCAATGGTAGCAGTAGAAGGGACCATCAACCCCAGTCCTGCTGGGGAACAGACAGAGCGGTACACATCCATAACGCAATAGCAGACAGACGGCAGGCCTGGAAATGCTAAGCTGCCCCCCACCATTATCTGACATTCTCCAGCAGCAAGCCTCCAGCCGCTGCACCCTGCAAGGTGTTCCAGCAAGACACATACTAGCTGCAGACAGTCTCCCAGCTAGTCCATAGTGCATGGTCCTGGAGAAGATGCATGTACCCAGAACAGGGATGTCAGCATACACACCAAGCAGATAAGTCAGTGATTGGACCCCAAAAGAAAACCAATAAATATCACATGAGAGAAATGCTATATAGCACTATGGGGGAACCTAGCCATGCCATGGTCACTTCTCAGTCAGGGTGAGAGTGACCTCCCAGCAGGACATGCTATGGCCACCCTGTCCGTGCAGGTGGTACCGGGCACTACAATGTCCGAGCCATTGCCCTATGCCTTGTGCAGATGCGGCCAGGCCAGGCCACCCTATCCAGGCTATTCCCACAGTACCTTGCTCCTCATTATACACATTGGCAGGCCAATACTGGCAACAGTGCTAGCAGTGTGGGCTGTGGAGGGTGTTGGCAGCCACCACACACTGGATAGACAGACACACACTCCCCACACCTATGCCAGCATTGTGCAACTATAGAGGTTGGGCAGCCCAGGCCACCACACCAGTCCTGGGCACAGTGCAGGCATGGCTATGGTACGCAATACTGTAGGAGTCACTCCCCAGGTTGGTAAACACCGTCAGACACAAGACCTGTAGCACACTCCACAGACATCAGAAAGGTTGCTATGATGCAGCTCACTCAGAGAATTGTACTTAACCTAGGAATTGCTTTCTGCCAGTAATCATGGCAACCTTTTGATAGGTGTGTACCATATTCCCAGGTTTAGGGTGGCATTACTAAGGTATGCAAGTGCTAGTATTGGGAGATGCATGCAGAGCCCAAAGTCCTGCCTCTCCAGGAGGCTTTGGATAATGGGGCCTGTGGGTGCGGGTTTGTCTGCCCCTGTTGGCTGCTACTTTATGGCAGAGGTTCCCAACTCCAGTCCTGCGGTGCCAAACACTGTTCGGGTTTTCATGCTGTCCCTCATGAATATGCATGAGATACATCTGCATACCATGGGGGTGGCGCATAGAAATGCAGCACAGGCATCTTTATCAGAGGCAGCATGGAACTTGAATGGTGTTTGGCCCTCCAGGACTGCATTTGGGAGACTCTGCTCTAGGTAATGTGCATGTTTATGGTGTCCGTGCTCTGTAGGGTAAAATGTAGGTGTCTTGGGCATGTTTACGTCATCTGCAATAAAGGTGCTGTCTGTATTAGCACGTTGTATTAGTGGGTAAAATATGGGGACTGGGTTGGCAGGAACCACAGCTGGGACTTGAACCTGTGACCCTCTGCTTCTGAATACACTGGTTTTGTGCACTGCACCACCTTGTTGTCACAGAGTCAGTACATTCCTTGGTGATACCATGACTGTTCATCAGACGGGGCCCGTCTGTTGCAGTACACGGCACCCACCTACACAGGGCTAGGCCACAGTCTGCTGTGGGCAGCTGCCACTGCCCCCTCCACCATCAGTATCCCTCTGCCACCATACTGACATGCCCTTCTGCTGGTGGTGCTGGTGGTGCGCAGTCTCAGGCCATCCAGTGTGCAGGTAGGCGGCTGCCTATGGTGCAGGTTCTGGGGTAGGGGTGCCTGCATAGACGTCCACGCTCCCCCCCAGCCCTGCCTGCCAATGTTCTGTGCCCTTGGGGGTAGCTTTTGGGTACTATCCCCTGTGACACTGTGGGAAACACAGTCGTGCCTATGTTGGGCCTTCAGCAGTTGCTGTCTGGCTGCTCTGCTGTTTCAGCATTTGTATGGGCCAGCTAGGCATCACCCTAGTCCGCACTGTGGCCCAGCCACACCACAGCATGTGCCGCCTGCAGCCCTCTGTATCCCCTTTTCCGGCATCTGTCCAGTTGCCGTTCTGACATGCCCACCCTGATGTTGCGGGACATGTGCATGCCATAGGAACCCTTTCCGATGGAGTGGAAAACCCTGAGCAGCGCTATTTCACTGTGGACTCATTCACCTTGTATGGGTACGGAGTGTAGACCCTTCCACAATTTATATCTTTTCTATGGAGCTTTCTCGGGGGGGGGGGGGGTTGATGTTTCTCATTAATACCACTATTGGCCAGCTTGGTTATGTTTTTTTTCCAGTTTGTTGAGGTCATTTTCAGTGTTTATGTGCCCTTTTGTTCTGTGCACATGTATCACACTTATCACTTTTTTTTAGGTTTCCCTGCCTAGGCTGTACATTGCTGACACTGAAATGGTTTCTCTCCCCTGTAATGTACATTTAATGGCAGGTTTTCATTCACGTTAGGATTTAGCTCTTCAGATCAGCACGTTAGTGTGAAGGGAGCCTCTCCCCGCCAACTCTCCGCCCACTGACCCCTTCTCTCTGCCCTCTCTCCACCTTCTGCGGTGTTTTACCGCTCCAGGAAGCTTTACGATTGTTAACGGTACATAACGCGCGTTATGTAACGTTAACGCTCGTTAGCGCATCATAACGCACATTATGATGCACTAACAATAGTTAATGTTACATAACGCACGTTATGTACCGTTACCGCAGTTTCGTAAACATACCCCTAAATATTCTAGATTAGATTTCACAATGAGACAAACTTAATTTCATCCATATTTACTAAGATCATATCCTATAAATATTGCTTTATAAACTTTCAATGGTCTACCAGTAACTATGTCGTATGGTGTCAACCTTGTCTCGCAGTTTGATTAACTCCTTGTCTCTCTATCACTGGAGATTCATTTGCTGGTAGGAAGTATTCCATTATGCCCTTGACGGATCTTTACATGTTTACAGATTAAACAAGTTGCACACACGTGTTCTGCAATTTTGGCAAGTTTTAGAATTATACCAATTGTGTGAGAATTTGTCATCAAATCATCCCCCTTTGCCTCTGCATGCCTGGCCAGGACATACAGAGGAAAAGTGAGGCAAAAAAGCATCTGGAAGTACCACATGGCCAGTGTGGGTTTTCCAAAGCTCATCAGGGTGCAAGGTGCACCTAGCCTGTCTCCAAGTATCTATTTCCAATTGCTGAGTATGACTTCCTGAATTGAAGCTTCTGGAGATGACATAGTTGAATGAAGTGCTCATCATTTTTTTTTGTTTACATATTCATTAGGCAGATATTTCACTTTAAATTACCTTCATCAGTTTAATGTCCCTCAGAGTCCTTCCTCTTAATATCCCACTTCATCCCTCACATCACTTTTTCATCACCTGCATCATTCCACCAACTACATACATAGGTCCTTTTCATGTTTTTTATACCATACTAATGTATCCTTATTTGGCAAGGCTGCTAAGAATATCAAACAATTGTTAAAAGCTTAGTATTGGTGTAAATGAATGGTAGGCAGAAAATATAAATTTAGATTCTTCTCAATAAGCAAAACAGTGTGAGTAAACAGTGTCCCTTTCCCACTAACTTAATTGGTGTAGTTCTAAATGGACATATGTGCTCATTCTCAATAGCAACTGTCTAAACAATCTAGGTAAAGTCCTTGCAATATAAAACTATTATTTTGCAACATTTTATAACATCAAACCCAGTAGGAAAAAGTATGGCTTCTAACATGACGGCCAAATATCTCTCACGTATGACTAGAGTCTATCACATACACTGTTCTCAGTGAGAGTGCTGTAGGAAACTTAAAAATACTTGGACTGATCTTGAAATTGCAGTGTCCACAAGGATTTGTGTAAGCTGCTCATTAATTATGGTGTCAAAAGAGATCCTTTTGAGGTGAGAGACCTAAGAGGGTACAAGGCATTGGTGGTTGGGCCTCATGGCGATACTTCTTCAGGTTCTTCTTGGCCTGCAAGGCATTTGTGGCTGGGCCTCATGGTGATGCTTCCTCGGGTTCTTCTTGGCCTACTCTCCCCTGCCTATTCATTTCTCTTCAGAGGCATAAATATACAAGGTTCATTTTCTTCAGGCCTTGTGGGTCCTCGAGGAATCTTAGAGCAGTCAGAATTCTGGTAGCCCAGATCATCACACTGGAAGCAGCACATGTATTGCCTTTTCCTAGGCTGTTGGGTTCACCTTTCTGCCTCTCTCTCTCTCTCTCTCTCTCTCTCTCTCTCTCTCTCTCTCTCATTCTTTTTCTCAAACCTATCCTGGATCATTGCTGACAAGCAAGATGTGGTTTTGTCCAATCGTATTTTCTGGGAACTCACTTCCATCTTTACTCTATATTTGCTCTATATGCTTGGGAACAAAGCAATTTCATATCAGCCTCTGTCCAAAATTTCAGCAAACTTATTAATATTTACTCATCTTGTAATTGCTGAGTGTGTACTGGACCTCTGCATAATGTACTACTACAACAAGTGTATTTGGTAACATAAGTGCAAGTGTATAAACTAAAGAAAATTAATATCTCACAGTGTTGCAACATATATCTGTTTTCTCAGGAACTGTACTCCTGAAACTGAAATAAAAACTTTCAAAACAGAGTACACTTTTTCTCTGGACACCAACATGTAAAATTCAAATACAGAAAAACAGGTGAAATTATCCTAAAATCCAATATTGTGACAAATAAAACTGGAACGATCAGTGTAGTTACTGTCCTGTTCATCAGTCATCAGTACAGAGCTTAACAATGCAAAATAATTACCTTGAATCTTACAGTTCAGGAAACAAGCATTTTCAAATGACATGAAAGTGATACTTTTTCATTGAAAAGGTTGGTGGATATCTGGAATGCAAACACTCCCCTTTTTTATATTTTTAACCAAAATGTACTTTTCACATTTAAATTAAGACCTTATACATAATACTTGAGACTGGTATCAAACTGATCTGAAAACAATGCAGCTATACTGGATGTTTCTGTAATATATGAACAATAATTATGTCCTCTATAAGATGCTTGCCACAATGTATAAAATCCCTTTTTAACTTTTAGGTTTGCTTGATAGCATATACAGTCAAAGACAAAGAATAGATGCATAACATATCAATGATAAAGATTAACCAGGATTACCTTCTTATTCACTCAGGATTTAAATCATTTTCAAGTTGCAATCTGGTAACTACTGGTTCAGGATGCCCCATTGTCCTGTCAGGGCTCTTAGCCTCTACTTTGAAGGTCAAAGGAAAAACAGAAGCAGTTTCCTTAATTTTCTATCTTTTTGTTTGTTTCGTTCAGCTTTAGTAAACTAAAACATTTAAACACAAGACAAATCAAAGCTTACAAGGGCTTTATACCTAACAGTCTATCTGATCGGAACAATTAATACTAGCTCTACAGGATAGGCATTTTGTTCAAAGCACTGAATTAAACATCTTTGCATCACAAGGTTACATATTTTCCTAAACAGTTTTTTTGTTTTTGTTTGTTTTTTTTTGCTTGGCTGCAGTCAATTTCCCTTATCAATTTGATCTTGAATTTGTAAAGTCATAATAACATGACAAAACTGATCTTGTATCAGTGGGTCAGAACTAATCAAACATAATTTCTTAGCATCACCATGATCTATCATTAATCTCTTGTTGATTAAAATCCTCCACAGTATCTTCTAGATTAACTCCTCCAGGATTTTGGGGAGTACTCTGCACTTTCCTCCTATAAATTGGTTAGCAATAGACATGTATTTTCTTTTTCTTTCTTTTTCCCCATCTCTTATGGTATTTATACTGAGCCTGCTGATAAGTATCTAATTTATCTGTCAACAAACAGGTTTGGCATTGTAACATTGTTACCATATTCTGTAAATCACAATTCTGCTTTTCAAGTTGCTCAATCAAATCTAATTTGCTGGATTTTGTCTGATGCATCTTACGATATGCAGACAGCAAAAGCCAACCTCTCCTCCCTAATACACTCAATTCTGTCCCTTTTTTTGCAAGCATGTAAAAACATTCACAGGTTCAGCATAATCCCAATTCTCACTTAGGGGTATGTTTACTAAACCATCTTAATGTGCGCTCTGTGACGTTATCGCGCGATAAGGTACCTTATCGCGTGATAATGGTGCTTTATCAGGCGCACAGGTACCTTATCGCGCGATAACACGCGCAGCAGCGCAAATGAGCGCTGAAGGCGGGGAAAGGCTCCCGGAGGGTGGAGGAAGACTCCCCAAGGGCGGAGAGAAGGGGTCAATGGGCAGAGAGTGGGAGGGGAGAGGCTCTCTGCACACTAACGCTGTGAAATCCGAGGCTGAAAACTAACGCCAGTGAAACCCTGGTGTTAGAGCTGATTTAAAGGGAAGAGAAACCATTTCTGTCAGCAATGTACAGCAAAATCAGGGAAACCTACAAAAAGTGATACGTGTGATTCATGTGCACTAGGGTGGTTCACTGCCATAGGGGAAAAAATAAAAGTAGGAATTTCTTTGCTCTCTGGCCTGATTCTGGTTCCATTTATGTAGAAAACAATGTGTGCAAAGTTTGAAGCCAATCAAATAATATTTAGGGGTGACTCAAGGTCCCTATCTATCAGGCCCCTGGATCCTCCCCAGGGTTCATCAGACCACTGGGTATTATCCGCTCATAGACGGGGGTATCATGCTTGCCAAGCACTCAATGTGGTCCAGATGCTAGTAAGGACTTTGACGATGTGGGGAACATCTTACGGTGTTGCGAGACAACACCCAGAAGGAACTGGAGTTGCTCTTCTTTTGTGGTGTGTCGGCCGTTGAACTCCTCAATGAGTTTGACCCCTCGCTCAGCCACATCGTTGATCACTGGAAGATTTTTTACTTTCTTCAGACCATCTTTGAATGATGCATTCTCTTCCCAGTCTTCTGGGTCTGCATTAAGAAAATCACTGTTGATGTTGAGGTGTTTCAGGAAACGGATTGACTTGCGAGTTGCAAAAGATTCAAGTGGTGGAATCATGGAACTTTTCAATTCGACCCGCTTTGGGGGATCTTCGTCTTTGTCATCATCCTCATCGCTTTCATCTGATTCTGCCGGGATCATGGCCGACACTATGGCCCGCTTTGTCGGTGCTGAAACAGCTTCATCGAAGAGTGACAGTGCCACAAGCTCCTCTGACACATACCACAGATGCTGTTGCAGTTTGTCTCTGGCCGCTCTTCCAACACGGTCATTGTGGTAAGAGTGTAGTTTCTTCAGCATCTCCAAATCTGTTCGAGGAGCAACTGCGGCATCAGGGGCAGAAAACCAGGCTTTCACATGAATCAGGATGGAGAAAATGCTCACATCACGAACACAGGACCCCTCCCGTTGGGTAAGATCTTTGAGTTGTCCTCGGAACATCCAAATCTTGAGACAGTACAAGACTTTTGCCATCCATCTGGCAAGATGGAAAGCTCCGGGTTTCTTGAAATTGAAACTAGGAAGATTCCCTCCAAGGCAGACAATCGTTAACTCCAAGAATTCCAGGTAATCATCTCGGTGATTGCCCTGTGTCAACTTGGGTTCCGCAAACTTCATGATTCGATCCCTGTCAGGTTGCAGCACCTCCAAGTCTTTTCCAGTTTGATAGTTGGACTTGTCAAGGGAGCCCCAATTCTTTTGGAACCGGCGAAAGAGTTGGACATCTCGACCCGATGAAGCTCCAGAGCATGTAGAGAATACTGCATCAAGAATTATTTCGTAAATGTGATGGCGGCATGCCAAATGAAGGACTGTGCGACGGAGTCTCTGTTCTAGAAGAATGCACGCTCCTGATCGACGTCCCGTGTTCGATGCAGTTGTATCAAAGCAGAAGCCTGCAACCTTTTCATCCAAACACCATTCCTGTAACAGTTCATAAACTGCTGCAGCTTGATTTTCGCCCGTTCCTGATGTCAGTTTTGGTACACCAAGAAGTTGTGTTTCTCCAGTGGAGACAGTCGTTATCAAAACTGGAAGGCAGTCAACGGATGTGGTTGAACAGAGGAGAGATGGCAATAACTTGCTATCCCAATGCACAACGCATGTTTTGCCTTCGGCTTTGAATGCGTTGTGCAGGTCCGTCCATTGTTGCTGACGGTGCTTTTCTCTATGGCGCTTGACGCTGGAGCGGCTGATATTGAGCTCCCCAGGATAATGTCCCAGACTTCTGGCGGTTTCAGCTACTACAAACAGAGCATTGCGATCCGTTGTCTCTGTCCGATCCAGGGCTGCTGTAAGCTCTGGGGTCCAGACATTGTTAGGTCGAAACTGCTTCATTTGTGGAGTTGCTTTCTTCTGTCCGTTATCTGAATCCGCAGATGTCGACGAGTCTTCACCTGACTCTGCTGAGGAAGAAGATCCTTCCAGCTGAACTTGGCTTGTAGTTGCCTCGGCTTCGGCAACATGTTTTTGTCTGCGCCTTTTCAGTTCTTCTTCTCGCTGTTGCGATCTTGCTTCCGTGTTGGCCAGTTTTCTTGTCCATCGCGCACATTGAGCCGCGGCGCCCTGGTTCTCATTGCGCTGTTAAGAATTCTTTGTCTTCTTGAATATGAATTAAAGACATTGCATTGGCATGCGCCACATCAAATAGGTTTTTCATTGCAACCTGGAATTCTTTTTCATTTGCCTCATTTCCCTCCTCTCCCTTTGTTTTTCTTCAAAAGTTTCCACTGATTGAACAATTTCTTTACTTTTTCTTGAATTTTGTCATTTCTTTGAACAGGAAGCCTAGCCTTTTCCCAGTAAGCTTCTACTTCACTTGTTACAATAGATGCACTTTCACTAACGCCTTTGTTTAATGTCATATGGTGATGTAAAAATACACTTAACACTTGCTCCTTGCTGGGGAGCTTGGCCCCCAGAATTGTGGTGGACATTTCTTCAATGAGATAAAAACCACGTTTTTTCGCCATCTGAAAAGAATAAAGATACAAAGATAATAGTACAATGTCTTTGCCACCTCTCACAGACGAGATTAGTTCAAATATGATGCAATCAAATGTAATCAGCGTGGAACTGAGTGGATGATACAAGATGATGCAACATTTCGTCATCTGCTCCCATGGGGAAATCTCAAGACTTGTTGAGCCACCCCTAAATATTATTTGATTGGCTTCAAACTTTGTACACAGTGTTTGCTACCTAAATGGAACCAGAATCAGGCCAGGGAGCAAAGGAATTCAGGAATTCATTTTTATGGACCACCCTAATGTGCACTGAACAAAAGTGCGAATAAACATTGAAAATGACTCCAACAAAATATAAAAAAAACCATAACCAAGCTGGGCAATAGTGATATTAATGGGAAACATCAAAAAACACTTCCAAGAAAGCTCCAAAAAAATGATATGAATTTTGGAAGGGTCTACGCTCCGTCCCCATACAAGGTGAATGATCCCACAGTGAAATAGCGCTGATCAGGGTTTCCCTCTCCATTGGACAGGTTTCCTATGACGTGCACATGTTCCACAACAGCAGGGCGGGCATGTCAGAATGGGCAGCTGGACAGATGCTGGGAAAGGGGACACAGAGGGCTGCAGACGGCACATGCTGTGCTGCAGCTGGGCCACAGTGCGGACTAGGGTGATGCCTAGGTGGCCCATAGGAATGCTGAAACAGTAGAGCAGCCAGACAGCAACTGATGAGGGCCCAGCATGGGCACGAGTGTGCTTCCCACAGTGTCACAGGGGATAGTACCCAGCAGGTACTGTGGGGCCTGGCACTGCACCCCAAGGGCACAGAACATTGGCAGGCGGTGCTGGGGGGAAGCATGGACATCTATGCAAGCACCCCTACCCCAGAACCTGCCTCATAGGCAGCCGCCTACCTGCACAATAGATGGCCTGAGACTGCACTCCACCAGCACCACCAGCAGACGGGCATTTCAGCAGGGTGGCAGAAGGGTGCTGGTGGTGGAGGAGGCAGTGGCAGCTGCCCAGAGCAGACCATGGCCTAGCCCAGTGTAGGTGGATGCCATGCACTGCAACAGACAGGCCCTGTCTGACGAACAGTCATGGTATCACCAGGGAATGCACTGTCTCTGTGGCAACACAGTGGTGCAGTGCACACAGACAGTGTGTTCAGGACCAGAAGGTCACAGGTTCAAGTCCCAGCTGTGGTTCCTGCCAACCCAGCCCCCACATTTTACCCACTACTACAACATGCTAATACAGACAGAACCTGTAGTGCAGATGACGTAAACATGCCCAAAACACCTACATTTTACCCTACAGAGCACAGACACCATAAACATGCACATTACCTAGAGCAGAGTCTCCCAAATGCAGTCCTGGAGGGCCAAACACCATTCAGGTTCCATGCTACCTCTAATAAATGTGGCTGTGCTGCATTGCTATGCACCGCCCCCATGGTATGCAGATGTATCTCATGCATATTCATTAGGGACAGCGTGAAAACCCGAACAGTGTTTGGCCCTCCAGGACTGGAGTTGGGAACCTCTGCCCTAGAGCAGCGGCCAACAGGGGCAGACACACCCGTACCCACAGGCTCCATTATCCCAAGCCTCCTGGAGAGGCAGGATGTTGGGCCCTGCGTGCATCTCCCCATACTAGCACTTGCATACCTTAGCAATGCCACCCTAAACATGGGAAAACTGTACACACCTATCAAAAGGTTGCTATGATAACTGGCAGATAGAAATTCCTACGTTAAGCACAATTAGCTGATTGAGCTGCATCATAGCAACCTTTCTGATGTCTGTGGAGTGTGCCTCAGGTCTGGTGTCTGACAGAGTGACCCCAACAGTATTGCGTACCATAGCCATGCCTGCACTGTGCCCAGGACTGGTGTGGTGGCCAGGGCTGCCAAACACCTCTATAGTTGCACAATGCTGGCATAGGTGTGTGGAGTGTGTGTCTGTCTATCCAGTGTGTGGTGGCTGCCAACACCCTCCACAGCCCTCACTGCTAGCACTGTTGCCAGTATTGGCCTGCCAATGTGCATAATGAGGAGCAAGGTACTGTGGGAATAGCCTGGATAGGGTGGCCTGGCCTGGCTGCATCTGCACAGGGCATAGGGCAATGGCTCCAACATTGTAGTGCCCGGCCACCACCTGCACGGACAGCATGGCCACAGCATGTCCTGCTGGGAGGTCAATCTCACCCTGACTAAGCAGTGACCACGGCATGGCTAGGTTCCCCCATAGTGCTATGTAGTATTTTTTTATGTGATATTTATGGGTCCCTTTTGGGGCCCAATCACTGACTTATCTGCTTGGTGTGTATGCTGATATCCCAGTTCTGGGTGCACGCATCTCCTCCAGGACCATGCACTATGGACTAGCTAGCAGACTGTCTGCAGCTTGTATGTGTCTTGCTGGAACACCTTGCAGGGTGCAGCGGCTGTAGGCTTGCTTTTGGAGAATGTCAGATAGTGGTAGGGGCAGCTGAGCATTTCCAGGCCTACTGTCTGTCTGCTATTGCTTTATGGATGTGTACAGCTCTGCATTGCCTGCCCTGTAGGGTGTCTGTTCCCCAGCAGGACTGGGGCTGATGGTCCTCGCTACTGCTACCATTGCAGGGAGGTAGAATGTGGATCTATTGGTGGGTGATCCTGTTTCCCACCCTGAGCCCCAGAGGGTGGGTTGTGTGGTGGTACATAATCCACCTATGGGTCCAAACACCCTCCCCCCCTCCCCTCCCCCATCCCCCCATCTCCCCATCTCCATGTTCTCCCTGAATTGCAATTTCCCCCCTCCCCCCACATGCACCCCTCAAACCACACACACACACACACACTCTCTCATAAGGATGCCCTGAACCTATACATGACAGCTATGGAAACATAAAAACATGACAATAGAAAAAGACCACATGGCCTATCTAGTCTTTCTTCCATATCAACTACTACAATAGTCCTCTTTTTACCTTTGGAGATACTCTGTGTTTGTCCATTGCTTTTTTGAATTCTGATACTGTCCTCATCTCTACCACCTCCACTGGGAGTCTATTCCATGCATCTACCACTCTTTCTGGAAAAAATTCCACATATTATTCCTGAGTCTATCCCCTTTCACTCTCATCCTATATTCCCTCATAACAGAGTTTCCTTTCAATCAAAAGAGGCTCTCCTCCTGTGCATTTATGCTATGGAGATATTTAAACTCAATCATATTACCTCTATTCCACCTTTCCTCTAAGGCAGGGGTGGGGAACCCTGGTCCTGGAGAGCCGCAGACCAGTCAGGTTTTCGGGATATCCCTAATGAATATGCATGAGATATATATGCATTAGAGATATCCTGCCAACCTGACTGGTTTGTGGTCCTCCAGGGCTGGATTTGGAGACCCCTGCCTTACACCTCTGTCATTTAAGATTGTGAGTGGGCAAGGTGCAGATGTCCTAGACATCGAAAGGGTATATAGAATGTGTCACATTCCTCCTCGATTCTCACCACCACCAAAAAGTTGTCTAATAGACAATATTTTGGTGGTGGTGAGAAGTGAGGAGGAATGTGACACATTCTATCTAACCTTTTTGATGTCTTGGACATCTGCACCTTGCCCACTCACAATCTTAAATGACAGAGGTGTAAGGCAGGGGTCTCCAAATCCAGCCCTGGAGGGCCACAAACCAGTCAGGTTGGCAGGATATCTCTAATGCATATATATCTCATGCATATTCATTAGGGATATCCCGAAAATCTGACTGGTCTGCGGCTCTCCAGGACCAGGGTTCCCCACCCCTGCTCTAAGGTGTACATACTAAGATCCTTAAGTCTGTCCTCATATGCTTTATAATGAAGACCACTAACCATTTCAGTAGCCACCCTCTGCACCGACTCCATCCTGTTCACATCCTTTTGAAGATGCGGTCTCCAGAATTGCACACTATACTCCAAATGAGGTCACAGCAAAGACTTATACAGAGGCACTATCACCTCTTTTCTTCTGCTGGCCATTCCTCTCCCTTTGTACCCAAGCATCCTTCTAGCCTTCACCATTGCCTTTTCTATTTCTTTAGCTACTTTAAGATCATAAGACACAACCACGCCTAGGTCCCGCTTTTCTTTTGTGGACAGAAGTACTTCCCCCCTATACAATATTGCTTCCTTGGATTGCTGCAGCCCAAATGCATGACCTTGCATTTTTTTTAACACTAAGGGGTATGTTTACTAAACTGTGTTAGTGGAAGGAAAGCCAAAAAAGGACATGGGCGGTACATCGTAACTGATAACGCGCAGTTGCGTGCAGTATTGCGCGCTGCGCAGCAACGATCGCTACAGCGCGCACGCTACTGTGCGCAAGCTTAAGACAGCGCGCAGACACCCAAATACAGAAACAGAGCTGTAGCACAATGGTTACTACACAGACTGATGGTACAAGGGTCATGGGTTTGATTCCCCAGTGTGCCTAATGAGTAAGGCTGGCTGAGGCATCATGTGTAACCCTTTGAAGGCCTACTATAATATTTTAATCCACATTCTGCAGCCGGGTTAATGGTGGCTGCCTATGGTGCGGGTTCTGGGGTAGGGGTGCCTGCATAGCTGTCTACGCTTTCCTCCAGCACCACTTGCCAATGTTCCGTGCCATTGGGGGTACCTGCTGGGTACTATTCCCTGTGACACTGTGGGAAGCACACTCTTGCCCATGTTGGGCCCTCAGCAGTTGCTGTCTGGCTGCTCTACTGTTTCAGCATTCCTATGGGCCAGCTAGGCATCACCCTAGTCCCCACTGTGGCCCAGCTGCACCACAGCATGTGCCGCCTACAGCCCTCTGTATCCCCTTTTCCAGCATCTGCCCGGTTGCCCGTTCTGACATGCCCGCCCTGATGTTGCGGGACATGTGCATGCCATAGGAACCCTGTCCGATGGTGGGGAAATCCCTGAGCAGCGCTATTTCACTGTGGGCCCATGCACCTTGTATGGGGACGGAGTATGGACCCTTCCACAAATTATATCTGTTCTATGGAGCTTACTCAGGGGGTTGATGTTTCTCATTGCTACCACTATTGGCCAGCTTGGTTGTTGTTTTTTTCCAGTTTGTTGGGGTCATTTTCGGTGTTTCTGTGCCCTTTTGTTCTGTGCACATGTATCACACTTATCACCTTTGTTTGGTTTCCCTGCCTAGGCTGTACATTGCTGACACGTAAATAGTTTCTCTCCCCTTTAAAGTGCTTTTACCAGTAGGTTTTCATTCGCGTTGGAATTCAGCTCTGAAATTCAGCGCGTTGGTGTGAAGGGAGCCTCTCCCCGCCCACTCTCCGCCCATTGACCCCTTCTCTCCGCCCTCTCTCCACCTTCTGCGGTGTTTTACTGCGCCACGGAGCATTACGCCACGGAGCATTACGCTATAGCGCGTTTATGATTGTTAATGCGCTATAGCGCACGCTATAGCATGCTAACAATCGTTAACGTCGTACAACACACGTTATTCACGTTTACCGCAGTTTAGTAAACATACCCCTAAATCTCAGCTGCCAATTCTAGACTACTCTTAAAGCTTAGCTAGATCCCTTCTCATGTTGTCTACACCTTCCTGGGTGTCTGCTTTATTGCAGATTTTGGTATCATCCCCAAAGAGGCAAACCTTACCCGACAGCCCTTCCGCATTATCACTAACAAAAATGTTAAAAAGAATTGGACCAAAGACAGATATCTCCCTGTGGGACTCTACTGGTAACATCCTTTTCCTCTGAGTGAGCTCCATTTACCTGTACACTTTGTCGTCTCCCACTTAACCAATTTCTAACCCAATCAGTGACTTTAGGGTCCATCTCTAGAGTGCTCAGTTTGTTTACAAGTCGCCTATGTGGAACAGTGTCAAAGGCTTTACTGAAATCCAAGTACACCACATCTAGGGCTCTCCCTTGGTCCAACTCCCTGGTCACTCAGTCAAAGAAATCAATCAGATTTGTCTGACATGATCTGTCCCTGATGAATCCATGCTACCTTGGATCTGATAATCCGTTGGACTCCAGAAACCTCACTATTTTCTCTTTCAACAGCATTTCCAATAATTTACTCATCAAAGAGGTTAAACTAACCGGCCTGCAGTTTGCAACCCCATCCTTACTTCCGCTTTTGTGTAAAGGGACCACATGTGCCTCTCTCTAGTCCTCGGGTGTATCCCTTCCAGTCTCATTGCTTTGTCTACTTTTAGTTTAGCTAGTTCCTCATGAACACAGCCTTCTGGAAATCGTTCAAGATCCCCATAGCTTCTGTTTCTATTTGTGGGTATTTTCTGAGGTCCTGCTCCTGGCCTTTCATCTGTGAACACAGAACAGAAATACTTGTTAAGCAATTCCGCTTTATCCTCATCAGCTTCTACATATTCCTCCCATTCACCCTTGAGTCTGACAATACCACAATACCACTTTTGCCCTTCTTCCTCTCACTAACATACTGAAAAAAGTCTTACCCCCCATTTTATTGCATTGGCTATTTCTTCTTCTTTTTGTATCTTTGCTTTCCTGACTACAGATGCCTGTCTTCCTCACTCTGTTATCTCTTGTAGTTCATAAAGGCCTCCCCCTCTTTCTTCACCTTTTCAGCTACTTCGTTTAAGAACCATAGTGGCCTCCTTTTTCCTTTTACATTTTTCTTCCATTCTAACAAAAAGATTTGTTTCCTTTAAAATATCCCCTTTCCATTTTGCCCACTGTTTTTCTACATCCCCCAGCTGTTCCCACCCCACTTATGGCTCCTGAGTTATTGGTTCATCTTGGCAAACTTAGTTTTCCTAAAGTCTAAGACCCTTGCTTTTGAATGGATTTTAACAGCCCTAGTCCTGATACTAAACCACACTATCTGGTGGTCACTGGATGCAAAATAATCTCCCACTACAACATCAGAAATACTTTCCCCATTAGTAAGCACCAAATCCAGTATGGCCTCTTCACATGTGGGTTCTGTTACAAGTTGCCTGAATAGTTCTCCCTGTAGAGAATCCAGGATCTCCTTACTTCTAGATGACACTGCAGCAGGGATGTGCCAATCAACATCCGGCATATTGAAATCACCTATCCGTAGAACTTCTTCTTTCCTGGCAATGCTGCATATGTCTTCTATAAAATCTCTGTCCATTTCCTCTCCCTGTGAGGGCGGTCTGTATATCATGCCAATCACCTGGCATCCCATGCAATTATGGCATAACATAATCGCATGGGATGCCAGAACTACAAATATGATCTCTGTTTCTCACCTCAAAAGGAATCCTTTCTCTGCTTACATCCATACTATCCATGCGTCAGCAGTCCAATTTTTCTGAACACAGGAATTGTTAGGGTCCCATAGATTGCTCCTTTAGCACAAACAGCACATATGTGCATGGCCTGAATAAACAGTATTGCTCTTCTTATTATTTCTGTAAGGATGTTTAGAAATCCTTCTTTACCTTACAACATTCCCTTATTTCTTCTCCCCATTGTTAAAAGGAATCCTGGAAACATTCATGAGCTGGAATAAATCACTGGAATAAATTGCAGTTGAAGAGTGGGAGAAACTACCATCAGACAGATGTATGAAACTTATAGATGGCTACAAGAAGCACTTGGAGACTGTCATCACTGCCAAGGGTTGTGCAAACAAATATTAGTGAAGAGTGCCATTAATCCTGTCCAGGTCATATTTTGGTTTTTTTTCTCAAAGCTTACTATATCTAAGGGGCATGTTTACTAAAAAGCGCTAATTTGCGCGCCGCAAAATAGCGCATTAAAAGCAGCACTTAAGTGCTCTTAAATGCCCCGCAAACGTGCGATGAAGCCCCGCACACTTGCGCGTCACAGTAACAGGTGCCGCACAAGTACGGGCCTGCAAATGTCCGATAGAGGCGTGGAAAGGCTAACGGAGGTCGGAGGAAGGCCCCGGAGGGGCGGAGAGAAGGGGTTAATGGGCGGGGAAGGGGAGGGGAGAGGCGCCCCGCACATTATCGGGGCTGAATTTCCAAAAAAAAATAGCGCGAGTGAATCACTCGCGGTAGAATGCATTTAAAGGGAAGAGAAACCATTTCCGTTAGCAATGTACAGGAAAACCGGGGAAACCTGAAAAACGTAAGCAGTGTGATACATGTGTCCAGCCCAAAAGTGAAAAAAAAAATAGAAAATGACCAGAACAAAAACATTAAAAATAGTAATTCAGCTGGGGAATAGTTATAGTAATGGGCAAATATAAAAATCACACCCAGGAAAGCTCCAGAAAAAGGAAATGAATTTTGGAAGGGTCTATGGAGCGGAGACTCCCACAAAAATAACTTTCATCTTTGGAGCTTTCCTGGGAGTGTACCTAATGGTTGCCCATTAATAGCACTGTTGCCCAGCTTGGTTAAAAGTACAGCCCCTGTGTTACGTGGTCATCTCCGGGGTATATTTGCATGTTTGTCACCAGACAAGGTGAATGAGCCCACAGTACAAATGTGCACAGCAGGGTTTGGGATCCCATCCTGACAGGTTTCCCACCTCCAGGTACTGCACTGTCTCTGTGGCCACAGTGTGGTGCAGTGGACAGAGCCAGTACCTCTAAGACCAGAGGGTAACAGTTTCAAATCCCAGCTGGGGCTCATGCCAGCCCAGTCCCAATATTTTAACAACCACCAAACAGAGATATTAAAGACACACCTGAATTGCAGAGAACATAAGCATGTTGCAAACACCCATATTTTTCCCTACACCGCACACACACCAGAACAATGGGCATCACCCACAGACAAGTCGCCCAAATACAGTCCTGGAGTGGCTCAACTCAATCAGGCCATATGCTTTTGCCAAGATAAGGACATGCCAGCATGTTGGCAGAACGGTACAGATGGTGGAGGGGGCAGTGCCTGCTAGCCACAGAAGACAGTGGCCAAGCCATGTGCAGGCTGGCACTGTCCACTGCAACAGACAGGCCCTGATGGATGTACAGTCATGGACCTCCCAGGGAACACAGCCAATATGTGGCTACACAGTGGTGCAGTGCACACAGACAGTGTATTCAAGAGCAGAAGGTCACAAGTTCAAAGCTCAGCTGGTGCTCCTGCCAACCCAGTCCACATTTTTTAACCACCAGCAAACACAGATAGTGAAGACACCCATTTATTGCAGGGAACATAAGCGTGTCTCAAACACCCATAATTTACCCTACACCGCACACACCCCATTACAATGGGCATTACTGACAGCCAAGTTGCAAAAATGCAGTCCTGGAGTGGCACAACTCTATCAGGTCACATGCATTTTCAAGATAGGGACATGCCAGCATGTTGGTGGAAGGGTACAGGTGGTGGTGGGGCCAGTGGTTGCTAGCCACAGCATACAGTTGCCTAGCCATGTGCATGCTGGCACCATCCACTGCCACAGACAGGCCCTGTTGGATGTACAGTCATGGACGTCCCAGGGAACTCAGCCAATCTATGGCTCCACGGTGGTGCAGTGCACACAGACAGTGTATACAAGAGCAGAAGGTCATTGGCTCAAAGCTCAGCTGGGGCTATTGCCAATCCTGTCCACATATTTTTTCCACAACTAAACTGTGCTAGTAAGCACAAACCTTTAATGCTGAGGACATAGGCATTGGTAAAACACCTATCATTTACCATCCCAAGCACAGACACCATGAACAGGGGCATCACCTAGAGCAGAGTATCCAAAATGCAGTCCTGGAGGACCACACACCATTCAGGTCACATGCTGCCTCGAATACAAATGACTGTGCTGCATATCTATGCACCACCCCCATGTTATGCAGATGTAGCACATGCATATCCATGAGGGACAGCATAAAACCTGAACAGTGTTTGCCACACCATGACTTGATGTGGTAAACCCTGATGAAAAGCAGCAGCCAACAGGCCCTGACACACCCACACCCACAGGCCCCATTGGACAATGCATCCTGGAGAGGCAGGACAGTGGGCCCTGCCTGTAACCCCCAATAGTAGCATTTGCATACCTTAGCAATGCCACCCTACACCTGGGTATATGGTGCACAGCTATCTAATGTTTCCATTGAAAACAGTTAGATATTGATTTACACACTCAGCACATTTTGCCCATTGAGCACCACCATAACAATCATTCAGATGTGTGTGTTGTATGCAGCAGGTCTGGCGTCTGACAGTGTGTACCTCCCTGGGGAGTGACCCCCAACAGTCTTGTGTAACATATCCATGCCTGGAGTGTTCCCAGGAGTGGTGTGTTGGCCAGGGCTGCTGAAACTCAAGATTGTAGCACAAAAGAGGACCAACCTGGGTAATGGTCACAGCAATGTGAAACATCAACAGACACTCTCAAGAAAGGCAGGGCAAAAAAATATGAATGTCGGAAGGGTTCCCAGCTCCTGCAGCATAAAAGGTGAATGATCACACATTGATGTAGTATAGAGCAGGGTGCCCCACACCAATGGACAGGTCCCCTATGGCATGCACATGTTGCACAACAGCGTGTTTGAGTTGGGGGGAAGTGTGGAGGACTAGGTAGGCACCCGAAACCCAGAAAGCGCAGCATAGGTAGTTGCCTACATGCACACTGGATGGTCTAAAACTGTGCGGCCCCAGCACCAGCAGCAGAAGGGCCTGCAGCATGTTGGCAGAGGTTTACTGGTATCAGAGGGGGGCAGTGGCAGGTGGCCAGAGAAGATGGAGGTAGAGCCCCTAAAACGTGGGTGCAGTGGACTACAACAGAAAGGCTCCCTCTGACAAACAGACATGCTATCTCCAGGGTCCAAATTGACTCTGTGTCTGCAGGGTAGTGCAGGGAACTCAGCCAGTGTGTTGTGGAGCCAAAGATTAGCAGTTCAACTCCCAGCTGGGGCCACCAGCAACACAGTGCACATATTTTACCCACCAGTAAACCGTGATAGGAAATAAAAACCCTTCTTGTAGAGAACAAAAGCATGTTCAGAGGACCTCTATTTTACCATAAGGAGCGCATACCCCTCAAAAACTGTACACCACCTACAGCAGAGTCCACACAATGCAGTACTGGAGGGCCACATGTCATTTAGCTGTGATGCTGTCCCCAATATAAGCCCATGTCAGCATGGTGGCGGATGCCTACTGCTGGCAGAGGGGGCAGTGGCTGCTGCACCACAGCAGATGCTGGCCTAGCCACCCTCATGTGGCTGCAGTACAATCCAACAGACAGACCCTGTGTGACAAACAGCCATAGACTCCCCCGGGAATGTACTGTTGCTGTGCTAAGACGGTGGTGCAGTAGACGTAGCAAGTGCCTCCAAGAGCAGAAGGCCCCAGGTACAAATCCCAGCTGGGGCACCTGCCATCCCAGTCCCCATGTTTTACCCATGCACAAAACTTGGTAGTAAAGAATGGAAATACCCTGCTGAGGACATAAGCGTCGGTCAAGATACCATATTTTACCATAAACAGGACACAACACATAAACATATGCCTCACCCACAGCAGAGTCACCCAAATGCATCCATGTTGGGTCACACATCACTCAGGTTGGCTGATGTCTCCAATAAAGATGCCTGTGCTGCAAGTTAAGTGAACACCACCATGGTATGCAGTTGTATCAGAGGCATATTCATCACGGACATCATGAAAACGCGACCAGTGTTTGCACCACATTGACTGGATTTGTGAACATCTGCCCTAGAGCAGTGGGCAACAGGGGCAGAAACACCTGCACCTGCAGGCACCGTTATGCGAAGACCAATGCAGCGGCTGGATGTTGGGCCCTGTATGTCCCCCCCAAAACTAGCATGTGCATACATTACCAATCCTACACTACACATGGGGAGACATCGCACAGATATCCAAAGCCTGTTATGAGCACTGACTGATAGAAATGCCAATGCTAAGCACAAGCAGATCATTGAGCTGTAACATACCACCGTCTCTGATGTATGTGCAATGTGTGTCAGGTCATGTCTCCTCCAGAGACTAGCACCCTGGAAAATAGCTCCAAAAGTACACCCTTACATTGCCATGGCCGCAATGTGCACATTACTGGTGTGTTGTCAAGGGCTCCCAAACAACCCTACATCTGCTCAATGCTGTCCTAGGTGTGGGGAGTGTGTGTCTGTCTATCCTGTGTGTGTTGGCTGCCAACACCTCCCACAGCCCACACTGATAGCACCGTTGGCAGTATTGGCCTGCCTATGTGCATAATGAGGAGCAAAGTCCTGTGGGTATAGAAGAGACAGGGCAGCAGGAGCAGGATGCAGCTACACAGGGCAAATGTGCATGCCTAGGACCATGTTGTGCCTTGCCATCACCTCCACAGGCATGGTGTCCATAGCATGGCCTGTGTGGAGGTCACTCTCACCCCGAACGATCAGTGACCACGGCATGGCTAGGTTCCAACGTAGTGCCATATAATAGGTCTCTCATGTGATGTTTATAGGTTCTGTATATATATGGGGCCCAATCACTGAGTTAACTGCGTGGTGGGTGTGCTCACATCCCAGTTATGGGTGCACAGAGCTTCCCCGGTAGCATGCACCATGGACAGACTATCGGCCTGTCTGCAGTTAGCATGGGTCTGGCTGGAACACCTTGCAGGGTCAGTAGATGGGCACACACTGTGCCTGCTGCTGGAAAATGTCAGATGGTGTTGGGTGAGCTGGGGGTCACAGGCCCTACTGTCTGTCTGCGTGCTCCTGAAATATGGATATGTTTGAAATGGCAGAGAGTGACCTGGAGGCTGTCTGTACCACAGCAGGACTGAGTCTGCTGGTGCTGGCAGCTGCTAGCACCATAGACGGGATATAGAATGTGGATATCTTATTTTTGTGGAAACTGTGTTCCACACGGAAGGTTTGGTGGTCAGACATACTCTGCCTATGTGTCTGAAAATCTCCTTTCACCCGACACCCCCTGCACATATATCATGAAGGGCAGGGCACCCACACAGGATATGCACCCCTCTGTGAGCATTGGAGCCCACAAGGCCCAGATGGGTCCAGGAGATACAGATGGTCTAAGGTGGACTGGAGGTGTGTCTGATGTGCCAACCTATCAGAGATCAGCAGACAAGTTTATATGATGAATAGGCCTTCCCATCCAGGACAGGTGCTGTGTGTCTCACCTCACCCTCAGGGTGAGCACAAGCCACACACACTGTGATGGTCTGTACCCACTCTGTACCAGCAACACTGAAGGTGAGTGGGCCACACTAGGCCTAGGTGCTGTGGGGTTGCACACCCTATCGTTGGAAAATCAGTAGACTGCTGCTTTGCATGTGCAGTGCATCATGGGTGGGAGTGGATGGACCCTACCCTGTTAACCGCAGCACAGAGTCTGCTGAGGTTATATTGCACCCAGCCAGACCTCTCATCATAGCCACAGAGCTGTAGTCTACTGGTGACTGTAATGCCTCTGAAGCGAAAGGTTGGTGGTTCAAATCCAAAGTGTGGTTGTACAAGCAAAGTATTTTAGATATTGGCATTGTCCCATATACTGCGTCAGTCAGCAGCACTGCTGGTCACATTGCAGAAAATTAACATACATTGAACAAGGCATTGTAACATAGGGCAAATAGTTTTCAAGGTTCATGGGGTCTGTCAGGCCTGGAATATGTGTAATGTCCTGTAGTACTGGCAACTCAAAAACCATCACAGTGCATTAACCCAAGTCCACCCTATAAGGTGGCGTGTGGAGCACCTGATGCTGACAGCACTGTGAGGATCTCAGAACATCCACCACTATTTTACAGTCAGGGACCTGTCATTGGCTGCACTCACCAATAACCACACTGTGTATGGAAACACGCAAACTCTGGCTCCACATGCAGCAAGGTTAGGTGTGTGCCACAGCTCGATTGCTAAGAACATATGCCTGGCTGGCTAAAGAGGCAATCTTGCAGACTGTGTGCTGTGGTTACCAGGGGTGCGGTGCTCCATTAGTGAGAATGGTGTACTGCACATGATGTATGCAGCAGTGCGAGGGTCTTGCCACTAGCAGCACCTCTGTAATATAGAAAGGGGTCTGGGGCAGGTAACAATGTTGCAATGTATGAAGAAATATGCCTGTAGCAGCATAGATGTGCATGAAAAGCACCATGGCCAATGTGGTACCCAAGTATGATAATGTGCGCTGCCTGAGACAGGCACTCCAGAGCACAACTGGAAGATGTAACCCATGACGCCTGGGTAAGCAGTGCATGTATCAGCCATTGTGCTATATCTCAGCCACCAGGACTGTATGCCAGCACACATACCAAGGCATAAGGTCCAGTGTGGTGACATGCTGACCTACATCGCCTCGTAATGTCCAACATGCAACCTTACCTTGTGTGTGCAATGCTCATATATGTAGCTCCCCCCAAACCCCTATGGCAACCACCACATCATTGCTGTCCCTACATGGAGATACACCACAGAACATATTCCACTAGCACACACAACCCCATATCACCAGGTTGATTGACACCTGATGCTGATGGTTTGTCTGCACCCATTGCTATCAGTGTCAGAGCAGTACTTGCTAGGTGGCACACATGGCACACCTCATCTGACAATACACCCTGAATCAGTGGATATGTGTCCAGAGGTTCAAGACCACACTGTGTGAACAAGTGTAATCCATAATAATAAACGTTTGTTATAGGGAGATGAGAGGAACCTCTTAGCTATGTGAGTTTGCAGAGAACAATACACATATTTCTAGTAAAACCATAAACAATGTGTATGAATGCTGCGTGCCGGTAATAATTGCACTTTTCTGCCGCACACGAATGCGGAGCGCACGGGCGAGCATAGATTATTGGCGCAGCCATGCGCCGCGCACGTGCGTGATCCGCTACGCGCAAATGCGGAAGTTGCGTCGTTTTCGTTCGCACATCTACACGCCCAGAAAAAAAAATGGCGTCCCGAACCCGGAAGCCCGCCTTCAGCCATCGTGAGCTGTGCCATCTGGCCTCCCTGATCGGCAGGAAGCAGAACAAGCTTTTCCCAGGGCCCTCCAGGCAAAGAGACATGGGGAGGGTCCTGAGGGCCTGGGAGAGGGTGACCAGGCGCTTCAACCGTGAGGCAGACCACCCACGGGAGGTAAGTGAATGGCCACAGGTCATAATAAACATATACACACACAGGGTTGATGTCAGCTCTGCATGCTGTTGTGTGTAAGTAGTCTAGATAAGTAAACTGTAGCACGTGAACCACACGCCATATGCATTGTGTATCACATCTGAGTGGTTGGCCATGTAGCCAGGTGGTGACGGATGTGGCCACAGAGGGCATGATGCCCCCCTGGAGTCATGACAGCTGCTGGTGTTGATGTAGTACAGCACACTGTAACACAGCTAGGCCCGTCATCTGCCTAAGGAGCGTCTGGAAACATCATGTGGTGATGGCAGTATCTGCATCTGCAGGGTAACACATAGGGACAAGCATCAGGGGTTGTGGAACGTTCAGCACATGGACCCTCAGCCACCCAGGTGCTCTGGGATTGTTTGACAATGTTGGATAATACATCCCCCCTATCCTCAGGGGTCCAGAGAGACCATCCAAGTGGTTTCTCTGTCACCCTGGAGATATGGTTGTGTGGCCTAATGTAGTTTGAAACATCCTCCTTACCTCCAGGAGTGCAGAGAGCCCATCCAAGTGGTTTCTCTGTCACCCTGGAGATATGGTTGTGTGGCCTAATGTAGTTTGAAACATCCTCCTTACCTCCAGGAGTGCAGAGAGCCCATCCAAGTGGTTTCTCTGTCACCCTGTAGATATGGTTGTGTGGCCTAATGCAGTTTGAAACATCCTCCTTACCTCCAGGAGTGCAGAGAGCCCATCCAAGTGGTTTCTCTGTCACCCTGGAGATATGGTTGTGTGGCCTAATGTAGTTTGAAACATCCTCCTTACCTCCAGGAGTGCAGAGAGCCCATCCAAGTGGTTTCTCTGTCACCCTGTAGATATGGTTGTGTGGCCTAATGTAGTTTGAAACATCCTCCTTACCTCCAGGAGTGCAGAAAGACCATCCAAGTGGTTTCTCTGTCACCCTGGAGATATGGTTGTGTGGCCTAATGTAGTTTGAAACATCCTCCTTACCTCCAGGAGTGCAGAGAGTCCATCCAAGTGGTTTCTCTGTCACCCTGGAGATAAGGTTGTGTGGCCTAATGTAGTTTGAAACATCCTCCTTACCTCCAGGAGTGCAGAGAGCCCATCCAAGTGGTTTCTCTGTCACCCTGGAGATATGGTTGTGTGGCCTAATGTAGTTTGAAACATCCTCCTTACCTCCAGGAGTGCAGAGAGCCCATCCAAGTGGTTTCTCTGTCACCCTGGAGATATGGTTGTGTGGCCTAATGTAGTTTGAAACATCCTCCTTACCTCCAGGAGTGCAGAGAGCCCATCCAAGTGGTTTCTCTGTCACCCTGGAGATATGGTTGTGTGGCCTAATGTAGTTTGAAACATCCTCCTTACCTCCAGGAGTGCAGAGAGCCCATCCAAGTGGTTTCTCTGTCACCCTGTAGATATGGTTGTGTGGCCTAATGTAGTTTGAAACATCCTCCTTACCTCCAGGAGTGCAGAGAGCCCATCCAAGTGGTTTCTCTGTCACCCTGGAGATATGGTTGTGTGGCCTAATGTAGTTTGAAACATCCTCCTTACCTCCAGGAGTGCAGAGAGCCCATCCAAGTGGTTTCTCTGTCACCCTGGAGATATGGTTGTGTGGCCTAATGTAGTTTGAAACATCCTCCTTACCTCCAGGAGTGCAGAGAGCCCATCCAAGTGGTTTCTCTGTCACCCTGGAGATATGGTTGTGTGGCCTAATGTAGTTTGAAACATCCTCCTTACCTCCAGGAGTGCAGAGAGCCCATCCAAGTGGTTTCTCTGTCACCCTGGAGATATGGTTGTGTGGCCTAATGTAGTTTGAAACATACCCCCTACCTCCAGGCGTCGAGAGAGCCCATCCAAGCAGGGATTTGGTCACTCTGGACATATGTTTGGTTGTGCTACTGTTTTGTGAGACATTCCCCGGACCCCCAGGAGTGCAGAGAGCCCCTCAAAGGGGGCCCTCAGTCACCCTGTGGATCTGTTTGGGTGTGCTAGTGTTGCCCAATACATCCCCCAAACCCCAGGTGTCCGCAGAGCCCATCAGAGTATGCCCCAGTCACCCTGGTGAGATGGTGCAGTGTGACAATGCTGTAGAGTAAATCATCCCTATCTCATGCAGACCTGATACATGCGTATGGTGGCCAGGGTGTGACCATGGTGCAATGCTGTATCTTGCTGATGACGTGCCCTAGGACACCCAAGACACTGGTGGCTGAGAGCTGATTGTAACGGAGGGTATGTCAGTCAGATCTGTCCCATAGGGTATAGTGTTCTGGTTGCATCTCACCCACAGTCTATGAGGCACATAGCCCAAAACACACACTGTAGATGTATGGAGATGATAAGTTTGCTGCAGATATGGATGTGCGTCAGCAACACCTAACACACAGTAGCCTCGACATCCAGCTACACAGCCCTATAAGAGGGACATGTCCACAGCTATGTCTGCTGAGTCAGGTTGCACATCTCCACAGGCCCCCGGCATACTGCCCCTGTATGCAGATGTATCCCACAGATGCCCTTGAAAGGTTGCATGTACCCAATCAGACTGCACAAAACAGCCTATAACGCACACATGAACAGAGGTGGTAATAGCCCATACCTGTGTAATGGGTCCTTGCCCCTAGTGTGTGCAGTTACACCTCCTATAGCCATCCAGGACACAGCTCAGAGGAACATAACACCACCCGATAGGCCTGAATGGGACAGATGCATGTCCACCAGGACAAGTATGCTGTGTCCAACAGTTGCCAAGGTAGGTCTGACGTACCTATCAGTATCCCTACCACATACAGGACACACAACTTCTGGAGTGGGTCAAGCAGTGAAACCAATGGCCTTGTAGAGATCCACGTGTCATGGACATGTCCCCTGCCAAGGTGCATAGGGCAACCCACCCAATTTCACATGTTTGGTAAAACACCCATGTGTGCTGGTATATCCTGTTGCCAGTGGGTTCTGATTGCATGACATGTGTAGATAATGTGACCACAAATGTATGGAAAGTACCACCTACAGGGTTAAAGGGCCTAGCATGGACATTATCATTGCCCAACCAAATGTGGCATGGCACTGCCATGTCTGTCAAGGGTGCGTCAGGGAAACGGACCTATGCGTTCAGGGAGCAACACACAATGCACATAGGTGTCACTGCACACATGGTCACACACACAGCTAGGCATGTAGGTGGCAGTGGGGACAGCTAATCAACAGGAACAAACAGGAATGGGTTGACACATGTTGGTACCTAATGCCTTGTTAAAGCTAGCATGGGTGCGCTCCCCACCAGCCAGTATGAAAGCATATGGGGGTATCCCACAGCTCCTGTGGTCTGCCCTGATGCTACCCGCAAATGCTGCTCCCCAGTTTATCAGGTTATGCCAAACTGCCATCTCTGTGTCCCTGTGAGTGCAATACCCCTGTATGTTATAGCCACCCCTGTGTCTGCGTGTGCCGATGTAACCAATACCGGTGACACTGTTGTATTGGAAACCCAATCACTACTTGCAGTGTGCACCGCACCCAAACACAATAACAGGGTAACATTGAGAGTGACCCTCTCACGTCCCTCCACTATTTATGCATAGGCCCAAACCACACCACCAGCATGGATGACTCACCATGTGCCAGAGGACGAGAGCAAAGAGTGTCGATACCTCCTTGGTCACTGTCAGCCATGCCTAGTGTGCTGAATGTATAGGGCCCACATGTGCCATGTCACCATGATTGGCCAGTGGGATGGCATCCAGGGGTGGTAGGCTGAACCGAGAAGCCAAGCTCTGCGCCCACCACCCCACCAACGTGGCTGTGGTGGTAGCCATGTCCCCTGTGGAGGGCAATGTTTTATGTCGATCACATGTAACCCAACATACAGCGGCCTGGCTACAAACGGGTCACAAACCATAAAACACCAAGATGCCCCGGCGGTGGCACTGAGGAATGCACCCTGTCCAAAAAGCCCTGCTGGTATCACCAGGCCTAAAAAGCCACTCTGTGACCACAGCAAGGTATGGAGTCCACAAATGCGTCTGAACCCCTTGTGCCGTGCATTGAGCTATGGACTGTGGCCGTTAAAAATACACAGACAGAGCAAGTGTCACTAGCACACTGGATGCTGGCCAACAGACACGGTCCTGCAGCTATCCTTGGCCCACCAGGGCACCTGACACCACCCCCGACCACACGCATTGTGTCATTGCCATCCACAAAGGTTAGGGGCACAGCATGGGCATATGGACCATCAGTGCAGATGGTTAGCGTGTGTGACCCATTGGTATCAGGTTACCTCTGTTACTACGCACCTCTGTTCCATAACCGCACTAAGCCACATCCCCCAGGGACAATATACGTCCAATCCTCTGAGGTGGCTAGTGAATGCGACAGGTCAGAGGATATTAATGTAAATTGCAAGGGGGTGCCTGCATGTCCCAAGAGGAAATTCCTCCCACCCTAGGATCAGTCCCACCAGGGGCTGCCATGACCTGTGGCCAGGGCCCACTCAGTTGCAGTAACAGCTGAGGTACAGCACAGGACACATGAGGCAGACCATCACCAATATCCAGAGATGCCAAGGGAGGATGACACACTGCCAGGACATCCAAACGTACAGGATACACCTCAGAACAGGATGGGATACACCTCCCAACAACCCAGCACCTGCCCAAAAGCGAGATAACAACTATGCTGTGTTTGACGTTGCCTGCGTTCACAACTGAAATTCCCCCTGAGCACTCCATTGTGCTGTAGTCAGTTATACTGAGAGCACAATGTCACCGGTGACATGACGTCAAATACACTGGTAGGGGCGTATGAACATTGATGCCTGGGTCCCCGTGTGTGCCATGCATCCCTGCTGTCACCCAGGATACTGTTCAAATCCCCTTTCCATGGGGTTGGATCGGATGGAGTTTGCTGAACATCTATAAGACCTAGATGCGCCCCTCCCATATGTCAAGGGGAAGGTATAGGTAGCGTCTGTCAGGCATGTTTGGTGTGACGGCAAATGATGCTAACAGGGTATCATTGGACTGGTGTAGGGACATTGGCTGAGTCCCCACCATTGCCATTGTGTCATGGACACGTGTTGGGCTAGCAGCCGCCTACATGCCCCACCTGTCACACAATACGGTGTGAAACACCCCCTGTACGTTTGTCGAACTGTCAGGGACAAGGTGGCAGCTAATATCCATAAGGTGGACGCTGACAGTCCCGCCCTGGCCTGGAGGTCAAAAAACTAATATGCTGCAAGTGGAAGACCGTCAATGACTATGCACTGTGCAGCACAAACAGATGCTAGCAGGCATATGCCCATCATTAACCACCCCCAGCTTAAGCTGATAGAACTGTCAACGTGACCCAAAACACCACATCTGGGAGACACCCAGCTGTAGCTAGTCCAGCAGCGACAGCACCCACAGGACCTCAAGGTACCTGATGAGGTACATCCCCGCCCCATGGCCAAACACGGAAACATATGTGGACCATCTCATGAGGTCCATGTCACCACATGCATGTGTGTTGAGACAGACCATCGGGAGCATGGACTCGGTCCATCAGAGGAGGTGGGCCAGGCTAACCCCCCCAACACCTCCACCCCCCACAACACAACGGAGGAACAGTTTCCAGGAACCGAACCCAGCAGGCTCCAGGGGAAATGTGCAACCCAGATCAGGAGGGGTACAAGTGGGGCCACCTCCAGACCTGGGTTGTGTGCATCACAGACCCTGTCTACGCATAACTGAAGCTACAGGAGGGCACAGACACATCTGGGAGTACACAGGACTGGGCAGGCCTATCCCTCTGAGAGATGTACATATGTCACCACAGACCATATGTAGCGCCATACCCCCACAGGCCTCAGTAAACCCCCTCCACAGATCACAAGGATGGCTACAACCATGTGCACAGCCACAAATCAGCCCGTACGTCAACAGTGTATCCGCTATCAGGGGGGTGCCGTGTCACCACACAGCTCACACCCTCGGACCAGGCACAGCACCCACAGTATGCACAGGGTGCCTGGCTGTGGGACCTGCCTATCTGGCTGCCAGGGGGACATGTGTATAACCACACCCGGACGTACGGCCCATCTGGATGGAGCCCTTGGCAGAGGTTTATTCTGCTCCCCCTCCCACACACCAGGTGCATGGCAAGATGTATGTTGTCTCAGAGATATCATGGTAGTTGGTCCAGATCCTCACCCAATTGCCTGAGGTCATACGAGCAAGACAGGGTTGTAGACTGACAACAACACATCAGCTGCAGCATTGCTATCCTTGCATTGTGGAAATGTGGACATGGGCAGTGCAGGTAACCCAGCTCTCGGACCAATAAATGCACCAGCAGGTGGGGCACATGGAAGCCTCACGGGCCCCATGCTATTCTGTCTGTGTGAATGACATCTGCCGAGCAGCTACATGGTGGCATGAGAGGCCCATCACGGACCACTACTGTTCAGCTGGAGGCCCACATTGGGATGCGATGTGTGTTGAGGATGCTGTGGAACTCCAATTACATGCATACCCTTCCCGGAGGCACACCCCATAGGGGATGACCCAGATCCCTACTGTGTAGGTGAGCTGGCCCACAGGGGACACCCACTATGGGGTGCATACACTGCCAATGGTGCTGAGGGGGTCCCCACCAGCGGTGACTATGTCACACCTGTTTCACAGGACAACAGACACACACACCTTGGACAGCTGCTGTCATTGCACAGCAGGGATGTGTCCGGCACAGAACACCATGTCCCCTAGGTGATGTGTCACCCCCCCCCCTCATCCTCTGTGTCTCTGTCACGCCCCACCTGTCCCCCTCTTGCTCCCCCCCTCTGTCTGTCCCTGTCCCTCCCACCATTCCACCGTTGTGTTGTGGGCTGGTGGTGTTAGGGGGGGGCAGCATGCAGTGACCCTGTGATACTACTGTCTGATGCCCTATGTGACAATGCATGTGTGTGCCAGCTAGGATCCGTTGATTCTGCTGTGACACATATGTGCAAACCTATTCCCACATTTCCAAGGGATTGACTGCTGGAGTTGCGTTACAATGCTTTATATGCCACAACCAGCAGGGGTGGGGGAGCAGCAAGATGCGGCCCACACAAGGCATTGTCTGGGTTTACAAAGCCCCAGTGACAGTTGCTAGGTCTTGACACAGGACAATGTTTGCATATCCACAGGTGGAGGATCTGAGGAAGAAGGGGCGTGACCTCAGACACTTCCACCCCGAGTTCCTGGCACGCTACAGCAGGCAGCAAGAGCCCCACCAAAATGGTGAGTATTGGCAGGGCTAAACCACAGCTTCAGGTGGACCATTGGACCACCAGCCTGTGTTTTGCCTGTATGTGTACATATTTCATGTGCCACACATGGACGTGCCCTGATGTCTGTTATCCTTCACAGACAGTGATGCCAGCGACCAGGCCCCACACCCCTCTGCCTACTGCCTGCGGAGGCCCACCACCCGCTGCCCAAGGGAGCTTGAGCAACATCTGGAGGAGGATGTGGAGGCAGAGCAGCAGGACACAGAGGAGGAGAGGATGGAGGTGGTGGTGATAAGTGACACAGATGTGGGGGAGGAGGACGTGGATGTCCCCCCCCATACCCCTAACCAGGGGGAGGACGAGAATGGGACAATGGGGGTGCAGGGGAGAGGGGTACCAGGGGTGGGGGTGGTGGGAGAGAGGGGGGACGGGGTGTCATTGTATGGGCAGGGAGGGTGGAGGTAGGGCGTGCAGGGAGGGGTCAAGGGTGGGAGGGGGTGGTGGGGAACACAGCCCAGCACATGGCCAAGTGGGCAGCAGTCAGACACTGCAGGCATCATCACAGCATGGGCGTCAGGCAGATCGTGCGGCATCCAGGGCCACTGTCACACCACATGCAGATGCCAGCACACAGACCACAGCCACTGTGTGTCTGTGTGCTGGCAGGGGCATGCACGATGTGTTTATGGCCCTGGATGCCGCACAACGTGACATCCATGTTGTGCTGCACGCACTGCAGTGTCTGACTGGGGCTGTTCGGCAGGTGGCCACAGATGTGGTGCAGCTGGCATCCCTATGGCCACCTGCCGAAGAGCGTCACAGGTCCCAGCGATGGCACCTGTGACGCCCCCATGTGCCCTGTGCTGTGCTGTGTCCCCCCTACACACACATGTGCCATGGGATGTTGGGCATGTTGCCCTTTGCAAATGTTGTTTTGTAATAAACGTTTTGTTAATGACTTTGATGCAATGGTCACGTGTCTACCTTACACACACACCATGTATGCAAGCATGGGATATGTCAATGCACCTGGCTAGGCAAATAACGTACACATGGGCACCATATGGGTACCAGCCCCACATGTGGACCTGTGTGAGAAATATGTGTGCATGGCCATGGAACAAGGGTAGGCACAGGTGATGTTGCATGGCTGTATGTTTCCAAAAACCACTTTAATGTCACAGGGATGGGTCTGTGATAACATAAGTTGCTAGTGGAGAGCAGCATTGTACATACGCATGGCACCCATGTGTGTCTGTGACACATGTATGCCATTGGGTGGCGGGACAGGCATGTCACCACTGCTAGGGATAGGGCCAATGGGCACACATCTGCCCCCAATGTGCACGGTAGAAGGCGATGGAAATGGTGACTGATCTGGATATTGTTGCTGTAACCGTGGAGCAGTCAGACAGGTGCAAGTGGGTCCATGTCTAAACCTGTCTGCTGCAGCCAAGGGGCAGTGAACACAACGTGTGCATGTGTGGAATGCCAGGTGATGCCATCTGTGCAGTAATACCTGACAGTCTGCACAATCCGGCAGCAACGGGCCTGGTCTCAGCTCATCTGGCCATGGTCAGAACATGCATGTGAACACAACATAGGGTCTAAGAGGGACACACACTGCACTGATACATGTTATGTGTGCTATGGTAATACCTTATTTGTAGCTTTATTGGCGGTGGTGTGGCCTACCACGTCTGCCACGCCGCATTACAGGTCCCCCTTCTGCTGGCACCACCCCCTCTTCTGGTGCCTGTGGTGGTGGTGGTGGTGGTGGTGGTGGTGGCGGAGGTGGTGCCATCCGCTCCAGCACAGCGAGTATGCCCTCCAGGGCCACACACATCCTGGCACTGTTGTCCCGTCTATCCTGTCTTAGATTAATAGTCTCCTGTGTGTTTCGGTCAACTGCTTGCCTCAGAGCTACCAATTCCTGACGAATGCCTGTGTGGGGAAGAAATGGTGGTGTGTGAAATACCTCTTCAGGGTCCAACGGTCAAACATTACAAGGTGACACATATAACACATGATTTTCCCTGTCATGGTACAAACTGTAGCATTCAAATGCATATTGTTATGATCATACATTCTTAAAAGTTTGGGTTTCTGACAACACACAGGGCATGCCCAATGTACGTGCTGTGAGGGGCACACACAGGGATACACGATCTGCGCAATAACAACAACGTCCTACAGATGTAGCAATAGGCCCTGAGACAGATAGCAACAACATGTACACTGTGTGAGGGGCTGGAGGGTGTGCGCTTGACAGCAACGACACCTGGGGATATGCATTGATTATGAGAGTTTGAATATGAACAGGCAGACCATGTTGGATCAGAGTTTGGGGGATACACACAGCATGGCCAGGTGACCAGTGGAGCGCTATTGACTATGAGGGATGGTGTTTGAACAGCAGATTGCAAACCCTCACCTGGGCTGGTCCACAAATGCCACATGTGTCTGACAGCAAAGGGGTTCACATCCCCCCAGGGGGGGACTCCAGGGGTCAGAAAACAGTGCATGTACACCTTTGGAACCATGTGGAGGGCTCACAACATGCATGTTGATGACAGAATGGTGCAGCACAGGGAGACAAACTGCAGAATGCCATAGACAGGGTGATGCTATGCATGCAACTACTGGTGGCAAGCCTTAGGGAAGAGTGGGGAGTCACAGACATAGGGGGGGGGAGGGCATCCCTGACTGTGCTGGGCAGCAGGGGTGTCAGCAGTGAGGTGTTCATAGGTTTACGACACATCACGGGCCATATTGACAAACGGTGTTCTATGTTCCGATATCAGCAAACCAAGCAAACGTACACCTCATTGTCACATATTGTATTGATGCGGGTGAAGCACAGCCCTGGGAGGGGAGGGAAAGAAAGGTCTTACCCATAAATGGGGGATGGCCTCACCTAAGCATAGATCCCAAAGTGGACCTAAATCACAAACCCACCCTTGCAATGCTAGCCTCTAGCCCCACCAAGTCTCCAGGGCATTTGTAGGGATAGAGAAGGTGGGCCCCGAGAGGGAAGCACAATGCCAGGCATTGAAACTGCGTCATTCTGAATGTGAGGGTAGCCAAGGGTGGACGCAAGATAAGAGACAAGGGAGGGCAGAGGGAAATGCCAAAAGAGCCCGCGGAGACAGGAAATCCAAGGAATCCAGTAGTGGAAACAGCACTGCAGGGCTGAGACATCTGTGGATTCGGATAGGACTAACACCAACCTCGCAGCCATGTGCAAGGGCAAGAGGAGATATAGGAACTGGGGAGAGATCAACAACTACAGTTCTGACTCGCAGACCACCAGTACTAACTGAGAGGAAGGGTGACAACATCTCAGGAAGCCTGATAAAGGGATGAGGTCGGCAAACAAGGTAACACACACATTACCTCAGTATGATTCCGTAAGGGGAAGACGGGCAAGTGTCTGTGACACAGTTCCAAAGGGAAGAGGTAATCTCCAGTGGGAGGAGCTTTCTAAGCTCTCATATAAGGTGAAGCTGGGGATCCCTAAATGTGCCCCAGCCCCTGAGTCTTACAGCACAGATGAGGAAATAGCATGTTAATTGGGCCCCGAATATTCAGTGTCCTCTGATTAATCCATGGAATGTGCTTTTGCCATGAGCAATGTTTACAAGCTGTCTAGATTGCTGTGAAGCAACATATAAGCGGTGTTTCTGCCATGTAAATGCCATTGAGAAAGGCAGGTGAAAAGGAGCAAGACCTCAAGTGTCAGAACAGCCATTTCTCAAATGCTGGAAATGCATGACACCGCTGTTTACTTCCATGGCTACGAAGCAGCCTGCGATCAGAAGCTGATTTGTAGCAGCTGACAGCAACTGGAAAGAACTGCTGGACTGAGCATGAAACAGTGAGTTGTAAGTGCGCAGTTTTAGTGCAAGGAATTGAACTGCAAAGGCTGAAGAGTGAACAAACCTGTTCTGCTAAAGCGTTTTATCTGTTTATTTTGTAAATGCTTTTTGGAGGACATGTCCTTTGTCTGTTTGGGGTTACGGACACCTTTACCAAGGCATACTGCGAAATTGATGACGCCAAGCCATAACATATTTTAGGCACATGTTACGTGTGTTAGCCCATACCGTTTGGACTGCTATTACTTTCCCCCACAACTACATAACCTAGGGCCCTCACCCACTACGCAGAAGCAAGGACACGTAATATGCCATGGCGCCCCTAATGGCCACCCGCCTCGGACGGGTGAGCCACAACAATATACATGTGCGGGACATCGTGAGCGCATGGTCGGTATGTCACACAACCAACCCTAGTTGTGGACATAGACATTGTCTCACGGACCTGTACACTCCCAAACCAGGGGTACCTTACATCACACCCTGTCCTGTGTGGAAATAGTGATATATGTGTGTATAAAGGCATTGTGAACGATAATGTCATATATGATGCTTGTTGGACACCTGTTGATGCAGACTGTGAGGGATGTGGCCTTTAGGACGTTGCATAGCATATGGAGGTTAGGCCTGTGTATGTCATCTCTGATTCCCCCTGCCCTAGGGGACAGTTGACACAACTAATCAATGGCACATGGCTGTGCTACTGCCATGAGGCCTACCTTGTTATGTCCTATGTTATTTATATGGTATGTCATCACAGAACTATGCGCCGTAAACATCATGACGAGTATGTCGGCATCTGTACGTGTCGACACCCCCTAGGTTGTCAGGGTGTGTGTTACATTGACATTAGGCAACATACGTCCAAGCATTCCTTTACACAAATGTGTACTGTCTAACGGAGACACACATGTCACAGCTGCAAGGGTATGTTGTCACATACACCACAGAAACACCCCTGAGATGGACCAGTGATGTGTGTGTTGTGGCTGTGACGGGCACTACCTACCACACGTTCCTCTCAGCTGTGCACATGAGTGTGGCCTAACACATTGCACAGCAAACATAGGTAATGTATGCCCTGGGAAACAACAGTAGGTTAGTGATTCTGATGACCTCAACAATTATGGGTCGTGCTATATAGGTTGTTGTGCATGTCAGGCCTACACATTGGTTTCACTGCCAACAATGTGTTCCACATACTGTACGCTGACGTGTGTCACAATGTTAGTTTGTGTGACCCCGAGGGCCTCTCTGGGGGGTGTTTCACAATGACATTCCTGCCATAGGCTGCACAGCTGATAGCTAATGTGCACACAGCATACTAATCATTGGGGGAAACAGTGTTTCTCACCCACCTTCTGTGTCTCGTTGTGAGGAGGTAGCATGGGCTCGCAACTCCGTGATCAGAATGTCCTCCCCCACATCCTGTTGCCCTGGTGGTGGTCCTACGGCTGTTCCTGCACACAGTATTGGTGGGGTGTGGCTTGGTGGAGGCTCCATGTCCCCCTCCCGGGTACAAGGGCTCACCCCCTGAAGCAGCGACTCTGCATCCCCGACAGTTTCCATGCCCTCAATGTCAGCTGCCTCCACCACCTCCTCCACCTCCTCCTCCTCCTCCTCCTCCTCATGTGGGGGCAGTGTGCTGTAGTCACCTGTATTGTGTGCAAACACAGAGAAAACACATATGTTTAGGCTACACAGCTACGTATACGTGTTTGATCCAGGCAACACATATGTGATGTTGTGGGGACCCTGCATGTGTGCTACATACAGAGCCCCCTACATACTCACATACCTATCTCCGCAAACCATGTACCTGTGTCAGGGGAACTGGTCTGTGTTTCATCCCTGTACACCTCGTGTGTCCTCAATGTGTCACTATCTGCTCACATGTGCATTCATCCCCCAGTCCATCTCTCACCCCATCTGGCCAATGGATGTGCACACAGGGCTGCACATCACCAACAGGTACACCTTGTTTGATAGTCCCTGTTTGAGTGTGCATGCCATTGCGTAGGGCATATTTCCATGGGACATACTGTCAGCACACTGCTACATGTGTTTGCCACTGACCTACAATGTTGGCAGCGACAACTGTAAATGATCCTGTGCCCATTGACAGGCACATGCAGCAGTGTGGGTATAGTATGTCAGATACACCTGAATCCATCACAGGCCAATGCTAAATGACAGTTGCGGTGAGGCGAGCCAGTGTTGGGGGTGTAGGCTAGGGCCTGCTATACCATAACATGTCTGGGACTGGTTTGCCAAATGATGGTATGTGTGACACATGTTGTATGTGTCCCAGAAACATGACAGGAAACCACGGGGAAACAGGCCACTACAAAGATGTCAGCAGCTGTGAGGGTCCCCAACGTATCTCACTCAGGACATATGTCATCGTCCCAACACACGTCATGTATTGCTGCATCCACAGGGTCAGGGAGTGGTTGACACATCTGCCCTTAGGCCTTGGACATATGTGTATGAACACACCTGGGCAATGGATTGTCTAAAACATGTGACAGGGCATCTCTACACACGCCATGCTGCACTTGGTGCCTGCTGTGATGCCAGGTGTAGCTACAATGCTACCCATGACGCACCTCCAGTCATACACTGTACTCTCCCCGTCCTCCACAGCAGTCACATATGTCCACATTTGATTGACCATGTACAGGTGTGCATGTGAGGTTGAGGAGGGTGATAGCACAGTTACAGATGTAACGCATTTGGGGATTTATTTATTTATTTTATTTATTTAACATTTTCTTCTATACCGCGCTATTAAAATCAGCGCGGTGTACATCGAACAAGAATACTGCAATGTGCATTACCTCTACGCATGCCATATCTGCAGTCCCCAACTGGTGCATAGTGTTGGGGAACCTACCGTTTCAGGCGCTGCTTGAGATGTGTGGGAAAGGTGTAGGTTCTCCGATATGTTGAGGGAGGGGAGCACCTTGAAGGGCCGCTCATTGCCCATGTGGCTGACAGCAACACTCAGCCTATGTTGGGTACGTGACATATGTGTTACACTCAGCTATTTATCGTTCCCCTGTGTATTGCACCTCTTGTTTTTGGCTTGTTGTAACCTTGGGGGGGGGTGTGGTGATGTGGTCGCCCCCACATACACCATGTAACCAGATGGAGTACCAGTGGTAGGTATTGGTACTGCAGGTAGATGCAGACATTTCTGTGGTCAGAACAGGAAACACATGGCCAATCAGATAACACAGCTCACCTAGGGAGAGGGGGACGGCTGGTCCACTGATTGTACAGCCCCCAGCAGGAGTCTGCCTGCCCAATGCAGAGGCAGCTTGTTAAACAGAGAGAGAGTGAGACAGAGCGAGAGGGAGAGGGGAGACGGAGCAAAGGTGTGGGGAGGGTAGCAACGTGAAAGGCAGGACCTTGCCTTTGTTGCAGAAACACTTGACGTAGATGGAAATACAATGGCCAGCGGCATTCCTAGGGGAGTGGATTCACAACCAGGAAGCGGGTAGCAGGGATATTCAGGGCCTGACATCACCATCTGAGAACAAGAGATGTGTGAGGCACTGAGAGACCCAGTGATGACGCCTACGCCTCTGGAGGGGACAGCTGACCTGTGGAAAGGAAAGCAGAGTGGCCACAAATAGACAGACAATCCCCAATACAGGGTACATGGTGTCCCCAATTTACGTTACAGGTTTTAAGTGCAGCCAGGGAGAGTGACTGCTTATTTTAAAACCAGGACAGACTCACGCATTATGAGGGCAGTTGGCTACAGGCTGGATTGCGTTTACACAAACCCAGCTATTCGCACAGGACAGCTGGAAGATTTGGCAAGCAGGCTAGTGTGAGGAACACAACAGATCTATATTGGAGAGATATTATTCGGCAGTGATTAGAAGGTGTTACGTTTGAGGCACACTTTAGGGACACTCCTCATACACCTGACCTGTGTCACCCACCACTTGCTTACAGAGACTGGTGGGAGAGGGGTATTACCAGTGCATTTCATGGATGTTCATACAGAGACAACATCATCTGTTTCCCTGATGTAACGTCTGCCAACAATGACCTTCCCAAGGAAGGGGTTAAACCGTCACACAGTCCAGCTGTACAGCAGGCATAGGTACTCCTTAGGGAGTTCACATATCTCATAGATGAGGGAGCACGTCTTAACCCGAGGTTGGTGCAATCAGGGAAGAGTCCTGGGGTAGATATACCCCTGGCTTCCCCTTGGCCAATGATTGTATTGAGGCAAACAAGGGACTGCGGAACCTGTCTGAATGTCAGAGATTGGTAGGTCAAGGCCTGACTGTTCATCCTCTATCCTAATATGTATGCTGTGTAGGTACCTGCCTGCAGAGCTTATGAAGATAGAAAACGAAGCTGTAGCATAAATGGTTTACCGTACAGGGACATTAGTTTTCCTCAATGTGTAAAATGATTCTTACAAAAGAGGGCACATGACGTAATGTGAAGTACCGTGTTGGAGGACATTTCTGTATCCAGCATTTGCCCAGCCTGTTCCCCTTTGCCCCTACTTTGGCTAATATAGATTCGTTCACGCCTGTTCCAGTACACCATGAGCTGTGAGACCTACATCATTATGTCCCTAATATTCCCCTGCGTGCCTCATCATTCCACCTTCACAGATACAACCCTAAACCCAAGGTGCACCCCACCTAGGACCCCCAAGGTTACAGAGCCAGTGGTGGCACTGTGTGTGTGTGTTTTATACAGTAGGGTATGATGGGGTACTGCACACACCTCTGACACCAGCCAAGGTACATTATGGCCCTTTGGAGATAGTTATGGGTGTGCATTTGCAAATGTCAGCTGTATACACAATGGTAATATCAGGGAGGTAATGAGATGTGATGGATATGCGTGACATACATACCTGCATGTGCATGTGCTGTATCCAGCATTGCAGGCAGCCCATATGTGTAAACGGGACCCAGGCGTTCCGCAAGCTGCTGCTCCAGGGGCGTCAGCATGGCTGGTAGGGGTCCCCCGCCACCTGTGCCCCTGGCATGGTGTTCCTCAGCACACATGTGCTGCCGCACACCTCTTTTAATATCTGAGAAGCGTTTTTTAAGGCTCTCTATGTCCCGCAGGGGGCACCCTACCTCAGCAACTCCTCGCCGGACCTCCTCCCACACCGCCTGACGTCCAGCTGTGGGTGTTCTTGTGCTGAGCCTGCCAAACAACACCTCATAGTTCTCAAGCACCATTGCGAGGAGGTTATGGTTCTCTGCATCTGAGAACCTGGTTGCCCTCCTCCTCAGGGTCTCAGGCACAGGGACCCTCTTCCTCTTCCCAGTGTGGCTGCTGGGAGCAGGCTGGGCAGGTGCTGATGGCCCTGGTGCTGCCTCAACCTCCACAGGGCCTTCAGGCCCTGCAGGTCCTGCCTCCAGTGGCACTGGTGGGACCACCTCACCCGTGTGCCCCGCACCCTCCCCCTCCCTCACCCTCCCCCTCCCCCCTCCCTCTCTCTATCCCTCTGTATCTCTGTCCCTCCCTCCCTCTCTCTATCACTCTGTGTTTCCCTCTCTCTTCCCCTCTCCCTCTGGCTCCGACTCTGCCTCTCCATCACCCTCCTCACACCTCTCTGCTCACCACTCCCCACCTCACCCCACCCCCTCTGCCTCTCCCACAACAAGCACTGGACAGACACAACAACTAGGACTCAGCACAAAGCACAAAACACAAGAAACGCAACAGTAAACACCACAATACACAGACAACAGACCAAATTGAGGACTACAGATATGACTTCAAGAAACAAATGACTACTGAAAACACACCAACCGACCTCTCACTAACCAACCTCTCACTAAACCACCTCTCACTAACCAACCTCTCACTCCTCAAACAACCCTCAACGTTTACCTGACGTTTAGGGTTCTTTATAGTTTTGTTGACGGCGCTTACGTTGCGCATGCGCCAGTATGCGATGGCGCTGCTTGAGCGCAGCACCTATATGCAATTGCGCATGGGCGTGAGTTTGGCTATGTGTGTGTGTGTGACGTGCATGTGCAACTCTTAGCGCATGTGCGTTTGTGTGTGCATCATGACGTGGAAGCAACGCATACGCCCATGCGTAACGAGATGCACATGGGCGACGCGCACAGACAAACGCTCATGCGCCTCAATCGGCACATGCGCGTCACACACATACACACGCACACGCGTTCACATTTGCATATGGCCCCATGCACAGACACGCCCATGCGTAATGTTTTGCACATGCGCAAAAGAATGGCGATGTGCGCCGCACACAAGTGGCGTTATCGCACACCAGCGCATGCGCGGCATACGGCAATACAATTAACCTGTATAAAATGCTGCTGTGGATTGGGCAACATTGAGGTGTTTTTTTAGGCGCGGCGTGTGTTTGTTTGTAGACACTGAGAGGATCTTTTGAACATTATATTGTGGGAGTTGTTTGTTGTCTGCTATCTGTTGTCTCTGTTGTTTGTTGTGGTTTGTAAGGTGTCCAGTGTTTAGGGAAGTGTGTGTGTGTGTGTGTCTGTGTGTCTGTGTGTGTGTCTGTGTCTGTGTGTCTGTGCTTGTGTAGCCACACGGGGTGTTTATGGTGGAAATATTTGTTGTTGCATGTGCCCGGCGACGTGGGCGGATGCTGCGGTTGCTGGACAGGGGAGATGCTGTCCATGGGGCTGCGGCACAGGGCATGGGTGTAGACCTGCAGCAACTCAGACCTGCAGCTGTGGAGGCAGTCCAGAGAGGTGCTGTGCGTGGACGGTGCAGACGGCGTGCTGAGGCGCAGGCTCGGCAGCCTCGCCTCTACAGGCCCAGGGCCCAGCTCCAGGGCATGCGTGAGGACCAGGTAATCTCCCTTTACCAACTGAGCACAAGGGCTATTAGGGGGCTCTATGAGGATCTGAGACCTGACCTCGAGCCCCTGACTGACCGGTCCCATGCCATACCAGGTTTAGTCAAGCTCCTTGCTGCATTACATTTCTTTGCCTCTGGCTGTTTCCAGTCATCTGTGGCTGCAGTGGGTGGCATGAGCCGCCCCACCTTCTCACGCTGTCTCCACCAAGTACTGCGTGCCATGGTCAGCCGGGTGGGGAATTACATAGGCCTTCCCCACAGTAGGCAACAGTGGGTGACCCTGAACCAGGACTTTGAGGCATTAGCCGGGATACCACACGTGATGGGAGCTATTGATTGCACACATGTTGCCCTGGTCCCGCCCAGAGACAGGGAGGTGGTGTTCCGCAACCGCAAACACTACCATTCCCTGAATGTTCAGGTGGTATGTGATGCTAATCTGCATATTCTGAATGTGGTCCCAAGGTTTCCAGGGTCCACCCATGACTCCTATATCCTGCATCGCTCAGCACTATTTCGTGAATTTGAGGAGGGACAGTATGGCGACTGTATATTGCTGGGTGAGTGTTTGCACATATATTATATCATAATGCATATATGTATGTCTTTCCGGAACATCTCTCATGTGGTGCGGTGTTTGCTCTCTGTGCATTACGAACATGAACTGACATTCGGACAACTGATGCATGTTATGATTTTACATCATTGGAGGACTGTAAACGTGGTTTAACAGGGGAACATGATCAGCCATGTAACATCAGGATTGCAGCCATAGCTGAGCTAGAGATGCTGGTTGTGTTAGAGGAACTATGCACTTGTTCAGATGTGTGTCCTGGGTGTGTATTGCTACTTGTGTGTCTATTGCAGCTGCCCACATGGGGGGGGGGGTTTGTTGGCCTTCTCACCCACCTGGGCATGCATGGGTTTGGATTGCACCTGTGTTAGGTCCGGTAAGATGTATGTTATTGACAATCCATACACCTTGCGCTTGTCATGTGCATGTGAGGGCCCCACACTCACTGACTCCTGGTGTTGTTAGCCATTGATTGCGAGACAACATGGGGGGGGGGCCTTGGCTACGTATGATGGATGTTCCTTACCTTTGCAACTGGGAGTACATGTTTGCATAGCTATGGTACTGCTTTTGGCCTGTGCCATTACAGGGGTGGGAACACGTCTACGGGTAACATTACCTTTGGCCACTGCAGATGTGCAGTGCCTAGGCCTCATTGTATGTGAGTATCCTGATGTGACTCAGCATTTCGGAGAGGTGACAGCAAGGGCAAGGGGTCAAGTTGTAGGCAAACAGAGAGGTATTGGTGGCACATACACAGGAACGTAGTCAGACCCACTAGTTGTGATATTTTAAGAGTCATGGGGACTACAGTGTTAAATTCTATGGATCGCAGCTTAACAAGGATGGAACCATGATGGGGACAGTGAACAGGGTGTCTAATGACATGGTTGGTGGGCAGCAGTCAACAGCATCTTGCGTCAGACTGCTATATGTTGATATGTAGAGCTTTGGGGACACTGGGTGTGGAGGTGATATTGTGTGGATCCTGGCTGGCCTCCACGTCAGACATATATTGGTCATATGTTTCGTGTGTGTTGTTGGTGTGGTCTACCATTGGTGGTGATGGTGGTGGAGATGAGAACATTAACTCCCTAGCAAGACACACGTGCTACACATAGCGGATGTGTGGAGGACAACATGGGATTATGTTGTTCTTTGGCATATCTTTACAGACTACAGAGGGCCTTTGTTCCATTTCTATCACCATAAATGTTATTTTGTCAGGTGGATATTTGTGATGTCATATATTTCTGTCCTGATGTGTTATGCATTTGCTTCTCACGTCTATACCTGTGTCAATTGATGTTGGCATGCGCTCATTCATGGACATGCAAACGTTTTTTCTGCAGGTGATGCAGGGTATGGGTGTCGCCCCTGGCTGCTGACCCCTGTGCGTCAGCCACGGACACGTGCAGAGCGGAGGTACAATGAGGCCCACGCCTCCAGCCGCTCTGTCATAGAGCACACCTTTGGCGTGTTGAAAAGTCGCTTCAGGTGTCTGGATAGGACAGGTGGGGCCTTACAATATGCGCCAATGACTGTTGCAGAGATAATCGTAGCCTGTTGCATCCTGCACAACATTGCTCTCAGGCATGGTATTCCTGCAGAGATTAATGAGGATGTGGAGGAGGATCCACCGTGCCCCCCTGTACGTGCCAGTGGTGACACGCAGGCGGGCACAGCGGTCAGGCGGAGGTTGATTGCAGAACTATTCACTGGTATGTATTGCACATCTTCCCACATATATGTGCTGTTGTGTGTGTGTGATGTTTATAAAGGATGATGTTTTTGAACAGTTAGCATTCAAATCCAACACTGCATTGTCCTTCTGGTGAACAGCTGTCGTAAAGATAGTCAGGGGTGTGTGATGGACAATGTGGACAGGGCACAACAGCGGCTATTGGTGTATTGTGTGGGTGTGTGTGCATAGACCTTTAGGGGCTTTTGGGGGGCACAGTACCAGTTAGTGGGTGTTTGTGATAGCACCTGCTGGGCAGACACAGTTATTTGTTCTTACTGTGTGTGTGTAGCACGGTGTCAGGCATATGGTACGGGGTTTACCATGGTAGGGAGTCCCATGTTTGTGGAGAGCTGTCATGCGGGCTCTCTGTTTCTGTACTACTATCTGTGGGTGCTTGTGTGTGTGTTCTGCTCCTGTGTGCTGCCTATGTCTGCCTATTTTTGATGTGCAATGCAACATGTCAGACATAGCACCATACACATGTGCCTGACTACATTGCCATGATGGGATTGATTACATGTGACAGGTGTTGCTGGGACACCACAGTGTGCGATAAGGTATAGGTCATCACATAGCACATACATGGATATGGTGAATCATGTGCACATGTGCATTGTGCAGCCAGGGGTCCATATCATTGCTACAGTTCGTTTGGGTAATAGTCATTCATTGCATTATGTTACATGTACACACATACAGAGGTGCAATGGGTCAGCTCATGAACGGGTGGATTTAATTAGACCACTGTAACGCTGCATGTGTGGATGTCTTCAGGGTTTGGGGTTTGCCATTTTAAGCATGGCATATGTATGTGAGAGTATCTCAACATCAGCCTGATGGCTCTGGTACATGCTGTGTGTTGGGCAGGGTAGCACAGTACAGAGCCACAAATACCTTGGGGACACTAGCAACACTGTTCCCTCTAAGCTGTGCGCGTGTGCGCGCGCACACACCTTGCCGAGCGAGCGCACATACTTTACAACAGAGCGCACAAAAATTACAGTTCTGATTCTGATAGAAAACAACACAGACGTCTTAAAATTAAATGTTGTTATGTATTTACGGCTTTCACAAGTTCTACAATGTTTTGTAGTGAAATCAATGTTGTGTACATACTGTATTCTGAAGTGTAGTCAAATTTTAAAGTATATAACTCCGAGTGTCGTTATGTGGCGCACAAAAATTTAACCTTCCTTCAGAAGCTGCACAGCTGATATATTATGCGCACACAGCCTACAGAAAATTAGAGGGAACATTGACTAGCAAGGGATGTTATGTCCACATACACACACAGACCTAGATGGAAGTGATTTGGAGCAGGTGCACATATAGGCTAGCCGTAGTTTAACATTCTCACTGTTAAACAATGGGATGACATGCAACCATCATGTTCAGGTGACAAACAGACATGGGGGTGTTGTTTGACAGACATGGTGCTGACTTTGCCATGTATTTGGTCACATGATCAGCACACTACTGTCAGTATTATTTGCTGTGGCAGATGTACACTGCATAATATGCATGTACACAGTGTATACAGGAGGTGTTGATGCATATTTCCAGGTGTCACAGGTATTTACACTGTGATAAAGGACAACATTAGCAGGGTGCTACACACGTCGATGGGGTATTGGTGTCCACATGCGTGACCTAGACTAATAGTGTGACCTTGGGATGCGTCCCCAACATAGTGGGTGCAGCCACCTCTTTAGACAAGTGTGTGGAACAACAGAGAGGGGGTGGGGCCAAATGAGGGATATGGGGGACCATTCATTAGCATCAGACATGTACATGCTGCCTCTCCCATGTGCGATATCTGTGCAGTGTGAGGGTGAACAGTCAGTCGCTAGGTCATGTTGTGGTGTCTCACAGCTGGGGACACTGAGGTGCAGTGTGTGTTTCACAGCTAGAACCTGACAAAGTTTTGGTTGTTTTGTTTGTTTTTCCGCTACACAGGACATACATCATGAGGCTGCAGTTGCAGTGTCGCATCGGCACATGACGGAACATCAGCCAAGATGCTGGAGTCCAGGGTAGGTGGATCTACAGATACATTGTATGTGTGTGGGGTCAGGGGGACAACATTTAACCTGCTATGTGTCATATTAGGCAGCTGGTGTTGTTGAGTTATCTTCAGTAAGCCTCCCTTACCCATATCTTGCTGTGGCCACACATCTACCCATGTGTTTGTGTACATAATGTTTGCTGGAACAGCTTTTCTGCCATATTTACAGCACAGCTACTGGTCTGTGTGGATTAGCTTGTTTGACAGATCCTACACTTGCTGCCTCCACAATCTTACTTTGATCAGCCATCAACAGGGTATCAATGCATGTGACACGGCCATTATGTGCAGATATTTGCACTTGTGCACATACAGGCCATGTATTAGAGCTGTCCCGCTGACGTAAGCATACTGTGTGTGTGTGTGTTTATGGGTTGACTATGTGGTGCTGCATTGTACAGGCCTGATACATTATCATTGTGCTTTGATGTGTGTGGACACATGGGGGGCAGTGTGGGGTGTGGAACCTCTACGGTAATGCTGTTAACTTTCTCATCATGCCACACATTTGTTGTGAGCACAACTGTGTCTTGTGTTTTGAGGGACAAGTGTTTAGCAACATTTATTTATCTCATATATAGGCATAATGTGGAGATCCATCAACAGTGAATTTACATAGTGATTCTACTTGTTTGCATGACCTTGTCTCCCTTCGCTGTGACCTGGTATGGCTATGCAGTAGCTGAAGGAATTGATGAGGTACACATGCTGCACACATAGGTTAGGTTGCACCTTGGTTATTTTGTGATTACATCTGGCTGTACCTGTTGTGGAGTTTCTATTCATCTCATGGTCATGTAATGTTGCATCTCTGTGGACACAAACAGATGCATATAGTGTGTAGCTGTGAGATGCCGGCGTGACATGGGATTGTACATAACTATATCCATGTCACACCCGTGTCTGCATTGACATGTACTGTTGGCTCTAATCTATGTTGTATTTGATGTGCATATCCTCTAATGTTTGCCTTTGCATTCCTTTAGTCTGTATTTTGTGTGGTGTGCATCTTGGCAATTCGTGCTGTTTTTGTAAGGTTTCTAACAGCACCATATCTATCCTCTTTTGACACAGGGCAGCGGACATAACGGACCCATTGCCTCCAGTGCATCTCGTCTGGCCATCCAACACCTGTTGTGTGACAGTCCACCATGTGATTGTTTCTTGAGAGATCTGCCATTGGATGTTTGACTTCTGAGAGTGGAACACAGGCCTATGATGGACATTTTTCCTCTTGGACTGCTGGTTTGCCTATGACAGACCTGTACAACACACAGGTTGTGCCATGCTGTGGCTGTGAGTCCTGCTTATGGCAGGGACACAGATGAACTTTCATGGACTGGGTCATATTGGAATGTGACACTTTACTATGCATGGCCATGTTTGCATGTGGTTTTTTGAAATGATGTTTTCGATGTCAGAGACACTTTGCTTTTGGGACAGTGTTATACAAGTTACTCCTCACCATGTAAATATCTCATGTATATAGTTACCCCTGTTATCCAAGTTTGATCACCTGTTCGATGTAAAACCAAACAGCATGTTGTTATGGTCGTTGTGTTATAATGTAAACCGCGCTGATGCCAAATAGCGCGGTATATAAGAGATTGTAATAAATAAATAAAATAAATAAATAAATAGTGTGCGCATCAGGGACTGACATTATGTATGTATTTGGGACATTCTTCCCCAGTTGGTTCGTGTATAGGTTTGGGCCATGTGTGTGACATGGGACCCAGGATACACTATTATGTTCATTTCAGAAGTAGCATACAGCCATGTTTGTGGCATGGGCCAACAAATGCAGCTGTAAAATTGTCTATGTCCACCTGCCCCCCACCTGGACATAATACAGGTTTTGCCACAACCACACGTTCATTGCCACCACCATCCTTGATTGATGTGTGGAGGGGGCAAGGGTGTTTACATTCATGTGTGGCATCACTGTAACATGTTTGTGTCCGGCTGGTGCTTGTACTTCTGACTGCCTATGTTTGTGAGACACAGCATGTGGAACTATGGCCTCGGTGTGGTTCACTGTAAGCTGACTTTCCATCCTTTGCATATAAGCATGCTGGTTCTTGTGTTTGTTTCCTGTACAGACAAGACATTCTGAATGTGTGGCCACACCTTGCATTGCACGTCTGCACAGTCCTGTTTTAGCCCCTACATTGACGACACTCTCATTAGCCCATCATATTTGGTATGTGTTAGTGTGGGAGTCCATTGTCCTCCTACACCTCTGCATTCCATGGACCATGCTATATGTGGCCAAAGACTGTCTAACCAACAATCAATGCAAGGGGACCTCCTGCATGCTGTTATGTCTGCACCTTTCAGCAGGTTGTGTGTTTGGTATTCTCTCTGTGTTCATGTGTCCCTGCTACCTGTTAGCATATAGTCATTCAGCTTTAGATGAGATTTTCGGTGTACATTGATGCGTTTCTGCTGTGGGGATCAGCCATTATGTGGGAGGTGGGACATGACTTTATGAATGTGTTTGTCACATTACAACATTGTGGCAGTACATGTTCCTTTCATTTGTGGACCTCCTCTGTTGCATGAGGGCTATGTTTGGGGGGGACATGTGATGTGCTTGGGGTTGTAATCTTGCACCGCCTATAGTCTACATGCACTCATATGTGGGTCACACATTTGGGGCATGCAGCAGCTGCTGTGGTGTGTGGCCCTGCTACCCAGTGCATATCTTGCACCTGATGCACATCTTACCTGGTGCCATTCATTTTTGCTCAGGCAGTGACCTTTATGTAGCATGTGTTTTTTTACATTGCTGACTGTGTTCCCATCTTTCACCAGGGAGGGACTCACCTTGAGATTATGATTATACTGTGTACCGTATCTGTGAGACGTGATGAAAATAAATATGGCTATTTTACAGACATTTGTCTCTTTTGCTGCTTGATGTTGGTGACAAACATGCAGTACACTGTGTACCTTTGAATCACTCATGACTCCTTGTGACCTTGCGACTCCAGAGTTTCCTTGACCATGTCCCTCCAGTGACTTGCCCAGGGCCACATGGTGTGATTTTGTGATATGAGGCCTGGTTGCCTTGTGTGCCACACAGTTTTGAGAACACTAGGCTGCACCTACACTCGTGGAGCACATTTACAGTTGTGTCTACTGATTTGCTGGTAATGTCCATGGCCACCTGTGCTCACATCGGTGTACGGTGACAGCTGTGTATGTGTCTGCCTTTTGGCACCTCACTGTGTATTACAGGTTCCCGTACAGACCCTCCCTTTGGAATATTATGTGTGGCTTTGGCTCAGTGTGTTGTTTGTGGGTGTGGTTGGGGGCATGTGTTTTAAAACAGTGGTTAGCGGTTTGCCTCACAACATGTTTTATGGGTTGTTTAACATTTATGCTAACTGGACCATTAGTTAACAGCTGGTTCATCACCTCTACACACACCCTTGGCTCTCATCATTGTACAGCAAGGTGTTGACTCTGTGCTGCCTAGCCATCAGATATTATCTGGTACATAGGTCTCTTTCTTAATGGTGCTTACACTGCACTGCACCTGGGGGTGCGGTCGAGTTGAGGTTCAGCAGGTGTGTTTTCCGCCTTTTTTCTAGTGGATTTCTCTCCTGTGCTGACCGTGATTGCTGCCCAGCTCCACCACACATCCAGCACTTCCCTTGGTGTTTTTTCCTTTCCTGTTGTTAGGTTCATATGTATGTATTTATTTATTTACCTGTATTTTTATCCCACTTTTCACCAGGTCAGAGCATCATTACATTAACAGGGTGGGGGGGGGGGGGAAATATTACGTGTATGGCAGGGCCATCACCAGGGAGGCTACATTGACGGTTTCCACAGGGCACATAGGACATACTATGGACATTGTCAGATTGTGGACATTGTCTGATTCGTATACGGTGGGTTAGGTGTAGGGGTTGAGGTGTTCCTGGAACTGGAGGGTTTTCAGCTGTTTTGTAAAAGATAATTGGTCTGGGTTGTTTCAAGGCCAGCTTGGTAGAGTGCTCCATAAAGATGGAGCATACATTTCAAAGACTTGATGTGAGGTTGAATGCGAGCATTTGTTTCATTTCTGACGTACAGTGAGGGGGTTGGAGGAGGCTTGTCTGGTAGTTCTTCCGTGGGCTGTTCTAAGCAGTAGTGTGTGAATTTGGTGGTTCGGTGCTTGATGTATGGCTGTGTTGGTGAGTAGGATGGCTTTGTATTTACTCCTTGCTTAGAGTAGGAGTATGTGTAGGTCTTTCAAGATTGGGGTGATGTGGTCTGTATCTTTTGCATGCTCTACCCACTGCATAACGTGTCATTGTGTGTCTGTGCATGTGTCCCTGGTACCAAATACAGACTGCAATCTGATCTGTACACAGCAGATCAGCAGGTGCATTTGCTCATGGTTTCTCTTGTGGGTTTGCCTGTCTACAACCAGCATGCGCCTGGTGTGAGGGCCTGGGCTATTTGTGAATGCAGCCTTTGCTATGACGCAGACATTGCTGTTCTGTCCTACCAGTTGGTACATATTCATTTGTGGTAGTGGTCGTAGGTGTGATTCCTCTCTGTTCTCTTGGATGTATATGCTTGTCCTGCAGATGTGTTTTCAATTTGTTTGACGGTCATATGTTGGCAGGTTTGTGCTGTGAGCACATTGTACCCTCATCTGAGTTGTGAGCCATGATTCTGTCCATCTTCTGCCTGTCAGCTCCTGTGTCATCCTACCCTGATGTTCATGCTGCTACAACCCATCCTTCCCTCCTACACCTTCCGGCATTTCAACTCTCCATGGTTGCCTCTCGTGTGTGTACTCTGCATAGCAACGCTGTTCCACTATCATTATGAGATGTCACCTGTCCTGCCATTTCAGCCTCATCTACTGGGCACATCTTCACATCCTCTGTTGCACACTATCATTATGGCATAGTACATTGCCATCACTCTGTACATAGCTACAGCTCGCCCCAATCTGTTTGTGCATTTGTGTAGCTGCCACCTGGCCTGGATGTCATTTTTCTACTACAGCACCTGTGATCTCTGTGGTTCTTTTCCTTCTGCTTTTCCTTTCCTTTCAGCTCTGTGCAGTGTTTGGGTTTCAGGTGAACTCTCCTTTGCTGACGTGGTTGTTTATGATGTGCATTCTGTTGCACCGTAAAAGGTGAAATACTCTACGGCACTGGGGTGGGCTTGTGTTTAGATGGCAGCACAGATTGCTGTACAATTGAATGCTGAGAACAGATGTAAGTAAGCCAACCTTAGTCCCTGCTCATTTGGAGACATGAGCCTTGCACGGTCAGTCAGTGCCCTGAACATTCTGCTACACTGCTATTCCCTCTTGTATGTCTGCTCACCTACTTAGGATTTCCAGGCGTTGCAATGCACAATGATGGCAGCACTGACTGTGTTTGCACCATGCCCTGCCTCATACAGCAACCAATACAGTAAACCATTCTGCTATGGCTGTGTTTGTCTGCTGAGATATCAGCACAGCGCCTTATGCCTCTATAATATTATGTAGGGAATAAGTTAATGTTCCTCCTCTGGCAATATTACCTATGACAGATGATGCATCACCCAGCCTTTGCTCGTTGTGCACAGCCATGGATTCAACCCCTGATCGCTGCACCATTGGCCAGTGTCCTCACCATTGTGCTGTGGCTGTGTCCTTGGACTTCCACAACAGCACACCGCCTATACACTATTCAGATCCCTCGTAGAACATTGGCACCAGGCCTTCTGCTGGCCATTATTTGTTGGCCTCTTCAACAACTTACTCTGGGAGCCTTGTTCACTGGGCACTGTGGGGGATCAAAACCTTGATGCCTGCACCAGTGGTCAGTGTCGTGACCCTTGTGCTATGGCTCTGTTCCTTTCTTTGGACATCTCCGCACCACCTTAGGCCTTCCGCATTTAGCAGCACACTGCCTTCTGCTGCACAGACTGCTACATACTTTAACAGCGCAACGGCTAATGCCCAAAATTAATTGCCATACGCCTTATGATGGCAACACCTACCAGCGCACCACCTACTGCCAGCATAAGATAAACGTGTGCCACCTTATGCCGCAAAACTATTACTATGCCCCCCTAAAGCACTTTTAATCATTAACATTAAAGCCTCAACCAAACATTTCCATGATGCACAATGGTGGCATGCAACCCTGGCCCATGCACCATTGGTCAGTGTCATAACCGTTGTGCTATGGCTCTGTTCCTGTGCGTGCCCATCAACACGCAACTTCTGCCGGCCACTATTACAGTGCCCCCGAAAACATTACAGCACAGGCTTATGCTGACCATTCGTTCTATGACCCCTAAAATACTGCCTCAGTGAGCACGAACACTGTGGGGGATTGAACACCTGCTCCCTGCACTATTGGTCAGTGTCGTCACCATTGTGCTGTGGCTGTGTTCCTTTGTGTGGACATCAGCGCGCCGCCTTATGAAGTGCAGAATAACTGTGTACTGCAATCAATTATTATAGCTCATAATGCACGTTTATCCATTAAGGTTCATGCCTCATCCAGCCTTTTTCCATCTGCACACTGGGGGATTGAACCCTTGGCCCCTGCACCATTGGTTAGTGTCTTCACCATTGTGCTATGGCTCTGTTCCTGTGTAGGGACATTTGCGCAACGCCTTATGCCGTCCACAACTAACAGCGCACCGCCTAGTGCCGGCCCAAACGCAGAAGATGAACAGCGCGCCGCCTAATGGCGCCCACATTTGACCGCGCATCGCCTGATGCCGCCCACATTTTACAGCGCAACGCCTCATGCCGCGAAAATTTACTTACTGCCGGCCAAACGGAACAGCGCAACGCCTACAGCCGCACAAAAATAATATGCCTCCTAAAACAACTTCTTGACCAGTACTATTCAGGCCTCAGCTGGCCTTTTTGGTTTGTGCACACTGGGGGATTGAACCTGTGGCCCCTGCACCATTGGTTAGTGTCTTCACCATTGTGCTACGGCTCTGTTCCTATGTATGGACATTTGCGCAACGCCTTATGCCGTCCACAACTAACAGCGCACCGCCTAGTGCCGGCCCAAACGCAGAAGATGAACAGCGCGCCGCCTAATGGCGCCCACATTTGACCGCGCATCGCCTGATGCCGCCCACATTTTACAGCGCAACGCCTCATGCCGTGAAAATTTACTTACTGCCGGCCAAACGGAACAGCGCAACGCCTACAGCCGCACAAAAATAATATGCCTCCTAAAACAACTTCTTGACCAGCACTATTCAGGCCTCAGCTGGCCTTTTTTGTTTGCACACACTGGGGGATTGAACCCATGGCCCCTGCACCATTGGTTAGTGTCTTCACCATTGTGCTACGGCTCTGTTCCTGTGCATGGACATTTGCGCAACGCCTTATGCCGTCCACAACTAACAGCGCACCGCCTAGTGCTGGCCCAAACGCACAAGATGAACAGCGCGCCACCTAATCCCGCAGAAATTTGACAGCGCATCACCTGATGACCCCCAAATCTGCCAGAGAAACGCATAATGACGCACAAAATTAGTTACTGCCGCCCAAACGTTACAGCGCGATGCCTAAGCCCTCCCACTATTGGTGTGCCTCCTAAAACACTTGTTAACCAATACTATTCATGCTTCAGCCAGCCTTTTTTTCCGTTGCACACAATGGGGGATTGAACCCATGGCCCCTGCACCATTGGGTAATGTCTTCACCGTTGTGCTAAGGCTCTGTTCCTATATTTGCTCAGCAGCGCCACACTTAGCCTTCTCACGTGCTAATGTAGGCCCCGCACATTACCGCGCCGCGCACACTTACGGTCATTTTTTTCCCTTTTTCTGCCTGAACCGCCCACTCCTTATATGGCAACCGCACACTAACGGGGACCCGCACATTTTCGGAGTTTAGTAAACATGCCCCTTAGTTTGCTAAAGTGAGCTAAAAACCTTGCAAACTACAGTGTAGGACAAATGATCAGAATAACTTCCTTCCAACGCACTGTCTTCAACTCAATAGTGAGACAGAGAAGGCAAAAACACCGGCAACTGCACCATAGAATCCTTTTATTTGGTACAAATATGCAGGGTCATGCTGAATGCGCTCCCACTCTGCCTCGTCCATCTTGCAAAATGGCGGTGTCTGGCCCCTTGCAGTGCATTCTGGGATGCACCAGGTGAAGTCAGACTGCCATATAAGGTAAGTTATGCCTTATATGGCAGTCTGACCTCACCCGGTGCATCCCAGGATGCACCGCACGAGGCCAGATACCGCCATTTTGCAAGATGGGTGACACAGAGTGGGAGCGTGTAGGCATCACTCCTGCTTAAGGTGCATTTGGGGGCTGTCAGACCACCAAGTTTTGTTTTTTTATTTAATGGGGGAGAAGGGGCCACTAGACCACTAGGTTCTTTTTTTATTTAATGGGGGGGGGAGGGGCCACTAGACCATCAGGGATCATTTTATTGTGGGGCATGGCCCCCGACAGTATTTGGAGGTATTGGGGGCTTTTCCTGATGCCGCAATCATCCCCCAATGCCATCAAAATACTGTCGGGGCTGCTATGCAAATTAGACACACGGTGCCCGGAGAGCAAGCCAAATTAGTGCAAACTTCTTGTGCGCATGTTTTTGGCTTGCTCTCCCAGTTTAATGCTGCGATGGCTTATTTGCATGCACATGGTTAACGTGGGTATTATTTGTATGCCCTATCTTTGCTGCATCGGTTGTTATATATATGCATTGTCAGACCGTGTTAAAGTCATCTTCAGCGCGCATCTAGCACCGGTTTTCTGCATCAGCCTGTAGGAATGTACAGTCTTGGCATACACTGATTCTTGTAAATTACCTCATGGGCATGGAAGAGTTTTCTTGTTCACACATCCAGTTTTTCAAGATCTTTAAAAGGCCAGTCCACAATCCGAAAGCTGTATGAGAGTACAGGAATTGCCAGCTGATTAATGGCTTGTATCTTAATCCTTGATGTTAAGGCACTTTTCAATAATGATTTTAATCTCCTGTAGTATTCCATTGGTCAACATTAAAATCGTTACTGACTTTAAAAAGCCTAATCTGTGGTATCTTGATGAGCTGAACACGAATATAACATTAAAAATGTTTTATTGGCTCTCATTTTGAAGATATTGCATGTAGTTCATTTTTGACGTTTCACCATGTAAATTTATCCATTAGGACATCAACAACATCTCAAATAAGCCTTGAAAGATGTAATATTGCATAATACCAGCATGCACACATCATCCAGAGTTGATTGCATCATTTTCTGATGCAATGCAATACTACTGCCAGACGGCTGCTGAAGCCATCTGACGTCAGCAGTGTACTATACGCAGTCGGAAAGGAAAGTAATCTGGTATTCTGTTCCGATATTGAAAGCCTCATGAATGCCTTAAAAATCACTCATGACCCACAAGACTGGAGACTATTTATAGACTCTTCGAAACTGATTCTGAAGGCTGTGCTTTTGAACAATGGAAACCGTCTTCCATCTATTCCAGTAGCGCATGCCGTCCACATGGACGAGACATACGATAACTTAAAGCATCTACTGACTTCCATTAACTATAACAAGTACAGCTGGCACCTCTGTGGTGACTTGAAGATAGTTGCCCTTTTAATGGGACTGCAGCAGGGATATATAAAATACATGTGTTTCTTATGTGAGTGGGATAGCCAAGCAAGGGATTGGCACTACTTTCCCTCGACTCAGCGAAGCAAAGATTAAAGAGGGAGTTTTTGTGGGTCCTCAGATTCGAGAGCTCTTCAAAGATGACCGGTTCAACAACTTGCTGCAGGGTGATGCGAAACAAGCATGGAATGCTTTTCACCTAGTGTCAACAAACTTTCTCGGGAATGTTAGGGCAGAAAACTACAAGGAACTAGTAGAAGACATGCTGATGCAGTATCAGAAACTTGGCTGCAATATGTCTCTAAAGATCCATTTCCTTGATTCCCATCTCAATTTCTTTCCTGACAACTGTGGTATGGTTAGTGATGAACAGAGCGAACGTTTTCACCAGGATATCGCAACGATGGAGCAAAGATACCAGGGAAAATGGTCCACTACAAAGCTGGTTGACTACTCCTGGACACTCCCCAGAGAAGCTCCCGAACAGCTGTACAAGAGACAGGCGAAAAAAATCTAAGAAGTAGTCTATGACTTGTTTTTTTACAGGTATTAACCGAAGACCTATTATATTTACTATTGACATGCATTTCATGATGTAAACATTAATTCTTGTAGATTACAAAAAAACTAGAGCCAACTTTGCAATTTCACTGTCATATTCATGTTCAGCATATAAAAATTGATAAGAAATGACTATTTTTATTTCAGTAACATGACTTTTGTAAAAATTTGTTGACCAGTTTCTGCTTGAGTATCGTTCCTTCTTTTTGAAGGTGTTTGAAGGTGAGTGAAGATGCCCTATTACTAGGCAGATGGGCATCCTTTCTCATCCTCTTACCTTTCCTGGGCTAGTAGTTTCATACTGTGTAGATCTAAGATGTCAGGGTAACCTATTGCAGGAGGGGTGGCATAGAGAATGAACTATCTTTCTTTGCACAGACCTGTAATGTTTACAGTACTATCTGTAAAGGGAATGATTCACATTGGTGTGTAGTAGCTGATAATGAGAGCATGGCAAGATGTCCACTATGAATGAGATTTCTTTTCCTTTAATTCCTACATACCTATGAATGAGATTTCTTTTCCTTTAATTCCTACATACGTCTCAGCCTTACCCAGTTCCTTTAAAACTTTCTCTGTAGGTTCTTATAAATTAGCTTTCTTTTTATTCATTCCAACCCAAAGGAAGTTGGAAAGAATTATACAAAAGGGGTTGAGAAAGTCTGTCTGTTTGAGGGCAAAATAACTCTACAAAAAATTAATGGAATGAGATGAAACATGGCTTGTGAGAAAAAAATGGCAAAAAGACACATCAAGTTTATAAATAACTGGGGGTTCCAGAAAAATATATCCCCCCAAAAAATGACCCAATACAGTTCTATGGGAGGTGACCCAGCTTCCGTAGCATAGAAACTTGCATACAGTGAAACAGCATTTCTGGAATTCTTCCTTTCAATATCCCTTTCCCTGTTCTCTACAAATCTAACCACCCAAACTGCCACAAAAAAATGCCCCTCCTAATGCTCCACCACCCAACACACTGCCCCTACCTCAAAAATACTCTTGCAACTGCACTACCAACCCACCAAATGTCCTCACCCCCAAAAACACCTGACAACTGCCTCACCACCTTGCAGCCTATCTCACTTCTAAAAGCTATACCCCTGCAACTGTCTTACCACACCACTAATTATCCCACCCCAAAAAACAACCTCCTGCTGCTGCCTCATCACCTTGCAAATTGCCTCACCTGCCCAAAAATACCCCCACAACTGCCTCACTACCCCACAGACTGCCCCACCAACAAAACCTAACTCTTCCGCAGTTGCCCCCAATACCCTGTCAGCTATCCTCACTCCCAAAAACTACCTCCCCAACTTCCCCACCACTATGCAAACTGCCCTATCCCCAAAAGCTACCCCACTGCAACCTCCCTACTGCCCTGCAAACTGCACCACCCCAAAAAACTACCCATACACAACTGCTCCACCACCCCACAAACTGCCCTATCCATAAAAAATATCACACACAACTGCCTCACCCCCAAAATTTACCACAACTGTCCCACCATCTAGCCAACTGTCCTCTGCATTTGCCTACCACCCTGCCAACTGCCCCACCTCTAAAAATATCACCCCACAACTGTCCCACCCTCGAATCCCCCCATGCAAATTACCCCACTCCCAAAAACTTCCCAACACAACTGCCCCACCACCCTGCAAATTATTACCCATCCAAAGCTGCCTCTCTCCATCCTCACCCCTCCAAAACTACATCCTCTGGAAAAGGCCCCAGCTATCCCCCCTGATAGATACAAAACATGCACAGCACACACAGAACACACAACAGAGACACACACATACATGAACACCACACATACAGACACAGGGATTACAGAAAGTAACTGATGGTAGATAAAGACCAGTATAGTCTATCTAGTCGGCCCAGTAAAGTGGCTAGAGTTGTAGAGTTGCACTTGCCACTCCATGTAGGTTACTCCCCCTCTATGCCTTTGTTTAAAGTTGTACCTGCCACTCTGTGCAGATTACCTCTCTCTTTTATAAAGATGTTTAAGTTTGCTTTGACAATGTTCTTTTGCCATATAAGGATCCTCTGTGTCTGTCCCAAGCTTTTTTGAATTCCACCACTGGTTTTGCTCCCACCGTCTCCATGAGGAGGGCATTCCAGGCATCCACCACCCTTTCCGTGAAACTTTACCTCCTTTCAGCTTCATTTCATGTCCTCTAGTTTCTGTCTTTTCTGTCTTTGAAAAAAGTTTGTTTGTTCATTAATACCCTTCAAGTATTTAAACATCTGTATCATATCTCCTCTGTCCCTCCTCTCCTCTAGAATATAAATATTTAGGTCTTCAAGTTTCCTCTCATATGTCTTCTGGTGCAGGCCCCATTCATTTTGTTTGCCTTCCTCTGAACCGTTTCAAGTCTTTTTATATCCCTAGCTATGATGCACTGCATTTTAAATTATTCACATATATATTTCATTTTCTTTGATATTATTTTTACTGTGAAGGCTACTAAATGAATTGTATTGCTTTCTTATTGGTTGCTATACATACTTGCAGCTAATTTCTATTGCTTCTCTGTGTTTCTGAAAATTGCCCAGAAACACAGGGAAGCTAAAGCCAGAAGAGAAAGAGAGGCAATCACAGAACTCAACATAGATTTCCAACGTGCAGCAAGGCAAGACAAGACAAGGAGAAGTACTACAATGATGCATGCAAGGAAATAGAATCAGAAACTATTAGAGGAAGAACAAGTCCAAGCTACGAGAGTTAAAGAAAAAGTTCCTGCCGTGAAGTGGAATGCTACGAGATACTTAAGAATCCATGTTGAATAATGCTGAGAAGATCAAGAAAAGGTGGAAAGAATATACAGAGTCATTATGCCATAAGGATCAAGTGGACCAACAGCCGTTTAAACCTGTACCTTATGATCATGAACCATTGGTGATGAAAGAAGTAGTCAAAGCAGCATTGAAAGTCTTATCAAAGAACAAAGCACCGGGCATTGATGGCATTCCCACTGAAGTACTACAGCAATTGGATGAAGCTGTTACCATACTTACAAGGCTCTGCCAGGAAATTTGGAAGACAAATTCATGGCCTACTGACTCAAAAAGATCTGTATTTATACCACTACTGAAGAAAGGTGACCCGTATGACTGGAAATTATCGCACAACCATTCTGATCCCACATGCCAGCAAGATTCTACTCAAGATCATTCAGCAGAGACTACAGCCATACCTGGAACGAGAACTGCCTGAAATGCAAGCAGGATTCAGGAAACAGCGAGGAACAAGGGACATCATTGCAGATGTGAGATGGATCCTTGAAAAGACAAAAGAATACCAAAAGGATATTCATATATGTTTTATTGACTACAACAAGGCTTTTGACTGTGTAAACCATGAGAAACTCTGGGCCACATTAAGAAGCATGGGTATACCAGAGCACCTGCTAGTTCTCTTGCACAACCTCTACATTGATCAAGAATCAACAGATCGAACAGAACTAGGAGAAACAGAATGGTTTAAAATCAGCAAAGGTGTATGACAAGGCACATAATTTCCCCTTACCTCTTTAATTTATATGCAGAACAAATCATCAGAGAAACAGGACTGTATGAAGACAACTGAGGTGTGAAGATTGGTGGAAGACTCATCAACAACCTTCGCTATGGTGATAATACTACATTACTGGCTGGAAGTGAAGACGATCTGAAACAATTGCTTCTCAAGATCAAGGAACATAGTCTTAAAATGGGCCTGCACCTTAACGTTAAGAAGTCAAAGATCCTGACAACTGGAAAAATCAATAAGTTCATCATTGATGGAAAAGAAATTGAAATAGTTGACAACTTTAGCCTACTTGGATCATCAATCAAAGAAAGGACAAGCAGTCAAGAAATCCGATGACGCATTTCTTTTGGCAGAATGGCTATGAAGGACCTAAACAAGTTTCTCAAGAGCAGAGATGTCTCTCTCCATACTGCCATGGCATTTTCAATAACATATGGATGCGAAAGTTGGACAGTGAAAAAGATGGACAGGAAGAAAATTGATGTCTTTGAATTATGGTGCTGGCAACGAATACTGTGTATATAATGGACGGCCCGAAGAACAAACCAGTCAGTACTAAAGGAGATCAAACCTAAGCTTTCCTTAGAAGCTCAGATGACAAGACTTCAACTTTCATACTTTGGACACATCATGCGAAAAGAGAGATTGTTTGAAAAAGACATAATGCTTGGCAGGTAGAAGGTCAGCGTAAAAGGTGGCAATGAGATGAATCTATCAACAATGAGCCGTCTGACTGAAGACTGAACACAGTTAGGTCAACTGTTCAGAGGGTCTCCATGAATCGACGCCGACCTGACCCGACGGCACTTAACAACAACAACAATTTTTATTGCAGTGAACAGGGCTAGGTTGACATTGGCAAGCTAGGAACATACCTATGGTCCAAAGTTTAGAGGAGTTCTGAAATGTGCTCTGTACTCAGGAGATTAGGATTGGCAACCTTTTAACTTTTCCCAGGATTTTACTGATTTTTACATTAATATATGGAACTAGAAGGATGGCTAGCATGGGCCGGAAAGAACATTATCGCTTCCATCAATCCTAGCACGGCACCTTACGACCCATGCCCAGCCAGCTGGATCAAAGATCTGCGACATGATCTAAGCCAAATCTTGTGCAAGATACTGAACCAGTCCTTTCTAACAGGCTCATTCCCCCAGAGTCTGAAACACACCTCTATCAGGCCCCTACTGAAAAACAGTAAACTTGACCCATCCAAAGTTGATTCATTTAGGCCAATCTCGAGCATCCCCCAGCTCGCAAAAATCATCGAGAAAGCTGCTCAACAACAGATCCAGCATCATATCGACACGGAAGCACCACTAGACCAATCACAACATGGCTTCAGAGAAGCACATGGAGTCGACACAATCCTTACAACCCTATTCAATGATCTGGTCACAGGAATAAACAGCATCCAACAAGGATTTGTCCTCATCTTCCTAGACATCTCCGCCGCCTTCGACTCTGTGAATCATGATATACTTCTGCAACGCCTGATAGAAAAGGGGATTCGAAGCACAGCACTAGAATGGTGTAAATCCTACCTTTCCAATAGGTGGCAACAAGTCAAAACAGGCCATGAATCCTCTGAACCATTCCTACAGTCTCAAGGTGTACCTCAAGGATCTTCCTTATCGGCACTGATGTTCAATATATACATGCAGCCGATATGTGAATTGATCCGATCTTTCAACGTACAATGCCTGGCATACGCAGATGACATCCTCCTATACATGCCGTTCAAAATTGACCAACCAGTGTTTTCCCCAATAATCAATTGTTTCGGAGCAGTAGCTGAATGGCTGCTGACACAAAACCTACGATTCAATCATAGCAAAACTGATGTTCTTTTTGTTACAAGGAATTGTAAGTTCGTACCTCCTCCATCACTACTGGTCAACAACATAGAATTGAAGTCCAAACCCACAATCCGATATCTCGGCATCACACTGGACCAGCACCTGGATATGACAACGCATGTGAAGAATGTGACAAAGACTATATATCATAAGATCAGAACACTACGCCACCTCCGCCCCCTACTTGATTATACTGACTACCGATCAACCTTCCAGGCATTAGTCCTCCCACACCTAGATTTTGCGAACATCATCCTCCACGGGATCTCTCAATCAACTTTAAATCCGCTTCGCCTGGCTATGAATGCAGCTGCAAGAGTCCTCTCTGGGTCACCAAGATCTGCACACATAACGCCTATCATGAAAGATCTGCACTGGCTACCTCTACAAGCCAGACTCCACTATAAGTCACTAGTCCTGACCTTCAAAGCCATGAATAACTACCCACTTACACCAATCAGCAAGCTAATTCACAGCACCCTCGAAAATAGAAACAGGAGGACTACTGCTATGAACACCTTAATAGTTCCTAAGATGATGACATCGTGTACTAAGGCTACGTCAAACAGAGCTTTCTCAATATTCGCTCCTCTAAACTGGAATACACTTCCCCATGAAATCCGTGGCATCAAAAGCCTAATACTATTCCGAAAAGCCGTGAAACACCATCTGTTCACAAAATGTTACCCAGAGGTTATCCCGGACACTCACACATCTAGCAAGCTTCCCACATACCCCAGATGCCTTAGCACCCTAATACAACCAGAAAATGGTTAGCCTACACGATAGCCCACATGATAACCATTTACCTGCACCATCCACATGAATTCACGCACAATATCCAAACGAGTTTAGAATATTGTATATAGTTGAAGTATATATAGTATAAAGTTAACCTGTACATAGTTCTCCCGGTTATCCCATGTGTTATTTTTCCCTGTTCTTTGTAAACTCAATGTTGCCTGTATTCATTGCAGTATGTTTTGTTCAATGTACACCGTGCTGATTTTAATAGCGCGGTATAGAAGAAATGTTAAATAAATAAATAAATAAATCCTCTGTCTGCAGTTCTCTAATTTTCCCTCCTGTGTGAGTGGGCCTGCCCTTTCTGTTTCCAATGTAACTAGCGGCAGAGACTGTGGGCAGGGATCCAGGTAATAGGTAGACTTTGGGGGCAGAGCACTGAAATGCTGCTCTAGTCACAGGAAGGAAGGTGCTCAGATGAATCTTCAGTTGTTCGCCTCCCTGGGGTGGCTCAAGGCCTTGACCTTGCCTCCTATGCCAACATCCCTCTCCCTTTCTGTATCATCTTCCCCTAATTCAACAGGTAGATGCTGGACACCTGGGTGGGCTACAGAAGGGAAAGGGGAGATCCCTTTCCCTTCTGTAGCCCACCCAGGTTTCCAGGATCTACCTTTTCCTTCCCTACCCTTAAGATGTCCAGCATCTCCCCTTCCCCTCCTTTCTTGTGTCCAGCATTTCCCCTCTTCAGTTCTTACCTGCGCCATACTCTAGCTGATGCCACAGTTGCTGCTTCCGTTCACCAGGCTGCCTTTAAGACAAAGTGAAAGTGGCCAACAAAGAAACCTGAGCAGATGCATGAGCGCTGAAGGCAAGTCGCATCCTACCCTCTCTGAACCTCTACACCTGCTGCTTTTACTTTGTTTTAGAGCTGCTGAGGACTGTTGTGTCCGTGCTGGTGCCACCCCTAGATCTGTGCCGCCCTAGGTGGGTACCTAATCAGCCTAGTGGAAGGGCTGGCTGTGGCAGCAATGCAAATTGATATTTACTAGGGGAGTAAGATAGCACAGGACAATAAGTATCACTGTGGTATAATGCAGTAGTTTACTGTAGTATAGTAACTACACTTCTTTGCTTTTAACCTAACAGTATTCTTATGTAAGCATTGTACTTTAGGAGCAGATGTTGTCTTGGTCCATAAAGCGTAATACATTCTGTTACCAGGGCATCCTTCAAAAAACTCTGAGACACTGCCATTAGATTATTGGCAATGATAGGTATGCTGAAAAAGCACTGTGATTAGAATTTTTTTTTAAGTTTATTTATATGTTTTCTCCAGCTTACTTAGCACAAAAGAAGACCATTAAAATGCACTTGACTGCATATGATCATTCCGCTTCTCTTCTCTAGCTTTCAGAGTGTTGGCAAAGCTTTCCCAGTGTCAGCGGGGGCACTGCAAGCCATCTGTGCAATAGATTCATGCTAATATAAATCTGCTTTCTGGAGAAACACTTCACTTGTGGCTGTAAATTCATGCCTGCTCCCCCAGCACCCACTTACACACCTATTTCTTTAGGCATTGCCTTCCCCAGTACATATCAGGAAATCATCCCAACTATTACTGAGCTCGACTCAATAAGCCAATTTTTACTTGTTAGAGTTGTACTTTCAAATAGAAATCACTAGGCTACATAACAAATGCTGTTTTCTTGTACCATTGCTTGTTCTAGTTTCTAAAGCAACCACAGCTATTGGAAGTGCATGGAGGGAGGGTTTTGTTAAATAGCTGTCTCATTCAGGATCCAGAATAATAAACTGCAGGGGTGATGACTGTGTAAATCATAGAGCAGTTTAAAAGTGATGCTTAAGGGCAACATTCAGCTCAAGCCTGTAAAAAGTGTATTGGAAAAATATGTTTACTGTAAATGCATGTTTACAAACTTAAAGCCAGTGCTAGCCCCGTGCTGAAAGGACTTTTTACATTCCTGACAATGCACACATTTTAATGTGCGATGCAGGACGGAAGGGTATGCAAATGCACGCTACGGTAACCGTACGCATGCAAATGAGCCATTGCAGCGTTAAACTGAGAGAGCAAGACAAACACATGCACACAAGAAGTCAGTGCTAATTTGACTTGCTCTCCAGGCACCGCATGGCTAATCTGCTTGTCAGCCCCAACAGTATTTTGATGGTATTGGGGATGATCACGGCATTGGGAAAAGCCCCCGATGCCATCAAAACACTGTTAGTGCCCCAATAGAAAGGAAGTACCTGGTGGTCTAGTAGCCCCTGTACTTCCACCCCTCACTAAAAGAAAATAGAACCTGGTGGTCTAGTGGCTTCTGTACCCCCTACCCCACCCCAACCCAAAATAAAATAAAATAAAAATCACCTGGTGGTCTAGCAGCACTTAAATCCAACCCCCCACCCTCCCACTCTGCTCCGCCATCTTGTAAACTGGCGACGCCTGGGATGCTCCGCTTTGGGCCGGGGGTCACTAGTTTACAAGATGGCTGACCAGAGTGGGAACACGTAGGCAGCGCTCCCACCTATTTTAAGGTATAGGGGTGGGGGACTGGATTTAGGGGCCGCTAGACCAACAGGTGATTTTTATTTTATTTTGGGTTGGGGGGTACAGGGGCCACTAGACCAATAGGTTCTATTTTATTTTAATAGGGGGTGGGGTACAGGGGCCGCTAGACCACCAGGTGACTTTGATTTTATTTTATTGTATTTTGGGTTGGGGTGGGGGTACAGGGGCCACTAGACCAATAGGTTCTATTTTCTTTTAATGGGGGATGGGGGTACAAAAGTCGCTAGACTGCCAGGTACTTCCTTTCTAAGATGGCATCGGGGGGTTTTCCCGATGCCACGATTGTCCCCAATGCCATCAAAATACTGCCGGGGGGGGGGGGGGCTGCTGGGCCACAAGGGATTCTTTTTTGATGGGCACGGCCCTTGACAGTATTTTGATGGCATTGGGGGCTTTTCCTGATGCCTGATCATGTGATGAGAAGATGATCTAGGCATTGAGAAAAGCACCTGGTGCCATCAAAATACTGTCGGGGGCACGCATTAGAGGTTTAAGTCACCTCAGACCCTGCAGTAAAATTTTGGTGCTATGGCTGGTTGCAAAATCCTCTATGTAAATAGTTCACCCATGTTATCCAAGTTTGTACACCTGTTCTCTGTAAAACTGAACAGCCTGTTGTTCTGGTCCTTTTGTTTTATTGTAAACCGCGTTGATGTCGAATAGTGCGGTATATAAGAAATTGTCTCTGCATTGGGGTAGCCATGATTTGCAGCTGATTAAAATGCATTTGAATACGCATGGCATTAATTGGGCACTAGTTTTTCCATCAGTGTTTATGTCTGTTTTCTGCATTGAAAAGGTGCATAAAGCCTGCTTAAACATGGTATTAGGAGTTCTTAAACGCCGTGCTAGCTTTCTGCATCGGCCCGTTAGAGTGTAAGCACGCCCAAGGACAGGAAAATATCTACAAATACCAGACTGTGCCTTGAACTCCTGAGAAAGGCATGAGCTAAATTTTCTGTTTCAACTGAAATATGAGATTGCAGACCTACTATTATAATCTGTGAACTATCATTAAAATCATCTGTAGTACCTAAAGATTGGAGAATAGCCAATGTAACACCATTTTTTATAAAGGGTTCCAAGGGTGATCCAATAAACTACAGACCGATGCGCCTGACATCAGTACCGTCCAAAATGGTGGAAACCATTATAAAGAATAAAATTACTGATGTAGATTGTCATGTTTTAATGGGAGAAAGCAAACATGGATTTACCCAAGGAAATATTTTTTTGAAGGAGTGAATAAACAGGTAGACAAACGTGAGCTGGTTGATATAGTGTATCTGGATTTTCAGAAAGCCTTTGAGAAGGTCTTTCATAAGAGACCCTTGGCGAAATTAAAAAGTCATGAATTGGCGAAATTAAAAAGTCATGGGAAAGGAGGCAGTGTATTTATTTATTTAAATTTATTTATTTAAAAGGATTTATAAACCGCTTTATCCTGAAATCAAAGCGGTTTACACTTCAAGCAAATCCATGTTCAATGTCAGTGGGGGTGGACATGCAGTGTTATATCGTGAGAGAGTATGTGTGTATGTAATGTAAAATGATATCTCCAGGAACAAGCAGAAATGTAGTCTTCACATATGGGTATCATCGGTACCGATGGAGCCTGCGCGGGAACGCTCCCCAGCGTCCAATAGGAAAGCTTTTGAGAGCATCCCACAGCGCCTGCGTGCTGCCTTCCCGCCTTTCCCAACTGTCCCTCTCCAGTTCTTCATTTTATGAGGAGCCGACAGGTCGCACATCCTGTCACCGCAGAAAAAAATCCCTTCTATTCTTCTTTTTTGTGGTTGCGTCTGCCTTCCCTCTCCTCGACGCTACACCGGTACCGCCGGTTCTTCTTTCTTTTTTCTTAAAAAAAAAAAACCTTTCTTTCTGGAGTCTTTCCAGTAATTTTCTTTTCAGGTGCCACGTGCCATTTTGGGCACTAGGCCCAACTTTTTCCTTCAAAATGGAAAAACCCGCTTCGGGTTTTAAAAAGTGTTCCAAGTGTGGCGGTACCATCTCCGTCACCGACACCCATGAGTGGTACCTCAAATGTTTAGGTCCTGACCACTCTATTTCAGAGTGTGTTGCCTGTGGGATGATGTCGAAAAGGGGCCAGCAAAACCGAGCTGCTAAACTTAGCACCCTTTTTCCCTCCGATGCAGCCTCCGTGGCATCGACGTCTTCCAGGGCTTTGTCTTCCTCCCATGGATCTCAGGTAGCTAAACATAAATTTAGCCAGTCCTCAAAGGGTAGATCTCCTTCTAGACATCGAGATGCCTCTGGCGTTGCCCTTGAGGGACTTTCACCGGCAAAATTTCCCTGGCGGGAGGCTTCGGCTTCCAAAGCACTAACGGGGCACCAGGATGTTCTCGAGGCTTCAACCTCGGCAGAACTACTGGTGCCATGCTCTGGGGTGCCGGCCGCTTCATCCAGTACTGATACCCAAGCATTGGCAGCATCAATAGACCAGAGATTCTTGGCTATTGAATGCAGTCTGGCGGCTCCTCTCACGACCTCGATGCCCCTGAAACCGCTTCAGACAACTCAACCGGCACCGGCACCGACTGCATCGACATCGACACGTATTCTACCGGGACTGAGTCATATGTGTCTATCCGGCATCGACAAGTCGGTACTGGACCACTCCAATGCCGACTTCGATCAGTACCGTTACCGTGCCTTGCACGATCACCTGGATCGGAGGTACTTCGAATCCTCGGATGAGTCTGAAGACTCTGAAAGCTCTGCCGATACCAGAGTACTTCTTCCTGAGAATTCTTCTTCTCCTCAGCGTAGGATGTCTCCACCAGAGGATATGTCCTTTCAGGATTTTATCCGAGATATGGCTCAAGGTCTTTCCATCACACTGGCTCCTGAAAAAGAGCCTAGGACAAAGGAATTAGAAATCCTACAATACCCTAAAGCTCCCAAGGAGGTAGCTACCTTACCTATTCATGAGATCTTGCATGATCTCATGTTAAGGATGTGGGAAACACCTCTAACCACATCTCCTCACTCTCGAAGACTCGACACCATGTATCGAGTACCTCCTTGTCCTGGGTTTCAGAAGACTCAATTACCACAACATTCCATGGTGGTGGAATCAGCTATGAGAAGGATAAAGAGTGCAAAAAGGCATGCATCTAATCCTCCAGGACGTGAGTGTAGGACTCTTGACGCCCTAGGACATCGAACCTTCCAAGCTTCCATGCTTTCTGCTAGGATCAGTTCCTATATTTTGTATATGGGAATGTTCCTTAAGGAGGTCACAGGAGATTTAGAGCTTATGAGCCCTCTCCTTCCTGATGATAAGAGGCAAGATTACCTCGCCCTTGTCAAACATGCTCAGGATGTTTCAAAGTTTGTGAATCATGCAGCTTTTGACTGCTTTGAGTGCATAAGCAGAACCTCTGCCATTGCCATAGGTGCACGTAGGATTGCCTGGCTCCAGGCATCTGACTTGGAAATTTGGGTACAGGATAAACTAGGGAATATTCCTTGCATAGGAGAGAATCTCTTTGGCAAGAATTGGCAGGAAAAAGCTAATGAGATAGATACTGACAATATCACTTTGGATAGATTGTCTAAATCTACAGCTGATCCTGCGAGGAAAAAATCCTCTAAGAAACCATTCTTCAGTAAGAAGAAGAAGTTTTATCCCTCCTATACCCAGCAGGGGCATCGTTTAGGTCAGTCTGCCCAAAAGGGACAGCAGCAACAACCTAGGCAAAGAAAGACAAAAGCAGCTATGCCTCAACCGGCTCAGCAAACTCAGCCTCCACAGGGGCTTTGACTCCTATCTAGAGAACTTTGCCTTCCTGGCTCTGAACGGCTCAGAATCCTCCACCATCCCAGGAAGGTTATGTCATTTTGCCCCCAGATGGGGTCAGATAACAGCAGAAAATTGGACTCTGTCTATTGTAAGAGAGGGGTACAAGTTTCATTTCCTCAGCATGCCCCCTTCTACAATCGTAAGACAGTTCAATTCTCAGACCTCTCTCAACAACCAGTTAGGTCAAGAGGTCACTGTGCTCCTTGCTCAAGGGGCAATAGAAGAGGTACCCATTCTCCAACGGGGTACAGGGTTTTACTCCCCCTATTTCCTTATTCCAAAGAAAACAGCAGGACACAGACCCATTTTAGACCTCACAGAATTGAACAAATTCCTGTTCAAAGATAAGTTCAAAATGATTTCTCTAGGAACTCTGCTGCCATACCTTCAGAGTCAGGATTGGCTTTGTTCTCTAGATCTCAAGGATGCGTACACTCATGTTCTCATCCACCCAACTCACCGAAAGTTCCTTCGCTTTCTGTTTCAAGGAAAGCACTACCAATACAGGGTTCTTCCCTTTGGCCTGGCCTCTGCACCAAGCGTGTTCACAAAATTCCTTGGTGTGGTGGCAGCATTTCTCCGCACCCTAGGAATATTCATCTTCCCTTACTTAGATGACGGGCTCATTCGAGCCCCTTAAGAGCCAGAGGCCAGGATTTCTCTCTCTCACACAATGCGCATCCTTCAGTATTTGGGACTTGTCATAAACTTCCCAAAATCCAACCTTGCTCCCACTCAGTCCCTAGAGTTTATAGGAGCTCTGCTGGATACCAGACAGACAAGGGCCTACCTTCCACAGCCCCGCTGCCTTTGCATTGTGCAGTTAGCTTCCCAAGCAGTGCTAAAACCTCACCTCACTGCTTGGGAAATATTATAGTTGCTAGGCCACATGGAATCCACTGTGCATGTGGTTCCTTATGCTCGCCTCCATATGAGGGCAGCCCAGTGGACTTTATCCACTCAGTGGACTCAGTCGTCAGGTTGCCTATCAGACAAAATAGCAAACTCAGATCGCCTTATTTTGTCCCTCCAATGGTGGCAGTCACCCCAAAACCTTCTGGTGGGGTCTCCTTTTCAGCAATCCCCACCCCAAACCACTCTAACAACAGATGCTTCACAGGTGAGTTGGGGAGCCCACCTGCAAGGCCTCTCTACCCAGGGTATCTGGACTCCACAGGAGGCCTATCTCCATATCAATCTCCTGGAACTCAGAGCAATCTTCTTTGCTCTTCGAGTATTCCACACCCAGCTCAGCTACAAGACAGTCCTAGTTCAAACGGACAATCAAGTAGCCATGTTCTATGTGAACAATCAGGACGGAACAGGCTCTCTGTCGCTCTGCAATGAAGCTTTGCAACTATGGGCCCTCGTCAGACAGCATCAGATTCATCTCCTTGGGGTATATCTTCCAGGCATTCAAAACTCTTGGGCATACAGACGCAGTCGAGTTCTGCTTCCACACGAATGGTCTCTCCATGAAGACCAGGTGGCCAAAAGTTTTCAAATTTGGGGAACCCCGGACATAGACCTTTTTGCAAGTCTGCTGAATGCCACACTTCCCCGGTTCTGTTCCAGAATTCCGGATCAGGGTTGTCAGGCCAGGGATGCTTTCCTCCTCCATTGGGGTCAGGACTTCCTGTATGCCTTTCCACCCATTCCCCTAATTCCCAAAACCCTATTCAAGCTTCAGAGAGACAGAGGTCATATGATTCTCCTAGCTCCACGTTGGCCACGGCAAATGTGGTACCCTCTGCTCCTACATCTCTCTCAAGCTCCGCCTCTGGAGTTAGGATCTGCTCCAAATCTCCTTTCTCAAGAGGATAGGATGCTGTGGCATCCCATTCCCCAGTCTCTGCATCTCAGGGTCTCGTAGCTGAAAGCCTAGAACTTCATGGTCTTAACCTTTCCCAGCAGGTAAAGGATATCCTTTATGCTTCCAGGAAGCCTTCTACAAGACGCTGTTATGCATTCAAGTGGAAAAGGTTTACTTTATGGTGCTCGCAGAAGGGTCTTAACCCTCTTGCGATACCTCTGGAATCATTACTGGAGTATCTCCTTCATTTATCAAATGCAGGGCTTAAGACCAATTCAGTGAGAGTTCATTTGAGTGCTATTGCAGCTTCTTTCAAGCCTCTAAATGGACAACCTATTTCCTCTCATCCTCTCATAGCGAGGTTTATGAGAGGCCTTCTTTTAACTAAGCCTCCCATTAAGCCACCACCGGTGGCATGGGACTTAAATCTGGTTCTTGGGCAGCTCATGAAACCGCCTTTTGAACCATTAGCCACTACCTCTTTGAAATTCCTTTCATGGAAGGTCATCTTTCTTATTGCAATCACATCAGCACGTCACATCAGTGAATTTCAAGCGTTGGTGGCTGATCCTCCTTATACAAGGTTCCATCATGATAAGGTAGTCCTTAGGACTCATCCACACTTTATGCCAAAGGTGTTGTCACCTTTTCATTTAATCCAAGCAGTTTACCTTCCTGTATTCTTCCCAAGGCCTCACGCCTCAAATACAGAAAGGAATCTTCATACTTTGGACTGTAAAAGGGCTTTGGCATTTTACTTGCAAAGGACACAGCAACATAGAAAGTCCTCTCAACTCTTAGTTGCTTTCAATCCTAGTCATTTGGGACGTCCAGTCTCCAAAAGAACACTGTCCAGCTGGATTGCACAGTGTATATCTTTTGCCTATGAGAGTAAGAACCCTCCTCTTGAAGGCCAAGTCACAGCTCACAATGTGAGAGCCATGGCAGCCTCAATGGCTCATCTTCACTCTGTGTCTTTCGATGACATCTGTCGAGCAGCTACTTGGGCTTCGGTACATACCTTCACAGGCCATTACTGCTTAGACAAGGACTCCCGCTGGGATGCCTTGTTTGGTTAGGCTGTTCTTCAACACCTGTTCCATACTTAATCAACTCCTACCCACCATCCCTGGTAGGATGCCAGAGATCCATGGGGGGAAGTGGAGCCCTTTCACGAGGGCACACAACTTCTGGGGCCTTCTCCCTGGCATCTGCAGCTAGGGAGTCCCCATATGTGAAGACTACATTTCTGCTTGTTCCTGGAGATAGCATAGTTACTCACCTGTAACAGGTGCTCTCTGGGAACAGCAGGAATTTAGTCTTCACAACCCACCCACCTCCCCTAGGAATTGTATCTCTCTATCTCTCTATCTCTCTCTCTTTCTCTCTTTCCCTCTCTCTTTTGTCTCAGCTTTAAACTCAACTGGAGAGGGACAGTTGGGAAAGGTGGGAAGGCAGCACACAGGCACTGTGGGATGCTCCCAAAAGCTTTCCTATTGGACGCTGGGGAGCGTTCCCACGCAGGCTCCGTCGGTACTGACAATACCCATATGTGAAGACTAAATTCCTGCTGTTTCCGGAGATCATCTGTTACAGGTGAGTAACTATGCTTTCTTGGTGAGCTAGTTACAGAATGAGCTATGTACAAAGTACTATATACAGGGTAAAGTGGGGGAGGGGTGCACAGAGGTGTCAGAACGTTTGGGATGTAGACCATGGGGCCGTTGGTCAGTTCACGTGATGCTGCTATAATGTTCTATGAAGATCGTAGTTTTGAGAAGTTTCCTGAAGTCCTTGAGGTCCACAGTTGATCTTAGGTCGTCCGGGAGGGAGTTCCAGAGAGCGGGCGCAACCAGGGATAGTGCTCTTCTTGAAGTATCTTGCCTTAATTTAGTGAATTCTTTGGGAGTATTGATGGTGTCTGAGGTACCTCTCCTCCTTGGTCTGGTGACCAAGGTAAATGGGATTGCAGCAGTCTAAAATGGGTGTGATTAGGGCTTGACAAATGGTGCGGAAGTGATCCTGTGAGAGAATTGGCTTGAGACGGCGGATGGTTCTCATTTTGAGGTATGTGTTCTTGGTGGTTCTGCTGACGTGAGACTGTAGGTTCAAGTCTTTGTCGAGATTCACTCCGAGGTACTTTACTTCGAGCTTTATTGGTATTGTAATGTTGTTCAGCTTGATAGTGGGAGGGGGGGCGGGTGAAGGTGGCATTTCGGGTGATGAGTAGTGCTTCTGTCTTCTTGTAGTTTATGGTCAAGTTGTTTTCTAGAAGACAGCTTGTCATTTGTTGAAGACAGTCTGCTATGTTGGAGTAGTTTGGGCTGTCAAGGTTGATTGGGGTGTATATCATAATGTCATCTGCATAGATAGTGTATTGTATATTGTGGTTCTTTATGATAATGCAGATAGGTACTATTGTGGATCAGGAACTGGTTAAAAGATAGAAATCAGATAGTAGAGCTAAATGGCCAATTTTCCCACTGGAGAAAGGTGACTAATGGAGGACCACAGAGATCTGTGCTGGGCCCACTGCTTTTTAACATATTCATAAATGACCTGGAAATGGGAATAATGAGTGATGTGATCAAATTTGCAGATGCCACAAAATTATTCAAAGTTGTTAAAACATAAGAGGATTGTAAAAAAACTGCAAGAGGACTGGATGTCCAAATAGCAGATGAAATTTAATGTGGACAAGCAGGGCCGGCCCGTCCATTGAGCAAGAATGTTTTTTGCACAGGGCCCCGCGTTTCAGGGGGCCCCGCGCAAAGAACATTCTGCTTTTTTTTTTTATTACATTTAAAAACAAAAACCTGGCTCTAGCTGCTGCCGCTGCCGCGTCCGTCGCAGCAGCGGCAGAATGGCGTGTCCCGCGGGGCCCCTTCTCCTCTTCGAGCCCTCTGCAAGGGCTTTCAGATTCGCGAAGGGAGAGTTGTGCTCCCTCGCGTCTCTGTAAAGCCCGCAGGGGCTAATGGGAAATTTCCCATCAGCCCCTTTAGACGCGAGGGGCTGATGGGAAATTTCCCATTAGCCCCTGCGGGCTTTACAGAGACGCGAGGGAGCACTCTCCCTTCGCGAATCTGAAAGCCCTTGCAGAGGGCTCGACGTGGAGAGGGGGCCCGCGGGACACGCCATTCTGCCGCTGCTGCGACGGACGCGGCAGCAGCTAGAGCCAGGTTTTTGTTTTTAAATTTGCCGGAAGGGAAGGGAAGGGAAGGGAAGGGAAGGGGGGGGGGGCTGATGGAGGCAGACTGGAAATGGGGTGATGGGGGGTTAGGACTGGTAATGTGCAAGGGGGGGGTTAGGACTGGAAATGTGCAAGGGGGGGTTAGGACTGGAAATGTGCAAGGGGGGGTTTAGGACTGGAAATGTGCAAGGGGGGGTGGGGTTAGGAAATCAAATGTGCAAGGGTGGGGTTAGGACTGGAAATGTGCAAGGGGGGGGTTAGGACTGGAAATGGGCTGGGACTGATGGAGGCTGACTTGAAATGGGCTGGGGGGGGGGGGTTAGGACTTGAAATGGGCTGGCGGGGGGCCAGGACTGGAAATGGGCTGGGGCTGATGGAGGCTGACTGGAAATGGGCTGGGGAGGGGTTAGGACTGGAAATGGGCTGGGGGGGTTAAGACTGCTAATGGGCTGGGGCTGATGGAGGCTGACTGGAAATGGGCTGGGGGGGTTAAGACTGGTAATGGGCTGGGGGGGTTAAGACTGGTAATGGGCTGGGGGTTGATGGAGGCTGACTGGAAATGGGGTGATGGGGGGTTAGGACTGGAAATGGGCTGGGGGGGGTTAAGACTGGTAATGGGCTGTGGGCTGATGGGGGCTGTCTGGAAATAGGGTGATGGGGGTTAGGATTGCTAATGGGCTATGGGGGGGGTTAGGACTGCTAATGGGCTATGGGGGCGCTAGGACAGGAAAAGGGCTGATGGGGAGGGGTTAGGACTTGAGGTGGGCTGATGTGGTTAGGACTAGTAATGGGCTGTGGGCTGATGGGGGGGAGGGTTAGGACTGGCAATGGGCTATGGGGGGCTGACTGGAAATGGGCTGATGGGGTTAAGACTGGAAGTGGGCTGATGGGGGGTTAGGACTGGTAATGGGTTATAGGGGGGGGGCTTAAACTGAAAATGGGTTGATGGGGGGCTAGGACTGGTAATGGGTTGGGGGATTGCTATGACTGGAAATGGACTGAGTGGACGGGGAGGCTTGAACTGCAAATAGCTGATGGGGAGGGAGCTTGGAATGGAAATGGGCTGTGAGGGAAGGGAGCTAGAACTGAAAATGGGCTGATGGAGCAGCTAGGATAGGACTGGAAATGGGCTGTTGGGGGAGCTAAGATTGGAAATGGGCTGTGGTGGGGGCTTGAATTGAAATGGACTCATGGAGGGGCTAGAACTGGAAGTAGGCTCATGGGGGGGCTTGGACTGGAATTGGGCTGAGTGGAGGGGAGCTAGGATTTGACATGGGCTGATGGTGGGGCTAGGAAATGACTAGAAATGGGCTGATGGGGGGCTAGGATTGGAAATGAGCTGATGAAAGGACTCAGACTGAAAATGGATGGGGGAGCTAGGACTGGAAATGGGTTGATGGGGGGCTAGGACTGGAAATGGGCTGATGCAGGGACTAGAAGGGAATGGATGCTGGGTGAGACTGGAACTAGAAGGGAGCTGATGTTGGGGGAGGATTAGAATGGGATGGGGCTGGGAGAGTAAAATGGAGAGGGGAAAAATATTTTGTGTGGGAGGGATGAAAAATCTACAATTGGCCGGGTATTGGGAGAGTAAGTGGGGATTGAGGATGGAGGGGTAAAATTTGTGTGGATGAAATAAGAATGAGGAAAGAGCAAAAGGATAAAGATTAGTATGTTAAAGCAGATGTAGAGAGAGAGGATGGAAAGAAAACTAGAAGAGAGAAGAAAGGACAAATGGACAGCAGACGATGGAGAGTTAGCAGAAAACATGAAGAAACCAGAAGAAAGTGGCTGGAGCAATTGCAACTGAAAAAAATGCACAAAAGGTAGAAATATATCTCTTTATTTTGAATTTATTAACTGGAATATGAAAGTTCTGGGAAATGTGCATCATTAACGTCTGCGCTTTGTTTGGTACAAGAGGAAATTGATTTATAGTTTTATTTCTACAGTGTTGTTGTACATTCCAAGTTTGGCTTTTGGGGTTCCCAGTTTAAATTATTGCCTTCCTGTTTCTAAATTGCGATTCCTTGTTTGGTGATGGTCTATGTTCTGCATGTGTAACTGAGCTGAGGTATTCTGTTTATGTAATTCCTATTTGACATTGCCACTTGTTCTCTTTCCCCAGTATTCTCTGAAATGTACTGGTTTAATATTTGCAGTGTTTCCTTTTGATAGGTAGGGACTGGTGCTTTGTGAGTCCTGGTAATGCTGTCAGGATACAGCGGGTTTGCTATGGGTTCTAAATGGGCAGCGTTTGTAGTAGTTCCTAATGTGCCTGGCGGTTGGCACTGGATTATAGTAATGTAGAAATCTTTTAGTCTTTCTTTATCCATACACTCATTAAGAGACATGTTTACTAAAAGTTAGTGTATGGTAACATTATGCAAATATTTATGCAAATAAGGCCACTTATGCAAATGAGGCCCCGCACCGAGTCTCCGCACATGGCCCCGCACCCCCCTTGGGCCGCCCCTGTGGACAAGTGCAAAGTTATGCACCTAGGAAAGAGCAACCCAAACTACAGTTACACAATGCAAGATTCCACATTAGGAACCACCACCCATGGCTTAATTGAAGATACAGTACATTGTGTAGCCTAATGAAATAATCAGAATTTGTTATTCTAAAGACCAAAGATAAAATGAAACAGTCATAGTTTTAACGGAATTATTCTGATCTTGACTAAATCAATCCTGTTCTTTGTTAGTCATCCAACACTTGCTGTGAGGTTGGACCGGTCACTTTATTTCTGGATGCTTCAGGTAGTCAATAAGACCATCAGCTCTCCAGGAAAGGAGTTAATTGCACCTGGATATATCTATGGAACATCATTTAGAGTGTGGCGTGGGGACTGTTTTTTTATGAATCCAAGTCAGTGCCTCTGAAATGTCTTGAAGTGAAGCTTTCCTACTTCTTTGGAATAAACCTCATCCAGTACTCTTCTTCAGTGTGATGCAGCAGGAGATGGGATAATAATAATTACACCGAAAGAACAATAAGCAAAGTGACATCAACATCTTCTGCACAGACCAGACCTAAATGCGAATGCTTTTGGACACGTGAGGACTTTGGAAGAGTTTCAGGATCAAGAGTGAGCTGTGAGAAGTGAGGAATAATACTGTGAACAAGGGTCTCTCAATATTCCAGTACATAACGCAGACTGGATCTCCTCTACTTGCAATGTCTAGAGCCATCAGCAGAGTAGGAAAAGGCTCAGAGCTCCTGAGTGGTAAGGGCAAATATCAGAGATTGGTGAAGACCTTTGGTATTGTAGTAGACAGGGAAATGGATAGACTACCAGAATCTCAAGCTTGTCACCTGCTGTCAGTTTCTGCAACTGGCCAGCATAAAGAAAACAGAAGCTTTACCTACCCTCTCTGGGGAGTTTCTTCCAGAGGGTTCTAGTAACAAATAGAGGAAAGAAAATAATTTGATCAAAGCTAAAAGAAAAGCAGGGGGAAACATGTGGGTATGCAGCAGCTCAAATCTAAAAGCTAAAAAGAAATCAGAGAAAATATGGAGATCCAGTAAGTAGGGGGGAACAGATCTGGAAGACAAAAAAGACACTCTGAATGTCCTTAAGCGAATGGAAAAGTGAGAGGAAACCACAATGGACAGAACTTTGGATCTTCCACTGCAATAAAATGATACCGTGAATGCAGTGTTTAGTTCAGATGATTCATAATTTAATATCTGTCACTTCCAGAGGAGGTTTTCATTTTAAGTACTCAGCTTTACAATTGTTCATAAGTTAACTGCTATACACCACCCATCTTAGAACTTTAGCTGAACTTTTCAGCTCTGCTTTTGTTCAACCATTCCAGCATTTTGTTCCAGCACTAGTAAATTTCAGCTACCATATATAGCGAGGCCGCGGGCAGGGTCCCGGCGGCCGACAGTAGTCGGGCGCGCGGCCCGGTGCGGGGACCCTGCGCGCGGCTGAGGCTGGGGGCGCGTGGGCTGGTAGATTTGAACCCATTGACTCCCGGTGAATGCAGTTGTGCGGGAGCCAATGGAAGAGCAGTATTGCGGCGTGGTGGGGGAGCATTCATTGCCGGAGGCATCTGCGTGGCATTTGCAGTGGCGGAGGCCAAAGGGGTGCCGGCTTGGTTCCTGTGCTGTGGTCGGGTTTGGGGCCTGCGGTGCGGTAGCAGCGTCGGGTGTGTGGGAAGCGGCTCGGTGGTGGTGCGTCGAGGATCCGGCGACTGGTGCTGCAGTGCCGAGGGGTTGCCCGGCACAGAAGATAAGTGTGGAGGTGGGTCGGCAGCAGGTGGTTGGGGGGTTCTTGCGCTCGGGGAGCTACCGTTGAGCCGGGGGGGGGGGGGGGTTTGGTGGACGGGGTGCTTGTTGGGAAATTAAATAACCAATAAAATTAGCAAATAAGCAACTTGGAACGAGGGGAAAGTGAAGAGGGGGCAGGCAACCCAGTTTTGTTTTTTGGCGGCCTGTCTCTCTGGTTCCTGGGGTTAGGCCTGGGTGGGGTGGGAGTTGGCTGTGGGCCGGTGTTCATAGTTGAGCAAGGGGTGGTGCTCATGCCGCCACGTGGGGGTCGGTTGGGCCGTGCCGGGGGGCGGGGCAGGGCAGTGGGTCGCCAGAGCTTGCAGGCGGGCGCTGAGGCTCCTGGACGGAGTGCCGGTAGGGGGGAGGCTGAAGCCAGGGAGGCTGAGGGTCCTGCTGCGGGGCGGAGGCAGTGCAGGGGTATGGATCCACGGTGGGGGTCTTGGGGGTGGGTAGGGGGGTAGGGGATCTAGGGCTGTGCAGGGGCTAGCAGGGGGGCTAGGGGGGTAGGAGGGGCAGGGCTCGGGCAGGGGCGTGGGCCTCAAAGGGGGTTAGGTGGGCAAAGGGTGTCCGGGGGGGAGTGCGGTCCCGCACAGTGAGGGGGTTGGCCTTGTGGTGCTGGGGGGGGGGCAAGGGCAAGTGGGAGTGTACCCGCCGGGCTGGGGGCAAGGGGGTTTGGGCTCTACTGTCCCGGCGGCTTGGCAGCCGGGGCAAGGTGGCTATGTGGCTTTAGGAATGCCTTCGCCTTGGGAGCACTGGGCGAAGGGTGGCCAGGGTACATCGACGGCTGAATGGGGTGGGCCATGGTCCCACGTATGGGCTCCGGCAGTGTCTCCCCCTGGTTTTTCTTTTCTGTCTTCACAGGTTGGAGGGATGGCGCACCCTTCCGGGGGTATGGTGCAGGGAGCCAAGAGCGGCAGATGACGGAGGACGGCGGAGCGGCGGTACGACAGGATTCCGCAGCGGAGGTACCCAGTGCGAGCGGGGTTGTGGCGGCGCTGAGCAACGGCGATGGCGACCTGGTGGAGCACGGATCCGCAGCAGTGGCTGTTTCGGATGTTCCGGTGGCAGGTGAGTTGTCTGGGGACTTGGGTGAAGGGTCATTGGGTACGGTGGGACGCAGCAAAGCGGGACATGGCGCGGGGAGGAAGCGGCGCAGGTATTGCCATCGACGGCGCAGTTCGGAGTCGTCCTCATCCTCGTCTTCAACTGGCTCGTCGTAGTCAGCTGGGGGGAGGTCTTGCGGCAGGGGGGGGATGGAGGGGGTGTTTTGGCGTCCACGACCGGTGGGGGGGCGCCTTCTGTGGTGGCACTCCCCGAGCTGTGGGAGGGGGTCCCGCATAAACTCCGGCGCAAAATTCGGAAGCGGCGGTATATTGATATATTTCGGCTGTTGGACGGCAGGAAACAGTCGGGTGAGAGCTGGAGGAAGAGGAAGGAGGATGAGAAAGCGGTGCGTGTCAAGAAAGTGGCGCGCAGTGTGGTCAATTGGACACGTGCCTTCCTGCGCTTAGCCAGTGTGTGGGGTTCTCGCTCACCGGGGCAGTATGGTATGCTTCTGGTGTATGCGGATTCCATATTGGAGGCGTCTCAGACGCATGACGGCTGGGCGTGGTTAAATTATGATGAAAAGTTTCGGGACAAGATGGAAGAGAACAGATCATTGTCCTGCGGCACGCAGGACATAAACCTCTGGCTTACGCAGATGTCTGCTAGGGCTGGTCTTGGGGGGGGCGGGGCGGTCGTCGCGCCGGCGGGGAGTCGGTCCTTTCGGATGGCGGGAGGGGGGGATTACAGCAGAAGGATGGCTCGGGAGAGGTTAGTGACGTTTGTTGGAGATTCAATAGGTCCACCTGCCCATTTCCCGATTGTAAATTCAAGCACTTCTGCTCCGTTTGTGGGGGAGGGCGGCGGAGCTGGTGTGGGAGGCGGGGAGGGTGGCGTTATTGGCTAAGGTGGATATTGAATCGGCCTTTCGTTTATTACCGGTACATCCTTCCTCTTTTTCCCTGCTGGGCTTTCGCTTTCAAGGGGGCTATTATTTTGATAAGTGCATGCCTATGGGCTGTTCGGTTTCCTGTGCGTACTTTGAAAAGTTCAGCTCATTCCTGCAATGGGTGCTAGTGCAGGTTGGGGGGTCGGCGAACGTGGTTCATTATTTGGACGATTTTCTTTTTGTCGGTTCTGCGCAGTTGGATGAATGTCAGCGGTTGTTTCGGCTTTTGGGGAATTGTCGCGGGAGCTCGGGGTGCCGTTGGCAGTGGAGAAAATGGAGGGCCCGACGACGAGACTAACGTTTCTTGGGGTGGAATTGGACTCCATGGATATGGTGGCGCGGCTGCCGCCGGAGAAGGTAGCCGGCTTGCGGGCCTTGGTGGCGAATGTTTTGCGGTCCTCCAAGATCACCTTGCGGGAGATGCAGGCATTGCTAGGCTCGCTGAACTTCGCATGCAGAGTGATACCCATGGGCAGGGTTTTTTCCAGGCGCTTGGTGTTTTCTACGGCGGGGGTGCGGAAGCCGCACCATCGGATCAGGGTCACGGAGGTGATGAGGGCAGACTTGCGGGTCTGGAGTAGATTTTTGGAGAGTTTTAACGGTACCTCGGTTTTGCAGGGGGCAGAAGTATCCAGCGGGGAGTTGCAGCTTTATACGGATGCAGCCGGAGGGCTGGGTTTGGGCGTGTACTTTGGGGGGGCCTGGTGTGCGGATAGGTGGCCTCAGGCGTGGCAAGATTCGGGTTTGACCACCAATATTACCTTCCTTGAATTGTTTCCGATGCGGGTGGCGTTGGCGTTGTGGCCGGATCGGCTGGGGGATCGGCTGGGGGATCGGGGAATTGTGTGGTGGTGTGATAACGAGGCAGTGGTCAGTGTGGTTAATCGCTTTTCGCCCAGATGTCTGCATGTGGCGGGGTTGATGAGGGAGGTGGTGTTGGCATGTTTGCAGCTGAATGTGTCAGTGAGGGTGCGGCATATTCCGGGCTGTATTAATGAGATTGCTGATGCTCTTTCTCGTTTTCAGTGGGAGCGGTTTCGAGCGCTGACTCCAGAAGCGGACAGAGATGGAGCTGTGGTCCCCGAGGCATTGTGGAGCATTGGCCTAGCGGGATGCTGAGCCTGCTGCGGAGCTTGGTGGCGCCAGGGACTTGGTCGGCGTACCAACTTGGCTGTGACAAGGTGGCCGAGTTTCTGGTGACAAAAGGGTGGCGTTCGGGCTGGGTGCCAGAGTGGCTCTTGGGTTGTTATATAGCTGAGGCTAGAGGCCGCGGGTTGTCCAGAGCGGCGGTGCGTGCGCATTTGACGGGATTCAATTTTTTCACGAGTGCGGTAGGCTTGGGCACTCCTGCCGGGGGGGGGGGCTTGGCTCGCAGGCTTCTTCGGGGGTGGGAACGGGCGAGGCCGTCACCTCCGGATCCGCGGAGGCCGATCACGCATGAGTTGCTGGTGTGCCTCCTTGCGGTGTTGCCGAGGGTGGCAGCATCCCACTATGAGGAGGTTCTATTTCGGGCGGTGTTCTGTGTGGCTTTTTTCGGGGCCTTTAGAATCGGGGAGCTGGTAGCGAATTCAGGTAGGACTGGGGGAGGGGGGTTGCAGCGTTGTCACGTGTGGGACGAGGGGGGGCAGCTACGGGTCCTTTTGGAGAGATCCAAAACGTATCAGCGTGGCTGGGGGTGGTGGGTGGTTCTGAGGGAGATTGGGGTCCTCGTGATGTGCCCGGTGGTGGCGGTGAGGCGGTATTTGCGGGTGAGGCCTGTGCGTGCCGGGAGTCTTTTCCTTCATGAGGATGCGCGCGTGTTGACGTGTTTTCAGGTGACTGCGGTGTTGAGGTTGGCGCTGGGTGTATTGGGTGAGGACCCTAAGCTTTTTGCGCCTCACTCCTTTCGCATAGGAGCAGCTACGAGTGCCGGGTTTCCGGGGCGGGTCATTCAGAGCATTGGTAGGTGGCGCTCCAAGGTTTTTCAGGGTTATGTGCGGCTGTAATGGGGAAGGAGTGTCGGGGGCAGGGGTGCTAACTCTTCATTTCTTTTGCAGATGGGGTTGTGGAGCCACATGAATGTTGGGTGACGGGCCATTCCTTCGTCCACTGGGCGGGGCAGCGGGCGGCAGAGCGGCCGTTGGGCCTGAATTTGGGATTGGATCCTGCGGTGGTGTCCGTATCATGGCTGGGTATGCGTGGACTTTGCTGGCTGGAGTTGCTGCCTTTGCTTCGGCACCATGGGAGGACGTCACGGCAGCCGGTGGTGCTGCTGGTGCATTTGGGGGGCAACGACCTCAGCTCTTGGTCCTGTTGGCAACTGATCAGAGCGGCGCAGGAGGACCTGGCTGTGGTGCTGCAGATCTTTCCGGGGGTAATTTTGCTGTGGTCTGATATTATCCCCCGGCCTGCTTGCTGGGGGCAGCGGCGATGGTCGTGGGGTTTGACTAAGATTAATCGTCAGATCGGTCGGTGGGTGTGTGAGCGGGGGGGGGTTATCAGATTTTGCATTCCTGGGTGGAAGTTGGTTGTGCGGGGCTTTATAGAAGGGATGGGGTGCACCTGTTGCCAGTCGGTATGGATCTGCTTCTTAATGATTGGCATGAGGCATTGGAGTACGTGATTTTACAGGATGCTCGCTGGTCGCAGCTTTGAGTTGGGAGGGCAGCGCAGGGACTATGTGGTCGCCCGTGCCAATGGCGGGATCCCGGAGGTGTCCGGGGTCCGGAGCCTCATGGTACACTTGGGCGGGGGTGGGGTACCCCTGACCCGGACAGACCCTGGCCGGCTTTTGCTAAGGCATGGCGAAGTCGGGAAAAGGGGCGAGGAGACTTGCCGGGGCAAATTATGGTGGTAGCGGTCGGAATGCACTTTGCTAAGGTATGGCTGGTGCAGCACTGCTCCGCCAAGAGGTTTTGTTAAGGTTTATGATGTTGTTATGTTTAAATGGTTAATGTGAATAAAGCTGCGACCAGTTACGACCATAACAATGGGTGTGGTGTGTTTTTGGGAAAGGGGCAAAGGGAGGGGGGGGGGGTGATGGGGCCCTTGGAGCACCGGGTCCGCTTGCCCTGGCTACACTTTTCGATCTACAAAAGGTAGAATTTGGATCAATGAAAAACCTGATCAAAAGCTAGACCCCGCTTCTCTGTGAAAGCTCTTGGGTAGATTTTATGGTACAATTTTCAAAATTCTGTGGCAATTCCATGACACATATGCTTAAATTTTCAGGGAGGGGGGATATTCAACAGTGGGGGCTAATGCAATTTAAATAGCTAGCTGTCGCCGCTGAAACTTAAACCCGGATATTCAATGACAGTGTCATATCCAGGCCCCAGCACTGAATATCTAGGTTGCTCAGATTGCCAGCAAGCTAACCAGGCAGCGGCGATATTCAGCTGCAGCCCAGTTAACTTCTGCAGCAAAAGTTAGGCTAGCCTTTGCTGCGCCTTCTTTCTCCACTTTGCCAGAACTGAGCAGCAGTGATATTGAGCTGCTGCCTGTTTATAACTGGGTGCAGCTCCCGGAACGCCCCAGTGCTAACCAATGCTAGCCATGTTAGTGCCGCTGAATATCTGTGTTAATCCCTTTGAATATCGAGCCCTCATATTTGTATGTTCTGTAATATATATTTAAACAAGTCTTTTTATTAAAAGCCTTTCAAGATTTTAACTTAAATTTTATTGGTCATTAGGTGAAGCAATATACATATCATGAAATGTTATATAAATGCATGCCTTATGTTAATAACTTTGCTGACCATCACAAAGGTTTTGACTTATAGAGACCAAAATACATGCTTATTTATGAAAGATATGCATGCCAGTGGCATATAATACCAAACTTAAAGAAAAGACATTACAGAAAAATCACCCAAACTTTGAGTCTAGATTTCCACTCATAACCTCTCATTTTTAAGCTTTTCCATAGCTAAAAATACCCCATATCCTACCAAGCCATAGAGGGTAGTGAATGGTTTTTTTTCACCCTGTTACTGAGATGAATTAGACATATGGATGGTTACGGGCTACTATCATGCAGTGGATGGCTATGTAAATATTTTCTTTCAAAAATAAAATCTTTTTATTTTTTGTTTCTGAAAAGTTTTCTTCCTTTTTCTTCTTTTCACCAGTTTTTGCTCCCTCTTTCCTGTTTTCCTCGTTAACTTTCATTTCTTTTCTCACTATCTGTCCTCTTTTACAAACAATGTGAAGGCACATTTTACAAAGGATGTCCAAGTGCAATCTGGGACATCCAAGCCAGATAGTCTGGAAAAAGCACCAGGCACGTTGAAGTTCAGGCACAATTTCACAAATGTGGTCATGGATGTCTATGTACACAGATATATGGATGTCTTCATAGATAACTCTGGAATAGCATTCCAGAATGGGAACATCTAATAGTTTAGTAGTTAGATGACTAAGACCAGGGCAGCTAGGGTTCAACTGCTACTGCTTGTGATCTTGGGCAAGTCACTTAACTCTACACCCTCTGGATGTTTTCTGGCCAAAACAAGCACTTTCTCAGTGCCTATACCTGCCTGGAGCAGGTCTAAACATGGATGAGGTCAGCAACATCCCTGACAATTCTGAAATTGAGCAGGGACATCTACGTCCATTGCACCTCTCCAGAAATGACTCTGCCGCGGGCCCCTGACTACATCTATGTCCCCTCACTAGAGAACTATTTAAAAGACATTTCAGTGACCAAGATGTCCACATGCACATTTTTGGATGCCCAAATCACAACTAAGGATTTTAAAATGCCTCCCATAGTCACATAGGAGTATGTTTACCAAGCTGTGCTACCTGTTAATGCAACAGAGAGCACACACTATCTCAACGTTGACAGATACCGCAGCAAAAATGCAGCTAACACAGTGATCTTTAGCGCTATCTGCAAAATTTGCATTAGCTGCACATATGGGCAGAGTAAGGGAGGAGAGTGGGCATGTCTGCAATATGCAGTTACCACGCTCAACAGCAGTGCATGGCAACCACCAAAATCACAGAGAGTGCGGGTGCAGCGAATGCAACCTCTATGGGTGTTATTAGCTGCAACCATGGTGCTGCCATGCTGAGCTCCCTGAATTTCAGTGTAGTATCTGCTGGGGAAATGCTGGGCATGTCCCCAGCAGATACTGATGGGCTTTTGCAGCCAACACCACAGTATTTGCACAAAAATGCCACAGGACCTGCAATTCTGGTTGCCGTATCTTAAAAAAGGTATAGCGTTATTAGAAAAGGTACAGAGAAGAGCCACCAAAATGGTAAAGGGGATGGAAGGATATCCCTATGAAGAGAGGCTAAAAAGGTTAGGGTTTTTCAACCTGGAAAAGAGATGCCTGAGGGGAGATATGATAGAGGTCTATAAATTAACGAATGGAATGGGTAAACGTAGATCGATTGTTTACACCATCAGAATATAGAAAGACTAGGGGAAATGCAATGAAGTTACAGTGTAACCTATTTAAGACTAATAAGAGAAAATATTTTTTCACTTAACGTGGAATTTGTTACTGGAGGATATAGTAAAAGCTGTTAGTGTAGCTGGGTTTAAAAAGGCTTTGGACAAGTTCCTGGAGGAAAGGTCCATAAACTATTATTAAAGGAGAGCCAGAAAATCCACTGCTTGCCCCAATACAAGAATTGAGGAACCTGTGTCTTTTGGAGAAATTGCTAGGTACTTGTGACCTAGATTGGCCACTGTTGGAAACAGAATACTGGGCTTGATGGACCTTGACCTGACCCAGTATGGCATATCTTATGTTCTTATGTCCTTAATGGTAAAGCTAGCTCTGCCTGTCAGGCTCCCCGGAAGCTATACAGATTCTATGCTGTTTGCAAACAGGAAGTCAGCATCGGGCATCAGAGGGGGCAGAAGCAACAGGGGCTTTATGATTATTGCTGCAGTGGCAGCACTTCTGTTGTCCTGGTGGGCTTGTACTCTGGCTGCCCAGGGATTGGTGGCTGTGGCTCATCACAAAGATATACTAGCTAAATAAATACTATTTTTTAATAAAATAAAAATTGTGTTTTTGGTGTGTCTGTGTGTATGCGTGCGCGCACATGTGCCATTGAATCAATACTGGGTTTTCTTGGTATACTGTGATAGTGGGAGTAATGAACTCTACTGGTTTTTGGATTCCTGAGCATTATAGTATAACTCTTTTGTCCTTTTAGGAAGATAAAGATCGACATGACCCACCAAGTTTGTCCAGTAGAGTTACCAAGACAGAACCTGCAGTACAGTTGAAGTTACTTTCCCCATGTCTTTGGTTTTCAATCATCTTCAAACATATTATACCTGATTAAGTGTTGAACCTGCTTTGTGACAAGTCACGCTGTCATTCTCTCTGCAACCAGTCCAGGGCCCCACCATACAGTCAGGTAGCCCATCTATTGGCACAACTATCTCAGCTGCTCCATGCAGTGTGTTATTCTTTCCGCAACCAGTCCAGGGGCCCCCCATCATGCATCCAGACAGCCTATCCACAGGGGAAAAATGATGAGCTTTCTTTGGGGGTCTGTACTTGCCACACAGTGCAGGTTACTGTCTTCATGGTTTCTTAGAAAGTGAGACTGTCATTTCACATGTATTTCAAGTTGAGGAGCTCCATTCTTGGTTATCTTCCTCTTGCCCTTTAGGGATCCACTGTGTTTATCCCACTCCTTTTTTAATTTAGTACCATTTTTGCTTCTACCGTCTCCTTCAGGAGGGCATTCCAGGCATTCACTTCCGTTTTCCATGAAGAAATATTTCCTGCTGTTGCTTTTAAATCTACTTCCATGTAATCTCATATCATGTCCTATAACACTGGTCAACATTGAAATCGTTACTGACTTTAAAAGGCCCTAATCTGTAGTATCTTGGTGAGCTGAACACGAATATAACATTGAAAAAATTTTATTGGCTCTCGTTTTGAAGATATTGCATGTAGTTCATTTTTGATGTTTCACCGTGTAAATGTATCCAGTAGGACATCAACATCCTAAATAAGCCTTGAATGATGTAATATTGCATCACATTGCATAATACTAGCATGCACACATCATCCAGAGTTGATTGCATCATTTTCTGATGCAATGCAATACTACTGCCAGACGGCTGCTGAAGCCATCTGACGTCAGCAGTGTACTATACACAGTCGGAAGGGTTGAGCATTTAAAATATTTCAGACTGTGTACGAGACAGTTTAAGCTACTGTTACATGTAACTTTTATTAATCATATAGTTTTAGCCATTTAGGTACAATACAGAACAGTAATGCCGCAAAAGTGCGTTAATACTGTTGACAATTTCTGCTACGTTTGTGGGGAAGTGACATTTGCCAACCAGAAGAAAAGTATCACTTCTCAACTGAAGAAGGCATATCATCTTTACTTCGGATGCAAGATTGGTGACAAAGACAAGCCTTGGGCCCCGCATATATGCTGCGCTACCTGTACAACACAGCTTTCACAGTGGTTGAATTGCAAAAGACCATCAATGCCGTTTGCAGTCCCCATGGTGTGGAGAGAGCCAAGCAACCACATAAATGACTGTTACTTCTGCTTGGTTCCTCCTCTTTCCAGCGGAATAAGAAGCAAAAGAAGTCGAGCATAGTCTACCCAAACATTCCGTCTGCATTGAGACCAGTTCCATATGGTGAGGGACTTCCTATTTGAGAACCTCCATCAGAATATTCTCTTGATTCATCTGATGAGGACAAGGGTGAGCTGACCTGTTCTTCTTCTGGTCCGTCAGCATGCAGTGACCCAGATTTTCACTCGGATGCATTATCAACTCCACACAGAATAACACAGGAAGAACTAAATGACCTGGTTCGTGATTTGGACTTATCCAAGAACAAGGCAGAATTGCTAGGATCAAGACTCCAACAATGGAATCTTCTAGAAAAAGATGTCAACATTACTTTGTATCGAAAGCGCCACCAGAAGTTGGAGCCTTTCTTCAGAAAGGAAAGTAATCTGGTATTCTGTTCTGATATTGAAAGCCTCATGAATGCCTTAAAAATCACTCATGACCCACAAGACTGGAGACTATTTATAGACTCTTCAAAACTGAGTCTGAAGGCTGTGCTTTTGAACAATGGAAACCGTCTTCCATCTATTCCAGTAGCGCATGCCATCCACATGAAAGAGACATACGATAACTTAAAGCATCTACTGACTTCCTTTAACTATAACAAGTAGAGCTGGCACCTCTGTGGTGACTTGAAGGTAGTTGCACTTTTAATGGGACTGCAGCAGGGATATATAAAATACATGTATTTCTTATGTGAGTGGGATAGCCGAGCAAGGGATTGGCACTACTTGCGGAAGGAATGGAATGGCAGATAAAATGTAACAGTTGGAGAGAAGAATATCCAGCACCCACCTCTGGTTGAGGCTCACAAAATCCTGCTACCACCCCTTCACATCAAACTAGGTTTGATGAAAAACTTTGTGAAAGCCATAGACCACACTTCGCCAGCTTTCCGATACCTGCATGAAAAATTCCCTCGACTCAGCGAAGCAAAGATTAAAGAGGGAGTTTTTGGGGTCCTCAGATTCGAGAGCTCTTCAAAGATGACCGGTTCAACAACTTGCTGCAGGGTGATGCGAAACAAGCATGGAATGCTTTTCGCCTAGTGTCAACCAACTTTCTCGGGAATGTTAGGGCAGAAAACTACAAGGAACTAGTAGAAGACATGCTGATGCAGTATCAGAAACTTGGCTGCAATATGTCTCTAAAGATCCATTTCCTTGATTCCCATCTCGATTTCTTTCCTGACAACTGTGGTATGGTTAGTGATGAACAGGGCAAACGTTTTCACCAGGATATCGCAACGATGGAGCAAAGATACCAGGGAAAATGGTCCACTACAAAGCTGGCTGACTACTGCTGGACACTCCCAGAGAAGCTCCCGAACAGCTGTACAAGAGACAGGTGAAAAAATCTAAGAAGTAGTCTATGACTTGGTTTTTTACAGGTATTAACCGAAGGCCTATTATATTTACTATTGACATGCATTTCGTGATGTAAACATTAATTCTTGTAGATTACAAAAAAACTAGAGCCAACTTTGCAATTTCACTGTCATATTCGTGTTCAGCATATAAAAATTGATAAGAAATGACTATTTTTATTTCAGTAACATGACTTTTGTAAAAATTTGTTGACCAGTGTAATCTAGAGTGTTCCCTCATTTGAAAAAGCCTTGTTTAATCTGTAATACCTTTCAGGTATTTAAAGGTGTGTGTCATATCTCCCCCATCTCTCCTGTCCTCTAACGTACACATATTTAATGCTTCCAGCCTCTTCTCATATGTCATCTGATGGAGACCCATTACCATTTTGGTCACTTTCCTCTGTACTGACTCAAGCCTTTTTACATTCTTACATACAGCATTCAAAACTGAAGCAGTACTCTCAGTGAGGGCTTACTAGTGCCCTGTACAGTGGCATTACCACTTCCTCCTTCCCACTTATTACACTCCTCTCTATGCAGACTGGCATCCTTCTGGCTTTGGCCACCACTTTGTCACGGTGTTTCACCACCTTCAGGTCTTCAAACGCTATCACTCCAAGGTCTCTCATCCATGCACATCAGCCTATCACATAAGCAAAGGGATATAAATAAACCATAACCATATCTCTTTTAGATTTCTGTACTCCAAATACATTACTCTGCAGTTCTTCACATTCAAGATTAACTGCCCCACCTTTGCCCAGTCTTTCAGTTTTTTTGTAGATCGCTTCTCATTTTATTTACTACTTTTGAGGTATGCACTCTGTTGCAGATCTTCATGTCATCTACAAAAAGGCAAATTTTGCCTTCTATCCCTTTGGCAATATTGCTACATCTCTATCACTACTCTCCTCCACCTCTTATCTGTCTCTTTCCACAAGTTCATTTGCTTTTCCCTCCTTCCATCCCCTCCAATTTCTCATGTCCCCTTTTCCTTAATTTCCCCCTTCCACCTCTCCATGTTTATGTTCAATAGATTTTTGATTAGCTGTCTTTTGTCCAACATCTAAGTGCTGTACAATAAGAATGCATAAAGGTACAAAGTACAAGAGACATGAGACTTGCTAGTTTGTTTAAAGGTTAGTAGGAAAGCCCACAGTTACTTTGGAAATGTCCCCATACATAGACTCTTTAGTTTTCCTCTCGTCTGTTCTGCAGTGAGCTTTCTTCTCTCTTCAGTGTCTCTCCCAGTCATCCATCCCTTTCATTCCTTTTTCCCATTCCCAGTTCTAAAACTCATGTACTACAATATCTTTGGATCTTTTGAGGTCAATATTTAGATGCGTGATGAACGTACAATGTAAAGCATCTAACTTAGATGCTTTCATATTATCCATATAGTCAGTGGAGCTGTCCGTTCAGGTGGATGCTGCTGAATGCAGGGCTGGCTCTACCATTAAGCAAACTAGGCAGTCACCTAGAGCACCAGTCCTCTCCAGGGCCAGCAGTGGCAGCAATGATACAAACACATGATGCAGTGCTTATTGAAAGGCTTTGGCACTGCATCGCAGCTTCCGTGTGCTCCTAACTGCCACTTCCACCCTGCTCTGAATCGGAAGTCTGTGTTTTTGAGCTATTGCTGCCGTTGCAGGCCCCAGAGAGGGGCAATAGCAGTGGCAATGGGAGCAGCGGGCAGTGGAGGGGGCAGCAGGATGGAGGGACTGCCTAGGGTGCTTCCATTCCTTGCACCAACCCTGGCAGAACATACATGTATAATATGAGAGATTGCATGCTTACGATCTCCACTGTATGCAAATCTCTCTCATATATGTTCATTAGGAATATTCTGAAGACCTGGACCACTGGCTGCTCTCATGAACTAGAAGTGAATACCACTGCTTGTAGAAATTGGTCTCAGTGCCAAGAGATGTGAACATAAGATTTAAAGGTACAGTAATATGGAATTTTTTAAGGTTTCAACTGATTTTCTTTGTAAAATCAGAAGGGACATTAAATGTCTTAAAGGAAAGGAATTTTGCAAAACAGGATACTGTAGTTCATTGTTTCAAATCATGTGTAAGCTTCTTGTACTTAAATTCAGTATGTGCAGTTCCCTAATAAAATCCGCTGGCATAATATAAAAAGATTAACTTGTTTAAACATTCAAGTTCTAAAACATGCAAAATCTCAGCAAAAAATCATTAACTTAGATTTGACACATCTGGAGGAGCTCCAGAGCCTAGGAACATATCGGTAGGACCGGAGACCACTTTCTGCAGAATTAACATGTAGAAATAGATATCTGGATAAATATCTTAAGAGAAAAAAGAATTGGAAGTTTACAGATGTAGAGCTCTGCAATTCCTTAGTATCTAAATAAATTTCTTTGAACACTAAAAAAGAAGCCAACTTTTAGAGACTAAGGGGCATGTTTACTAAACATTCCTAATGTGCGGGGCCGCGGTAGTGTGCCTGTGCCATATAAGGAGTGGGCGGTTCAGGCCGAAAAAGGAAAAAAAACGACCGTACATGTGCGCGTCGCGTTAATGTGCGGGGCCCACATTAGCGCGTGGGAAGGCTAAGTGGGGCGCAGCTGGGCACATATAGGAACAGAGCTGTAGCACAACGGTGAAGACAATAACCAATGGTGCAGGGGCCACGGGTTCAATCCCCCAGTGTGTGCAACCCAAAAAGGCTGGCTGAGGCACCACCTTGAATGTGGAAAAGTGTGTCAGGAGGCAAAGTAATTTTGTATGGCATAAGGCGGCACACTGTTCATTTTGGGCGGCATAAGGCGGCGCGCTGTTCATTTTGGGCGGCATAAGGCGGCGCACTGTTAATTGTGGGCAGCAGGATGTGGCGCGCTGATGGGCACAAGGCGGTGCGCTGATGCTAAAGCAAAGTAACACAGCCACAACACAATGGTTAACACACTGACCAATGATGCAGGGACCAGGGGTTCAATCCCTCACAATGCCCAGTGAAAAAGGCTAACTGAGGCAGTATGTTTTATGTTGTGGAGTGCTGTAGGAGGCTTTTTAATTTTATTTTGTGATAACTACTAGCAAACGCACTCTCAGAGCATGTTAACACCAGCAGACTGTCTGTGATGTGACGTGCAGGCTATCTGCAGCCAGGCAGGGGTTTGCTTACAGCTGTAGCCCAATGGTTATGTCACTGCCTGTGCAGCCAGAGGTCATGGGTTCAAACCCACAGTGGGGTTCTGTGATAGGGTTGTCCAAAGCATTATTTTAATTTACTGTACATATGTTGATGCCTGCAATAACACCCTCAGCGTACTGTACCCATAAGGTGCCTCTGAGGGTGCTTTATGGGGCGCCCTATAGGGCACTTTATGGTTGGCATCCATATAGGGTGCACTATACATTATCCTGTGTCGCAACATACATGCTGCCCTATAGGGGACATTCTAGGGTGCCTTTGTGGACGGTGCACTGTAACATGTGCCTTATGGGCCGCCTTATGTTAACATGCTCTGAGAGTGCGTTTGCTAGTAGTTATCGCAAAATAAAATTAAAAAGCCTCCTACAGCACTCCACAACATAAAACATACTGCCTCAGCTAGCCTTTTTCACTGGGCATTGTACCCCTGGTCCCTGCACCATTGGTCAGTGTGTTAACCATTGTGCTGTGGCTGTGTTCCTTTGCTTTAGCATCAGTGCGCTGCCTTGTGCCCATCAGCGCGCCACATCCTGCCACCCAAAATGAACAGTGCGCTGCCTTATGCCATACAAAATTACTTTGCCTCCTGACACACTTTTCCACATTCAAGGTGGTGCCTCAGCCAGCCTTTTTGGGTTGCGCACACTGGGGGATTGAACCCATGGCCCTTGCACCATTGGTTATTGTCTTCACTGTTGTGCTATGGCTCTGTTCCTATATGTGCCCAGCTGCGCCCCACTTAGCCTTCCCACGCGCTAATGTGGGCCCCGCACATTAACGCGACGCGCACAGTTATGGTCGTTTTTTTTCCTTTTTCGGCCTGAACCGCCCACTCCTTATATGGCACAGGCACACTACCGCGGCCCCGCACATTAGGAATGTTTAGTAAACATGCCCCTAAGAGGCCGATTCACACAGGGGCACGTCTGGGCCATCCGGACATCCAAAAAATGCACAGGGTCAAAACACCCCTGCCCCCTGGAACAGACCCCCATCTCCCAAAGGCAACATCCACCCTCCAGTCCAGCCTTCCAGCCCCCTTGAAGACATCCATTAACTCCTCAGTAAAGCTTCCACCCCCCTGAGACCCTACTGTGACCTACCAGTGGGTTCTCTAGTATCTAGGGGTTGGGGAAGGAGCAATCTCCAGCCCCTTCTGCTGCATCTGGTGCAAGATTCAACATGGCACCTGCTGACTCACAGCGGTAGTCTCACAGTCCTACCACTAGGTCTTTCAAGCTGCTAATTAAGCAACATAAGGTGGGGCAGGGGGTATGCAAAGCAGTTCATTAATTATGAATTTTTTTAAACACTGGCATGCACAAACATATTTACACACTAATTTATGCATAAAGATAACTACACCTTTTTAAGGAGTAGTTATCTTTTATCCAGATTGCTGAAGATACATTTTTCTATATTGCTCACTTCCATCCATAGAAAATTGCTTATGATCGGCCTGGGAGCAAATGGGAAATCCCTGAGGCCCTTTGTGTGATACAAAGACAGTCAACTCTAGTGTGGTCTGTCTGAAGGAGAGCAGGATCTAAGACAGAACTTTAGGCTTTCTTCTCCTTCAGATCATTCTAACTCAGATCGATTTCTGCAGGAGACTGTGATGTAGAATTATTTTTTTCAAAATAAGACTGATAAGAAAATTTAACACCTTCGAACACTCCCAGTCCTCAAGGGCCACAAATGGGTCAGGTTTTCAGGATATTCTTAATGAATATGCATGAGATAGATTTACATACAATGGTAGTAGTATGTATGCAGATCTGCTCATGCATATTCATGGAGCATATCCTGAAAACCCAACCTATTTGCAGCCCTCAAGGACTGGACATGAATACCACTGTCTTAGACCATTTATAGAGATACAAACTGACTCCATTTTTTCTTTATGTACATTCTGACCCATCTCTGGTTCTACCCTACTGCATAATGCACCTTTAGGTCTAATTTCTCCAAGAAAAGCAGCGTTGAATCACGCATACAGTAAGGGTAAAATATATTGTACATCACTTTGGAGTATCTATAAAAGTGATTAACAAGTTCAGTAAATGAAATGAAATGAAATGACTTGATCAGTCTGCCTTAATATCACAAAAATAATGGAGCTTGTTGATAAATCCAGCCATGCTCATTATCATAATAGTACATTTTTGCAATGGGTTATTACAAGCAGTGCCCACAGCTTAGTATTTCTTCTCTTTTGTTCCCATCATTACAACTGTTAATATTACAGTACACTCCTTTTATGAGAGCAAATTGTTCTTGATTAATTAGTGCTGCATTTTATGTTCATCTCAATTTTATTATAATAGAACACAAAATTTGGAATTGATATTGCTGCTTTCTTCCAAAGGCGAATCCTCTGCCTTCTTTGAATCCTCTCCTTTGGACAGGCTGTTCTCACTTGTTGATCTGTTAGAGGCTGAAACAATAATAGTAAGAAAATTTACTCAAGGAACTATTGAATTAGAGGGGATGCTTGAACAGACTTTGCACATAAGGAAGATAAATGGAGATGTGAAGTTATTTACTTATAACAGTGGTTCTGCTCAGCGCGCAGATGAGTCTAGAAAAAGTCTCTGGACATGTGCAAATGCTCCCTACTGCACGATCATTGCTCCTCCCCCATCAGGAAAATCTTCACCATAAAGAGAGGTGGGCAGGATTGTATGGCTGATTATATCCTGCTGTTCAAAGAGAACCATTGCTGCAGGTAAGTAACCTCTTTCTCCATGGACATGCATGATATTATAATCAGCCACACATATGGGTGATTCCCAAGCGGAAGGTGTAAGGGTGTACAGAGGTTTCAGTGTAAGAGATTTCCCTGGTCACTCCTGTGGTAGGCTGAGGTAAATTAGGCTTTTTTTAAAGATAAAGGAAATGTGAAAGTGAGAGTTATTCCTGATTGATGCCTGCTGGAAACACGATTCATTTAGAAAACCCATATAACATATCTGGCTGGTATCTACATACTGAAAGGCGACCATTTGGGGGTGGGGAGGGGGAGGAAATAAATACCATGTGGGGAAGAAGAGAAGAATCATGGGTGGATATAAATTTAGATCCAAAACTAAGGTCATCATGAAACCTTTTTCCCCAGTAGCACAAGTATTATCCAAGGCACATTGTTAATCTACTGGAGTTAGAAATATCATGAAAGGACTGATGTATTTAGTTATTTGTACGCTTGGGGTTTTTGTTTCTCTCTTTTATTTTTGGGTCTGTCTGAAACAAGGATGAGCAGAGGAGTAGTCTAGTGGCTAGAGCAATGGTTTGGTAACCAAGAGACCAGTGTTTGATTCCCACTGGCACTCCTTGTAATCTTGGGCAAGTCACTTAAGGTCTTCAACCTATCACCCCTTTCCCTCTACTCCAAGCTGTTTTTTGCTTGGTTTATTAAAGTTGAATCTGTTATTCACTCAATTTCTTTAAGTTAAGTTGAGACTCACTTCTTGTTATGTTGATATGTTATGTTATATTACCTCGTTCCATGTAAACCTTAATGTTATGCTCCAACATTAAGTTCTCATTAACATGTTATCAGTAAAATGCCTTGACTCTGAGATAAGAAGTGATATAAAATCAGTTAAATAAATAAATACAACTTAATCCTCCATTGCCTCGTCACAGTCTTCTTCTCTCACATTTATGAGATTGGGCTGCAGGGCATGGTTCTCCAATGGTTCCGCTCTTTCTCACCACTCCGTCAATGTTTTTACAGGTACTGTCTCCTCTTTCCCTTACCAACTTACCTGTGGGGATCCTCAAGGTTCTATTCTTGCTCCCCTACTGTTTAAGGGAGGAGTTGGCTCAGTGGTTAGGACAGGTTACCTCAGGCTGGAAGGCTGGGGGTTTAATTCCCACACGAGGACAAGCAACCTCAGGCTGGAGGGACTGGGGTCTCTAGTCCCATGGCCACTCCTTCTGGCGTTAGGCAAGCCACTTAACCCTCCATTGCCTCAGGTACACTTAGATTGTGAGCCCTTCAGGGACAAGGGAATTTAAAAAAAAAAAGTACTTGTTAGTATACATGTAAACCACACTGATTCTAAAGAGCACAGTATAAAAAATAAATAAATAATGTTTTTCTTACACCTCTCGCCCTCCTGGTTCAGCAAACTGGTATTTCAGTCTACTACTATGCTGACAACATCCTACTAATTCATCACACTGATCGCTCTTCCTCTGACCTCACTCCCCTTTAATGACTGTCTTACCCGCATTGCTTCCTGGTTACTCTCTCATCATCTTAAGCTCAACACCTCAAAGACAGCAGCAATCTGGTTAACTGGTCCACTTATCCCCCCTTCTCTTTCACCCTTTCTTGACGGAACCTTGATTCCCCTTACATCCTCTGTCTGCTATCTTAGGGTCATTCTTGATTTGCCCTCACCTTCCATCAACATATCAGCTCTATTGTCAAACGCTCTTTCCGGTCAGTCCACCCATTCCTTTCTATGTCCGCTCTGACTAACTTACTTGTGTCTCTCGTTCTTTCTCATGTAGATTATTGTAACCCTGTTCTCGCCAAACTTCCCTTGTATGAAATAAACCACCTGCAAGTCATCCAAAATACCGCTGCCAAACTACTCTTTTATGCTTCTCGCTCAGACCACATCACCTCCCTACTCATCCAGCTCCACTGGCTCCAGTCCAGTACCGAGTCTAATTTAAAATTCTCACTGTGGTCCATAAAGCACTCCACAGTAGTATTCCTCATTATCTCTCTTCACAGCACACTGCGGTCTCCGCTCCATTCATATGAATCATCTTCACCTCCCTAACACTTCCCAGGCCCACTTCATATCCACTTGCCACTCTGCATTCTATTTCCTCGGCCCCTCTTTATGGAACAACCTCCTCCCTTCCTCTGCCTTGAACCCTCCTTTACCAAGTTCAAGGCTTCACTCAAAATCCACCTTTTCAGAAAAAACTTGAATCTTCCCCCCCCCCCCCGATTGCTCCCCCTTCCTGTCCTCTTTTCTTCTCTACTCCTCTTTATCTTTTCTATTATTTATTGGAGTTCCTTTCTAGCTTTTAAACTGAACTATGTTTTTATATTGTAAACTGCTCTGTTGCCCCTGCGAAGGACAGTATATCAAGATTTAATAAACCTAAACATAAGAAAGGACTGGCAATCTACTTCGTCATACTGCCAAGAAAACCCAAGAGTCAGCATTGACTTGAAGGCACACATTACAGTTTTTTGCTGAAGCAGAGAAGAAAGCCAACCAACAAAAGAGAGAAGGGAAACAAAAGGACAAATTGTATGGAAAGTGGGACACCAAGGTCCTATGGAGCTGGTAGCATAGTAGAAATAATATGGTTGACTCTGAATATTCACCCAGGAGTTCAGCACAGATTAAGTGAGAATGGACTAATGACAGTGGAATCTGTGATTAGCCAGTTTAATGGCTACTTGACTTAGTGGAGTGGAGAAAGAATACATGATTCGGAACGATGTATAAGACAAAAATAACCCAAATGCCCTTAAATACAGAGCAGACAGTGCTTAATGATTCGAAACTACGCTGGCCTACCAATAACCAGATTAATATGAATAAAATACAACCTTTAAAATGCTTGTATGCAGATGCTGGAAGTCTAAAAAATAAGATGGGAGAGTTAGAATATATAGCACTAAATGAGAGGTTAGATATGATTAGTATCTCAGAGACATGGTGAAAGGAGGACAGCCAGTGGGACACTGTGATACCTGGGTACAAATTATATCGCAATGATAGAGTAGATCAAATTGGTGCAGGGGTTGCGCTGTATGTTAGAGAGGGCATTGAGTCACACAGGATTAAAGTATTGCAGGAAACAAAATACATGGTAGAAATTCCATGTAAAAAGGGGAAGGCAATGGCATTGGGGGTGTACTACTAACCACCTGGCCAGAATGAACAAATGGATTATGAAATGCTCAAAGAAATCAAGGAAGCTAACAAAAATTACAATACAGTAATAATAATGGGTGATTTCAATTACCCTGGTATTCACTGGGTAAGTGTTACGGTAGGACATGCTAGGGAGATAAAGTTTCTAGATGAAATAAATGACTGCTTCTTGGAGCAGCTGGTTCATAAACAGACAAAAGGGAAGCCATTTGAACCTAGTCCTTAGTGGTACACAAGGTACGATGCAAAAGATAAGGGTGTTGGTGCCACTTAGCAATAGGGATCATAACATGATTGCGTTTGATTTAATAAATGGAGGAAGGATGGCAAGGAAATCCACAGTACTGCCTTTTAACTTTCAAAAGGGAGACTATGATAAAACAAGGAAAACAGTTAAAAAAAACTAAAAGGAGCAGTTGCAAAGGTTAAAGATTTACATCAAGCATGGGCGTTATTTAAAAATACTATCTTGGAAGCCCAGACCAGCTGTATTCGCTTTAAGAAAGGTGAAAGGAAGTCCAAAAAACTGCCAGCATGGTTTAAAGGTGAGGTCAGAGGCTACTGTAGCCAAAAAAAGCATCTTTCAGGAAATGGGAAAAGGAGCAAAATGACAAAAACTGGAAACAACATAAGCACTGGCAAGTCCGATGCAAGGCAGGCAAAGAGAGAACTTGAGAAGAAGCTTGCTGTGGGAGCAAAAACACATAATAAAAATGTTTTCAAGTACATTCGTAGTAAAAAACCTGTGAGAGAATCAGTTGGACCATTAGATGAAAGAGGGGTAAAAGGGGCACTAAGAGGGGACAAGGCCATACTGGAGAGACTGCATGCATTTTTTGCTTTGGTCTTTACTGAAGAAGATGTAGGGAAGTTACCCATGACTGAAATGGTATTTAAAAGTGATGCATTGTAAGAACTGAAAGAAATATTGATAAACCAGAACAATGTAATACAACTATTTGATAACTAAACAGCAACAAATCACCTGGACTGGATGGTATACACCTGAGGTTATTGAAAGAACTGAACTGTGAGATTGCAGACCTACTATTATTAATCTGTGAACTATCATTAAAATCATCTGTAGTACGTGAAGATTGGTCAAAGGCCAGTGCAACTCCAATTTTTTAAAAGGGTTCCAGGAGTGATCTGGTAAACTACAGGCCGGTGAGCCTGACATCAGTACCAGGCAAAATGGTAGAAATCATTATAAAGAACAAAATTACTGAACATGTAGATAGTCATGGTTTAATGGGAGAAAGACAACATGACTTTAACCAAGGAAGGTCTTTTCTTACTAATCTGCTATATTTTTTTGAAGGTATGAATAAACAGGTAGACAAAGGTGAGCCGGTCGATATAGTGTATCTGGATTTTCAGTAAGCCTTTGACAAGATCCCTCATGAGAAACTCTTGGGGGAATGTTTACTAAAGTGCGTTAAACGTGACTAACGCGCGTTATACGACGTTAACGACCGTAAGTGCCGTATAACGCGTGTACCGACGCGCTAACGACCGTTAACGTCATACTACGCGCGTTAACCATAGTTAACGATTGTAAACCTCCGCGGCGCGTTAAAACAGCGCAGAAGGTGGAGAGTGGGCGGAGAGAAGGGGTCAATGGGCGGAGAGTGGGAGGGGAGAGGCTCCCCTCATACTAACGCGCTGTATTTCAGAGCTCAATTCCAACGCGAATGAAAACCTGTCGTTAAAGGCATTTAAAGGGAAGAGAAACCATTTCCGTCAGCAATGTACAGAAAAACCGGGGAAACCCACAAAACGTGAGCAGTGTGATACATGTGCACAGAACAAAATTTCACATAAAACGTTAAAAATGACCACAAGTTAATCGCCGCCTACCCCCTATACCTCATGCCGAAGCCCCACCTGTAAAGAGGTAAAGAAAGGGAGGGAAGGGAGAGGATCAAGCAGGAACACAGGGGCAGAAACAAGGCAGGGAGGAAGATAAACAGGGAACCAGCAAAGCAGCAGCAATTGTAACAAAATAACAATTATAACAAAATAACAAGTGTAAAATGTCTCCCTTGGCATAATAAATGTTACCAAGTCAGTGAGACGTTGTATCTCAGCCTAGTACACCATATGAAAGGCAAAACCAAGAGTTCTCCTATGACAATGGAACTGCTGGGAGGCTGTCAGGAACTGTTCGGCCCCTGGGGGCCCCGGGTCTCCGTACTACACATGGGGAGGTGTACCCCACTCCCAGTCAGTCATTTAACAGTTAGGAGGCCGAATGAGCAGGCAGAGAGTCCAGAAAGGTAGCCGCCTCTTCCAGGGTCGCTAGTATGCGAGTGTGGCCTTGATGGTCGATCCGCAGCCGGGCCGGGTAGAGGAGTGAGAAGCGAATGCCGCAGTTAAACAGCTGGGTACAAATCCCGGAAAAAGCCCTGCGCTGTTGGCTGACGATCACCGAGTAGTCCTGGAATACTAAGATCGGCTCGGTGTCCTGTTGATGTCGCCGTCGGCCCCTTGCCGCTTTCAGCACCTCCTCTTTCTGTCTGTAATCAAGAAAGCGGGCAATTACTGCACGTGGTTTCCTGGCCTGTTCTCTTCTTTGGCCCAGCCGATGTACCCGCTCTATTTTGAGAGATTCTTCTCTCAGGTTTGGCAGGAGGCTCCCAATCCAAGATTGTAAATATTCAAGTAGGGCACTATCAGCGACACTTTCAGGAATGCCGATGAATCGCAGGTTTTTTCGCCGACCTCGGTTCTCCAGTTCATCGAGTTTATCCCCTTGCTGTTTCACCAAAGTCTCTAGAGCGGCCACCTTGGCCACTACCGATTGTTGCGTGTCTTCCACATCGGACACCCTTGTCTCAACCTGCTCCAGTCGCTCCTCCACCGCCATGAAACGTTGTCCAAGCGATTGAATCTGCTCCGCCAGGTCCTGGAAACGTGTGCTGAGCGCCTGCACCACTGCGGCACTGACCTCGGCCACTAAATCTGGCGGGCTGCCCGGTTTCAGGCTAGATGGTGAGCCTTCCGCCATTTTTCCCTCCGTAGCGCGGGGTCTCTCTTTTCGCGGAGTTTTAGATGCCATCGGGCTATCAGTGTTATGTACACCACGTCCCACGCAGGGCACCACTCTCGTGGGATAGCCATTCCTTTCCTTATGATACCAAGCATTCTATTTGCTCTCTTGGCTGCCACTGCACACTGGGCCGAGGGTTTTAACATGTTATCCACAATGACGCCTAAATCTTTTTCCTGGGTGGTGGTTCCTAATGTGGAACCTTGCATCGTGTAACCATAGTTTGGGTTGTTGTTCCCTAGGTGCATAACTTTGCACTTGTCCACATTAAATTTCATCTGCCATTTTGATGCCCAGTCTTCCAATTTATCAAGATCCTCTTGCAATTTTCCACAGTCCTCTTGGGTTTTAACAACTTTAAATAGTTTTGTGTCATCTGCAAATTTGATAATCTCACTCGTTATTCCACTTTACAGGTCATTTATGAATATGTCAAAAATGCGGCGATTAATTTGGGGGAACTCTGGGGTTATAGCGGCTAAGGATACATGGCTAGCCTTGTTAAAACATCGTTACCGATTTATATTTCAGGTTTAGTGCCTGTCTGCACCATTATTAGATAACGAGCTGAACAAGCGTATTGAGTGGTGCTGAGATCCCTGGCAGTCTGCCCCCTTTTATTTATTTCTGAGGCTTAGACGGGGGCAAGACTGAGGGTTGATCGCGGTAATGGCTAGATCCTAGGCCAATGACCCCTGGGAACGGCTGGGGTATAGAAGCGACCTGGGATTGATGCAGGGGGGAGAGAGAGGGCTGGCCTCGATGCAGCAGATGTGACTGTATTTGACGAGGGGGGAGGGCAGATGAGATGGGAGGTAATCTGGGTAGATGTGGGTAGAGACACCATGAGAGTGGGTGAGTGGAGGGCGATAGAGCCGACTGTGGGAGACTCACCACAGCGGTTTGTAACAGAGACTTTATGTTTCTTTTCTTTTCTTTAATTTAATTGCTAGGGAGGGTGAAGTGTTGGAGGGGTGAGCCCGTCTGCCATAGGAAGTTGTCCAGGCTATGACTGGACGGGAGAGCTTGGAGAAGAGGGGGGATGGGGGGAGGGGAGGGGAGGGATAGGAGGAGGGAGGAGGAGGGAGGGGCAGGGGGAGGGGAGGGGGCACACTCCACTGAATGTTAGTAGATGGGCTAATTGCCTACCTATAGATGGGGGGGGGGCACCAGGCTGGGGGTGTCCCTCTGAAGTACTTGGTAGTGATTCTGTGGTGGCATCTTGGCACTGCCCCGGCGCTTTGAAAATAATCACTTGGAATGTCTGTGGGCTGGGAAACCCTATTAAGAGGCATAAGGTACTGCAAGCACTGGCTCGACATAAGTGTGACATTGCGCTTCTCCAAGAAACCCACCAGACGGCTGTTGAGCATAGCAAACTCTGTTGGAACTGGGTGGGCCAAGTGTGGGGATCCCCCGCCCAGGGGCATAAAGGAGGAGTAGCGATTCTAATTCATAAACGCATACGATTCGTGGAGGAGACGGTCCTTGCTGATAATATTGGTAGATCCCTGTTGTTATACGGTCATTTAGATGGTAAACCGGTGATTCTGGGAAATCTCTATGGTCCCAACGTGGTTGACCCGGGTTTTTACAATGGTCTGGCATCAAGGGTGGAACAGCTTCCGGAGTGCCCGGTGATTTTGGGCGGGGACTTTAATGGAGTCCTGGATGTGGATCTGGATACTTCTAGGAGAGGAGGTGGACGGGAGAGGGTAGCGCCCTCCCAGATGTTGTTGCGGTTCTGTCGGAGATTAGGTATAATTGATCCTTGGTGGGTACTGCACCCCTCCGAAAGAGACTATACCCATCAATCTCGAGCACACGGTACTAGTGCCCGTATTGACTACGTAATGATCTCGGGGACTTTGTTTACGCACACCGAGGATACACAGATTGGTCCTTCCGAAATTTCAGACCACGCGATGGTGTGGCTTGACTTACATTGGGGGCGGGACACGACTCGGTCACGCCTGTGGAGATTTCTCCTAGAGCTTTACTCGGATGGGCAATTTCGCCAGTTCCTGCGCCAGTGATGGGCGGAATTTCTTGGCAATCACCAGGTCCATACCGACGACCCCGAATTAGTCTGGGAAACGGCAAAGGTGGTTCTTCGTGGAGACATCATAGGGTACACCGTGAGAAGGCGCCGGCTGATGGCAGAATGTATCATACTACTTGAGCGTCGAGTCACTACTCTACGGCGGAGATGTGCCCATACGCCAACGCTGTCCAATAAGAAGTTGCTGTGGGAAACCCAGACCGAGCTTAACGAGCTATTACATCAGCGAGCAAAGAAATCGGTTCTGTTTTATCGGTTTCATTTGCACTGCTATGGTGACAAACCTGGCAAGTTGCTGGCCCGATGGCTGCGGGCCCGACGGAGTCCTGCCCACGTAGCGGCATTAAAAGAAGGCCAGGGACGTGTGCATAAAGAGAACAAGGAACTCGCAGAGATTTTTCGTACCTTCTTTCAAAACTTATACAAAACCACAGCTGGTTCTCCTGAGGGGCTGCAGGACTACCTTGAGGACTTGGTGTTGCCTCAACTCACTTTGACCCAGAGGGAGGTTCTAGATTTACCCATTACTATACAGGAAATACAATCCGCAATATCTGCGGCCCAGTGTTATAAAACGCCAGGGCCAGATGGATTCGGGGCCGAAGTTTACAAGATCTTAGGGGACGGTGTGAATCCACTACTGCGAGAGGTCTTTGCCACCAGAACAGAGCAAGGGGCGTTCCGCTGGGGGTGTAATCACGCGTATATCACCCTGATCCCGAAGCCGGGTAAAGACCCGATGCAGGCAGCTTCATATCGACCTATCTCCCTACTAAACTTCGATCTTAAACTTTTTGCAAAAATTCTAGCTGACCGCCTGGCAGGGGTATTAGGCCACTTAATCCATGACGCACAAGTGGGCTTTGTGAAAGGCCGCCACGCCGTACGGAACCTTCGGAAGATTCTGGCCTCTTTGGAGTGGGTGCATGCTCACAATATTCCGTCGTTATTGATTAGCTTCGATGCGGAGAAGGCCTTTGATAGGGTGGACTGGCACTATCTTTGGAGGCTGCTACCGCGCTACGGCATAGGGGAGGATTTTTGTAAAATGGTGCAAAGTTTGTACATTTCACCGACAGCAGGCATACTGTGCAATGGCCTCATCTCAGACGACTTTACGTTGGGAAGAGGTACAAGGCAGGGCTGTCCTTTATCGCCCTTGCTCTTTGTTCTTTCCTTGGACCCGCTGATTCGCACCATCGTAAATTCGGGGAGGATACAGGGAGTGCGGCTACGGTCGCAAAATTTCCTTATCTCGGCCTTCGCTGACGACTTGTTAGTCCATCTGACGTCTCCGGCCACCTCTTTACAACCGCTTTTAGACGAGTTCCAGCGGTTCGGAGCAATTGCCGGCTTGCACATTAATAAAGATAAGTCTGAAGTAGTGGATGTCTTAGGGCATCTCCGCAGTTCTTGGAGGGGACCCTTCCCTTTACGGTGGGCAGACAAAGAATTCATCTATTTGGGCATAACATTGACCGGAAATCCCCAGGATTTATATCGGCGTAACCTAGACCGGATACTGCGGCATTTGGCAGCGCAGTTAAGTGCATGGGGGCCTCTCCCGCTGTCTCTGGCGGGGAGGATAGCGGCAGTACAGATGATAGTTTTACCCAGAATCTTGTATTGGCTGCAGACCCTACCAGTCTGGTTGCTTCGCCGTGACCTGAGTAGAATGGAGGTTTTGCTTAAGCGCTTTCTTTGGCGGGGGCAGCGGGCGCGGGTCCCGTGGAACCGCCTGCTTGGAAAATGGCGAGAGGGAGGTATGGGCCTACCAGACCTGAAGACTTATGCATTGGCCTGTCAAGCCAGACATCTGGGAGATTGGCTAGGGGGGACGGAAGTATATACGCCTAGGTCTTTAGAGGAGTGTTTGGTGGCTCCTGCGACTCTCCTGGGGACTTTGCATGGCACACATAAGGTCTTCACAGATTCTAGTCGGCAGAGTCCGTTAGTGGACTCGGCCCGACGCACATGGCAACAACTTAACAAATATTGGCAGGAAACGTGGAAGGTGTCCTGTTGGTTGCCACTGCAGGGCAATGCCCAATTTACTCCAGGGTCCGAGACGGCGGTGTTTCGGGACTGGTGGCTACGTGGCATCCGGATGGTAGGGCACTTAGTAGACCAAGCGGGAAGCTGTAAATCATTCCGAATGCTCAGTTGGGAATACGACCTCCCCGACATGCATTGTTTTGCCTATATACAAATCTCCCACTATGTGGCCGCACTGCCGCGAGACTCGCTGCAGGCTGCACGCTCAGCCCGTATTTTGGAATTTTTTCAGCTGGGAGAGGAGCGCCGCCGTCGATTTCCAATTTGAAACGTAGTTTGGAGCGCTACCGCCCCCTCCCTGATTATAGTGGAGTCGAAAGAGCTTGGGCGACCGAATTGGGAGAAGACGTGCAGCCGGGATTGGTACTGATGGCATTGAAACGGATTAGACGACTGGTACAAGGAGTGCGCTGGCGTGAGATCCAATTTAAGTGCGTGACTAGGGCTCATTTTTCGCCGAGGCGGGCACTGTGCAGTCGTCTGGACACTGATGGCTCCTGCCCATGCTGTTTGGAGTCCTTGGCTACTCTCCTACATATGTGGTGGGGTTGTCGGGGAATACGGGCATATTGGGCACGGATATGCAGCTTCCTCTGCACACTGCTTCAGCGAAGGCTCCATTGGACGGGTTTATTTGTAGTACTTGACCAGTTGCCGACCCCTGGACCTGTGAAAGCTGGTGAGAGTTTGCTTATGCGGAAGGCCTGTCTGGTGGGTAAAGGGCCGATTCTTCGATTATGGAGGGAACGCCAACTGCCCACTTTTAGTGAATGGCGGAATAACTTCCATCAATTAATGCTAACGGAGCGTTGGATGGCGCGGGGCAGTGCCAAGCGTTGGACAGTTTTTCTGTCGGTCTGGGAGCCATATATTCAGCAGTTGGGGCCCCACAGCCGTAATGCAACCCTCCAAGGGGGGAGTTGAATGAATGTGGGCTTGAGGAGTGGGTAGGAGGTAGCTGCCTTACAGTTCTAGATGATATTTGGTTTACGAAGCTGGTAATGGAGTGAGGGTGGGTTGGTGGGTGAGGGGAGGGGGGTGGGAGAAGGGGGGTCGGGATATAATGTAAAATGGCCACCTATTGTATTATCTTTCTGTTGGCTCCCGGGGGGGGAGAAGAATAAAAACTCCCCGTGGTGCCGTCTGTTGATGTGTTGTTTGGATTTTATGGTGGACTTAAATAAAGTTTAAAAAAAAAAAAATGACCACAAGAAACATTTTAAAAAGCAGAATTCAGCTGGGCAACAGTGATAGCAATGGGCAACAAGGAACAACACTCCCTGAAAAGCACCATAATAAAAGGAAATGATGTGTGGAAGGGTCTACGCTCCGCAGACCCTTTCAAAGAGCATTACATTGTAATGGAGCTGTCCTGGGCGTGTGGTGTAACGTTTCCCAATGATATCATTGTTGCCCAGCTTGGTTATGGGTGTGTGCCCCTTTTCTGAGGTCTTTGTGCACCTTTGTCTGCATACAAGGTAAATGAGGCCACAGTAAACCTGTTGCAGAGCAGGGTTTCTGACTTGTCAGGCCGGTTTAACTAACTCCAGGGACTGCACTATCTCTGTGGCCACAGTGTGGTGCAACAGACACAGCCAGTGCCTGTAAGACCAGAGGGTCACAGATTCAAATCCCAGCTGGGGTTCCTGCCAACCCAGTCCCCATAGTTTTACCCACCACTAAACAGTGATAGTAAAGACACTCCTTTATTGCTGAGAACATACGCATGGCCTATATTTTACCACACCAAACACAGACACCAGAAACAGGCACATTACCTAAAGCAGAGTCCCGCAAATGCAGTCCTGGAGGGCCCCACACCATTCCGGTTTCATGCTGCCTCTAATAAAGATGCCTGTGCTGCATAGCTATGCACCACCCCCATGGTATGCAGATGTAGCTCATGCATATTTATGAGGGACAGCATGAAAACCCGAACAGTGTTTGGAACACCAGGACTGGAGTTGGGGAACTCTGCCATAAAGCAGCAGCCAACAGGGACACACACCCACCCACAGGCCCCATTGGCCAATGCCACCTGGAGAGGCAAGACATTGGGCCCTGCCTGTATCTCCCAACACTAGCAGTTGCATACCTTAGCAATGCCACCCTACACCTGGGTATATGGTACACAGCTATCAAACGTTTCCTATGATAACTGTCAGATATCAATTCCTACGTTAAGCACATTTTGCTCATTGAGCTCCACCATAACAATCATTCTGATGTCTGCGGTGTGTGCTGCAGGTCTGGTCTCTGACAGTGTTCACCACCCTGGGGAGTGACCCCCCAACAGTCTTGTGTACCATATCCATGCCTGTACTATGCCCAGGACTGGTGTGGTGGGTATGGCTGCTGACCACCTCTATAGTAGCACAATGCTGGCATAGGTGTGGGGGTGGCTGTCTGTCTATCCAGTGTGTGGTGGCTGCAAACACCTTCAACAGCCCACACTGCCAGCACTGTTGCCAGTATTGGGCTGCCAATGTGCATAATGAGGAGCAAGGTACCATGGGTATAGGCTGGACAGGGTGGCCTGGCCAGGGTGCATCTGCACAGGGCATAGGGCAGTGACAGGCACATTGTAGTGCCCGGCCACCAGCTACACAGACAGGGTGACCTCAGTATATCCTGCTGAGAGATCACTCTCACCCTGACTGTGCAGTGACCACAGCATGGCTAGGCACTCCCATAGTGCTATCTAGTATTTCTCTCATGTGATAAATATGGGTTTCCTTTTGGGGCCCAGTCACTGATGTATCTGCTTGCTGTGTATGCTGACATCCCAGTTCTGGGTGCAGGCATCTCCACTGGGCACTAGCAGACTGTTTGCAGCTGGTAGGTGTTGTGATGGAGTGGCTTGCAGGGTGCAGTGGCTGATGGCTTGGACCAGGGGAATATCAGATAGTGGTGGGGTGCAGTATACCATATCCATGCCTAATGTCTGTCTGCTATTGTGTTATGGCTGTGTACAGAGCTGCATTGACTGCCCTGTGGGGTGTCTGTTCCCCAGCCTGACTAGGGTTCATGTTCCCCTCTACTGCCACCGCCAGGGAGGTAGACTGTGGATCTTTTGATAGGAGACCCTGTTTGCCACCCTCAGCCCTGGGGGAGGGGGTGTGGTGGTGCATGGGGGCTACACCTGACTGAAACAGACAGAGATGTCCAAGGTGTTCCTGCAGAAACTACCTATCTCACACAGTAACACTGCTTTGGACCTGCGCCATGGTCTCTTTCAGCCATGGACGGTGCTGTGGACCTAGTGCTGGGCGCCTCACTGTACCCTCAGGGTGAGCACAGTACCCGCACAATGTGACGGTGTGTAGCTACTCTGTGCCAGTACAACACACGGTCGGTACCCCCTATCAGGCCGAGGTGCTGTGGGGGTGCACATGGTCAGTTCCCCCTACCAGGCCGAGTGCTGTGGGGGTGCATTCCCCATGGTGTGTATCTGTGGACAGCTGATTTGCATGTGCAGTGCATCATGGGTGTGACTGGCCCAATCCAACCCTGTGAAACACCAGCACCTGCTCACAGGCTCTGCTAAACCATAGGCCATCACACGTACATCTGTTAGCATAATGCATAGGTGCAGGACACCCTACAAAGTCTGTAATATAAGATGCCCACACTGGTAAAAACACACGTACCCACGCACGTAAACAAACACGTACCCACACACGTAGAAACACACGTACCCACGCACGAATGTATGCGCGCAGCTACGCACGTACCAATGCATGCACCAACGTACGTGGCTAGGCACACTCCGAGGGTGTTTTTCTGACACCAATACTCAGCGTAACGAAAAACATGCCTCCTCTTTCCTTCTGTAATGTACAGGATGATGCCTGAGACAGCCTTTTGCGTTAGGCACACTGGGGGCTCGAACCCATGCTGCCTGTAACAGCAGTCAGTACCGTAACCATTGTGCTAGAGCTCTGTTTCAGTGCTTTGTGTCTGTACGTCTTCTTACGATTAACGCGCAGTAATGCGGCACGGCGCCCGGTAATGCTCGTTAATTTTTCTAACGCGCGGTAGTGGTAACGATGTACCGCCCATGTCCTTATTTGGGGTTTCTTTCACTACCGCGGCTCCTAACGCGAATTGCACTAACGCAGTTTAGTAAACATACCCCTTGGTGAAGTTAAAAAGTCATGGGATAGGAGCAGGGGCGGCCCAAGGGGGTTGCGGGGCCATGTGCAGAGACTCGGTGCGGGACCTCATTTGCATAAGGGATCTCATTTGCATAACTATTGGCATAATGTTACCATACACTAACTTTTAGTAAACATGCCTCTTAATGAGTGTATGGATAAAGAAAGACTAAAAGATTTCTACATTACTATAATCTAGTGCCAACCGCCAGGCACATTAGGAACTACTACAAACACTGCCCATTTAGAACCCATAGCAAACCCGCCATATCGTAACAGCACTACCAGGACTCACAAAGCACCATACTCTACCTATCAAAAGGCAACACTGCAAATATTAAACCAATACATTTCAGAGAATAACAATACATGACCTACTGGGGAAAGAGAACAAGTGGCAATGTCAAATAGGAATTACATAAACAGAATAAATCAGCTCAGTTACACATGCAGAACATAGACCATCACCAAACAAGGAATCACAATTTAGAAACAGGAAGACGAAAATTAAACTGGGAACCCCAAAAGCCAAACTTGGAATGTATAACAACACTGTAGAAATAAAACTATAAATTAATTTCCTCTTGTACTAAACAAAGAGCAGATGTTAATGATTCACATTTCCTAGAGCTGACATATTCCAGTTAATAAATTCAAAATAAAGAGATATCGTTCTACCTTTTGTGCATTTTTTTTTTCAGTTGCAATTGCTCCAGCCACTTTCTTCTGGTTTCTTCATGTCTTCTGCTAGCTCTCCATTGTCTGCTGTCCATTTGTCCTTTCTTCTTTCTTCTAGTTTTTTTCCATTCTCTCTCTACATCTGCTTTAACATACTAATCTTTCTCCTTTTGCTCTTTCCTCATTCCAATTTCATCCACTCAAATTTTACTCCTCCATCCTCAATCCCCACTTACTCTCCCAATACCCAGCCAATTGTATATTTTTCTTCCCTCCCACACAAAATATTTTTCACCTCTCCATTTCACTCTCCCAGCCTCATCCCATTCTAATCCTCCCCTAACATTAGCTCCCATCTAGTTCCAGTCCCACCCAGCATCCACTCCCTTCTAGTCCCTGCATCAGCCCATTTCCAGTCCTAGCCCCCCATCAGCCCATTTCCAGTCCTAGCTCCCCCATCCATTTCCAGTCCTATCCGAGTCCCTCCATCAGCTCATTTCCAATCCCAGCCCCCCATCAGCCCATTTCCAGTCCTAGCTCCCCCATCCATTTCCAGTCCTATCCGAGTCCCTCCATCAGCTCATTTCCAATCCCAGCCCCCCATCAGCCCATTTCTAGTCCTTTCCTAGCCCCCCATCAGCCCATGTCAAATCCTAGTTCCCCTCCACTCAGCCCATTTCCAATCCAAGCTCCCCATGAGCCTACTTCCAGTTCTAGCCCCTCCATGAGTCCATTTCAACCAAGCCCCCACCATAGCCCATTTCCAAACTTAGCTCCTCCAACAGCCCATTTCCAGTCCTATCCTAGCCCCGCCATCAGCCCATTTCCTGTCCTAGCTCCCCCCCACTCAGCCCATTTCCAATCCTAGCAACCACCCAACCCATTACCAGTCCTAGCCCCCCCCCATAGCCCATTACGTCCTAAGCCCCCCATCAGCCCACTTCCAGTCCTAACCCCATTGCCCCATTTTCAGTCTTAGCCCCCCCATAGCCCATTACCAGTCCTAACCCCCCATCAGCCCACTTCCAGTCCTAACCCCATCAGCCCATTTCCAGTCTTAGCCCTCCATAGCCCATAGCCCATTACCAGTCCTAACCCCCCATCAGCCCATTACGAGTCCTAACCCCATCAGCCCACCTCAAGTCCTAACCCCCCCATCAGCCCATTTCCAGTCCTAGCCCCCCATAGCTCATTACCAGTCTTAAACCCCCATCAGCCCACAGCCCATTACCAGTCCTATCCCCATCAGCCCACCTCAAGTCCTAACCCCCCCATCAGCCCACTTCCAGTCCTAACCCCATCACCCCATTTTCAGTCCTAGCCCCCTCCCATAGCCCATTACCAGTCCTAACCTCCCATCAGCCCACTTCCAGTCCTAAGACCTCCATCATGCCATTTTCAGTCTTAGCCCCCCCATAGCCCATTACCATTCCTAACCCCCCCACAGCCCACAACCAGTCCTAACCCGCTCCGCCCACCTCAAGTCCTAACCCCCCCCCATCAGCCCCTTTCCGCTCCTAGCCCCCCCATCGCCCATTACCAGTGTTAAAGGAGTACACATGAGAGCTCTTCCTTTCTTAGCCCCCCCATAGCCCATTACCAGTCCTAACCCCCCATCATCCCACTTCCAGTCCTAATCCCCCCATCATCCAATTTTCAGTCTTAGCCCCCCATAGCCCATTACCAGTCCTAACTCCCCCATCAGCCCACAGCCCATTACCAGTCCTAACCCCCCATCAGCCCACTTCCAGTCCTAACCCCATCATCCCATTTCCAATCTTAGCCCCCCCCCAATAGCCTTTACCAATCCTAACCCCCCATCAGCCCACAGCCCATTACCAGTCCTAACCCCCCTCCCCCCATCAGCCCAGGGAAAATTTACAATTTAAAAAAAAAGCTGGCAAAATCGAGTGTTCTGCGGACCCCCCCCCTGCCCGGCAGAGCCCTCCCTCCCTGCATCAGTCCCTTTGGCACGGCTTTCAGAGCCGTGAAGGGAGAGTTTCTCCCTTGCGGCTCTGTTAAGCCCACCGAGGCTGATGGGAAACAGACATTTCCTGTTTCCCATCAGCCCTGGCGGGCTTAACAGAGCTGTGAAAGGGAAACTCTCCTTTCATGGCTTTGAAGCCGGTGCCAAAGGGACTGATGCAGGGAGAGAGGGCTCTGCCGGGCAGGGGGGGGGGGGGGGCTGCGGGACTCTCGATTCTGCTGCTGCTAAGGCAGCAGCCAGCTCTTTTTTTTTAAAATTTACTTTTAATGCAGAATGTTCTTTGCGCGGGGCCCCCTGAAACCCGGGGCCCTGTGCAAAAAACATTCTCGCTCAATGGACGGGCTGGCCCTGGATAGGAGGCTGTGTACTATTGTGGATCAGGAACTGGTTAAAAGATAGAAAGCAGAAAGGTGAATAGTGGAGTACACCAGGGATCTGTGCTGGGTCGTCTGCTTTTTAACATAGTCATAAATGACCTGGAAATGGGTATAACAAGTGAGATAGTCAAATTTGCAGATGACGCAAAATTATTCAAAGTTGTTAAAACTCAAGAGGATTGTGAAAAATTGCAAAAGGACCATGTTAAATTGGAAGACTGGATGTTCAAATGGCAGATGAAATTTAATATGGACAAGTGCAAAGTTATGCACCTAGGAAAGAACAATCCAAACTATGGTTATACGATGCAAGGTTTCACATTAGGAATCACCACACAGGAAAAAGATTTAGTCATCATCATGGATAACATGTTGAAACCCTCCGCCTAGTGTTCAGTGGCAGCCAGGAAGGCAAATAAAATGCTAGGAATCATAAGGAAAGGAATGGAAAGTAAAACAAAGGATATTATAATGCCTCTGTATCGTTCCATGGTGCGACCGCACCTTGAATATTGTGTGCAATTCTGGTCGCCGTATCTTAAAAAGGATATAGCATTATTAGAAAAGGTACAGAGAAGAGCCACCAAAATGGTAAAGGGGATGAAAGGATATCCCTATGAGGAGAGGCTTGAAAGGTTAGGCTTTTCATCCTGGAAAAGAGATGGCTGAGGGGAGATATGATAGAGGTCTATAAATTAATGAATGGCGTGGAACGGATAAACGTAGATTCTACATGCCATCAAAAAGCAGAAAGAGTAGGAGAGATGCAATGAAGCTACAGTGTAACCCATTTATGACTAATAAGAGAAAATATTTTTTTACTCAACATGTAATCAAACTCTGGAATTTGTTACCGGAAGATGTAGTAAAAGCTGTTAGTGTGGCTGGGTTTAAAAAAGGTTTGGATAAGTTCCTGGAGGAAAGATCCATAAAACATTATTAAGAGGACCCAGGCAATCCACTGCTTGCCCCAATACATGCATTGTGGAACCTATGTATCTTTTTGGGAAACTGCTAGGTACTTGTGACCTTGGTTGGCCACTGTTGTAAACAGGATACTAGGCTTGATGAACCTTAGTCTCACCCAGTTTGGCATTTCTTATGTTCAATTCCTCTACTTAATTTTAAGAACTCTGGGTATTCAAGTACACTTATGTTTAAGTGGAATGCACATTCAAATTTAACAAAGTTTGATTCATGAGGCATGACTTGAGCCTGTACTAGGTCAATTCATGCAGTGGACCAGACGATCTTCATACAAGTCTGGTTTTTTTCCTGGACCTTTAAGACAGAAAAAAACGTACCCCACAGATATGGGTTCCAGACTCCCTGTGTATCCAGGGTGTTTGGTGGTCGTCTTGCAGAGTGGAGGTCTGTATTCTGAACCTTTAAAGGGCTGAATTGCTTGAGATGAAAGAATGCTTTAAGGCATGTTGGACACTTTAAGTTGTTAGATTGACTTGATAAAGTTAATGGTTTCTTGAAAGGAGCCCAGAGCCGATAAAAACGTAGAAATGGATCCAAATTATGGGAATAGGTAGCTTTAAATAATTGAGAAGTTTGCTAGTTTTTCTCTTTAACATTGAAGGTGAATATTCAAAATAGACAAGCTGATTTCAAGAAAGAATGAATAGTCGTGTGATTATGGATCTGACAGATACCATACTCCTCATCCTTAGCAATGTAGAGCACCGGAGTGTCTAAGGGGTATGTTTACTAAACTGCGGTAAACGTACATAACGCACGTTATGTAATGTTAATGATTGTTAGCGCATCATAACGCATGTTATGTAACGTTAACGATCGTTAGCGTGTCATAACGCGCGTTATGACGCGCTAACGATCGTAATGCTCCGCGGCGCGGTAAAACACCACAGAAGGTGGAGAGAGGGCGGAGAGAAGGGGTCAATGGGCGGAGAGTGGGCGGGGAGAGGCTCCCCTCACACTAACGTGCTGAATTTCAGGGCTGAATTCCAACGCGATTGAAAACCTGCCGTTAAAGGCACATTACAGGGGAGAGAAACCATTTCAGTGTCAGCAATGTACAGCCCAGGCAGGGAAACCAAAAAACAGTGATAAGTGTGATACATGTGCACAGAACCAAAGGCCACAGAAACACTGAAAATGACCCCAACAGACTGGAAAAAACCAATAACCAAGCTGGCCAATAATGATATCAATGAGAAACATCAACACCTCCCCCCACCCCCGAGTAAGCTCCATAGAACAGATATAAATCGTGGAAGGGTCTATACGCCGTCCCCATACAAGGTGAATGAGCCCACAGTGACATAGCGCTGCTCAGGGTTTTCCCCACCATCAGACAGCTGCACATGTCCCGCAACATCAGGGCGGGCATGTCGGAACGGCAACTGGACAGATGCCGGAGAAGGGGATACAGAGGGCTGCAGGCGGCACATGCTGTGGTGGAGCTGGGCCACAGTGCAGACTAGGGTGATGCCTAGGTGGCCCATACGAATGCTGAAACAGCGGAGCAGCCAGACAGCAACTGCTGAAGGTCCAACATGGGCATGAGTGGGTTTCCCAAAGTGTCACAGGGGATAGTACCCAACAGCTACCCACAAGGGCACGGAATATTGGCAGGCGGGGCTGGGGGGGAACGTGGACGTATATGCAGGCACACCTACCCCAGAACCCGCACCATAGGCAGCCACCTACCTGCACACTGGATGGCCTGAGACTGCGTACCACCAGCTCCACCAGCAGAAGGGCATGTCAGCATGGTGGCTGAGGGATACTGGTGGTGGAGGGGGCAGTGGCAGCTGCCCAGAGCAGACCGTGGCCTAGCCCTGTGTAGGTGGGTGCCATGCACTGCAACAGACAGGCCCTGTCTGACCAACAGTCATGGTATCACCAGGGAATGCACCATCTCTGTGATAACATGGTGGTGCAGTGCACAAAACCAGTGTATTCAGAAGCAGAAGGTCACAGGTTCAAGTCCCAGCTGTGGTTTCCGCCAACCCAGTCCTCATATTTTACCCACTACTATAACGTGCTAATACAGACAGAACCTTTCTTGCAGATGATGTAAACATGCCCAAAACACCTACATTTTACCCTACAGAGCACAGACACCATAAACATGCACATTACCTAGAGCAGAGCCTCCCAAATGCAGTCCTGGAGGGCCAAACACCATTCAGGTTCCATGCTGCCTCTGATAAAGATGCCTGTGCTGCATTTCCACGTGCCACCCCCATGGTATGCAGATGTATCTCATGCATATTCATGAGGGACAGCATGAAAACCCAAACAGTGTTTTGCACCGCAGGACTGGAGTTGGGAACCTCTGCCGTAAAGCAGCAGCCAACAGGGGCAGACACACCTGCACCCACAGGCCCCATTATCCAAAGCCTCCTGGAGAGGCAGGACTTTGGGTTCTGCGTGCATCTCCCAATACTAGCACTTGCATACCTTAGTAATGCCACCCTAAACTTACTTATTTATTTATTTATTTTATTTATTTATTTAGCTGTATTTTTATCCCGCTTTTCACCAGGTCAAAGTGGTCAATTGGGGGATACATTTAACACGAGGGGATATGAGACACATACGCTAATACTTACAGGGAACATGGGCAATGAAGGGTTAAGTGGCTTGCCCAAGACCACAAGGAGTGCCTAAAGGACTGAAAATCCCAATCCCTCCAGTCTGAGATTGTTGTCCCCAGGTGGGATTTGAACCCCCGGCCCGAAGTACCTTGTCCTAACCACTTGACCACTCCTCCCTGGGAATATGGAACCTGGGAATATGGTACACAGCTATGAAAAGGTTGCTATGAATACTGGCAGATAGCAATTCCTAGGTTAAGTACAATTTTCGGAGTGAGCTGCATTACAGCAACCTTTCTGATGTCTGTGGAGTGTGCTACAGGTTTTGTTTCTGACAGTGTTTACCAATCTGGGGGGTGACTCCTACAATACTGCGTACCATAGCCATGCCTGCACTGTGCCCAGGCCTGGTGTGGTGGCCTGGGCTGCCCAACACCTCTATAGTTGCACAATGCTGGCATAGGTGTGGGGAGTGTGTGTCTGTCTATCCAGTGTGTGGTGGCTGCCAACACCCTCCACAGCCCACACTGCTAGCACTGTTGCCAGTATTGGCCTGCCAATGTGCATAATGAGGAGCAAGGTACCGTGGGAATAGCCTGGATAGGGTGGCCTGGTCTGGCCGCATCTGCACAGGACATAGGGCAATGGCCGGACATTGTAGTGCCCGGTACCACCTGCACGGACAGGGTGGCCATAGCATGTCCTGCTGGGAGGTCACTCTCACCCTGACTGAGCAGTGACCATGGCATGGCTAGGTTCCCCCATAGTGCTATATAGCGTTTCTTTTATGTGATTTTTATGGGTTTCCTTTTGGGGCCCAATCACTGACTTATCTGCTTGGTGTGTATGCTGATATCCCCGTTCTGGGTACATGCATCTCCTCTAGGACCATGCACTATGGACTAGCTGGCAGACTGTCTGCAGTTAGTATGTGTCTTGCTGGAACACCGTGCAGTGGCTGGAGGCTTGCTGCTGGAGAATGTCAGATAATGGTGGGGGGCAGCTGAGCATTTCCAGACCTGCTGTCTGTCTGTTATTGAGTTATGGATGTGTACTGCTCTGCATTGCCTGCCCTGTAGGGTGTTTGATCCCTAGCAGGACTGGGTTGATGGTACCCTCTACTGCCACCATTGCAAGGGGGTAGAAAGTGGATCTGTGGGCGGGAGATCCTGTCCCCCACCCTGAGCCCCAGAGGGTGGGTTGGGTGGTGGTATGTAATCTCCCTGGTAACCACAGCAGAATGTGGGTGTGGTGCAGTGCAGTCCTCCTGTAGCCAACCAGGTGTTTATTGGCAGCTCTAGCCCACTGGTTACTTCACTGCCCATGTAGCCAGAGGTCATGGGTTCACAACCCACAGTGGGGTTCATCGATAGGCATTGTCTATTTTTATTATATATTAGTGCTACCAGCAGAACCACCCTCAGGGTACTGTCACCTTAGGGTGGCTCATAAGGCGCCCTAAAGGGCGCCTTATACGGCGCCCTATAAAGCGTCTTATAAGGTGCCTTATATGCTGTCTTATAGGAGACATTATAGGGTGTCTTGGCAGACAGCGCACCTTAGAATGTGCCCTATGGAGTGCCTTCTAGGGTGCCTTATGTGGCACCTTAGGTTACGCCACTGTGAGGGTGTGTTTGCTGGCAGCACTATTACAGTACAACTAAACTTCCTGACAGCCCAATACTTAACCCTTTCCAGGCCAAGCCCAAAACTTTCGGGATCCAAACTTCTGCCTAAATATTCCTATCAAATGGTATATAATACATGACCATGGCAGAGGGAACATCACTATTGGGACATATTGAATAAGACGGGTACAATTTTCCTGACATATGCAAACATTAACCCGGCTGCAGATTAAAATATTATAGTAGGCTTTCAAAGGGTTACACATGATGCCTCATTCATTAGGCACACTGGGGAATCAAACCCATGACCCTTGTACCATCGGTCTGTGTAGTAACCATTGTGCTACAGCTCTGTTTCTGTGTTTGGGTGTCTGCGTGCCTTCTTACGCTTAACGCGCAGTAACACGCCCTGTAATGATCGTTGCTGCGCGGCGCGTTATAACACACGTTATCACTAATGGTGTACCGCCCATGTCCTTTTTTGGCATTTCTTCCACTAACGCGGCTCCTAACGCGAATCACACTAACGCAGTTTAGTAAACATACCCCTAAGACTCAAAGAGCAGCAGGAAGTTGGAACCTTTGATTCACTTCCATCCCTGTAGCATGACCGATTACTGAAAGAGAGCTGTGTTCTGTGTCAGAGCTGTCAGTTGAACAGAGAAGTAAGAAAGGAGAGTTTCTGACATAACAGTACTAGAAGTGAGAAGGAACACAGAACCAATGCTACTACTAGCTGGGTTTAAAATAGGTTTGGACAAGTTTCTGCAGGAAAAGTCCATAAATCATTACTAAAGAGAAGCAGGGAAATCCACTGCTTACCCCTGGGATAAGTATTGTGGAACCTGTGTACCTTTTTGGGAACCTGAAAGGTACTTGTGACTTGGATTGGCTGTTGGAAACAGGATACTGGGCTTGATGGACCTTGGTCTGACCGAGTATGGCATGTCTTATGTTCTTATGTACTACTATGTGCAGGTCTGTTCTCTTTTGTGGTCTTTTTTTAGGTCTCTGAATAGAGTATCTGAAGAGTCTCTCGTATCAAAGGATTGATGCAAGGCTGGCACTAGCAGCAAGGCCGGTAAGCACAGCAGGGGGGCACTGAGATCAGAGGGACGCCATTGCTAACCGCCTGCCAGCTTGCTGCTGATCTCCCACCCCTTCCACCACTGCTGCTGCCTCTACACAGGATGACAAACGCAGCGCCGGGCGAAAGGCAGCACAAGGGTTTCCCAGAGAATCGGATCCTGCCTGCAGGACATGCTGCTCCCGCAGGCAGAAGGCAATGCAAGGCCACAATTGCGACCCAGAGAGGTGAATCCTGCCTGTGGGACATGCTGCTCCTATGGGCAGAAGGCAGTGCAGATAGCAGCCCAGAGACGAGGATCCTGCCTGCAGGAGCAGCATGATCTGTAGACAGGATTCACCCTCTGGGCCACATTTGCACCCTTATGCTGTCTTCTACCCGTGGGAGCAGCATGTCCTGCAGGCAAGATATGCCTCTCTGGGCACAGATTCTGGACAAGGGGGGAGGGGAGTTACAGGAAAACAGGGAGATGCCATGCAATGGGGAGGGGAGATGCTGGACGTGGAGGGATACAGACAGAGGGGAGATGCTGGATGGGGGGGGGATAGGGAGGCAGAGGGGACATGCTAGAACCCAGGGGGCAGGGGGCTAGGCAGATGAAGGGAGATACTGGACTTGGAAAGGGGGCATAGGGAGGGCATGGAAGGGAGATTTTTGAGATAGAGTGGTGTTGCTGAACACAGAGTTATGGAGAGACTATGGGGAGATGCTTGCCATGGGGGGTGGAACAGAGGGAGAAAAAGAAGAGATGATGGACACAGTGGTAATGAGGGGGGGGAATGAAGGACATGGGATAATAAGGAGAGAGAGGGGAGAAGAAGAACATGGGGTAAATTTTCAATAAATAAAAATAAAGTTAGAATAGGTTGAGAAAGAGACAGGGAGGGGATGGGATAGAATGGAGATGGGATGTTGCTGGACATGGGGTATTGGAATGGAGAGGGAGAGATGCTGGGCATGGGATAGGAAGTAAGAAAGGGGACACAGAAGGATAAGAAAAGAGAAGGATTGCGAAGATACTGGATGGAGGAAAAGAGAAAGTGAGAGAGGGGGAGACACTGGGTGTGAGGTGGGGAGGGATGTTAGACATGGAGGAGAGAGAGAGAGTGAGTGAAAGACTGGGGAATAATGGACCAGGGAAGAAGAGATGGGGATTGGGATGACTGGGCTGAGGGTTGAAAAGTGGTAGGTACTGTTGTGGTCAACATTATTGGCACCCTAGCTGTTCAACCCCTTAATGTCCAATATCTCCTAAAAAAAAAAAAAGTGCCGGTGAAATGGCTTTGGACTATATATGCACACATATTTGACACATAAAATAATCAAATAAAACAAGAACAATTAAAAAAGGAAATATTAGTAACTGGGGCATTGCCAGGACATGATTATTCACCTATCACTTGATTTCTAATAACTATTGTTTCTACAGGAACCAGGTAAGCCCTAACACATCCTAAATGTGTAAATATGTGTGTGAATTTTTTGTTGGATAACTCACCATGAGAAGAAACATTTCCTCTCTCAAAGTGAGCTCTCCATTTTAATCATTTTTAAAGGACCCAAACGGATCCTACAAACACAGAATCAACAGCACAGTCGGCTGCCATTACCATTTAAACCAAGGAACACTGCACTTTCAATCTCCAGGTAACTTTTAAATAATATAAATCACTATCAACTATTTTGCAAAGTACTTAGCTGATGGCTTTTTAGTTCAAATCATTTTTATTCAAAGTTTTGCCGTAACATATCACCACAACAGGTATAGAAAATCATAGTACGAGCCATTATAGCATGACAAAAGCAATACAAATCCCATGCACCAAACAGAGGCATAGCAAGTCGTTAGAAAACTGCAGATAATATACATAATTATGCAACAAGAGGGGGAAAAAAAAAACAACAACAAGAACATGTCCTCCATGAGAAGCCTCACAGATACAAAGAGACAGAGAAAGAACAAAGCTCCCTCGCCAACTGGAGTGCAGTCATAGCATACATAAGTTCAAACCATGCCTCATGGACACATGAAGACGTCAATAGGAGCTACATGTGCGGCATATGATAAGAAACATATTGTACATTGCACAGCCGAAAAGAACCCCCCCCCACCCACCCCACCCGAAACCCAACCACAGCCCCCCACCCCCCCAACCCATTGCTGCTCCCACAGATTTAAGAAGACCATCTCCCAGTATGTACCAACACCTTAACTTCCCCAATGCACCACCATGTACCCCAAATATCACAGAGGCAATGTTAGGGTGTGGAGCCTGCAACAAACAGCAGGGCAACCCGCTCCCCCCGCCAGGCACAAAAGGACAGAAGAATGTAGAATAAAGAAGAAGGCAAAGAGAGGGGTCAGCACCCAGCCATCCAAGCCGCAGCCAAACATAGAGGTGGAGCAATGAGAGAAAGCAAAGACAAGCAGACATCAGTGCAAAGATCAAACATTCATCACCAGGCTGCATTCTCGTGTAGGCAACTGGGTCAGAAGGGGCGCCCAAAGTTCCAGAAATGAATCCCAGGCTTTTCCACCCTGCTGTTTAGCTGTCAGCTTTTCCATGTATAACAATTCCCCCAGCGCGTTGTTCCACATCTGTACCCCAGGTGGAGACACGGCGGCCCAGCAACTCAGCAAAACTTTCTTCACCATCAGCAAACCCCGGAGCAGCAGCATCCTCTGAGGTGGCGTAAGAGCCTGGTTAGCAGAGCCCCACCGAAGAAATAAACAAACCTCCTTGCTCCAAGTAACGTCTACACCTATCCAGTGGGCAAGCTTCCCACAAGCGTAACCCCACAATCTCTGCACCTTAGAGCATTCCCAAAATTTATGGAGTAGTGTGCCCTTGTCTAGAGCACACCAACCACACGTCGGTGAATCACGCAACCCTGCCCGGAAGGCCCACTCACCCGTGGTATATGCTCTCCAGAGAAATTTAAACTGCAGTTCTTGCAAGTATGTCCAGAGGACACCTCGCGGTATCCCCTCAAAGGCTTCATGTAAATGTGTCACCGTCACTCCTGCCAACCCATCCTTTTCCCACCGGCGGGCCAGGTCCAGGAGGTACATTGCATCACCCGCCGGGTGCAAGAGCTCCCACCGCTCCAGCTCTCCCGGAGAGCCCGAGTCGAGCTTATCAAGCCAAGTTCGTGCCAAAATAGCCGGCTGGAGCTCACTAGAGCCGGCAGCACTCAAACCTGCCACGTAATGCCGAGCCTGCAGGTACCCATAAAAGTCGCTCCGGGGAAGCTGAAACTTGACCTGTAACGTCTGGAAGCTCTCCAGACGCAAGCCATCTAAGGTGTATAGATCCCCAAGACAAATAACGCCCTGCCTGACCCACGCCTGGAAGACACTAGGTTTTGTAAATCCTGGGAGAAAGCCCGGATTCCCCACCAAGGGCAATAGCGTCGATCTTTGCCAGTCCCACCCAAAACGGGAGCATACCGCCCGCCATGCCGCTCTCAGGGCTGCCATATAAGTCCATCCCCCTGCAAATCCACCCCGCAATCCTTTAGCTGAATGCAATATCGATAAACTGTGGTAGGGCTCACAGGTAGCGTTGACCTGTTGAGCCGGGGCGCACCCCTCACTCCCACTGGCTAAAGACCAAATATGCCTAAGCAAATAGCGAAGATTATAGTTCCGCAGATCCGAAAGCATCAGGCCACCTTCTTCCCGTCGTCGCATCAGAGCCCGCAAGGGGATTCGCGCACGCCTACTGTGGCGCCGTGGCGCCCTCCTAGGCGGCTGCCTAGTGGGGGCGACCGGTCATCACACTTGATTCTATGCTTCAACGTAGTAGCTGAGGCCCTTATAGTGTAGTTGTGGGCTTATTATTAAAGCAGTCCGAGTGGATGAGGCTGACACAGGAAAATTTGTTATAAAATTTTTTTTATTTTTCTTTGCAGCGTCAAATTGGCAACAGGCCTTGATAAAGGTTCCCAAAACAGCAAACAGAAAGAAGGATAATTTCTCCAACAAAAACTTTCCAAAAGATACACGCCACTGCTTCAGCAAAGCAGTTTCTTCCCTCTTTGCTTTTTAACTTAAATTCTTCTTCACTTAAGCAAAACAGTTTAAACTCTGTTACATGCACAGTCCAGCAATCTTCTCAGCTTCTCCCAGCTGCTACAAACCCGTGTGTGATTATGTGCTGCCTCTTAGCTTAGAAACTAACAGCATTTTAACACAGCTCCAGCATTAGTAAAAATGGCTGCTTTTAAAGCATGAGGTTTTCTACCTTTTTTTTCCTGCCCTTCACAATGGCATTATTTGGCACCAGCACTTCTTATATTTTCACACAGCCTTCAATAAAACTTCTAAGCATTGCTTGTACAAAAACCACACTCCATAGATTCATCAGAGGACACTGGATTATCTTGATAAGACCCAATTTCCATCTCCTCCTCTGTGCTGTAAGGCTCAGGGCTTGGGACACGTTCTGGAACGTTTAGCTGCACTTTCTTTAAAAGTTTAAAAAGCTTTTCCCACTTGAGATTCCTTCTCCCCTTTGGAACTGGGTCAGAACCTCTTGCCCTTCTTCCCCTTACTGAATCAATTTCAGGAAATGTTTGGTTTACCTGGCTTGCAGAAACCCTTCCTCTTCAAGGCTTTCTGAATTGTTTGGTTATGGGCTCAGAGCTTGAGCTGCTGTCTTCAGAGCCAAAAATGTAGTTCTGAATCTTTCCCCAGCTCCTTTCTTTCCTCTGGCCCTGCCACTTGCCTTGGCAGTTCAGGCTAGTCCCTTTAGAATCACCAGGACTCTCAGCCCTGCAGTGGCTTCTCCTGGCTTCTCTGGACTCTCTGCCTCTCCTCGTGGCTTTCTTCCTGCTCTCTGTCCGTCTTCCTCTCACTTGCTGAGTGACGCAGTTTAAATGCTCTGTAGCTTGCTTCCTTCTCTGGCCCCACCCTCTCTCTCCCTGCAGCTGCTCTGGAGACTGGGTGTGGCTTCAGGCTAGCTCTGCAAGTGTGTGTTTTAGTTTCACTTTCTCTCTGGGACCTATGCTTAGGTGAGCCCATCCCCCACTTATGGAAAAAAAACCCTCTTTTTTCTCTCTTTCAGAGGGCTGTGCTGCACCTGCATCACCACACTACCTTTCCACAAAAAGCCTCTAAGATATTTCTCAAAACACCGCCAGTCAATCTCCCGAATCCACAGGGGCAACAATCGTAAGACATACAGCCAGCGGGGCATCTCCACCCTAGTGAACAAAGCTATCCTCCCCTTAAGCGACAAAGGCAGGCCCTGCCACTTTTTAAAAGTTTGACGGGTTCTACTAAGCATACCTGGGACATTAGCTTTGTACAAATTTGCTGGATTATCTGGTAATTGAATCCCTAAGTACCTGATCTCTCCCTCAGCCCAGACAAGCGGGAACTGACCTCTCCACATCGGCCGACCCCTCCCTCCCACATCTAGCACCACGGACTTGGAGGCATTAATTTTGAGGCCAGAGAATTTGCCGTACTCATGAATGAGCAGCAGAACCCGCTCCAAAGAGGACTGTGGGCTCGTTAAGCACAAGAGCATATCGTCCGCAAATGCACTGATCTTCATTTCATCATCTCCTAAGGAGATGCCTCGAACTCCCGAGTGGCCTTGAATAGCATACAACAAAGGCTCCAAGGAAAGGACGAACAGCAGGGGGGACAGTGGGCAGCCCTGACACGTCCCACGTCCCAGTTCAAAGGTATCGGAGCTAGCCCCGGACAGCACCACGCGTGCCATAGGGCGCCGATACAGGGCCCGAACCCACTGCACGAAGTTTCCACACATCCCAAACTTTGCCAAAACATCTCACAGATATTGCCAGGCCACCCTATCAAATGCTTTTTCAGCATCCAGACTAACTAAAAATAAAGCTTCCTCTCTCCGCAAGCAGTGCTCCATGCCGAGAAGCAGCCTAGCAATATTCTTAGTTGCCTCTCGCCCCTGAACAAAACCCACTTGTCTAGGAGCTACGAGGGAAGGCAGAATACCATTAAACCGTCCCGCCAGAACTGACGCTAGAATCTTCACATCACAATTTATGAGGGATATAGGCCTATAAGAGGCCGGTTCCAGAGCGTCTTTCCCTGGCTTCGGGATCACGGTAATATCAGCACAACGCATGTCTCTTGGGAATATTCCCTCTTGACGAACAGCATCAAACATCACCACCATTGAGGGGACCAATCGGGACACCAGTAACTTGTAGTACTCGATACTGAAACCATCGGGCCCGGGTGCCTTATGGGGCTTTCCCCTCATAATCCCCGTGTGGATTTCACGCACTGTCAAGGGCTCATTCAGCATCTCTAATTGCTCTGCAGATACCCGCGGTAATGACAGGCCCTGCAAAAACGCCCTACCTTTACCAAAGTCTCTGTCCTCCTCACTATATAACCTCGCATAAAAATCTTGAAAAATACTGGCGATCTTCCGCGACTGGTGCTGCAAGCACCCCCGCTCGTCCCGGAGAACAGGGATGAAACGTGCCCCCCCAGGGTCTCTGACCAGCTTCACAAGAAGCCGACCTGTCCGATTCCCATATCTAAACAGTTGATGGCGGTAGTAAGACATCGATAGACCCGCTCTCCTCTGCAACAACTCGTTAAGCGCCTGCTGAGAACGCGTATATTCCCGTTGAAGTGCTCCCTCAGCCCTCTTACCTAGCTTCCGCTGTAACTCCCGGAGCCCCTGCTCTAGAACAAGAATACTACGATCCATATGGCATCGCCGTTGAATAGTATAGGAAATGATAGCTCCCCGCATGACCGCTTTGCTAGCCTCCCAGAACAGGAGCGGAGAGCAATCCGGCTGATCGTTAAAGGCAACATACTCATCCCACTGTTTCTCCAGAAAAACCTGAAATCCCTTGTCTTGACACAAATAGGCCGGGAAGCACCACCTCTTCTGCAGCATCTCCCGACAGTCCCATAACACCCACACCATACCATGGTCGGACACTACGATCGGATCAATCTCAGCCTTCACGATCCTCGAGAGCCCCCCTTCACTCACCAAGATATTATCAATACGAGACCAAGTTTGATGAGCTCTAGATTGATGCGTGTACTCCCGGGCCCCGGGTGGAGCAAGCGCCAGACATCCACGAGGTCACCCATTTTACAAAGATAGGCCACTCCCTTACGTGCCCATGAGACCGGCACATCTACCTTAGATTTATCAAGCGAAGGGTCATGTGGGCAGTTGAAGTCGCCAGCCATCAGCACCCTATGTGTCCCCGCTTCCTGAACAAAACGTAACAGTTTCTTAAAGAATTCATGATCATAGACATTGGGTGCATAAACATTCGCTATCCAAACCACTTCATTAAAAAGCCTAGCAGTTATCAAAACATATGGGCCATTGCAGCTTAGCCACCTCAAAGGGGATTCCGCGCTTCACTAACACTACCACACCCGCCTTCCTACCCCCCGACGAAGCCCCATATACAGCCTCCACCCAGTCCTTCTTTAATTTACTATGTTCAAGTTCACTTAAGTGTGTTTCTTGTAATAGTGCTATGTGTGCACCCTTTCTTTTTAACATCTGCAATATTTTAGTACGTTTAACCAGGGATCCAATGCCCCCCACATTCCAGGAAATTATCTTGGCATTCAGCATATCAACAGCATAACATGACCCCCAACATAGCATAGGAAATTAAGCCCACCTAGAGACGCCCAGCCTCGTCTCCAGGTGCCTACCTCAGATCCCACCAGAAAAGGAGAAGCAGCAGGTGAAAGATAAGCCATCCATCCAAAGAGAAACTGTCTTCTAATTACCACAATGTCAATTCCCACCCCCCCGTCCCTCCCCCCGCCTTCTATCTTCCCTTCCCAGCTTGCCATGCCTCCCTCCCCCGCCCCACAGCCCCCCAACCTTCCCGACTCATCCAAGCCCCCCCAATACTCCCCACCCCCTTCTCACTCAGCCAGCAACCATCCCACCACACACATCTCTCTGAACAATCCACTCGCCTCCCATGCAAACTACCTTTCGCAACTCCAATCATACTACCAGGCATTCCTTCCCCACTCCCACTATATCACCAATCTAGAACCCTGTATAACAGGGCACTCCCCTAGAGGAGTAAGATCACAGTCAATGCCCCTCCGGGCCGCCGAGTTACATAAAATCAAACTTGAAGTGGCAACAAAACCAGTCCAGACAAGTCCCGCAGAAAGAGGAGAGGGCACACACAGTCATATGTCCCGCACGTGGTAGCCACGGCTCCACAGTAAATGGAAAAGAACCTCACCGCAAGGCCTTGCAGCGGGTTAGTTCTATGTCAATATCCCACTGAGAAGCTTCTCATTCCCCAGACGGTTTGCCAGGGTCGGCCAACGCTGACACAAACTTCTTCGCCACGCCGGCCTGCTCAAAGGATCGGGTAGAACCTTTGTAAAAAATCTTTAGAGTAGTAGGATAAATCAGCGTGAACTTCACTCCCCGCTTAATCAGCATGCTGCAAATGGGCGCGAATTCCTTGCACCGCGCGGCTAGGGAGGCCGAGTAATCTGGGAATAGCAGGACCGTTGCATTGTCGAGTTTCAAGTCTCTTTTCTTCCGGTAAGCTTGCAGTATCATAGTTTTGTGCTAGAAATTCAAAAGACGCGCCAGCACCGGCCTCGGCCAGCCCTGGTCTTCTCGCAATGGGCCAAGTCTGTGAGCTCGCTCCACATGTATCTGTCCTTGCAGGTCTGCAAGGCCTAGTGCCTGCGGGAGCCATTCCTCAAACAGGGTAAACAACTGACTCCCCGTCCAAGACTCAGGCACACCAATCAGCCTTAGGTTGTTCCGTCTCGAGCGATTTTCGAGGTCATCTACTTTCAGTATCAGATCATCTAGCTGTTTCTGCTGTTTCACATTAGCTCTTTCCAGCGCCAGCTCTCCCTCCTCCAGCACAGTCACCCGTTGTTCGACCTCGTCCATTCTTTTTGCGAACTCTCCGAATTTCTCACCCATCTCATCCAGTTTTCGCATGACCGTGTCAAATTTAGGTTCCAACATCTTCACCACTTCTTGCGCAACCTCATCCGGACCCGAATCAACACTGTCCTTCCCCGGCGAGTCCAGCAAGGAACCCGCCCGGGCCGCTGCCGCCATTTTGGGGTCCCGTGGACCCGCGGTTTTGTCTCTCTTTGCCGCCGCTCTCATTTGTATAGGACTGCCACCAGACTCCCCGGGTGCAGAGCACAGTAGGTGCAAGAGGAGCGGTGCCACTCACGGCAAAATTGGACCGGTGTTGCCGAATAAATTGCAAGTTTCTACAGGCGGCCCGGGAGCGCGATGAGGACGCTCCTCAGCCGCTCATGTGCACACGTGATCTCTCCTGATGGCTTTTTATATTCCCAATTTTGCCTTTCAAGCTCAAGAGGTCAGAACCTTCAATGGACCGGTGTCAGCCATCCTCACATTCCTCACGATTCAACTTTCCAACTGCTCACTGATCCTCTGCTCTGAAGGCTGCTTGGGTTAATCATAGCAAGGTTCATACTACACCAATCAGTGTTTCAAGCCACACAACTTTCAAGCTCTTCTTCAGGCGAATGAACCCCATGTCCTGCACCCTTCCTACAGTTAAATATGGTGAGGTTCCATAATGTTGTGGGACTGTTTTGCTGCTTCATGAACTGGAGGCCTGGAAAGTATTAAAGGAATGATGAAGTCAGAGGACTACTAAGGTATTTTGGAGCAAAATGTCAGAAAGCTAGGTATGGGTCCTCCAGCAGGACAATGACCCAAAACATACATCCAAAAGTACAAAAGAATAGTTAAGAAGGAAAAAAAATGGACTGCTTTAAACTGGCCAGCAATGAGTCCTGATCTCTATCCAATCAATAACCGTTGGAAAGGACTGAAGTCTGCCAGTGATAAAGGGAATCTGGAAACATTCATGAGCTGGAACAAATTGCAATTGAAGAGTGGGAAAAACTACCAGAAGACAGATGTAAGAAACCTTAAAAATGTCTACAAAAATGTTTGGAGTCTGTCATCACTGCCAAGGGTTGTGCAATCAAATATTAGTGAAGGGTTCTATTAATCCTGTCTGGGTCATATTTTTTTTTACATTAATCGCTACGTCTAAGTTACACAGACATCTTTTTTCGGTTGTATACCTTTGAACATACTCTTAAAATATTATGATGACATACAGTTGGTGAGCCTGATGTCAATACTGGGAAAAATGGTAGAGACCATCATAAAGAACAAAATTAGTGAACATGTAGATAGTCATGGCTTAATGGGAGATAGCCAACATGATTTTAGACAAGGAAGATCTTGTCTTACTAATCTGTTATATTTTTTTGAAGGTATGAATAAACAGGTAGACAAAGGTGAGTCGGTTGATATAGTGTATCTGGACTTTCAGAAAGCCTTTGACAAGGTCCCTCAGCAGAGACTTTTGGCAAAACTAAAAAGTCATGGGATAGGAGGCAGTGTACTATTGTGGATCAGGAACTGGTTAAAAGATAGAAAGCAGAGGGTAGGGCTAAATGGCCAATTTTCCCAGTGGAAAAAGGTGAATAGTGGAGTACCCCAGGGATCTGTGCTGGGTCCACTGCTTTTTGACATATTCATAAATGACGTTGAAAAGGGAATAATGAGTGAGGTTATCAAATTTGCAGATGACACAAAACTATTTAAAGTTGTTAAAACCCATGAGGACTGTGGAAAATTGCAAGAGGATCTTGATAAATTGAAAGACTGGGCATCCAAATGGCAGATGAAATTTAATGTGGACAAGTGCAAAGTTATGCACCTAGGGAAAAAACCCCGAAACTATGGTTACACGATGCAAGGTTACACATTAGGAACCACCACCCAGGAATAAGATTTAGGTGTCATCGTGGATAACATGTTAAAACCCTCCACCCAGTGTGCAGCGGCGGCCAAGAGAGCAAATAGAATGCTAGGTATCATAAGGAATGGAAAATAAAACAAAGGATATTATAATGCCTCTGTATCGTTCCATGGTGCGACCGCACCTTGAGTATTGTGTACAATTCTGGTCGCCGTATCTTAAAAAAGATATAGCGTTTTTAGAAAAGGTACAGAGAAGAGGCACCAAAATGGTAAAGGGGATGGAAGGATACCCCTATGAAGTAACTCTGGTAACCCAGAGGCCCTCCTCGCCTCCTTCCCATGTCTTAGCATCCCACAATAATATTCCCCCACAAATTCACCAACAACTGTAGTTTGGTACAAACATTTGGTCGCAGCTTTATTTACACCAGTAACAACCGACCCAACACGGGCCTGAATATAAAACAATCCAACATAACCCAGCCCCACACCCCATTGCCGGAGGATGCCCCCCCACCCGCCATCTTAGTAGCAAGGCGGAGCATCCTCCTCCCCCCCAAACCCCTCCGCCTGCCTCGCCATACTAGTAGCAAAGGCCGGCTCCCACCCACCCGCTACCGGGCCGAGACCCCAAACCGGGCTGTCTCGCCCCACCCCCAGGAGCACTTCGCCCCCACTGCTCGTAAACCAGTTCAAGCCCGCGCCGCTCCTGCGAGCGCTGGCTCTGTACCCCGCCACCGGTGCGAGGTATTCACTATCCTCGCACCGCCCCCCCCATAAAGCTGCGACCAATCCATACTAGTGCTTCCTGCCAATCATTAAGCAATAAGTCCTGTCCGACCGGGGACAAGTGTACCCCATCAGTACGGCACAGTCCAGCACACTGGTGGTCCACCCAAGGGCGCCGGACCTGCCCTCCCCCAGCCTGCTGCCACCAACGGCCGATCTGCCTGTTGCCTTCGCTAGCCCACTCAGCCACCGTTGCTGAGGCAGGCAGGCCGGCCGCGGGATGATGTCCAACCAGACGATTGCCACGTCTGGCCAATGCTCCTGCAGCGCCCGAAGGACCCGCTGCACCGCTCGAATGAGCTGCCGGCACGTCCCACTGGAGAGATCGTGCCCACCAAGATGTATCAGTAGTCCCACTGGCGCTGTCGTCGCTCCGCATGCTCCCGAATCCATGGACGGAGCGCTCGCCCAGCCAAACCAACTGGAAATTGTCCAAGAATCCGGCATAAGCCTAGCGGGCCCCGTGCCTTCCCCCATGTAAGCCCGCCCTGCAGTACACCTGAAAAAGAAACACAGCATTAGCACCCCACCCCCACACCCCCCACCCCTCCCCAGCACCCCAACTCACAACTGGTCCAGGCGCACATAGCCTGCGTAGGCCCCGGATGGCACATCGCCCGATCCGTTGAACCACCTCACCCCCAGACCAGCATCAGCAGCGCTCATCGCCGTCCTTATCCGGAAGGCTTGAGACGCATACTCTCGCTCATCCAAGCCCAGACGCCGCAAGGCCCGGCGGAGCACCGCCATAAATTGAAACTGGGTAACCACACTCCAGTCCCTGTGACAGAAGAAACCACCCGCCAGAACCAGTCGCTGACGCCAATAAGACGCCAAGTTCTGCACCGGACAGGATCCCAGACCCAGAATTGCCTAAAACCTACAGGTCGGTCTGCGAATGGGCCACAAAATATCCGCACTCGCGCCTCCTGTAGGCCTCAGGAGTCACGGGACGGCGCCAATCCGGGACCGTTGGGTGCGCTCGCGCCCACCCAGCCAATAGCCGCCTCACCCCATAAAGGGCACCCGGACTGCCCCAGCCACCGCCCTGCTGAAACAAGGAGAAACCGGCCAACGCTGCCCGCGCCGCCGACCGGGACCACCCGGACTCGCGTGCCCACGCTATAAAGGAACCCGCCAAGAAATCCTCCACCCTACCACCTCTCCCGCCTTGCCCCATCGGACCGCAACAAGAAGATCAATCCCACGTCCCCCCTCCGCCAAAGGTGCTCCGGCCCCAACGCCGAGGTCTCGTCCGCCCCCGGGGCCAACGCCCGCAACGGCTTCCACTGAAAACGAGACAGAGCGTCCGCAATAGCATTCTGAGCACCCGGCACATGGCGCGCCCGAGCCGGGAGATTGAGACGAAGGCAGGCCAGCCCAACACACACCTCAAGCAGCTACCCGCGGGCACTTGGGCGGATGCCGATTGATGACTTGCACCACCGCGGCGTTGTCGCACCCGAAAACCACCCACTGAACCCGCAAACCGTTCCGGCCATACCCAGAAGGCCCCCCTAAGCGGGCCCAATTCCAGGAACGTCACGTTACGCGTCACCCCTTCGCCGTCCAGGATGCCAGCACGGCGCCGCACACCATGAACCAGGGCCGTACCCTCCCATACCCGAACTACCGGCAGCATCCGAAAACAATTCCAAGTCCCGATGGGATAGTACCGCAGACTGCCACACCGAGCAGCCGTTATACCCCCCAGAAACGCATCCCACACCCGCAATTCGGCTCGCATCCCCGACGTCGCCCGGATACGATGATACCCACAGCGCTCGCCGGCCATCATGAAGGATAGCCTCCACGCCAACGGCCTCCCCATTGCAATGACTCGGCAAGCAAAATTCAAGTGGCCGACCCACCTCTAAAGATCCGTTAGCGCCACCATCGAGGCGGAACCCACCTCTGCCACCAACAACCGCCGTCGCGCTATGTTATCCGTAGGTAAACATACCACAAGCTTCACTGAGTCGATCTCGCTCCCCAATAACGAAAGACATGTCACCGGCCCCACTGTCTCACCCTCCGCCAAAGGGATGCCGACTCCTCAGCCAGGCCCAGGAAAAGCCCCAGCCAGGATCCACGGGTTGCGGACCGAGCAGGCCCCACGAACAAAAGCGTCGACATAATGCACGATACTCTGGCGCCCCGACCTCCGCACCAACACCCAGTGCAAAACGAGCTGAAGGCCTCGAAGCAAGCACGCGAGATCTCACAACCCAATGGCCTGCACTTATCGCAATAATACTGAGCATCGAAACGAACTCCCAGCAAGGGGAAGGCGGAAGGGAGAACCGGTAAAATCCGAACGGCAGATTCAATGTCCGACTTCGCCAGCAAATCCACTTACCGCATTGGCGCCCCAGCTCCAAGGCCTCATCGAAGGAGGCATAGCGCACCGCGCACAGTTCCCGCGGAATGTGGTCGTTCCCCGAGGCCCCAAGGGGGGCAAGACAGATTGTGTATCTGCCGATAACGCCCCGGCTCCTTCTTCGGGAGAACCCCCCAGCGGAGAAACCATAAATGGCGCAAAGGGCGGCCGGTTAAATGACCCTGCGACTCAGCCCAGCGCGCACTCCGCCGCGATCGTCGTGCGGGCCACCTCCGCCAGCAGCCTCACCGCGCTCGCCTTTCCCCCCCCCCCCCCCCCGCCACATCCCGGACCTTCCTTTGAAATGGGAACGAAAGCCCTCGGAAAAAAACCCCTGCCCACCACATATTCTCCGCCTCACCGTGCCTGGTACCCGCATAAAGCCCCAACCACAGCTGTAACGCCTAAATCCGAAGGGGGGTCGGCGCCAGCCCCCCCGCTACCCTCTTCACCTACCCACCGCCGGGAAACCCAGCACCGTCCGTCGGCTACATTTGACGGCCGCGTGACAGGCACCACAACGCCGGCGGGTGCGCCGAAACTTGCAGTCTGGTTCATTGAAGCGCCAACAAAGGTCCCGCCGAGACAGCTCGCTGCGCTTTTCCTCGAATCGGGCCCCGGGCCCGCTGGCCAAAAGGACCGAAAGCCCGGCATAGCTGCATTGCCCGATGCCCTAACTGGACTTGCCCCCCCCCGAGGATTAAAATCCTTCATTCCCCTCGACAGCTGCCGAATCTCCTCCATCATATCCCAAAACTCCTCTTCGTAAGTAAGCCAGGCCCAACCTTCGTGCGCCCAGGACGCCGCCACGATAGCGTCGGCATAAGCCAGCAGCTCACCGTACCGACTCGGGTCCTCATGCCCCTTACGCCCAGGTCCAATTTTTAAGGTGTTCCAGGACACCTTTCGCACCCTCCTCCCCGGCCTTTTCCTCCTCCTCACGTTTCTCGCGACTCTCCCCTGAGCGTCTCTGCCCATCGAGCAGCCGGAATATCGACGTAACGCTACGATCCGTCGCCTCAATTTGCGCGGAACACTCTCCCACAACGCCGCCCACCGCATCAGCGAGGACCCCGCCCCCTCACCTGCTCGCGGCCCGACCGTGGAGGCCGCCGAGGAAGTATCCGATGACCACGAGGACGAAGACGACACCCTCCGCCGATGATGCCGCCGTTGCATCCGCGACGCTTAGGCTTTACTTGCCCGCGGCGCACCCTCACCCGACGGCTCAACCCCCCCAACCGTATTCCCGGTACACTCACCTAGCGCAGCCAGCTCATCCGTCCCTTGCATCACCGAGGTGGACCCCGTCCGCTCCACAGAGATTGGATCGGTCTGGCCCAAGCTCCGCGACTTCTCTGTCGAGCCGACTCCCACACCGCCTGCTGCCGCCACTGCACTCCCGGGAACCTGCTGAGGGAGAGAAGAACCAACACACGGGGAGGGAGGAGAACCAACACACGGGGACGGAGGAGCCCCAACCCCCCGAGGAGCCATCCCCTAAGGCCCCACCCCCACCCAGCTCCCCCTCCTTACACCCCCACCCCCCGAGGACCCCCAACCCCCCGGCCGCCCAGCCCGCCGCTCCCCAGGGAAGCAGCCCTCTGCCATTCTGGAAACCGGCCCCCCCCACCAATCCCCTCCCCAAACCCCCCCCTCCATGTGCCCACACCCATAGACTGCTCAGACACCGAGGACCAGGCCGCCCAATCCTCTCCATGCAAACCCGGCCGCCCCCTCCCCTGCGAAAAGGGGCCCCTAGGCTCCCGTGCCACCCAGCGCACAGGCCACCCCCGCAGGGCAAACGCCCGGGACCTGAACCCACCCTACCCCCCCCAAGCCCATCCGCTCCCCCCCCCAGCCCCATCCGCACACCCCCCCAGCCCCTCCACACCCCCCCCAGCCCATCAGATTCCCCCCCCAGCCCATCCGCCCCCCCACCTTCAGCCCATCCGCTCCCCCCCTCCAGCCCATCCGCCCTTCCCCCTCCAACCCATCCGCCCCTCCCCCTCCAACCCATCCGCCCCCCCCCTCCAGCCCATCCGCCCCCCCTCCCCTGTACCACCCAACGCGGCTGCAGAAGCCGGTAGAGCCCTCGCTTCACAGCCCCTACCCCACACTTCCCCGCCCCCCCTTATTTGCCCCACGCAAACTCCCACGGCCTGCTCTGGCCCCGTGCGCGACACCTGCTCCCCGGGACCTCCTCGAGTTCCCCCCTAGCCAGTCCTATGCTCTGGCCCTCCCACCGGTGCTCCTGCCCTGATCGGCTGGCTGCAGAGGCAGGGGAAGCTGCCTTTATTTTATTTATTTATTTATTTATTTATTTTTGAGTAATAATATTCCTCCCGCCGCCAGCAACCCGCCACCCAGCAAACCCCCCCGAAGACAACCACCCCCGGAGCACCCCCGAACGCAATAACCCCCGAACGCAATAACCCCCCACTCACCGGACCCGACAACGCAAACGCGTCCGATTCCCGAGGAGCCGCGGCAAGAAGGAGACGGCCACGCGGCTCCTCGCAGACACTGCTCCGCCCCCTTCAGCCCGCGGCCAATGAAATCGCTCCGCCAACGCGACGGAGCGATTTCGAATGCCGCACGCACGGCCTCCTCTCTCTCACCCCGCCCCCCTCACATACTGGAGGCCGAGGCTGGGCCCGGGCCCAGGTTACTGGCGGCCGCGGGACCGGGCCCGCGGCCTTGAGCATAGAGGCTAAAAAGGTTAGGGCTCTTCAAACTGGAAAAGAGACAGCTGAGGGGAGATATGATAGAGGTCAATAAATTAATGAATGGAGTGGAATAGGTACTCGTAGATCGATTGTTTACATCATCAGAATATAGAAAGACTAGAGGACATGCAATGAAGCTACAGGGAAAACTAATTTGTTACCGGAGGATGTAGTAAAAGCTGTTAGTGTAGCTGGGTTTAAAAAAGGTTTGGACAAGTTCCTAGAGGAAAGGTCCATAAACCATTATTAAAAGGGACCTGGGATATCACTACTTGACCCAATACAAGCATTGTGGAACCTGTGTCTTTTGGGAAAACTAATAGGTAATTATGACCTGGATTGGCCACTGTTGGAAACAGGATACTGGGCTTGATGGACCTTGGTCTGACCCGGTATGGCATATCTTATGTTCTTAATATTTGAAATCATTTCTCAAGATATTGTACACAACATACCTAAAATGAAAAAGTGCCAATAATGTTAGCCACAACTGTACTAGCATAAGTGCAGAGAACTTGCCTTAAGTTAAGGTCTGGACATTTACTTTTTTTTTTTTTTAAATTTTTATTTAAGAATTTTTCTAAATGCAAAACAAGAAATATAAACAAGTATATAAGATACATAACATATCAATTCAAAAGAAGATTTCCCCACATAAAAAGAATCACATCAAGGAGAGAAAATCCGCTCGAGAAAAATCAAATTATTCTAACAATCCAAAGGATAAGAAATAAGAGGTATAATAACCCCACATTAGGGAGCCAAAAACATTTATCAATTCCTCCACCTAAGAATCCCCCACCTCTTTTTTATCCAAGAAAGATTTTAAGGTATTTACATCAGTATATACATAAGTTTGTCCCCCAAGAGTAACCACACAACGGCAGGGAAATTTGAGGAAAAAAGTCGCCCCCAAGGCTACAACCTGCGGTTTCAACAACAAGAACTGCTTGCGCCGAACTTGAGTGAAACGACAGACATCTGGGAATACCTGGATAGCATGACCACAAAAGAGAGCAAGCCTATGTTTAAAATATGCTCTAAAAACCCGCAGTTTGACAGTTTCAGAAACAAACTGCACTACCAAAGTATTGCGCTTAGAAATAATATCAAGAGAATCTTCCAGGAAAGCCGTTAGGTTCTGATCTACTGAAGAAACTGAAGGGACAGCAGTCCCGACAGCTCGGGGAGTAGAAGAAGAGCCCAAAGGCAAGTAATACATATGAACTGTTTGAGCTATTTGAAAATCCCCCTCTAAATCTAATATCTCAGAGAAATATTTCCCCAATAAAATTTCAGGAGATAATAGGTGCGTGACAGGAAAATTTAAGAAATGTAAGTTGCATGCTCTGGCCCGATTCTCAAGAGTTTCCAGCCGAAAGGAAATAGTTGAAAAATCTCTCATTAAAGCAATATCTGAATCTCGGCAGGATTGAAACTGGGAATCAGAGCGAGCAGCAAACTTAGCAAAAGAGCCTAATTGATTATCCTTAAACTGTAATTTACCAACCACATCTTGGGAAAACTTACAAAGGGAGGATACTGTAGAGGTTAAGTGTACATTAATTTTTTGAATTGCAGACCATTTATCAATGAGTCACTTCCCCCGTGGGGGAAGGAATAGCCCCAGATTCTGTAACTGATGGAAAAACAGGAAGCGGAACCGGGGGTGGCTTCTCAGGAGAACACTCCAACAAAGTGGACGAAAAAGCTGGTAGTGGAAGCAGAGGAGGAGACCGGAGGCCAGGGCTCAATGAAGCCCCCTCCGGTGAATGATCACCAGGCAGCAGGGAAGTCACATGTTTGTCCATAGGGCCCACCACCTTTCCACCCGGAACACCATTCCCAGACTTCTTACCAACCTTAGCCTTCCGTTTGCCCAAGGTAACACAGACTTCACTTGGCTCACTCACGACACACACGAACACCTCATGTGTGCTGAAGGGGCATGTCCTGCCCCTTGAGCCACGCCCCTTAGGCCACGCCACGCGGCCGCGTATAGTACCTGAGGGCTTTGTAGAGCAGAGCAGGGTCCTCCGGGCCAGGGCACGTCCTTCTCCCGCCTGCACGCTGGTCAGATAAGCCTCCTTCAGGTCCTGCTGCACTGAACCGTGCCGGTGTAAAGCGCACGGCAGCTCCCTTAGCAGCGGTGTTCTCTCAGCTGATCTCTCCTGCACCTGAGGGCTTTGTAGAGCAGAGCAGGGTCCTCCGGGCCAGGGCACGTCCTTCTCCCGCCTGCACGCTGGTCAGATAAGCCTCCTCCAGGTCCTGCTGCACTGAACCGTGCCGGTGTAAAGCGCAGCTCCCTTAGCAGCGGTGTTCTCTCTTCTGAGGCAATGGAGGGTAATGTAGCTTGCCCAAGGTCACAAGGAGTGCCAGTGGGAATTGAACCCTGATCTCTTGGATACTAGGCTGTTATTCTAACCAATAGGCTACTCCTCCATTCTTTTTATCATATTGGATCATATTTAAATACCTTTTATATTCGAAGTCCCATGAGCTAACAGAATATTTGTCCGAATTCTTAATACCCTATATTCCACCTCAAACCTTTTGTTACCAGCATACCCATTTAGTTACTGCTCCTTCCCCTGTGTGCATTTGGTTTGAGACTACCCATAGATCTGCGTTTTGTATCAGATCTGTTTTATGGAATTCTATGCCTTTATTCTGTATCTCAGAGAAGATCTTCCCTCCCACAGTTCAAAACAGGGCTAAAGAGCTATTTTAATGAGTATGCCTTTGGGCAATCATACTAAGGGACTTGTTTACTGAAGTGCACTGAAGGTTAGCGTGGTTCTAGCTCTTCCCCCTGCTAGAATATGAGACTCAACACGCACTAACTTAGCGCTTATTAGTGAACATGCTCCTGAGAGCAGCAGAGATAACCACTCATGTTTCCCCTAATTTCTTTTATTCTTTCCTTCTCTCTAATTTTTTAAAATGTTATTTTTATCTTTTTATTACCACCTAAATTTATATTTTATTGTAAACCATTTTGTACTTATTTGAAAGGCAGTCTAGCAAATGTTAATAAAGTAAATTAAACTAAACTAAATTATAAGTTAATACTGACTGATTTGGACCTTGGCTTCGACACCCTAGGCAGCATCATTCAATAAATACCTGCTCTAAAAATTAATCTGCACTATCCCTGAGCACAAGGAATGGTTCTTTGTTTTGCCCTTGCAGGAGGAACTATTATTAATGAATGATATTTAAGGTCTATTCAGCTAATTATGGGGGCCTTTTACTGAAATGATCTATGCAATTAGTGTGGTTTAGGTATGTGGTAAACACGTGTCGAGGCCTGTGATAACTGTTAATGTGGGGGCATCACAGTATGGCATGGTGAGCATCTTGCAGTCAGCATGTGGAAAAACACTGCGCGCTGTCATGGTTGCAATCAACATCAGTGCTATCACCTCCACCTCACTAGATGGAGATAAATGCACCCATGGTAACAGCACCCCATGTTAAGATACGGTGCCGCATGTGAACTACTGGGAACATGATATCCATGCCCTAGTGGCTTTACGCACATTAATTTTTGCATTGCTCATATGTTAGGTGTAGAATCATAGTTCATATTAATAAAAGGGCCCCATGTTTACTTTGAAATACCAATAGGCATTAAATCTTCAGAATGCATGTGGCAGAGATGCAGATAGTCTTACCACCAGGAACGCATACCTCAAAATGAGAACCATAAGACGCCTAAAGCCAATCCTCTCACGGGATCACTTCTGCACCGTCTGTCAAGCTCTTATCACTCCCATCTTAGACTACTGCAACCCCATTTACCTCGGACTCTCAAAACAAGCAACCCGGCCATTACAGATGGCTCAGAACACTGCCGCCCGAATAATAACTGGATCTTCAAGGCACAATCACATCACGCTCATTCTCAACCATCTCCACTGGCTCCCAATCAGCTCCCGCATCCGTTATAAGGTGCTACTAAACACTTTCAAAATCAAACAGAACCTCTCAGCAGATAGTCTGAAACCCCTCATCAGACCTGACCCAGGCACCAGACCCAGGAGGAGAGGCACGTCAGACACCATCAACATACCCAGAGCCTTTGCTAAAACAAGATAAGATACTTCAAGAAGAGCACTATCCCTGGCCACGCCCGTGCTCTGGAACTCACTCCCCGACGACCTGAGATCAACAAGAGACCTCAAGGACTTCCGGAAGATGCTCAAAATGATACTCTTCACAGAACACTATAAGGACATCACATGAACTGACCAACGACCTCTCTCTCTGCCCACCTCTCCTCCTATCCCCCTCAGCATCCCCCCTTCCCCTCTCCTGCAAAATGTATATAGTTCCTGTACATAGCTCACACTGTATATAGCTCACCACGCAATCAATTGTGCACTACTCACACACATACTCTGTTGATTTTTCACTGCATGCCCACACCCACGCAGCCTGCCACTTGATTTGTTTGATGTGTAAACTGCTTTGATTTCAGGATAAAGCAGTATATAAATCATTTTAAATAAATAGAATATTGCATACTGATGCTCAAAACAGTTGATATTTGTAAATATTGTGTTCAGTTGTCTCCCCCTGGAATAACTGCATATTGTTAAGTGCCATCGAGTCAAAGTTGACTCCTGGCGACCCTCTGGATAGTTGACCTAAACTTTGTTTGGTCTTAAGCCTCATTGTTGATAGAGTGGTATCCATAGCTGCTGTTATTGTATCGATCCATCTCATTGCCAGCCTTCCTCTTTTACGTTGACCTTCTACCTTGCCAAGCATTATGTCTTTCTCCAATCATCTCTTCACATGATGTGTCCAAAGTACGAAAGTCAAAGAGGTATGTTTACTAAACCGTCTTAATGTGTGCTCTGTGACGTTATCGCGCAATAATGGTGCTTTTTCAGGTGCACAGGTACCTTATCGCGCGATAACGCGCGCAGCGGCGCAAACGAGTGCTGAAGGTGGGGAAAGGCTCCCGGAGGGCGGAGGAAGGCTCCCCAAGGGCGGAGAGAAGGGGTCAATGGGCGGAGAGTGGGAGGGGAGAGGCTCTCTGCACACTAACGCTGTGAAATCCGAGGCTGAAAACTAACGCCAGTGAAACCCTGGCATTAGAGCTGATTTAAAGGGAAGAGAAACCATTTATGTCAGCAATGTACAGCAAAATCAGGGAAACCTACAAAAAAGTGATAAGTGTGATACATGTGCACAGAACAAAAGTGCAAATAAACATTGAAAATGACCCCAACAAATATAAAAAACCATAACCAAGCTGGGCAATAGTGATATTAATGGGAAACATTGAAAAACACTCCCAAGAAAGCTCCAAAAAAAGGATAAGAATTTTGGAAGGGTCTACGCTCCGTCCCCATACAAGGGGAATGATCCCACAGTGAAATAGCGCTGATCAGGGTTTCCATTTCCATTGGACAGGTTTCCTATGGCATGCACATGTTCCACAACAGCAGGGCGGGCATGTCGGAATGGGCAACTGGACAGATGCTGGGAAAGGGGACACAGAGGGCTACAGACGGCACATGCTGTGCTGCAGCTGGGCCACAGTGCGGACTAGGGTGATGCCTAGGTGGCCCATAGGAATGCTGAAACAGTAGAGCAGCCAGACAGCAACTGATGAGGGCCCAGCATGGGCACGAGTGTGCTTCCCACAGTGTCACAGGGGATAGTACCCAGCAGGTACCCCCAAGGGCACAGAACATTGGCAGGCGGTGCTGGGGGGAAGCGTGGACATCTATGCAGGCACCCCTACCCCAGAACCTGCACCATAGGCAGCCACCTACCCGCACAATGGATGGTCTGAGACTGCGCTCCACCAGCACCACCAGCAGACGAGCATGTCAGCAGGGTGGCAGAGGGGTATTTGTGGTGGAGGGGGCAGTGGCAGCTGCCCAGAGCAGACCATGGCCTAGCCCTGTGTAGGTGGGTGCCATGCACTGCAACAGACAGGCCCTGTCTGATGAACAGTCATGGTATCCCCAGGGAATGCACTGTCTCTGTGGCAACACAGTAGTGCAGTGCACACAGCTAGTGTGTTCAGGAGCAGAAGGTCACAGGTTCAAGTCCCAGTTGTGGTTCCTGCCAACCCAGCCCCCATATTTTACCCACTACTACAACGTGCTAATACAGACAGCACCTGTAGTGCAGATGACGTAGACATGCCCAAAACACCTACATTTTACCCTACAGAGCACAGACACCATAAACATGCGCATTACCTAGAGCAGAGTCTCCCAAATGCAGTCCTGGAGGGCCAAACACCATTCAGGTTCCATGCTGCCTCTAATAAATGTGGCTGTGCTGCATTGCTATGCACCGCCCCCATGGTATGCAGATGCATCTCATGCATATTCATTAGGGACAGCATGAAAACCCGAAGAGTGTTTGGCCCTCCAGGATTGGAGTTGGGAACCTCTGCCCTAGAGCAGCGGCCAACAGAAGCAGACACACCCGTACCCACAGGCTCCATTATCCCAAGCCTCCTGGAGAGGCAGGATGTTGGGCTCTGCATGCATCTCCCCATACTAGCACTTGCATACCTTAGCAATGCCACCCTAAACATGGGAAAACTGTACACAGCTATCAAAAAGGTTGCTATGATAACTGGCAGATAGCTATTCCTATGTTAAGCACAATTGGCTGATTGAGCTGCATCATAGCAACTTTTCTGATGTCTGTGGAGTGTGCTGCAGGTCTGGTGTCTGACAGAGTGACCCCAACAGTATTGCGTACCATAGCCATGCCTGCACTGTGCCCAGGGCTGGTGTGGTGGCCAGGGCTGCCAAACACCTCTATAGTTGCACAATGCTGGCATAGGTGTGTGGAGTGTGTGTCTGTCTATCCAGTGTGTGGTGGCTGCCAACACCCTCCACAGCCCACACTGCTAGCACTGTTGCCAGTATTGGCCTGCCAATGTGCATAATGAGGAGCAAGGTACTGTGGCAATAGCCTGGATAGGGTGGCCTGGCCTGGCCGCATCTGTACAGGGCATAGGGCAATGGCTCGGACATTGTAGTGCCTGGCCACCACCTGCACGGACAGCGTGGCCACAGCATGTCCTGCTGGGAGGTCACTCTCACCCTGACTGAGCAGTGACCACGGCATGGCTAGGTTCCCCTATAGTGCTATTATAATATTTCTCTCATGTGATATTTATGGGTCTCTTTTGGGACCCAATCACTGACTTATCTGCTTGGTGTGTATGCTGACATCCCAGTTCTGGGTACATGCATCTTCTCCAGGGCCATGGACTAGCTAGAAGACTGTCTGCAGCTAGTATGTGTCTTGCTGGAACACCTTGCAGGGTGCAGCAGCTGAAGACTTGCTGCTGGAGAATTTCAGATAGTGGTGGGGGGCAGCTGAGCATTTCCAGGCCTACTGTCTGTATGCTATTGCTTTATGGATGTGTACAGCTCTGCATTGCCTGCCCTGTAGGGTGTCTGTTCCCCAGCAGGACTGGGATTGATGGTCCCCTCTACTGCTACCATTGCAGGGAGGTAGAATGTGGATCTATTGGTGGGTGATCCTGTTTCCCACCCTGAGCCCCAGAGGGTGGGGTGTGTGGTGGTACATAATCTGCCTATGAGTCCAAACCCCTCCCCTACATCATGTAACCATGGCACCAACACAGGATATGCACTATTCTGGGTGCATCATAGCCCATAAGGGCTAGATATGACTGAGAAATACAAAAGGACACAGATGTAACCTAGGTGTGTCTGCAGGAACTACCTATCACACACAGTAGCACTGATGGGGACCTGCAGCATGGCATATTTCAGCCATAAAAGGTGCTGTGGACCTGGTGCTGGGCGCCCCACCTCACCCTCAGGGTGAGCACAGTACCTGCACAATGTGACTGTCTGTGGCTACTCTGTGCCAGTACCACACACGGTCAGTTCCCCCTACCAGGCCGAGGTGCTGTGGGGGTGCATACCCCATCTTGTGCCCATCTGTTGACTGCTAATTTGCATGTGCAGTGCATCATGGGTACGGGTGGGTTAACCCTATCCTGGTAACCACAGCAGACAGTTTGTGTGGTGACGTGCAGTCCTTCTGCAGCCAGCCAGGGGTTTGTCAGTAGCTATAGAGCTGTAGCCCACTGGTTACTTCACTGCCTGTGAGGCCAGATGTCATGGGTTCAAACCCATGGTGGGGTTATTTGATAGGGCTGTCTGAGGCATTGTCTATATTTAATGTACATTAGTGCTGCCAGCAAAAACACCCTCAGAGTACTGTAACCTTAAGGTGCCTCATAAGGCACCTTATAGGGCGCTTTATGACCTAGATTGGCCACTGTTGGAAACAGAATACTGGGCTTGATGCACCTTGGTCTGACCCAGTATGGCATATCTTATGTTCTTATCATAAACCATTATTAAGAAGTGACCGAAGATATCTATGCTTGACCCAGTACAAGCATTGTGGAACTTGTGTCTCTTGGGGAAACTGCTAGGTACATATGACCTAGATTGGCCACTGTTGGAAACAGAATACTGGGCTTGATGGACCTTGGTCTGTCCCAGTATGGCATATCTTATGTTCTTATGTTCTTATAAGGTGCCTTATAAGGTGTCCTATAGAGGACATTATAGGGTGCCTTGGCGGACAGTGCACTTTATAATGTGCCCTATGGAGTGTGTTATGGGGTGCCTTATGCAGCACCTTAGGTTACGCCACCATGAGGGTGTGTTTGCTGGCAGCACTAATTAAAATAAAAGTAAAATGCCTCAAAAATCACTACCTAAACGGTGATGCCTCAGCCAGCCTTAGGCACACTGGGGGATCAAACTCATGACCCCTGTACCATCACTCAGTGGATTAACCATTGTGCTACACTTCTGCTTCTATGTTTGCATGTCTGCGCGCCTACTTAAGATTATCACGCGTTAACGTGCTTAGCGGCGTTTCGCCTGATAATGTGCGCAGCATGCGTAATCGTGTGATAATTCCGTTTTGCTACGTTAAGACCGAAACACCCACTCCTTTTATGGCATCCTGCACACTATCGCCGGGCGCACTGCTTAGTAAACATACCCCAAAGTCTTGTCACCTAAGTTTCTAAGGAAAGCTTAGGTTTGATCTCCTCTAGTACTGACAGGTTTGTTCTTCGGGCAGTCCATGATATTTGTCACCAGCACCATAATTCAAAGGCATCAATTTGCTTCCTGTCTATCTTTTTCACTGTCCAACTTTCGCATCCATATGACGTTATTGAAAATACCATGGCCTGGACAAGTCAAATTTTTGTACAGAGAAAGACATCTCTGCTCTTGAGAATCTTGTCTAGGTCCTTCATGGCCATTCTACCAAGAGCAATACATCATTGGATTTCTTGACTGCTAGTCATTTCTTTATTGATTGTTGATCCAAGTAAATTAAAGCTGTCTCTTTTCCTGCACAAAGAAAGGCGTTTAAAAAATATCTAGGACACTATCATGTACTGAATTTGTTACCTTTTGGAAGACTTTGGTTATCAGCATATTCCATTACAGCAATATTCACAGTGTCCCAATTCTTCAAAGTATTCTCATCTGTATAGGGAAAGGAGAGACCGAGGTAACATTTTAATAAAGATGAGTGTATATTGCAGAGTTGCCAAGTTACCCAGTTCCAGGAGTGAGATTTTTTGCCAGATTTAGTTTTAAATTTGTAGTTCCTGATTTTACCCATTGGACTCAGGGCTGCAGGTCCCATAATGCATTAGAATGAGCTTATCAGAGATCCAGCACTACCTTAACATCTCACTCCTGGAACTGGGTAACTTGTCAACTCATAAGAAAATGTCATATTGGGTCAGACCAAGGTCCATCAAGCCCAGTATTCTGTTTCAACAGTGGCCAATCCAGGTCACAAGTACCTGGCAGGTTCACAAAAAGACACACAGGTTCCACAAAGCTTGTCCCAGGGAAAGCAGTGGATTTCCCGGGTCTTCTTTAATAATGAGAAGTAGAGGAGTAGCCTAGTGGTTAGAATGCTGGATTGATAACCAAAAGAACAGCATTCAATTCCCACTAGCATTCCTTGTGACCTTGGGCAAGTCACAACCCTCCATTGCCTCAGAAGAAAGGCCTGGTAATCTACTTCTGGTCACACTGCCAAAAACACCCAGGGGCTGCTGGGTTGCCAGAAGTCAGCACTGACTCAAAGGAGTATATGTGTGTATGCTTTAATAATGTTTTATGGACCTTTCCTCCAGGAACTTGTCCAAATCATTTTTAAACCCAGCTACACTACCAGCCTTCACTACATCCTCCAGTAAGGCATTCCAGAGTTTGATTATGTATTGAGTGAAAAAATATTTTCTCTTATTAGTCTTAAGTGGGTTACATTGTAGCTTCATTGTATGTCTCCTAGTCTTTCTAATTTTAGATGGTGTTTACAACCGATCAACATTTACCCGTTCTACTCCATTCATTAATTTATACAATTTATATCTCCCCTCAGCCATCCCCTTTACCATTTTGGTGTCTCTTCTCTGTACCTTTTCTAATTCCACTATATCCTTTTTAAGATATCATGACCAGAATTGCACACAATATTCATGGTGTGTTCACACCATGGAACAATTCAGAGGCATTATAATATCTTTGGTTTTATTCTCCATTCCCTTCCTTATGATTCCTAGCATTCTATTTGCTTTCTTGGCCACCGCTGCACACTGGGCAGAGGATTTCAAAGTTTTATCAATGATCACACCTAAATCTTATTCCTGGGTGGTGGTTCCTAATGTGGAACCTTACATCGTGTGACCGTAGTTTGGGTTGTTCTTTCCTAGGTGCAACTTTGCACTTGTAAACAAAGGCATTGGAAGGGGTGAGCTGCACGGAGCGGCAGGTGCACCTACTCTTGCCACCTTGCTGGGCAGACTAGATGGACCATGATAGTCTTTATCTGCCATCATATACTATGTTACTATGTCTGCATTAAATTTCATCTGCCATTTGGACTTCCACTCTTCCAATTATCAAGGTCCTCTTGCAGTATTTCACAATCCTCTTGTGTTTTAAGAACTTTGAATAATTTTGTGTCATCTGCAAATTCGATTACTTCACTCGTTATTCCCATTTCCAGATCATTTATGAATATGTTAAAAAGCAGCGAGCCCAGCACAGCTCGATGGAGTGCTCCACTATTTACCATTTTCCCTTGAGAAAATTGGTGATTTAGCCCTATCCTCTGCTTTCTATCTTTTAACCAGTTCCTGATCCACAATAGTACACTGCCTTCTATTCCATGGCTGTTCAATTTTGCCAAATGTCTCTCCACCCCCGGGCTGCCTGTTTCTCGCCCCCGAATAACTTCCCCGCACAAGCGGCGGGGAAGTTATTCGGGGGCCTGCAGCCACACGAATAGTGGGGATGGATGTCCCTGCTATTCATGGTTCATAATAACCCCCATTGTCAACACTATAGTGTTCTCAGAAGTTCTACCTGTTCATGATAAGGAACAAGAGAGGCTGCATCACATAACAAACTTTATTATGTGGCTCAAAACCTGGTGTAAACAAGAAGGATTTAGATATATAGGCAACTGGGGTAACAGATGGAACAACAACAGACTATACTGTGTTGATGGACTGCATCTCTCTGTGGCAGGAAAAAGGATTCTAAGTGAAAACTCCAGGCAATATGTGGACAAGCATTTGAACTAGAGAAATGAAGTGACAGAAAAATCAATTTCAGGACATCATTCACTTCAAAAACATAATCACATTGGTAATAGTCATTATATTAATTCTCACATCAACAACAAGGAGGAAGAGGAGTCTGGAGTAGAATCTATCCAAAATACAAGCAAGCCAACCAACAATTGCTGGAAGTCTAGCCAACAAAGTTCCTGACCTGGAAGCCCTGATGGACTTGGACATTATGACCATTATAGAAACATGGTTTAACAAGTCACATAAATGGAATATAGCCATAGCTGGCTATAATTTATTTAGAAGAGATAGAGAAGGCAGAAAAGGAGAAGGAGTAGTTCTGTATGTAAACCCGCTGAAATGCAAGGGTCATGGGGAAAAGAAGAACTGTGGATTGTGTTAGAAAGAGAAGATGTCACTATCATCCACACTGTTGTAGTCTACGGGCCTCCAACTCAACCTGAGGAAGTGGATAGAGACTTGATCATTGATATTGCAAAGGTAGCAATGAAGGGAGAAGTGATTATATTGACTTTAACAGACATGGATAGGAGTACTCCTTCTGCAAATCTGGAAAGAAGTAAAAAAGATTGTGGATGCCTTCCAAGAAGCATTGCTCAGACAAATAGTGATGGAACCAACCAGGGAAAGTTCAACGCAGGATTTAGCACTCACCAATGGAGATAATGTGTCAAATGTCCGGGTGGTTGCCCATGTGAGCAACAGTGATCATCACACAATGTGGTTTGAGGTAAAAACCAAGGCAGAATCCAATCACAGCAAACTCAAAGTCCTAGACTTCAGAAACACTGACTAAGATGGGAAAGTATCTGAAGGAGAAGTTGGCAGGGAGGGAGGAGATAAGGGAAGTGGAATTGCAGTGGGCTAAACTAAAAGAGGCAATAAAGGAGCAACAGATATATGTACATGGAAAGTAAATAAAACAAGAGGAAAAGGAAACTGATATGTTTCACTCAAAGAAGTGACTACACAAATAAAGGCAAAAAACACAGCTTTCGCAAAATTCAGACAATTTATTTATTTTATTTAAACATTTTTCTATACTGCTTTGTCCTTCACTCAAAGCGGTTTACATTATAACTTGAAACATCATACATAGAACAGTTAAACTTGGAACATTATACATAAAACAGTTAAACAGTGGCTAAAGATGTACAAAGAATGGGTTATAATGGGTAAAGGTAGCGTAAAAACTATGTACAGTATTATGAGAGTTGAAACATAACTATATACAGTTTAATTATATTGCGTATAGCGTCTACCAGTCCATAGCAAAAGCTTAAATTCCTAAATGGCTTAACTTCAGGTGATTATGTAATATGATCAAAGTGATTCTTGAAGAGAAGTGTTTTTAGATTCTTTCTAAAATCCTTAATGTCTGAAATTGCACGTATGTCATCTGGGAGGGCGTTCCATAAAGATGGAGCATAGAGTGAAATTGCTCTTCCAGAGGTGGTTTGTACGGTCCTTTGGTATCCAAGAGGTGGGATAATGATGTTTTTATTGTTATTTCTACTGGGTCAATTGCTTGAATCTTTAGTTATCGTGTCTTGCAGGATGTTTGCTGATAGCTGGTGAATGATCTTGAATATGGAAGAACATAGAAAAGAATACAGGATGAAGCTAAAAGAGACAAAGAGAGAAAAGGATAGCAAAAGCAAAGACAGAAGAAAAAATGGCTAAAAATGTGAAGCATGGAGACAAAATGTTTTTCAGGTATATTCGGGAGAAGAGGAAGATCAGAGGTAGAATTGTAAGATTCAAAAGTGTCGAGGACAGATTTGTGGAAAGTGCTGCTCAAAAAGCGAAAATGCTAAACAAATATTTCAGTTCTGTATTCACAAAAGAAATTCCTGGAGGTCCACTTATGACTGACAAATATTCAAATGGACATAGAGTAGATATCACACCATTCACAGAAGATGTTTTTGAACAGCTTGCAAAACTGAAAGCGGACAAGGTCATGAGACCAGATGATATATATCCCAGGATACTAAAGGAGTTCAGAGAGGTTCTTGCAGGGCCTTTAAAGGATATTTTTAATAGATCCTTGGAGAGGGGAGAGGTTCCACGGGGCTGGAGAAGAGCTGATGTGGTACCGCTTCACAAAAGCGGTAATAGGGAAGAGGTAAGAAACCACAGCCGGTAAGTCTTACCTTTGTGGTGGAAAAAGTAATGGAGGCACTCTTGAAAGAAAGAATAGTGGACTTTCTAGAAACCAATAGATTGCATGATCTGATGCAACATGGTTTTACCAAAGGAACATCATGCCAAACAAATTTGATTGAGTTTTATGACTGAGTGACCAGAGAACTAGATGAAGGGCATACGATAAATGTGATATACCTAGATTTCAGCAAAGCCTTTGATACTGTTCCTCATAGAAAGCTTATCAATAAACTGAACAGCCTGGGGATAGGTCCCAGGGTGGTGAACTGGATCAGAAATTGGTTGACTGATAGAAGATGGTGGTAAATGGAACTCACTCAGAAGAAAGGAAGGTGCTTAGTGGCGTGCCTCTGGAATCAGTCCTGGGATTGATACTGTTCAATGTATTTGTGAGTGATATTGTGGAAGGATTGAAGGGAAAAGTCTGCCTTTTTGCAGATGACACAAAAATTTGCAACACAGTGGCTCTTCTGAGGGAGTGTACAACATGAGAAAAGATCTACAAATGCTGGAAGAATAGTCTAATGCTTGGCAGTTAAGATTTAATGCAAAGAAGTGCAGTCATGCACATGGAATGCAGAAATCCAAAGGAATGGTACGTGATAGGAGGGCGAGAGGTTGGTGTACATGGATCAGGAGAGAGACTTCGGAGTGATAGTGTCTGACGATCTCAAGGTGGCGAAACAATGTAACAAGGCAGTAGCCAAAGCCAGAAGGATGCTGGGCTGCATACAGAGAGGAATAACCAGAGGAAAGGAGGAGGTATTAATGCCCCTGTATAAATAGTTGATGAGATCTCATTTGGAGTATTGTGTTCAGTTTTGAAGACTCTATCTCACAAATGATATAAATAAACTTGAAACAGTTCAGAGAAAGGCGATCAAAATGATTTGGAGCCTGTGCCAGGAGATGCCAGAAGATGCCCTAAAGCAACTCCAGATGGCCCAGCATGTGGCGGCAAGAATAGCCTGGAAGGCTCATATAACAGAGCACATCACACCAGTCCTATATAACCTACACTGGCTCCCAATTCAAAGCCAAATAAACTACAAAACTCTAATGACAACATTCAAGCTCATTAGAGAAATAGCACCATCCTACCTCACAACACTCATCACCAAACCAGAAGACTCACGACTAAGAAGAGGTTGCACACAGAACAAACTAGCAGTTCCATCTGACTTCCGCAAATCCAACTGAGCCACTAACAACAGAGCGTTCGCACACTTTGCGACCGTTCTATGGAACGAATTGCCTGATGTATTAAGAGCTGTCAAAGATCTATCCACATTCCGTAAAGAACTTTATCTTTATTTGCACATTTGATATACCACCCAGGTCGAAGCATCAGGGCGGTTTACAATAGTAATAACAATGCTGCAAAGCTAGAAGTGGAAAGGACGCCATATTATCAATAGAACATCTTTTTAAACTGCATTTTGGAAACTCACACAAAGCCATAAAACTGACCCTATCTAACACCATACCAAAGCTACACAACCACAAACCGCAAGCACGCTTTCACTTTAATTAGTTCTCTACTGGACCATAAGCCTAGACCCAAGTTATGCCTCATTGTGTGTAGTTCATTGTGTATAGTTCACCAGGACTGCTAGATCAGTCACAAGTTCATTGTTCATTGTACATAGTTATGGAACTGTTATATATAATTTGACTTTTTATCCTTGTTCAATGTAAATGCATTTGATCCCTGAAAAAAACAGTATATAAATGCATATAAATAAATAAAATAAATGTATGAGAAGAAATTTGAAGACTTAAATATGCATTCCCTAGAGGAGAGGAGGGACAGGGGAGATATGATACATATACTTTAAGGGTATTAATGAATGAACAAACAAGGGGAAGCTGTAAAACTAGAGGGCATATGATGAAGCTGCAAGGCGGTAAACTTAAAAGCAACATCAGGAAATACTTTTCACTGAAAGGGTGGTGGATGCTTGGAACGCCCTCCTGATGGAGGTGGTGGGGGAAAATACAGTGACAGAATTCAAAATGTCATGGAATAGACACAGTGGATCCCTTTATAGCAAGAGGATGAAATCAAAGCAAATTTAAATATCTCTTATACTTCAATAAGTAGAGGGGGAGTGACCTGCACGGAACAGCAGGTACAACCCCAAACAAAGGCATGGGGGTGGTGACTTGCAAGGAGCAGTGGCTTCAACTACATTAGCCACTTTACTGGGCAGACTAGATGGACCATACTGGTCTTTATCTGCCATCATATACTATGTTACTATGCAGTTGTAAACAATAGGGGACCACTATATCCCTTGCCATGGAGAATATACATTCATTGAGGGCGCAGATTAGAGGGCAGGACAGGAAATGAAGGGCAACCTTAGTCAGATCAGGGCAGACAGCTACCTTGAATCTCCTCTATGCAAGACTAGTGTGACTATTAAGAGAATTAGGTATCCCCCTAAAGCACCAATGGTCCGGGGACAACCCATTGCTGCCTTTGCTGCCTCTCTCCGGGACCTGCAGCAGCGGCAATGGTCTCGAATAGCCCTGCAGCGCTTACCTTAAACCTTTGGCACTGTGAGGCTGTTTGATTCCCGCCCCCTGCAAACAGGAAGTTGACAATGGGCCTCGGCAGGGGCAGGAGTCCAAGAGCCTCGCAGCGCCAGAGGTTTAAGGAAGTGCTATGAGGCTGTTTGAGACCACTGCTGCTACTGCAGGTCCCAGAGAGGGGTGGCAGCAGCAGCAATGGGGGCTGGGGAAGGAGGCGGAGCTGGGGGGGCACAAGGGATGATGTTGATTTAGGACAACTCATCTCCTTGCACCTAACCTGCGTCTACGCCCTCAATGGTCTCCCAAGGTAGTATGTCACTGTAATTCATGTGGTAGTCTGACTTGCAGGAGACTGCTCTCTGCTGCTTATCACTGTAGCTAGGGCTTCTGGGACCAAAGATTTTCCTATGCTGGAGCTCAGAAGGGATTGGCACATAAAGCTGGGGAGGAGTGGGAAGTAGCTGAGAAGATTATACTACCATACTGCTTGCTGGTATTCCTACTTTTACCTGCTGCATCACCACCATCCCTCTGCCTCTGGTGCTTCCTCTCCGCTCACTTGAATCCCTAGTTTCTCCTTCCAGTAAGTCATGATAGCTCATTTCACTCATGGATCACAGAGACCAGCTAACATATAAACATCTTCCATCATGAAGAGTTTCAACTGCAGTGTTTAAATTTCAGTCCGACTGAATATCATGTGGTCACAATATAAGGTGATACTTTTTTATAGACCTAAATATACTTTTTAACTATCTTTTGTGGAGCTAAAATTCTCTTCCTTGGATGAGGACTATTTGTTTCCATTTTCTCCAGTGTGAATCCATTCTGTCCATCCACCATTCTTTCAGTAAAGACATATTTTCAGATGTGGTTCTTGAATTTACCCTCCCTAGAGTCTCATACTATGTCCTCTTGTTCTACAGAGTTCTTTCTTCTGAAAACGATTGACTTCTTGTGCCTGATTTATACTTTTAAGGGATCAGAATGTTTCTTCTTCAGCTGGGACATTTCACTGTAGTGCAGAGAGGCAGACTGGAAGTACAACTGTTATGTCACAATCTTCAGCAGCTATTCAAAATTATATGAATTTTTAGCAAGAGATATCCATATTCAGTAACTTCCATGCTGAATGACCAGTCCACGTACATAAATATTTGTAGGGAATGATCCCACATATCCTTAAATATGTGAATAAAGCAAGCATTCCTGGGGCTGGAGTCAGACAGAGTTTGGGGTTTAAATATGTACTTCGCAAAATGCCAAATATACTGTACACGTATAACTTGGCTGGCATACACATGTATTCCTACCTGCTCTGGAGCAGGTGTAAATATGCCTGTGCCTGCTGCCGCTGGTTGTACATGTAAGTGTTAACCTTAGAGAAAGGGCACGTATACTTTCTCTTCTTTCTGAAATTGTTTGGGTTGATAGTCAGGCGATAGTACCTGGGTGATTCTTGGAAAGTGCCAGAGATTATCCGTATTATAGTGATATTCAGCACTAATATTCAGGCAACTATCCGGATAACTTAGAATGGCACAAAAGCTATCTAATGGCTCCCCGGACAGGTTATCCGTATAGCAGACCTGGATATCGCCACTATATGGATAGCAGAAGTGCTAGCCGCAGTATCCGATGCTGAAGATCTGGAATATTTTTTCATGGCAGGAAGCGTTTAAAAACGTCCATGGCTCAATACTGACCTGGCTGCTTTTTAGACATACAGTATATTGGCTGCATCCACTTATGTGGCCAGTTGGAAAATTAACAGTAATTTAGCCATCAGCATTTGATGCATAACCATTATGACTTTTTTTGCCCCCCTTACTTTGCCCCCCTTTTTATGCCCCCCTTACTTTGGATGGAGAAATGTGGCCATTCTGTGCAACGAATGACCAAATATATCTAAAGAACTTCTGCAGATTTGAAAACAAAAATCATTTATGTGTTTAGTGCTGCTGCTGACTGCATAAACACTTTTGACTATTGGCTTCATTATATAGTATTTGTGGGTCAAGTATCTTCCTACTGTTTCTTTGAGCTGGGGTTATGGGTGTTGGCTCACAAGTGCCTACATTTTTTTCCCATATGTAATGCTGCCTCCCACTAACCTACTTCACTCATTATGGCCACATCTGACTGGGGGCCATGCAGCAAAGCTTCTTCCAGAATTCTACAGTCTTCGGGTCAGTGGGTGCTGCTTTGTGTGATGTGTCTCCCTTCCCTGGGGCCTGTTGTCCCACTGCTGTGGCATTCCCAGCCCCACAGGCAGAGCATCTGAGTGGGGAATTGAATGCAGGTTTTCTCTGTAGCAGTGTACAGCACTTGCCACTGAGCCATCAGGCTAGCCCCATGCCTTAGCCATTTTAGAAACTTCTTGTTCAAAAAGAAAGAAAATATTTTTTTTCCATAGAAACACACATTTGTCTTTTAGAATTCCCAGCTCCAGCCAAATCAGAAATATATTTAAGGAAAAAGACATGAAGGGGGTCATTTTGTGAGCATGCCTACATTTCTGCACATGTTGTCATGTGCAAATCATGGTATTTTAGTGGTTTACGCACATAAATGCCCACTTATGCATTTGTTGCTATGCTAGAAGTTCATGAGTTGGACTGACAGCATATGCTTTCACTGTGGACATGTGCAGGTGCGGAGTGTGGGTGGAGTGAAAATTTACATGCATTCTTGCAAAATCTAGGTGTGGGCATATACTTCAACCATAGAGATGGCGTAAATGCTTGCGCCTGCTTTAACACATGTTTTTTACCACTTACGCCCCTATTTTAAAAAGTAAAGTGCATGCATATTTTACTGTATAAATAGGCGCAAAATATGCACAAACACATACATGTTGAGCTAGGTTGCCTTATAAAATTATCCTCCACAAATCATTTGAGGGGGCAGGAGGGGGGATTGGCAGATGCTAGCCACCATAGAAGTATGTAGCTCAGGAAAATGTATTAAACTATTTATAATCTTACCAGGCTGACAAATATCATTGATCTGATCAGTGTCATTTTCTGATATGCCCATGATCTCATTCTCCGTTGCATGAAGGTTCTGTATGAGAAAATATGTGGTCATTTTGCCTTTTCCTTTCACCTCAATTTCTCCTCGTTCAACTATTTCAAAGGTTTGGTTTTGTAGAGCTCTTCTCCCGCAAAAAAAAAGAAAAGAAAAAGCATAATCATCAGATTTATTATTACCTATTTCATTTTAGAGGTGGACTAAATAGAATCTTGTCTGTCTAACCTTTCTTTCCTGAAGCATTATTTAACTAAATCTTAGCTAAGCTGTATGATGTCATGCAGTCTGGGCATAAAGAAACAATAAAATCAACCCAAACAATTACGTCACCATTCTGAACAGGTGACATGTCAGGACGTTGTCAGAGTTTTACAGATGTTACTGCAAAATATGATGGGCCAACAAACTATTCTGTCTAATGTGAGGATACCTGTAAGATTTGAGAACAGGCAGTAGCGTTCCAGGCGCCAGCCCTTATCAGCATGAGAACAGATAGGCTGAGACACAGACAGGAGGATCCTCTCTAGGAGAACAGAGCCAGGGGAATGCTGGTGAAGAGAAGATAAAGGGGAGAACTCCCTAGACCGGCAAGAAGCAAAGGTTCTGTCCCAAAGTAATGAGAAGAAAGATAATAGAGCTGTCTACAAGTTGCCCTCAGAGTTTCTCCAGAGACATATTCAGCCATATAATGAGAGGACAAAATGAAGGAGAAAGTCTCTGTGAAGACAGCCATTAAGGTGCTAACTTTTGCCACAGAGGACTAACTGTGCAGAGGCTGACTATTGCTGCTTCCCAGTTATCCCAAGGTGATGTCTCCAGTCCACCCCCAAAACACCCCAATACTAGCCGGCTAGCATCAGGGCACTTAGGGGCGGCACCCGCAGATATTCAGCAGCACTAATCATGTCAGTGCTGCTGAATATCCCGGTCATTACTTTAATCACTTTGACTATCGGGCCCAAAGTTCTTTGGAAATTATATTCCATTGTGTTAGTAAAGCATGCTACAGCTGACAAAAGCACATGTTGCCAAATCATCATGATCAAATCTATTTAATTTTAGAAACATAAGAACAGATATGCCATACTGGATCAGACCAATGGTCCATCAAACCCAGTATCATGTTTCCAACAGTGGCCAAACCAAACCAGTCAGGTTCCCAAAAGGTAGACCAATTCCATGCTGCTTATCCTAGGAGTAAGCAGTGGTATATGGACTTTTCCTCCAGAAACGTGTCTAAATTATTTCCCTTAGTCTGTACTTTCTGTTTATGAAGAACCTCTGCCCATCTTTTCCGATTTTTTTCTATTTATTTATTTACAATTTCTTCTATACCGCACTATTCAGCATCAGCGCGGTTTACATGGAACATAACAATCAGACAGTGTACATAGGTCTGAGTTTACAATTAACAGGAGAAACAACTTGGATAACAAAAGGTAACTATTTACACAATGAAGTCACATAAGACATGTTTGTCTGAGTATGCTTTATTAATAGTTGATCATTGATCATTGTAATTAGTTTATATTGTTTTCCTATATATCCTTGTTAATTTGTTCTATGTAAACAGTTGAAACACACTGCCACGAAATGTTCTATGTAAACCGTCTTGATTTGTAGAAAGACGGTATATAAAAAATGTTAAATAAATAAATAAATAAATATTCCCAAACCCTATTCCACCATGCCTTATATTTGTGTGGAGTTCAGCTACAGGTCCTCTGGCAAACTACTCCTAGGCATATCATATGTCAGGCTTCTGGGGAATGCGGAGTAAAGTGGGGTTCACCCCGCTATAATCCCTTCAATCCCCAGAATTGAATTTCAGACTGTGGACAGCTAGGAATAGTCTAATAGAGTAGTGGGCTAGGCCAGGGTGCTGCTATCATTGTGATTATGCAGAGTATGGGAGATAGTGGCATGCACAACTCTTCCATGCCCCATTCAGATTTGGACATCCACAGACCTGGCTTCTAAAATGCCTCTGGAGATATCTCTGTGCTTTGGACATCTCTATGCCCACTTTCAGATGCCCAAAGCACAGATAGGACTTCTAAAATAGCCTCCTAAATCTCTCATGTTAAATGTCAGACCCTGGGATGCTGCCTACATAACGTCCCTCTAAGTGCTCACATCTGCCACCCTGTGCTTCCATGACCCCCTCATAAAGATCCCGCTCACATTCCTGCATCGAAGGTTACAATATTAGTGGTAGACAGGATTGCCAACTGGCTCCAGATGCGCCCAACAGGTTTGATCCAGTCCTGGGTTTATCCAATTGAATGCAGGGACATGTAGTCTTGCTTTTCCTATGGAGTGCAATGGAGCAATCACAACTACATGCCCCTGCATGCAATGGGGTAAACCCAGTACTGGACCAAGCCTGTCAGGCGCATCTGGAGCTAGTTGGCAACCCTAGTGGTAGAGTGGCTCACAAGAATGCTGAGAGAACACTCCTTGTAGCTGCCTTCCTTCCTCCTGTGGTGCATATTTCTATTCAATGGAGGAGGGGAAAACACAGCAACATAAATAGGCAGTGCAGCATTCTCTAAGCATCCACACAACCCTAGAATCAGAGCAAAGTTCGGCATATCCCTCAAGAAGATAATTCTACAATTACCAAGGGGCAGAGAACATACATTCTGCCCAAGCGGCCCCTGCAATGCAGGAGGCCCACAAGGCAAAAGGGCGCCCACTTGCAGCCGCCCATGGATCTTCTGAGGTAAACTTCCCTCACTCTGGGAGCCCTTTCAAAATTATTACTTGGGGGCCCATTATTTGAACTTCTGTCACCAAAGAGGCATGTTTACTGAAATGCACTAAGTTTTTGAACTTATCATGCATTAGGTGGAAAAATTAATATGCGATAAAGTGCAAAGTCTATGCGATAGATGTCAAGGGTGTGGTCAGCATCTGGCCTGCATATACCACACAGGAAAACACTTATTGCATGGGTCTGTGCTACATACTTTGGTATATAACTCAGATTCACATAACACTAGTCCCAACACTAAAAGTAAACAGTAGTTGTGATACCCTCTTCCCTTCAAAAACCACTCCCCCCAAAGACAGACCACCCCCTGATCACATATCACCACCCCAAGAAAGATCAGCCCCCCTCCCCCCCGAGCATACAACCATCCCCACCTTAATGCGACACTTTCCTTCCCCTTCCCCCCCCCCCCCCCCCAATACTTACCAGGGTAGTGGACAGGGCAAGAGAACTCGCCCTCTGCTCCCACCCCACTGACATCCAGGTTCAAAATGTCTGATATGACCCCTAGCAGTAGGGGGCCATCTGCCTTAAAGGGATATGTGATCAGGAGGAGGGTCTATATTGAGTTGAGTTCTGTTGTGATCTTACCAGCACTGGTGGTTAAAGCATGGTACATTGCTGCATGCTGTCAGGACTGCTGATTGAGGTGGCATTAAAGGCACCCATGCTATTGGCATCAGGTAGGAATAGTTACAGTAACAAAAAATCTATAGGCTCGCAGAACCCAAACACTATCACACCCCCCCCCCATCATAACGCCACTCAAGATAGACCCCCCTCAGGATCACATCCCCCATAAGGCAGGTGGCCCCCTTCTGCTAGGGGTCTTATCAGGCATTTTGTACCTGGATGGCAGACAGGTGGGAGCAGAGGGGGATTGCTCCTGCCCTGCCCACTAGATAACAGGACTACCCCAGTAAGTGCTGTAGGGAGGCGGCTGAAGAAATTGTCACATAAAGCTCTTGGGAATGGTTATATGCTCCAAGGGGAGGGTTCACATACCCCTTTTAAGGCAGATTGCCCTCTACTGCTAGGGTCATATCAGGATCTTGAACTTGGATGGCAGTGGGGTGGAAGTGGAGGGGGATTGCTCCTGTCCTGTTTCTGCCCATAATCCATCCCATTCCTGCCCAACCTGCGCTAAGCAGTTACTGCGGGAGATTTACCATGCAGCTGTTTTTAGCGTGCAGTAGCTATTAGCACAGGTCCACATTAACTGCTTACCACACTTTAATAAACATCCCTCTAACTTTTTCCTCTCCATTTTCCTCTGGCTATCTTTTTAACTCCATGATTTCCTGCTCTTCAATTTTCCTTTCTCCTTCTCCTCTTTTTTCTTCCACTTTGTCTCCTCTTTTTGTCTTTGCCCTCTCCTATCCCTCTGCCTTCATTGCCTAATCTCCGTCTCGTCTTCCCTGCCATACACAGAAAAGATGAGCATATAACTCCTGTGCTCTTATAGTGTGATATTCTCGTTACCTAAAAGCTGTTGGACTCAGATGTATTTTATCAGGAACCCCATGACTTTCCATTCGAGAGGCAGTATTGACTGTGTCTCCAAACAAGCAGTATCTGGGCATCTTGTCACCAACCACTCCAGCCAGCACTGGTCCAGTGTGCATCCCAACTCTGATCTGTTACATAAATCCAATATGAAAGCTCATTGACATTTCTTTCCCCCTATTCTCAAAGTCATTATGTAGTAACAAAGAAACATAAAAAATCAATTTCTTTTTCAAAGCAACAAGTGGGGTCTGCATAGGGGTCAATTTTCAGCCAGCATGGTCACCATATGTTATTTAAGTGCGAACAAAATCACTTAAATTAATATGTAGATTCAGCGCCACTATCCATATGAATAAGGACACGGAATATACATGTAGGGAAGTGACCATGCAGACCCTATCCATTTATTTTAGGCTTCCTATTCGCTGCAAAATGAATAATTTACTTACTAGTTTCAAAGTCTCTCCTCTCTGACATCGCTAATTGTAACATCGAGGCAATACACATTTCTGAGTATATTGCACGTTTTGAAATCACCAGATTGCTCCAGATTGTTCCAGGTCAGCCTTAAGGTCTTTGGATATTGTGTGTGGTGTTTTTCCAGCAGTTTGCATTAACCTTTGAAGACTTCTTGGATTAATTTTCTTCTTCTTACCATGTCCTAGGAGCTTCTTGACAGTTCCATGAGCTGAAAACCTTTTAATAACATTGTAAACTGTAGACAAAGGAATCCCAAGGTCTTTGGAGATGGCCTTGTACCCCTTTGATGTTTGATGATAATGGCTTTTCTGACAGTCTCAGGCAGCTCTCTTGTCTTCACCATTGTGAATATGGAATAGGGAGTGAATTTGGCCATTTTAATCATTAAAACCATTATTCATTGATTGATTCAAGTCATGTGAGTACAGATACATTTAATTTTACTTCAATGGGAATGTTGTTCTTCTGTTCAAACTGATTTGAAGCATTTATAAGGGTGCCAATAATCATGTCCTGGCAATGTTCTAGTTTTTATACTATTTCCTACTATTTCCTTTTTTAATTGGTCTTGGTTTTTTTTATTCTTTTATATGCCAAATATGTGTACTTATATAGTCCAAAGCCATTTCACTGACCACTTTTTTTAGGAGATATTGGACATTATGGGGTTGAACTACAAGGGTGCCAATAATGTTGACCAAATTGTAGTTACTGTGACATATAGGGAAACAACTCAAGCAGTTTTATGTTTCTAGTAGGGCCCTCGATTGCCCATTTTTTGGGCCAATGCACAGCACATCCTGAAAGAAGGCCCCAAATCCAGAAGCACCCACAGCATCATTATACAAATTGAGGTTCCTGCTAGTAAGAGGGCCTTGCTGCCAAATGCTCACACCATTAAATGTAGATAGGGATCATAGCCATAGCTCCAGATCTTGCTCAATACTCTGCAAAACCCACAGAGGTGCCTCAAAAAGGGGTGCCCCATGGGTATTACGCGACGTGAAGTTAAGTGATCTGATCAAGGACTGTGCCATCTTCACTGTAATCTTGTGCAACCCTTTGTGGCTTTGATTTTTTCCTTCAGCTCTGTTGCTTTGGCTTCAGGGATTCTTCTGGTGACATCATGTTTTGTATTGATCTCGATTCCCAAGAAGAATATGGCCTGGGTAGATCCAACTGTTTTCTTATCAGCCAAAAGAACGCTGAACTCTGCATTGACAACATGAAAGATTTCAAAAGCATAGTGCATGCATTCGAGTGCTTAGGACCCACAAATAGGTTGAGATAAATTGGGAGCAACCTGAAAACAGATTCAATATTGACTTTCACCAAGGCATGGTTGAAAGATGAATATGCAGACCTCAATGGGTATGAAGTCATTGATGGAATTTCCTTCTGAGAACAACAGGTTTTGTATCAACCTGTATTTGCCAGGTTTCTTCTTGGGAACCATGGCAAGTGGAGATATGCAGAAGTTTAGGCATGGTGGGTTCCTGAAAGGTCCGCCATGCATCACAGAGTGATTTTGGAATGAATTATTGCCTGCACTATATTACACAGTTTTTGCAGAGGTTGTTTAGTGTGGGTGGGGGGTCCCTGGAACAGGCCATTGAACAGTATGATAAATTGATGCCGAAAGCCATCTGCAATGAGTTTGAGTTGCTTCACCTAGGCTACATATTTAACTAAAGGGCCATAGCTTCAATCCTGATGGGAGTAGGTTCCCTATGGAATATGCTGTCACTGTTTCAGTTGTGGTGTGATCTTAGGCTAAGGCTTCTTGTTGTACTGAGATGTGGGATGATGTGTGGCACAGAAGAAACAGACACAGTAGTATTTACACTCACAAAAGGAGCATATGCCTTCTGCATATGCTGTGGCCGGCCGATGACTTATTGGAATTGGAGGAAACTTGCTTCTGGAAGGTCTATCCATATTTTGTGAACATCTTCCTCAACTATAACCCATGTCATTGATGGCCCATGACATATTGAGTCTCATGTCCATTTTGTTTTGGAAATGTTCACTGTAAGACAGCCAGGCATAGCCCTCAAACTCCTTCGATGCATTGATGATTGCGTCCAGATAGGACAACATGGGTCCAAGTTGCAAAGGGTCTTTCCTGCAATTGATACTCATCATTTGCATGTATGAAAGGGTCCAATTCATTATGTTTCATGTAATGGAATGATTAACCTCCTTTTGGTGTTACATCTGTGCTTGCCTTCCAGAAATTTGAATATATCAAATATTCACAATTTATGACTGTTTTCCTGAGGGACTAGGGTGCACTCTCTCCTATAGCTTCATTATGCTAGAGGTGAGTGAGAGCGATACATTTGGACCTCAAGCTCCCTCTGCTCCAGCTGTGAATGAGGAGGATGTGGAAGACAAAGAGGAGGAATTGGATGATGAGGACTGAGACCACCTATGCTGCTTCTTCTTTTTGTATGTATTAAGGTTTTTGGGGAATTTGACAGGTGTGAGGCCCCCAGCATTCGAAACTGGGGTTGGGATAGAAGTGGATTCACACCTGAAATAACAGGATACGTAACATTCAAAGTGCTGCTGGGGGGTGCTGCTAGTTGCCACAATGCCATGGTTCATTGTGTTCATCTGTAGGGAGGCTTATCAGTAAATTGGCAGCAAGGTGTCACTCCAGGACAGAACAACTGACTGGATAAGTGCATGAGGTTTTGCATTATACCGCTCATCCTGTCTCTGTAAATTAATTGCAAGAGGAAATGCATGGTGAATGCACCATCTTCTATCATTTCAATGACTGGGGTACGAATTGCTTGAGGAGCTGCCAGTTGCAGTGTAGTCCCATGCCTTCTAGTAGTGGTAGTGTACTCCATGTTGGTGTCAGTGATGCAAACTATGGCTGCACTGATGACAGCTCTTCCTTGCATTGTCTGAGCACCTGTAGGCCCGATATTTCCTGTCTAATGAACTCAAATGACACCTTCTCTATTTGGGAGGTGCTTTGAATCTGTCCGTGTGATACATATGATCCCGAAGAAGTCTTGGGCTAGAATAAACTAATGAGAATGCAGAAGATCTGCCTTTGAGAGCTATAAGAAGCCAGTCCAGTATGCATGATCCAGTGGTCATGAGGGGGAGGGTGATTGTGCCCCAGGATCCATGATGAATACTAATCTATAGGTGCAGAAGGGGGAATGGGCAGAGATGCCACATTACATAGAGAATGGGGTATGACACAGTCCACCCTTGTTGAAGGTTTGGAATCAGATATGAGCACTTCTGGAGTTCCAGGACCACTTCTGGGCCCAGTTTGTAGGTGACTCTTCCATTTTGTGTGCTGCAGGGCTGATGGATATTGTGTGTGGGATCTCTGTGTACTGGGTGGTTGCTGGCATTGGTGGCAATTGCAGTCCCCACATGTAGTGTGGGTCCTAAGAAGTCTTTGTCAACATTGATTGTGGCTGATAGAGAGCTCAATGAGGCTGAGGAGGCATGCATTCCCATAGATTAGATTAGACTGATCTCAGATCCACTGTACTGGTTTGGATTTCCATGGTCCTGATGTGGTCCTGGGGATCTACTGGATGCAAGTGTGCCCCAGAAATCCACTGGTGTCCAGTGTTGAGAGACATCTAACCATAACTGGCTCTGCTGGGTAGAGGAGATGCTGGGAGGTTCAAGATCTAAGGCTGGACTAGGCAGGGTGTCTCCTACTCAGCCCCAGAGCTATAGCCATGACCACATGTCTAGCAAGAGTAATGTGTGCGGGCTGCTGACAGAGCCAGTGGACTGACAGAGTTTTTCTGTTCCACTCACCACAGCAGCATCAAGTGCAATGAAAAGAGCAGGAGCATGCCTGGTGTTCTTCAATTTGCAAGGCATCCTGACAGACTGTCAATGGAGCTGCCACCAGGGATTTTTCCGAAGATGCTACAGTGATCTGGAGCCAGTGCTGGTTTAGAGAACACTGTGCTGCAGTGCTGTGACAAAGAGGACTGCATAAATGTTGCACACAATGCTGGAGGTCATAGGCAATACCAAAAAACCAGGGAACCTGATGCCAAAGGTCGGTGGAGTCACCATGCATCTGGATGCTGAAAGATAGTAGTGTTCTGCAATCAGATCGGGTCCAAGATGCAATCAGGTCTAAGAGGTTAATTGACGGTATCTCTGCTGAACTTATTGGCTGTGCTCCTGCTACTAGTTATATCTTAAGATTGCAACAAGTGTCATGATACTTCGTAATGGTGGTAAAACTTCCCACTGTTATTTATTTTGACTTTTTTTAAATGGTGGATGACCAATGGTGCTTCTGATGGGGCCTGCCACCATGCTAAGCTGTGAACTCTTTTAATGATACTCAGACCCTCACATTTCTCCCTGTCCCCTGCTGTTAAGTAGGAAAGGCCAGTGTGTGCTCAGTGTCAGCAGTTACTAAGTGCTAGATTCAATCAATTACAGAACCCATGGTGTCTTCATTGAGTTGCAATTGCTTATTTTCCGGACTTATTTGTGTTCTTTAAACACAAGTAATGGGTTACTGTTGCTGTGCAAAGGTCTGTAGTAAGACTGCACCCAGATCATTTGTAGGGTCCCTGGTGACACTTTTTATGCCTTTCAAAGGATCTGTGCACTGTTAACATAAACTCAAACACATTTTGGCAGAGTCAAGTCAGAGATACACCATCCTTCTTTCAAAATTAACCTTTAGCTATTCTATGAAAAGAATGCATTAGTAAGTCAATCATTTTATGCTATTTATGGAATTATTAAATGAACACATTTGTTTTGTCAATGGCATAAATATCAATGTGATAAATGTCATATTGTCAATGGGATATCTAATTTTGGAGATATTTGTATTTTTAATTTTATTTAAAATGGTGCCTAGTTGGGCTGCAAAGGGCAGATTCTAAGACCAAGCTGGTGTCTTGAGCAGTTCTGCCATCAGAAATGTTGAATCCCTGGCTTTCCCTGAGACCTACCGAATTCTTGATGCTGCGTTCGCAGACAAAGAGAAAGGGGAAAGCTACAGAGAAGACTTTCACCCCATGATTCTCTCCATCTGAAGGCACAGAGGATGCTAGAGGAATTTGGCATCCAGCTGCAGCTAGAGCATTTGTCTTCTTGGGTGATCTCCATGGGAGGTGGTGCAGGGACCAGTGCAGAGGGGGCATCTCTCAGCCCTGAAGAAAGAATAGCACCCCTGTGACCAGATTGCTTTATCTTCTGGTTGTACTTGGCATCTCTGGAAGGATTTCCCTCAGTGTTGCGGCTGAGTGAGGAGGTGGCACCCACAGAGCTATCCTCCTTGACATTGGAGGGGAGAGAGCTTCCTGCAAATATGGCTTCGTTCGTTGGGGAAAGACCAGCTACCATAACTTTGGAAACACTTTGGGAAGCTATCAAGGCCAAAGATTCCTCACTTCAGTTTTTAGCTGGCAAGTTGAAATTGCAAGTAATACAAGTGGAACGTAGGATAGCTTACTATTATCAGACACTGACTTAGCATGCCTCCAGGTTGGAATTGGTGGAAATTTCTGTAGAATCATTGCAAGCTGTGAGGACTGCATAAATTAAAGAAAGAGATATTCTCTACAGGAGGGTAGACATTTTAGAAAATCAAATGAGGAAACATAACTTGCATTTCTTAAATTTTCCTAAGTGTCCTCTAATTGTCCCCCCTTGAGATATTTCGGAAATATTTGATAGAGATTCTTCAGATGTCAGAAGGGGCTCTATCTCCTATTACCTGGATACAATATATTTTGTTTGTTGGTTCATCTACTAGGACCTCTTCGAGGACTCAAGGCATGGGCCAATCTGAAGACCTTAATCTGACTGAGTTTCTGGAAACCTCTTTGGAGGTAATAATTGAGAGGACGACCTTGGTGGCTTGCTTTGCCTTTAAGCCAACAGGAACGCTGTCTTGAGACATTACTTTCATAATATGTCAGCTATTTTCCTGGGTTCCAAGATACAGATTTTTCCAGATGTATCATGAGATACTCAAAAGCAACACTGTGAATTTCTGGCCCTTAAGGGTAGGGTTCAGAAGCTTGGTGCCTCCATGATTCTTAAATTTCCTTGTAAATGTATGGTGTTGTATGAGAGTAAGCATTTTGTGTTCTTTGAACCCAAGCAATTGTGTGATTTTCTGGTAGCGAAGGAGGTCTCCATGATCCAGGTAGCTACTCCTGAAGGATGAGTGTTGGGAACACTGGCTATAGGCATTACTCCCAGTTAACTGTTTAATATGTTTTCTTTATTTGCTTTGTGTATTATTTTCCTGTTTTGGTCCTTTTTATTCTGGACCATAATATAGTTTATTATTATGGCAATGTAATTTTCTGTTTAATTTTTCTTTTTTTTTTCCTTTCGTTCAAGTGATTCTTGAATGTATATTATAAATGCTGGTTTAAATAAAAAAAAATTAAAAATATAATGGTGCCTGAATAACTCTACACATATTGTACAGGATTCACTAGTAAATTTAATCATGAATGAACTATATACATTATTGCTGTTGTACAATTTTTACATTTTTTTTCACACAATCATACAGAGCCCTAATTTAAAAAATATTTTGCCTTGAACCCAAAATGTGAAAAGTCATTTGAAAACAGAGCCAATAAGAGTCAGACTGAGAATTAATTAGCTTGTTTACCTGAATGGGTTCCCCAGTGATAGGGCTCATCACCTGTCTAGCAGCAATTCTCATCCCCAAGGCGAAATTGGCCACTCTCTCTGAATGGCTTGCAACAGGTAGAGGCACCCCTCCTACCACCATGTATGCATCCCCTATGGTTTCAACCTGATAGGATACAGAAGAATGCCAAGGCTGAATGTTCTTTTCCCAGTACAGAGCTTTAGACATCTCCTAGTATCATTCACCGGTATGCATGCAACAAAGATTCCACAGTGCATTCATGAATCTCTCAGAGGGAAAGGCAAATAAACTCTGGGACTGGACCAAGAGTGAATCAGTTCCCCACTTCTATTCTTTTCCAGTGTGAAATAAATTAGATCTAATCATTGGCCATAATTGAGACAGACAAGTCTGTGTATAGTCATAGTAGAGAATAAGCTCTTGCCTTAATCTCATGCAAGTAAATACCTATGTTGTACTTTTTTATGCCCCCTAAATATGCAGTAGGAAGCTAATGGTCTCAGAAGCTTGCATACCTCGCAATACTAGATAAATTATGCTGCAAAGAATTTACTTTAGTTTCCATTTACTAAGGTTTATTTTACATTTTATATATTATTCCTAGCATTATATGGTCACAATTGCTCTGCTGATATTTGGATCAATATATGAGCAACTCTGCTAGAAAAAAGTTTTCCAAAATGAAATTAATTTAGCTATACTGCTTTTTGTGAGCTCTTCCAATCTAGTTTGCATATTTTCCCCAAGAAACTGCAGTACCACAAACCTGTTTGATCAGTGCCTTTACACTGGTTTTTCCACCACTACCGATTTTCAGTGTCTATTCTATGCCCATACTGTGCTTGCTTTTCTTAAGTTACTTCTTAGCATTGCCATCTTAAGCTGTCTTGGACCCTAAGGCCAAAAGACTGAAGGGCCCATGCTGAGAAGATGGTGAGTAGGGAGGGAAGAGGGGAAGCCAGGACTAGCCTTAGTCCTGTTGGTACTCTGTGTGGTGGTGGAAAAGTTTGCCCCTAGAGACCTGAAAAGCAGGGGGGAATCCTCAAGAGATCTGGAAGTGAGGTGATCAGGGGCACCCAATTTTCCCCTGGAGATATGAGCAAAAACATGCTTTTAAAGACCCTACCGCAGCCCTATTTCTCCTCTTATGTTCCCTAGGGAGGGTGGAGATGGAAGGTCTATGAAGGGAAATGGAGTAGTAAAAGAGAAAAGGCAGAGGAACTTTAAGATCAAGAAAACCTCAATCACTGGTAATGCTGCACCTTGAGGACAATGCTGACTCATTGCAGTGGGGCTGGGAGAGGACTGTGCTTCCATTCCCTAAAGATGTCCCTTCTCTATCCATTTATTTCTTGTTCAGAGCAGAAGCATGGTGCATCGGTAGCAGAGGAGGGAAAGGAGCTACTGCTCTGTACCAGGAGGGGATAGATAATGACTAGTACATTTTTTCATGCTAAAAACAACACAAGTACAATTAAAAATACAAAAGCACTTATATTGTTTCAATTCCGGTCCAAACCCCGCTTCTGGATACAAGATAAAATGCAAGATGGGTGATTTTCAAATATTCATTTCTGCAAGCGGGCCTCATTCAACTGAAAGAAAGCTATCCCTAACAGATTATGAATTCTTAGCACTCACCTTGTAGACCTCATGAACGCTGGTAAGACGATCAAATTTTGAATACATTGAATTCAACATGTTCACTATTTGGATAGGTTCACAAGCTGAGCATATATTTGTAAATGTCACAACATCACTGAAGAGAATGGTACAGGTTTTAAACTCCCCTGAGTAAGAAATCAAAAGCATACATGAGCATAGTCTCACAAAATTCAGTGTTTGTGGGAAGAACAGTAATTCTTGAATGAAAGTAGTCAGGTCGGCATTTGAACACCATGGTGAACATTTGATTAAAATGCCAGCCACAGCAGTTAAAAAACCCACACATGTTCAGTGCCACTATCAGGCTAGATGGCAGTTCTAAATGTATATGGCCAGCACTTGTGGCTGCTATACATACAGCGACGATATTCAGCCACCATGGGGTAACTTTATAAGGAAGTGCCTATTTTAAGTGGTGGTACGTGCCTAAAAGGGACTGTTTTAGTCATTTACATGCATATGTGGTCCCATACTCATGTAAATGGCCTCTTTTACAATAGCACCCAGCATAAAAGTGCACATCATCATTTGATGGGTGCATATTTTCTGGCAGGCATGCACTTAAACAGATGTGAATGGAGCTTGCAACTACACATGCAGATTATAAAACACTATGAGGACCTTTTACTAATGGGCACTACCTGGCAGTGTGTGTTCTGGTGCATGCTAAAAGTGCACTGGGACATGCATCGCCAGGTAGCGGAGGGCCATGACAGTGCAGGATGATTCCCGCAGTAACTGCACCACCCGTGTTAGAGGCATGAGTAGGGAGGGGGGGGGGTAGGAGCGGAGAGTGGGTGTGCTAAGCTTGGTGCAGTTCACACCATGCACCAACTGCATTAGCACGGGTTCACCTGATGCCGCCTTTTATGGGACAGGGCTCCACATTAGCTGCCAGGGAAATGCTTTCTATACCCCCGACAGTTAACGCTGGGGTATTGAATGTTAGGTGTGTAATGGGTCTGCTCCTTGTTGGTCACTCCAGGGCAGATGAGGGGTCGGGACTTCCCTGGCCTGGAGTGACCAACAAGGAGCAGACCCGTTACAAGGTGCAACAACTTAGATCCCATTAGTAAAAGATCACTTATTATTTATGTGCATACTTCAAAAATATAGGTGTGGATATTTATGTCAGCTCTAGGGCTGATGTAACTGTCTGCACCTTAAGGCTCAATCTTTGCCATTTATACTAGTATTTTATTAAGAAAAGTAGGCGCCAACGTTTCTTTAGAAAGTAGCACCTACGTAGGCACCTACTTCCATGCTTAAAGTAGGCACCTCCAGATAAAATTAACCTCCAAACCAATAGCTAAGTGGTTTCAGTTAAGACAACAATATTTTCTGTCTTAATCTTAAAATGAATTTCACTACTATCCATATAACAGGATGAAATACCTTGGTTCCACCCTGGCCCTATATGGATAATGTCACTGAAAAGTCACAAGTAGGGAATTGATAGGTTTAGTGATTGCTGCTAAATCTATAAGTCGCTTTGAATATAGGCCCCAGAATTTTCTAGCTTTACTCACAAAAATAGGTTTAACTCACTTAGCTGAGGAATGGATATGATATGACTTACTTTCCCTAGTGCTACATTCATGTGCTATGTTGTTAACCAACACAATAAATTTCTCCTTTCAAATAGTGTTATAGGAGAAACTTATCAACTTAGGAACATGTATTTGTTTGAAAATCAATGACTAAACTCAACAAATAAGGGCATTTTTTGGTTTGTCCCCTTTCAAATGAGCTGAATGGCTGCGGGACAGGAATGAGTTGAAAATTGTTTATTTCCATTTGTTTTCAGCAACCACTATAGGCTGAGGCCACCCCAGGGCTGCATTGCCTATCATATACGTTGACAATGCAATATATTGACATCTATCCTTATAATTAGATGTTACACCCACCTTTCTCCTTCTCCTAGGACCGCTTAATCAGTATGTCATGTATTCAGTGCAATAATTGTGGTGCTTTCATTCTGAGAAGAATCATTTGGAATCTAAGAGCTTGCCCTATATGCCTCAAGTTAGCTGCTATGCATAAAGAATTGACTCTACTAAGGGAAGAACTAGCTGCAATTAAACACACCTTTTCTAGGATACGAACGGAACTAAATCTACCACCGCTCCCACAAAGAATCAAACATCCCAAGAGCAAATGGATCACAGTGGGCTCTGGTAGGATGCGACCTGTAAAGCAGAGACACCCTATACATCAAGAGATATCCCTGCATAATGCCTTCTCTGTCTTGGATAATGAGGATGCCTAATCTATTGATAATGCATCAAATATGATGAAAAAATCACAAAACAAAAAACTAATATTTCTTGGAGATTCCATCATCAGAGGAACCAACTTGGGAACACAGTTCAAAGGAGAAAAGATGGTCAAATGCCTCCCAGACTCTTCAGCCAGCAGGAATACAAACCAAATTGTTGGTGTAGTTAGTGCTGAAAGTGAGCACTCCAAAACTGATGTTGTCATCCACTTGGGTATAAACGACCTGGCTAGAAACAGTGCCTCTGCAGTTCAAAGGGACTTCCAGACTCTGGGAGAAAAACTCAAGCCCATTGTTAACACTGTAACATTCTCAGAAGTTCTACCTGTTCTTGGTAAGGGGACAGAAAGGCTGCATCGCATAAACAATTTTAATACATGGCTCCAGACCTGGTGCAAACAAAAAGGATTCAGATTTATAGGCAACTGGGGAGACAGATGGACCAACAAGACGCTATACTGTGCTGATGGACTACATTTCTCCATCGCAGGGAAAAGGATCCTGAGTGAAGAATTCAGGCAGTATGTGGACAGGCATTTAAACTAGAGAAAGGGGGTGATGGATGGGGAAGAACAAGTTCAGAATGTCACTCCCAGCAAAAGCAGAATAACTTTGGAAACAGCCACACTTTTAAATCACATATCAATGACAAGTGGGAAGAGGTATGTAGAACAAAATCAATACAAAATACAGGCAAGCCAGTTAACAAATGCTGGAAAGCAATGAGCACAAATGTTCGAAGGCTAGCAAACAAGGTTCCTGACCTGGAAGCCCTAATGGTGGAAATGGACTTGGGCATTGTGGCCGTTACAGAAACATGGTTTAACGAGTCGCATGAATGGGATATAGCCATAGCAGGCTATAATCTATTCAGAAGAAATAGAGAATGTGGAAAAGGAGGAAGAGTAGCCCTATGTGTCAAAAGCAATATTAAAGCTATTGAAATGCAGGGGACATGTCATCCATACTGGTATGGTCTACAGTCCTCTGACTCAAACCAAAGAAATAGATAGCGAATTGATTATAGATATTGCAAAGATAGCCACAAAGGGGGAAGTGATCATATTGGGTGACTTTAATCTTCCCGATGTGGATTGGAGTATTCCTTCTGCAAATCTGGAAAGAAGTAAAAAAAATTGTGGATGTCTTCCAAGATGCGTTACTTAGACAAATGGTGATGGAACTGACCAGGGAAAGCTCGATGCTGGATTTAGTGCTCACCAACGGAGATAGCATGTCGAATGTCCGGGTGGGTGCCCCTGTGAGCAGCAGCGATCATTACATGATGTGGTTTAAGATAAAAGCCAAGGTACAGTCCAATCATAGCAAGCTCAAAGTCCTAGACTTCAAAAACACAGACTTCAGTAAAATGGCCAAGTACCTGAAGGAGGAGTTGGCAGGGTGGGAGGGGATAAGGGAAGTAGAATTGCAATGGGCTAAACTAAAGATGGCAATAAAAGGGGCAACAGATACATATGTAAGGAAAGTAAACAAAAACAAGAGGAAAAGGAAACCTATTTGGTTCTCCAAAGAAGTGGCTGCTCAAATAAAGGCAAAAAACACAGCTTTCACAAAATTCAGAAGCTCGCAAACAGAGGAACACAAAAAGGAATAAAGAATCAAACTAAAAGAGACAAAAAGAGAAATAAGGATAGCAAAATCAAAGGCAGAAGAAAAGATGTCTAAAGATGTGAAGTGTGGTGACAAAACTTTTTTCAGGTATATTCGGGAAAGGAGGAAAATCTATATGCCATTCTCAATCGACCAGCCTGACCTCTCTCCACTGACAGACTGCTTTGACGCAGTGGCCAACTGGCTCCAGACCCAAAACCTCCGAATACAGCATAAGAAAACAGAAGTTCTCTTCATCACGAGGAACCAGAACTTCTCCCCTCCATCCTACCTAAGGGTCAAGGAAGCAGAGCTGCAAACTAAGTCCACAATCCGATATCTTGGAGTCACATTAGATCAACGCCTGGATATGAAGGCGCACATAAGCACCACGGTAAGAGCAGTCTACCATAAAATCTGGACACTCAGACATCTACGTTCCCTGCTAGAACCAGACGACTTCCGGACAATCTTTCAGGCACTGATTATCCCACACTTCCATTACTCAAATACAGTCCTACAAGGGCTCCCACAATCTACCCTGGGTCCGCTCCAGCTCGCAATGAACACCGCGGCTAGAGTTCTATATGGTGCCTCCAGGCGTGAACACGTGACACCTATCCTGAAACAGCTCCACTGGCTCTCTATCCACGGCAGAATTTCCTTCAAGACCCTACTGCTGACCTTCAAGGCCATCAACGGACTCTCCTCCACCTCACTCTCGGAGCTTATCCACACTATGCTCCCCAACAGAGCTAGAAGATCTGTGGCAATTAACACACTTTTAATCCCAAAAGCAGTAACACAATGCACCCAGGTAACAGCAAGCAGGGCATTTAGGTTCTGCGCACCCAGGTGCTGGAACGCCCTACCACCTAGCATCTGGGCAATCCCTGACCTAACACAATTTCGGAAGGCTCTGAAGCACCACCTCTTCCTCAAACACTACCCGGACGACCGCACACCATTAACCGCTCCCCCCCCCCTAATACCACCACACAAACACACTACGGTTACTCTGTGACTCGACTTGATGTGATGCCTATATGTAAATAGTAATCCCAGTTTTACCCAAGTTTAAGCACCTGTTTATTGTAATACGGTGCAGATTCCTGCACCGTATAAGTTTTGTTGTCATGTGATCCACACTGATGTTGAATAGCGCAGTATAGAAGAGACTGTAAATAAATAAAATAAATAAATAAATAAAATCAGAGGTGGAATTGCAGGACTCAGAAGTGCTGGGAGTGGACTCATGGAAAGTGACATTGAAAAAGCAAAAATGCTAAACAAACACTTCTGCTCTGTTTTTACTAAAGAAAATCCTGGAGAAGGACCACCTGTGACTCCCAAATATAAAAATGGGAATGGAGTAGATACCAATCCATTCACAGAAGATGATGTGTTAGATGTGTTAGGTAGCGGAGAGACTGAATGAATTCTTTGCTTCGGTCTTTACTGAGGAAGATGTAGGGATGTTACCCATGACTGAAGTGGTATTTAAAGGTGCAGAAGAATTGAAGGAAATATCGATACATCGGGAATATGTCTTACAACTATTAGATAAACTGAAGAGTAGCAAATCACCTGGGCCGGATGGTATACATCCAAGGGTGTTGAAAGAACTGAAATATGAGATTGCAGAACTGCTATCAGTAATCTGTGAACTATCATTAAAATCATCTCTAATACCTGAAGATTGGAGGATCGCCAATGTAACACCAATTTTTAAAAAGGGTTCCAGGGGTGATCCGGGAAACTACAGACCGGTGAGCCTAACGTCAGTACCGGGAAAAATGGTAGAAACCATCATAAAGAATAAAATTACTCAGCATGTAGATAGTCACAACCTAATGGGAGACAGCCAACATGGCTTTAGACAAGGAAGATCTTGTCTTACTAATCTGTTATGTTTTTTTGAAGGAGTGAATAAACAGGTGGACAAAGGTGAGTCAGTTGATATTGTGTATCTGGACTTTCAGAAAGCCTTTGACAAGGTCCCTCATCAGAGACTTTTGGCAAAACTAAAGAGTCATGGGATAGGAGGCAGTGTACTATTGTGGATCAGGAACTGGTTAAAAGATAGAAAGCAGAGGGTAGGGCTAAATGGCCAATTTTCCCAATGGAGAAAGGTGAATAGTGGTGTACCCCAGGGATCTGTGCTGGGTCCGCTGCTTTTTGACATATTCATAAATGACCTGGAAAGTGGAATAATGAGTGAGGTTATCAAATTTGCAGATGACACAAAACTATTTAAAGTTGTTAAAACCCAAGAGGATTGTGAAAAATTGCAAGAGGATCTTGATAAATTGGAAGACTGGGCATCAAAATGGCAGATGAAATTTAATGTGGACAAGTGCAAGGTTATGCACCTAGGGAAGAACAACCCAAACTATGGTTACACAATGCAAGGTTCCACATTAGGAACCACTACCCAGGAAAAAGATTTAGGCGTCATTGTGGATACCATGTTAAAACCCTCAGCCCAGTGTGCAGCGGCGGCCAAGAGAGCAAATAGAATGCTAGGTATGATAAGGAAAGGAATGGAAAATAAAACAAAAGATATTATAATGCCTCTATATCGTTCCATGGTGAGACCGCACCTTGAATATTGTGTGCAATTCTGGTTGCCGTATCTTAAAAAGGATATAGCGATTTTAGAAAAGGTACAGAGAAGAGCCACCAAAATGGTAAAGGGGATGGAAGGATACTCCTATGAAGAAAGGCTAAAAAGGTTAGGGCTCTTTAACCTGGAAAAGAGACGACTGAGGGGAGATATGATAGAAGTCTATAAATTAATGAACGGAGTGGAACGGGTAAACGTAGATCGATTGTTTACCTTATCAGAATATAGAAAGACTAGGGGACATGCAATGAAGCTACAGGGTAAACTATTTAAGACTAATAAAAGAAAATATTTTTTCACTCAACGTGTAATCAAACTCTGGAATTTGTTACCGGAGGATGTAGTAAAGGCTGTTAGTGTAGCTGGGTTTAAAAAAGGTTTGGACAAGTTCCTGGAGGAAAGGTCCATAAACCATTATTAAGAAGTGACTGAAGATATCAATACTTGACCCAGTACAAGCATTGTGGAACTTGTGTCTCTTGGGGAAACTGCTAGGTACATATGACCTAGATTGGCCACTGTTGGAAACAGAATACTGGGCTTGATGGACCTTGGTCTGACCCAGTATGGCATATCTTATGTTCTTATGTAACAGCTTGCAAAACTGAAAGTGGACCATGCCTTGGGACCAGATGGGATACATCCCAGGATATTAAAAGAGCTCAGAGAGGTTCTTTCAAGGTCATTAAAGGATGTTTTTAACAGATCCTTGGAGACAGGAGAAGTTCCTCAGGACTGGAGAAGGGCTGATGTAGTACCTCTGCACAAAAGTGGTAACAGGGAAGAAGTGACAAACCACAGGCTGTTAAGCCTTATCTCGGTGGTGGGAAAAGTAATGGAGGCGCTCCTAAATGAGCAAATAGTGAACTTTCACAAAACCAACAGGTTGTATGATCTGAGGCAACATGGTTTTACCAAAGGATGATCTTGCCAAACAAATCCAATTGAGTTCTTTGACTGGGTGACCAGAGAACTAAATCAGGGGCATGTGATGGATGTCATCTACCTGGATTTCAGCAAAGCCTTTGATATTGTTCCTCAAAGGAGGCTTATCAATAAACTTAATAGTTTGAGGATGGGTCCCAAGGTGGTGAACTGGATCAGAAATTGGTTGACTGACAGATAACAAAAGGTGATAGTAAACGGAACTCATTCAGATGAAAGGAAGGTGATTAGGGGTGTGCCCCAGGGTTCAGTCCTGGGACTGGTACTGTTCAATGTATGTGTGAGTGATATACTGTTCAATGTATTTGTGAATGATATTGCTGAAGGACTGAATGGAAAAGTCTGTCTTTTTGCAGAAGACACAAAAATTTGCAACAGAGTGGACTCCCCTGAGGGAGTGGAGAACATGAGAAAAGATCTACAAAAGCTGGAAGAATGGTCAAATGCTTGGCAGTTAAGATTTAATGTGAAGAAGTGCAGTGTCATGCACTTAGGAAGCAGAAATCCAAGGGAAATGTATGCGATAGGGAAGTTTGCTGGCATGATAGGCAGTGACAAAGTAGAAGTAGAGTTGTGCATTTGTTTTAAAATTAATAGTAAAATGTGGTGAATAAGACCATTCTTGGTCTGTGTACTTTTAGCCAAACTAAATGACTGTGGCCTCAGAATCAGTGAGTCCTCGTTTACGCTGTTCCGTTTCAGCAACAGCAAGGTCTTTCGTGAAGTGCCTTATGCTTCTTCCTTCTGTCCCTCCCAAACTACGGTAACTCAGCACTTACTGGTCACAAACAGCCAAGCAAGTCTAGTCCTATATTCCTCATCCTAAATCCCATGGCTGATGATATCAGCAGCTCAGTAGGAAACTGAGGCAACAACAATCCAGCACCATTTTTTCTACTGTACATTCAAGAAGAAAGCTGGCAGAGAATTAGTGGCTTATGAAAGGTACTTTACTGAAGCCAAAAGGTACAAATAATAGAGAAATAATGTCATAGGAATGTGCATTCTTCAGAGTGCATTCAATTCTTTAAGGTGCCTTAAAATGTTAATGTGTGCAAAATTGATTTACTGTATATTACCCTGTGAACTAACACATGTGTTTATTAAAAAGTATTAATATGGGTTAAAAAATGTTAAAGCAAATGTATGACATAAACGGAAACAAATGAGAGAAAAATGCCAAATTTTTCTGAAAATGAACCAAAATATTTTGCCTGTGTACATTCCTATCAACCAAAGAGCAAGATAGATCCCTGGCAAAGAAAGGAGTAGCAATATGTCTGTTTCAGTGGCAGAAAAAAAACTGTGTTTTAGAAATCTTTCAGGCTTTGTCCCTCTAGAACCAGCGAGACTGATTGCATAGTCAAGAGAGGAATTGCAGGGATTGGAGCTGAAGGGGGTTGGGGGACAGGACATTTTTTTTCATATTGTCAATGCTGCAGTTCTTTACACTGTATAGAAAGGAAACAATTTCTCCACCTCCTAGCCCCCAATTACAAAGTGCTCTCTAGAATGACATTTCCTCCAAGGCTAAAGAATGTCATGCATTTGATTATCTCAGGAGACCTTGAGAATAAATGCCACTTCTAATGCTGACCTGCTCACTAAATCCTATGGCCAAATCTTTGGGGGATAAACCCCAACCACTAAACACCAGTGCCAAAACTTTTCATAAATTGTTTTGGGCTTTTCCAGCCTATGTTGATGTTCTACTCTCTCTGCCCTGGGTTCTTCCTGCCAATGGCAGTGGGGTGGGCACAGGAACAGTGGATCATTAGATTGGCTGTCTCCTTGACTGGGAATGCCTTGGCCACTTACCAGACCTTAACCCACACACAGGCCATGAATTATGCTACTGCTAAAGTGGCCATAAGGGAGTGGTATGGCTTAGCCAAGGACTCTTACAGGAGAGCCTTCCACAATGCCAGGCTGGCCAAGACTGAAAGGCCCCGGGCCCTAGCTCAGCGGTTAAGAGATTTAGCCACTAAATGGTTAGAGCCTAAGAGGAGGACAACTGTCCAGCTAATGGAAGACATAAAAGTAGAGCAATTCCTCTTCACAGTCCCTGAGGTAGTGAGAGGGTGGCTCAAAAATCAGCCCTGCAAATCCCTAGAGGAAGCCACCCAGGCGCAGCAGAGTTACACAAAGAGGCACAGCTTGCCATGTCTGACTCGGGGGTCATGCCTAGAAGTACCTCCTCAGGGAAGTCACCAGGCAATTCTGGGGGGGGGGGGGGGGCCGCTGGAGGAAAAAGGGATAGGGATAGGTTACCTCTGCAGGAACGCCCAAGAAGTGAGTGCAAATATTTCCAATGCGGAAAAAGGGGGCATTTGAAAAGAGAGTGCCTGGCCAAAGAAATATTAATCAATAACCCACCAAAAAGTGATATTTAAGTGACTGACTCACAATGTTATTAAACTATTTTTTTGTCGGAAGTTATTGCCGTGAGCGATTACTCACTCATGAAGCGTGACTTCCCTTTTAATTACTCTTATGGTAATAAAACCACCGTATAAAAATCATGAAGCAATTGCATTACTTAATATCATTCAATGCTACTTCATTACACAATATCGTCACAGCCGTTATTTATATAGCTGTAAAATATCTTGCTATGCAGACTTTCCACGGACACAGTACTGCGTTTAGACCCGTACTTCCATTCCGGCTCTGTTTCAACGCTTGTTATCTGCTTAATATACTCATCTGATTTTATGAGTTGAATAATTCCTTCTAGCAATTCGAACGGAATATATGTTGACAACTGGATCCCTCCAATGACACAGCCTAACTTGTGTGAGCGGTAGAGGCAAAGAAAAAGGCATTTAAAGACCCGTGAGAAACGTCACTCATGATGATGTCATCATCCCTAATTGGTCCCTGAATGCATGGGATCAAACGAGACTAAGCCAATCCAGTTCTGCATTCAACCCATGGGGTTCCAAACAGCCAATACGAAATATCCAGTATTGTTCAGTCCACTGGAGTCGTTGTTCCCTATTACCCCCTCTGACAGCTGGGGGCACTTGGTCAATAATTCGCCATTGAAAGTCCGTGAAAGAGTGTCCAAAATCCAAACAGTGTTGTACTAATGGAGCTGTAATAACTCCATTGCGAATGCGAGACGCATGTTCTTGTAGGCGAACCCTCACTTTTCTAATCGTTCGACCTACGTACTCTTTTGTGCACGGGCAGATTAGAATATAAACACCATAAGTGGTAAGGCAAGTGGTAAAACCTTTTGACCGCTGTGTTATGGTAGTGTGTGGGATTTGCCATTCGGCACCTTTCAATGGCAAATTATTGACCAAGTGCCCCCAGCTGTCAGAGGGGGTAATAGGGAACAACGACTCCAGTGGACTGAACAATACTGGATATTTCGTATTGGCTGTTTGGAACCCCATGGGTTGAATGCAGAACTGGATTGGCTTAGTCTCGTTTGATCCCATGCATTCAGGGACCAATTAGGGATGATGACATCATCATGAGTGACGTTTCTCACGGGTCTTTAAATGCCTTTTTCTTTGCCTCTACCGCTCACACAAGTTAGGCTGTGTCATTGGAGGGATCCAGTTGTCAACATATATTCCGTTCGAATTGCTAGAAGGAATTATTCAACTCATAAAATCAGATGAGTATATTAAGCAGATAACAAGCGTTGAAACAGAGCCGGAATGGAAGTACGGGTCTAAACGCAGTACTGTGTCCGTGGAAAGTCTGCATAGCAAGATATTTTACAGCTATATAAATAACGGCTGTGACGATATTGTGTAATGAAGTAGCATTGAATGATATTAAGTAATGCAATTGCTTCATGATTTTTATACGGTGGTTTTATTACCATAAGAGTAATTAAAAGGGAAGTCACGCTTCATGAGTGAGTAATCGCTCACGGCAATAACTTCCGACAAAAAAATAGTTTAATAACATTGTGAGTCAGTCACTTAAATATCACTTTTTGGTGGGTTATTGGTTATGATAGAAAGTGAGGGGTGGTTAATTTTGTGGTTTAAAGAAATATTAATGGCAAGGGTTAAGACTAATGAGCCACAGTGCAATGTTTCCAGTGCAACTGTGTGTCAGTTGGTCAGGGAGGCAACATACCACAGGCCAAGGCCTAGACGAGGCACACTTGGACAGGGTGAGAAAGGGCCCAAGGTGAAGCGGCTACACTATCATGGATGTGGGGAAATGAGGGCACAGAAAAAGGGATTGTCGGTGCAAGGGGGCCCTGGCCACAAAGATAGACCTAGTTCCTCCCCTGAGAGATCAACAAACTCAGAAAGTTAGGATAGAGGAGATCCCTTATCTGGCCTTATTGGACTCGTGAGCCACACAATCTTTAATAGCGGCTAGTATGTGGCGGAATATTCACAGACACTGCCCAAGCTCTATGCATCAGCAGAAGAGTCTTGTGCAGATCTGTTGTATCCATGGGGCTGATACACCCATTTAGTAGAGAAGGTTGCTGTGGAATGGTGAGGACTGTACCAACGCCTTAATATGGAGGTAGTGACTCAATTGCCATATCCAGTTATTCTAGGTACAGACTGGAAAGGGTTCGAGGGAGGGTTGGTTAAACCTTCAAGAGGGTCACCACCCTGACACAGCAGGAATCTAGGAGTGCAGAGGAAGCCAAGATGGGGACCCTGGCCAAGCCATTCACATATGATGAGATTGAGATAAGTCTCCACCCTGATACAGCAGGAAACCCTGGAGAGAAAGTTCCTAAGTCAGTGGGAGAACTTGAGGAGGCTAACGTTGTAGAGTCTGGAGGGAGTCCAGAAGAGAACCCCAAGCCAGGAGGTAGGGATAAGGAAACCCCTGGTACCTTAGAACCCAGTCAGGAGGAAGCTGCAGATGGGACACAAGAGCCCCTGAATTTAGAAGGGGAAAAGTCCCAGTTGATCCCTAAAAAGCCGGAGGGGGTAACAGGCTCTGAGGGGATAGCCATAGAGCTGAAAGGGGAAGTCTTAGGTGTGTTTGCAGACCACACGGCACGAGACTCCACCCATAGCTCTGACAAGAGTAAAGAAATTGATCATGTCCTGAGCACACAGGACTCACAAGCTAAGGAATAGCCTGAAGGAAGGCTGGAAACCTTCCCAGCTAAAGAGGGGATAGTACAGGAAGGCCCTTCAGTGCAATAGATTGTTAAGGACCCTGTGCAGTTGGAGCAGACCCCGATGGCATCTGCTTAACAGTCCAAGGAGAAGGACCGTCAAGCCGTAGTAGATGAGACCAGTCCTAGGGAAGACATAGCCTTGGGAAAGGAGGGATGTCCAGCTGGCCCCAGGATATGGGAGCTTGAGGGAGAGAGGCAGATCTTCCATCGAGGTTACTCAATAGGACTATTGCCCCAGTACAGAATTTTGTCCCATAAAAAGGTACAATTTGAGGATTATGGGGTGGGAAGAGTAGCCCATTCCCCAGCAAGCCCTTTTCTAAGAGGGGAGAGAATGAAAAAAACCCTCATAAACAAAGGCGAGAAAAACTCTGTGACGTAGTCTGTGGGTATTATGGGGCTAAGGGACATGTTACAAGGTGGGTTTTTCGGCCTTGAGTGAGGAATGAGTCTATGTTCACATTAGGCCATTAATCCAGAATGTAATTTCTACCAGCCAGTGATAAGGCTGATAGAAACTTAAGGGTAGGGAATGTGACAGGGTCAGTCACACTAGCCCAGAATCCCTTAGGTTATTTGGCAGGTTCTGACAGACTACAAGTCCCAGAATCCCTTGGGATGGGAGGGCCAACCACAGAAAGGATCAGGTGAGCCAATTAGGAGAAGCACATATAGGGCAGACCTGGCCTGGATCCTGGAAAGGAAGGCACCTCCTACCCTAATTCATGTTAGGAGGGGACATGCCCAGGCTGCTGATCCACTCCAGGATCTCCCTCTGGACGAGTTCCCCTGGCTCACCAGGAAGTACACTTTAGAACCAGAGAGAGGTGGGAGAGGGGAGGGATCAGGGAGCCAAGATCTAGAAAAGCTTCCAGTGTTTCCTAGTGAGAAAAGCAGTGATCCCTGGGAAGAAGAAGAGGCCATGGAAACACAAGCATATGAGACCCAGAACCAATGGAGGTTCAGTGGATGGGACAATAAAAGCTCTGGCCCTGGGGTAGTTTCAGTAAGCAAGTAGTGAACCTGAAGGGTGGAAGAGTGGGGCAGCTAGACAGCTTTTTGACTTTGCAGCCGAGCTACATTGTTGTGTTCCCTGAAATACTCTGAGCTCGCTTTTCGAAGGCCTTTACACAGGTAACTTCTCTAGTTACCCATGTAAAGGCCTTATCCGGGATTTTCAAAGGGCACCTACACAGGTAGTGCCATTTGACAATGCCAGATATGTCCCTAATGCGCCCAGATGCTATGCGGTGTAGCATCGGGGCGTGTTAGGGGTTTTTCCGGGGCAGAGAATAGGGCTACATGGGTAGCAGTGATTTTCGATGCTACCCGTGTGGCCCTCCGCGCCTTAGATAGGTGAGGTTTTTCCTTGTCTATCTTTAACGCGCAGAGGCTATGCGGGTAGCATCGAAAATTGCTGTTACCCATGTAGCCTCTGCGGCTGCCAGTGTGTCCAGACAAACCTGGATTTTCACTTCCGCAGCAGCGGAAGTGAAAATCCAGGGTAAGGGGGTTGGCAGGCAGTCTATGTGCCACTGTGGTGCATAGCCTGCCTATTTGAAAATCGGGCCCCCTATATTTAAAGTGGATTGAGCTGATGCAGTTCTACAGCTTATGGATGTGGATGTGCCTTGAGCTACCTCGTTTAGCACTCCTAAAGACTTTCTGTTTTTGAACATGAGTAACATGGTACAGCTACATAGCATCTGACTGTGCAGCTGAGCTACAGAGTTGGTTCTCAGAAAGACTTCGGCTTGGAACCTGGGTGACAGAACGCAGCAGCATAGCTCTTGGCTATGCGGCTGAACTACCTTACTATGCCTTGAGAAGGACTCTGAGATTTGATCTGTTGATGGGATTGCAGTACCTGTGAATTTGTATGTCTTTCTGTCCTGCTCTGAATTGCAAAGAGAAAAGGCCAGGCGCCGATCTAAGCCCAAGGAAGCCCAGGGAGACTGGAGGAGCGCCGCCAGACCATATGCTGCACTTTGCTCTGACTGTATAGGACGGTGGTTACCGAAGCCTGGATCATGCTGCTCGCTACTGCTGTCCAGGGATTCGCCTCGGGTAGTACGGTATCCACAAACCAGCACCGCATTTTGGGCCACCAAACATAATTCATATAGGCCCTGTGTCAGGTGTTCTGCTCTCCATGGTAAGTTAACAGAAGACTTCCATCAGTCATGAAGAAATTCACCAGCTCCGTACAGTCTCAAATCAAAAACGCTTTTTAAATACCTACAGCATCTGACGACAAATCCCACCAAAAACAATGCTCCACTTTTCACCTAAGAATGGGCCCAAAACAAGAGATCTCCCTTACGGACAATTTTTGCGTGCCTGTTGCATCTGTACCACTTTGGATGATTTTAAGATTAATACTCAAGAACTGAGTACTCGTTTAGCTACTAGGGGAGATCCTAGCTGTTCTATGTGCAAATTGCCTTAAATACACATAGGGGTATGTTTACTAAACTGCGTTAGTGCAATTCGCGTTAGGAGCCGCGGTAGTAACAGAAACCCCAAATAAGGACATGGGCGGTACATCGTCACCACTAACGCGCGTTAAAAAAATTAACGAGCGTTACCGGGCACCGTGGCGCGTCACTGCGCGTTAAACGTAAGAAGACGTACAGACACTGAAACAGAGCTGTAGCACAATGGTTACGGTACTGACTGCTATTACAGGCAGCATGGGTTCGAGTCCCCAGTGTGCCTAACGCAGAAGGCTGTCCCAGGCATCACCCTGTACATTACAGAGGGAAAGAGGAGGCATGTTTTTCGTTACGCTGAGTATTGGTGCCAGAAAAACACCCTCGGAGTGTGCCTAGCCACGTATGTTGTTGCGTGCATTGGTACGTGCGTAGCTGCGCGCGTACAATCGTGCATGGGTACGTGTGTTTTTACGTGCGTGGGTACGTGTGTTTTTACCAGTGTGGGCATCTTATTTTACAGACTCTGTAGGGTGTCTTGCACCTATGCATTATGCTAGCAGATGTACGTGTGATGGCCTATGGTTTATCAGAGCCTGTGAGCAGGTGCTGGGGTTTCACAGGGTTGGATTGTGCCAGTCACACTCATGATGCACTGCACATGCAAATCAGCTGTCCACAGATACACACCATGGGGAATGCACCCCCACAGCACCTCGGCCTGGTAGGGGGAACTGACCATGTGCACCCCCACAGCACCTCGGCCTGGTAGGGGGTACTGACCGTGTGTTGTACTGGCACAGAGTAGCTACACACCGTCACATTGTGCGGGTACTGTGCTCACCCTGAGGGTGCAGTGAGGCGCCCAGCACCAGGTCCACAGCACCGTCCAGGGCTGAAAGAGGCCATGGCACAGTTCCAAAGCAGTGTTACTGTGTGAGATAGGTAGGTTCTGCAGGACCACCTTGGACATCTCTGTCTGTTTCAGTCAGGTGTAGCCCCATGCACCACCACCACCACCACCACCACCACCCCCTCGGCCAAGGGTGGCAAACAGGGTCTCCCATCATAAGATCCACAGTCTACCTCCCTGCAAAGGTGGGATAGAGGGGAACATTAACTCTAGTCCTGCTGAGGAACAGACACCCCACAGGGCAGTCAATGCAGCTCTGTACACAGCCATAACACAATAGCACAGACATTAGGCCTGAATATGGTATGCTGCAACCCACCACTATCTGATATTCCCCTGGTGCACTCCATCACAACACCTACCAGCTGCAAACAGTCTGCTAGTACCCAGTGGAGATGCCTGCACCCAGAACTGGGATGTCAGCATACACAGCAAGCAGATACATCAATGACTGGGCCCCAAAAGGAAACCCATATTTATCACATGAGAGAAATACTAGATAGCACTATGGGAGTGCCTAGCTATGCTGTGGTCACTGCACAGTCAGGGTGAGAGTGATCTCTCAGCAGGATATACTGAGGTCACCCTGTCTGTGTAGGTGGTGGCCGGGCACTACAATGTGCCTGTCACTGCCCTATGCCCTGTGCAGATGCACCCTAGCCAGGCCAACCTGTCCAGCCTATACCCATGGTACCTTGCTCGTCATTATGCACATTGGCAGCCCAATACTGGCAACATTGCTGGATAGACAGACAGCCACCCCCACACCTATGCCAGCATTGTGCTACTATAGAGGTGGTCAGCAGCCATACCCACCACACCAGTCATGGGCATAGTACAGGCATGGATATGGTACACAAGGCTGTTGGGGGGTCACTCCCCAGGGTGGTGAACACTGTCAGAGACCAGACCTGCAGCAAACACCACAGACATCAGAATGATTGCTATGGTGGAGCTCAATGAGCAAACTGTGCTTAACGTAGGAATTGATATCTGCCAGTTATCATAGGGAACGTTTGATAGCTCTGTACCATATACCCAGGTGTGGGGTGGCATTGCTAAGGTATGCAACTGCTAGTATTGGGAGATACAGGCAGGGCCCAATGTCTTGCCTCTCCAGGAGGCATTGGCCAATGGGGCCTGTGGGTGGGTGTGTGGCCCTGTTGGCTGCTGCTTTACGGCAGAGTTCCCCAACTCCAGTCCTGGTGTTCCAAACACTGTTCGGGTTTTCATGCTGTCCCTCATAAATATGCATGAGCTACATCTGCATACCATGGGGGTGGCGCATAGCTATGCAGCACAGGCATCTTTATTAGAGGCAGCATGAAGCTGGAATGGTGTGGGGCCCTCCAGGACTGCATTTGCGGGACTCTGCTTTAGGTAATGTGCCTGTTTCTGTTTCTGGTGTCTGTGTTTGGTGTGGTAAAATATAGGCCATGCGTATGTTCTCTGCAATAAAGGAGTGTCTTTACTATCACTGTTTAGTGGTGGGTAAAACTATGGGGTTGGCAGGAGCCCCAGCTGGGATTTGAACCTGTGACCCTCTGGTCTTACAGGCACTGGCTGTGTCTGTTGCACCACACTGTGGCCACAGAGACAGTGCAGTCCCTGGAGTTAGTTAAACTGGCCTGACGAGTCAGAAACCCTGCTCTGCAACAGGTTTACTGTGGCCTCATTTACCTTGTATGCAGACAAAGGTGCACATAAACCTCAGAAAAGACCTCAGAAAAGGGGCACACACCCATAACCAAGCTGGGCAACAATGATATCATTGGGAAATATTACACCACACGCCCAGGACAGCTCCATTACAATGTAATGCTCTTTGAAAGGGTCTGCGGAGCGTAGACCCTTCCACACATCATTTCTTTTTATTTTGGTGCTTTCCAGGGAGTGTTGTTCCTTGTTGCCCATTGCTATCACTGTTGCCCAGCTGAATTATGCTTTTTAAAATGTTTCTTGTGGTCATTTTTAACGTTTTATGTGAAATTTTGTTCTGTGCACATGTATCACACTGCTCACGTTTTGTGGGTTTCCCCGGTTTTTCTGTACATTGCTGACGGAAATGGTTTCTCTTCCCTTTAAATGCCTTTAACGACAGGTTTTCATTCGCGTTGGAATTGAGTTCTGAAATTCAGCGCGTTAGTATGAGGGGAGCCTCTCCCCGCCCATTCTCCGCCCATTGACCCCTTCTCTCCGCCCACTCTCCACCTTCTGCGCTGTTTTAACGCGCCGCGGAGCTTTACGATCGTTAACTACGGTTAACGCACGTAGTATGACGTTAACGGTCGTTAGCGCGTCGGTACGCGCGTTATACGGCACTTACGGTCATTAACGTCGTATAACGCGCGTTAGTCACGTTTACCGCACTTTAGTAAACATCCCCCATAGAGTGTGGTTGTTACCTTCTATGCAAGCTGATAGCACCTCAGCTCCAATTTCTGATAATTTTGAGGAAAAGATGGTGGGAGTTCTTTCATATATGGACAGGGCTTCTGAAGTAATGTCTTCACTTTGAAAACATTGGCATGTTGTACAGCTTTATCTGTGTTTTCAGAGAGATTTAACCATTGCTTTTATCAGAGGTAGCAACATAAGGGATATGTTGGTTGAACATCTCCATTGTTAGAGAGCCCTCCTCCTTTGAGGGGTCATTTCCTTTTTATGAATTGCAGATTTTGCGATCGTAGTATAAGTGGTGAATCCTGGTATGTTGAACTCAATCAGCGGGTTTACCGCTCTAGGTGGTTTACCACCTGTGATTCAGATTTTGTAGTTTATTTGTTGGTCTATCCCTGTAACCTTAAATATGTTGGCCATACTACTCGGCCTTTCAAGGTACATCTCTCTGAACATGCCTCCTGTATAAACACTAAGCCTTTGACTGCTCTGATTGTCCAGCAATGCTTACAATTGGGTCATTCTTTTCAGCAACCTTTTTGGAGAGTCCTTGATAGTTTCTCAAACCTCTCATGAGGGTGATCGAGTGGCTCGGTTACAGTTTGCTGAACAAAGACGGATTTTTTTGTTGCAGACAGTGGCCCTCAGCGGTCTCAATCTGGAGCTCGATTGGCAGAACATTCTTTAACGCCATAGTGTTCGGGCCATTACACTATTATAGTTTGGGCCCGTTGCTAGGTGAAATAGACAGAGCACTTTTTTTGGCAAGATTTGACATCAGATGCTGGAGGTATTTAAAGAGCAGTTTTGATTTGAGTCTGTACGGAGCTGGTGAATTTCTTCATGACTGCTGGAAGTCTTCTGTTGATCGACAATGGAGACCAGAACACCTGAAGCGGGGCCTATCTGAATTGTGTGGTGGCCTGAAACACAGTGCTGCATTGTATATACCCATTGGGACAGGTTTTGCTGTATGAATGTACTGACTCTTAAGTTGCCTTTGCTTGGAGTTAAGTGCTGTTTTGTTGCTTATTTTAACTCTGAATGATTAAGATGCACAGTTTATTTCAAGATGGGTGAACCCTTGTTATGAGCAGTCCAACAAAAAAAAGTTTCATCATAATGTATACTTTATTGACGTAGTCTAATTTTTGTTAATAATCATGTCCCAATTGTTATACTATTTCCTTTTTTAATTAATCTTATTTTATTGAATTCTTTTATGTGTCAAATATGTGGGTAGTAGTGTTCTTACACTGCTTGTTACCTCTGATTCTACTTCAACATTCATCAGCTAGAGATGAAGGGGTTCTCTCCCTTCCTTCCTACTGTCTCCTTCCTTCCTCCTCTTCTGTTTATTAGACCCACCCTTGTCATCCTTGTCCCCACTTTGTCATCGTCCTTATCCTTTCGCCAATAACTTTCCACAGGCTTCTAGCAGCACTATTTACAAGTGACATTTGGTAGTGCTTCTCTTTGAAAATCTTTGGGCCAACAGAGACCACGCATACCCACAGGCTTTGCATCTCCAAGAAAACACACATACTGTAAAACCGTGTGCATGCTTTAGGCCCCAGAGAGGAAGCCAAGTTTTAGCCCAGGGAATATACTCAGGTAGCTGCTTGGTTACTACGGCAAAGTCCTTTAAAATTTACCCTCCCCAAACTAGCCCACAGTCCAGGACACTTCTTGACTTCATCACACGTCTTTCCTATTACTAATCTGTCAAATGTAACATGGCAGTTAATAAATCTGAAATACAAACTTGGAATAGGAATTGATATATGCACAAAAAAATAATAATCCTAGCCCCAAAGGCCAGCAATGAACAATAGTACTCTATCTGCAAAATGCACCGGATCTGATTATATTTCTACAGACTACAGTATAATGATGTCTGAAACAGAAAACCTCTCTAGCTGCACAAGAAGTCTCATTTGCATCTCCACTATGGATTTCCCTCCTTGTAGGTTAAATCAAGAACAGGGTATCAGTTAAATTTCAACACCATCTGTCAAAATCTTAATTAAAAGAGCAAACAAGCTGCAAATCCAGAGGGTCTAAAGGAGTTTTGAACTACTGTACTAGGGATACTCCCTGTACCCTTGTTTGCCTCATTAAGCTTGTTCTGTGCTGAGGCTTATTTATCTCCTGTGTGGTTTGTAAAGTGCAAATATTTCCAGATTCATCAACAGGTTATACCGCCGTTGCCTATCACTTTCTAATGTGTTGTAGAGGCTTTAATTTCCTGACATCTCATGTGCAATACGATCCACATTCTATTAAAGCAGCGTACAAAATTTTGCAGAAATTATGCACTGTAAGGAAAAGAGATTAAATTTGTTTAGATCTTTAAAAGGATTTCAAATATTTTATCAATTTTCTTTATTCCTGTTTCTCGGACCATTTGTCCAAAATGCTAAGACAGAAAAGAAAAACTGCAGCCCCATGAAAAATCTTTTAAAAAGACAACTATCAGATTTCAAACACTCCATTGTTTAATGCTTTGGGTTTATTTATTTGAACAGTTTTTTTTCTACACCGCCCCTTCCAACGATCAGGAGTGGTTTTCCATCAAACAAAAATCAATTACAGTGAACATTGTTATGATCTATGATACAAATGAACTATTTACATACCAGTTATCCACATATGCCAGAGTATAGTGGAAGCTGGTGGTTATTTATTTAGCTGCATTTATATCCTGCTTTTCACTGGGTTAAAGTGGTTGGGGGATACATTTAACACAAGGGGATATGAGACACATACACTAATGCAGGGAACATGGGCAATGGAGGGTTAAGTGGCTTGCCCAAGACCACAAGGAGCACCTGTGGGACTAGAAACCCCAGTCCTTCTAGCCCAAGGTTGCTGTCCTCTAGTGGGATTTGAACCACCAACCTTCTGGCCTGTAGTACCTTGCCCCAACCACTAGGCCACTGCTCCCTCAAGCTTAACATTATATACATGGTAACTAGCCCGTGATTAGCAGTTAGATGGAAATAAACATGTCAGAAAGGGAGAAGCTGAGGGGTGGTTGGTTCAGTTGGGTGGCGTTGAAAGGATAGAATGAGAGAAAGTATTACAGGAAATGGAGTTGTTATAGTACTCTGAGAAAAGAAATGTTTTAATTGCTTTTGGAATGTCTGTAGATCTTTGATTGATCTGATGGGGTCTGTGAGAGAATTCCAAAGAGTGGGTGCAGTATACGTGAAGGCTCTTGTTACTGGTAGCTTGTTTAGTCTTCCGGACTGAGGATGGTATTAGAGAGGAGATTTGAGTACTTTTTCTCCTGCTCCTAACATCTGTTTGGGTGTGTATCTTAGTTGTAAGGTAGGAGGGGGAGATGTTAGATGTTATTAAGCAGTTTGAATGTAGTAACTATTGTTTTGTATTTTATCCTGCTTGCTATTGGGAGCCAGTGAAGATTATAGAGTATGGAGGTGATATGAACAGTTAGCCTTGCCTTGGATATAATCCTGGCAGTTAGTCTGGGCTAATTGAAGTGTGTGGAGGTTCTTTTTAGGCAGACTCTGTAACAAGCTGTTCCAGTAGTCCAAATGGGGGGTTATTAAAGCTTGGACTACTGTTCTGAAACTGTGTGTTTCTAGGAGGGGTCTGAGGTGCTGGATTGTTTTTAGTTTGTAGAGTATGGTTCTAGCAGTTTGTTTTATTTGGGCTGTCATATTGAGAGCACTATCTATCAATTATGATTCCGAGATATTTTACCTCATGTTTAACTGAAAAGGAGGTGTTGTGCAAATTAAATGTTGAGGGAGGGGAGGGGGGAGGGTGAAGTTCTGGTTCTTTGTTGTAAAAACAATTTCTGTTTTATTGAAGTTTATATGGAGGTTATTTTTGTTAAGCCAGGATTCTGTTTTGATTATGCAGTCAGAGATGTTTTAATATATTGGGGTGTTTTTATTTCTACTGGTGCATATACCATAATGTCATCTGCATAGATGTGTATTTGATTTTGTGCTTTTTGAAGATTGCACAAATTGGTTGAAGATACAGAAGGGCAGATAGAGCAGAGCCTTGAGGAATTCCCTGTTCCTGTGGGAAGGTGGTAGATGACTCTTAATTGATTTTTTTTTCTATATTGAAAGCGGTTGGAGATGTATGAATTGAACCATTTCAAAGTAGTACCAGTTATACCTGTTTGAACTAGTCTTGACAGGAGAATGTTATGGTCAACATTATCAAAGGCAGAGGTGATATCTAGGAAGACCAGGATAAATGCTTGGTTTGGATTATCTAAACCACGGATGATGGTATTGAATAAAACCAAGAGAAGCGTTCTGCGCCATGATATGGGCGGAAACTGTATTGGTGTTCATCAAGAGGGGCATTAAGGTCAATGAAGTCTTGTTGCTGAATTTGGACTATTTTTTCTATGATTTTTGCTAAAAATTGAATACTAGCGATTGGTCTAAATGAGGTTGGGTCATCTTTCTTGAGGGATCTCTTTTGAGATTGGGGCAAATGATTGATAATTTGGGTGCATCTGGTATTCTTCCTTGATGGAGGGATTGATTAACAATATTGAGTATAATTGGTGCTAGTTCGACTTTAGCTGCTTTTATCCATGATACCGGACATGGATCCAGATGAGAGGTGGTGGTGTTGATTTTTGCAATTGTCTCTAGGAGTTGTTTCTCATTGATGAGGTAGAAGGTGTGCCATTTATTGGTGGTAGGTTGGCATTCAGTGAGGAGCAGCATAGTTGAGTGGTTTTTAGTTTTGTTGCAAGGTGGTTTGCTATAGTTAATGGGGGTGTTATTAGTCATATTTAGGTGTGTTTTGGTTAAGGTTTTTACGATTTCGAAAAGCTCTCTAGGGCGGTTAATAACTTTGTTTAGTAAAGTAGTATGGTGGTCCTTCTTTGCTCTGAGAATCCTTTCTTTATAGGCGTTCAGTGCTGTAATGTAGAGATCCTTATGTTCAGAGGTTTTTCTTGCCCTCCATTTTTTCTCCAGTTTACAGAGCTGCCTCTTAAGGGTGCGTATATCTTGCGTATACCATTTTTCTGAGGGCCTGCAGTAGGTTTTCTTGATAGACATAGCGGCTTTATTAATTATAGTGAACCAGTTGTTTATTGTCTCGTCAAGATCTTGAGTTTGTATGGTAAATTGGGGGGTTACCTCATCCAGGAAGGCTTCTTTGTCGAAGTGTCTGAAGAGTGTGTTATGATGAGGTGTGTTGGCAGGAATCTGCATGGAGCGAGGGATTGGGAGATTCATTCATATGATGAAATGGTCGGACTAAGGGTCCTGGGTAGAGGTAGGAGGGGAGCATTCTGGATGAACAGTAAGAAGCTTAGGGAGGAATATCAAATTGAGGGTGTTACCCTTGATATGAGAGGGATGGTTCATTGTTTGGAGGAAGTCCATTTTTTCCATGAATTCAAGGAAGGAAGTGGATTGTTGCAAGAGAAGTGATGCTAAATTAAAGTCTCCCAGGATGATATGTGGTTTCTTCATTGGTGAGTTATAGGTTGATTCCAGTATGGAGGTGAGGTTAACGTGATTGTTGGTAGGTGGTCTGTATAGTAGGCATATTGCTACATTTTTATTTTCGATTTTGATCAGGTTTATACCATCACAGTTGGTACAGACACTGGCAAATGTGTTTAGGTTTGTTTTGATTAATATAAGGACTCTACCGCCTCTTTTGGAATCTCTGGGGCAGTTGAATAGAGAGTAGCCATTTGTATTTAGCAGTATAAACTGCCTCAGCAGATTAAAGTCAGTGTTTCTTGCCCTAAGCCCACAGTCAGAATCCAGAGAATAAAGCCATATCCTCCCTCAGTGAAGTCTTGAAGATTTACTGAAGTGTCATTTCCAATCACAAATACCAGCCACTTGAGAACACTCTGAAATCACACATGTATTGTATTTACAATAAAACCTGGAAAAAAAGTATAATAGACTAGAAGCCCTCAATGTGTGTTTTTGCTACCTGGCTTCCTCAAGGAGTATTATCTGATCTTTTTTATATATTTATTTTTAACTCGCTCATTTCCAGTAGTAGATCAAGGTGAATGACAATCAGGTACTATAGGTATTGCCCTTTTGCCAGAGGGCTCACAATCTAAGTTGTACCTGAGGCAATGGAGGGTATAGTGACTTGCCCAAAACCACAAGGAAGTGGAATTTGAACCCTGGTCTGTCTGATCCCAGGTTTCTGCCCTGACCATGAGATTATTTTATCTGTTGACTGAAGAAAAGGAATGCATTGGTTTCATGTACTGGTAGAGAATACACGGAATACACCTTCTAATCAGAAGGTTGACCACAAAGCAAAATTCCAAAGGATAAGAAACTGGATTTGAGGAAACCTGACATAGTGGTAAAGGAGAAAAACACCAGCATGGCATTGATAATATAAGTATCAGTTCCAAGTGATTATTCTGTGAATTGCATGGAGAGGGAAAAGATCCTGAAGTACCAAGAAATGCAGTCAGAGTCCAAGAAAATGTGGCAGAAAGATACTGAAATATTTCCCATCATATTGGAAGCCACAAGCCTGATAAAGAAGAACATCTAGTCGCATCTTGGCAAATTTCCCATACGTTACCTCTTAAGAACTCCAGAAGGGAGCTCTCTTTGGCACAATACAAGTACTATGCCGAGTGTTAGCAGTAAATTTGAGCGACTGAGATCCTACTCCACATACCCTGGCTTAGAAGTGAGGTTCATGACTGTCAAGGTAGGCCCCAAAATTAACCCATGTGGAGAAATTGCCCCTGACAAACAGATGCAATCCTTTCTTTGGGAGAGCTATGTTAACCACACATAATAAAAAAAAATCCTTTCAAGTCCCTAGATGCCTAGTTCCAGGCTCATCAGTAAGATACACAAGGTTAGATTTACTATAAGTCTCTACCGCATAAACACATAGGGGTATGTTTACTAAACCGCGCACACGTGCGCGGCGCACAAGAGTAGACGCTAATGATGCACTTAAGTGCTCTTAAGCACCGCGCACGCGTGTGCATCACATTAACAGGCCGGCGCACGTGTGCGGGGCGCTGATGTGCGATAGAGGCGGGGAAAGGCTTACGAAGGGCGGAGGAAGGCTCCCGAGGGGCGGGGGGACGGGGTCAATGGGTGGAGAGTGGGAGGGGAGAGGCTCCCCGCACAGGAGCAGGGCTGAATTCGGCATTAAAAATACCGCGAGTGAAACCCTCGTGTTAGAGCCGATTTAAAGGGAAGAGAAACCATTTCCGTCAGCAATGTACAGCAAAACCGGGGAAACCTGAAAAACATGACCAGTGTGATACATGTGCACAGAACAAAACAGCAAATAAAACTTGAAAATGACCACAACAAATTTCAAATAAATTATAATCCAGCTGGGCAACAGTGATATTAATGGGCAAACATAAAAAACACTCCCAGGAAAGCTCCAAAAAAAAGAAATGATTTTTGGAAGGGTCTACGCTCCGTAGACTCGTTCAAAAATCACTGCATTTTAATGGAGCTTCCCTGGGAGTGTTTTTCATGTTGCCCATTGATATCACTGTTGCCCAGCTTGGTTTTGGTTTTTTCCCCTTTTTTTGGAGGTCATTTTTGAGGTTTAATTGCACCCCTGTCCCCATACAAGGTAAACGAGCCCACAGTAAAATTGTGCAGAGCAGGGTGTCTGACTCGTGCGGCCAGGTTTCCTATCTCCAGAGACTGCACTGTCACTGTGGCCACAGTGTGGTGCAGTGGACGCAGCCAGTGCCTGTAAAACCAGAGGGTCACAGGTTCAAACCCCAGCTGGGGCTCCTGCCAACCCAGTCCCCATAATTTTACCCACCACTAAACAGTGATAGTACAGACACCCCTGTATGGCAGAGAACATAAGCATGGTTCCAACACCTATATTTTACCCTACACCGCACACAAACCATAACAATGGGCATTACCGACAGCCGAGTCCCCCAAATTCAGTCCTGGAGTGCCACAACTCAATCAGGTCATATTTTGTTTTCCAGATAGGGACATGTCTGCATGTTGGCAGAAGGGTACAGGTGGTGGAGGGGGCAGTGGCTGCAAACCACAGCAGACAGTGGCCTAGGCCTGTGCAGGCTGGCACCGTCCACCATAACAGACAGGCTCTGTCGGATGTACAGTCATGGACTCCCCAAGGAACACAGCATATCTGTGGCAACATGGTGGTGCAGTGCACACAGACAGCGTGTGCAGGAACAGAAGGTCACAGGTTCAAAGCCCAGCTGGGGCTACTGCCAATCCAGTCCACATATTTTTCCTACAACTATACCGGGTTAGTAAGGAGAAACCTTTATTGCTGAGAACATACGCATGGTTCACACGCCTATATTTTACCACACCAAACACAGACACCATAAACAGCCGCATTACCCAGAGCAGAGTCTCCCAAATGCAGTCCTGGAGGGCCCCACACCATTCAGGATCCATGCTGCCTCTGCTAAAGATGCATGTGCTGCATATCTATGCACCACCCCCATGGTATGCTGATGTAGCTCATGCATATTTCTGAGGGACAGCATGAAAACCCGAACAGTGGTTGGAACACCAGGACTGGAGTTGGGACACTCTGCCGTAAAGCAGCAGCCAACAGGGCCAGACACCCCCCCCCCCCAAGGCCCCATTGGCCAATGCCTCCTAGAGAGGCAGGACATTGGGCCCTGCCTGTATCCCCCAATACTGGCAGTTGCATACCTTAGCACTGCCACCCTACACCTGGGTATATGGTACACAGCTATCAAACTTTGCCCATGATAACTGGCAGATATCAATTCCTACGTTAAGCACATGTTGCTCATTGATCTCCACCATAACAATCATTGTGATGTCTGCGGTGTGCGCTGCAGGTCTGGTCTCTGACAGTGTTTACCACCCTGGGGAGTGACCCCCAACAGTAGTGCGTACCATATCCATACCTGTACTGTGCCCAGGACTGGTGTGGTGGGTATGGCTGCTGGACTCCTCTATAGTAGCACAATGCTGGCATAGGTGTGGGGTGGCTGTCTGCCTATCCAGTGTGTGGTGGCTGCAAACACCTTCCACAGCCCACACTGCCAGCAATGTTGCCAGTATTGGGCTGCCAATGTGCATAATGAGGAGCAAGGTACCATGGGTATAGGCCGGACAGGGTGGCCTGGCCAGGGTGCATCTGCACAGGGCATAGGGCACTGACTGGGACATATTAGTGCCCGGCCACCACCTACACAGACAGGGTGACCTCAGTATGTCCTGCTGAGAGATCACTCTCACCCTGACTGTGCAGTGACCACAGCATGGCTAGGCACCCCCATAGTGCTATATATAGTATTTCTCTCATGTGATAGATATGTGTTTCCTTTTGGGACCCAGTCACTGATGTAACTGCTTGCTGTGTATGCTGACATCCCAGTTGTGGGTGCACGCATCTCCACTGGGAACATGCACTGTGGACTAACTAGCACACTGTTTGCAGCTGGTATGTGTCTTGATGGAGCAGCTTGTGGGGTGCAGTGGCTGATGACTTGCTGCAGGAGAATATCAGATAGTGGTGAGGTGCAGCTCACCATATCCAGGCCTAATGTCTGTCTGCTATTGTGGTATGGATGTATATAGAGCTGCATTGACTGCCCTGTGGGGTGTCTGTTCCTCAGCAGGACCCAAGTTGATGGTCCCCTCTACTGCCACCTTTGCAGGCAGGTAGAATGTGGATCTATTGATAGGAGACCCTGTTTGCCAACCTCATCCCTGGAGGAGGAGGTACATGGCCCATCTAGGGGTCCATGGGGGCTACACCTGACTGAAACAGACAGAGATATCTAAGGTGTTTGTACAGAAACTACCTATCTCACACATTAACACTGCTTTGGACCTCCAGCATGGCCTCTTTCAGCTATGGAAGGTGTTGTGGACCTGGTCCTGGGCGCCTCATTGCACCCTCAGGGTGAGCACAGTACCCGCACAATGTGACGGTGTGTAGCTACTCTGTGCAGGTAAAACACACGGTCAGTACCCCCTACCAGGCCGAGGTGGTGTGTGGGTGCACATGGTCACTTCCCTCTACCGGGCCGAGGTGCTGTGGGGGTGCATTGCCCATCTTGTGTTAATCTGTGGACAGCTGATTTGCATGTGCAGTGCATCATGGGTATGGGTAGGCTAACCCTATCCTGGTGACCACAGCAGACTGTCTGTGTGATGACGTGCATGCTCTCTGCAGCCAGCCAGGGGCTTGCTAGCAGCTATAGAGCTATAGCCCAATGGTTACTGCATTGCCTCTGAAGCCAGAGGTCATGGGTTCAAATCCACAGTGGGGTTATTTGATAGGGTTGTCCAATGCATTATCTGTTTTTAATGTACATATTTTGTTGCCAGCAAAAACTCCCTCAGCGTACTGTACCCATAAGGTGCCTCTGAGGGTGCTTTATAGGGCGCCCTATAGGGCACCTTATTGTGCTCGTCCATATAAGGTGCACTATACATTCTCCTGTGACACAACCTATAGGGTGCCCTATAGGGGACATTTTAGGGTGCTGTGGCGGACAGTGCAATTTCTAATGTGCCCTATGGAGTGCCTTATAGGGTGCCTTATACGGCACCTTCAATTACGGCACGTGAGGCCGTGTTTGCTGGCAGCAATTAATAACATAAATATAAAGTGCTGCAGGACAAAATATGTACAATGCAAAGCTGATACCACAGCCAGCCTTACATATTAGGCACACTGGGGAGCAAACTCATGACCCCTGTATCAGCAGTCAGTGCCTTAACCATTGTGCTCCACTTCTGCTCCTCCTTGTCTGTCAGCGCACCTACGTATGCTTTTCATTCCTTAAACTGCACAGTGCTGCCATAAAAAACAGTACACTGACCTTGCGGTACCTCATACGGCACCCTCTAAAGCGCCCTATAAGCAACATTCTAGGGTGCCTTGGCTGACAGTGCACTTTAAAATGTGCCTTATAGGGCACCTGATGTTAACACGCTTTGGGAGTGCGTTTGCTAGTAGTGGTAATTAAAATATGACTAAAATGCCTCCTAAAGCAATCTTCCCCATAATGCGTTATGCCTCAGCTAGCCTTGTTCATTGGGCACTTTGGGGATTGAACCCCTGATCTCTGCACCATTGGGCAGTGTCTTAACCATTGGGCTGTGGTTTGGTTCCTGTGCTTACACATCAGCGAGCCGCCATATGCCTCACAATATTAAAATGCCCCCAAAAACATTAGCGCGCCGCCTTATGCCGCCCATTATTAAAATGCCCCCAAAAACATTAGCGCGCCGCCTTATGCCGCCCATTATTAATATGCCTCCAAAAACATTAGCGCGCCGCCTTATGCCGCCCATTATTAATATGCCTCCAAAAACATTAGCATGCTGCCTTATGCTGTCCATTATTTCAGTGCCTCCTAAATTAATGCCTCAGCCAGCCATCTTTATTGGGCTCTGTGGGGATTAAACCCTTGATCCCTGCACCATTGGTAGGTGCCTTAACCATTGTGCTGTGGCTCTGCTCTTCTGCTTGCCCATCAGCGTACCACATATGCCTCCCGCGCAGCCATCTGATGTGCTAAGGTGCGGGGCGCACAAGGGCGCCGCGCACCTTAGCGCATATTTCAATTCTGGCTTTTCTTTTTCAGGACGGAACACCTACTCCTTATATGGCATCCTCACTCTACCGCGGCCCGCACTCTACCGGGGTTTTAGTAAACATACCCCATAGTAGTACACATTAATGTGCGCTATTTACTGCAGGTCCATTTTATGGAATGGGACCTATTTCCTAGCAATGGGCACTGAAGGCCTTAGCCTACGCCAGTGGTTCTCAGCCGAGTCCTCTGGGACCACCAGGCCAGTCAGGTTTTCAGGATGCAAAAATGCAATGTGTGCCTTTGAGTCAGTCCTGTCTCCTGGTGACCCAGAAGCTCCCAGGTTTTCTTGGCAGTGTCACTGGAAGTAGATTGCCAGGCCTTTCTTCTGAGGCAATGGAGGGTTAAGTGACTTGCCCAAGGCCACAAGGAGTGCTAGTGGGAATTGAATCCTGGTTGCTTGGTTACCAAGCCAGTGTTCTAACCACTAGGCTGCTACTCCTCCACTCCTGTTTTTAGGATATCTACAATGAATATGCATGAGCTAGATCTGCATACAATAGAAACACTGCATACAGATCTTGCTCATGCATATTCATTGTGGATATCCTGAAAACCTGACTGGCCTGGGGGTCCCAGAGGACTAGGTTGAGAACTACTGGCCTACGCTAATGCAGCAGCGTACTTCAGTAAATCTATCCCACAGTCCTTTTGCAGTGTTCCAACTAAATCAGAGTTGCCAAGTACCCAGTTCCAGGAGTGAGATTTTTAAGTCAGTCCTGGATTTCCGACAATCTCATCCTGATGCATTATGGGACCTGCAGCACTAATTCCAATGTGTAAAATCAGGGACTACAAATACCAAACTGCATTGCAATGCACATTTAAAACCAGAACTGGCAAAACATCTCACTCCTGGAACTGAGTAACTTGGCAACTCTGCTAAATTCTACTCCAAACTTGCTCAAAAAGTGAAAATTAACTTGAAATAGTCTTTTCCTATGGTTATACAGCATTGATTAAACCGTGGCTTTTACTTTTAATACAATTCTTGACTACTTCACCTGGGTTTGTGACACTTTTTTTATTTCCCACAAGTTTTTAGTGTTAGGGTTTTCCTGGCTACTGGGCAAACCTAGTCCCTTGAACTGAGCATCCAAATTTACTCTTACAGGGGACTCCCTGCCCCCCCCCCCACCCACCACCACCTTGGGATCTTCTTCAGCACATATACAATTCTCGTTGTAAATTTTCCTCAAACAGTAACTCTTTCCTTATGTTAGCACCAGATAGGGTCATGCTCTCTCTTTTGCTTCCGTGCCGATAGATCAAGCCAGAATCTCCACAGCTCCGCAATTCTTTTGCACTGTAGTCAGCACAGAGAAGTGAGTAAAGCCCCTGACTTCATAGATGACCTTCACCAAAGACACACATTAAAATTCCAGAAAGATTATGTTTATTAAAACTTGATATACCGCCCTTCCTGGGAGTAGCAGAGCGGTTTACAATATAAAAACATTCTTCATAAGGTAAAAGAAATACAGCTTATAACAGAGCCAAAAGAACTTAGGGATGTGCTTTAATTTGTAACGAAAATGGTGATCTGGGCAAAACAGGAAATAGCAAAATTTATGTTATTTTGCGGTTGCGGTCGTGTGCACTCCTTAGCAACAGTGGGCACTATTATGCAATAGCATGAACTATTCGCGCATGTGCAGACTATTGTTCAATAGTGTACACTATTGATACCAGACAAAAATAAATGAAAACTGAAAACAATATGAAAGTTTTGGGCCCGCACACTCCTGAAAGAAATACATACTGCTTCACACAGAATATATTTTTTTAAAAGTCCCGACTGCCACCTAGGGGTCACTGGGTTGTATAGTTTTAGGCGGAGCCATTGTAATAAATTCAGATAGGGAAGCAGTAGCAGAATGGTTTACATCTCCTTACTTTACTACACAAAGATGGCATGGTCCTGCTGCCAAGCACCTATTGGGCTAATAAGGGTTCCAAAGGAATCCTTACACTTTTTACTTCCTTATTTTTGTACTCATGTAAGGGAGTCAACCATTTTCCCCTTACTAATGACTTTGGAGTTTCCCTGAACTCTGGAAGTAATGATGTCAGCATGGGGGAGAAGAGGTTCATGACTTTCTCTAAGGGTGGTATCAGAGGAGGAGTGTGTTTAAGAAAACTCAAGTGTTGGGTGTTTTCCCTGTCTTTTTTTTCTCCAACCTTCATAAGGTGTGTTGGAGCTCAAGGAGAGTACTTGGGCACAAGGAAATGGATTCCTAGGGTCCTAGAGGGCCTAGGGCTAGGGAGAAAGGGACAAAGAGGACCAAATACAGTGTAGCCTGTTTGGCATTGTTTTACAATAACCACCTATAGGAGTAGACAAAAACAAAGCTGGAAGAAGAATCTGCTTTGGGAGGTCCTAGTGATGAAGCTGGTTGTTCAGAAAGGAGCAAGTTGGAAGTTTCATTTTATTTATTAAAACTTTATATACTGTCCTTAGTGCGGACATCAGAGCAGTTTACCATTAAAATTCAATAAAAATATGAAGGAGAAAGAAAGGAATGCCAAAGGTGAATAGGAAAGTAAGACAGAGAGCATCAACAAAGGAACTTTATAGGAAGAACATAGAAACAGAGGGAGGCGGGGCTATGGGGGAATGGGTGGAAGGTCAAAGGCTAGGGGAAACAGGTGGGTCTTGAGCAATGACTTGAATTTGGGGAAGGAGGATTCTAACTGGAGGGAAGGAGGGAGGTTGTTCCAAAGAAAAGGACCGAGGAAATAAAATGCAGAATGGCATGTGGATTCCAAAAGTGCCTGAAAGGGGGAAGGGAGAAAGAGTTTATTCTTATGGATAGTACATAGAGAACGATGGGGAGCATCTAATATAATAAGCGAGGAGAGAGAGAATACAGGGTACCAATATGGAATGTCTTATCAACCTGAGTGAGCATCTTAAATTGGAAGCGAAAGTGAACTAGAAGCCTGTGTAAGCGAATGAGCAGGGTGTCACATGGTTAGAGCAGGAAGCATGAAAAATCAATCTGGTTGCAGTGTGTTGAAAGCTGGAGACGTTTAAGTTCGTACTAGGGGAGGCCAGCAAGGATAGAGTTACAATAGCCGAGACAAGAAAGAACAAGAGAAATGATAAAGGTAGTCAAACCAGAAGAAGACAAAAAAGAGCAAACATCTCTGATGTGACAGAGGGAAAAGAAAGAGCATTGAACGACAAGACTGATGTGATCATGAAAGGAAAGAGACGAGTCCAGGATGGCACTAAGATAATGGAAGGAAGATATAAGTGTGATATGTGTGTCCTTGAGAATAGGTGAAACAGAAGGAGTGAACCAGAGAGCTGAACCAGAGAGCCAGGTTGCTGTTGTCTTGGAGGAGTTTAAGTTTTTAAGATTAGTGGTTAGCCAGGTGGCAACGCGGGTGAGACAAGTGTTCATGGAAGAAAGATCCGGGGTGAACAGATTAGTGTGGAGAAGTAACAAAATGTCATCGGCATAGAAATAGAATGAAATACTAAGGGGCATGTTTACTAAAAACCGCTATTTTGCGCGGCGCAAAATAGCGCACTAAAAGCAGCACTTAAGTGCTCTTAAGCGCCCCGCAAACGTGCGTCGAACCCCCGCACACGTGCGCATCACACTAACGAGCCCCACACAAGTACGGGCCCGTAAATGTCCGATAGAGGCGTGGAAAGGCCTACGGAGGGCGGAGGAAGGCCCCGGAGGGGCGGAGAGACGGGGTTAATGGGCGGGGAAGGGGAGGGGAGAGGCCCCTCGCACAGTTGCGGGGCCGAATTTCCATTGCAAAAATAGCGCGAGTGAACCACTCGCGGTAGAGGGAATTTAAAGGGAAGAGAAACCATTTCCGTCAGCAATGTACAGCACAACCGGGGAAACCTGAAAAACGTGAGCAGTGTGATACATGTGCACAGCACAAAAGTGCAATTAAAAATAGAAAATGACCACCACAAAAATATTAAAAATAGTAATTCAGTTGGGGAACAGTTATAGTGATGGGCAAAACTAGAAAACACACCCAGGAAAGCTCCAAAAAAAATGATTTATGGAAAGGTGTACGGAGCGGAGACTCGTCCAAAAAATATTTCCCTTTTTCTGGAGCTGTCCTGGGAGTGTTTTCCATGTTTGCCCATTAATATCACTGTAGCCCAGCTTGGTTATATTTTATCCCCCTTTTCCCGTGGTCATCTTTGGGCTTACTTGCACGTTTGTCACCAGACGGGGTGAAGGAGCCCACAGTAGAAATGCACACAGCAGGCTTTGCGACTCCATCCTGCCATGTTACTATCTCCAGGGACTGCACTGTCCCTGTGGCCACAGTGTGGTGCAGCAGACAGAGCCAGTACCTCTAGGACCAGAGGGTCAGAGGTTCAAATCCCAGCTGGGACACCTTCCAGCCCTGGCCATATATTTTACCCACCACTGAACAACGATAGCACACACACCCCTGTCTTGCAGGGAACATAGGCATGGGGAGATCACCCATATTTTACCCAACACCACACACACACCACAACAATGGGCAATACCTACAGCCAAGTCACCCAAATGCAGTCCCGTACTGACACATTGCAATCAGGTCATCTGCTTTCTCTGAGAGAAGCTCATGCCAGCATGTTGGCGGACGAGTACATGTGGTGCAGGGGGCTGTGGCCGCTAGCCACGGAAGACAGAGGCCTAGCCATGTGCAGGCTGGCACAGTCCACAGCAACAGACAGGCCCTGCCGGATCCACAGTCATGGACTATCCAGGGAATTCAGCCAATCTGTGGCTACACGGTGGTGCAGTGCACACAGACAGTGCATGCAAGAACAGAAGGTCACAGGTTCAAAGACCAGCTGGGGCTACCACCAATCCAGCCCACATATTTTCCCCACAAATAAACAGTGACAGAAAGGACACACCTTTCATGACGAGGACATATGCAATGTTAATACGTCTATCTTTTACCCCACTGAGCACAGACACCATGAACAGGGGCAGAACCTACAGCAGAATCCCCCAAATGCAGTCCTGGTGGGCCACACACCAGTCAGGTTCCATGCTGCCACTCATACAAATACCTGTGCTGTATATCTATGCACCACCCCCACGGCATGTAGATGTAGCTCATGCATATTCATGAGGGACAGCAGGAAGACCCGAACAGTGTGATGCAAAACTGGACCGGATTTGGGAAGCGCTGCCGTAAAGCAGCAGCCAACAGGGGCAGGCACACCCACACCCACACAAACAGGCCCCATTGGCCAATGTCTCCTGTAGAGGCAGAACATTGGACCCTGCGTGCATCTCCCAATACTAGCACCTGCAAACCTTAGCAATGTCACCCTACACCTGAGGTTCACAGCTCTGAAACGTTTGCTAAGAGTACAGGCTGATAGATATCCCTACGTTACGCACATACTGCTAGTTGACCCCATCCGAACAATCTGTTTGGTGTCTGCGGTGCGTGCTCCAGGCCTGGCCTCTGACGGTGTTCACCACCCTGGGGAGTGATCCCCAGCAGTACTGCGTACCATATCCATGCCTGTGCCGTGCCCAGGACCGGTGTGGTGGGCAAGGCTAATCACCCCCTCAATAGTAGCACAATGCTGGCATAGGTGTGGGAGTGTGTGTCTGTCTATACAGTGTGTGTTGGCTGCAAACACCTTCCCCAACCCACACTGCCAGCACTACTGCCAGTATTGGCCTGCCAATGTGCATAATGAGCAGCAAGGTACCATGGGTATAGGTCAGACATGGTGGGCTGGCCAGGATGCATCTGCACAGGGCATAGGGCACTGGCTGTGACATTGTAGTGCCCGGCCACCACCTACACAGACAGGGTGACCTCCGTATGTGCTGCTGGGGGAGCACTCTCACCCTGAGTGTGCAGTGATGACAGCATGGCTAGGCACCCCCATAGTGCTGTATTGTGTTTCTCTCTTGTGATATATGGGTTTCCTGTTGGGGCCTCCTCACAGAACTCTCTGCTTGTGTGTGCTGCCACCCCAGTTTTGGGTGCATGCATTTCCATCAGGGCTAACCAGCAGACTGTTCACAGCTGGTATGTGTCTTGATGGAGTGCCTTGCAGGGTGCAGTGGCTGATGGCTTGCTGCAGGAGAATATCAGATAGTGCTGGGGTGCATCTTTGGATATCCAGGCCTAAAGTCTGTCTGATATTGTGTTATGGATGTGTGTGGAGCTGCTTGGACTGCCCTGTAGGGTGTCTGTTCCCCAGCAGCACTGGGGTTTGATGGTCCACTCTACTGCCATTGGTGCAAGGGGGGGGGGGGTAGGATGGGGATCTGTTGGTGGGAGGCCCTGTTTGCCACCCTCAAAGGGGGGGGGGTACCTTGACCACCTAGGGGTCCATGGGGGGGTTTCCACTAACTGAGACAGAGATATCCAAGATGTTTCTGCAGCACCTTCCTATCTCACAGGTTAGTACTGCTTTGGAGCTCTGTCATGGCTGGTGTTGTGGACCTGGTCCTGGGCGCCACATCACACCCTCAGGGTGAGCACAGTACCCGCACAATGTGATGGTGGGTAGCTACTCTTTGCTGGTAGTCCACCCGCTCAGGACCCCCTACCAGGCCGAGGTGCTGTGTGGGTGCACACGGACAATTCCCCCTACCATGCCGGGTAGCTGTTGGGGTGCATTCCCCATCTTGTGTGCATCTGTGGACAGCTGATTTGCATGTGCAGTGCATCATGGCCTAACCCTATCTTGTTTACAACAGCAGACTGTCTGTGAGGTGACGTGCAGGCTTCTCTGCAGCCAGCCAGGGGCTTGCTGACAGCTATAGGGCTGTAGCCCAATGGTTACGTCACTACCTTTGCAGCCAGAGGTCATGGGTTCAAGCCCACTGTGGGGTTCTGTGATAGGGTTGTCCAGAGCATTATCTTTGTTTACTGTACATATTTTTATGACAGCAAACACACCCTTGGCATACTGTACCCATAAGGTGCCTCTGAGGGTGCTCTTTAGGGCGCCCTATAGGCCACCTTATGGGTGCCATCCATATTGGGTGCACTATACATTGTCCTGTGTCGCAACATACATGGTGCCCTATAGGGGACATTCTAGGGTGTCTTGGCGGACAGTGCACTGTAACATGTGCCTTACGGGCATCCGTATGTTAACACACTGTGAGAGCGGGTTTACTAGTAGTGGGAAATAAAATAAACCTTGAAGGCCTCCTACAGCACTCCTCACCATAATACATACTGCCCCAGCCAGCCTTGTTCACTGGGCACTGTGAGGGGTTGAACCCCTGACACCTGCACCATTGGTCAGTGTCTTCACCATTGTGCTGTGACTCTGTTCCTGTGTTTGAGCAGCAGCGCGCAGCCTTGTAGCCATCGGCGCACCGTCTTGTGGCGCACAAAAGTAACAGCGCGCCGCCTTCTGCCGCGTAACATTAACAGCGTGCCGCCTTATGCCGCCCAACATGGGCATGCCTCCTAAAATAATGCCTCAGCCAGCTATCTTCAATGGGCACTGTGGGGAATTGAACCCATGATGCCTGCACGAGTGGTCAGTGTCTTAACCATTGTGCTATGGCTCCATTCCTGTTATTTGCACATCAGCGCGCCACTTATCCCTCCCACTATTGGGTTGCCCCCTCACACATCAGCGCGCTGCCTTCTGCCCACCGGCTCGCCGCCTTCTGTTGCCCGATTTTATCAGCGCGCCGCCCTCTGCCGCCCAACCTTAACAGCGCGCCGCCATCTGCCGCCCACAATGAACAGTGCGCCGCCTCATGCCGTATAAAAAAAGAGTGCGCCGCCTTCTGCCGCCCATAAGCAGTATGCCTCCTACACCACTTTTGTCCATAAAAGTTGATGCCTCAGCTGGTCTTTTTCATTGAGCGCAATAGGGGTTTGACCCCCTGGCCTCTGCACCATAGGTCAGTGTCTTCACCGTTGTACTACAGCTCTGTTGTTTGGTTATGCAGCAGCGCCCCACTTAGCCTTTCCACGCGATAATGTGGGCCCCGCACATTAGCGCGACGCGCACACGTACGGTCCGGTTTTTTCCTTTTTTCTGCCTGGCCCGCCCACTCCTTATATGGCACCAGCACACTAACGGGAACTCGCACAGCAACGGTGTTTAGTAAACATGCCCCTAAGTTGCTAAAGCATCAGTGCAAGCGGTGAGAGAAAAATCTTGAAAAGGAGAGGGGCAAGGACTGAGCCTTGAGGAACACTATACGGAAGAGGATAGACGGAGGAAGAGAGAGCATCTATAGTGACTTTAAAAGAACGTTGTGAAAGAAAAAAACTGAACCAGCTGAGGACAGTACCGCAAAGACCAATTTCATGTAGGCATACAAGAAGATCGTGGTCAATGAGGTTAAAGGCCGATGACAAATCCAAAGAGACAGCAAGAGTAATGTTCCCGTGATCCCAAGAATGGTGAACTTCACTGAGCAGTGATAAAATAATGGTGTCAGTAGAGTTTCCAGGTCAAAAACCAGATTGACTGGGATGAAGGCAATTAGTAGATTCAAGATGAGCAGCCAATTATTCGAAACTAGTTTCTCGAGCAGTTTGGAAACAGGCCTGTAGCTAGCAGGGGCTGATTTATCCAGAGAAGAGTTCTTTAACAATGGGAAGACTATGGCTTGTTTTCAGGCAGAAGGGAATGATCCTGAGAAAAGACTATTATTGATGATAAGGAGGGCAACAAGGGAGAGTGCAAGACAGTCAATGGAAAGACACAATGAGGGAATAGGATCTAGGCAGCAGGTAGTTTTCCGGGAAGTAGAAAGAAGCTTGGAGAAAGCAGCTGTAGATACAGAATTGAAGGTGTCCTGGGTATGCATCCGTGATGGGGGAGGGGGGGAAGAGAGAAGGAGGAAAGGAACTAAGAACAGCAGGGGGAGAAACTGGCAGAAACTCACATTGCAGGGTGGCGACTTTGTCATGAAAGAAAGTAGCCAGTTGCAACAGAGAAGGCTGACCTTTGTGAAGATAAGTTGAGATGGAGACTTTGATAGAGCAGAAAGAATGGAATGAAGCTGCTTAGTCTAGGAAGAGGATATAGTTATAAGAGAGGAATAGTAATTCTTCTTTGCAGCAGAAATCATGAGACGATAGGATCTATGAGCTTGACGGAAAAGTCGAGAAGCTTCAGGAGAGCGTCACCATCTCCAGCGGCATTCAGCATAGCGGAGATGGGTACATGCAAGCCAAAGACCGGGATGGAACCAGGACTGATGGGGATGTGACTTGGGATGAATTGGGCAAAGAGGGGTTAGTTGGTCGAGTGTGGAAACAAGGAGCGTATGCCATAAGTAGACCTGATTATCAATGGAGAGAATGAAAATCGGTGAGGAATGTAGAGTCTGATGAAGGAAAAGCCACCGAAGAAATCAGAGTGATCCTGCAGGAGTGCTTGATGAGGCCCAGAGTGGAAGAGGCTGTAGACAAAGCAAGAGAAGGGATGGAAAGAAGAAAATGAATGATGTAATGATCCATCTAAAGAAAAGAGTGAGTGGAGAGTTGTGTGGGGAAGAAAAAGCAGTGGATGCTGAAATGATCAAGTTGAGGGTATGGCCAGCGGAATGTGTGGGGAAGCCAATATGTTGAGTAAGCTGCAGGTCAGAGAGAAAAGCCAGAAAGAGCTTATTGCGAATTTTGGAGGGAGAGTCAACATGAATGTTAAGATTGCCTAGGATATGGAGATTAGGATAGTGAAGAGAGGCCTCTGAAATGGTAAACAGAAGGGAATCCCAGAGAGGGGCCAATACAGACAGCGGAGAATACAGTATGAGAGAATGGGTTGGAGGTTGAGTGAAAAGGGAGAAGAGCAGAGATTCAGGATAGTGAAGGACATTAGAGGGAACATCAGAAATAGCAAAGGAAGAATGAAAGATAATGGCAACCCCACCACCAGTTGAGAAGGCCACATTGGAGAGAGGCAGCAGGTAAAGTAGATATCAGAGGAGAGGAGGAAACACTTGAAACTAATTGGACAGCAAATAAGATTATTTGTATTGCAATAAGCAAAGGGTGCAAAAGAGGCAGGGAGGCGTGGGTGGCAGGTAGTCCAGAGCATTGGAATCATGCTTATTGTGAAGAATAAGAAGGTTAGCAAGAGCGGCAGAAGATAGATTGTGCCAGGGACAGAAAAGTGTTTACCGATTCTCATAGACGTTGAGGGAATCAGCATAGAAAGGGGACAACTGGAGGCACCCCTGGAGTCCCCCCAAGGGGCTCACCCAAGGAGCACGACCTGTTCCTTGGGTGCAGTCCTTCAGCATGCACCCACGGCGCTGTTCTCTTTAGCTGGCAGTGTGTCAGTCGCCTGTTCTGACATCACATGTTTGGGGTTGGCATCAGCATCAGGGGCAGGCTGAGAGTGGATGGAACAGGCAATCAGTTGGGCAGAACTGTAATGGAGCACAATCACAGGTACAATTAAAACAGAGATAATGGATAAAGAAAGCCCAGCACAGCAGCAGGACCAATCAGATGCATGATCAGATGCCTCTAAATTGTAGAAAAATGAATTTGGAGTCTTCCAGAGAGTAGAACATCTGAGAATCCAGTGAGTCTACCTGCTACCAGGATCTGGTCCCAGCAACCTTGAAATCTTAGAGTTTGAACTGTAACCAGGCTAATTGGGGTTAGTGTTCTATGCTATCGGATTTGTTTCCCAAGAATCCTTTAGTAGGGACAACGTTTGCTTTAAACAACCAAAATCTGTGCCTACCTTGGGGTTTCCTGATTATATCTGGTTAGGATTTTGTTTTAAGAAATCCAGAGAGACAAGGTACTGGAAAAGTGCTTCCTGCTATCCAGCAATTGCCCCAAGAGTATGGTGTACAAGATGGCCACCTATTCTCACATCCAGATCCTACCATGAGAAAAAGGTACCCAAGAATGAAACCTGATACAACTAGTGTACTCCTTCAGTTCCACCTTGAAGGTGGAATAAGCACCACAACTGGGGCAATCGGGGCTGGAACACTCCCCCCCCCTCCCCTGGGCAAGGGCCGAGTGCAAGGAGGTCCCCGCTGCCCAATCCAGGCCCTGGCTGGTCAGGCAGCAGGGAAGAGGAGGGTCAGCACTGTGGGAGCCAGTGGAGCCTGCGGGGAGGACGTCCCCACAGATATGCAGGGGCCCAATGGGCCATCCTCAGACCCGATTCTGTATGCCACGGGAACATCTTGCTCCTGCAGTACACAATCGGCTCCTAACGGGCCCTTCCTGCTGAGAGCCATCCGGATGGCCCAGACATGCCCCTGCTAGAATCGGGCTCTTGTGTATGCTCTGGTGAATCCTCCTCCACTACTATCCTGAATTCAGTCAGTGTACCTCAGGGCTCTGCCTTGGGACCCCTTCTTTTCTCTCTCTATACTTGTTTCCTTGGTGCCCTGATGTCCAATGGTATCAGTAACATCTTTATGCTGATGACTCTGAGATTTACCTCTCTACACCAGAAATCTTCCTAGGAATCTAGATCCGAATCTCGGCCTGCTTGTCTGATGTTGCTGCTTGAATGTCCTACCATCATCTGAAACTGAACATAGTCAAGATGGAGTTTCTTCCTAAATACACTTCCCTCCTTCTTTATTTCTGTGGATAAAACTGTCATCCTCCCTTTTTCCTCGGCTTGCAACTTTGGGGTCACCTTTGACTCTTCTCTCTCTTTCTCTGTACATTATCCAAAAATAGCTAAAACCTGTCTTTAATTCCTCTATAAGATCAGCAAAATCCATCCCTTCCTTTCTGAACACACTACCAAGACCTTTATCCACTCTCTCATCACTTCCTGCTTAGACTATTGCAACCTGTTCCTTGCTGGTCTTCCATTGAATCATCTCTCTCCCCTTCAAACCTTTCAAAACTCAGCTGCATGGCTAATCTTCTGGTAGTGTCGCTATACTCGAGTAACTTCTTTTCTCAAGTCACGTCTGTGGCTTCCTATCATTTTCCACATACAGTTCAAACCTGTCCTACTGACCTACAGTGCATTCACTCTGCAGTTCCTCTCTTATCTCCCTCTACACACCTCCTCAGGAACTCCCTCATCGGGCAAATCGCTTTTATCTGTGCCCTTCTCGTCTACTGCCACCTCCAGACTCCAGTCCTGAAATTGACTACAAAATTCAGTACATCAGGCTCTATCTCTGGTCCTATTCAAATCCAGCTAAAAACCCACTTCAAGGCTTTTTTTGATCCTGATATCCTTATTCTCCTGTTTAACACCCTTTTATGTTTTAATCATTTCCCTCAAAAACGTACTCTAATCCTCGGTTTGTTCATTTTGCCTTGGATAGATTGTAAGCTCTGTGGAGCATGAACTGTCTCGTATGTGTATATGTACAGAGCTGTGTATGCCTTGTAGTGTAGATAAATGATAAGTAGTAGTAGTAATCAAACCAATTGGTAAGCACTAGTAATATAACCTGAGGAACACCTAGATAAATTCCATTACAATAGTCAAGTCCTAAGAGGACCAGGGCTTGCACCTCAGTGTGCAACTTCTGACTTGACAAAATAAGCACAGCCTGCATTCCATATGTAACTTAAAGTAAGCTGAACGAGCAACCAGGTGCATTTATATTAGCACTACAAGGCATACACAGCATTGTACAGACAAATGTAAAAGATGGCCCCTGCTCATCAGAGCTTACAATCTAGGCAAGACAGACAACACAACAGCTGAGGAGAAGGATAAATCTGGGGGAATGGTAAGGAAACACATAGTTGGAGAGCAAGAGACTATGTGGATCAGGATCCAAAAGCGGCTTCAAAGAGATGAGTTTTCAGCCTGGATTTGAAAAGGGCCAGAGATGAAGCACAGACCCAGGTAGCTTGTTCCAGGCATAAGGAGCAGCAAAGTGGAAGGATCAAAGTCTGGGGTCAGCAGTAGAAGAGAGATGCACAGATAGAAGGGATCTGCCAGAAGAGCAGAGTTCTTGTGTAGGGAGAGATAAGAGGAAAGTTTGAACTGGATACAGAAACGGATAGGGAGCCAATGAAATGACTTGAGAAGAGGGGTTATATGAGCAGATCAAGGCTGGCAGAATCCCAGATGATGAATGGAGGAGTTGAAAGAGCATTCATCCACCATGCCACCAGGGAGACTTTGGGGTATGTTTACTAAACTGTGGTAATCGTGAATAATGTGCGTTATGTAACGTTAACGATCGTAAGCGCAGCATAACGCGCGTTATGCTGCGCTTACGATCGTTAACGTTACATAACACGCGTTATGATGCGCTAACAATCGTAAAGCCCCGCCGCGCAGTAAAACAACGCAGAAGGTGGAGAGAGGGCGGAGAGAAGGGGTCAGTGGACGGAGAGTGGGCAGGGAGAGGCTCCCCTCACACTAACGCGCTGAATTTCAGGGCTGAATTCCAACGCGAATGAAAACCTGCCGTTAAAGGCACATTACAGGGGAGAGAAACCATTTCAGTGTCAGCAATGAACAGCCCAGGCAGGGAAACCAAAAACAAGTGATAAGTGTGATACATGTGCACAGAACAAAAGGGCACAGAAACACTGAAAATGACCCCAACAAACTGGAAAAAGACAATAACCAAGCTGGCCAATAATGGTATCAATGAGAAACATCAACCCCTCCCCCCCCCCCCCCGAGTAAGCTCCATAGAACAGATATAAATCGTGGAAGGGTCTATACTCCGTCCCATACAAGGTGAATGGGCCCACAGTGAAATAGCGCTGCTAAGGGTTTCCCCCACCATCGGACCGGGTTCCTATGGCATGCACATGTCCCGCAACATCAGGGTGGGCATGTCGGAACGGCAACTGGACAGATGCCGGAAAAGGGGATACAGAGGGCCGCAGGCAGCACATGCTGTGGTGGAGCTGGGCCACAGTGCAGACTAGGGTGATGCCTAGGTGGCCCATATGAATGCTGAAACAGCGGAGCAGCCAGACAGCAACTGCTGAAGGCCCAACATGGGCACGAGTGTGTTTCCCAAAGTGTCACAGGGGATAGTACCCAACAGCTACCCCCAAGGGCACGGAACATTGGCAGGCGGGGCTGGGGGGGAGCGTGGACGTCGATGCAGGCACACCTACCCCATAACCCACACCATAGGCAGCCGCCTACCTGCACACTGGATGGCCTGAGACTGCGCACCACCAGCTCCACCAGCAGAAGGGCATGTCAGCATAGTGGCTGAGGGATACTGGTGGTGGAGGGGGCAGTGGCAGCTGCCCAGAGCAGACCGTGGCCTAGCCCTGTCTAGGTGGGTGTCTGACCAACAGTCATGGTATCACCAGGGAATGCACCATCTCTGTGATAACATGGTGGTGCAGTGCACAAAACCAGTGTATTTAGAAGCAGAAGGTCACAGGTTCAAGTCCCAGCTGTGGTTTCTGCCAACCCAGTCCTCATATTTTACCCACTACTATAACGTGCTAATACAGACAGAACCTTTCTTGCAGATGACGGAAACATGCCCAAAACACCTACATTTTACCCTACAGAGCACAGACACCATAAACATGCACATTACCTAGAGCAGAGCCTCCCAAATGCAGTCCTGGAGGGCCAAACACCATTCAGGTTCCATGCTGCCTCTGATAAAGATGCCTGTGCTGCATTTCTATGCACCACCCCCATGGTATGCAGATGTATCTCATGCATATTCATGAGGGACAGCATGAAAACCCGAACAGTGTTTTGCACCGCAGGACTGGAGTTGGGAACCTCTGCCGTAAAGCAGCAGCCAACAGGGGCAGACACACCCGCACCCACAGGCCACATTATCCAAAGCCTCCTGGAGAGGCAGGACTTTGGGCTCTGCGTGCATCTCCCAATACTAGCACTTGCATACCTTAGTAATGCCACCCTAAACCTGGGAATATGGTACACATCTATCAAAAGGTTGCTATGATTACTGGCAGATAGCAATTCCTAGGTTAAGTACAATTTCCTGAGTGAGCTGCATCATAGCAACCTTTCTGATGTCTGTGGAGTGTGCTACAGGTCTTGTGTCTAACAGTGTTTACCAATCTGGGGAGTGACTCCTACAGTATTGCGTACCATAGCCATGCCTGCACTGTGCCCAGGACTGGTGTGGTGGCCTGGGCTGCCCAACACCTCTATAGTTGCACACTGCTGTCATAGGTGTGGGGAGTGTGTGTCTGTCTATCCAGTGTGTGGTGGCTGCCAACACCCTCCACAGCCCACACTGCTAGCACTGTTGCCAGTATTGGCTTGCCAATGTGCATAATGAGGAGCAAGGTACTGTGGGAATAGCCTGGATAGGGTGGCCTGGCCTGGCCGCATCTGCACAGGGCATAGGGCAATGGCTCGGACATTGTAGTGCCCGGTACCACCTGCACGGACAGGGTGGCCATAGCATGTCCTGCTGGGAGGTCACTCTCACCCTGACTGAGCAGTGACCATGGCATGGCTAGGTTCCCCCATAGTGCTATATGGCATTTCTCTCATGTGATATTTATGGGTTTTCTTTTGGGGCCCAATCACTGACCTATCTGCTTGGTGTGTATGCTGATATCCCCTTTCTGGGTACCTGCATCCTCTCCAGGATCATGCACTATGGACTAGCTGGTGGACTGTCTGCAGCTAGTATGTGTCTTGCTGGAACACCTTGCAGGGTGCAGCGGCTGGAGGCTTGCTGCTGGAGAATGTCAGATAATGTTGGGGGGCAGCTGAGCATTTCCAGGCCTGCCGTCCGTCTGCTATTGCGTTATGGATATGTACCGCTCTGTCTGTTCCCCAGCAGGGCAGGGGTTGCTGGTCCCCTCTACTGCTGCCATTGCAGGGAGGTAGACTGTGGATCTATTGGTGGGTGATCCTGTTTCCCACCCTGTGCCCCAGAGGGTGGGTTGTGTGGTGGTACATGATCTGCCCATGGGTCCATACACCCCCCCCTTCATCTACAGCAGGTAATCATGGCACCAACACAGGATATGCACTATTCTGGGTGCATCATCACCCATAGGGACTAGACATGACCGGGACATACAGCAGGACACAGATGTATCCTAGGTGTGTCTAACGGAACTACCTATCACACACTGATGGGGACCTGCATCATGGCGTAGTTCAGCCATGAATGGTGCTGTGGACCTGCTGCTGGGCGCCCCACCTCAACCTTAGGGTGGGCACAGTACCCGCACAATGTGATTGTCTGTGGCTACTCTGTGGCAGTACCACACACGGTCTGTTCCCCCTACCTGGCCGAGGTGCTGTGGGGGTGCATACCCAATCTTGTGCCCATCTGTCGACTGCTGATTTGCATGTGCAGTGCATCATGGGTACGGGTGGGTTAACCCTATCCTGGTAACCACAGCATACAGTTTGTGTGGTGACGTGCAGTCCTGCAGCCAGCCAGGGCTTTGTTCACAGCCTTATAAGGTGTCCTATAGGGGACATTATAGGGTGCCTTGGTGGACAGTGCACTTTCTAATGTGCTCTATGGAGTGCGCTATGGGGTGCCTTATGCGGCACCTTAGGTTATGCCACCGTGAGGGTGTGTTTGCTGGCAGCACAAATTAAAATACATGTCAAATGCCTCACCAATCACAACTTAAACATAAAGGGTGCTGCCTCAGCCAGCCTTATACATTAGGCTCACTGGGGAATCGAACCCACGATCCCTGGACCATCTGTCAGTGTTGTAACCATTGTGCTACAGCTCTGTTGCTGTGATTGTATGCCTGCGCGCCTTCTTAAGATTAACGCGCGGTAACGTGCCCTGTAGCGCTCGTTAATTTATGGCGCCTTGTAACGCGCGTTCTCGGCGTGTTCTCGGCAACGATGTACCGCCCATGTCCTTATTTGGGATTTCTGTCTCTAACGCGGCTCCTAACGCGAATCGAACTAACGCAGTTTAGTAAACATACCCCTTTGATAAAGAAAGGTAGTCTTGCAACAAACCCCTAAAATCTCAGCCTTCCCCAAGTTCAAGACCAATAGTTTATCAAGAGCTATTGCTAAATACCACCATCCCAACAGCAAGCAAAACTACCAAAGATCAAAGCTTCATATTAATCTCACCCAAAGCTTTAAAAGGACTATAAAGCATATTAGACCGCCAAGAAGTTCTTACTGCAATACTCTAATCTCCCAGCCTTAAACATAATCATACTGATAATACTGCTAATAGGAGTAGACTCGTACACACCTTCTACAAGACAAATCCAGATTATCAAAAGATATGGCCTTAAAGGACACGCATTCCTCTATGAAAATGAAAGAATAAGACTATGGCACCCCGTAATCCATATCCAACCTATTAATACAGAATACAAAAACAGAAAACAAAGCCAAACAAATCATAGGATAAGATGCACCCTGATTATTGCCAGATCAGTTTGGAATAAAATTCCAGTAAGGGAGTACATGGAACAACACTCCCTAGATGTCTTGGCCATAACGGAGTCATGGCTCTCAGAGAATAACTCTGTCCTCATGAACCAATTAGAACCAAGAAGTTACACATCTTTAGCTACCCTAGAAGTGAGAAGAGAGGATAAGAGAGGAGGGTGAGTTCTAATACTAACAAAAAGTGATTTACACTTCAACAGTATACAAACAGAGGAGCACAGAAGGCATTGACCTTCTAACTATAGCCAACAAATACTTAACAATCTGCCTTGTATATAGGGCACCAACATCTAAAACAGACTTATTTATTTATTTATTTATTTATTAACAATTCTTATATACCGCACTATTAGACATCAGCGCGGTTTACATTGAACAAAAAACATCCGACAATTTACATATGTCTGGTCATTACATTTAACAGGAAGTATAACTTGGCGAAATAGGGGAAACTAAATACAATGAGGGTTATCTGATAAAGGATATCCTGGTTAACTATATACAATGGTGGTACAATACTTCTCCTCGATCCTAGAAATAGCATGTAATAATAACCCCATTAAGGAAAACCTAATCCTCCTAGGAGACTTTAACCTCGTATCGGCCCCTCCGAAGGATACCAGAGCATTCATAGAAGTGATGATGGCGTTAGGATATCTCCCAGATCAAAGACACCCCCACATATGAAAAGGTGCCATACTAGATCTAATATTTAGGCCAAACAAGATGACAGAACTAAGAAACAGTGTAACATTCAAACTGACCGAGGTACCCAGGTCCGACCACTTTAATAGACTTTGCAATTTCAAAAGAGGAGAATCATAACAACACTAAACACAAACAGACAACATATCGAAGATTCAGACACTTTGACAAAGATGCAGTTATAGAAGAAATCACTCCTAAAATGAATATAAACACAGACAATCTGGACCTATTTATACATAACTGTAATGAAACTATAAATGCAGCAGCCACGGCTCCATATCAGAGGCCAACAAAAAGGGAAGGGAAAACAGCACCATGATATATTTCAGATCTAAGAGAGATGAGTCAAGAACTGAGAGACTGAACGCAGGTGGAGGAAATCAAAACTCACAATAGAAAGAAACCTCTACATGCAGAAACTAAATGAATATCGAAATGCCACAGACACAAGCAAAATAAATTACCACAAAAACCTAATAATGACCTCACTCAATAGACCATGGGAACTATTCAACATAGTTAAATCACTAGTTCAACCCATACAGCAAAGAACAGAGACCAGCCCACTAAGTACAGATCAGATGGCTGACGACATGCAAAAACAGCTTACATCTGAAAGCATCACCCCAACAACACTACCAAAGATCCATCCTGTAAATACCACCTGGAAAGACTTTAACTCAATAACTACGGAACAGATAGAAAAAATAACAAACCTTAACACCACAACATCACCACTTGACCCCTGTCCAGTCAGCTGGATAAAAATAACCAGGTTGGAGCTAGTAGCAACTATCACAAAAATAACACAACTATCTCTCACCCAAGGATACATGCCACCATGTCTAAAAATGGCCTCAGTATGACCTATACTAAAAAATCCTTCATTGGACGATAAAGACCCAACCTCCTACAGACCAATATACAGCAAAAAAAAAAAAAAAAAAATAGAAAAGGCGATACAAAAACAGCTACAGGAGTTTATAGACACCCATACACCTCTTAAAGTACAACATGGATTTAGACCTAATCATGGAGTAGAAACATTGCTAATATTACTAATGAATATACTAATAAGAGGACTACAATAGCCGATACAAGGATTCATGTTAATTTTCCTTGATATAACACAGCATTTGACTCGATATGCCATGATAAACTTCATTTATGTCTGCAAACAATAGGCCTTGAAGAAAGAACGTTCAAATGGTTCCAGTCATATCTGATAGATCACAACCAACAGATAAAAATAGAACATAACACCTCTGCTCCATACCCCCAACAGAGAGAAATCCCACAAGGATCAGCGCTATGCGCTCTACTTTTCAACCTGTATATCCAACCTCTATGCACAATATTACAATCACACAAAATAAATTTTCATATCTATGCTGATGACATTATGTACTCCATACAATTTAACACGTCATGCCTACGCTTCTCGAATCTCATACATTTTTTCAACGTAGTGCCTCAATGGCTGGAAAACAACCATTTCACAATAAACTACAAAAAGACTGAGATGCTATGCATCACCAGAAATGAGGCCTTCAAACCGCCACCCTCACTGAAAGTAAAGAATACTGATATACAAATAAAACAAGAAGTGCGCTACTTAGGAATCACACGTGACCAAAGACTGAACTTAAATTCTCACATCAACAAAACACTCAAAACAGTTTACAGCAAAATAAGAACTCTTCAAAGCCTCCATCCATTACTAGACCCCTATGACTTCAGAACAGTTCTCCAGGCAATAATCTTCCCACACTTGGACTATGCTACAAGAAATGCCCAAACATTCATTACAGGCATTACAAATAGCGCAAAACACAGTAGCATGAATTATACTGGGAAAATCAAGATCCAAGCACATTACTCCAATATTAAAGCACCTACACTGGCTGTCCATAAAGAGTAGAGTTCAATATAAGGCCTTCATGACTACATTTAAGATCACACATGATTTATCAGCCAGTTGCTTAAAACTACAGCAACACCCAAGGAACAAATCTTTATCTTTTATCTTTATTTATATTTGATATACCGCTAGGGCAAAAGCATTTAGCGGTGTACAATAAAAATTTGATTAGACACTGCACACCAGGAAATAGAACGCCAAAGTTCAGATAGGAAAGGAGGTAGAGAAAGGGCAAACAAGTCATACAGTGATACCAACTCATAATAAACCATAAAGACAGAGAGGGCAACAGACAAAGACAATCTATAACACATCAGACAGAGACATAGGACAGGCAGGAGGGGTCTTCAGGAAGGAGGTCAAAGGCTTTCTGGAATAGATATGTCTTAAGCAGAGACTTGAACTGGGAATATGATGGCTCTAACCGAAGATCAGTGGGTAGTGCATTCCATAGCATAGGTCCGAGAAAGAACCAGGCAGAGTGTCGCGTCTGTTCCAAGCGGGCTCGGGAGGGCGAGGGAAGAGACAGACGATTGGTGTTGAAAGAACGAAGTTGTCGATGGGGAGAATGTAGAGAGATGCAATCAGCCAGATAGAGAGGAGAATTGGTGTAAACGGCACGATGGAGTAGAATCAGAAATTTGTAACGAAAGCGATAATGGAGGGGAAGCCAATGTAAACGGATAAGGATAGGTGTAATGTGATCGAATTTACTGGAAAAGGTGATGAGGCGAGCTGCAGTATTCTGTATTCGCTGCAGCCTTTGAAGGCTGTATTTAGGAAGGTTGGCTAAATAAACGTTGCAGTAATCCAATCTGCTAGTAACGAGAGCAATGACAAGAGTGATAAGGGAACCGGTGGGCAATATGGATCGGACGGCCCTAATGCGCCGTAAGGTAGTGAAAGAACAACGGGAAACCATGGAGATGTGTTCCTGGAAGGACAGAGAAGGATCCAGAAGAACGCCCAGGTAGCGAAAGGAGGATGTGAGAGGAATGCTGGTTGAGCCAATGGAGGGAGCCAGAGTGGGACATGGGCCACCTAAGGAAACCCACATTGCAGAGGACTTTGTTGGATTGAGATGAAGAAAATTTTCTGACAGCCAAGAAGCGATATGTGAAAGGCAAAGGTTCAACTGAGTGACATCAGGGGATAACGGTGAGGTATGAAACAAGAGAACAATATCGTCTGCATAAATGTAAGACGAGACCGAGTATTGTTGAATTATCAAGGGCAGTGGGGCGAGAAAGATGTTGAACAGTATGGGGGAAAGCACAGAGCCCTGTGGAACACCACAAGTGAGGGGCAGGACGGGGGAGGCCTGGCCATTGACATGTACAGAGAAGGAACGGGAGGAAAGGAAAGAGCGAAACCAGTGCCACACGGTGCCACGGAGACCAATGTCAGAGAGTCGGGACAGAAGTGTATGATGGTCAATGAGATCAAATGCCGCAGACAGATCCAGTGATACAAGGAGAGTAATATTACCACGGTCGTGCGCGACATGCAGTTCATTCAATAGAGCAAGGAGGATGGTTTCGGTGCTGTGACCTTGACGGAACCCAGCCTGACGTGGATGGAGGGAATTTGTAGATTAAACATGGGAACTCAATTGGTCAAAAGCGCAGCGTTCTAGGAGTTTAGCGAGAAATGGGAGGTTGGATACGGAGCGCCAATGTGAAAGGACAGATGGATCAAGGGAAGGCTGTTTCAGTATGGGGTAAAGAATAGCAGACTTCCAAGGTGTCGGAAATTGGCCAGAAGAAAAACTGGAATTAATGATAGTGGTAATGACCGGGACTAATTGGAGAGAGGGTTCAGAGAGCCACCGGGAGGGGATGGGATCGAGGATACAGGTGGTTTTCCTAGATTTGGACAAGAACAACAGTACCTCCGCAGAAAGGACAGGGCGAAAAAATGACCAAGTATGAGTGATGACAGAATTACTAGTGACAGAAGTAGGTGAAGAGCGAGCAGGGGAAGAAACCAGGGGGAGAGGGGTTGAATTATAGGGAGGAGGGGATGGGGAGAGAGGGGGAGGGGGTGGAGAGGAGAAAGAAGAATGTAAGGTCAACACCTTATGGGAGAAAAAAGCGGCGAGGGACTGAGGGTCCGGGGTAGAAGTGGCAGGTGAGTTCTTAACATTAGTGGACGACAGCTTCTGCAGAATAGTAAACAGCTGCCGCGAGGAGCTAGCAGCCGCTGAAATTTGAGCGGAATAGAAGGTGAGTCTTGCAGATTGTGTGGCCGAGCGATATTCAGAAGACAGGAGCTGGAAACGAAGACGGAGCTCTGGTGAGGGACGACGGGTCCAATGACGCTGGGCTTGACGCATCTGAGAGCGAAGAGTGCGAAGGGTAGGATGATACCAGGGCGAGGGAGGTACCCTAGCAGACTGGGAAATAGGACGAAGGGGCGCTAGGTCATCAAGGGAGGCAGATAGGAGAGAATCCCAAAGAAGAGCCTGGTCATCAGTGGGGCGGTTGGCGAAATCAGTGGGGAAGACCGTGGAGGCTGAGGGGAATGCCTGAAGTGTTTCCTGGGACAAGTTGCGACGAAGGAGGGGAATGGGGGGGGGGGGGGCCAGAGGGCAGCGTTCTGGCTGGGGGAAGGAAAGTGAAGAAAAAACACAAAAATGATCTGACCAAGGGACACTTAGAGTGAAGGGTGGTGAGATTGCAGGCTGTAGTGACGAAGGAGATAGGATTAAATCCAGGGTGTGACCAGCCATATGGGTAGGACCAACCACGTGCTGACATAATGAAAAATGAGAGAGGGAGGAGTGGCTCAGTGGTTGGGACAGGTTACCGAAGGCCAGGAGTTCAATTCCCACATGGGGACAAGCAACCTCCAGCCAGAGGGACTGGGGTCTCTAGTCCCATGGCTACTCCTTGTGGCCTTGGGCAAGCCACTTAACCCTCCATTGCCTCAGGTACACTTAGATTGTGAGCCCTTCAGGGACAAGGGAATAAAAAGTAACTGCTAGTATACATGTAAACCACACTGATTCTAAAGAGCACAGTATAAAAAAGAAATAAATAAAATAACACAGAACATGCTAACAGTCCCAATAGAAAAAACAAAGAGTAGTCAATATGCTTGTGCAAGAGCCTTCTCCATATATGCTCCTGGATTATGGAATGCCCTCCCAAACAAGTGGCAAAACAACACAGATTTATCAACATTCCATAAGGCCCTAAAAACATATCTGCTCATAGAATTTTATGGAGACAATAACTTAGATACAAGAATCTAGGACACAAGACTCAAACTAGCTAATTACATACAATTACAGTTGAACTCACCCTTCATTCCATATTTTATCTCATTTAAGATATCATATATACCCGCCACAACTTAAGCTGCTTACTATCCAACTTGTAAATAGCGAACACAGCTTCATCCCTATGTTTAGTGGTCCAAGTTGTAGGGTATCCTGTTCAATGTAAAAACCCAGTTGTTAATTGTAAACTGCTCTGACCTGTGGAAGAGCGGTATAGAAAAATAGCCAAATAAATAAATGTATTATGGAGTAACCAGGCTGTCACCAAATCCAACCTCTGAGTAAGATGAGCATTAGCCTCCTCCACGTCTTTCTCCACATATAACCAATAAAATATCATCCACATATAATCCGACAAATAACCCATGCTTAGAGAAGAATCTTCCCAGTGGCTGTATATAAACTTTAAAAAGAGCGGGTGAGAGGGCAGAGCCCTGAGGTATCCCATACACATTCTGCCAACCAGCAACGTTTTCTCCCCACCTGACCCAAAAACACCAATAAGACAAAAACGAAGAGAACCAAGAGAAAAGACCCATACAGATCATGCCTTAATGATTAGAGCAGCGGCTAGAGTTCATATTCCACTGGTAATCCTTGTGGCCTTGGGTGAATCTCTTAACCCTCCATTGCGTCAGGTAAAAACTTACAGGCATGTTTACTAAAGTCCGTTGCTGTGCGGGTCCCCGTTAGTGTGCTGGTGCCATATAAGGAGTGGGCGGGCCAGGCAGAAAAAGGAAAAAAACGGACCGTAGGTTTGTGAGTCGCGCTAATGTGCGGGTCCCACATTAGCGCGTGAGAAGGCTAAGTGGGGCGCTGCTGCACAACCAAACAACAAAGCCGTAGTACAACGGTGAAGACATTGACCTATGGTGCAGGGTTCAGGGGTTCAAACCCCCATTGCACCCAACAAAAAAGACCAGCTGAGGCATCAAATTTTATGGGCAAAAGTGGTGTAGGAGGCAGATCCTTCAACGTGCAATGCTTGGCATACGCTGATGACATCCTCATATACATGCCGTTCAAAACTGACCAACCAGTGTTTACTCCAATAACCAACTGTTTCGGAGCAGTAGCCGAATGGTTGCTGACTCAAAACCTAAGAATAAATCATAGCAAAACTGATGTCCTATTTGTTACAAGGAATCTTAAGTTTGTACCTCCGCCGTCACTGCTGGTCAACAACACAGAACTGACATCCAAACCCACGATCAGATACCTCGGCATAACATTAGATCAACACCTGGACATGACAATGCACGTGAAGAATGTGACAAAGAACATATACCATAAGATCAGAACACTACGCCACCTCCGTCCACTACTAGACTATACTGATTACCGGTCAACCTTCCAGGCACTAGTCCTGCCACATCTAGATTTCGCAAACATCATCCTTCACGGGCTCCCTCAATCAACCTTAAACCCACTACGTCTGGCTATGAATACAGCTGCTAGAGTCCTTTCTGGGTCACCAAGGTCTGCTCATATAACACCTATCATGAAAGACCTACACTGGCTACCACTACAAGCCAGACTCTCATACAAGTCACTAGTTTTGACCTTCAAAGCCATGAATATCTACCCACCAACACCAATCAGAAAACTAATCCACAACACCCCTGAAAATAGAAACAGAAGGACTACAACTATGAACACTTTAATAGTTCCTAAGATGATGACTTCATGTACTAAAGCCACATCAAACAGAGCTTTTTCATTGTTTGCACCCAGGAATTGGAATAAACTTCCCCACGAAATCCGCGGCATCAAAAGTCTATTACAATTCCGCAAAGCCGTAAAGCATCACTTATTCACAAAATACTACCCAGAAGTGTCCATGGACACCCACACAGCCAACAGGCCTCCCACTCACACCAAACACCCTAGCACTTTAATCCAACCAGAAAACGGGTAGTCCCCACGAAAATCTACCTTACTACTATAGACTCATCCTACCCATGAATACATGTTCAATATTCACTCGAGTTTAAATATGGTACATAATTAAAGCATATAAATAGTATATTGTTTATTGTACATAGTTATCCCTGTTATTCCATGTTTTATATTCCCCTGTTCTCTGTAAACTCGATGTTACCTGTACACATTGCAGTATATTTTGTTCGATGTACACCGCGCTGACTTTAATAGCGCGGTATATAAGAGATGTTAAATAAATAAATAAATAAAATAAATATTGATTATGGGCGGCAGAAGGCGGCGCACCTATTTTTTTAAACGGCATGAGACGGCGCACTGTTTATTGTGGGCGGCAGAGGGCGGCGCGCTGTTAAGGTTGGGCGGCAGAGGGCGGCGCACTGATAAAATTGGTCAACAGAAGGCGGCGAGCCGGTGGGCAGAAGGCGGCGCGCTGATGTGTGAGGGGGCAGCCCAATAGTGGGAGGGATAAGTGGCGCGCTGATGTGCAAAGAGCAGGAATGGAGCCATAGGACAATGGTTAAGACACTGACCACCCATGCAGGCACAATGGGTTCAATTCCCCCCAGTGCCCATTGAAGACAGCTGGCTGAGGCAGTATTTTAAGGGGCATGCCCATGTTGGGCGCTGTTAATGTTACGCGCCAGAAGGCGGCGCGCTGTTAATTCTAATTTTGTGCGCCACAAGACGGCGCGCCAATGGCTACAAGGCTGCGCGCTGCTGCTCAAACACAGGAACAGAGCCACAGCACAATGGTGAAGACACTGAGCAATGGTGCAGGGGCCATGTGTTCAATCCCTCACAAAGCCCAGAGAAAAATGCCTGCTGAGGCAGTATGTTTTATGTTGGGGAGAGCTGTAGGAGGCTCTATAATTTTAGTTTTATGATAACTACTAGCAAACGCACTCTCACAGCATATTAATATAGGGCCGCCCATAAGGCACATGTTACAGTGCACCGTCTGCCAAGGCACCCTAGAATGTCCCCTATAGGGCAGCATGTATGTTGCGACACAGGATAATGTATGGTGCACCCTATATGGATGGCAACCATACAGTGCCCTATAGGGCGCCCCATAAAGCACCCTCAGAGGCACCTTATGGGTACAGTACACTGAGGGTGCTATTGCTGACATCAACATATGTACAGTAAACTAAAAAAATATGCTTTGAACACCTGTCTCACAGAACCCCAATGTGGGTTTGAACTCATCACCTCTGGCTGCACAGGCAGTGACCTAACCATAGCTGTATGGAAGCCCCTGGCTGGCTGCAGATAGCCTGCACGTCATCTCACAGATAGTATGCCAGGGTAAACAGGATAGGGTTAGGCCACACGTACCCATGATGCACTGCACATGCAAATTAGCTGTCCACAGATGGACACAAGATGGGAAATGCACCCCCACAGCACCTCGGCCCTGTTGGGGGACGTTACCGGGTGCACCCACACAGCAACTCGGCCTGGTAGGGGGCACTGACCGGGTGTTTTACTGGCACAAAGTAGCTACACAACGTTACATCGTGCGGGTTCTGGCCTCACCCTGAGTGTACAATGAGGCGCCCAGGACCAGGTCTACAACACTTTCCATGGCTGATGGAGGCCAAGCGGGAGTTCCAAAGCAGTGTTAATGTGTAAGATAGCTAGTTTCTGCACAAACACCATGGATATCCCAGTCAGGCACAGCCGTAGCACGCGCCGCGCCCCCCCCCCCAGGCTGCCCCCAGAGACAAACATGGTCCCCCATCAAGAGATCCACACTCTACCTCCCTGCAAAGGTGGCAGTAGAGGGCAACATCAACCCCAGTCCTGCTGAGGAACACCCCCCACACACAGCCATAACACAATAACAGACAAACATATGACCAGGTATGGTAGGTTGCACCCCACCACCAGGTATTCCCCTGCAGCAAGCCAACTGCACCCTGCAAGCCATTCCAGCAAACCACATACCATCTACAAACAGTCTGCTGGTTAGTCCATAGTGCATGTTCCCAGTGGAGACACATGCACACAGAACTGGGCTGCCAGCATACACAGCAAGCAGATAACTCAGTGACTGGGCCCCAAATAGATACCCATATGTATCACATGAGAGAAAGACTGTACAGCACTATGGGGGTGCCTAGCCATGCTGTGGTCACTGCACAGTCAGGGTGAGCGTGATCTCCCAGAAGGACATGCTTTGGCCACCCTGTCTGTGTAGGTGGTGGCCAGACACTACAGTGTCCCTGCCAGTGCCCTATGCCCGGTGCAGATGCATCCTTCCCAGGCCACCCTGTCCTGGCTATACCCATGGTACCGTGCACCTCATTATGCACATTGGCAGTGTGGGCTGTGGAAGGGGCTTGCTGCCAACACCCACGGTATAGACAAGCACACACTTCCACACCTATGCCATCATGGTGCTACTATTGAGAAGGTAATCAGCCTTGCCCACCAAGACCGCTCCTGAGCACGGCAAGGCATGGATATGGTAGGCAGTACAGCTGGTGGCCACTCCCCAGGGTGGTAAACAGCGTCAGAGGCCAGGCCTGGAGCACGCACCGCAAACACCTAACAGATTGTTCGGATGGGGTCAACTAGCAGTATGTGTGGAACTAGCAAACATCTCAGAGCTGTGTATCATATACCTCAGGTGTAGGGTGACATTGGTAGGACATGCAGGGTTCAATGGTTTGCCTCTCCAGGAGACATTGGTCAATGAGGCCTGTGGGTGTGGGTGTGGGTGTGTCTGCCCCTGATGGCTGCTGCTTTACGGCACAGATTCCCAACTCCAGTCCAGGTTTGCATCACACTGTTCTGGTTTTCCTGCTGTCCCTCATGGATATGCATGAGCTACATCTACATACCATGGGTGTGGTGCATAGATATACAGCACAGGCATTTGTATGAGTGCCATCATGGGACCTGACTGGTGTGTGCCCCACCAGGACTGCATTGTGTGATTCTGCTCTGGGTACTGGCCCTGTTCATGGTGTGTGTGCTCAGTGGGGTAAAGATAGACGTATTGCCATTGCATATGTCCTCCCCAGGAAAGGTGTGCCCTTACTATCACTGTTTAATTGGGGGAAAAAGATTAGTGGTTGCCCCAGTTGGGCTTTGAACCTGTGACCCTCTGCTCTTGTATACAGTGTCTGTGTGCACTGCACCACCGTGTATCCACAGATTGGGTGATTTCCCTGGAATGTCCATGACTGTGGATCCGGTAGGGCCTGTGTTGCAGTGGACTGTGCCAGCCTGCACATGACTGGGCCTCTGTCTTCTGTGGCTAGCAGCCACTGCCCCCTGCACCACATGTCCTCGTCCGCCAACATGCTGGCATGAGCTTCTCTCAGAAAAAGCAGATGACCTGATTGCAATGTGGCAGTACGGGACTGCATTTGGGTGACTTGGCTGTAGGTAATGCCCATTGTTGTGGTGTGTGTGCGCGTTGTTGGGTAAAATATGGGTGCTCTCCCCATGCTTATGTTCCCTGCAATACAGGGGTGTCTGCGCTATCTGTGTTCAGTGGTGGGTAAAATATAGGGATTGGGCTGGCATGTACCCCAGCTGGGCTTTGAACCTCTGACCCTCTGGTTCTAGAGGTACTGACTCTGTCTGCTGCACCACACTATGGCCACAGAAACAGTGCAGCCCCTGGAGGTAGTAAGCTTAGCAGAATGGAGTCACAAACCCTGCTCTATGCAATTTTACTGTGGGCATATGCACCCTGTCTGGTGACAGACGTGCACATAAACCCCGGAAATGGCTACGGGAAATGGGGGACAAGATATCACCGCGCTGGGCAACAGTGATATTAATGGGCAACCATACCAAACACTCCCAGGAAAGCTCCAAACAAAGGAAATGTTTTTTGGAAGAGACTCGGCTCCGTAAACCCTTCAAAAGTTCATTTCTTTTTTCTGGAGCTTTGCTGGGTGTGTTTTCTGTATTTGCCCATCACTATAACTGTTCCCCAGCTGAATTACTGTTTTTAATAGTTCTGTTGTGGTCATTTTCTATTTGTATTTGCACTTTTGTGCTGTGCACATGTATCACACTGCTCACGTTTTGCTGGTTTCCCCGGTTTTCCTGTACATTGCTGACGGAAATGGTTTCTCTTCCCTTTAAATGCTTTCTACCGCGAGTGTTTCACTCGCGGTAGTTTTTACATGCAAATTCGGGCCCGATACTGTGCGGGGAGCCTCTCCCCTCCCACTCTCCACCCATTGACCCCGTCCCTCCGCCCCTCCGGAGCCTTCCTCCGCCCTCCTTTCGCCGTTCCACGCCTCTATCAGATATTTGCGGGCCGCACTTGTACGGGGCCCGTTAGTGAGCCGCGTACCTGTGCGGGGGTGACACGCACATGTGCGGGGCGTTTAAACGCGTTTCTGCGCGTTTCAGTGCTGCGTTGCCGTGCGCTATTTTGCGGGGTGCTATTTTGCGGACTTTAGTAAACATGCCCCTTAGACTATAAGCCCTCCAGGGATAGGGAAGTACCTACTGTACCTGAATATAACTTCTCTTGAACTTTTATGGCAAATTGTGTCAAAAACAACACGAATGTCAAGAGACACTACCAAAAATGCTTGTCCAGAATCTATACCACAGTACAAATAGGGAAAGAAGCTGAATTGTAGAATGGGTCTTCTGCAATCCTGACTGACAGAAATGAAATCAGAGTGTCTCAAGAAACTCCTGAAACTGAACAAAGACAGCAGCCTCTAGTACCTTGCTCAGAAAAGAGGCATTAGCTACAGGATGGTAAGAGCTAGGTAAACTGGCGTTAGCCAGTTTCTTCAATATGGGCCGTACAGACTGCATCAGACGTTCAGGCATTAGGCCACAGCAAAAAAAGATAAAGGGTGCAATATTGGGTCCGCTGCATCTTGTCGGCACATAGCTCTCCCTGACGCCAGAAGCTGCCGAAGCTAACTGGACAGCAGCGATATTGCATGCTGCCCAGTTAGCTCCTGCGCTTTAAAGATAGGGGAGGAAAAGCCCTTGTCTATTGTTAAGTCACAGATCGCTAACTAAGCAGCATGCACTATTGCTACTGCCCAGTTAGTGCTGGTCGTCACCTCTGCTCCGCCCTAAAAACAAACCCTGACATGCCCCGATGCCAACCAGATAGCATTGGGGCACATAGGGGAGGTAGAAGGGAATATTCGATGGCACTGACAGTGTAAGTGCCATTGAATAGCCCCAGTTAAGGCATTTACATGGTTTACTGAGCTGTAAACCATGTAAATGCCTTTCAAATATTGGGCTCAAACTGACTCAACCAGGCCTGGGGCAATTGATTTTTGTCCAGCCTTGGGACAGTGGCTGAGCACATAGCTAGAGGACTTGGTCCGAGAAAGTATTTCCAAAATGTTCATAGCATCGGCCAGCTAGAAAAAGTCTCAGTGCTCAGACCCCACGATAATATCTACAATAGGCACATTTTCATCCCCTTCTAATCCCTGCCTTAAATTACCTAGTAACATAGTAAATGACGGCAGAAAAAGACCAGCATGGTCCATCTAGTCTGCCCAGCACGATGGCAAGAGTAGGTGCACCTGCCGCTCTGTGCAGGCCACCCCTCCCCACGTCCCTGTTTAGGGGTGAACCCACCACTCCATGCAGGACACCCCTATTTGTTGAGAAATTAGATGGTTCAGTTTATTTTGATTTTATCCTGTTGCTGTAAAGGGATCCACTGTGTCTGTCCCATGCCATTTTGAATTCCGTCACCGTGTTTGCCCCCACCACGTCCATCAGGAGGGCATTCCAAGCATCCACCACCCTTTCCGTGAAAAAGTATTTCCTGACATTGCCTTTCAATTTACCACCTTGCAGCTTCCTGTTGTGCCCTCTAGTTTTACAGCTTCCCCGTCTTTGGAAGAGGTTTCTTTGTTCATTATTTCTCTTTAAGTATTTAAAGGTCTGAATCATATCTCCCCTGTCCCTCCTCTCCTCCAAAGTGTACATGTTTAGGTCTTCAAGTCTCTTCTCATAAGGCTTCTGACGCAGGCTCCAAATCATTTTGGTCGCCTTCCTCTGAACAGCTTCCAGTCTTTTTACATCCTTTGCAAGATACGGTCTCCAAAACTGAACACAGTATTCCAAGTGAGGCCTCACCAGTGACTTGTACAGTGGCATAAGTACCTCTTCCTTTCTGCTGGTGATTCCTCTTTGTATGCAGCCAAACATCCTCCTGGCTTTTGCCACCGCCTTGTCGCACTGTTTTGCCACCTTGAGATCTTCAGAAATAATCACACCAAGGTCTTTCTCCTGATCCGTGCACACCAACCTCTCGCCCCCTATCGCGTACATTTCCCTTGGATTTCTGCTACCCAAGTGCATGACTCTGCACTTCTTCGCATTAAATCTTAATTGCCAAGCATTTGACCATTCTTCCAGCTTTTGTAGATCTTTCCTCATGTTAACCACTCCCTCGGGGGAGTCTACTCTGTTGCAAATTTTCATGTCATCTGCAAAAAGACAGACTTTTCCATTCAGTCCTTCAGCAATAACACTCACAAATACATTGAACAGTGCCGGGCCCAGGACCAACCCCTGGGGCACTCCTCTAATCACCTTCCCTTCATCCAAGTGAGCTCCATTTACCATCACCCTCTGTCGTCTGTCAGTCAACCAATTTCTGATCCAGTTTAAGAGCTGAAATATAAATCTGCTTCTGCTGAGCCACAAGGTCACCTTTCTACTGCTGCATTACCCTTCAAGTTCACAGTCCAAACCACATTTCCTAAACATCAATCATTTTGCTGTAAAAAAAAATGCGGTAAACAATGATACTACTTACCTCAACATCTATGTGAGGGAAATGCTGCCAACTTTGCAACCTGCTAGACATTTCCCATAATCAGGGACTAGAGTGTCGTATTATCCCTCCTAAGTCAGAGCCAACTGGCTTCTATCCAGTCAACAATCACAGATAAACAATGCACTATAGATGGGTCAAGACTGCTGCTGTCTAATATTGACTATGAACAAGTGCTCTTAACATTCAACTAACAGCACCATCCATAGTTTTATAACCAATAATTAACATCTAAAATTACTGCCTACCTGCTTCTACTTTCTTGCCTTCCTTCAGCTGATTAGCCACATGCTTAGGCAGCATGGCATAGAGCAAGGTCTCGGTTTTCTTTTTTTCTATTTCTAAATTCTTTGAGAGCACTCTTAGCTCTTCCTTCTTTCTTTCAAGTTGGTTGGACAGCTCTATCTCTGCTAGTCTCTGCTGGTTCAGGAGGATGAGGTCTCTCGTTGTGTCATGTTGCGCGATGTCAGAAATATGCATCTGGCGTTCTTCCAGTTCCTGTAAACTGCGCAGCTTTGGGGAACACAGGTAGATCATGCATTGTATTGACTCCATCCAAGTCATTTGTCCTTAAAAATAAAAAGATAACCAATGGAAAACTATATGCAAAGTATTGCACGGTGGACTGTTATCTTAAAAACTGCCTTTTTTATTATGTTCTATTTCTCTTATAGGGAAAAATGGGGTCCAGCTATTCACTCACATGATCTAAAGACGACAGTTTTAGTTAAATACCTCTGAGTTTCAGCATAGGCTGCTTTTTCCATGACTCTGGCATCATTTCTCTTCGTGTTTTCAGGACAAATTGGCTGTTGATAAATTTGCATATGCTGGAAATGGTGAACGTCACTTGTGGATGAGTGATGGTGAAGTACTCATCTATAGAGATTGCCATCGTCTGCAATCCTGGGACATACTTTTGGATATTTACTCCTGCTTGCTTCACTTTTAACTGCACAAAAGACAAAAAGTACGCTGTGTGTTACACCAATGGAATGTTTTCCATAGGGAAGCGGAAGAGTTCTTTTCTTTTCTTTGCACTTATGTTACCTAAGACATTGCATGTGCATCAAAGATGTACACAGCACTATACAGAGACACATAATAGCCAGCCCATATTTCTTTGCACCTATAATCTAGCAAGGTGATAGTTTTTATTTGAGTAACTTAATGCATTTCTTGACAATCTTTTGGGGGCTAACACTCCCTTCCCCTCGTCCAAGAGGACTAATGCTGCAACCACACTTCTGTATTTAAAATTCAAAATGTAGGAAGTACACAAAAGGTTTTATAAGCAAATTTACATTATCAATATAGCCTTTGTGTTTGGCAGCTGAGATGGGATCACTAATGACTGCCTCCCCACATTCAATTAAAATATCATTCAGTTATGAGAATGATTTAGTCCAAGCATCAGTCAGCCTGGGCATCTGACATATGTCATGTCTAAAATATATTATGGTGTCTGATCACTCATTATTCTGTTGGCAATCATATTTTGAAACAATATCATGATAGGAAAGTACTCTACATATTATCAAGCCGATGCAGAAAGCCAATGTTAGAGCCATGCACTAAAAGATGAGCACATGGTTTTCTAGCGCAAGAAAAGTTGTGTGCTGATATGAATATGCAAAACTATGCAAATGAGATCTGCAAAGGTTCTGTGCTAAATGTGCAGCAGGTGCCAGACGCTTGGGCAGAAAACTCATGCAGTAGCGGTGATATATCTGTAGCGAAATTAAAAATAATAATTTTCAGCAAAGGATAATAATTGTTTACCTGCATGATGGTGGCGAAAATTGGCATGGTGGTGGGAAAAGTTGTGTGCTAACTTCAGCCTGAAACAGTGGTTTGTGGAAGGCACCTATATATTTTGTAGGCACAGAGCAATGGACTCCATGTGCCACAAAGCCACTAGTGGGTAAATTCCACCAGAACACATTTCTGTTCTCCTATATACTGATCTATTTTCTCCTATAGGTGCCAAAGTTTTCTTGAGCTGGTTGCTCAGGCTAGAAGTGTCTTATCCTCGGAAGTCTGGATCAGGGGGTGCCCTGGACTAGATAGCCCCAGGGGAGGGACAGGTGTCTCAAGCCCATTGGGCCACCAGGGAATTTTTACAGGGTGGAGGTATTGGATATGAGAGTAGGGAAGAGTGGCCGAAAGACCTCTTTACTAAACATTACCATGCACTAACAGGGATAATATCCAACACACTAAGGGCCCGCTTTTCAACCGGGCAGGCTATGCATCTCTATGGCTCATAGCCCCGCCCTCTGACTCTTAATCCCGGATATTCAATGCCGTGGCGATGACGCTGAATATCCGGTGTTTGCCGCAAAAGCTGTAAGCTGCCGAAGCTAACCGGGCAGCAGTGATATTGGATGCTGCCCAGTTATCCTGTGCCTTAAAGATAGGCAAGGAAAACCCTTTCCTAACTTTAAGGTGAAGATCGCTAAGCGGGCAGCATCCAATATCGCTGCTGCCCGGTTAGCACAATTCTCCACAAAAGCTCTGCCCTGGAACGCCCCAACACACCCCAAAGCAAACTAGATAGAATCATGGCACGAAGGAGACTTAGATAGTGACATTCAATGACACTAACTGTAAGTGCCATTGAATGTCCCCATCTAAGGCATATACATGGTTTAATGGGCTGTAAACCGTGTAAATGCCTTTTGAATATCGGTCCCTATGTACATATAAAACATAGGGGCATGTTTACTAAAATCCGCAAAATAGCGCGCCGCAAAATAGCGCATGGCAACGCGGCACTGAAACGCGCAGAAACGCGTTTAAACGCCCCGCACACGTGCGTGTCACCCCCGCACAGGTACGCGGCTCACTAACGGGCCCCGTACAAGTGCGGGCCCGCAAATGTCCGATAGAGGCGTGGAACGGCGAAAGGAGGGCGGAGGAAGGCTCCGGAGGGGCGGAGGGACGGGGTCAATGGGTGGAGAGTGGGAGGGGAGAGGCTCCCCGCACAGTATCGGGCCCGAATTTGCATGTAAAAACTACCGCGAGTGAAACACTCGCGGTAGAAAGCATTTAAAGGGAAGAGAAACCATTTCCGTCAGCAATGTACAGGAAAACCGGGGAAACCAGCAAAACGTGAGCAGTGTGATATATGTGCACAGCACAAAAGTGAAAATAAAAATAGAAAATGACCACAACAGAACTATTAAAAATAGTAATTCAGCTGGGGAACAGTTATAGTGATGGGCAAATACAGAAATCACACCCAGCAAAGCTCCAGAAAAAAGAAATGAATTTTGGAAGGGTCTACTGAGAGGAGACTCTTCCAAAAAACATTTCCACGTTTTGGAGCTTTCCTGGGAGTGTTTGCTATGGTTGCCCATTAATATCACTGTTGCCCAGCGTGGTGATATTTTGTCCCACATTTCCCGTGGTCATTTCCGGGGTTTATGTGCACGTTTGTCACCAGACAGGGTGCATATGCCCACAGTAGAATTGCGTAGAGCAGGGTTTGTGACTCCATCCTGCCAGGCTTACTGCCTCCAGGGGCTGCACTGTCTCTGTGGCCAAAGTGTGGTACAGCGGACAGAGTCATTACCTCTAGGACCAGAGGGCAGAGGTTCAAAACCCAGCTGGGGCACCTGCCAGCCCAGTCCCTATATTTTACCCACCACTAAATAAAGATAGCGCAGACACCCCTGTATGCATGGGGAAAACACCCATATTTTACCCAACACCGCACACACACCACAACAATGGGCATTACCTACAGCCAAGTCCCCCAAATGCAGTCCCATACTGCCACATTGCAATCAGGTCAACTGCTTTTTCTGAGAGAAGTTCATGCCAGCATGTTGGCGGACAAGTACATGTGGTGCAGGGGGCAGTGGCTGCTAACCACAGAAGACAGAGGCCTAGCCATGTGAAGGCTGGCACAGTCCACTGCAACAGACAGGTCCTGCCGGATCCACAGTCATGGACAGTCCAGGGAATCCAACCAATCTGTGGCTACACAGTGGTGCAGTGCACACAGACTAGTACATACAAGAACAGAAGGTCACAGGTTCAAAGCCCAGCTGGGGCTACTGCCAATCCTGCCCACATATTTTTCCCACAACTAAACAGTGATAGTAAGGACACACCTTTCATGGCGGGGACATATGCAATGGTAAGACATCTATCTTTTACCCCACTGAGCACAGACACCATGAACAGGGGCAGTACCTAGAGCAGAATCACCCAAATGCAGTCCTGGTGGGCCACACACCAGTCAGGTTCCATGCTGACACTCATACAAATGCCTGTGCTGTATATCTATGCACCACCCCCATGGCATGTAGATGTAGCCCATGCATATTCATGAGGGATAGCAGGAAAACCCGAACAGTGTGATGCAAACCTGGACTGGAGTTGGGAATCTGTGCCGTAAAGCAGCAGCCATCAAGGGCAGACACACCCACACCCACAGGCCCCATTGGCCAATGTCTCCTGGAAAGGCAGAACATTGGACCGTGCATGCAGCACCCAAAACGAGCACTTGCATAACTTACCAATGTCACCCTACACCTGAGGTATACGGTACACAGCTCGGAGACGTTTGCTAGGAGCACAGGCAGGCAGTTATCCATACGTTACGTACATACTGCTAGTTGACCCCATCCAAACAATCTGTTAGGTGTTTGCGGGGCATGCTCCAGGCCTGGCCTCTGACGGTGCTTACCACCCTGGGGAGTGACCACCAGCTGTAATGCGTACCATATCCATGCCTTGCCGTGCTCAGGACCGGTTTGGTGGGCAAGGCTACTTACCCCCTCAATCGTAGCACCATGATGGCAGAGGTGTGGAAGTGTGTGTCTGTCTATACAGTGGGTGTTGGCTGCAAGCCCCTTCAACAGCCCGCACTGCCAGCACTGTTGCCAGTATTGGCCAGTCAATGTGCATAATGAGGTGCAAGGTACCATGGGTATAGCCAGGGCAGGGTGGCGTGGCCAGGATGCATCTGCACTGGGCATAGGGCCCTGGCAGGGACATTGGCTGGGATATTGTAGTGTCCGGCCACCACCTACACAGACAGGGTGGCCAAAGCATGTCCTTCTGGGGGATCACGCTCACCCTGACTGTGCAGTGACCACAGCATGGCTAGGCCCCCCCATAGTGCTGTATAGTAGTTCTCTCATGTGATAGATATGGGTTTCTCTTTGGGGCCCAGTCACTGATCTATCTGCTTGCTGTGTATGCAGACAGCCCAGTTCTGGGTGCATGCATCTCCATTGGGAACATGCACTATGGACTAACCAGCAGACTGTTTGTAGCTGGTAAATGTCTTGCTATAATGGCTTGCAGGGTGCAGTGGCTGTTGGCTTGCTGCAGGGGAATATCTGGTGGTGGAGTGCAGCTTACCATACCCTGGGCTTATGTCTGTCTGCTATTGTGTTATGGCTGTGTATGGAGCTGCCTGCCTGGGGGGGGGGGTGGTGGTGTTCCTCAGCAGGACTGGGGTTGATGTTGCCCTCTACTGCCACCTTTGCAGGGAGGTAGAGTGTGGATCCCTTGATGGGGACCATGTTTGCCACGGGGGGGGGTGTGCGCCTGATGGCTGCAGACAGGGATATCCATGGTGTTTGTGCAGAAATTAGCTATCTTACATATTAACACTGCTTTGGAACGCCCGCTTGGCCTCCATCAGCCATGGCAGGTGTTGTTGACCTGGTCCTGGCCACCTCATTGCACACTCAGGGTGAGCACAGTACCCGCACGATGTAACGGTGTGTGGCTACTCTGTGCCAGTAAAACACCCGGTCAGTGCCCCCTACTAGGCCAAGGTGCTGTGTGGGTGCACCCGGTCACTTCCCCCAACAGGGCCGAGGTGCTGTGGGGGTGCATTCCCCATCTTGTGTCCATCTGCGGACAGCTAATTTGCATGTGCAGTGCATCATGGGTACGGGTGGCCTAACCCTATCCTGTTGACACCAGCAGACTGTCTGTGAGGTGACGTGTAGGCTATCTGCAGCCAGCCAGGGGCCTGCTTACAGCTATGGAGCTGTAGCGCAATGGTTATATCACTGCCTGTGCAGCCAGAGGTCATGGGTTCAAACCCAATTAGCATCAAGAACAAGAGCATTGCAATCTGCCTAACATACAGGGCACCCAGAGCTCCACCTGACAAACTGGCCTTCACACTCGAAGAAGCCTGTGCCATAACAACAAACAACAAACCAGCGCTGCTGATTGGAGACTTCAACCTAAAATCCACCAATGCCAAAGACACAGAGGCCTTCCTTCAAGCAATGTCCTCACTTCAATTCACACAAATAATCAATGCACCAACACACAGACATGGATCATCACCAGACCTCATATTCGCATCCAACTACCTAACATCAAGAGACCTGATTTCTCCACCCACCATTACCCCAGTACCATGGTCTGACCACTACTTAATCAAGACAAGGCTGCGGTCACAAGAGGCCCAGACGATCAAAAGAGCAAACATCTCACACACACAAAGACAATTCAAGCATTTTGACAAGGACGAATTCATACAGGACACAATACAACACCTGAACACTTCTACAGATGACCTGGAGGAACAAGTCTCCAGCTGGAACAGCATTTTAGCCAACGCTGCCACACCATCCAAGGGTGGGACCGAGAAACAATACCACAACAGGAGACAAAACAAACCATGGTACTCAACAAAAATACGACAGGAAAAGAGGGAACTCAGGAAGATTGAACGGAGATGGAGAAAAAACAAAACAACTGCCGACCAGCATCTTTACCTAACGAAGCAAAAGCAATACAATGAACACATCAACCAATCAAAGAGGGAATTCCACACAAACATGATAAATACCTCCATCAACAAACCCAGAGAGCTTTTTGAAATAGTAAAGATCCTCACAAAAGAGCAAACAACGGAAGGGGAAGCACAAATTGATCCACAGGAATTCGCCGACCACATCAAAGAGAAATTTCACTCCACAGAACAAACAACGCCTAGTAGAACCACAAGAACGGACGTATACCCCAAAACCTGGAGCACATTCTCCTCACCATCAACAGAACAGATATCCCACATCATCTCTACAATCAACACTAGCACCGCTCCTACAGACCCATGCCCAGTGTCATGGGTCAAAGCCACCAAATCAAGCCTCATCCCCACCATACATAAAATAGTACACGACTCACTCACTCAAGGAATCATGCCAAAGCAACTAAAACTTGCATCAGTAAGACCAATCACAAAGAAAACAACGCTCGACAAAAAAGATCCAGCAGCGTACCGACCAATCTCCAGCATACCCTTCCTCGCAAAAATCATTGAAAAAGCGGTTCAACTACAACTTCAGGATCACATCGACAAATATGAAACACTCGACGACAACCAACACGGATTTCGTCCCAACCACGGTGTCGAAACGCTACTGATCTACCTCTTCGACAGCATCCTAAGAATAATTGACAATACCAGGAATGGAATCATAATGATCTTCATCGACATCTCCTCAGCATTCGACACAGTGGACCACAACATACTCCTGGAAAGACTAAAAAACACTGGTATACACGGCATCACACTGAAATGGTTCCACTCGTACCTAACCGAAAGACAGCTACAGGTCAAGGTGGGACACATCACCTCCCGACCCACCAAAATCCATCAAGGAGTACCTCAAGGATCTGCGCTCTCAGCACTCCTATTTAACATCTACATCCAACCAATATGCAACATCATGAAAGAGAACAACATTCAATACACAATCTATGCGGACGACATCATGATATACACCCCGATATCAATCGACAACCCGGACTTCTCTAAGATAACAGACTGCCTTACACAAATGACCAATTGGTGTCAGGACAACAACCTCGCAATAAACTACAACAAGACTGAAGCTTTAATCATCACTCAGAACCAAAGCTTCATACACCCACCGAATATAAAGATACAAAACACTACTATACCAATAAGGTCAGAAGTGAGATACCTCGGGGTTACGCTGGACAATAAACTCAATCTCAAGCCACACATAGGCAAAACAATACAAAAAGCCTACTACAAGATGCGAATCCTCAGGAGACTGAAACCACTCCTCGCCCCAGAACACTTCCGTACCGTATGTCAAGCTCTGATAACCCCACTACTGGACTTCTGCAATCCGATATACCTTGGTCTACAGAAACAAGCCATCAAACCACTCCAACTGGCACAAAACACCGCAGCACGAATCATATCCGGAACTGCAAGACAGGAGCACATCACACCAACCTTAAAGGACTTACACTGGCTTCCAATCAGTGCACGCATCAGATACAAAACTATCATAAACCTATACAAGATAAAACAGCACACATCAGCCAACAGCCTGCACACCCTCATACAACCAGACACCAGTACACGTCCAAGAAGAAAACAAACTCACAACCGAGTCAGCACCCCAAGTGAATACAAACACACACGCAAGGACACAACAGACCGAGCACTCACCATGGCTGCTCCAACAATATGGAACAAACTACCGGATGATTTGAGGGCAACTACAGACCTCAAGGACTTTAGGAAACAGCTGAAAACCATGCTGTTCATAGAACACTATGGACACATCACATAGTCTAAATAGCTGTATATCAGCACACGTCACCGCCTAACACTGTATGTATATAAGATGTTTTTAGCACCACTGTATATAGCCCACATTGTACATAACTCAAACTAATCTAGCACACAACACAACACGCACCCAACTAAATTTTCACCCCCACTGCATGTATAACACACTCACACTACCAGATTGTTTGCTGTGATACCACCTTGATTATTATGATAAGGCGGTTTAGAAATACTGTTAAATAAAATAAAATAAATAAATAAATAAACCCACAGTGGGGCCCTTTGGTAGGGCTGTCCACAGCTTTATTTTTATTTACTGTACATATGTCTATGCCGGCAAGACCACCCTCAGCTTACTATACCCATTAGGTGCCTCTGAGGGTGCTTCATAGGGCGCCCTGTAGGCCACCTTATGGTTGCCATCCCTATAGGGTGCACTATACATTATCCTGTGTCGCAACATACATGCTGCCCTATAGGGGTCATTCAAGGGTGCCTTGGCGAACAGTGCACTGTAACATGTGCCTTATGGGCCGCCGTATGTTAACATGCTGGGAGAGTGCGTTTGCTAGTAGTGATAACAAAATACAATTATACAGCCTCCTACAGCACTCCACAACATAATACATACTGCCTCAGCAGGCATTTTTCACTGGGCATTGTGAGGAGTTGAACCCCTGATCCCTGCACCATTGGTCAGTGTTTTAACCATTGTGCTGTGGCTCTGTTCCTGTGCTTGTGCATCAGCGCGCCGCCTTGTGCCTATCAGCGCGCCGCCTTCTGCCGCCCAAGGGGACCAGTGCGCCGCCTTCTGCTGCCCAAAAATAACTGTGCGCCGCCTTATGCCGTTCCAAATTAATTTGCCTCCTAAAACAATGTTAATCATTACAGTTACTGCCTCAGCTGACCTTTGTCGTTGCGCACACTGGGGGATTGAACCCATGGCCCCTGCACCATTGGTCAGTGTCTTCACCGTTGTACCACGGCTCTGTTGTTTTGTGTACTCAGCAGCGCGCCACTTTGCCTTTCCACGCGCTAATGTCGACCCCCGCACATTAGCGCGACGCACACACGTCCGGTTGCTTACTACCGTTTTTTTTCTATTTTCTGCCTGAACCGCCCACTCCTTATATGGCACAGGCACACTAGCACGGCCCCGCACGTTAGGAATGTTTAGTAAACATGCCCCATAGTATCATTCTCCCACAGATATAAGAAAAATTCTGCTCTTATCACAGATGTGGATTTTCAGTCATGAGCTGACCAGCAAAGTTAACCAGCCAAATTTTTTAGATTAACTTTATCCAGATACTGAGCCTGAAATTAACCAGTTAAGTTTGAACTGCATATCCAGTCTAAATGGACAAATTTGTTCGGTTAACATTAACCCTACTAAAAGCTGAATATTAGTACTGAAGAGCTAAATGCTAACCACAGGTTGAGAACACTCCTGGAGCCTTAAATTATGAGGTCAAATTTAAACACCTCATAATTTAAGGTGTTCAAATCTGGCCAGTCAGAGAGAGAAGGAGAGGATTTTAGAGTCTATAAGTACAATTAAGCATTTTAACTCCTGGAATTAACCAAATAAGAGGTATAGTTACTAAGGTATGCTACCGCAATGCATACTATTTCAGCACAGGTCCCATTTTCTTCGGTAAAATAACACACATTAGCAGCAACGCACCTTAGTAACACTGAACCTAAATCTTTAAAAAAAAAAACCACATCCATAAGTAATAATTAAATTGCATAAAATCTCTTTCACTTTGGCTCTCTGAAATCTGGTATTATCGTTTATCATTTATTAAAATTTCATTGACTTGCTTTGGCCAGGCAGAGTGGTTTACAATAAAAAAAAATTACACAAAAAATAAAGGAGAAATAAGAAAAAGGAACTGCATTTCGTGAAAGGAAAGAGATAGCAAAAAAGTATACTGATAGGAGGAAACAAACAGTGACAAATCCAGATGTACTAGGAGATCTAGTAATCCAAGAGATTTGGTTAACCAAATGCAGATCTCAGGTGAGTTCCACTCCAAATGCTTGAGTGAATAAGTAAGTTTCTTTTAAGGAGCTTCTTAAAGGCGGGGAGTGAAGGTTCCAGCTGAAGTTAGGGGAGAGGCAGTTCCAAGGGGCAGGAGCTATATACAGTATAAACCAGATAGGTGCAATATTGATTCGCATCTGAGAATATAACGCCCAAAAGCAATATGAAAAGCCAGATATGTGTGTGAAACTAACAGTCGTATAGCCTAGGTTTTTTCACAGACGCCCGAAGGGGCTTGTTAGACGGAGTTCATGTCTGTAATGAATGCAACTCACTACAACTTTGAAAAAAGTGCTACGATTATCTGGATAGAGGCTTTAGCATTCAAATATCCAGTCCTCTGAATATTGGTCCCAGTATTTTTATATAGGATGATTTACAGAATCTTACTTCTTTATCAAACACGATGTGGAAGGGAAAGGCATTACAGAAGGCTCTCTCTTCTACCCACAGCTGCTGGGGATACACAGGCTGAAAGGAATTCAGCAGGCTCCCTGCAAAAGAAAAAGATCTCTGGTCACCACTGCAGCATCGGGAAAATAAGGAAGAAAGCTGGGAGACAGCCTTACATGTAGATAAAGAACATCTATAGAAGAAAAGTCATGTTACAAGCAATTTATTAGATTGCCATTTCAAAAGCGCATGATTAATAGCCACAGACACAGGCTGATTCATAGTCACTAAACTGGAGCTAGTCTGAGGCTGTGATCACACTGCAGTGGGTGAGCTCTTCTGAGAATGATCTCATAGTTTTGAGTGGCTCCAATATCTCCTCACCTTGAAGCCTAGCTGGGGGGATTTTTTTAGCCTCTGAGGGCTTCTCATTTCAGAAATATGGTTTGGTTTGTAACTTTCTTTTCAATAAATCATCCTGATCCTCATGAATGAGATTAAAAAAAATGAAGCTGTATGTAATAGCATGGGCGAGTGACCTGGGATTTGGGCCTATAGTGAAGCCCTTTTGAGACACAAAAAAAGGTCAGCTAAGCCCAGACCCAGAACAAAAGGTAATGTCTTTATTCAATACAGAACAAAAGAAATGTCCATATGACCTTTCGCACATGTAACAGGATGTTATATGTGCGAAATCCAAATTACCAATGTCCCTGTTTAATGTACATTACCAAGTTTAGGTTACAATTTAAACTGCTTTGACTGAAATGATTAAGTGGTATAACCCCCCCCCCCCCCCACACACACACACACTTTTTAAATAAATAAATAAAAAGTCAAAATGTCCCTGGCTTAAAGGAAACAAGGGGAGCATTCTGGGTGCCTGCTGCAGAGAACTGTCACACAAAAGCCCCAGCAGGAGGGTACTTCCAAACTGGAGGGACGTATAGAAGTGTGTGTTTGGGAGGAGCTCAGGGGTTCCAGGAGAAGGAAGCCAGCCAGAGAGACTTCCCCTGGTAGAAGGGAGATATGCAACTCAAGCTAATGCATGCTTTGAACTTTTTTTTTTTTGCATGAGCATGTAATAAAATGCTGTAAATAAATAAGTAAATGATACCAGCCTTAAGGTGTGTGAAGAAGTGGCACTGGAATCCGGAAGGGAGAATCCAGTGCTGGTGTGCCAGAGAGAGAGTTGGGGGCATGTTGTCTAAGCCACATTACGCTTTTGCAGCTAATGCAGAATGTTACTGCAAACAGTGGCGCGCTAGCATTTCCCCAGCAGATAATGCACCGGAAAAGCAGAGACCGCAGCGTGGCAGCATCACGAATGTTGCTAACACCACCCATTGAGGTGTCATTAGCTGCACCCACAGTGTCTGCTGTCGATGTTCGCAGTAACCACACATTGCAGGCACCCCCACTCTCTGCCCACACCCCATCTACTCACACAGCTAGCATGCACTCTGTAAACAGCGCACAAAATTGCTGCGCTACCTGCATTTGGCCTGTGTTAGCAGCTAACTTGGTCTAGTAAACATGCTCCTCGAGAGTTAATGAAGCAACCTACCGGGTTCCAGACCCAGAAGAGAAGTGGATCTGCAGCAAGTGAGAGCTCAGGGGTAGTACCCAAGTCCCAAGTGAAACTTGCTACCCTTGTTCATGAGAGATCTGATGTGACTGGACTGGGAAGTAGATAAGTCCCTAAAGGAGAGACAGGGGACAGTATGCCTATTGTTGCCGTGTAACTGTGCTGAGAAAGAAGAGACAAAGAGGGCTCCTTTCAGGGACCCAAGCACTTAACTGCACTGACAAGGAGACAAGCTAGTCGGGCAACTGCTAGGAGTGTCAACAGTCACCAAGTATCAGAGGAGTACCAAACACAAGTCTAACTGAGAATCCCTGCATAAGGAAGAGGCCAGGGAGCCACCAGGATAATCTAGGGGTTGTGAACAAATCTGATGTCTTTTGTCATCATTTGATTTTTTTTTCTTTCTGTGGACTGTATGTCTGATTATTTTTATTGGCCTTCTGTTATATATTTGTGTTCACCTGGAGAGTATCCAATAAACGGATATTTTTATATAAGCTGTTTCTGGACTCTCATGTTTTTTGTTAGCCTGGATTGCCTATTCTTGCCGAGGGGTGAGTGAAAGAGCTTTTGTGCATTCATTGGGGACCCTATCTATTTGCTGTGAACTGGGGAGGAGTGGTGAAGCAGAGTGTGAATTTTAGGTTGTAGCCACCTACAATTCTATATGCAGCCTCTCTGATCACTCTCAGCCCCACCAAGTGGAGAAGCTGCTACACAAGTTTCAAAAACATGTATACACAGTGTGACCTACTCCCAGGCCCTTCCTCGTCCTGTTCTGGGCCTCCCTGCCTGGTTCTGGCTCTGGATTTTTGACTTCCTCCTCTGGACCCCACCCTTGGCTTCAGGTTCCTCAGTTTCGTCTCTTGCCTTCAAGTTCCTCAACTATACTCCTGCCAGGGTTGAAATACCCAAGGCCACAAGGAGTCTCAATGGTAAGTCACTTACTTTCAATTGCTGTAGGTTCTAATTTAAATCATAAGTAGCCCTCCTTGGACAGGGAAATAGCTACTGTAGCTGAACATAACTTACCTTCAACTACTACTAGAAAGGTGATAGCAAAATACAAATAAATATTAAGGTGGGTTGGGCTGTAGTTCTTTAAGGAAGACTAGGGATCTCAATTGTATATGCCTTCACAGAAGCACACGCACCTTTTCCAAATATGACAACACTTCTCACAATATCCCAGTAAGATTTCTTCAGTACTTGGCCAGGAGATGAGCTGGAATATTTTTCAGGCATTTTCTGAACAACTGTATGCAGCTCCTACAATAAATAATACAAGTAGCAACATTAAATCCAATATTCTATATTTATCTGTAAAACCTTCTCCAGGATTCCTGGAAGTTTGTCTAAACTGAACTTGGAATACTCCTTCCTAGCCAGCCTGCTTTACAGGATAGCCACAGTGAATCTGCAGGAGATAGATTTGCATGCAATCCCTTCAGTGCATGCAAATCTGTCTTTAAGCACATTTATAAAATTATCCCCATAATGTGCGGCCCATTTCAATAATATACAAGTGGGGTTTGCAAAACATTTTGTGCAAAATTGCAAAGAAATTTAACTGGATCTCTAGAAATCTTACAATGAAAAGCAAGATGACAAGTCAGATTTGTGTATCAGGCTAAGTTGTAGCTAAATCTTATAGAAAACTGATTTGTGCAGTTTTTTATGTGAAATTTGATTAGATTTAATGAGCTAAATTGCCTGATTTTTCAGCTTGTTAACCAATTTTTCTATATATTGTGGATGCTCTTTAACTGTGTTTGGCTGTGCAATTTATGTGAAAGCAACTAAAAGGAATTTTCCAAATAAAAGAGGTTCCTAGATCATCGAGGAGTGGGGGGTTGATGGAAAATGTTACTACTTTGGTAGCTGTCCAGGATGGGGAAGACAGAAGTTCAGGAGAGGGAGAATTGTCAGTGGAAGGGGGTTTCTGTGAGGGGCAACTAAGCTGGACGCTGAGCTTTGCTCTGTAGAGGGGTCCTAAGTTGGGAGACAAAGATCTGAGGGGAGGGCTGGATTGGCTATGGTGGGGCTTGATTGGGTAGGGGGGTGACCAGCAGGAGGGAGGGCTTTTAGTCTTTTAGTTCTTTGTTGCTTACTTACCATGGTAACTATCAGTACAGATTGGTGCATGCTGGAGCCCGCACTAACAGTTACCGTTCCTCACAAACGGACAAGCAGCACACCCAATAACTACCACTCTGACTTATACACCTCACTCTCTCCTTTAACATACCCAAACACATAGAACCATACCTGGCTAGTAAATTTGTACATAGTTCATAGTCCACTGTTAAGACTACAGTGTTTATGTAGGAGTTTACCTACTTGTTAAATGTAATGTAACATATATCTATCTAAATAGTTCAAATCCCGTTCATTGTAACATGTTTTGTTAATTGTAAACCGCCCCTGATCTCTGGAAGGGGTGGTATAGAAGAACCAAATAAATAAATGAATAAATAAAATAAATAAATAATAAATATGCCCCCAAATCTCATGCAAGTGGCAAATTGTCAACTCAATATTTTGCAAATGAAATTGTGGCATTTGCCATTTTTTTTATGTATTAACACTTTTGCAAAGTAGCTTAGTACATCAGCCTGATAATGTCACAGCACATATTTGGTTGTGCTCCACAGTAACATTGTAGGTGATGGCAGAAAAAAGACCATTTGGGCCCATCCAGTCTGCCCAGTTACTCGTCTATCCTTTTCAAGGACATGTTTCGGCTGCCAGCCATAGAAACATAACCACTTGTAGGATATCTCTCTTTATCCAGCCAATTTTTAGGCATCGTTGACAAAAGAATGCCTTATGGTAAGGTTCTGTCTGTCTGTTAGTCAGTGGAAAAATCAGTAAATTGATTAAGATTTGAGTTATACACAAATAAGACTAGAGAATGATGCTTTCAAATTATCTTGGTCAGAAAAGGCAGTAATTTTACATGAAGCTTTACTGAGATTGGCAATAGGGATTTGCAGTTGTTAGTGCACATTTGTTTGATTAATGTGCCTTAAAGTGTTTAATGCATGCTAAATTAGTGTGCACTAAGTGACTTAGCATGCCTAGTTCATCTAGGTGCACATTAAATCAATTTAGCAAGCACTAAAAATTCCCTATTAATACAAATATCTGAAACTAACCAAAACACCTGAAAATCAGGAAAAGATTCATGGAAAAAAATGAAAACTAATCAAATATTTCTTATCTTCACTCATCCCTACCGGGCAAGGATTACTTTTGGTGCCTCTCTTCCATTTTAGGTTTCTGCATATCCACTCATAGACTGACTCCAAAGGATGGCATGGCGTCCTCCCCACTGACCGACTTTGCACCCAGAGCGATCACCCTTTTTGCTCACCCTTATGATGGCCCTAGGTTTTTACCTGAGCATTGTTAACTGTACAGCTGGTATCTAAGACAGATCATGTGCATAATGAGTTGGGTGAAAACAATGAAGGAGTCTGCATTTGTCAGTTAGTCAGTGGTGACTTCCAGTCTTCCTGTGCCCTATATAGTTCATTGCATTTGGGGGTTTGCGCAACCCACAGACTACAACAGATTCCCAACTCCCCCTCATTCCCTTTCTGCCAACTCTTCTGTCTTCATCTTTTTGTTCCTTGAATTCCTTTACTGCATTTCCCTTCACCACTGCCACTGAGAGTCCATTTCATGCATCTACTGCTCTTTCCATGAAGAAATATTCCTTTGATGTTATTCCCAAATCCACCCTCATAATATGTCAAACTCAATGGGTTTGATTTAATAAGGTTGTTCCCCAATTCTGAGGATAATTTTATAATGGGGAATCATGGATAGATGCCTATAGAGATGCCTATGTAGGTGAAATTTTAAAAAGTAAGCGCCTAATTTTCTTTATAAAATACCGGAATAAGTGGCAGAAAACACACCTTGAATGTAGGCACAATCACTTACACTTGTGCACAAGCAGGTATAAGTGGTCACATGTACTTTTCACATGTACACGTGTAGATTAAAGTATTCTATAATCTATGCACGTATGTGAAAACTCCACCCATGCAACACCCAGACCCTATCCCTGGCTATGCCTATTAGCAAAGGATGCGCTTTCATGCCAAAGTGCGTAATTTTATACCAGTTGGTATTGTCATTTACATGCCTATGTAGCCACATACACATGAGAATGACTATAAAATTACCCCCTCTGCATCTATGGGACAAAATCTTTCTAAATCGGTCCCATTCTTGGGAGAACCCTACAGAGATATCTTTACTCTCTGTCTGCTGCCTCACCTGTTTTTAGGGCTCCATGTGCTGTTTCTACACGTGTGCTTGTTTTCTCAGGTTTTATGATAATAAAAAGAAATCCTTTCCTTTATGCTTCATGGGTTTATTCTAGAAGTCTTATTCGTGCTTTGGACATCTGAAAACGGCCATGAAGACGCTCCCACAGCCATTTTAGAAGCTAGCTCTGTGGAGGTCCCTGGGGCAAAGATGTCCAAGTCTGAATGGGGGCATAGAGTAAGTATGTTTGGGGTGTTCCCAGAACTTGGACCTCCTCACCCAATTTCAGAAATTCCCGAGATGTCCCGAGCCGCGTCCAAGCTCATACCTGCCCAAGGCATGAATAGGCATTGGAAGAGTGTTCATTTTGTCAGACAGACATCTGGAAGGTGTGGAGAAGGCAGTCTACTCATGTCCCCTATTATATTTTCCATGTCGATAGCAAACACTGATGAGGAATGAGGGATCATGTTTTGGTTTTGTGACATCGCTGGACATCCGCTTATGCTAGCTTGCATGAGATGGGTGTTCCCGCCCCATCCTTTCAAAAGGGAGACATCTATGTTGCTGCAAACACAGATGTCCATGTCGGGGACTTCTATGTAATTAAAGTTGGGCAGAGAAATAGACATCCCTGGACAACCCAATTTGACTTAGACATCCTTTCTAAAATGCCACTTCACATATTTTTCTATCACAATCAGAGCTTTTCTGCTCATTATATGGGTTTAGGGTACAGCAGCATGCATGCACATATTTTAATTAAATTTAAAAAAAAATTGGCAGTCATTAACTGTGTCTTTATGACTATGCAAATACAGTCTGCCTTTTATCCTTACAAATCAGAGTCTGCTACATGGTGCATGTGCTCCTTATTTATTTGCAAAGACCAGTTCTTAATTATAGTCCAAACTTCATGTTACGTTTATGCACAAGCAATTGGATTGGCCAGAGTTTTACGATGCTATTTTTGAAGAGGCAGACAGCTCTAACAATCAGAAACACTGATTTCTTACTGTCTGTAGAAAGACAAAAATATGCAAATTTTACAGTATAACAATAACCCCTGCTGACTAAGGATTATTGCCTGTGCTGATAAAGAGCCTAATGCCACTTAAGTGCCTGCTAATTGCCATTAACTACTTGGCTATGCTTTCTCTAGCGGGGATTACTGCTTCATTAATTAGTAGTGATTAAAAGACAGATCAAGCATTAGTTGTTTAATAAGGGCCTTCACTGTACATATATGGAGATGATTTTAAAAAGCTTTTTATGTAGGTTATACAATAGCTAGGGATGGGCATCAATTAAACATTTTAATGGCAATCAATCAATCATATGATTACAAATTTTAATAGTGTGATTCATTGGAAGAGATTTAAAGGGCCCATCCCCCTTCATGACCCATCTCCCCCCAAGAGCCAGCATCCCTCCCACCCACTTTTCCTCTCCCCCCCCCCCCCATCAGTCCAGCATCTCTCCCTCTCCTCCCTCTTCCTCTCATGAGTGCTGCATCTCTTTCTTTCCCGCTCTTCACCCCTGAGGGTTCAGCATCTCTTCCTCTCCCTCTTCTTCCCTCCCTCCTCCGTGGAACTTTCGCTTACTTTCCTTACAATCAAATTTCCCAGCAGTGGCAACAATTCACAAATGCTGCCTCTTGCTGGCCCTGAAGCCTTCCTTCTGCTGTGCCAGGCCCCCACCAGTAACACAAAATTACCTCAGAGGAAGCGTGGTGCGCAGAGGGAAAGCTCCAAGACTAGCGAGAGGCAGTGTTACTGAATTGATGCCACGGCAGGGGGGACTTGATTGTAAGGAAAGTGAGAAAAAGCACTGCAGGGGAGGGAGAGGAGTTTCTGGACCACAGTGGGGGCTAGAAACTGTGTCAGAGACTGTGTTGATGCAGGCATTTATTTATTTAACATTTCTTATATACTGCCTTTCATGATATCAAGGTGGTTTAAATTGAACAAACTGAAATTACATTGAACAGGGCATTATAACTTGGAGATACCTATTTTACAGGGAATATGGGCAATGGAGGGTTAAGTGGCTTGTCCAAGACTACAAGGAGCACCTGTGGGACTAGAAACCCCAATCCTTCCAGCCCAAGGTTGCTGTCCTCTAGTGGGATTTGAGCCCCTGACCTTCCAACCTGAGGTAACTTGCCCCAACCACTAAGCCACTCCTCCCTCTTGTTGTTAATGTGATTAATGCATTATATTTTTAACACATTAATACCAACCCCTAGTTATAGACACATAAAAATGGGAATTGAGTGCATGCAAGAAGCTTCATGCAGGAAATCCCATTTTAAAAAGAGAGTGTCATTCTGAGGCATGAATAGCAGGGAATGACATCCTGTTGGAACGTCCATCCCCGCTATTCGGGCCCTCTTCCAACCCTGACTAACTTCCCCACATGTTGTACGGGGAAGCTAGACGGGGGCAGGAAAGGAGCGGAGCAGAGGCAGCGTTAGGGCGGACAGTGGGCGGTCGGTGGCCCTGGATGTACAGGGCCATTTCCAGTGTCGGCCCTGTACGTTTGGGGCTGGCTGCCTGTACGGGAAACTTATTCCATTTCTAAGGTGGAATAAGTTCCCCTAGTCAGCGGGGATGGCAGGCCCAGCCATCGGGGAAGATAGGAGGGGGTAGAGGGGATTCCCTGCAGCCCGACCCTGGCCTTGGGAGGCCAGATTGGGGGTCGGGCTGTGGGGAATGAACTGTTTGGTCCAGCGGCCGGGGATCATGGCTTTTGAATGGAGCCATGGTGCTATGGCAACTGGGCGCCATGGCGCAGCGGTTGCATTCAAAAGCCCTGACTGACTTATTCGGGCAAGGCCTGTACATGCAGGCCGACCTGAATCGGGGTACAGGCCTGGACACGATTCTGATCCCACAGGGCTAGACATGCCCCGTGGGATCAAAATCCCAGCTAACTCTGTGTGTCCAGTTCCAACCAGGCGCACAGAGGGTCAGGATGTCCAGGCCTGAATCAGGCCCAAATGGAATATGTGCATGTGCCAAACTGTGTGCATGTATAAAAAAAACACCCATTGTGCTAAGGGTATGTTCAAGGCCGGATTTAAGATTTTGGCTCCAATAAGCAAAACCAGACGGTAGATCCCTGACAGTGGGTGTAGGGGGGAGGGGACATCAGAGATCCCAAAGATTGGAGAAAAGGAGCAGAAGAAGGCTATAGTGCCACAGTCATGCTGCTTTTAAGAACCACATATGCCCATGGCCCTAGAATAGGTGGAACATGCTCCTCTTTGGCCTGGGTGTCTTTAAAATTCAACACCCTAGGCACTTGCCTATGCCTAAACCAGGCCCGGATGCCTCTAAAGCATGCACATACCGGTATGCACATTCATCACCAAATGTGTGAGCATTCATGTATGCTTGCTATTAACACACCTAAAGTAGGACTATCTTGTATACTGGGAGTTGGGCTGAAGAGCAGCTTGCAAGTTCTTAGTCACTGCTTGTAAATCTTAGTATTTCTCTGTTCTCTTACTCTGCTCTTTCTTTATTTCTAATTTCTTTCTAAGCTCTTTGTCTTCTATTGATCTGCCTGATCCATGCAAGTCTCTGTCTTTCCCATCTGTGCGTCTCCTTATTCTGTTTGTCTGATTTCTTTTTCTTTGTCTCAACACCAACAAGGGCTACAACAACAGGCAAACCTCCCACAGCAGTTACAGAGCACAAAAGAACAGTTTTTGTTGTTGTTAAGTGCCCTAAACTTTGTTCGGTCTTCAGTCAAGCTGCTCATTGTTGATAGAGTGGTATCCATAGCTGCTGTTATTATATAGATCCATCTCATTGCTGGCCTTCCTCTTTTATGGTGACCTTCTACAAGCATTATGTCTTTTTCTCAAATGATCTGTCTCTTCGCATGATATGTCCAAAGTATGAAAGCCAAAGTCTTGTCATCTGAGCTTCTAAGGAAAGCTTAGGTTTGATCTCCTCTAGTACTGGCTGGTTTGTTCTTTGTGTAGTCCATGGTATATACAGAATTCGTTGCCAGCACCATTATTCAAAGGTGATTTTCTTTCTGTCTATCTTTTTCACTGTCCAACTTTCACATCCATATGACGTTATTGAAAATACCATGGCCTGGACAAGTCGAATCTGTGTATGGAGAGAGACATCTCTGCTCTTGAGGATCCTGTCTAGGTTCTTCATAGCCATTCTACCAAGAGCAATACATTGTTGAATTTATTGATTGTTGATCGAAGTAAGTTAAAGCTGTCAACTACTTCAGTTTCTTCTCCATCAATGAGCAGTAGTGAATGAAATAATGATCAACCAACATATGCTGATAAACATAAAATAAAATAATCTAATGATGAATGAATCAAATTTTAACCAAATCATATATATCACATAACATTTCACAAAACACCACTTTTAAGATACCCGACATTGCCATGTCGGCTATATGCCTGGATCAAGGTGTTTCATAAAAAAGCAATATAGTATACCTCAATAAAAATATATAAATAGGATAATATTCACTAATAAAAATTTATATCACACACTGTCAATAGTAAGCAGAATACTCAACAGTTGGAGGATATCTAGAATTACACAGGTACACTAAAAAAAATTTTTTTTAAACTGCCTCTAATGTTTCGATTGATTTTTACGTTTTTTGGTGCGCTGAATCCAAATCTGGTAACCAATTTGCTCCATCACGTACAGATTTTTTGCTACATTGGGTTAGCAGTTTGAGGTGAACGTTTCAGATTGAGTGCGATCGAGATAAAAGTTTCTTGGATGAATTCTTTATACTAATTGTTTAGTAGTATTCAAATAAGAATAAAGAAAATTGTAACAAGGCAGCACATAAGAATAGAGTAATGTCAACAAAACACACTGTGATGGTAGCAAAATTGTCTGCACTTAAAACAGCCACATACATGTGCACAAACATTGAGCATATAAGAGCGAGGTTAGACACAAAGCAAAGCAAAGAAATGTGCAAAAAATGTTGTACAGGTATGTATGTAAGAATAGAAAACGCAAACCGCACCATTGCAATACATGAAGACAAACACCCGATGGTGTGAAAATAAAATTCTAATAAATGAGATCCGACACTGTGGTAATAACTAGCAAATTTTTATTTCAAAGTTTAGTAAAAACACGATATTTGTCAACACAGTTTAGATTTTAAAGTCATTCTTGGGTCAATCAATCTCCTGGTGGGCCCGTTTCTTCTTCCCCCGAATGCTTCTCTTGGTGCGCTGCTTGGCGTATTTTTCATCTGGGGTTTCCCGCAGCAGCAACCAGCAGAAATCAGCCATCATAGTGGTGTTCCATCTTCCTTGGTACCTTCTCTCTGCGTCCTTGATGTCCTGGTGAAATCTTTCACCTTGTTCTTCACTGTACGCCCCCAAGTTTTCGGGAAAGTAGTTCACATGGGAGTGCAAGAAATGGACTTTCAGGCTCATGTTACAGCCTTGTTCTTTGAAGGCATTGAGCATCCTGGCAACAATGTCCTTATAGTTCTCATCCCGCCTGTTCCCCAAGAATTTGAGAACAACATCCTTGAAGGAATCCCAGGCTTCTTTTTCCTTCTCAGACATCGTTTCAGCGAATGCTCCATCTGAAATGAGTTTCCTTATATCAGGGCCAACAAACACTCCTTCCTTTAGCTTTGCTTCAGAAAGTCGGGGGAACTTTGAGCAAAGGTATCGAAAGCACTCACCATCTTTTGGAAGGGACTTGATGAATTGCTTAATGAGACCCAACTTAATGTGGAGAGGTGGTAATAGAATTTTATCACGAGGTACCAAGCTCTCATGAAGAACATTTTTCTCACCGGGTCTCAAATACTCCCGAATTGGCCAGTCTTTTTTCCCCCAGTGTAGGTCGCGGGCCCGGCTATCCCACAAGCAAAGGAAGCAGGGATATTTGGTGAAACCGGATTGCTGCCCTAATAGCATGGATAGAATTTTAAAGTCTCCACAAATCATCCACTTATGCTCATCATAACGAATCTTCTGAAGAATCAGGGCCAAATTCTCGTATTTTTCTTGGAGAATAACAGAGTGAGCAATAGGAACTGAAGCGAATGTGTTGCCATTATGAAGAAGAACACCTTTTATGCTGTCTTTTGACGAATCAATGAACAGCCGCCATTCAGCAGGATCATACTTGAGTTTAAACTTTTCCATCTCTCCGTATATATCGTTGCAAAATACCAAATCTTCCTCTTTGCTGAAATACTTCAAAAATTGTGTCTCGCGGTTGCGGTACCAATAAAAAGTTGTTCCTGGTGACAATAGATTTTTCTGTTTAAGCCGAGAACCTAGCAGTTGGGCAGCATCTTTTGGGAGTTCTAAATCCCGGACTAAATCATTCAATTCAGCTTGAGAGAAAAGTTCAGGTTTCGGATCTGGTTCAGTTTCAAACTCGGAAGTACTGGACTCATCGGGAAAAGCCATCTGATGAGTCTCATCATAATCAGAACCGTCCACACAAATATGATCCAAAGATTTTGGTGGTTCAGGCACAGGTACTTCGTTGCTATGAGGCATAGGCCTAATTGCTGAGGGAAGGTTGGGGTAACTTATTACGTTCTTATTTTTTAAGTTGTATCCCTTCACAATGCAAGAGCAAAAATAGCAGTCACTGCTGTGGTCTCTTTGTTCACGCCACATCATAGGTATTCCGAAACGAAATGCTTGTTTTTTACCTTTCATCCATAAGCGTAGATCTTCCTTACATGTCTTGCACACTTTGTGAGGAGCCCACGGTTTGTCTTGATCGCCTAACTTCAAACCGAAATAGGCGAAATATACTTTTTTAATAAATGCAGAAATGTTCCTCTGCCGCTTTTTCACGGTATATTCCCCACAAATAAAACAAAAACTGTCCGGAGAGTTGACGCAACCTCTGGCTCTGTGAGCCATCACAAATACACAGCACTGCAAACTACAACTGTAGTGAACCACTTCGGAATAAAGCTGGATTACGACTGAGCAAACAAAAGGTAATAATGAACTTGCAAGAAACTGAAATTTGACAGGAACGTTCATGTCGCAACCACCGTGTTTGAGCGAGTGAACGAGGCGAGGCGAACAGGAAAGAACATGCGCCAGTGCGAGTACTGGATTTAGCCCCCCGCCTCCCAATTGTCCTGTTAATGTATAAAATGAATACAAAACACTCTAAAATATCATGAGGGAGTGTTTCTAGTTAGTTAACCATTACAACCTCTATTTTGGGCCAAGAAAATAAACTGCAGTCGGCTAAAAAGAAATTATGTGAACATTCCTTATATGGGTAAGAAATCTAATTTTGCAAGAAAACGTGACATGATGGAACATTTTGGCTATTTTTCCTGGATTCAGCACCCCAAAATCTATAGGAATCAGTTGCAAAACTGGAGGCAGTTTTTTGGTAGTGTACCTGTGTTATCAATGAAGAAAGGAGAAGGGGGCAGATTTCATTGCATTGTTCTACAAATATTAAAGTCTATGAAATAGAAAAATATTTTCTTTCGCGGTGGTTTGGGTATCTAAAACATTATTTTATGTATTTATGTTATAGGTGCCCCCAACCAGATACTTACAATATAAGAACAAAAGATAAGGCATGCTGGGTGGAACCGAGATCCATCAAGCCCAGCATCCTGTTTCCAACAGTGGCCAGTCTGTCCTAAAAAGTAGATCTATTTTCATTTCCAGGGATGAATAATGGGTCTCTCAAGTCTACCTAGCTATCGATTTTTTTTATGGACTTTTCCTTCATACCTCTTTTGAATCCTGCTATGTTAGTTACCTTGACCATATCCTCTGGCAACAAATTCATTGGCTTAATTCTACAGCTTTTTTTTTTCATGCAGTGCATAGACTACTTGGATTGCTGCACTGAGAGTAGTGGCACCATCCAGTGTCCCAACTAATTTATTACCAGAAGCTAAGAACATAAGATATGCCATAGTGGGTCAGACCAAGGGTCCATCAAGCCCAGCATCCTGTTTTCAAAAGTGGCCAATCCAGGTCACAAGTACCTGGCAGGTCCCCGAAAGGTAGATTCCATGGTGCTTGTCTCAAGGGTAAGCAGTAGATTTCCCTGGTCCTCTTTAATAATGGTTTATGGACTTTTCCTCTAGGAATTCATGCAAACCTCTTTTAAACCCAGCTACACTAACAGCTTTTACTACATCTTCTGGTAACGAATTTGATTAATCGTTGAGTGAAAAAATATTTTCTCCAGTTAGTCTTAAATGTGCTACTTGTAACTTCATTGCACATCCCCTAGTCTTTCTACTTTTTGAAGGAGTAAACAACCTATCTATGTTTACCCATATGGCCATTAGCCATTGTTCCATGATTTGCTAAAGAGTGATCTGCCCTTAAGCGGCGGGTAGCTCTGACACTTAACCTGAGCACATAACCTATTGCAAGGAGAATCTGTACCAGCCACCATGACCAGAGAAGAAATACTGCCAAAGGGCATGGGGAGCTCATCCTCAAGACAAAGGTTCCAGAAGAGTGCCTGTATAAGTCCCTCCAGAATTCAACAGCCAAGTGGAAGAGCCTTGGAAAGACTGCAGTTCACAGAAGTTACCCATTCAAGAAGAGGAGGAACCAACACAAGTCGTATTTAAGAAGTACTGAAATAAAGGGATGTGATTCCACACAGAGCCAGAGAATTGTGGGGGCAGAGACCTGGCACCCAGGAGAGTAGAGGAATAATAAGAAAGAGAATGTAAGAAGTGAAATAATTGACTGGTCAAATGGTGGTGCCTGAGAAGCCCAAGGATAAAAATTAAAGTGCAGAGAGTTGGAAGGAATGGCGTAAACACTCTAACAACCATAAGAGAGATTAACCTGCTTCATAATATAGTTCTGCTTGACTGTTTATGCAATTGTTACTGGTGTTCTTTATCAGTGACCTTTAAGTAAACCCTTGGTTTAGAATGCAATTTCTGGCCTGGACTCCTTTCTTTCAGAAGGGTGAATGGGAGAATGTCAAGTGCCAAGTGCCATCTAACTATTGCCAGACCCTTATCAAGAGAGAACCCTGAAACTTCTAAATCCAGGAGCTCAGAAAACATAAGAACATAAGATATGCCATACTGGGTCAGATCAAAAGTCCATCAAGTCCAGTATCCTGTTTCCAACAGTGGCCAATTGAGGTCACAAGTACCTATCAGGTTCCCAAAAGGTAGACAGATTCCATGATGTTTATCCCAGGAGTAAGCAGTGGATTTCCCCAGTTCACTTTAATAATGTTTTATGTACTTTTCCTCCAAGAACTTGTCCAAACCTCTGTTAAAGCCACTTAAACTAACAACTAGGTACAAGCTCCTAGGAGTGGTGTGCTTCCTTGTCTGTCAGGCAGTTGGTAATTGTCTGGACCACACAGAAAGAACGTTATATAAGATTTATTTTCAATGTGCTGGTCATTAAGGGTAGTTCCCTATACTCAACCTAGGCACCTTACAGATGGTTCTGTCAAACACAGACTTTTGGCACTATAATATAGCCATTTGTAATCATTATTCTGGTAAGCATGTAATAGACCTCCTGCCATTGTGTTAGTGGCTCTAGAGTTTACGGATAAGATTTGGTTTGTTTGGGTCCCGAGAAGTGAGGAGGGGAGGGAAGAATTATCTTCAAAGGCACTCATGTAAAGAAAATTCTTTACTCCTTTGATCTTTCAGCCTTTCACCCAGTACTTAAGAAACAGCACCCATCATTCCAGTAAGCTTGGTTGTAAATATAATTTACAACAGACAACTCCAAAAAAATGCCAAAACAAAGGGGGTAAAAAGAAAAAAGTAGACATTGAGTACTTGTGTCTTCTCAGTTCTCCTCTCTGTGGATCCAGACTCTAATCCTCCAAATCCTATCCTTCTAAGTCATCTTGAAAATCCTTTCACAGGACCTCTTACGTCCTCATCTCTCCTTCTAGGATCGGGATGTTTTTGCAGGAAAGAGAGGAGCGGCTAGTAGGTGCTCTGTTGTAATTGCTTACATTAGTTCTGGAACAAAAATTTTGACTTTAACTTACCACGCAGCGCCGGGCGGAGTTAGATGTTTGTGCAGAAAGAAAGCAACGGCGACTAGATGCTTTGCTAGTTCTGGCACGAAAAATTCGTAATTACAGTGTGGCATGAAAAATCATACAGCCAAAAGCCCCTGATGAAGGCATAAACGAAACACGGCCTGTGTCGGGCCTGGCTTTATGAAATAAGAGTGGTAAATAAATAGTTTCTTCCTTGCCTCCACGTCTCTGACTGGGTTTGTTGTTTGGCACGTGGATTGTGGTTATCTGTTGGACAGAAACATCTTGCTAGACATCCTCTCCCCTAGAATCTTCACTGGCCACAGGCCCGTCAGCAGGGCTGGTGCTACCATTAGGTGAATTAGGCGGTCACCTAGAGCACCGGCCCTCCAGGGGTGCCCATTGCCACTGCTGTAACCTCTCTTGGACAGGCTGCAGCAGCAATGCCTGCAAACAATCACTCCGAGGTCCTTCTCCTGGTCCATGCACACCAATCTCTCGCCCCCTATCGCATACAATTCCCTTGGATTTGAATCGATCTACGTTTACCCATAGTAACATAGTAAATGACGGCAGATAAAGACCAGCATGGTTCCACTCCATTCATTAATTTATAAACCTATATCATATCTCCCCTCAGCCATGTCTTTTCCAGATTGAAGAGCCCTAACCTTTTTAGCCTCTCCTCATAGGGGTATCCTTCCATACCCTTTACCATTTTGGTGGCTCTTCTCTGTACCTTTTCTAATTCTGCTATATCCTTTTTAAGATATGGCGACCAGAATTGCACATAATATTTGAGGTGCGGTTGCAACATGGAATGATACAGAGGCATTATAATATCCGTTGTTTATTCTCCATTCCTTTCCTTATGATACCTAGCATTCTATTTGCTCTCTTGGACGCCGCTGCACACTGGGTGGATGGTTTCAATGTGTAATCCACGATTACACCTAAATCCTTTTCCTGGGTGGTGGTTCCTAATGTGGAATCTTGCATTGGGTAATCAGAGTTTGGGTTGTTCTTTCCTAGGTGCATAACTTTACACTTGTCCACATTAAATTTCATCTGCCACTTGTACGTCCAGTCTTCCAATTTATTAAGGTCCTCTTGCAATTTTTCACAATCCTCTTGGGTTTTAACAACTTTGAATAATTTTGTGTCATCCGCAAATTTGAAAGTTGTTAAAACTCTCAAGGGGGGAAAAGGAATAAGAATTAAGCCCTTATCTGCAAAGCTGCATTACGGCTAATGCAATTAACACATTAATAAGCAATAATGTGCATTATTTGCCAATATTAAGCTTCTAAAAGCATGCAAAACAACTCATTATTATGCAAAATGACTAAAAGGTGTTATTAACTTTCCCTGAGAGCATTGTCCTGCTAATGTGTAAACTGATACTCCTAGGGAGCAAGTTAAAAGGCCTTCTATGGTTATGGCATTTGATATACTGCCCTTTACTTATGCATCAGAGTGGTTTACATGTATATACTAACAGGTACTTTTTATTCCCTTGTCTCTGAAGGGCTCACAATCTAAGTATCTGAGGCAATGAAGGGCTCACAATCTAAGTATCTGAGGCAATGGAGGGTTAAGTGGCTTGCCCAAGGCCACAAGGAGCAGCCATGGGATTAGAGACCCCAGTCCCTCTGGCCTGAGGTTACTTGTCCTCATGTGGGAATTGAACCCCTGGCCCTCTGGCCTGAGGTAACCTGTCCCAACCACTGAGCCACTCCTCCCTCCTCAGCCCTTTGGTGTCACACCAATGTCGGAGGATGCATAGCTTAGCAAGGAAGCACCCTTTCTGAACTAGAAGTTGGCCTCCGGCAGCCCAGAAAAATCTTTATGGTCCAAAATAGCAAACCCCAGAGAAAGAATGAAGGTTTGGCCAGGAAGGCCCTCAAAAAAGCACAAGACCAAACTCCAAAAGGCAGTAATACAGACACAGCCCCAAAACATATGTCCCAAGTGTGCCTGTCCCTCCTTATACGGGGAAAGGGGGGGGGGATATTGCCCCATGTCCACGAAACCTGCCCCCAAGCCCGATAAGGGGAAAAATATACTAATGTTAAATTCACTGCCCCTTACCAGTGGCATAAATTCTGCCCAAGCAGCCCCTGCAGTGTGGGCTGGCCCAGGCAAGAGGGAGCTCCATGTGTCCCCGGGACCCGCCCTGCAGTGGCCAGGCAGAGTGCAGAAAACAATTTACATGACATTTGCTGTATTGCCTCCTGTCCCTGCTTGTAATACTTTCCTTGCGCAGCAGCTATTATTTCTTGCTGCTGGGCTGAAGTCTCGCAAGAACAGCTATGAAATCACATGAATGTTATGGCGATTCTTCAGCCCGACAGGGGAGACATCTGCCAGGCAAGAAAATATTACAGAAGCAGCATGGCAAACTTAATTTAAAGTAAGTGTTGCTGCGCTGTGGAGGAGAAAGTGGGAGGGAGGAAGAGAGGCTGGGCCCCCTCCCATCATGATGGCCCCCAATTTAGAATTTAGTACCCCAACCCCTCTGATCTCTTTCAGCATTGGCCTAACCCCTTATTCAGTGCCTCTCCCAATTACCTTTGTAAGATATTTGAGTGCTACTGGATCCCCTATCCCCCAAGCCCTGCACCTCAGCACTTAATGGCCCTTTCACTAAATCCCATTATGTGCTTAATGCATTTTTTAGCGCATTGTAACTGTCTGTGGTAACTGATGCCATGCGGGCATGACAGCTATCATGCGGTAATTCCAGTGGTAACCGCACATCATGTGATGGGGTGGGAAATAGGCGGCCTGGGGGCAGAGTGTGGATTTGGAGAACATATTACAGTTAGTGTGGGAGCAATTGCTGCGCACTGTCAATGTGGCAATTAGCGTGACTACACATAATGACACTTCAATGGGTCGGGCTGAAGTCTGCATTAATTACACCCTGCATTAGCATATGTGTCCATGTGGTAGCTGCAGGGAACATGCTGCCATGCTCCCAACAATTACCGTGGAGGCTTTGAACTAATTGCACATTATTTTTATTGCTAAATGCGCATTAAATGCAAATCTCTAATGGGCTTTAGTAAAAGGGCCCCTTACTGGGTCATCCCTGGGGTTTAGTAGCATGCAGGCATGATCCGGAGTTGCTCCTGTTTCAGTAGTTCCCTTTGCAAAACTTTGCCTTATTTGGCAACCTGACACCTAGCAATAGTATCATGAGACTACTGTGAGGGGCCTTAAGGATGCCATTTTGCACAAAGGAACTGTTGGGGCAGGAGTGACCAAGAATCACTCCTGCCCCCTACTAAAGCCCAGGGATATGCTGGGGGGACTGGAGATGAGGAATTGTGGGGGGGGGGGGGGGGGGGGGGGGGCGGGACTGAAGGCACACACATGTTTTATAAAAGGGATTAGAGTTCGGAGACACCAGGGTGCTTTAATAATTTCTCTAAGAAACTGTGGAGGAAACCAGGGGTAATGCTGATAATTTCTTTAAGCAATCAGAAGGATGAGGAACCAGGGGGTGCCAACAATTTCTTTATTGGATGGGGGGTAGGGAGCATAGGCCAATCCTTTAGAAGATAGCAGACCTGACTTGTGGTCCACTATTGTGCCTCAGTGCGGTGGGTTAGTGAATCCCATGGGAAAATAGTGCTATTTTACTGTGGGTTGGTAAAAGGTGCCCTAAAACTATTTTTCTTAAACTTTAAGCTTGCTCCTAGAGAGAATGAGAGCTTGATCAGTTTCACTGTTATAAAGCAGCGATGATGTCATACTGCATGTAATCATTCAGTGTCACCTCATTTCGGTTTTGCTTGTCTGCAGCTTGTGACCCTGCTTTCTCTTTTAGTTTTTTCTTTTGTTGCTGGAACGTCTGTAGAACGAGGAAGACCACGTGCTCCTTCTTCCCAGTCCGCTCCTCTTCTTCACTCTGATTCAGGATCTCCATAGTTACATCACTGTCAAAGAAGTCTTTTGCCACAGACTCTATGATACCTGCGCCAAAAAATCTATCAGTGAATCTCGGGACTTTCAATATTAAAAGGGGTAGAAATAGGATGCTTTCCATTGCATTCAGGTCAGGACAAATGCATGAAATATTTATGTTTATTCAGGAGGTTCTTTATACTGCCTTCCATATACTATATCAAAGCAGTTTACAGTAATTAAAATTATATACTAGGTCAGATTTAAAGACTGGAGGAAAAAGTGCAGAAAGCCTACAATTCAGTTGCTGGTACAATTTTGAAATAGCTCATATTTTCTCCAGAACTTGAATTTATTACAGTGGCTGGAAAGAAACAACCTTCCACAGAAAAAAAAAGTCCAAGCCAATCCTTGCGTGGCGGTAATGTCATAAAGTATTTTCTAGATCTAAAGCGTGTTGTACAACAGGAAATTGGCTATTATAGAATTGCATTGCCAACAAGATAAGACCTATACATGTGCGTTTTTGTGGGTGCAGTTTAGGCAGGGCCAGTGCAAGGATAGAAGGAGCCCTAGGCAAACCTCATTCCTGGAGCTTCCTGCTTCCCCCCGCCCCCACTGCTGCTCCTATCTGGAATTCGCAGCAGCAGCAATTTCCTTAAACAGCACTACAGCACTTACCAAAGCCTCGGGCGCTGCATACTGTTCCTGCTTCTGGCCCTCCGCTGCAGACTTCCTTTTGTATAGCAGCAGCAATGGGCTGTCCTCAGACCATTGGCTCTCTAGGTGACCACCTAGTTTGCCTAATCTTTGCACCGGCCCTGAGTTTACGTGGAGCTGGGTCAGTGTTGCCATGGACATGCAATATTCTATCAAATGCTCTTATCCACAGGTAAAGTAAATGCACACATTTACACTTTCTACAGAGCAGCTGTGCATTTTTGCATCTGCAGTTGTGCACTTTTGGGGCTGAATCTGTGAGCCCATTTTCTAAAGGCACACTGGTGTCTAGGTTGCCTTGATAAAGTAGGTGCCTTTTTGAGATTTCTTAAAAAGCATTGTGAGATTTGTGCCTGACACTTACATTTAATATGTAGAAGCAAAATTCTAACAATCTTTCCCCTTCCAGAAGCTGCAGGAAACTAAAGCCTTAGGTATAAGGTGAACTATTACAAAATTCCTCAACTTGCTCATTTGCAGGCTTTTTAGACTTTTATTTTGGCCCTGTTTCCTTAAATCTGGCCCTAAAATATCACTGCTTGTAACACGGAGGTCAGCTAATAAACAGGGCCAGATTTAAGATTCTGATACCCACAGGCGAGATCACACAGCAGATCCCGGGATAGTGCACAGATGGCAGTTGTCAGAGATGCCAAACATTGGTGTACCAGAAGAAGAGCAGCAGAAGACCATAGGGGCCAGCATTATACTGCTCTGAAGTAGCGCATGCAGATAGCCCTAATGCCGTAGTGGGATCCGAACTGACTAGGAACCGGTTCGGTCACAGCCTTCCGAACATGCGTGATGGTCGGGTTGCTGCACTTTGCATGGAGGCATTGCGGCAGCTGTACGCTTGGGCCACTGCCCTCCATCGAGATGCAGCAACCCAGCCGTTGCCCTGCGGCCTAATCCCCCACCTGACAATGTTTTGACGGCAGCGGGGGCTTCTCCTGATGCTGCGCTCCCCTGATGTCGTCCAGCATCGTCAGGTGGGGGGATTCCTGCCACTGCAGTGCCAGCGTTTCAATGCCATGTTTCGGCTCAGTTCAGCAAATGCAGGCTGCAGCAAGAGCCGGTTTGTGTGAACCAGGGTGAACCGGCCCAATCCTACCACTTCCCTAATGTAAACAGGTACTCCTCTTTGGCCTGGGTATTTGGTGCTTTTAAAATCTGACACCCTAGACAATTGCCTTTGTTGCCTATGCCTACTTCTGGGCCTGCTCCTGATTGTAGCAATGTTTCTTCTCAACCCTCAACCCTAAAAATAGGATTATGTGAACTAGGTTGATGCCAGCGGAGAAAGATCCCCTCTTAGAGCAGCGATACTATGGCACAGTGGCAGTACAGTTGTAGACTGCTGTCTTTTTTAGCAAAACAAATGCAGAAATTTTAAAAAGTGGTATTGTATGAAAGGACTGTGGAGATTATTGTACAATCTGCACCCATGCTCTATCAAGAGTGCAGGTACGCATGGGGATGTTGCTACATAGACCTGCTAATGTTTATTTTGGTACAAACTGTCCTGCACTATGTTGCACCAGTACCAAACATTTGCGTTGTAAGCTGATGTCATAGCAGGCCTGGATTTAGGCATAGGTGACACAGGTGGCTGCTTTGGGTGCCAAATGTTAAAGGTGCCCAGTACCCAGGCCAAAGAGAAGCCTGTTCCTGCTTACCTTAGGGCCATGTGAATTTGCTGCTTCAAACGGGTGCCACTGGGCTCTATGGCCTTCTTCTGCCCCTCTTCTAGCTCTCTAATCGTTTTGGATCTCTGACATTCCTCCTTCCCCCATTCTCAGGGATTGGCTGTCTGGTCTTGCCTCTAAGTGCCTGTGTAGTATTTTTCTACAGGTTGTTCATAGCTTCGTGCAAGGAAGTTGGTGGTTGACCTGTTGTGATGGTGTTATCATCTGGGCTTTGGAAATTCTCCTCAGTAGACTTCAGTGGCTCTTAGTAGCATGTGCCAGTGAACTTAGTGATCACACCCCAGACACAGAACTCCCAGGGCTGAGCTTTCAGTGGTACATAAGAACATAAGAACATAAGATATGCCATACTGGGTCAGACCAAGGTCCATCAAGCCCAGTATTCTGTTTCCAACAGTGGCCAATCTAGGTCATACGTACCTAGCAGTTTCCCCAAGGGACACAGGTTCCACAATGCTTGTATTGGTTCAAGCATTGATATCTTGGTAGTGTTAGCTTACATGGGATACAATTAGCATCTCACAGAATGCTATTTTGACAGGAGGAAAGCCTGGGAGAATAGGTCTTTAAATAGTAGAACACGAGTATTATGTTTTTCCTCTGGTTCTGCGAGTGAATAATACTGCAAGCTTATAGACTGTAGCCATACAAGTGAACAGCTGAGAATGTGGCACAGTTGAAGATTACCTGGAACTATATGGCACAGGCCTCGCCTGTCAGAGTAATAGTGAAGAAGCATAGAGCCATCGTCCCTTTTTTCCACACGAAATGATGGTGCATTCATTGCCTAAGAAGACAAAATATTTCCATCAGTGTATGGGCTGAATTACCCTCCTCTGTAAAAAGTCCATGATCGCTGTCAAAAGGCATCAGAACAAGGGAAGCATTCAAACTGAAAACCCAATAAGTCTGGTTTGTGCTTGATTAAAAAAAAAACTTTTGATTTTTGTTTGTTTTACATATTCTTTCTTTAACCCTGGGAGTACCGATGGGGTCAAAAGTGCAAGTTTCACAACGCGTATCTCAGAAACTAGTTGTTCAAGAATGCAATCTTTTTATGACTTTTCACATGTCAGTATTCTCTTTATATTCACATCCCCACTCAATTACTTACAACTGTACCAACACACCTTGTCAGCCAGGAGACCACACCATGCAAGGGGTCCTTGACCATTAAATCTCATTCTATGTTTTTCTATGACACCATTTTGTAAATAGTTATCTTTGGGTCTCCTGTTAATTGTAAACTCAGACTTATGTACCCTGTCTGATTGTTATGTTCCATGTAAACCGCGCTGATCCTGAATAGTGCGGTATAGAAGAAATTGTAAATAAATAATAAAAAAATTAAAAAATATTGCGCCATGAGAGGAATCATTTTCATCCGCTAGGTGATGCTAGTGATGAATTGCAGCACAGAGTACCAGTGGGGTCATTTTTGACCCCAGTTGCTTACGTCCTGTTTGGATTGTGATACAATTTGCAGTTTTGTGATTTTTTTGATCTGACAAAGGCATTTATCATTAATTATGTATCATTTATTTTTTGTACTCTTATTTTATGAAAATTACACATTTTCTGTAATTGATATCATATGTTCTCTCATTATTTCCGATGAAATCTAAAGGCTTTCAGCTCGTTCATCACGATTATTGTACACCTATAGTAAAACTGCTTTGCGTGTTATTCAACTTTATCTTTGTTTATTTATTTTAGGTTATTGTTTATGATGTCAAAATGAAAGTATTCAGCTGCCCAAGTAAGAGAAATATTGCAACGAGATGCTGACAGTGACGGCTCTGAGTCGTCTGATGCAGCATATTCAGCAAATGAAGAAGCATATCAGTCAAGTTTATGTTTATGTTTATTTTGCTTGATAGACTGCCTTTCTGTAGTAATCAGAGCGGTTTACAATACAATAAATTTAAAAAAAAAAGGAGAGTCACAAGGCCAGGAAAATGGAAAAAGAATTTACAATCCTTGACAAAAAAGAGGAAAATAGGACAGTAAATGTAGAAGGAGAGACTCACACGAGAGGGGAGGGAAGATTAAAGGCCAAGGAAAGGAGGTGGGTCGGGCGAAAAATCTGACGATGACAGTCATGATTCAGATGGCGACAGCAGTTGGTCGCCAAGTGAATGTGAGACTGATGTTGAGCCGGTAATATCACTTGCAGCAAAGAGTCAAGTTACAGGTCGAGGCAAAGGTCGAGGCTATGCTGGACGGGGAAGGCAGGAGTCCTCGGTGTCAGTATCATCTGTGAGGAATCTTAGTTGTGGTCGTAGAGGAGCTAAGAGGTCATCAACTATAAGCACAAATGTTGCCATTGAAGCCTATGTATCTAAGGATGCCACATCATGGAACAGGAAGCCTATAAAGCAAGCTGCTGGAAGATACGCCAGAGCTAATGTCATGCCCGTACAACAAGGTCCTACAAGGTATGCTGTACGAAATGTTGATGGCCCTCTCGCAGCATTCCACTTGTTCATGAGGAAGAACTTATTGAATGAAATCATGATGTGGACGAGCAAACAAGGAAGACACATTTATGACGACACCTGAAAAGATTTGACAGACGGAGAATTTCAACGTTTTCTTGGACTTCTGATCCTCTCAGGCGTGTACAAGTCAGGAAATGAATCCATAGTTCAGTTGTGGAACCTTGAAGATGGTCATTCTGTTTTCGGCAAAAATATGGCCTGTAACCATTTTCAGCAAATTTCTTGTGCTCTCAGATTTGATGATGCAACCAACAGACGTGAACAACGAGGTATGGATAAGCTTGCTCCAATCAGACACGCTTTTGATACCTGGGAAGCAACTCTAAGGGGTATGTTTACTAAACTGCGTTAGTGCAAATCGCGTTAGGAGCCACGTTAGTGAAAGGAAAGCCAAAAAAGGACATGGGCGGGACATCGTAACGACTAACGCGCGTTCCAAAAACTAACGAGCGTTACAGGGCGCCGTGGCGCGTTAAGCATATGAAGGCGTACAGACACAAATCATTGAAACAGAGCTGTAGCACAATGGTTAGTGTACTCACTGCTGTTACAGGCAGCATGGGTTTGAGTCCCCAGTGTGCCTAACGCAGAATGCTGTCCCAGGCAGCACCCTGTACATTACATAGGGAATGAGGAGGCATGTTTTTCTTTACGTTCAGTAGTTGTTAGTGAAACACACTCTCGCAGTGCGCATAGCCATGTACGTTGGTACGTGCGTGGCTGCATGCGTTGTTACGGGCATAGCCCCGTGCGTGGGTACATGTGTTTTTACCAGCGTGGGCACCTTATAGTACAGACACTTTAGGATGTCTTGCACTTATGCACTATGCTAACAGATGTACATGTGATGGCCTATGGTTTATCAGAGCCTGAGAGCAGGCGCTGGATCTTCCCAGGGTTGGATCGTGCCAGTCACACCCTTGATGCACTGCACATGCAAATCAGCTGTCCACAGATACACACCATGGGGAATGCACCCCGACAGCACCTCGGCCTGGTAGGGGGAAGTGACCATGTGCACCCCCACAGCACCTCGGCCTGGTAGGGGGTACTGACCGTGTGTTGTACTGGCACAGAGTAGCTACACACCGTCACATTGTGCTGGTACTGTGCTCACCCTGAGGGTGCAGTGAGGCGCCCAGCACCAGGTCCACAGCACCATCCATGGCTGAAAGAGGCCATGGCGCAGGTCCAAAGCAGTGTTAATGCGCGAGATAGGTAGTTTCTGCACAAACACCTTGCAGTTAAGTGTAGCCCCCATGGACCTTACCCCCCCCCCCCTGTGCCAAGGGTGGCAAACAGGGTCTCCTAACAATAGATCCACCTTCTACCTCAGTGCAAAGGTGGCAGTAGAGAGGAACATCAACCCCAGTTCTGGTGGGGAACAGACACCCCACAGGGCAGGCACCGCAGCTCTGTACACAGACAGACATCAGGCCTGGATATGGTAAGCTGCACCCCACCACTATCTGATATACTCCTGCAGCAAACCATCAGCCACTGCACCTTGCAAGCCACTCCATCAAGACACATACCAGCTGCAAACAGTCTGCTAGTTAGTCCATAATGCATGTGCCCAGTGGATATGCATGCACCCAGAACTGGGATGTCAGCATACACAGCAAGCAGATAAATCAGTGACTGGGCCCCAAAAGGAAACCCATATCTATCACATGAGAGAAATACTATATAGCACTATGGGGGTGCCTAGCCATGCTGTGGTCACTGCACAGTCAGGGTGAGAGTGATCTCTCAGCAGGACATACTGAGGTCACCCTGTCTGTGTAGGTGGTGGCTGGGCACTAAAATGTGCCTGTCACTGCCCTATGCCCTGTGCAGATGCACCCTGGCCAGGCCACCCTGTCCGGCCTATACCCATAGTACCTTGCTCCTCATTATGCACATTGGCAGCTCAATACTGGCAACATTACTGGCAGTGTGGGCTGTGGAAGGTGTTTGCAGCCACCACACACTGGATAGACAGACAGACACCCCCACACCTATGCCAGCATTGTGCAACTATAGAGGTGTTCAGCAGCCATACCCACCACACCAGTCCTGGGCACAGTTCAGGCATGGATATTGTACGCAAGACTGTTGGGGGTCACTCCCCATGGTGGTACGCACTGTCAGAGTCCAGACCTGCAGCACACACCACAGACAGCAGAATGATTGTTATGGTGGAGCTCACTGAGCAAACTGTGCTTAATGTAGGAATTGATATCTGCCAGTTATCACAGGAAACGTTTGATAGCTGTGTACCATATACCCAGGTCTAGGGTGGCATTGCTAAGGTATGCAACTGCTAGTATTGGGAGATACAGGCAGGGCCCAATGTCCTGCTTCTCCAGGAGGCATTGGCCAATGGGGCCTGTGGGTGTGTCTGGCCCTGTTGGCTGCTGCTTTACGGCAGAGTTCCCCAACTCCAGTCCTGGTGTTCCAAACCTGTTTGGGTTTTCATGCTGTCCCTCATAAATATGCATGAGCTACATCTGCATACCATGGGGGTGGTGCATAGATATGCAGCACAGGCATCTTTATTAGAGGCAGCATGGAACCTGAATGGTGTGGGACCCTCCAGGACTGCAATTGCGAGACTCTGCTCTGGGTAATGTGCCTGTTTCTGATGTCTGTGTTTGGTGTGGTATAATATAGGTGTATTAACCATGCGTATGTTCTCTGCAATAAAGGGGTGTCTTTACTATCACTGTTTAGTGGTGGGTAAAACTATGGGGACTGGGTTGGCAGGAGCCCCAGCTGGGATTTGAACCTGTGATTCTCTGGTCTTACAGGCACTGGCTGTGTCTGTTGCACCACACTGTGGCCACAGAGATGGTGCAGTCCCTGGAGTTAGTTAAAGCGGCCTGACGAGTCAGAAACCCTGCTCTGCACAGGTTTACTGTGGGCTCATTTACCTTGTATGGAGACAAAGGTGCACATAAACCTCAAAACAGACCTCAAAAAAAGGGGCAAACACCCATAACCAAGCTGGGCAACAATGATATCATTGGGTAACATTACACACCACTCCCAGGAAAGCTCCATCACAATGAAATGATCTTTGAAAGGGTCTACGGAGCGTAGACCCTTCCAAACATCATTTCTTTCTTTGGTGCTTTCCAGGGAGTGTTGTTCATTGTTGCCCATTGCTATCACTGTTGCCCAGCTGAATTGTGCTTTTTACAATGTTTCTTGTGGTCATTCTTAAGGTTTTATGTGAACGTTTGGTCTTTGCACATGTATCACACTGCTCACGTTTTATAGGTTTCCCCGGTTTTGCTGTACATTGCTGACGGAAATGGTTTCTCTTCCCTTTAATATGCCTTTAACGACAGGTTTTCATTCGCGTTGGAATTGAGCTCAGAAATTCAGCGTGTTAGTATGAGGGGAGCCTCTCCCCGCCCACTCTCTGCCCATTGACCCCTTCTCTCCGCCCACTCTCCACCTTCTGCGCTGTTTTAACGTGCCGCGGAGGTTTACGATCGTTAACTGCGGTTAACGCGCGTAAAGTACGTTTAACGATCGTTAGCACGTCAGAACGCACGTTCGGACGTGATAACGATCGTTAAACATACATTACGCGCGTTAATCACGATTACCGCACTTTAGTAAACATCCCCCTAAGTGACGCCTTTGTTCCTGGTGAAAATGTTACTGTGGATGAGCAACTGCTTACATTTCGTGGCCGTGTTCCGTTCAGACAATATATTCCCAGCAAACCTGGGAAATATGGCATAAAGCTATGGATGTTGTGTGACAGTGCAACATGTTATATCTTCTGTGTCTTCAAGTATATACAGGAAGGGAACTTGGACATAACAGGGAACAGAATCAGGGTGAAAGGGTTGTGCTGCAACTCACTGAAGGATTGACGTGATCTGACAGAAATGTTACTGTTGACAATTTCTTCTGCAGTTTATCCCTGTCACAGAAATTGCTAGAAAAACAAATGATGCTTTTGGGGACAATTCGAAAGAACAGAAAAGAATTACCGCCAGAATTTGTAACAGCAAAGGGCTGAGAAGTATTCACCTCACTGTTTGCCTTTCGCGATGACGCCACTGTGGTTATTACCCGAAGAAAGGAAAAGTGGTTGTTCTTCTGAGCAGTTTGCATGATCAAGAAGAAGTAGATAACACACGTCCAAACAAAAAAAACCACGCATGATCTTGGACTATAATTCTAGTAAAGGTGGAGTAGATACGGCAGATCAAATGTTGCGCACGCATACCACAAAACAAATGACAAGACGCTGGCCAATGACAATCTTCTACAACATGTTGGACATCAGTGCTTTGAACGCCTTCATTGTTGGATGTCACTAAATCCAGAATCAATAAGAAACCCCAGCACAAGGTGAAAAAGTAAATCTAAATAAAGAACCCTGGCATTAACCTCCGTACATTCAGGCTAAATTAAATAAACATGCATATGAAAAATCTTAACTTATTCTACTTTCTTTTTTGTTGGAGTGACCATACAAAAGGGGAAGGAACTCCAGCCCGCCCCTCGCCGTGGTCACTCCGGTTTAATCATTTAAATGCTTGAAAAAAACTTAACTCGTCAGCCATTGTAGAATTCATGAAACAAGCACAACGTGCCCCGTTTCGGGCCAGTAAAAATCCGATGGCCCTGCATCAGGTGGAGAAGACGAATTCCCAAAGTAATATAGATATAGAAGCCATTACTTTGGGAATTCGTCTTCTCCACCTGATGCAGGGCCATCGGATTTTTGCTGGCCCGAAACGTGGCACGTTGTGCTTGTTTCATGAATTCTACAATGGCTGACTTGAGTTAAGTTTTTTTCAAGCATTTAAATGATTAAACCGGAGTGACCATGGTGAGGGGCGGGCTGGAGTTCCTTCCCCTTTTGTATGGTCACTCCAACAAAAAAGAAAGTAGAATAAGTTAAGAATTTTCATATGCATGTTTATTTAATTTAGCCTGAATGTACGGAGGTTAATACCAGGGTTCTTTATTTAGATTTACTAAATCCAGAATGGCAGTCCAAGTCAAAGCACAGACGTCGTCTATTCCTCTTGGAATTAGGAAAGCAGCTGCTTCAGAGTAATTGCAGCGAGACTTCTTCCAGCATTGAAGAAGCCACTGATGCTGTTTGCAACGTCGGGATCCCAAAGAAAAGGGCAAGGTGTCACTGCTGTTCCAGAGAAAGACAAGAAAAGCAACATAGTTTGCACCTCCTGCAAGCGCAATGTTTGCAAGGAACATTCAGAAATTGTCTGTGTCTCATGCAAATGACTGTAGTACTTTACTGTGTTCATCAAGTGCATGCAAAATCTGCTTTCATGGCAACTCTTCTTCATGTAATTTTATGATAAAGCATTAAATTTCAAAACATTTAACCTTCATATAATAAATAATTAATTCAGAATAATATTTTGTCTGTTTTAGTTTAAAATTTTCATGGTTAACAATTAAAATTCGTCGTGGGGTCATTTATGACCCCAACGGTATTCAGTGTGTGCAAAAAATCTCAGTAATTCCAGGGTTAAGGGGGTTATTTTAGAAGCCCTATTCATGCTTTGGACATCTGAAAATGGACATAGAGATGCCGAAAGCACTGAGACATCTCCAGAGGCATTTTAGAAGCTGGAGCTGTGGATGTCCAAGTCTGAACGGGGGCGTGACTGGGACATTTCCTGGACATCACAGTCTAATCTCAGAAATATCCTGGACATCTGGAGTCGCACCTAAGATTATACTTGCTCTAAGCATCAGGGGCAGCCCAAGGGGGTGGGGGTGGGGGGTAAGGGGCCATGTGCGAAGACTCATTGTGGGGCCTCATTTGCATAAATATTTGCATAATGTTAACATAATGTTATATTTTGGTAAACATGCCTCTTAATGAGTGTATGGATAAAGAAAGATGACCAGATTTCTACATTACTATACTCCAATGCCAACCACCAGGCACATTAGGAAGTACTATACCTCTCTAAAATAGCCCTTTTCATCTGAAAATCCAAACACATGGCTGTCCTTTATCTGCTTTTGATGTGGTGGAACATACTCTTTTACTTCAGAGGTTGCAGGAGGTAGGGGTGGCTGGGGTTGCCTTTCAATGGTTTGTGTCGTATTTTTCATCTGGAACATTCAAAGTGGCCACTGACAATGTTTATTCTAAGAGTCATCCACTTTGTTGTGGAGTACCTCAGGGGGCTGTTTTAGTCCTCCTTTTGTTTAATGTTTTTCTGGACCCATTGGCTATTTTATTTATTTGCACTTATTTTTATACCGCTCCTTCTAGTGATCAGCAGCGGTTTACATTTAAACATTTAAGTTCTGCGTGTATAGCAGTTACATATAACAATAAGAAAATAAAAAAAAACTCTGAACTATTCACATAGAGAGAAACGAGTAAGGTTGGTTAACTATATACAAAATATTTACAATGACATGTAAGGGGAAATTTCACATGCCTAATGGGTTACGTTTTGATATTCACTTTTGGGCTTTGGTATATCATATGTTGATAAGGTTGTTGGATTTTGATGCAATCTTTTGGTTATAGTCTGTTAATTTTTGCTGATAACCAGATTTTTATTACTCATCCTACTCATCCTGTTCAGGCCTTTTGGACAATTGCTGACTAGTTAGCTCAGTATAAACTGGTACTGAATCCCTCAAAATCAGAGGCGCTGTGGTTATCAAGGACAAATTCAGCATCTGTTTTTGTCCAGTTATATCAAGGATTTCTTTGCCAATTAATTCTTGTATTAGATCACTGGGGGTTGGTTGAATTCCTCTTTGTCTTTCCAGTCATAGGTTTCTATGGTTGTAAAGAGTTCTTTTGAGTCTCTGCAATTGATTCGCTCCCTGTGGAGTTGCCTTAAGAGGAGTAAGATGGTAACTCTTGTTCATTCTTTAGTGTTTGCAAAACTGGACTATTGCAATTTATTGTTCATTGGTATTCCTGCTTATAGTCTATGCATACTTTGATTGATACAAAATACAGCAGCAAGAATGGTGTATAAGGCTAGTTCCTTTGAACAAAGGAATTTGTATGGTTGCCAGCTTCTTTTAGATTGCACTATAATGTAATGGAGGAGTAGACTAATGGTTAGTGCACTAGCTTAAGAAGCAAGAAACCAGGATTCAATTCCCACTAACATGCCTTGGGCAAGTCACTTTCATTGCCTCAGAAAAATCCAAGTTACCAAAGTCCCTGTTTAATGTACATTATCAAGTTTAAGTTACAATATAAACTTCTTTGACTGAAATGATAAAGTGGTATTTAAAAAAAAACTATTAAATAAATACAAACTTCTGTTGCTCACCCACAGGGCTATGTTACTGGCATTCCCTCTTATGTGGCAAATCTTCTTGTTCCCTACTGCCCTAGCAGGTCTTTCAGATCCTCCCGATTAAATTTGCTGACTGTTCCATCCTCCTCTCATTTTAGGTTGACGTTAACTCACCAGTCAGCGTTTGGATTTCTGGTTCCCATATTATCGAACCAGTTACCCCTTGAACTGTGGCAAGAGGGATCATTGAGGAAGTTTAAATTGGCTTTTTGAGAAAGCATTTGGGAAGGGTTAGGTGGGCTCTTTAGGTTGAGGACGAGGTTCTCTCAAACTCCTGGCTTATAATTTATTTGTTATGTGGGATTTTTATTAGTTTTTTTTCCTTCCTTGTGTGTTCTGCTTGTTTACTGAGTGTCTTGGAATTTATTGTTGTACTATTCATTTCCTACCCTCATGTGTCCTTGTTTGTGTGTATACTGTACTTTTTGTGTTCGATTTTCGGGTGGGGGGGGGGGGTTGGATTTTGTAAACTGCTGTGGTGGTTGCCTCAGCTGAATGGTGGTCTATCAAATTGATGAAATAAATAAATAAAGATATGGTCAGTAAATTTTTTTTTTTAGAATAGTTTCAACCATTTTGCCTGGAATGACATCAGGCTCGCTGCTCTATTATTTCACAGATCGCCTCTGGATTCTTTTTTTTTTAAATTGGCTTTATATCAGCCTCCCTTCAGCCCTCAGGTACTGTTGTTGTTGTTAAATGCCGTCGAGTCGGTGTTGACTCATGGCGACCCTCTGGATAGTTCTCCTAAATTGTGTTCGGTCTTCAATCAGGCGGCTCATTGTTGACAGATTGGCACCCATAGCTGCTGTTACTGTATCGATCATCTCATTGCTGGCCTTCCTCTTTTGAACTGACCTTCTACCTTGCCAAGCATGATGTCTTTAGATAGTGCTGGGGAGGAGTCTGCTGTATTGGTACATGTCGGTACCAATGACATAGGAAAATGTGGTAGGGAGGTTCTGGAGGCTAAATTTAGGCTTTTAGGTAGGAAGTTGAAATCCAGAACTTCCAGGGTAGCATTCCCCGAAATGCTTCCCGTTCCACGCGCAGGACCCAAAAGGCAGGCAGAGCTCCGGAGTCTCAATGCATGGATGAGACAATGGTGCAGAGATGAGGGTTTTGGATTTGTTAGGAACTGGAGAACAGTCTGAAAAATAAGATGGGAGAGTTAGAATATATAGCACTAAATGAAAGGTTAGATATGATTGGAATATCAGAGACATGGTGGAAGGAGGACAACCAGTGGGACACTCTGATACCTGGGTACAAACTATATCGTAATGATAGAGCTGATCAAATTGGTGGAGGGGTTGAACTCTATGTTGGAGAAGGCATTGAGTCACAAAGGATTAAAGTTTTGCAGGAAACAAAATTTGCTGTAGAATATCTATGGATTGAAATTCCATGTAAAAAGGGGAAGGCGATGGCAGTGGGGGTGTACTATCGACCGCCTGGCCAGAATGAACAAATGGATGATGAAATACTCAAAGAAATCAAGGAAGCTAACAAAAGTTACAGCGCAGTAATAATAATGGGTGATTTCAATTACCCCGGTATCGACTGGGTCAGTGTTATGGCAGGACATGCTAGGGAGATAAAGTTCCTAGATGAAATAAATGACTGCTTCTTGGAGCAGCTGGTTCATAAACTGACCAAAGGAGAAGCCATATTAGACCTAGTCCTTAATGGAACACCAGATCTTGTGCAAGAGAAGGGGCCACTTGGCAATAGTGATCATAGCATGATCACGTTTGATTTAATTAGTGGAGGAGGGATCGTAAGGAAATCCAAAATGCTACCTTTTAACTTTCGAAAAGGAGACTATGATAAAATGAGGAAAATAGTTAAGAAAAAACAAAAAGGAGCAGTTGCAAAGGTTAAAGACTTACATCAAGCTTGGGTGTTGTTAAAAAATACTATCTTGGAAGCCCAGACCAGCTGTATTCCACGCTTTAAGAAAAGTAGAAGGAAGTCCAAAAAACTGCTAGCATGGTTTAAAGGTGAGGTCAGAGAGGCGGCTGTTGCCAAAAAATCATCTTTCAGGAAATGGAAAAAAGAGCCAAATGACAAAACCTGGAAACAGAACAAGCAATGGCAAGTCAAATGCAAGGCATTGAAAAGTCAGGCAAAGGGAGAATTTGAGAAGAAGCTTGCTGCAGAAGCAAAAACGTGAAATAAAGACTTTTTCAAGTACATTCATAGCAAAAAACCTGTGGGAGAGTCAGTTGGTCCATTAGATGATAGAGGGGTTAAAGGGGCGCTAAGAGGCCACAAGGCGATAGCAGAGAGACTGAATGAATTCTTTGCTTCGGTCTTTACTGAGGAAGATGTAGGGATGTTACCCATGACTGAAGTGGTATTTAAAGGTGCGGAAGAATTGAAGGACATATTGATACATCGGGAAGATGTATTACAACTATTAGATAAACTGAAGAGTAGCAAATCACCTGGGCCGGATGGTATACATCCAAGGGTGTTGAAAGAACTGAAATATGAGATGGTAGACAAGCAATTAGTAATCTGTGAATTTTCATTAAAATCATCTGTAATACCTGAAGACTGGAGGATCGCCAATGTAACGCCAATTTTTAAAAAGGTTTCCAGGGCTGATACGGGAAACTACAGATCGGTGAGCCTGAAGTCAGTACCGGGAAAAATGGTAGAAACCATCATAAAGAACAAAATTACTCAGCATGTAGATAGTCATGGCCTAATGGGAGACAGCCAACATGGCTTTAGACAAGGAAGATCTTGTCTTACTAATCTGTTATGGTTTTTTTTTAAGGTGTGAATAAACAGGTGGACAAAGGTGAGTCGGTTGATATAGTGTATCTGGACTTTCAGAAAGCCTTTAATAAGGTCCCTCATCAGAGACGTTTGGCAAAACTAAAGAGTCATGGGATAGGAGGCAGTGTACTATTGTGGATCAGGAACTGGTTAAAAGATAGAAAGCAGAGGGTAGGGCTAAATGGCCAATTTTCTCAATGGAGAAAAGTGAATAGTGGTGTACCCCAGGGATCTGTGCTGGGTCCGCTGCTTTTTGACATATTCATAAATGACCTGGAAAAGGGAATAACGAGTGAGGTTATCAAATTTGCAGATGACACAAAACTATTTAAAGTTGTTAAAACCCAAGAGGATTGTGGAAAATTGCAAGAGGATCTTGATAAATTGGAAGACGATATTAAAATGGCAGATGAAATTTAATGTGGACAAGTGCGAAGGAAAGGTCCATAAACTATTATTAAGAAGGGACCTAGGATATCAATGCTTGACCCAGTACAAGCACTGTGGAACCTTTGTCTTTTGGGGAAACTGCCAGGTACGTATGACCTAGATTGGCTACTGTTGGAAACAGGATGCTGGGCTTGATGGACCTTGGCCTGACCCAGTATGGCATATCTTATGTTCTTATGTTCTTTCTCCAACGATCTCTCTCTTCGCATGATGTGTCCAAAGTATGAAAGTTGAAGTTTTGCCATCTGAGCTTCTAAAGAAAGCTTAGGTTTGATTTCCTCTAGTATTGACTGGTTTGTTCTTCGTGCTGTCCATGGTATACATACGTAGTATTCGCCTCCAGCACCATAATTCAAAGGCATTAATTTTCTTCCTGTCTATCTTTTTCACTGTCCAGCTTTCAAATCCATATGATGTTATTGAAAATACCATGGCTTGAACGAGTCATACCTTTGTATGGAGAGAGACATCTCTGCTCTTGAGAATTTTGGCTAGGTCCTTCATAGTATTCTGCCAAGAGCAAAGCGTCATCTGATTTCTTGACTGCTTGTTGCTTCTTTATTGATAGTTGATCCAAGTAGGTTAAAGTTGTCCACGATTTCAATTTCTTCTCCATCAATGATGAACTTATTGATTTTGCTAGTTGTCATGATCTTTGTCTTCTTTACATTAAAGTGCAGGTCCTTGATCTTGAGAAGCAAATGTTTCAGATCTTCTTCATTTTCAGCCAGTAATGTGGTATCATCAGCATAGCAATGAGTCTTCCAGTAATCTTCACACCTCTGTTGTCTTCATATAGTCCTGCTTCTCTGATGATTTGTTCTGCATGTAAATTAAACGGGTAGGAGGAAAGTATGCAGCCTTGTCGTACACCTTTGCTAATTTTAAACCATTCTGTTTCTCCTTGTTCTGTTTGAACTATTGCTTCTTCATCAATGTAAAGTTTGTGCAAGAGAACAATCAGGTGTTCTGGTATGCCCATGCTTCTTAATGTGGCCCAGAGTTTCTGATGTTTACACAGTTGAAAGCCTTGTTGTAGTCAATAAAACACAAATAGATATCCTTTTATTTATTTATTTTTTATTTAAAAGGATTTCTATACGGCTTTATCCTTAAATCAAAGCGGTTTACAGTAAACAAAGATGTTACATTAAACGAAGGAAGGGGGGTATGCCGGTTGTTATTGCAATGAAGTCCTATGCATTGCAATATAACTATATACAAATATGCAAGCTATATACAAAGTGGACATATGGAGTGATTGCCGTGTAATTATATATAAAACAAAAATCTGCTCTATATACAGGGTGATTGCTGAGGTAAGCTAGATGGCAAATCTGAGGTACTGGGTGAGGTTTATGGCAAGGGAGGTAAGGGGAGGAGGGTGGGTGGAAGGGAGGGTTTCTAAGGGGGGGGAGAAGCTGGTGGGGAGCGGAAGAGAGGAAGCGAAGAAGCTATTGTACAACAATTGAATGGTATTATTTAGTCTTTTCGAGGATCCATCTCACATCCGCAATAATGTCTCTCATTTCTCGCTCTTCCTGAACCCTGCTTGCACTTCAGGTAGTTCTTGTTCCAGGTATAGTTGTAATCTCTGTTGAATAATCTTCAGTCAAATCTTACTGGCATGTGGGATCAGAGTGATTGTGCGATAATTTACACAGTCAGTTGGATCACCTCTCTTTAGTATTGGTATAAACAGTCAGTTGGCCATGATTTTGTCTTCCAAATTTCCTGGCAGAGCCTTGTAAGTATGGCAACAGCTGCATCAGATTGCTGTAATACTTCGATGGGAATGCTGTAATACTTAGATGGGAATGCCATCTGGTGCTTTGTTCTTTGATAAGGCTTTCAATGCTGCATCAACTTCTTACATCACCAATGGTTCTGGATCATAAGGTACAGGTTGAAACAGCCGTTGGTACACTTGATCTTTATCATATAAAAATTGTATATTCTTTCCATCCTTTCTTGATCTTCTCAGCATCATTCAACACAGATCCTTGAGCATCTTGTAACATTCCAATTCGAGGCTGGAACTTTTTTTTTAACTCTCGTAGCTTTAGGAAAGCCAATCTTGTTCTTCCTCTAATAGTTTCTGCTTCTATTTCCTTGCATGCGTCATTGTAGTACTTTTCCTTGTCTTGTCTTGCTGCATGTAGGAAATCTCTGAGTTCTGTGATTGCCTCTCTTTCTCATTTGGCTTTAGCTTCTCTGCATTTCTGGGCAATTTTCAGAGTTTCTGCCATCATCCATTTTGTTCAGTTTTGCTTTTTCACCTTTTGTAGAGACTTCTTGCTTTCTTCCAGCATAACCTTCTTGATGTCATTCCATAACACTTCTGGAGCTCTATCATTTGTATCTAAAGCAGCAAATCGATTTTGTAGGCAGTCTTTAAAGTCCAGAGGTATATTCTCAAGGTCATATTTTGCTACATTCATGAGTGGCTTGCTCTTTTTCAACTTTAGCTTGAGTTTGCATACTAGTAGTTGGTGATCTGTACCACAGTCAGCTCCAGGTTTTTTCTTTGTTGATGTTATAGAGATTTTCCATTGTTGACGTCCACAGATGTAGTCAATTTGATTTTTGTACAATCCATTGGGTGAAGTCCATGTGTACAGTCACCACTTGTGTTGCTGGAAGGTGTTTGAGATGAATAGATCATTGGTCTTGCAGAATTCTATCGTTTTTTCTCCAACTTCATTTCTGTTGCCAAGTCCATATTTTCCAACTGTTTTGCCTTCTTCTTTGTTGCCAACTTTTGCGTTCCAGTCACCCATGACTATCAGGATATCCTGTTTGCATGTTCTGTCAATTTCAGCTTGTACTTATTCATAGAACTCATCAATTTCATCCTCTTCTGCAGCTGTTGTTGGGCATATACTTGAATTATAGTTGTGTTGATAGGCATTCCTCATAGATGAATAGAAATTAAGCGTTCACTCAATGCATTATATTTCATTACAGTTCTTGCAAGTTTCTTCTTAATTATAAATGTAACACCATTTCTTCTTTGTCTTTCATTTCCAGCATAATAGAAAATATGATAATCTGATGCACAGTGCCCGATGCTGGTCCATTTCAGTTCGCTGACACCCAACAGATCAAGTTGTACACGTTCCATTTCATTCTTGAACACCTCCAACTTCCCTTGGTTCATGCTCGTACATTCCATGTCCCAATATGTAAGACATCTTTGCAGCTTCTGTCTCTCGTTTCATGCACAGCTACATCAGCAGTCAGATGTCCCGAGGGCTTTGATCCAACCACATTATAAATGCTGGCTTTACTCTTAAAAGTCTTCAGCTCCTCCCCAGTAACCAGTTGAGTGCCTTCCAACCTGGGGGTCTCATCGTTCAGCACTATAGTGCAATTTGTTTTATTGTGACTATCCATTGGGTTTTTTAATGGCAAGATATGGAAGTAGATTGCCGGGCCTTTCTTCTGCGCAGTTTAAGTTTAGTGTCGTTGTCACAGAAATGTGATCCTCCGCTGCCAACATTGTCCCATTCTGCTGCTGCCTAGATGGGTGGTTTGTCTTGGTCTGGCACCTCAGCTGAGACCTGTCCATCTTGGGAGACTCTGCCAGTAGTTAAACTACTGATAGCTTAGCCCTCAGCATCACAGCTATTTTAAATGATGAGGATAAAATGGAATTCTTTAAGAAATATTTATTTTCTGTATTCACAGAAGAAGGGCCAGGAGCAGGAACTCAGAACACACCCACAAATAGGAACAGAAGTGAAGTGATCTTGAACGATTTTCAGAAGACTGTATGAGGAGCTAGCTAAACTAAAAGTAGATGTGGAGCCTGATTCATGAAGGGGCACATCCAGGCCGTCCGGACGTCCACAAGCAAGACAGGTCTGTAAGGACCCGATTCTGGACTGCGGGAACAAAACATTCCCGTGGTACACTGAATCGAGCCAGAGGACAGCCCGGCATGCTCCTGCCTGCCTGGGGGGGACATCCTCCCCGCAGGTAACCCCGGCTCATGCAGCTAAGACCCTCCTCTTCCCCCCCCTGCCCGACCCACAGCTGGCCAGCTGGGGCCTGGATTGGGCGGTGGGGACCCCTTGCACCTGCCACTGTCCCAGGGGGGATCCTCGGGCCCGATCGCCCCACCAGTGCTGATTATTCCATCTTTGAGGTGGAATAATCAGCACATCCCCTGTGATCCAGAAAGACATAAAGCGCTGTGGCCTGAATCATGCCTGGATACCCTGCCGACTCTGTCCATCCCCACTCCACCCAGATCCCGCCCCCTTCTTCCCCCACTGGCTCTCCCCATCCTGTGGCTTTAGCTGTGTGGGGAGAGCAGGAGAGAGAATGGGGTCTGGATGTCTTGCACGGTTACACGTCCCACCGAGATGTGCAGCCTCGCAACCCATGACTCAGAATTGAGCCCAAAGTGAAGGAGCCAGATGGGATACATCCAAGAGTATTGAAGGAACTTAGGGAAGGTTTGGTGGCATTGTCTGACATTTTCAATGCTTCTCTAGCGTTAGGTGTGGTTCCAGAGAACTGGAGAAGGGTGCATGTGATTCCTCTACTCAAAAGAGGAAGTAAGGATAGGGTTAGAGACTACATGCCAGTTAGTCTGACTTCTCTGGTAAGTAAATTAATGGACAAGCTACAAAAATAAAGGATAGTGAAGTTTCTGGAATCCAGTGGCTTGCAGGATCCGAAGCAGCACAGTTTTACTAGAGGCAAGTCCTGTAAAATAAATCAGTTTAATTACTTTGATATGGTGACCAGAGAGTTAGAGCGAGGGAGAACGCTAGTTGTGGTGTACTTAGATTTCAGTAAAGCCTTTGATACTGTTCCACACAGATGACTTATAAATAAATTGGGTGCTCTAAGGATGGATCCTAAAGGGACCAACTGGTTAGAAACTGGTTCAGTGGGAGGCAACCAAAGTTACCGGTAAATGGAACTTACTCTGAGGAGAAGGGCATTAGCAGTGGTGTGCTGCAGGACCTCTCTTGGGTCTGATTATTTTTAACATTTTAGTAAGTGATATTACAGAAGGACTGTCTGGTGAGGTTTGCCTCTTTGTGGATGATACCAAAATCTGCAATAGCGTAAATTCCCAGGAATGTGTAGATAACATGAGGAGGGATCTAGCAAAGCTTGAAGTATAGTTGAGAATTTGGGCTGCAAAAATACAAGAAAGCATTAAAATATAGGGTATGAAGTACTTCTGTCCACAAAAGGAGAGCAGGACCTGGGGGTAATTGTTTCTGATGATCATAAGATGGTTAAATAGGTAGAGAAGATGACAGTGAGTCAGAAGGATGATTGGGTGCATAGGGAGAAGAACAGCTAACAGGAAAAATTGGGTAATAGTGCCTCTGTATAAGTCTTTGGTGAGACCTTAATTGGAGTATTGTGTGCAATTCTGGAGACCACACCTTGAAAAGAATATAAAGAAGATGGTGTTGGTGCAGAGGTTGGTTACCAAAATGGTCAGTGGTTTTGGTCATAAGGCATATGGGGACAAACTCAAAGATATCAATATGTATACTTTGGAAGAAAAGTGCGAGAGGGGAGATATGATAGAGATGTTTATTTAAATACCTTTGTGGTATAAATGCATAGGAGAGCCTCTTTCAATTGAAATAAAACTCTGCAACAAGGGAGCATAGGATGAAGGTGAGAAGGGAAGGACTCGGGAATAGTTTGAGGAAAGGTTTATTTATGTAAAGTGTTGTAGATGCATGAAATAGTCTCTCAGTGAAAATGGTAGAGAAAAGGACTGCATATGAATTCAAGAAAGCATGGGACAAACACAGAGGATCTCTGTGGGGTAAAAATGGGACTGTAAAGCTTAATAATTGATATGGAAGGGCAAACTGAATAGGCCATATGGTCTTTATCTACCATAAATTTTCTGTTTCTATGATAAGTTACAGATTGCTACTAACAGGTTAGCAATTTCAGGTTTGATTCAGAATTCAGGGCTAAATAACATCTGGTCCTGGTGATTTGTTACTCAGTTTGTCAGTTTGCTCTATTACATCTTCTAGGTTTACAGTGATTTGCTATATTTTCTCTGAGTCATCATCATTAAAGAATGTTGTGGGTAGGACCCCAACATCCTCCTCAGTAAAGATCATGGCAAGGAATTCTTTTAGGGGCATGTTTACTAAAGGTTAACACATATTAAGTAGTTAATCTGCGTTAAGTGCTGCAATGGCCTGTAGAAATGAATGGGCAGTTGCAGCATTTAGCACGCATTAACTTTACTTAACACGGGCTAACCTTTAGCAAACATGCCCCTTAGTTATCCTCCATGAGCACCCATTTTAATCCTTGGTTGTCTAGCAGTCCAACTGGCTCCCTTACTGGCTTTTTACTTTGAATATACTTGACAAAGTTTTTTAGTACTGTATTAGCTTTTTCTTCTACTGCAAGATTCTTTTCAAATCCCCTCTTGGCCTGCCTTACTGCTGTTTTTTATCTAAGTTGCCAGTGCTTAAACTCATCCCCATTTTCCTCATTTCTAGTTCAATGGAGAAATCTTACTGTACCTGGTAGGACAATGCAAGGTAACTATGCAGCGCATCCAAGTTCTCAATAAATTCCATCAGGTTTCCTCCCAAAGTCCGTAACATTCTGTCATAGCCAGACATCTTGCAAAAACTGAAGAAATATTCTCCAAAAAGCTTCAGCACAGCTTCTTCAGAAACATCTGCATTATTAATAAAAATGACTTCTTACCACCATGTTTATTAAAGTTCCAGAGATCCATTAAACCTAGGAAGACCCTTAAAGCAGAAGCCAATTTGTTTTTTCTCAGAACACATGTCTTTTTTTCTGAGCCATATTTCATGTTTCGGCTGAAAGTTCAAAAACACTTATCCAGATAGCAGCAGCCATTATCCGGATAAATGCCAAATCTGTGGATTTTCATACTAATGCAGATAGTGCCATGGAAAATCTTTACAGACTGTGTCAGCTCTAGCTTCCTAGTGTCAGGACAGACTGTGGGTGTTCTGTCCAACTATACAGGTGGATTATATTATAAGGAGGCACTTAATTAAAGCATGTTTTAAAGCAGATAGGTTAAGCCTATTTTATAAAGATAAGTAGGTGCCAAAATGTCTTTATAAAATACTTCAGAAAAAAAAACCAATTGTAAAGAGTGTCACTGAGCACAATCCACTCAAGAAAAAAGCACACACTCCAAAATTATTTGAGGAAAAATATATTAAAAAAGACTACAAACACAGCTTCAAAACTCCACAATAAGCAGATACACTTTTCTTACATTTGTAGCAAAAAATTAAATTGTAGTGTAAAAAACTGCAGATGACAACTCAATCAAGCTATAACACCAGACTAAAACACCAATGCAAATCCTGGACCATCAGCGTTTCATTCCCATTGGAACTTCAAAGCAGGAAAAAGAAAAAAGGAAAAAGAAACCTACCCACCATCCCATAACAGCAGGCGAACCTAACAGGCAACCCAGTCAATGAAAAATTTAATCCATTAGGTTCCACCGTATTTAAGCGGAAAATCCACCATTGCTCACAGCATATTAAACGTTGCCCCCAATTCGCTCACCCATAAAAATGGGGAACTGATCGATACAGAAACAGCTCAATTCTGAAAACACATAACCAACAAATTTACAATGCCTCACCAAAGGGGCCCCTAACACCCCACAATTCAATCTACTCTTACGCTCCAATAGCCTAGTCCAAAAACAACTGAGTAGTTTTCCCGACATACAAAAGTTTACAAGGGCAGAAGGTGCCATTCACCACCGAGAAAGAACCACAACTATTGGAACAACTTAATTTATAGCATTTGCTGTGATAGACAAATTCAGAAAGGGTGCAGGCCTAGAACACACCAACCCAGATATCTCACATGCTTCTAATCTGGATCAAGTTGAGATTTCTGCACCTTCCCCAGCCTATTGTTTTTCCCTTTATGTATCTAACTCCTTTACTTATTTAATTGGCATTTCTTTTCTTATTCTTTCTGTTTTTCTTGTAAACTGCTCGACCCACTGTAGAAGGGCAGTATATCAAATTTTCAACTAAACCATAAATATTCACTGCAGGATTTATGCCCCAAGGACTCTGCTGACATTGGCAAAAAAGACCTCAAATGGGTTGAACTAACCAAATCCTTTAAATTACATACTTGGGAAAAGACAAATCTAACTTGGCTATCCTGCAGTCCAGGCACTTCCCCTAGAATCTTCACGTGTCTCTGAACAAGTCTCATATCTCGATGACTCGACGGAGAGAAAGGGGTAATAAAATGTGTACACTATGAGTCAACCACATTTGTCCCCTGAGATTTATGGGGAATAAGTAGCCATTCACGATTGTTGCAAGCAACACATCGATAGGCTTTCCTAACCACTGAATTACTCTATCCTCTAGCCTGAAAATCTAACATAAGAATCTTAGATTGCTGATCAAATTATTCTAGAGTAGTACAATTTTGACAGAAATGAATAAATTATAAAAGGGAGACCATTCTTTGAGGCCATCAGATGGCCATTGGAGTAGTGTAAATAGGCGTCACTGTCAGTAGGCTTTCGATAAACTGTAGTAATAAAATTTAGCAATTTGTTTCTTAACCAACATATCCAAAAACGAAATGCAGGAGGCGTTATAGGAAATTGAGAACTGGATGCATGGCTCACACCCATTCAACCACCCATAACATTCCTGCAACTCCAAACAACTTCCCTGCCATATAAGAAAAACATTGTTGATGTAGCGATACCACAGTACAATATTGGTAGCATAAGCTGACTGAGGGAGCAAACGTTCTTCCCAGTCATATAAAAATTGGCTACAGAGGGAGCCACAGTGGCTCCCATAGCTATCCCTGAAATATTTAAACAAAGAACCTTCAAATCTGAAAAAAAATTCTTTGTAATGTTAACTGAGCCAACTCAAGTATAAAAGCCACAAAATCATCTGACAAATCTCTAACAACTTCCGTTTGATAACCCCAGGGCCCCCAACTGAGGAATATTGGTATACAGTGACGCTACATGAAGCCTCACCAATAAGATGTCAGATTGCAGAACAGTGGTATCCACCCCTTCCAGCATAGTTAAAAAATCTGCAGCCTCTCTAATATTTATTTATTTATTTATTTAACTATTTCTTTTATACCGCCCCTTCCAGAGATCAAGGGCGGTTTACATATAACAGGTTAACAGTCTTGTACACAGTTTGTATACATTTTACATAGAACAATAGAAATCAACTATTTACATTGAACATTGTACACAGTTTGTATACATTTTACATGGAATACTCACTAGCAAGGGGGTGAAGAAAAGAATCAATAAACATAGACAACAGTTCTAATAGAGAATCATTTGGAGACACAATGGGACGCCCCCGGAGGGCACTGCAGGATTTTATGAACTTTTGGTTAAATGTAAAAATACAGAGTCTTGGGATCCACATTATTCAAAAATCTCAACTTTTTTTTTACTAATAAACTTCAATTTGCAAGCTTTTTCAGTCAAATCCTTAATCTGTTTTGGTAACCTACGAGTTGGATCAATGGTAAATTTAATATTCATTTGCTCATCATTTAATCGTCTCAATACTTCTGAAACATAGAAATCACATTCCATTAAAACAATGCCTCCCTCTCTTGTCCGCCCATCTGATAACAATCTGTTCTACTCCTCAAATGGTTTAAGGCTGCCCACTCTGCACTGGGCAAAACAGAAAGCGATTTCTTAATCCGTGATTGTTCTAAATATAAAATGTCACACAACACCAGCTGTTTAAAAGTGGCAATAGCCACAAGAGGATTTGGAAGGTATCACTATACAGTTTGGTTGTGCAGATGTAGTACATTGAACAGTTTCATCATCAGGCACAATAAAATCAAAATAAGAACGTAACATCATTTTTCTTACAAATTTTTCTAAATCAATCCTAAATTGAACGGAGTCAAAATGAGCTGCAGGAACAAAGGATAATCCTCTAGACAAGACCTATAGCTGTAAGGGAGTCAACACCATCTGAGACAGATAAATTTTCCCAGATCCAGTCTTTTATCATCTGATCCAGAGCCTGTGTGTTTCAGTTTAAATTTTGTTATTTCATTCGAAAACTGTTCAATCTGTGATCACAAAAGTTCATTTTGTTTATTAAACTCAATTTTCAAAGATTCCCGAATCTTACTTATTTCTTCTTGATTTTTTTCAAATCTGACAGTTCTGGTACTAAAGGACAGTCCTCTCATGATAACTCTTTTTCAGGACAAGGTCAATGCAGGCAAGGCCGCAGGAATCGATGGTACCAGAATGACCCACACCTGCTGGGGCGCAGGCCCAGGACCAGATCACAAAAGACTCTGGATCTGGGATAATTGATCTAGGATGCTGTTGACTCCCTTACAGCTAAAGGTCCTGTCTAGGGGACTATCCTTTGTTCCTGCAATTCATTTTTACTCCTTTCAATTTAGGATTGATTTAGAAAAGTTTTTTAGGAAATTGATGTTACGTTCTTATTTTGATTCTATTGTGTCTGATGATGAAACTATTCAATCTACTACAAATGGACAACTGAATCATATAGCATTACCTTTTAAATCCTCTTGGGTATCACCCAGCCCTCCTCATGTGGCTACTGCCATTTTTAAACAGCTGATATTGTGTGACATTTTATATTTAGAACATTTATATTTAGAACATTCGTAGATTAAGAAATCACTTTCTGTTTTGTCCAGTGCAGAGTGGGCAGCCTTAGACTGATTGAGGAGCAGAATGGATATTGTTATCAGAAGGGTGGACAAAGGGGGAGCCATTTTTTAATGGAACGTGATTACTATGTTTCAGAAGTATTGAGACAATTAAATGATAAGCAAGTGTATATTAAACCTACTGTTGATCCAACTCCTAGGTTACAAAAACAGATTAAGGTTTTGACTGAAAAAGCTTTCAAACTGAAGTTTATTAGTAAAAACAAAATTGAGATTTTTGAATAATGTGGATCCTAAGACCCCCGTATTTTTACATTTTCCCGCATGTTCATAAAATCCTGCAGTGCCCTCTTGGGGCATCCCATTGTGTCTCTGAATGGTTCTCTTTTAGAACCGTTGTCTATGTTTATCGATTCTTTTCTTCACCCCCTTGCTTGTGAGTATTCCATCATATATTAGAGAGGCTACAGATTTTTAAACTATGCTGGAGGGGCTGAATGCCACTGTTTTGCAATCTTAGATCTTATTGATGAGCTTGATGTAGCGTCGTTGTATACCAATATTCCTCAGTTGGGGGCTCTGGGAGTTATCAAACGGAAATTGTTATATAGAGGAGATCTGTCAGATGATTTTGTAGCTTTTATACTTGAGTTGGCTCAGTTCAAATCTGAAAAAAGTTTTTTCATAATATTAAGATTCTTTGTTTAAACAAACTTCAGAGATAGATATAGGAGCCATTGTGGCTTCCTCTTTATCCAATTTTTATATGGCTGATTGGGAGGAACGGTGGCTCCCTCAGTCAACTTATGCTACCAACATTGTACTGTGATATTGCTACATTGAAGATGTTTTTCTTATATGGCAGGGAAGCCATTTGAAATTGCAGGAATTTTATGGGTGGTTGAATGGGTGTGACCCATGCATCCAATTCTCAATTCTTATAACATCTCCGGCATTTTATTTTTGGATGTGTTGGTTAGGAAGCAAGCTGCTAAATTTATTACTACAGTGTATCGAAAGCTACTGACAGTAACATCTATTGACACTACTCTAGTGGCCATCCAGTTGCCTTGAAGAATGGCCTCCACTTTTCATAATTTATTCATTTCCATCAAAATTGTACTACTCTAGAAGAATTTCATCAGCAATCTAAGCTTCTTGTGTTCGATTTTCAGGCTAGAGGATAACGTAATTCAGTGGTTAGGAAACCCTATCAGCATACTGCCTGCAACAATCAAGAAAGGCTTCTTATTCCCCATACATCTCACGGGGCAAATGTGGTTGACTCACAGTATATACATTTTATTATCCCATTCTCTTCACTGAGTGATCAGGTTAAGAGAATTGTTCGGAGACACATGAAGGTTTAAGGGGTAGTGCCTGGACTGCAGGATAGCCAAGTTAGATTTGTCTTTTCCCGAGGACGTAATTTAAAGGATTTGGTTAGTCCAACCCGTTTGAGGTCTTTTTTGTCAATGTCAGCAGAGTCCTTGGGGCAAAGACTCTGCAGTGAGTGTTCTGTTTGTTCAGTTGCCTGCACCCTTTCTGAATTGTCTATCATGGCAAATGCTGTAAGTTACATTGTTCCACTAGTCTTTCTTGGTGGTGTATGACATCTTCGTCCCTTGTAAACTTTTATATGTTGAGAAAACTACTAGTTCCTTTTGGGCTAGGCTATTGGAGCACAAGAACTGATTGAATTGCGGGGTGCTAGAGGCTCTCTTGTTGAGGCATTGCACTAGGTGCAAGGAGCTCTTTGCTCTCAGAGAACGAGTCCGTTCTCCAGAGGCTAGAGTAGCAGACTTGGAAAACATAAGAAATACAGAGAGCAGCAGACTTGGAAAACATAAAAAATGCAGAGAGGTACATAGACGAGACCTACAGGGATATAGTCCTGAAGTCCCAACTCCAGTCTGGCAGCATCCCTGTTGCCATGGAGGAGAGAGGTCACGTGACAGGAGAGCATCACCCTGGTGTGGCAGGAAGTGATCCTGTAACTAGGACCCGTCCTCCAGGTAATGTAAAACCCTCTCGCACCGAGGAAATTTCTCCAGGGCCATGTGCCCATGAGGGAAGGGTTAGGACAGCCGTTATAGTTGGTGATTCGATCATTAGGCATGTAGATAGCTGGGTGGCAGATGGACATGAGGATCGCTTGGTAACATGCCTGCCTGGTGCGAAGGTAGAAGACCTCACGCGCTACCTAGTTAAGGTCTTAGATAGTGCTGGGGAGGAGTCTGCTGTCTTGGTAAATGTCGATACCAATGACATAGGAAAATGTGGTAGGGAGCTTCTGGAGGCTAAATTTAGGCTTTTAGGTAGGAAGTTCAAATCCAGAACTTCCAGGGTAGCATTCTCCGAAATGCTTCCCGTTTCACGCGCAGGACCCAAAAGGCAGGCAGAGCTCTGGAGTCTCAATGTGTGGATGAGACAATGGTACAGAGATGAGGGTTTTGGATTTGTTAGGAACTGGGGAACATTCTGGGGAAAGGAGGGGCTCTTCCGAAGGGATGTGCTTCACCTTAACCGGGATGGAACCAGGCTGCTTGCATTAACCTTTAAAAAGGAGATAGAGCAGCTTTTAAACTAGATAATAGGGGAAAGCTGACAGTCGCCCAAGAGCGCATGGTTCGGAAGAATGTATCCTTGAAGGATACTACCAAAAGCAGAGAGGTTCCAAAAAAGAGTAAAGTAGCCCAAATGCCCTCGAGTATGGAGCAGACAGAGCTTAAAGATCCCAAATTACCCATGTCTACCAATAGCCAGATTAATATGAATAAAATACAGTCTCTAAAATGGTTGTATGCAAATGCTAGAAGTCTAAAAAATAAGATGGGAGATTTAGAATATATAGCACTAAATGAGAGGTTAGATATGATTGGAATATCAGAGACATGGTGGAAGGAGGACAACCAGTGGGACACTGTGATACCTGGATACAAACTATATCATAATGATAGAGCTGATCAAATTGGTGGAGGGGCTGTGCTCTATGTTAGAGAGATCATTGAGTCAGAAAGGATTAAAGTTTTGCAGGAAACAAAATTTGCTGTAGAATCTCTATGGATTGAAATTCCATGTAAACAGGGGAAGGCAATGGCAGTGGGGGTGTACTATCGACCGCCTGGCCAGAATGAACAAATGGATGATGAAATGCTCAAAGAAATCAAGGAAGCTAACAAAGGTTACAGCGCAGTAATAATAATGGGTGATTTCAATTACCCTGGTATCAACTGGGTCCGTGTCATGGCAGGACATGCTAGGGAGATACAGTTCCTAGATGAAATAAATGACTGCTGCTTGGAGCAGCTGGTTCATGAACCAACCAGAGGGGGAAGCCATATTAGACCTAGTCCTTAGTGGAACACCAGATCTAGTGCAAGAGATAAGGGTGTTGGGGCCACTTGGCAATAGTGATCATAGCATGATCGCGTTTGATTTAATTAGTGGAGGAGGGATAGTAAGGAAATCCACAGTACTACCTTTTAACTTTCGAAAGGGAGACTACGATAAAATGAGGAAAATAGTTAAGAAAAAACTTAAAGGAGCAGTTGCAAAGGTTAAAGACTTACATCAAGCTTGGGCGTTGTTGAAAAATACTATCTTGGAAGCCCAGACCAGCTGTATTTCACGCTTTAAGAAAAGTGGAAGGAAGTCAAAAAAACTGCCAGCATGGCTTAAAGGTGAGGTCAGAGAGGCTGTTGTTGCCAAAAAAGCATCTTTCAGGAAAAGGAAAAAAGAGCCAAACGATGAAACCTGGAAAAAGCACGAGCACTGGCAAGTCAAATGCAAGGCATTGATAAGGCAGGCAAAGGGAGAATTTGAGAATAAGCTTGCTGCAGAAGCAAAAACGCGAAATAAAGAGTTTTCAAGTACATTCGTAGCAAAAAACCTGTGAGAGAGTCAGTTGGTCCATTAGATGATAGAGAGGTTAAAAGGGCACTAAGAGGCGACAAGGCGATAGCAGAGAGACTGAATGAATTCTTTGTTTCGGTCTTTACTGAGGAACATGTAGGGATGTTACCCATGACTGAAGTGATATTTAAAGGTGCGGAAGAATTGAAGGAAATATCGATACATCGGGAAGATCTATTACAACTGTTAGATAAACTGAATTGTAGCAAATCACCTGGGCCAGATGGTATACAACCTGGGCTGGATGGTATACATATAGGGGTGTTGAAAGAACTGAAATATGAGATAGCAGGTCTGCAATTAGTAATCTGTGAATTTTCATTAAAATCATTTGTAATACCTGAAGATTGGAGGATCGCCAATGTAACGACAATTTTTAAAAAGGGTTCCAGGGCTGATACGGGAAACTACAGACCAGTGAGCCTGACGTCAGTACCGGGAAAAATGGTAGAAACTATCATAAAGAACAAAATTACTCAGCATGTAGATAGTCATGGCCTAATGGAAGACAGCCAACATGGCTTTAGACAAGGAAGATCTTGTCTTACTAATCTGTTATGTTTTTTTGAAGGTGTGAATAAACAGGTGGAGAAAGGTGAATCGGTTGATATAGGTATCTGGACTTTCAGAAAGCCTTTGAGAAGGTCCCTCATCAGAGACTTTTGGCAAAACTAAAGAGTCATGGGATAGGAGGCAGTGTACTATTGTGGATCAGGAACTGGTTAAAAGATAGAAAGCAGAGGGTAGGGCTAAATGGCCAATTTTCCCAATGGAGAAAGGTGAATAGTGGTGTACCCAGGGATCTGTGCTGGGTCCGCTGCTTTTTGACATATTCATAAATGACCTGGAAAAGGGAATAACGAGTGAGGTTATCAAATTTGCAGATGACACAAAACTATTTAAAGTTGTTTAAACCCAAGAGGATTGTGGAGAATTGCAAGAGGATCTTGATAAATTGGAAGACTGGGCATCAAAATGGCAGATGAAATTTAATGTGGACAAGTGCAAAGTTATGCACCAATGGAAGAACATCCCAAACTATGGTTACACGATGCAAGGTTCCACATTAGGAACCACCACCCAGGAAAAAGATTTAGGCGTCATTGTGGATAACATGTTAAAACCCTCAGCCCAGTGTGCAGTGGCAGCTAAGAGAGCAAATAGAATGCTAGGTATCATAAGGAAAGGAATGGAAAATAAAACAAAAGATATTATAATGCCTCTATATCGTTCCATGGTGAGACCGCACCTTGAATATGGTGTGCAATTCTGGTCGCCGTATCATAAAAAGGATATAGCGTTATTAGAAAAGGTTCAGAGAAGAGACACCAAAATGGTAAAGGGGATGGAAGGATAATCCTATGAAGAAAGGCTAGAAAGGATAGGGCTCTTTAACCTGGAAAAGAGACGGTTGAGGGGAGATAAGATAGAAGTCTATAAATTAATTAATGGAGTGGAATTGATAAACGTAGATCGATTGGTTATGTTATCAGACTATAGAAAGACTAGGGGACATGCAATGAAGCTACAGGGTAAACTATCTAAGACTAATAAAAGAAAATATTTTTTCACTCTTCGTGTAATCAAACTCTGGAATTTGTTACCGGAAGATGTAGTAAAGGCTGTTAGTGTAGCTGGGTTTAAAAAAGGTTTGGACAAGTTCCTGGAGGAAAGGTCCATAAACCATTATTAAGAAGGGACCCAGGATATCAATGCTTGACCCAGTACAAGCATTGTGGAACCTGTGCCTTTTGGGGAAACTGCTAGGTACGTATGACCTAGATTGGCCACTTTTGGAAACAGGATACTGGGCTTGATGGACCTTGGCCTGACCCAGTATGGCATATCTTATGTTCTTATGTTGAAGTTTGGGTTTTGGCAATGCCCTGAAGAAACTCCGATGGCAGTGAAATGCTGATGGCGCCAGGATTTGCATTGGTGTTTTAGCCTGGTGTTATAGCCCAATTGAGTTGTCGTCTGCAGGTTTTTTTGTTTTGTTTTTTTAGTTTTTACACTACAATTAAATTTTTTGCAACAAGTCTAAGAAAAGTGTATCTGCTTGTTTTGGAGTCTTGAAGCTCAGTTTGAATTATTTTTTTATATATTTTTGATATATTTTCCCTTGAATATTTTTGGAGTGTGTGCTTTTTCTTGAGTGGATTTTATAAAATACTTGCATAAGTGGCCTAATGCGTTCCTTCATTGCAGGCATGAACATTTACAATAGTCCTAGAGGTGGTGAAAATGCTCGCACCTGTATCTTTCAAGCATGCACGTAAATAGTTGCATTTTATAATCTACATGTGTACTCGTGTGCTTTACCCATGCTCCACCCAAACTCCACCCATGTGCACACCTACTGGCAGATTAGATGTCTTGATGCCAAAGTGCATACTTTTACGCCAGTGGATATTTTATTAGAGGTCATTACTCATGAATGTGGTCACATATACGCTGGAATGACTTCATAAGATTTCCTCCATAGCATTCAGTCTTCTATTAGCATAGCTATGCAGCTCAATTTAGACCAGCAAAAAGATTATCCTAGATTAATTTGGATAACTGTACTGATGGCGGACTGAATATCACTACTATTCATATAGTGTCAGCGCTTACCACTCTATATGCATATTCAGCGCTGCTTGTTATTTAGATATGGACACTGAATTACACATATTATATTTAAATGTCATGTCTGGCATTCAAAAAACACTGACTATGGCTTATAAACATTGACCTGCTTTAATTGTAAGTACGCTGTATGTTAATGTCATTAATGCGTGTTATTCGTAAGCAGATTCCGTTATCTAAAATGGGACCGGCAGTAAATAGCACTCTTTATGTTTTATGTTTTATGTTTTATTGTATTTGATAAAAAACCGCCTTTCCGGGAACCAAGGCGGTGTACAAGTAAAAACAAAGCAATAAAAGGAGGCCAAGGCCCATGGAAAAGGAAAGGAAATGTACAATCTTTTAAAAGGACAGTGAGAGAGAAGGAGGAAGACAGGACAGAACATAAACAGGGGGACACCACAAAAGGAAAGGCAGAGAGAGGGGGAAATCACACAAAGGGAGAGGGAACATTAAATGCTTGGGAGAATAGGTGGGTCTTTAGATTGCATTTGAATACTGCGTGTTGTGGTTCTAAACGGAGGGAGGGGGAAGGGCATTCCAGGCGGCAGGACCAGCAAAAAAGAAAGCAGAAGAACGGGTGGACTGCAGGTGAGCGCGGGAAGGGGAGGGTAAGGTGAGACGGTTAAGGTGAAAGGAGCGAGGGGTGTGTCGGGGAGAGTGAAAGTAGAGGAGATCTGTTAGGTACTGAGGAGTGCTATTATGAAAGGCTTTGTGAACTAGGACTAGAAGTTTGAAGGTAGCACGGAAGGGAACAGGCAGCCAGTGAAGGTGAAACAGTTGAGGGGTTATATGGTCTCGAAGGGAGGTGTTTGAGATGAGGCGTGCTGCAGTGTTTTGGATCCGTTGAAGGCGAGTTAAATGGTATTTAGGGAGACCGATGAATAGTGAGTTGGAAAAGTCTACACGGGACATAACTAGGGATAATACTAGGGTAATGAGAGCCGAGGGGGAAAGGAAGGGGCGAACAGAGCGGATTTGGCGAAGAAAATAAAAGGATGTTTTGGTGATGTGTGAGATGTGGGTGTGAAAGGAAAGGTCAGAGTCAAAGTGCACACCAAGATAACGAAAAGTAGAGACCAATGTGTGCTATTATGTGAATGCAGTAGCGTCTGTTAGTAAATCTAACCCCAAGGATGTAGATTGGAAATGAGGAGCTTCCGCAAACATACAATGGTTGATCGATGTACAGATGAAAGAAATATTACCATTTTTAGTGATGAAAAGGGAAAAAAATGTTATGGGTCAATATTCAGCGGCACTTGCTTGATGAATATCATCGCTTTCTGGGCAGCGCCAGCACTGACCAGCCTATCTGTATATTCTGGGCTGGCCATTATCTGGATGCCAGTATGTCGAGGCCGTGGGGCAGGGTCCCAGGCGGCCGAAGGTAACCAGGCAGGCGCTCGGCCCAGTGCGGGGACCCTGCCCGCGGCCTTTTGTGAGGGGCGGGTGCATGCGGGGCAACATTTAAATTCATTGGCTCGCCCGGTTCAGGAGTGGGTGCGAGCCAATGAGAAGGGCTTTGCCGTGGGGGGGGTTTTAAGGGAGACGCGCGGCGGCGACAGTCTCTCTCGGCGAGACCAGCGGTGGGTGCGAGGGCTCTTGCTTCTGCCTGGAATACCTCGTGGCGTCGGCGGTGATCTTTGCGGCGCAGAGTCCTTCGGCTGGTGGGATCCGGAGCCTGCAGTAGTGGTATTGTGCGGGATTTCTGGGCGGTTTGCGGGCCCGCGGCTTAATTAAAAAAAAAAAAAAAAAAGAAACAGGGGAAGCAAGCGGGAGGAAGGGAGGGGTTGCAGCGTGGTCTACGTCAGGGGGGGGGTTTCTTGGTGGCGCTTTCTTTCTTTCCTTTTCAGCTTCGGGTGAGCGGGGCCTGGGAGGGGAGAATGCCTTTGTGTAAGGGAAGGCAGGCCAGTGTTGGGGGACATGGCAGGGGAGAGCATGCGGCGGATGGTAGGCGAGGAGGGCGGACGGTGCCTTCGGGGGGGCAGTCGGACAGGGCTACTAGGGGAGCTGCTAGAGGTAGGCTTGGGCAAAGGGTGGCTCTCGGGGACAGGGGCAGGGGTGCTATTGGCAGTAGGGGGGCTGGAGTAAGGAGGGGCAAGGAGGCAACCTCAGCAGGTAGGCAAAGAGGGAGGTCTCTTATCAGGGGGCGCAGGGGGGGGGTGGAGACGTGGACCCCGGGCAGCGGGTAGGTGAAACCGGGCTGCAGGGACAAGGGAGGGGTATGGCGGCAGATGGGATATCCAGTGTGGAGGCGGTTGGTGGGGGGGATGGGTGTGGGGTTATGCAGGGGTGTGCTGGGAATGGGTCGGCGGGGCTGGGGGGGCGCGGTTGGGGTGGACAAGGGCTGGGGCGGGGGGCCAGTGCTGTCGGGTTGGGCCGCGCCTTGGCATGGGGCCCATACTTTTGGTCAGGGTCCCCCGTTACAGATGGGGGTCAACGGGAGTGTGGGAACTCCGGGTGGGTATGCGCCATGGGAACTTTGGCGGGGTGGGGGCCAAGGCTCTTCCAGTTGAAAGGGCAAGACGGGGGTGGGCGTAAGGCTAAACGAAAGTGCAGGCATTCACGCCGGCGTCATCGCAGTTCGGAGTCTTCCTCGTCGCCCACCTCTTCCGCTTCGTCATCCTCGCTTGTGCCTTCCCGTTCGGGGCAGGGGGTTGACTGGGTGCCAGGTGGGTCCTCCGGAGGGAAGGGCGTGCCTACGCTGGTCGCATTCGCGGAGTTATGGGAAGGGGTCCCTCGTCATTTACGGGGTAAGATATGGAAGAGGCGGTACATAGATATATTCAGATTGCTGGAGGGCAGGAGGCTGTCGGGAGAGAGTAGAAAGAAGCGAAAGGAGGATGAAAAGGCGGGTCGGGTCAGGAAAGTATCGCGGAATGTTATCAATTGGGTTAGATCTTTTTTAAGGTTAGCAAGCGTCTGGGGTCGTCAGGCTCCGGAGGATTATGGAATGCTTTTGGCGTACACGGACTCTATTTTGGAAGCTGCACAAATGCATGGCGGTTTTGCTTGGTTGAATTACGATGAGAAGTTTCGGGACAAGATGGAGGACAGTAAGTGGTTGTCTTGGGGTACGCAGGATATCAATCTGTGGTTAACCCAGATGTTGGTTGGGGCGGGTGTGAGTGAGGGGGCTGGGGTGTGTGCTGGGGCGGGTAGCGCGGCAGGATTGGGGCGGCCCTTTCGTGCGAGCGGGGGTACTCCGCCGCAGAAAGCAGGGGGAGGGGGTGCAGGGGACATCTGTTGGCGTTTCAATAGGTCCTCGTGCCCCTTCCCTGACTGCAAGTTCCGGCATGCGTGCTCGGCCTGTGGGGCGGACATTCCGCGCTTAAATGTTTCAAAAAGGGCGGCGTGCCTCTCCCTACCACGGCCCCCAAGTAATAGTGATGTAATGGGGTTGTCTCCCACTCCAATTTCCCGGGAGGTGATCGGCGAATGGTTGAGAGCTTATCCGCGGAGGCGGGAGAGGGAGGTGTTGGAGCGGGGGTTTTCAGAGGGGTTCATTATTCCAGTGCAAGGTACTATAGTAGGTAGGGCGGCGCGCAACTCTCCCTCGGTGCGGCGCTTGGCGTCGGTGGTTCGGGAGAAGTTGGCGGTTGAGCTGCGTTTGGGCAGAGTGGCGGGTCCTTTTGCTGAGCCGCCCTTGGCGAATTTGGTGGTTTCCCCATTGGTGGTGGTGCCCAAGAAGGAGACGGGGAAGTTTCGTTTGATACATAACCTCTCTTTTCCGTTGGGGGACTCGGTGAATGATCATATACCAAAGGAGCTGTGCGCGGTTCGTTATGCGTCGTTTGATGAGGCGGTGGGTTTGGTGAAACGTTGTGGCCCGGGGGCTCGGTTGGCAAAGGTGGACATCGAATCGGCTTTTCGGTTGCTGCCCGTCCATCCGTCTTCGTTTTATTTGTTAGGTTTTTCTTTTGATAAGGAATTCTACGTGGACAAGTGCATGCCTATGGGCTGTTCGGTGTCGTGTGCCTACTTTGAGATGTTTAGTACCTTTTTGCATTGGAATTTAGTACGGAGGGTGGGCTGTGGGAATGTAGTGCACTATCTTGATGATTTTCTGTTTGTGGGGGCGACGCGGTCGGAGGAGTGTCAACAGTTGATGGACGGTTTTCTACGCATGGCTAGCGCGTGTGGGCTCCCGTTGGCCGTCGACAAGACGGAAGGCCCGGCCACCTGTATCATTTTCTTGGGGGTGGAGATCGATTCGGTTGAAATGGTGGCGCGCCTCCCGATGGATAAGGTGGTGAAGTTGCGGATCCTTGTGGCTAATGGGTTAGCGTCCGCTAAATTATCCTTGCGGGAGTTGCAAATATTGATTGGTTCTTTAAATTTCGCTTGCAGAGTTATACCGATGGGCCGTGTTTTTATGCGACGATTGGCGGCGGCCACAGCGGGGATTCGTAAGCCGCATCATCGTATCAGAATGTCCAAGGTCATAAAGGCCGACTTGAGAGTTTGGGATGTTTTCTTGGAGGATTTTAATGGGGTGTCTGTTTTGATGGAGGCGGAGGTGTCCAGTGCGGATTTACAGCTATATACGGATGCGGCAGGTAGCGGTGGTTTGGGTATTTACTTTGGGGGGATTGGTGTGCGGCACAGTGGCCTCAAGCATGGCACACAGTTGGCTTGACTAGTAACATTACGTTCTTGGAGCTGTTTCCTTTGTTGGTAGTGTTGCACTTGTGGCCTGAATGGTTGAGGAACCGCAGAGTGGTCTGGTGGTGTGACAATGAGGCCGTGGTTGCGGTGGTCAATCGGTATACGCCGCGCTGCGCACAGGTCGCTGGTTTAATGCGGGACATAGTTTTCGCTTGTTTGCGTTTGAATGTAGCTGTGAAGGCTCGGCACATTCCGGGTTGCACTAATAGAATTGCTGATGCTCTCTCTCGTTTCAAGTGGGAGCTTTTCCGGACCTTGGCATCAGAAGCAAGCGAGAAGGGCTTGGCGGTTCCAGAGCAATTGTGGAGAATTGGCCAGTGGAAATGGTACGCCTGTTGAAGAATTCTCTATCGCCTGCGACGTGGTCGGCCTACAGGAGAGGATTTGACGCCGTGTTGGAATACCTCGAGTCTCAAGGATGGCGGCCCAGAGCTGCTGCCGACGGTTTGCTGGGACAGTATATAGTGGTGGCTAAATGCAATGGTGTGTCCCGGGCCTCGGTTCGGAGTCGGTTGGCGGGCTTTACCTTCTTTGCCAGGGCTGCCGGCTGGGGATCCGCGAGGCCAGGGTTTTTGGCTCGGAAGTTGTTACGGGGCTGGGATAGAGCTTGTCCATCTCCTGGGGATGCACGGTTGCCAGTGACACACGACCTGCTGGTCCGGCTTTGTGCGACGCTGCCGAGTGTGGCGTCGTCACGCTATGAGGCTATTCTTTTTAAGGCATTGTTTTGCTTGGCCTTTTTTGGGGCTTTTCGGATCGGGGAGCTGGTGGCTAGCTCTGGCAGGGCCGCGCAGACTGGGGGCTTGTTGTCTAGTCATGTGCAGGTCGGGGGGGGGCAGCTGAGGGTTAAGCTGGCCAGATCAAAGACTGACCAGTTTGGCCAAGGGTTGTGGGTGGTACTTCACGAGGTGGTTTCCCTTCCGACTTGGCCGGTGTCGGCAATGAGGGACTATTTATTTGTGCGCCCGGTGGCGGGTCGTCTGTTTTTTTGCATGAGAATTCATGTTGGGTGACCCGTTTTCAGGTGGCGGCGGTGCTGAGGATGGCCATACGGCATGTGGGCTTGGATCCTATGCGCTTTGCGCCGCATTCTTTTCGTATTGGAGCGGCAACAAGTGCAGCGGCGGCAGGGCTTTCAGAGGCGGCGATTCAGAGCATTGGCAGATGGAGATCACAGGCCTTTAAAGGTTATGTGCGATTATGAGGGGAAGCTGGTGGTCGTGGGGATAACCTCTGTTTTCTTTTTCAGATGCTGTGCGGTGCCCGCATGTATGCTGGATGATCGGACATTCATTTGTGCATTGGGCGGGACTGCAGGCAGCTGAACGACCATTGGGTTGCAATTTAGGACTCGACCCGGCGTTGGTGTCTCTACTATGGCTGGGTGAGCGTGGTCTGCGTTGGCCACAGCTTTTACCTTTGCTTCGGCACCATAGCCGGGTGAGGATGGAGCCCGCCGTGATCCTACTGCATGTGGGAGGAAATGATCTAAGTGGATGGACTTGTAAACAGATAATTTGAGCGGCAAAGAGGGATTTGGCGGAGGTTCTTCAGCTGTTCCCTCAAGTTATTGTGTTGTGGTCAGACATCATTCCAAGGCCTGTCTGCCGGCAGCAGCGGCGTTGGTCCAGGGGATTGGCAAAGGTCAAACGGCAGATTGGGCGGTGGGTTTGTGAGCACGGGGGATATCAAATTTTGCACCCCTCGGTTGACGTTGATTGTGCTGGGCTGTATCGCCAGGACGGGGTGCACTTATCCTCGGTGGGTGTGGATCTACTATTGAATGACTGGCAGGAGGCTTTGGAATGTGTTGTTCAGTGGGAGTCTCGATGGTCGCAGCTTGGGGGGGGGCGGCGTAGAGGCGTGAACGTGCCCTACGCCGGGTGGCGGGATCCTGGAGGTTTCCGGGGTCCGGAGCCTTAATCTGGAATTGGGGCGGGGGCGGTCGCCCCCAACCCGGATGACCCCTGGCCGGTCTTTGCTAGTAATATGGCGAGGCCGGGGAAAGGGGGGTTGGCATTGCCGCTGGCTCGGCCGCGCCGGGAGTGGAATGAGATCACCTTGCTAGTGGTATGGCGGGTGAGGGCTCATTCCGCTTGTGGGATATTATATTAAGACGTTGGATGTTGCAAAGAAATGTTTTGGAATGCTATGTTTGTTAATAAAGCTGCGACCATACGAGCCAAAGTTCTTTGTGTCTGGGCTGGTTATTTTGAGGTCGGGAGGGGGGGGCAGGGGTGGAAGGCTATTGGGGGGGGAGTGGGGTACCACTGGGTCCGACCTGCCTTGGTTATGTCAAGGCCGCGGGGCAGGGTCCCAGGCGGCCGAAGGTAACCAGGCGCTCAGCCCGGTGCGGGGACCCTGCCCGTGGCCTTTTGTGAGGGGCGGGTGCATGCGGGGCAACATTTAAATTCATTGACTCGCCCGGTTCAGGAGTGGGTGCGAGCCAATGAGAAAGGCTTTGCCGTGGGGGGGGTTTTAAGGGAGACACGCGGCGGTGACAGTCTCTCTCGGCGAGACCAGCGGTGGGTACGAGGGCTCTTGCTTCCCACCCGCCCGCCCTTCATTTGGTGGTTGGATTTGGAAAGGGTTGTCGCAGCTGGGGGGGGGGGGGCGGGATCCTGGAGGTTTCCGGGGTCCGGAGCCTTAATCTGGAATTGGGGCGGGGGCGGTCGCCCCTAACCCACATGACCCCTGGCCGGTCTTTGCTAGTAATATGGCGAGGCCGGGGAAAGGGGGGTTGGCATTGCCGCTGGCTCGGCCGCGGCGGGAGTGGAATGAGGTCACCTTGCTAGTGGTATGGCGGGTGAGGGCTCATTCCGCTTGTGGGTTATTATATTAAGACGTTGGATGTTGCAAAGAAATGTTTTGGAATGCTATGTTTGTTAATAAAGCTGCGACCATACGAGCCAAAGTTCTTTGTGTCTGGGCTGGTTATTTTGAGGTCGGGAGGGGGGGGGCAGGGGTGGAAGGCTATGGGGGGGGGGGAGCGGGGTACCACCGGTTCCGACCTGCCTTGGTTATTAAATATCCAGATTTACTTTACCCAGAGCAGCTGGAATTTCAAAAAAATGCTGATTGTCACAGCTGAACACTGACACGTTTCTGTATATTTACTTAAAACTGTAGGGCTGAAATTTAGCTGTGGCACGGAGGAAATAAGACCTGCAAGGTATAGTCACTCTGCATATTGTGTTAGCATAACGTTTTAAAGGCTCATAGCTCCCAAACTACATTTCCTCTCTATCATATCTGTGCCTTCTCATTCAGGTGGCACCAGGAATGTCATAGCAGAGCTCCCATATTTAATTTTCCAAAACAAATGCACTTTTATTAGCCTTCTTTCTGAAGGGAGGAATTATTGTGTGGGTGTGGGTGTGGGTGTGGGTGTTTGACGCCCACTACTAGGGGCCTTTTTACTAAATCCCATCAAGGTAGTGCACTTGATGCAGATTGTTAAAGCATGGTAAGTGCAAAGCCTCTGCAGGAACTGTCGATGGCGTGACCAGCATTTTCCAGGAGTTAATGCACAGGTGCGCATTTTAATGTCTAGCGCAATTAACATAAGTGCACCTAACAATACCCAAAGAGAGATTTATTTATTGATTGACTGATTGATTTCAAAAATTTATATTACACATAATAAACTGTGGCGTACAAAAAACATACATAATTAAACATAACATTACGAAGTAAAATTTAAATTAAAATACAAAACAAAATAAAATAAACTATAAACAAAAACATAAAAAGTATCTGCTCTAATATAATTATAATTTGAGATAAACTTATAGCTACAACTATAATTGCTACCTAAGTATATGCTAATAAGGAATTACTAAAAACTGTATACACCTACGTGAGGAGATAGGAAGTGGCTTAAGATCTAAGTATGTACTGGTCAGGAATTATTAGAAACCTCATATGCCTGCACAAAAAGATAAATCTTAAGCTGCTTCCTTTTTTTTTTTTTTTTTAAGTGTCTTAAAGTCAATGCTAACTCCTGGCGACCCAGCAGCCCCTGGCTTTTCTTGCCAAAGTATGATCAAAAGTAATTTGCCAGGCCTTTTCTTCCAAGGTAATGGAGGGTAAAGTAACTTACCCAAGGCCACAAGGTGTGCCAGTGGGAATCAAACCCTGATCTTCTGAGAGGAGGCTATTGCTCTAGCCACTAGGCTACTCCGCCACTCCAGGCTGTTTCCTAAACATGCCAATATCTGCTAAAAGTCACATCTCTACAGTAAGCAAATTCTAAAGTCTAGGAGCTTCAACAGAAAACATACTCTGTCTTAATTCACAAAAATGTGCCTCACGAAAATCAGGTACGTCCAATTGCATAGAAGCCTGAGAATGCAATGCACATGGGAGATAATAAACCCTCAAAACCGTAGACAAACATTTGGGCTTAATATGATTAAGAGATTTAAAGACAATAAGCAAAATCTTATAAATAATGCACCATAACAAGTAACTAATGTAATTTCTGCAATATCAGCAAAATGTGTTCTGAACGACTTACTCCAACAATAACACGTGCAGCTGCATTTTATACTAGCTGTAACAAATTAATCGCTTGTATAGGTAAACCCAGAAATAAGCTATTACAATAGAGGATAAGACAAGCATTTCTATGTATAACATTCAACTTAAAGAAAGCACCCTTAGATAATCTCTGGATATCAGGTTCACCCATGCTATTTGCCACATTGCCACTGAGTGCATAGCAATTACTAGCAGCAATATGCTCTCCCCACCCACACCTATCCCTAACCCACCCATTCATTGCTGTAGCACGCAATGACTGATTAATGCGTGGCTTAGTGATCACTCACTGTCATGCCCTCACTGCGGACAGCAAATGCACACTGAAACGCTTTTGTAAAAGGGCCCTAACTCTCCTATTCAGTGGACTATTGACACCAAATATTCAGGACATGTGAAGGGGAGCCATAAGAAGTCAGACAAGAGTTTCCAAGAATCTGAAACAGGTCAAAATTTTCAGTTCATTTCCAATTCATTTGGCTTTTTTTCCAATTTTTGGGTGGGTTTTTTTCAGTTTGTTTCACACATTTGTTCCAACTTTTTAATGCACACAGTGAGTGTACTCATGTTAATTTGGAGTTTAATGTACATTAAATCATAATTAATTTTTTAAGGTATATTAACTAAATAAGAGTTAATAAATGTTAGGGATGTGCATTCCTTTGAAAGGAAATGGAAAGTATCAACACAATTTTTCATATTGTTTTAATACAAAACATGACACTGGAAAATCTGAAATATTGGGCTTTCTATCCTGTTTTGTCACAGGCCAAGATGGCCTCAAACTGGTAACCTCTGGGTTGAAAGGCAGGCATCTTGTAGAAGAGCCTCATGATGCCATGGGGGGCTGTATGTAAAATGCTAACTGGAGTTTGATTCCCGCTGTAGAAATTTACTCCAAAGATGTTTTATTTTCCATGTTCTTGTGCCAGAAATTCTGTCTCTGACAGTATACTGTACATAGTCATGGTTTCGCAGAATTTCTGACACAAGAGCATGTCAAACGAAACATCTTTGGAGTAAATCTCTACAGTAAGAGTCCATAGATTCACAGGGCAAAAGAAATCAAGTTAGTATTTTACATAGAGCTACAGACCAGACAAACATTTGGCCAATCAGGAAACAGGAACGAAAATCACCAATAATATAGAAATGCTTGCTAAAGGCAGCCCCCATGGAGTTGTAATGACTCTTCTGCAAGATGAGTGCCTTGTAACTGGAGGCTCGGTGGTTCAGGACCAGCCAAAGGGTTTTTTTTATTTGGCTGAAACCTCTAGTAATCTTTCGGTTATGTTTTTCCTTTGTGTAGCAATCACAGCTACCTCTTTAATTAACAAATTTGCCCTGAAATGAACATTTATAAAAATGAAATGAATCAACACAAAAATGTATTAAAATGAAGCAAAATAAAATTTAAAAAAACTGGAAATGAAACAAACTTCTTTTGTCTGTACACCCCTAATAAATGCATATACCTACTTTTCTTTAATCCTGGATCATATAGTCCATGATTAAGGGGCCCTTTTACAAAAGTCCATTTGGGTTTTGCATTTAACAGGAATTTAGCATGAAAACCAATACATGGTAAGTGAAAAACCTCTATGGTAACTGTTGGATAGCATGTTCCTGGCAGTTACTGCATCTACCCTGAAGCACGTGCAGTTAATGCAGGTTCATCCATGCCACCCATGAAGGTACTTTTAAATGCCGCTGTACTCTGCGCGGCAATTGCCCCACCTTAACTGCAATGTGCTGTCCATGCCCACATTCTGCCTTGACCCACCCATCCCTGCCCCATTACCCAATGTGATTATCATGGGAATTTGCATGCAGTAATTGTCATGCCCACATGGTAACAGTTACCATGGGCCATAACCACATGACGAAATGCTCATTCACTGCTTGGGAGCTTTAGTTAAAAAGGTTCCAAAGTACATAAAACTGTCATCCCCTAATCATTTTTTTTGCTTTGGATACACATTTAAATTTTCAGGACATGTCAAAGGGGACATAAGAAACCACATATCTCATAAATATACACAAAAAATGTTAGGTGATCCACAAAGATCACAAGGATTTTTTTCTACTCACCTATGTGTATAGTCCATGAATATTTATTTATTTTGGGCCTGATTCCATCCTGAACATCCTGGCCATCTGTGCACCCGGCCGAAACCGGACACACAGAGGGAGCCGCGATTCTGATCCTGCAGGGCACGTCTAGCCCTGCGGGATCAGAATCACGAACAGGCATGCACGTGCAGGCCGGGACCCCAATTCCATCTGTCCTGCACGAACAGGCCTTCCCCGGCTAACTCAGTAAGGGTTGTTCAATGGAACCGCGGCACCATGGCATCCAGTTGCCATGGCACCGCTGCTCCATTGAAAGGCTGCAATCCTCAGCCACTGGCTGCAAAGGTGTTTCCCCCACAGCCCAATCCCCAATCTGGCCTCCTAAGGCCAGGGTCAGCCTGTGGGGAATCTCCTCTGTCCTCTCCCACTGCTTCCCAGCCCTGGGCTTGCCATCCTCTGCCGACTAGGGAACTTATTCCACCTCCAAAATGGAATTAGTTCCCCGTGCAAGCCACCGGTCCTGGATGTACAGGACAGACATTAGAATCGGCCCTGTACATCTAGGGCCGATCACCACCCACTGCCCACCCTAACACAGCCCCCGATCCTCCCCTTTCCCGTCCCCATCTACCTTCCCCATACAACACGTGGGGAAGGTAGATGGGATCAGGAAACGGCCAGAATAGATGGGACGGATGTCTCAACAGGATGTGCACCCCGCTATTCGTCCCTTGGAATGACCCCATTTATGTCTATACAGTTATGCCACTTAATACTTGTTGGTTTTGTAGCCAATGCACACCAAATTTTCCTAGATATTTCATGGCCAGAGGAGTCATACATAGGTTGGGTATTGATTCCAGAAAGGAGTCTTCATTAGTTCTATGTACAACTTCTAACTCATGGTAACAAATCTTGATCGAAAGGTTCACTCACTCAGCATCTGGCAAGCCTCTTTAATCAGTCTTAAAGTAATGACATCATCATAAATTTCATATGTCATGAAGCTGTCTTGGACCTCTGCTTTTTTTCTGAAAAAAATCCAGAAGATACAATGAAAAGTTATATTTATTTATTTAAAAAGCTTATGTACCCCCTTATCAGCCAAAAATCGTCCAAAGCAGTTTACATAAAATAGTCAAATAATATTCTAAAAAAATAACATAAACAAACCAAACCAAAATGGAACATTTAAATATTTACAGTTTGAAGGAACATGAGGTTTCTATTTAAAGCCAATCCAACAGTATAATAGCTATCTGTGCTACCAGTAGCCTACGTGGAGGTAGCCAGGGTTTGCAGTACCTACGGCCAATGGTCAGAAAACTTCAATTGTTTTTATAATTTTAACATAATTTTTTTCTTTAGCTCCCAATTTACATTTCTTGATGTATATACAGCAATGGAACCAGATATACTTTTGAGTATTTTTTTTAATTTATTTATTTAGCTATGCTTATATACCACTTTCACCAAATCAAAGCAGTTGACAAAAAGTAGGGGGGGGGGTACTTTATCATATATTTAAAAGGGATTCAAGCAGTTTACAAAAGTATGGGGGGTACATGTAATACACGTTCTAATATCTTAAAAAGGGGGGAATACCATCACTAGGGAGGTCAAGCATATATACATTCCAAAATGAGCAATTATCTTAATTACAATTTTCAGGCAGTTTTTGAGTCTCAGTTTGTTCATTGGGTAATATGAGCTTTGGCTCACTGGGTGCTTCTCTGATGTTGCCCCAGGTTGATGCTGAATAAATGGGTTTTAAGTTGTTTCCGGAATGATGAGAGATCCTTGTTCGTTCGGATGTTGGGTGGAAGGGAGTTCCATAGTGTGGGGGCATATAGGTCAAATGGCTGGCTACAGGTTTGTTGGTTGGATTTGGTCCTTTCAAATGATATAGTCAGTAAGTTACATGTGGTCTGTCGTGTTGGTCTTCTAATGATTGGACATTGTAACAGGGTGCTCAAATGTGTGGTTTGTTGCTGGTGAAGCGCTTATGGATTAGGGCCAGTGATTTATATTTGATCCGTTCTTCTAGCAGGAGAAAGTGAAGCTCTCTCAGTATGGGGGTGATGTAGTCATATTTTTTCCCTTTTTGGATAATCCTCGCTGTTGTATTGAGGGCTGTCCATAGTGGGTTGAGGCTGTTGGTCAGGAGTCCTAGTGCAGGTGGGGGAGCGTCATTGCTGCTTGACTATTCTGAAGTCCAACGGGTCTAGCAGTGGTCTGAGGCGCTACAACATCCTGGCTTTGAAATACATTGTCTGTACTGTTTTTGCAGTCTGTTGTTTGGAGGATAGTGCCTGGTCAAAGATGATTCCTAGATATCTGATGGGAGTTTGGACTTTTATTTGGATTGTTCCTAGGATGATGTGTGTCATGGGATGAAGGTTTGGTCCTTTGTGACAAATAATGCTTCCAGGTTTTTTTTAGGTTTATTGTGAGATTGTTTTCCTGGACCCATTTGGAGACGTCATTGAGGCAGTATGTTAATTCGAGATTTGTTGGATTTGTGGTTGTAATAGGAACATAGAGTATAATGTCATCCGCATATATATGGAAGTTGACATTATGGGTCCTTATTATAGAGCAGAGTGGTTTGAGCTAGATGTTAAATAGCATGGCTGAGAGTGCAGAGCCCTGTGGTATTCCTTGAGTTTGTCAAAATGGGGGGGGGGGGGGGAAGTGGCAGTGCTGATACGGATTAGATGATACCTGTCTGTTAGGTAGCATTTTGGAGTGGAGGAGTAGCCTAGTGGTCAGAACACTGGCTCAGTAACCAAGCAACCAGGGTTCAATTCCCATCAGCACACCTTGGCTAAGTCACTTAACCCTCCATTACCTCAGAAGAAAGGCCTGGCAATCTACCTCTAATCACACTGACAAGAAAACCCAGGAGCTTCTAGGTCAGCATTGACTCAAAGGCACACATTACATGTAGGATTTTAACCATTGTAGAACTTTGTCCTTTATGCCAATTTCTTGTAAGCTGTGTAGGAGAATGTTGTGTGCGATGGTATCGAATGCTGCAGAGATGTCAAAATAACAATTGTTATTTTGTAGCAAAAGATTATATATTCCTTGATTTTTCATGTGGTGGGGTGGAGGCCATTCAGAACAAGTTTAGTTGGTGACTGTAGCGAAAAAAAACAAACAAAAACCTTATACACTTTTCCTTACACTTCTCATCAACACACAGCACAAACATAATGGGTCCTCAATGATGGTGCAAAATTCTTTCTATCACCTATCAGCCAGGGCAAGCCACAAGAACCAGAGAAACAGCACTGGAATCAGGATCAACCCACATACAAATACCCAGTTTTGGGCTCCCCCATGTGAACCAAATTGTACAGAAAAAAGGCAAATAAAAGTAACTGAACACACAGTCCAGAGAAACAATGTCAAGTGGTGGTAAAAAGTCCAACACATGTTCACAGTCCTTGGATTCCTTTGCTGACTCTCTGACATATCCCTTTAGCAAGGCTCCTCAAGTAGGCAGGCACTTGGCATTCCTCAGACATGTAGCTTTTCTGTACATTGCATGACCAGCCTCTCCTTCCTCTTTGGTGCAATTAGAATTTAGGGACCTGGCAGGACCCCTCTCTGTTTTCTCACCTCTCCTTTCAGTGCAGGCTGAAGCACTCCACTCCATCTAACATGCGGTTCCTCTCTCCCTTCAGGGACTTACCCACAGACACACTCCAACAGACCCCTCCTGGATAGAGGCCAGTAGGATATACTAATGACTTGGGTCCTACCCTTGTTCTCCTGGATCCTTCACCTGGACCCTCACTGGTAATAGATCCACTTCCCTTCTCCTCTGGGATGGAACCTGACAGGCAACTCCTTTGATTCTCGTTCTTTTGCAGTCCAGCACTAGACTCTCTCTCCCTTATCCCTCTACCACTCCTTTACATAACTTGAGGCTGTTATGGCTGTGTTAATGTAAGCCAGTGGTTCAGGGCCAGCCCAACCATTAAGCAAGACTAGGCTAGGGGAGCAGCATTCAAAGCAAACCAATAGATCCTGACAGCTACACAATCTCAAAAAGCCCTCCGCGCATTCCTTTACCTGCAAGAAGAGCAGGCACACACATACATACAAAGCAAAGTATAATATTTGAAAGCATGATATCCAATTATACATTTTTTTGGGATTGTTGTTGGAAGGGTGGTGGTCAGATTATCAAGGTTGTTGGTTTTAATTATCAAAATCTCTGGGGGGAGGAGGGCAGGGCAGAATATAAGGCCAAAGGTTTGCCTAAGGCACCCAAATTTCTTTCACAGGCCCTGCCCTTGTCTTCTCAATCTGCTATGAGATAGCCTTTCCCCCCTATGTGAGGAAGAGCTTCCCTTTCTCGTAGTCTCTGTCTCCTTGGCCTCCTGTGGAGGGATCCACTTGGCTTCTCTCTCCTTCTTGGTCCCCTATGTGACCAAATACCCCTGGCAGACTAGTTCACTCCTCATTGGTCTGAGTGGCACTTCTCTGCAGCAGGGACCCAGGATATTCCCCGTTTCTCTAAGATAGGGACATTTTTGAAGTCCTGCTACACTTATAATTACTAATTAGGGTTTATTTTTCATACTACAAGTGATCTTAAGAACTGAATAAAAATGGAAATAAATGCAAGAAGATCATCCTTAAATGGTCCAACACATTGTGCTGAAGTTTGTGGACACTAAAGCGTCTCCAGAAACTACAATATGCGTGCTGCTGAGCCTGAATCAAAATGCACCAAAAAATGCAGAAGTCAGTGGAATATGTCCAGATGTCTTAAAGCACCAGTGGCATGTGCTGACCTTTCAAAACAGTATTTGCTGTTTCATTTCATGTCATCTGCTGGGTCGCCAGGAGTCAGCATCGACTCGAAGGCACACTTTGCATTGCACATTGCATTTCATGTCATTTCCCCAGTTGCCTGTTCCTTTTGCTTGCTAATTTGTTTTCAGCACATGCTAAATTCATGTGATGTCTGCCAAAATAACAGAAACAAAATTAACTCAATCTAAAATTAAAATAGAAAAAAAAATAGAAAATGAAAAAAGACATAAAGGTTTTCCCTTGGACCATCTCTAATGCCAATAATAATCCTCCACTTGTCAACTTATATCCTTTTTCTTTCTATCCCTTTTTCTTGATTCCTGGTTTCCTTTACAGTTTTTACGTCTGCGAGATGTCTGTGACAAACATTGAGCTCAATCATTCTGTAAAAATGAAGAAGCCACCGGGGAGACAAACTTGCTTGACTAGATGAGACAGATGCTCACCATGCTCAGTGTAGCAACAGGATGTTCTCAACAGGACGTACAGAGTGATATTAACAAACTGTGCTGGGCTGTAAAACTCTTTTAACGAGAAAGTATTAAAAAGCTCCCCTGCAGACGTGTGTAAAGGGAATGACAAATGACTTAATACGGGTCATCAAAACATGCTTCCAGCACCTGAGAAATGCATATACAACTTTACAACCAAAGAGAGCTTGGACGGAATCCTCCTCGTTGCCTTATAAAATGGGTGCTAATGCTTTTAAAAATAGATGATGTTTTCTTCTGGCAAAAGAATATAATTGAGGGAAAACTTAGCTTCTTAAAAATAATGAAAATTCTACTAATATATTCAAGAATATAGTACATTCGTGGAATCTGAAAAAAGCATTGTCAAAAAGTTTTAAGCTGTGTATTAAGAACAGAACAGGAGGTCTGCAGCCTCCTTCACCAGAGACAGCAAATGCTTGAGTCTGGAATGAGGACAGTAGCAGTTATTTATTTTTTCCAAATTCAGCTACTGATCAGTCATTCACTTGAGAGTCTCTCTGGGGCTGCTTCTTACATAAACACGTCGTCAAGCTTGGCAGTGATGCAACTTATTTGTTTATGAGAGATTTTGATATAGAAAAACCCCTCACAACATCAGAGTTTAAAAATTAAAGAGATCCAGTAATTGACAACAAACTCCAGATACCCTCAAACCAACCAAAGCTTTAGAAGTTGGAAGCAAAAAAAAAAAGTTGGAAAGTGAAGGCTAAAAGCTTGACACAAAGCCATGTGTTTCCTCAAGCCATTGGCAGACTCGGACATTAAAGATGTGCCTTCATGAAAACTATCACTGACATTTCCAACATTATTTCATATCGTTTTAATCAGAAACCAACTTGAAAAATAACAAAATTTTGAGTTTGCCCACTTCCCCTTCTTTCCCAAGGCAAAAAATGCCTAATAGGCCAGTACAGTGATGTGCTGGGGGGGGGGGGGGGGGGTGAGGATGGTGGCTTGATTTCTTAAAAACAAAAATGTTTTGTGTGTAGAGTATAGCTAGTGTGAACATTTTAATAAAGAATTGACTGCACATAGCTGGAGCATTCCCACAGATGTATGACGTGTATTCTCATGGCCAAATTTCTGAGAATGAACATAATCCTGCCTGAACGTCAAGCTGGGTCACTGACTTTTTAAAACATAGTAGCATAGTATATAATGGCAGATAAAGACCAGTATGGCCCACCTAGTTTGCATAGTAAGGTGGCTAGAGTGGTGGTGCCTGCAGGTCTGTGCATGTCAGCCCCTCTATATCTTTGTTTAAGGTTACAGTATACCGCTGCTCCATGCACGTCACCCCCTCTATGCTTTTGCTTAGGGTTGTACTGCCACTCTGTCGATCACCCCCTCTATGACTTTGTTTGAGGTTCTACCACTGTTCCATGAAGGTCATCTCCCTCTACACCTTTGTTTAGGGTTGTATCACTGTTCCATGCAGATCACCCCCCTCTATGCCTTTGTTTAGGGTTGTACCACTGTTCCATGCAGATCACCCCCCTCTATGCCTTTGTTTAGGGTTGTACCACTGTTCCGTGCAGATCACCCCCCTCTATGCCTTTGTTTAGGGTTGTACCGTTGCTCTGTGCAGATCACCCCCCTCTAAGCCTTTGTTTAGGGTTGTACCGCTGCTCTGTTCAAGTAGCCCCCCCTTTATGCCTTTATTTAGGGTTGTACCACTGTTCCGTGCAAATCACCCCCTCAATGCCTTTGTTTAGGGTTGTACCACTGTTCCGTGCTGATCACCCCCCTCTACACCTTTGTTTAGGGTTGTACCACTGTTCCGTGCAGATCACCCCCCCTCTATGCCTTTGTTTAGGGTTGTACCACTGTTCCGTGCAGATCATCCCCCTCTATGCCTTTGTTTAGGGTTGTACCGCTGCTCTGTGCAGATCACCCCCCTCTATGCCTTTGTTTAGCGTTGTACCACTGTTCCATGCAGATCACCCCCCTCTATGCCTTTGTTTAGAGTTGTACCACTGTTCCGTGCAGATCACCCCCCTCTATGCCTTTGTTTAGGGTTGTACCGTTGCTCTGTGCAGATCACCCCCCTCTAAGCCTTTGTTTAGGGTTGTACCGCTGCTCTGTGCAAGTAGCCCCCCCTTTATGCCTTTATTTAGGGTTGTACCACTGTTCCGTGCAGATCACCCCCCTCAATGCCTTTGTTTAGGGTTGTACCACTGTTCCGTGCAGATCACCCCCCTCTATGCCTTTGTTTAGGGTTGTACCACTGTTCCGTGCAGATCATCCCCCTCTATGCCTTTGTTTAGGGTTGTATCGCTGCTCTGTGCAAGTAGCCCCCCCTTTATGCCTTTGTTTAGGGTTGTACCACTGTTCCGTGCAGATCATCCCCCTCTATGCCTTTGTTTAGGGTTGTACCGCTGCTCTGTGCAGATCACCCCCCTCTAAGCCTTTGTTTAGGGTTGTACCGCTGCTCTGTGCAAGTAGCCCCCCCTTTATACCTTTATTTAGGGTTGTACCACTGTTCCGTGCAGATCACCCCCCTCAATGCCTTTGTTTAGGGTTGTACCACTGTTCCGTGCAGATCACCCCCCTCTATGCCTTTGTTTAGGGTTGTACCGCTGCTCTGTGCAGATCACCCCCTCTAAGCCTTTGTTTAGGGTTGTACCGCTGCTCTGTGCAGATCACCCCCCTCTATGCCTTTGTTTAGGGTTGTACCGCTGCTCTGTGCAGATCACCCCCCTCTATGCCTTTGTTTAGGGTTGTACCGCTGCTCTGTGCAGATCACCCCCTCTATGCCTTTGTTTAGGGTTGTACCACTGTTCCGTGCAGATCACCCCCCTCTATGCCTTTGTTTAGGGTTGTACCGCTGCTCTGTGCAGATCACCCCCCTCTAAGCCTTTGTTTAGGGTTCTACCATCTCGCCATGCAGGTCATCTCCCTCTACACCTTTGTTTAGGGTTGTACCACTGCTCCGTGCAAGTAGCCCCCCTTTAGGCCTTTGTTTAGGGTTGTACTACCGCTCTGTTGTAAATGTTTTCTTGTCCTTGTTTCAGACAGAGCTATTGAATGGCTTATCTGGCTGGATGGCTAGGTGGTGCTACTTGTAGGGGGAGGACTTTGTGATCCAGCTGTGTTTCCTTGTTTTAGAACCTCTGTATATAACATAAATGTCTATTTTTTTCATAAAGGAGATTTTACATGTAAATACTGCTGTCTACGCTGTTGTCATTAAAATTGTTTCGCCTTCCTGTATGCAGTTTGTGTTACTGAGCCCAAGAGACACAGAGGCTGCAAAATACACACAAACAGTAAGTTTAATTGGCATGAACTCTCTGAGCATGTGGACCGGAAATACACAGACGCATCAGTAATTGACATAGCAGAATATTAATTCAGCTGGTACACCAGGAAGACACAGGCTGGATACTCTTTTTTTCACTGTGCGTTTGAGTTCACTGAACCAGTTTACTTGCCCTAGCCATTTGGCTTAAGATTTCCAACTGGCTGCAGATTTTTAGGGCAGGCTGATCCAATCCTGGTTGTACACTGTTGCCTAGATGGGTTTGCAGTCCTGCTTTTCTTAGGGAAGTCAACAGGGGCAGCTGAGCTAGAAGTTCACTGGTCAGGGGCGGTCCAAGGGGGGTGCAGGGCTGTGTGCGGAGGCTCATTGTGGGCCCCTATTTGCATACGAAGCCTCATTTGCATAAATATCAGCATAATGTTAACATGCCTCTTAATGAGTTTCTGGATAAAGAAAGACTACTAGATTTCTACATTACTATACTCCAGTGCCAACCGCCAGGCACATTAGGAAGTACTACAAATACTGCCCATTTAGAACCCATAGCAAACCCACCACATCATAACATCACTACCAGGACTCACAAAGCACCATACCCTACCTATCAAAAGGCAACACTGCAAATATTAAACCAATATATCTCAGAGAATACCAATACATCTACTGGAGAAAGAGAATAAGTGGGACTGTCAAATAGAAACTACATGAACAGAATACCTTGGCTCGGTTACACATTCAGAACAAGACCATCAGCAAACAAAGAACAAGGGATCACAATTTAGAAATAGGAAGACAATAATTAAATTGGGAACCCTTAATGCCAAACTTGGAATGTACAACAACACTGGAGAAATAAAACTATAAATTCATTTCCTCTTGTACTAAACAAAAACGCAAAGACGTTAGCGATACACATTTCCCAGAGCTGACATATTCCAGTTAATAAATTCAAAATAAAAAAGTATTTTTCTACCTTTTTGTTATTTGGGCATTTTATTTTTCAATTGCAATTGCTCCAGTCACTTTATTCTGTTTTCTTCTGTCTTCTGCTAATTCTCCATTGTCTGCTGTCCATTTATTTATTTAAAGTCTTTTCTATACCGCGCTCTTCAAATCAGCTTGGTTCACAGATAACGGTAACTTTGTCCATGAGTAAGGAGAAACTATACTGGACTTACATAAAACAGGGTAGAAAAACTTGGGTTGAACTGTATTGCTATCATTATTCGGTGCTGGAATTGCATCTTTCAGGAAGGCTTCTTTATCAAATTTTTCGAAGCAGTGATGAAACTGTTCACTGTTATGTGTTTTGAGTATATTGGTTTTAAGTACAATATTGAATTGTATTAGGTAGCGGTTAGACCATGGCACTGGTTGGGTACTTATTGGATATATTTGGTTGTTATTTGCCCATTATTTTGGAGTGAAAATAAGATCCAACATGTTTCCCCTTATGTGTGTAGGGGAATTAATATTCTGCTGATATCCTAAATCATCCATTGCTTGGAGAAATGACGTGCTTTGAGTGTTAGTTGTTGAGAAGAGATTGAAGTCACCTAGTATAATGTGACCTTTACCAATTGGTGTTTCTGGGCATGCAGGTGCGAGAACATTAATATGAAATGGAATCTGATGATGGGGACCTGTATATTAGGGTGATTGCTAGCTGTTTGGTTTCTATCATTAGCATGTCAAGACTTTAGTGCTTGTAATAGAAGTGTATTGGGCTCCTAGTGTAGTTTTGCAGAGAATGATCGCCCCGCCTCCTTTTTTATTGTGTCTTGGACAGTGGAAGATGTTGTAGTTTGGTGCTTTGATTTGGTTGAGGAGTACTGTATCAGTATCGTAGAGCCAAGTTTCTATAATACAGATGCTGTCGGGTTTAGAGCTTTGAATGAGATCAGATATCACAAGGATTTTGTTCCTCAATGATAATGCATTTAGTAGATACCACTTTAGAGAGGTGATATTGTCAATGTTATGCATCTATTATTCAAAGGCTGGTAATGGGGTCTTATATGGATAATACATTGCTTCATGTTGCGAAATGTGGTGTGGTATCTGTTTATGACAGCAGTCTCCCTGGTTCGGTATTGGTAGGGAATTATTGGGATGGGGTGTGTCTGTTGTGTGAGTGAGTGGGTTTGGTTCATTATAATTAAAGTCATAAGAATGTCCATTATCTCAATAATAATCTTGTTTCCCATGGTGATTTGTGCACCTGGTAGATGAGCATCTTATTGGTAAATTTAAAGGAAATTATATGGCAAGTTATTAATTCCAATAGAATGCGTAGTGTGTATTCATTGCTTGTTGTTCGAGCTGTGTATTCAAAATGTAGAGGAATTTCAAGGTCGGGGAATTGTCTTCAGTAGTGATGGTAGAATAATTAGAGAGTTAAAGATTTGTGCCATTGTGTATTGAATTCAAAGGTCTTTTCTTTGTTTAGTTACAGTTTCGGTGTCTTCGGTAAAGGTCCGATAGATTAGAGCATGGGACTATCAGGTACAGATGTGATTAACTGCAGTTTGCTCACAACGGGGAGAGTTGATTCTTCCTTAGATGTCTTGGTTTCGAATTGTGTGTCTGGGAGTGGAGAGGTGTGAAACAGCTTGTGCTCGACTCAAGTGCCCCACTCAAGGGCTTTGCCTAAAGGCCCTCTGGGGAGGCCCTCAGGCACGGGCCCGCCTTTCAGCGCTGCTGCTTTTGAAAGATGGCTGGTGGGCCCGATTGGCCTTCGATGCAGGGAGCGGGAGGAGTTTCAGGCCCGCTCCCTGTGCTGGCTGTCGATCAGGGCAGCTGTTTTATTCTAAGCTATAAGTAGGGACTTTTCTAAAAAATCTACTTATACATATGTGACGATTTACACACCTACTGTAAATATGTTTTCATGCATGCAAATGGCACTGAGCATTTCTAATCTTTAGTCCTTTTGGTTTTAACTATGTGCTGTGGTTTGAAAACTATGACAACAAAGACGACATTTGTTCATTCATTTTGCATTGAGTTCAACTGAAAATGACATAAAATAGAATTTTCGTTCCATGTTCTCTTTTTAATGTGCACTAAAACCAATTAGCTCATACAAAAAGAATTTCACAATGCTACCACAAAAGAATGAAATGAAAAAAAAAAGAAATGAATACAATACAAAATGAAAACATGGAACAAAATAACCTTTTTTCCGTGCATACTCTAGTTAATGCACTTTAATTGTAGTGAGCTCTCCTTTTCCTACCCCTATCCCTGCATTTTCATAAAATATCACAAATCCCCAAAAACTTAATGTGGGGTTTTAACATGAGCTAGCAGTTTGATATTAGCTTTTCTTAGCACACATTTAAACCAGCATTAAACACCTAACAGCTTAGTAAATAAGCCCCTCAATGACTCTGAGCATTTTCACAAACACATAAGTCTGAGATTTAGCCAAATGCAGTTCAGGTAGTGCTCGTAGGTCTGCTTCAAAGGATTTCAGTTTTAAGGTTAAATTTTCTAACCTGCATTAATATATTAGCACATGTTATTTGTAGACAGGCCCCATTGCCAATAATGGGGTTTGCGTTAAATAGCAATGATGTATTTACACAGGTTAATACATCTATCTCTAAGTTTGTACCTGAGACAATAGAATGTGGCATAACTTGCCCAAGGTCACAACTTACACAAGGTTACTTTGTCTTTTAGCCCTTTGCTCAAACTGCTAGGCCACTTCTGCACTTCATAATTGTACTGGAATATATGCAAAATGGTAAATGAAAAATTGTGCAGATACGTGAAGGCACATTTTAGAAAAGCCATTTATGTGGTTGCTATGACATTCAAGTGAAACATCTTCAAATCTGTCATTTTCAGAGGAGAGGGCGGGCACATGTAAGTTTGATCTTATATTGACATATGTGTGCCACTCATGTTAGATGTATGTGTTAAATCAAACTAGCAAACGCAGGTACCTATGGGGACGGACATCCACATTTATTTATTTATTTATAGTCTCTTCTATACCGCGCTATTCAGCATCAGCGCGGTTTACAATAAACAATGAAATTACACATTTCCAATGGTACTTTGTGTTTACAGATGAACAGGACATATAACTTGGATAACAGGGGTAACTATATACAATTTACAACATGGTCATGTGCTCATTTGGTCAATGCTCACATGGAAATGTTAGTACACGCATGTGTAACCTGGGCAGTGCGGAAACATCAATTATAGATAATTCAATATTTAGCAAAGTAACATGTGGATGGGGAAATAAACATGGGGGGATTAAGGGGAATGTTCTGGCCAAAACAAATACTTTCTAAACCCCTAAGCATGTCAGGAAACATGTAAATACAGACATGAATAATTTTCTTTGCCTGTATCTAAACACTATATGAAATCGGAGATACACATGTATCTTGTTGCTCCGTCCAAATCACACCCCAACCCCAACATGCTCTATGTGACTTAAATGTGATCGGAGCAGACACATGTAAATTAGGACCTTTTTAAAATTACTGTTTGCACCTCTTCAAATCATGAACAGAGCTTCTAAAATAACCCCCTTAGCCATCAGAAAACAATAGCACACTGTATCAGAACTGCTGAGTGCAGCGGGTAGCATCATCATTTGCGACTCTACTCAGTGTCTCAACAAAATAAACCAGAATTGTGCTGCAAAAGACTGAAATTATTCCAATAGTAGAAAGCAAAGGCTTTAACTTGGTGCCGTTGTACTTCTGAACAATAAAGCACTTACCTAAGGGTCTCCCAGGTCTCCTCACCGAATTTCTCCACAACAAGCGATCTCAAGCAGGTGTTAATAAACCCATACTAGAACAAATAACAGATGTGCTTAACCAAACATCTGGAAACGTTAAGAGCTGTTGCATGAAAAATGAAACCAAATTCTGACACTGAATGAGAACAGGCATCTTTTGGTGAATATTATATTTATAATATCTATCTATGTATATTATATGTGTGTGTGTATCTATCTATCTATCTATTTGTTTGCAGTTTCACATAACCCATCTTAGAAGAGAGAACAGGAGTTTTTCAATATCTAGGTCATAAAGAGGGGGAACATATTCACAAACAGCCACCCTTTTCTAAGTTATAGAGAAGGACTCTAGCTGAAGGCTCTTACCATGGCTCTTTGGTAAGCTCTCCTTGCGCTCTTGCTCTGTGCTTAACCCTCCCTGTGCCCTTGCTCTCCGTCTCTGGGGCTGACTTGCCCGTGAGTGAGTTGCTGTTTTTCTTCCCCCTGCAGTATTGTCACACCAGCGGCTGTGACTCTTTTGCACCTTGGCCATGTCTGAGCACCTCTCCTGATGAGGGAAGAGGTGGAGCCAAACAGGATTTTTTATATCCATGGGATTTGCCAGTTGCCATCATCATCCTTTTCTATTTAAAGGTAAGAGTAACTATGGTTTTCAACTTTTAAAATCCTGATTCCTGGATGTAAAGCATCAAAGGCTTGATTTCAGAAGCTCCTGTCCCTGCCTTTTCCTTCACCCCTCCCCCCATCCCCATACACTTTTAGGTTATTTTTCCCTCATTCACACCTCTACAGGTTCTTCTTCCCTCAGCCTCCAGTTTCTTTTCCTTCTCCTCTCCGCTATCCAGGTTCTTACCACATTGACAATTTCCAGGTACATTTCTCCCGATCTCCTCCTTCCAGGTCCCTCTCCTTTCTCTTCTGTCCTTTCCTTCCTCACCCTTTTCCCTACCTCCCTAGACTATTTGGAAATTCTCCTATCACAATTTGCCTGTACATAGTAACATAGTAAATGACGGCAGATAAAGACCAGTATGGTTCATCTAGTCTGCCCAGTAAGATGGCAAGAGTAGGTGCACCTGCCGCTCTGTGCAGGCCACCCCTCCCCATGTCTTTGTTTTAGGGGTGAACCCATCGCTCCATGTAGGACACCCCTGTTTGTTGAGAAATTAGATAGTCAAGTTTATTTTGATTTTATCCTGTTGCTGTAAGGGATCCACTGTGTCTGTCCCACGCCATTTTGAATTCTGTCACTGTATTTGCCCCCACCACTTCCATCGTACAACAGGATATTTCTAGCATCCTTCCCAGTATGACATTATATAGTTATTCTATCCAATGTATATCTTGTAGGATTGTGTGTAGTCAAAGTGAACCTTAATAAAAATGTGGAGTAGACTGCAGTGAAGGAGAAGATTAGCCTAATGGCTAGAATAGGGGTCCTCAACTCAGTCCTTGGGCACACCTAGCCAATCAAGTTTGCAGGACAGCCACAAGGAATACGTTTGAGTTAGATTTGCATGCATTGCCTCTATTTTATGCAAATCTCTCTCATGCATATTATTGTGGTTATTCTGAAAACCTGACCTGTTAGGTGTGTCTCCTGGACTGGGTTGAGAACCTCTGGGTTAGGGCAATAGGCTGAGCACTAACAAAGCCATGTTCAAATCCCACAGATACTCCTTATGGCCTTGGGTAAGTCACTTAACCTTCCATTGTCTCAGGTACAAACTTAAATGGTAAGTTCTCTGGGGCAGCAAAATGAAACGTGCCTTGAACTTCCAAAAAACCCCCACATGAACTACATCTATTTTTTCCTTTCCCAGGATTGTGCAATGAATCACGCTTATAAAATGTATTTCTTACTCAGATGACTTCAATTCTATTTCCAGCCCCAGAAAAGTCTCTTCAGCGATGATAACCGACCGACTTCTGCAGGTGGGCTACTTGCTCCAGAAGGGGTCAGAGTGAGCCCCCCTTTCCCCCCCCCCCCTCCCCCCAGCACTCATCAGTGTATGACTCCTCATCCCGGATACTTTATAAACATAAGGTGTTGTCACTATGGGTAAGCGGACTCTTCACAGGAAAGTTTACTATGTGTGCAAATGATCTCTGTGGCTATGGAATATCTGGCAGAAAGATAGCGTCTTTCCTCTTCTTTATGTCCTTTTTTATATTTCTTTCTTTTTCTTCCATGCTTCTAGAACTATATTTAGTTGAGATTTATTCCTTAATATTGGTTCTTTGATCCTTCCCTTAACTGTAGATTTTAGATTGCAATGAATTGGGATATTTTTCCTTGCTATGGATGCTACTGGGTTCAGTATTATTTCCAAACAAAACCTTTTTCTTGGTGTTTAATTCCATAAGGACTGAAACCAGAATGTTTAAAAAAATATTATGCAAGAGCTTCCCCATCCCTTTCCCCGATACAGAGAATCACAAAAGCAGATGCGGATCCTAAAAACCCCGATCCCTGTTAGAATCCTTCCTCCCCCCCAATCTCCTAGCATAACGATAATTTGGTGTGACATGATACCAAATATAAGAGTTTTTAGGGGCTATGTACATAGGTATTCTGATCCCATGAGCCTTCTTTTCCTTGAAAAGGAGGCCAAAAATAAGAAAAAAATGTAGAAAGAAGTGTGATAAAATCAAATTTAAAGACAAACAGGAGGAATTTAATTGGTTGTTTATACATGAACACCAATCACTTTTAATGAACTTGTTAACATTCGACGTGTTAATCACTGACTTTGCAGTAATTCATTTTTGCTTATCATTCCAGCTTTAAGATCAATTAGAGTGGTAGTTACTAAAGTGTGTTACAAAAATAATACACAATTTTTTCCCCCTACTGTGTGTTAAAGGACAAGAAGATTTCGTATTTAACCATAACACAGATACTTTTTTACCATACTGCATGTTGAATACTAATGAGGTGCAAAGCATGCAAATGCATTCAAAACACCTCATTAGTTTTCAACTAGAATAACGCAGCCGGCAGTGATCACCGCAAGCATCTTATTCTTGATTTTTATAGCCAGGAGCATCGAGTTGCTAATGTGACCTTAAAAGAGGCTGGAGGTGAGAAAAAATATCAAAAATCTGAGAGTCTCCTTCCTCTGACACCAGCAAGGAATCAAGTCCTCCCCAAAAGATATTCCCTTCCCCACATGCATCCTGGACTTCCCCCAGTGTGAAATCCAAGTACCTCCCTTGCCCAGCCTCTCAATCAGAGCCACACCCCTCTAAGACTTCCCTGGGTTTACCTTGTTTGAATCCTGGTGATCTAGTGACTCCTACAGCAAATTAAGCTGTGGTAAAATGAGAAATTTGACCACACCTTGGTAACTAGCCCCCTTAATGCTCTGCCTGGACATCAAAGACAGTAATATCATCAGCTTCTGGAAGCTCACTTCTTCTCCCTCCTTATACCCAAACATCCAGCTCTGGAGAGGAAGTATTTACCATCATCACAGTAGACAAGTCACTTTGTAAGACTGCAAGGCTAGAAAGTACTTGCCATGACCTTCACCATTGGTCACCTATGTGTGAAGGCTGAGTAGAGCCTTCATTTTATCAAGACACTAAAAGGAACATTTCAGATAGAACATGGGACTTGGAATTGAGATACCGAGATCATAATGTACAGAGTTTCAGCAATATTTTAGAACAGGCTCTGCTAAACATGCAGCCTTTTCTAAAACTGTATTGGAATGCATGTATATTTGCCAATATGCAAAATGGAGGAGGTGTTTTGCAAATCTACACATGGGAAAATCAATGGGGAAAACTTGGCAATTTACACATGGATGCAGACCATTTTACAAACCTACGCATAGAAATGCCATGTGTGCTCGATTTCAGGATCCTAGATTATGAAATACCCTTCCACAATCAATTTGATTAACAAATGGCTTTGAAGATTTCCAAAAGCTGGCTGTTTACATATGTAAATCCAGTATGCTCCTGATTCTACTGGATGCATATGTATGACATAATGTATGTGTAAATTAACTGAATTGTCTACAGTATGTTATTTTGTAAAGCAGTTAGAATTTCAAAATAGCTGGTATACATTTTTAAATAAATAAATAATAAAATAAAATAAACTAGAGGCATCTTTACTGAGGAAGAAGTAGGGATGTTACCTATGACTGAAGTGGTATTTAAAGGTGTGGAAGAATTGAAGGAAATATCGATACATCGGGAAGATGTATTACAACTATTAGATAAACTGAAGAGTAGCAAATCACCTGAGCCGGATGATGTACATCCAAGGGTGTTGAAAGAACTGAAATATGAGATTGCTGACCTGCTATTAGTAATCTGTGAACTATCATTAAAATCAATTTTAATACCTGCAGATTGGAGGATGACGAACGTAACACCAATTTTTAAAAAGGGTTCCAGGGGTGATCCAGATGTCAGTACCGGGAAAAATGGTAGAAACCATCATAAAGAACAAAACTGCTGAACATGTAGATAGTCATGGCTTAATGGGAGAAAACCAACAAGGCTTTAGACAAGGAAGATCTTGTCTGACTAATCTGTTATGTTTTTTTGAAGGTGTAAATAAACAGACAAAGGTGAGTCAGTTGATATAGTGTATTTGGACTTTCAGAAAGCCTTTGACAAGGTCCCTCATCAGTGACTTTTGGCAAAACTAAAGAGTCATGGGATAGGAGGCAGTGTACTATTGTGGATCAGGAACTGGTTAAAAGACAGAAAGCAGAGGGTAGGGCTAAATGGCCAATTTTCCCAATGGAGAAAGGTGAATAGTGGTGTACCCCAGGGATCTGTGCTGGGTCCGCTGCTTTTTGACATATTCATAAATGACCTGGAAAAGGGAATAACTATGGTTACCCGATGCAAGGTTCCACATTAGGAACCACCACCCAGGAAAACAATTTAGGCGTCATTGTGGATAACCTGTGAATACCCTCAGCCCAGTGTGCAGTGGCGGCCAGGAGAGCAAATAGAATGCTAGGTATCATAAGGAAAGGAATGGAAAATAAAACAAAGGATATTATAATGCCTTTATATCGTTCCATGGTGAGACCGCACCTTGAATATTGTGTGCAATTCTGGTTGCCGTATCTTAAAAAGGATATAGCGTTATTAGAAAAGGGTCAGAGAAGAGCCACCAAAATGGTAAAGGGGATGGAAGGATACCCCTATGAAGAAAGGCTAAAAGGTTTAGGGCTCTTTAACCTGGAAAAGAGGAGACTGAGGGGAGATATGATAGAAGTCTATAAATTAATGAATGGAGTGGAACGGGTAAACGTAGATCGATTATTTACGTTATCAGAATATAGAAAGACTAGGGGACATTCAATGAAGCTACAGTGTAAACTATTTAAGACTAATAAAAGAAAATATTTTTTCACGGAGGATGTAGTAAAGGCTGTTAGTGTAGCTGGGTTTAAAAAAGGTTTGGACAAGTTCCTGGAGGAAAGGTCCATAAACCATTATTAAGAAGGGACCCAGGATATCAATACTTGACCCATTTCAAGCATTGTGGAACCTGTGTCTTTTGGGAAACTGCTAGATACGTATGACCTAGATTGGCCACTGTTGGAAACAGGATACTGGGCTTGATGGACCTTGGTCTGACCCAGTATGGCATATCTTATGTTCTTATGCTTTCTTTCTTTAATTTCAAATTTGGAGGGGCCTGTGAAGACCTGGACAAAATGAGCACTTTTCAAAAAATCTAATCTTGCGAAGGAGCAGCTGTAAATCCTGATATGGAAACTTACAGTCATACACATATATTCCCTATATGAAAAGGAGTGTATACACCTGTAAATTTTTTGATCCACCCAGGCCACTCCCTAACAACACCCATTGAAATTTCTACATAGTAAAGACATAACCGCATGAATTCAGCCCCTTCTAACATCATCATTTACAATGGATGCCACTTCCATATCTAAGTGCCTGATTTTGCATGTGGGAATGGTGACTAAGGCTTCCAAAATAACCCTCATAGGTGCCTATACAGTATGTCTGAAACAGATACTAGGGGTAGGGATAGCAGCTATATTGAGGCAGCTGACATTTATGCCCTCTATGGAATGCATAAAGTACACACGTAAATTGCTCCATCCCAATTCTGCCCCAGAACAAGCCTACATGTGGTCACATAAGGGTAATCTCCTTCTTGGCACCACATGTACTTTTTCAGTACTTAAAAAAGTCCTTTTACGTGCAGAAAAATCATCTAAAAAATGCCCTCCATAGCATATAGGTTTGCAGGCGCATTGAGGAAGTGTTCCTGTGGGCTGCACTGTGGAATGATTGCCATTAATGCACATACGTTGACATTTTAAGAAGTGGGCACATGAGTTCAAATGGGAAAGGTAAGCACAGAAATAGCAGGTGAAAAGTGGTGTAAATCCTGTAGGCAAAAATGACCGGCACACTGTGCATTGACGCACACAGTCCCTTTAGTTTGGCATGGAACTTCTTGTTTTATTTAGTACACGCTTAAGGAATGAAGATTTTATGGAATGACTTACACTGCCATCATGTGGCAGAAAGAGTTTAGAGCTCAGAAAATTCTTGCAGATCTGGGAAGCAGGCATGCGACTGCTGGCTGCATCAGCAGAACCTGGAACTTATCGTCATAGTGCCTTCCTTTTACGACTTTGTTACAATGGCAATTTGCACAAATTATGCCAATGATGTTTCTTGAATCTGACTGCTTGCACTTAATGAAAGCATGGTGTGCAGAGGGGAAATGTGCATGAAAAGTATCAAAGATACCAGCAAAAAAATGAAACTGTGTAAACACAACACCTGAGATAAACCCAAAAAGCAGAATGTGTATATACTAAGAGACAGTGCTAACAAGAAGGAAATGGTACCATTTTCCAAGTAATATACATAGGGGTATGTTTACTAAAGTGCGGTAAAAGTGAATAACGCGCGTTGTACGACGTTAGCGATCGTAAGTGCAGTATAACGCGTGTAATCATGCGCCAACGACCATTAACGTCATACTACACGCGTTAACCGTAGTTAACGATCGTAAAGCCCCGCGGCGCGTTAAAACAGCGCAGAAGGTGGAGAGTGGGCGGAGAGAAGGGGTCAATGGGCGGAGAGTGGGCGGGGAGAGGCTCCCCTCACACTAACGCGCTGAATTTCAGAGCTCAATTCCAACGCGAATGAAAACCTGTCGTTAAAGGCATATTAAAGGGAAGAGAAACCATTTCCGTCAGCAATGTACAGCAAAACCAGGGAACCCTACAAAACGTGAGCAGTGTGATACATGTGCACTGAACAAAATAGCAAATAGAAATGGAAAAAGACCACAACAAAATCCTAAAAAACTATAATCCAGCTGGTCAACAGTGATATTAATGGGCAACCATAAAAAACACTCCTAGGAAAGCTCCAAAAAAAAAGAAATGAGTTTTGGAAAGGTCCACGGAGCGTAGACCCTTCCAAAGATCATTCCCTAATTTTAATTATGAGCGTTCCTGGGAGTGCTTTCTATGGTTGCCCATTAATATCACTATTGGCCAGCTTGGGTATCTTTCTATCCCCTTATTCCGAGGTTATATTCGGGGTTTATGTGCACTTATGTCTCCATACAAGGTGAATGAGCCCACAGTACAAATGTGCAGAGCAGGGTTTCTGACTCTTTCGTCCAGGTGTCCTATCTCCAGAGACTGCACTGTCTCTGTGGCCACAGTGTGGTGCAGCGGACACAGCCAGTACCTGTAGGACCAGAGGGTCACAGGTTCAAAGCCCAGCTGGGGCTACATCCAATCCAGTCCACATATTTTTCCCACAACTGTACCGTGATTGTAATGACAAACCTTTATTGCTGAGAACATACGCATGGTTAATATGCCTATTTTTTACCCCACCGAGCACAGACACCATAAACAGGTGCATTACCTAGAGCAGAGTCTCCCAAATGCAGTCCTGGAGGGTCACACACCATTCAGGTTCCATGCTGCCGCGAATGAAGATGCCTGTGCTGCATATCTATGCACCACCCCCATGGTATGCAGATGTAGCTCATGCGTATTACTCAGAGACAGCATGAAAACCCAAACAGTGTTTGGCACACCAGGACTGGAGTTGGGAACCACTGCCGTAAAGCAGAAGCCAACAGGGCCAGACACACCCACACCCACACCCACAGGCCCCATTGGTTCATGCCTCCTGTAGAGGCAGGACATTGGGCCCTGCGTGCATCTCCCAATGCTACCACATGCATACCCTAGCAATGCCACCCTACACCTGGGTATATGGTACACACCTATCAAACGTTTCCTATGAGTACTGGCAGATAGCAAGTCCTACGTTAAGCACAGTTTGCTCATTGAGCTCCATCATAACAATCTTTCTGATGTCAGCGGTGTGTGCTACAGGTCAGGTCTCTGACAGTGTTTACCACCCTGGGGAGTGACGCCCAACAGTATTGCGGACCATATCCATGCCTGTACTGTGCCCAGGACTGGTGTGGTGGGCAGGGCTGCTGAACCCCTCTACAGTAGCACAATGCTGGCATAGGTGTCAGAGTGTATGTCTGTCTCTACAGTGTGTGGTGGCTGCAAACACCTTCCACTGCCCACACTGCCAGCACTGTTGCCAATATTGGCCTGCCAATGTGCATAATGAGGAGCAAGGTACCATGGGTATAGCCCAGACAGGGTGGCCTGGGCAGGCTGCATCTGCACAGCGCATAGGGCACTGACTGCGGCATATTAGTGCCCGGCCACCACCTACACAGACAGGGTGACCGCTGTATGTCCTGCAGGGAGATCAATCTCACCCTGACTGTGCAGTGACCACAGCATGGCTAGGCATCCTCATAGTGCTATATGGTATTTCTCTCATGTGATAGATATGGGTTTTCTTTTGGGGCCCAGTCACTGATTTATCTTCTTGCTGTGCATGCACTATTGACTAACTAGCAGACTGTTTGCAGCTGGTATGTATCTTGATGGAGTGGCTTGCAGGGTGCAGTGGCTGATGGCTTGCAGCAGGAGAATATCAGATAGTGGTGGGGTGCAGCTTACCTTATCCAGGCCTAATGTCTGTCTGCTATTGTGTTATGGATGTGTACAGAGCTGCATTAACTGCCCTGTGGGATGTCTGTTCCTCAGCAGGACTAGGGTTGATGTTCCCCTCTACTGCCACCTTTGCAGGGTGGTAAAATGTGGATCTATTGATGGGAGACCCTGTTTGCCACCCTCGGCCCTGGGGGAGGGGGGTGGTGGTACATGGCCCACCTAGGAGTCCATGGGGGGGCTACACCTGACTGAAACAGACAGACAGCAATATCCAAGGTGTTTCTGCACAAAACTACCTATCTCACACATTAACACTGCTTCAGACCTCTGCCATAGCCTCTTGCAGCCAGGCACGGTGCTGTGGACCTGGTGCTGGGTGCCTCACTGCACCCCCAGGGTGAGCACAGTACCCGTACAATGTGACGGTGTGTAGCTACTCTGTGCCAGTACAACACATGGTCAGTACCCCCTACCAGGCCGAGGTGCTGTGGGGGTGCACATGGTCACTTCCCCCTACCAGGCTGAGGTGCTGTGGGGGTGCATTCCCCATGGTGTGTATCTGTGGACAGCTGATTTGCATGTGCAGTGCATCATGGGTGTGACTGGCACAATCCAACCCTGTGAAAATCCAGCACCTGCTCACAGGCTCTGATAAACCATAGGCCATCACACTTACATCTGTTAGCATAATTCATAGGTGCAAGACACCCTAAAGAGTCTGTAATATAAAGTGGCCATGCTGGTAAAAACACACGTACCCATGCACGAGTTTACGCACGCACCAATGCACGTGGCTACGCCCGTACCAACGCACGTAGCCACGCATGCACCAATGCACGTGGCTACGCACACTCTGAGGGTGTGTTTCTGACAATACTACTGAACGTAAAGAAAAACATGCCTCCTCATTCCCTATGTAATGTACAGGGTGATGCCTGGGCCAGCCTTCTGCATTAGGCACATTGGGGACTCAAACCCATGCTATCTGTAACAGCGGTCAGTGCAGTAACCATTGTGCTACAGCTCTGTTTCAGTGATTTGTGTCTGTACGCCTTCTTATGATTAACGCGCAGTAATGCGCCACGGCGCCCTGTAACGCTCGTTAGTTTTTGGAACGCGCGTTAGTGGTAACGATGTACGGCCCATGTCCTTATTTGGGGTTTCTGTCTCTACCGCGGATCCTAACGCGAATTGCACTAACGCACTTTAGTAAACATACCCCATAGAATTATGCATTTTAGTTTGCAACACTTTCAGAAGTCACAGTAGGTAAACAGTAAATTGCATGATTTTTTGTTTACTTTTCTTTGCACTTCTCTGCTTCTCATGCTCTGGCCCAGGGTTGGCCAACTCCAGTCCTAGTGCACCACGACCCAGCCTGGTTTTCAGGATGTCCCTAATGAATATTCATGAGGTATATTTGCATCCATGGCCTCCCATTGTATACAAATATATCTCATGAATATTCATTAGGGACATCCTGAAAACCAGGCTGGATTGTGGTGCACCAGGATTGGAGTTGGCCACCCCTGCACTAGCCTAAGGCTTTGCACTTAACATGTGTTACCAGCACACATTACATGCAAAGCCTCCACGTTAGCTGTCGGGCCGTGACCTGGGCGTGCCTGCTTTTTTTTTTTTTCAGATGTTCTGGCTTAAACGTCCCAGGTTGCCCTTGGACATCCCGCCTAAAATTCCTCTCAAAATTAAGAAGAGTAGCTAAATTATATAGAATATTATACAGTTTAAGACAAAGTGATTTGAAATTATTTCAGAGTAAAATCATTTTCAAGCCAATTAGTCATATTGAGAGTCTACTACTACTACTGATCATTTGTATAGCGCTACAAGTCGTACGCAGAGCTGCACAGACATGTAAGAGACAATCCCTGCTCATCAGAGCTTACAATCTAGTCAAGGCAGACAACACAGAAGGGGTAGACAGGGATAAAACAAGGGGGAAAGGTAAAGAAACAAGGAGATCAGGTAAGTCAAGATCCAAAAGCAGCAGCGAAGAGGTGAGTTTTCAGCCTTGATTTGAAAAGGGTCAGAGTCTATGTACCAAAGGCATAAAAATATTATAAATTTTAACAACTTTACAATGTGCTCTAAAAGGTGCACCATTCAACAAATGTCTAACACAATGTGCATTCAAGCACTTTTCAGTAAGAGTGGAAGTGCAGTAAAATACAGCATGCCTATATCTGCAAAACATTTAAACAGAGTGGCAGAGTTGCCAAGTTACCCAGTTCCAGAAGTGAGATTATAAACCAGTCCTGGATTTCTGACAAGCTCATCCTGATGCATTATGGGACCTGCAGCACTAATTCCAATGTGTAAAATCTGGGACTACAAATATCATACTGCATTGCAATGCAATTTTAAAATTAGAACAGGCAAAATTCTCACTTCTGCAACTGGGTAACTTGGCATTTCAAGTGATGCTGGAGGCCAAACCAGTAGATGGTAAGATTCTCTTCTGCCAGCTGGCCTGATGGAACTAGAGGGAGACTTGGACAACTTAGGGATACAGGCTGAGGTATGTGGAGTCTATGAGGGTGTAGGGGTGAATCCAAAGAAAAGGGAATGCACAAGAACGTTATTAGGTGGGATTGTAAAGTAAGAGACATGCCTCGTGTGTGTGCGTTTGTGCGTGTGTGGAGTGTTTACCATAAGGACTGGGTAGAAGGAATTGCCTGGGATACCTTTACATACTTTAACATATCCTTCAGAACACATCATTTTTTTAAATATCATTAATTTTATTTACTGTACTTCTGTACTATCCTGTTGGACAGTATATGCCCAAATCAGATGTTCTAAAACCACAGCTCTCTGATTTTAGCATGCATTTAATGCATGGTCCCCATAATATGGTATTTGCATATTCTAATAATACTTCTTTATATTTATTGATGTGGTGTGATGTTTTGTGTAGTTATATGCTACCACCCAGCAGGTAGGTCTATTTCTGTGGCTCCCCTGTAAGTTAGGGTGAGAGACCCGGTGGTCCCAAAGTTCATATTTGTTGGTATCCCCTCGAGGCCAGGGTCTGCCCTCCCTCCCTCCCTCCCTCCCTCCCCTCCTTCCCCTCCTTCCCCCCCCCCGGGTCCAAAGTAGCCCTCACGAGGGTCTTTTGCAACAGCACAAAAATGAATGATATGCAAATTATCAGGAATATGCAAATGACATCTTCCCAACATCCTTCAGTTCAGACACACATATATTAATGAACAGTACAATAAATTCCCTCTCCTTTAAGTTTCTGATTCAGCCGGGGTGCATCCCAGGTGTGGAATTACCTGCATGCCCCACCATCTGCCACGTAGCTGTCTATTGCTACTACCACCCCAAATCTGACGGGTTATCTACCGGCTGATGCCCATGGGTGTTTCTTCAGGGACTAGCTATAGTTCATTTCCCAGCTCTTTCTCCTTCTCCCATTGGGGGTTGATCTCTATGGGAGTCTGAGCCAAGTTCCTCACCTCCCCTTCCACCTCCCTCTCATCCCAGATGTTGTCAGGGAGTTGGGCCCTATGTCTTCTGGCTAGAAGGGAAGCAGGTGCTCGTGTCCTTCCTTAGCCCCTAGGTGTTCTCATCTGCTGCTCCAGGGCCCCCTCCTAGAAATGTCCATACCCCTAGAGGAGGGACTGGCTGGGGTCCCCCAGAATTCTGGCGGTGATGGGATGTACACCCTGTCATATACCCCCCCCCCCCTTTAGCAGAGACCCTTTGGGTTGGGGTGTGATGGGGTCAACCCAGTCTGGAGGTCCTTTGCCCTTCCTGGACAGGAAATCAGCATTTGTATGGGCTTTCCCAGCCCGGTGTTGGACTTCAAAGTCATAGGCCTGTAAAGCTATGTTCCATCAAGTCAAGCAGGCATTGGTGTTTTTCATGGAATGTAGCCACCTAGCAAATAGTACCTCAAGGTACTCGTTTTCTGTGATTGAATACCTAGTCTCTGCTTCCCCTAGCTTCCAACTAAGGTACATGACTGAGTGTTCCTCTCTGGCCACATTGTGGCTTAAAATGACTCCCAACCCTACCCCAGAGGCGTCCTTTGTAACACAAATGTCTCTTTGAAATCTATATTTCTTAACACCAGTTCTTTACAGAAGGCCTGTTTGAGGTTAACAAAAGCCTATTCTTTCCATGTACCCCATCGTACATGGTTAGGGGATTTATTTTTCAGCAGATTGGTGGCCAGTTCTGCAAAGTGGGAAATGAACCTCCAGTAATAGCCCACTAGGCCCAAAAATGCTCTAACTTGCTGTTTGGTTTTTGGCAGGGTCTTCCCTTGAATTGTCTGTACTTTGAAAAAGGGTGGGTTGCACTATCCCATTTCCTACTCTATGTCCTAGGTACTGTACCTCCTGGTTCACCAACTGGCATTTCTTAGGGTCAGTTGTCAACCTGGCTCACCTTAAGGACTCACATACCTTATGCAGATGGATTAGGTGTTTCTTCCAGGTCTCTGAATAAATAACTAGATCGTCAAAGTAGGCCCCTGCATACCCTAGATGTGGTTTGGGTATCTTATTGATAATATGCTGGAATGAAGCTGGCACCCCATGCAAGCCAAAAAGGAGGACAGTAAACTGGAATAGCCCTGGGGTGTTCGGAATGCTGTTCTCTCTCTAGAGGACGGTTCCAAGGGAACCTGCCAGTATCCTTTCATTAGGTCAAGGGTTGAAATATATGTAGCCCTTCCCAACTGCTCTAGAAGTTTCTTTATTCTGGGCTTGGGACTAGGCATCAAAAGTTGAGATGGCATTCACTTGCCGAAAGTCCATATAGAACCTAGTGGTTCCATCAGGTTTGGGCACTAAGACTATTGGGCTAGACCATTCACTGCTGGACTCTTCGATGACCCCTACATGCAGCATATCCTCTACCTCTTTCTCAACCTCCCTCTGTTTGGCCTGGGGAATGCGGTATGGCCATTGCCTTACGATTTCGCCATCCCGGGTGATAATTCTGTGAATCTCAAGATGGGTTCTCTCAGGCAAGGGTGAGAACACATCCTCGAACTGGGCAAGCAGGTGCTTCACCTGTCTCTTCTGGTCTTCCATCAACTCACTTCCTATTGAGACTTATGTGGGTAATCTCCGGACCCAAGTCCTCTTCCTCTTCATGTACTTGTGCTCCTAGCCCCTCCTGACACACCCAGGGTTTGAGCAAATTGATGTGAAAGGTCTACACCTTCCCTTTCCGCTGCTCCACTTCATAATCTAAAGGCCCCAGTTTTCAGCGCACCCTAAAGGGATCTCTCCACTGAGCTGATAGCTTATTATTGGAAGGTGGCAGCATAACTAATACCAGGTCTCCTGGATTAGTTCTCTTCTCCCGCCCCTGCTTGTCATAATAGACCTTTTGCTTCTCTTGCTTTTTTCTCAAATGTTCATTAGCCCACCGGGAGAAGGTTCTTAACTGGGTTTTCAAATGGGTAACCTGTTCAACTGTGGACTCTAACCCTCTTTCCGTTCCTACCCAGGCTTCCTGTACCACATCCAAGAGTCCCTTGGGTTGTTTTCCCATTAAAAGCTAAAACGGGGAAAAGCACAATGTAGCTTGGGGAACTTCTCTATATCCAAACAAGACAAATGGGATCACTTGCTCCCATGTCCGACTGTTATCACCTATACTTTTTCTAACCATTTGTATCAGGGTCTAGTTAAACCGCTCAACAAGGCCATCAGTTTGTGAGTGATAGGCGGTGGTCTTAACATGCCTGTTCTCAAACAATTGAGCTATATATGAGAAACTATTGCTCCAATACAATCTCCAGAACTCTAATCCATTACACGTTCCCAATACTTAAACAAGTAGTGTAAATTCTTATTAAAAGCAACAGGTCTCAGACTTCAAAGAGCTATGGTCTTCATATGGCTTCGACCTAATGCTCTAATTTGCATCAGTGACCCTTATTGTTGCTTATTGATCTTTAACTTTTAACTTAATTTCCAAAAGTGGAACTTGTAAAAAGAGAATGTATGCCCCTGTCAGGCACTCTGGTGATATGGTTGTGTGTGCCTAAACAGTTGAATACATTCTCCCTATCCCCAGGAGTCCTGAGAGCCCATCAAAGTGGCCTATCACTCACCCTGGTGATATGGTCCTGTGTGTCTAAACAGTTGAATACATTCTCCCTATCCCCAGGAGTTGTGAGAGGCCATCAAAGTGGGCTATCACTCACCCTGGTGATATGGTTCTGTGTGCAAAGACAGTTCTATACATTCTCCCTATCCCCAGGAGTCGTGAGAGCCCATCAAAGTGGGCTATCACTCACCCTGGTGATATGGTTCTGTGTGCCTAAACAGTTGAATACATTCTCCCTATCCCCAGGGGTCCTGAGAGCCCATCAAAGTCGGCTATCACTCATCCTGGTGATATGGTTCTGTGTGCCTAGACAGTTCTATACATTCTCCCTATCCCCAGGAGTCCTGAGAGCCCATCAAAGTGGGCTATCACTCACTCTGGTGATATAGTTGTGTGTGCAAAGACAGTTCTATACATTCTCCCTATCCCCAGGAGTCCTGAGAGCCCATCAAAGTGGGCTGTCAGGCACCCTGGTGATATAGTTCTGTGTGCCTAGACAGTTGAATACATTCTCCCTATCCCCAGGAGTCCTGAGAGCCCATCAAAGTGGGCTATCACTCACTCTGGTGATATGGTTGTGTGTGCAAAGACAGTTCTATACATTCTCCCTATCCCCAGGAGTCCTGAGAGCCCATCAAAGTGGGCTGTCAGGCACCCTGGTGATATGGTTCTGTGTGCCTAGACAGTTGAATACATTCTCCCTATCCCCAGGAGTTGTGAGGCCATCAAAGTGGGCTATCACTCACCCTGGTGATATGTTTGTGTGTGCAAAGACAGTTCTATACATTCTCCCTATCCCCAGGAGTCCTGAGAGCCCATCAAAGTGGGCTATCACTCACTCTGATGATATGGTTGTGTGTGCCTAGACAGTTGAATACATTCTCCCTATCCCCAGGAGTCCTGAGAGCCTATCAAAGTGGGCTATCACTCACTCTGGTGATATGGTTGTGTGTGCAAAGACAGTTCTATACATTCTCCCTATCCCCAGGAGTCCTGAGAGCCCATCAAAGTGGGCTATCACTCACCCTGGTGATATGGTTCTGTGTGCCTAAACAGTTCAATACATTCTCCCTATCCCCAGGAGTCCTGAGACCTGCGTAAGGTGTACTGTCAGTCACCCTGTTGCTATGGTGTATGCAGCTGATGATGTGTGCTAGGACACCCAACCCCCAGGGGGCCAGAGACCTGATTGCAATGGTGGGTATGTCATTCAGATATTGTGTTAGGTTATGGCAGGTAGGTTGCACATCTCCCGTAGTCTGTGAGGTCAGCACCTCATCACACACGTCTTTGATGTATCCAGATGGTATGCTAGGTGCAGATGTGGATGTGTGTAACAGCACCCCACCCCCATGAGCTATGAGATCTGATTACAAAGGCCTGTAACAGAGCCATGTCCCCATAAATGTATGCTGAGTCAGGTCACACATCTGCCCACTTGCTACAAATCCCAAACCTTGTTGCAGATGAACATTACTGATGGTGTTGGAAGGATACATGCACCTGTTGTGGTTGCACAGCACAGACAGAAACCCTGACATGAGCACAGGTGGCAATAGCCTATTCTGGTGCAATGGCCCCTGCCCCTGGTGTTGGCAACCACACCTGCCGTAAGCATACAAGGCCCAGGTCATAGGAACATAACAACATAAGATAGCCCATACTGGGTCATTCCCTCGTCCTTCACGCCCAGTATACTGTTTGCAACAGTGTCCAAACTAGGTTATACATACCTAGCAGTATCCCCAAGAGAGACACGTTACACAATGCTTGTAGTGGGTCAAGCATTGCTATCCTGGGCCTTGTAGAAACCCAAATGTCATGGTAGTGGCCCCTGGCAAGGTGAATAGGGCCACCCACACAATGTTCCATGTATGGACACAGCATCCATGATTGTTAGGATATCATGTTGCCAGTGGGTTGGGTCCGAGGATGTGCGTAGATCATGACAACACAAATGTGTTCAACAGACCACATACGGGGTTAGGGGGATTACCATGGACACCATCATTGGCAATCAAAATGTGGCATGGTCATGCAATGTCATGCAAGGGGGCCACAGGGGACTGGACTGATGTGTTCAGGGTGCCAGGCACACTGCACATAGATGTCACTGCACACATGTCCAGAGACACAGCTACACATGCAGGTGGCACTGGGAACAGGTAATCGCCTGGAACAAGCAGGAAGTAGTCCTTACATGTGGGTATCATCGGTACCTACGGAGCCTGCGTGGGAACGGTCTCCAGTGTCCAATAGGAAAGCTATTGGAAGCAACCCCACAGCACCTGTGTGCTGCCATCTTGCCTTTCCCAAATGGCTCTCTCCAGTTCAGTGTTTTCCAGAGTCAGCAGGTCATTGTTCCTGTCATTGCTGAAAAACAGCTATTGTAGTGCCACTCCTGTGGCAGTGTCTGCCTGTTTTTCTTTACTGGTACCACTCGTCTTCTAATTTTATTTTGTAAAAGGTCAGATTCCCCCACACAAAAAAAACTTTTTAACAAAAGAGCAACAATCCCCTTTGTAGGTCTCCCCCCGGTTTGGCATTAGGCCCTAATCCCTCCTCCATCATGGAAAAGCACTCCTCGGCTGCAGAACATATACTGATAATGTACCGGTACCTTCTCAGTCACTGACAACCATGATTGGTGTCGCAAATGCTAATGGCCAGATCAATGCATGTCTGAATGTTTGGCCTGTGGGATGTTATCCAAGAGTGGTTGGCAGAACAGAGCAGCCAAGCTCGGTACCCTCTTTCCCTCCAACGTGGTCTCGGTGGCAGCCATGTCGTCAAGGGCTTCCTCTTCCTCCCGTGGATCTCAGGTAACCAAACACAAATCTGTCTGTTCCTGAAAGGGTACATCCCCCTCAAAATATCGGACTGCCACTGGCATTGCCCTTGAGGAGCACGCTCCGGGCAAACAGCCCCAGTGGGAGTCCCTGGCCTCCAAAGCCACTTTGGGACTCCATGAAGTTCTGGAGGCCTCAACCTGGTCCGACCACCTGGTGCTATGCTCTGGGGTCCTGGCTTTGGCCAGTACTCATACACAGACATCGTCAGTGTTGATTGACCAGAGGATCGTGGCATTCGAACACAGTCTGGCAGCTCATCTTGCGGCATCAAAGACCTTGGTTCCACCCCAGACCCTGCAAAGTGCAGCACCAGTATGTGCAGCAATTGCAGGACCGGCATTGGCAAATGCACCATTGATGCTGATGAGTACCGGTATCCACACACCGGTACCGTGTCACTCCGATACTGAGGCCAATTGGTACCGATACCTCACTTTACCTGAGCCTCCATAGAGAAGATACATCCAATTTCCTGAGGGGTCTGATGACTCTGACAGCTCAGAGGATAATGATGTACCTCTCCAGGACAAGCCTGCCTCTCCCAAGAAGAGAATGTCCCCTCCTCAGGATATGTCCTTCCTGGATCTCCACACACATGTAGTCAAGGGCCTCTCCATTTCATTAGAAACTCAATGTGAGCACAGGCCACAGGAGACAGAGATTCACCAATATCAACAAACTCCATAGGAGGCAGACATCCTGCCAATACATCAGATCTTAAGGAATCCTCTTTTGAGAATGTGGAAGATTCCTCTTACCACCTCTCCACTTTCTCACATGTGCCTACTATGTATCGTGTGCCTCCGTCGCCTGGTTTGCACAAAGGACACCTCCCTGATCACTCCATCATGGTGGAGTGTGGTAGGAGGAGAATTAAACGTTACAAACAACATGCCACCAACCCTCCTGGTAGGGAGTGTAAGACATTAGGTGCCTTTGGTCACTGTGTCGTCCATACATTCAAGCTTTCAGACAGGACAGGTTCCTATATCATGTACATGGGAATGTTCCTGACGGAGGTCACACAAGATCTACAACTGGTAAGTCCACATCTCGCACATCACAGAGGTCAGTACTATGTAGCACCTGTCAAGCATGCCCAGAACATTTCAAAAGTTGTGAACAGGGCAGCTTTTGACTGTTTTTCAAGCAAAGGCAGAGTCTCTGCCATTGCTATTGGGGCAAGGAAACTTGGCTGGCTGCAAGCCTCTCACCTGGAACAATGGGTACAGGATAAACTGGCCAACACCACCTGTAGTGGTGAAAACTGGTTTTTAAAAACTGGCAGGACAATTATACCTTGACAAGGCTTTCAAATATTGTAGATCCTGCAAAGATGAGAGCCTTAGAAAAGCGCTTCCTCTCCAAAAAGAAAGGATACTATCAGTCCTATGCTCAGCAAGGACAACCTGCAGTACAAGCTGCTAGAAAGGGTCAACAAGCTACTAAGCAGAGAAAGCCGAGAGGTACTCTGCCTCAGCTGACCCAGCAGCCTCAGCCCCCACAGGGCCTTTGACTCTGTGATGGAGTACCTGCCCTTCCTGGCCCTCCAGGGAAAGCAACCGTCAACAATCCCAAGAAAATTAGGTCACCTCATCCACAGATGGAGGCAAATAACATCAGAACCCTGGACTGTGTCCATCATAGAAGAGGGTACAGGCGTCATTCACATAGCCTGCTGCCTCCTACAATAGTAAGGACATTGAGTTTGCAAACGTCTGAATCCAGAGGTAAAACATCTTCTACCTCAAGGAGCAATGGAAGAGGTACCTCATCTCCAACAGGGTTCTGGGTTCTCCCCCCCCCCCCCAATTTCCTCATACCAACGGAAAAAGGAGGTCACAGACACATCTGACATTTCAGAGAACTGAACAAGTTCCTGTTCCAAAAGACATTCAAAATGATTTCTCTAGGAAACGTACTTGCTGACCTACACAGGCAGAAATGCCTTTGTTCTCTAGATCACAAGGATGCGTACACCCATCTTCTCTGCCAACAAGCACAGCAAAAGTTCCTTTGGTCCCCCCATCAAGGAAACCACTATCCAAAAAATGTTTTCCCTTCAGCCGTGCCTCAGCACCCAGAGTATTCACAAAGTGCATGTCTGTGGTAGCCGGTTTGGTCCTTACTAGGGGAATATTTTTGTGCCCCTACTTGGACGACTGCCTCATCCAGGCACAGTCACAAACACATGCCCAGGCTTCTCTCTCTTACACAATGCGTGGACTCCAATATCTAGGCCCTGTCAGAGATCTCGTGGAATCCTTTCTGACTCCCACGTAAACGCTGGAGCTCATAGGAGCAAAGCTAGATACCAGACTGCCAAAGACCTACCTGACTCAGCCTCGCTGTCCTCGCATTGTGCAACGTGTTTGGACAACACTACCAAAAACTCACCTCTCGCCTCGAGAGATGCATCAGCTGCTGGGTCACATGGCATCTATGGTGCATATGGTCCCCTACGCTTGTCTCCACATGAGACCAGCCCAGTGGGCCCTCTCTTCCCAGTGGACGCAAGCAACAGGCTGTCTCTCAGAAGTGATAGTAAACTCAAACCGCCATACCCTGTCCCTGGACTGGTGGCGGTCAGCACAAAACCTGTTGGAGGGGTCACCTTTCCTGAAAACCCCTCCTCAGATCCCATTAACAACAGATGCCTCCAAAGTGGGATGGGCTGCACATGTACTGGACACCTCCACCCAAGCCACCTGGAATTGTCGGGAGAGTCATTTCCACATCAATCTGTTTCAGCTCTGAGCAATTTGCCTGGCTCTTCATGTCTTCCATTCCCTTCTACAGGCCAATGGAATACTACTTTACACAGACAATCAGGTAGCCATGGTCTATGTGATCAAACAAGGAGGAACAGGCTCTCTGTCCGTTTGCAACGAAGCTCTTCAACTGTGGTCGTTTGGCAGACAGCAGCAGATTCATCTCCTGCCAGTCTATCTCCCTGGCAATCAGAACTCTTAGCCATACAAACTCAGTCGTGTTCTGCTTCCGTACAAATGGTCTCTACACATGGACCAACTCTGTAGAGTATTGCAACTCTGGGGAACTCAAGATTCATACCTCTTCGCAAGTCCATCATATGCCAAACCTACCCGGTTCTGTTCACGAATCCCAGCTCAGAGCTACCAAGCGAGGGATGCTGTCCTCCTCAACTGGGGGCAGGAATGCCTAGATGCCTTTCCTCCCATTCCCTTGATTGCCAAGACCCTATTGCAACTCCTGAGGGACAGAGGCAACATGATCCTCATAGCCCCACGCTGGCAACAACAGGTGTGATACCCTCTGCTTCTACATCTGTCCCAGGTTCCACCCCTGTACGTAGGGTCAGCTCCAGACTTACTGTCGCAGGAGGAGGGGAATGTATGGCATACAAACACCCCGTCTCTGCACCTCAGAGCCTGGCTACTGACGGCTGTAACTGCTTTGGCCCTCCCCTCATTCAGGAAGTGCATGATGTCTGTTATGCTTCCAGGAAACCTTCCACAAGGCAGTCCTATGCCATCAGGTGGACGTTACATTTCATTTGGTGATAACAAAAGGCCTGCAACCCTCTTGTCATCCGTATATAAACATGTTTTTGACAAACTCCATTACTTATCAAACAAAGGTCTCCAAACTGAGTCAGTCAGAGTTCATTTAAGTGCCATTGCTGCTCCTTCTGAACCCATCAATGGACAACCCATTTCATCCCATCCTCTCATATCCGGAATCATGAGAGGCCTGCATCTACCAAAATCTGCCCTTAGACCACCTCCAAAGGCATGGGATCCCAATCTGCTGCTAGGGCAGCGTATGCTGGCGCCTTCTGAGCCCTTAGACACTACTTCGTTAAAGTCTCTGACCTGGAAAGTAAAATACCTTCTTGCAATCACATCAGCAAGTCGTATCAGTGAATTTCAAGCTCCAGTGGCTGATCCACCTTACACACCGTTTCACCATGATAAGGTAATCCTAAGGACACATCCACACTTCATGCCTAAGGTGGATTCCTCCTTTCATTTGAAACAAGAGGTGTAGTTACCTGTAGTCTTTCAACAGCCGCATGCTTCAAATGCAGAGAAGACTCTTCATACCTTGGACTGTGAAAGAGCTGTGGCTTTTCATCTGCAGAGGACCCAGCAACACAGAAGGTCCCCTCAGCTATTCTCTGATCCCTCACATTTGGGTACAGCAGTTTCAAAAAGATCTCTATCCAACTGGATTGCTCAATGTATTACCTTTTATCTCTCATAGCTAACACCATTCACTGGTGGCCCATGTTCCCGCTCACAATGTGAGAGTCATGGCAGCCTCATGGGCTCACCTCCATTCCGTCTATATTAACGACATTTGTGGAGCAGCTACCTGGTCCTCGGTTCACGGCCCACTAATGCTTGGATAAAGGCTCCCGCAGGCATCCTATGGTTGGTCAGGCTGCTGTCCAAAACCTCTTCCATACGTAATCCACTCCTAGCCGCCTCTCTTACAGGATGCCAGAGATCCATGGGAGGAAGTGGAAGCCCTCCACTAGCCCTCACCACTCTGGGGATCCTTCCCTGGCATCTACATCTAGGGTTTCCTCACATGTGATGACCACGTCCTGCTTGTTCCTGGTGATAGCATAGTTAATCACCTGTAACAGGTGATCTCCGGGAACAGCAGGATGAGGTAATCACAACCCACCCATCTCCCCTAGTGGGTTGTGTGTGTGTCTCTCTCTCTCTCTCTTCCCCTATCTCTCTCTCTTTCTCTCCTTGTGTCAGCTTTCAACTCAACTGGAGAGAGGCATTTTGTAAAAGCGGGAAGGCAGCACACATGCACCGTAGGATGCTCCCAAAAGCTTTCATATAGGATGCTGGGGAGCGTTCCTACACAGGCTCAGTTGGTACCGACGCTACCCACATGTGAAGACTTATTCCTGGTGTTCCTGGAGATCACCTGTTACACGTGACTAACTATGCTGTACATGACACACACAGCAGTGGAGCAGGAGCAGCAAGATGCTGGCCATACAGATGTTTGTTTATGTTGCCCACCCACCAGAGGTAAGCAGTCACTGATGCCCCCACACATTGTTTTCACAGGTAGAGGATCTCCGGAAGAAGTGGCGCGAGTTGCGTCTCCACCACAGCGACTACCTTGCCCACCTCCAGAGGGCAGGCAGGCAGAGCGTGATGGTGAGTATTGGCAACCTTGCTGCCCAGTAACAAATGTCACATTGGCCCACCAGCCTGTGTGGTGCCTGCATATGTACATGTGTTATGTGACACACTTGATAATGTGCTGATGACTGTCATCTTCCACAGAGGGTGATGACAACGATGAAGAGCCCACCACATCTGTGTATGCCCTGAGGCGCCCCCCTGCCCACCATGCCCCAGAGGTGGAGGTGGTGGTGGTGGAGGAGGAACCTGAGGTGGAGGCAGAAGACGAGGATGAAGAGCCGGTGGAGAGTGCAGTGGAGGAGGGGGCTGATGGGGGCATGGAAGGGGTGGGTGGCAGGGGAGGGAGAGGGTGTGTCTGATGTGGGTGTGGGGGGAGGGGTGGAGGAGGGTGTGGAGGGTGGGTGGGAGGTGGCAGGGGGGGAGGAGGGGGATGTGTGGGTGTGGGAGAGTGATGGGGAACACAGTGCAGCACAGGGCACTGTGGGCTCCTGCCAGCCATGCCATGTCGCTCCACCATCCAGGGCCACACACAGGTCGCATGCACATGCCACCACCCAGACCCCTGCGACTATGTGTGTGTGTGTGTGTGGTGGCAGGTGTGTGACGGACCTGTATGTGGCCCTGGATGCCTTGGAGTGGCGAGTTCACCTCCTAGTGCACTCGCACAAGTGACTGGTGGGAGCCATTCAGCAGGTGGCCGCCGAGGTGGAGCAGCTGCCATGTCAGTGGTCATCCCCTGAAGGGCATCACAGGAGTCATTGATGGCACCTGTGACATCCACACATGTGCCCTGTGCTGTCCTGTGTTCCATCACTGGGCATGCAGCATGCAGGGAGAGGGTGTGGCTGATGTGTGGGTGGGGGGAGGGGTGGAGGAGGGTGTATAGGGCGGGTGGGGGTGGCAGGGGGGAGGAGGGCAGTGTTTGGGGGGGAGGGTGATTGGTATTGTCCCCATCCCTAACATTGTATTATATTCCCTATTTTTTTTACAATATACACACTGTTTGTTAATTCGAAATGGTCACGTGTCTCCCTTAGCAACACACTATGGATGCAAGCATGGGATATGTGTGTAGACAGGTATGTGTTGTAAAGGTAGACATGGGTATCATGCGTGGACTGGCTCCACGTGCAGTCGTGGGGGATGACCATGTGTGTAGGTGTGTGAGACCAGGGTGGACCCTGAGATGCAGAAATGTAGACGATGGCCCAGTATACTGAGGCACGTGCATGCTGTGTGCAATGTGTGGGAACCGTTTCTGATGCAACATGCCTGTGTGCCAATAGTACAACTTGCAAACCAGTACGTCTGTGCTGACAGGGTAAGATGTACTGATGAGCCCAGGAGCTACTCAGGGGTAAAGCTGTTGAGTGTGTCCTGGGACAATACATGTCACAGGGATGGTTGGTGAGTAACCGTATACGTTTGTGGGGGGGGGGGCAGGCACGTAGACAGTGTTGCAGGCGAGGACAAGGGTCACACATGTGCATCCAATGTAGGGGGTATGACAGGATTTTAACTGTGACGGCTCCCAACACTGGACATGTAGATCAAGGACATTCCCCCTGTGCAACCCGGGAGGATATGTAAACCGCCACACTGCAGCCCAGGGGCTGGGATCTGACCCAGTGCATGGCACACATGGCATGTGATGGTGTCTGTGCAGTGATACCTGCCAGTACAGACACCCCACCATCGAGGGGCGTGTGTGTGCGACACAACATGCATTTGCACACTACCTAAGGGGAGCACAGGGACACACATTGGAAAACACACGTATGTACTGGTTAACAGCTGTTTATTGGACCTGGAGTCACCTCCTGCATGGCCGCCCGCGCCTCCCACGACACACCACCCCACGTGGAACTGCACCTTGTCCTGGTGCCTCAGGTGCCAGTGCCGGTGCCGGTGCTGGTACTGGTGCTGGTGCTGGTGCTTGCTGACACATTAGCCCCACAATGTCCTCCATTGCATCCGCAATGCGGGCAAGTGCCCCCGACCGCATCTCCTCCCGGATCATCCTCAGCTCCCTGGTATTTTCTCCAATTGCCATGTACAGACGCTGGAGTGCCTGATGAGTGCCTGTGGGTGGGACAGAGGGTGATATGTGAGCTTCCTCTCCATTACCAGCTGTCACACATATATGTCACGCATATCCCAGAAGAGCAGTCTGCAGAACAGTCATGCCTGCCAAACCTACCAACGTTTACATCTGTGTCTCCCATGAACCATCCCCATGTCTGGAAGGGGTCTGGATGTGGGGTCGTGAGAAACACAGATCTTACACATGGCACATTGCCACAGTTTAATATGACTATGCCAGGTCTGCACACTGCTTGTCTGGGATTGGTCAGATGATCTGAGGGGGCCTAAGACACACATACACATATCTGGGGTGCCCCAATTTCTATAATGCTGGCGCACACTGCAGATTATGTTGTCAAATGATACTGCGTGACAATACCCATGACGAGGTCTCTGTCACATAGGGTGTCTGGGTGACCTGCGATCATTGCTCTTCTCTTTGGGCTTATGTGGGGTATATGGGCAAGCACAGTGTGCATGTGTGTGAGCCCCTCACAAATGCTGACACCTGACAAGACATGCTACAGGAGGTAGAATCACAGAGCACAGAAGACAACCCCCCAAAATCAGAACTCTATGCTATGTGGGCAATATGCAATAATTTTGGGGATGTTAGGACAACCCCGTCGGGATCGTGGGGTATGCTGTTACCCACCTTCTGCATTGCGCCGTGCTGCAGCAGTGTGTGTGTGCAGCTCTTCAACGATTGGGTCCATTTCTGGTGGAGGGTTTTCATCTGGCGCTGGTGCATGACTGGGGTGTTGTCTTCTGATCTCCTCCAAGCCCTCTGTGACAGTGACGTCTGGGGTGTGGTCCTCTGGCTCAGGTTGCACATGTGTGCTTGGGGTCTGTGGTAATGAGGCTTCTGACAAGCATAGAAAAAGGGCTGGTTTTAAAACTTTTTCTTCTGAGCTAAAGCATGGCTCAGGCAGGCATTCATTTAAATCAGCACCTAGAGAGCAAAGCCACATGATTGAGAGTGCTGAGTATAGACCACACCCTGCCTCCATGGCAACACAGAGTGCAAATGAGAAACACCTGGGGGGATGGGGCAAGGAAACGGGTCTCACACTAAAACATTTAAGTTCTCAGGATCAAAGGCAGAGAGAGAGAGAAGCAGGGAGAGAAGCAGAGGAAGGAACAGAAGGAGCAGAGTCAAGACGGGAGTCTTGGACAAGGCAGACGCGGGAGTCATGGCAGAGAGGCAAGAAGCCAAAGCCAAGAGAGTCATGGCAGATTGGACAGTCTAGGAGAGAAAGACTGAGGAGTCTGACCAGAGGCTCTGGAGAATGGCAGAGAAAGTCTGAGCTTCGGCACAGAAGGGATTCTAACAGCAGCTCTTCTACCAGAGACAGCTGTACAGAATTTGCAAGCCCTTGTGAAGATAGGAACCCAAACTCTGGGAGAATTGTAGAATACAGCTCAGATAGCAGTGAGGCTGCTGAGAATTCAGAAGGAGAGATTTATCCTTCTGGAAAGCCTGAGAGAAAAACTGTTCCTAGAAGCCAGGGAAGACAGCAGAGACCTGTGAGTGTCTTGCCCACAAATATAAAGCCGTGCAGCTCATATAAGAAACCTGAAGGGAGAAAAGGGAATCCCTGGGATGAAATGTTTAAGTTAATGCAACGATTGAAACCTGATTGTGCAGATAAAGACCCAGAGCTGTTTCAGGGTGAAACTGAAGACATGGAGATAGAGTTAACTGGATTGGAGCAGGATACAGAGTCTCTAATGGATTGCTCAACAGCTTATGTTTCATAAGGGGAAAAGCTGAATTGCTAGCCAAAGAGAAAATTCAGAACTGTGATAAATGCTCTGAGGTTTTTGAATGCTGAAAGCAAAAGGAAAGGATTACAAATGTGTTTTGCTTAACACTGTTTGAAGCATTAGTCCTGTATGCTGAAGAAAGCTACTTGAGTTCATTATTGTTTCTGTTATACCTTGTTCATGTTCTAAAGAAGATTTACTTTGCTAAAGTCTGATGATACAAAAGAAAATTAATAAATTTCCTGTGAATTGCCTAAAACTACTCGGACTGCTTATTAACCACAACTAAAAAATTCCAGCAGCATTTGCTCTGGTAATAAGTCAGTTTAACAAGAACAGTTGGCACGCAGTGCTCTTTATAGGCAACCGCCTATACAGGGTGCAGTGCCCTGGTGCTGCCCCCAGACATTGTGGGCTGGGGCTCTGCCACATCCTCGGCCAATTGCACCTCCTCCTCCTCAGCTGGGGCCATGGTTGTGTAGTCACCTGGGTTGTGGAAACCATACACAGCACAGATTGGTTTGCATGGTTCAACTACATACAACTGTTTAACACATCCACCATACAATCAATGTGTGTTTGGCCATGGCCTGTACATGTGCTAAATAGCTACCACTACAGCTCCTGCTACCACTATTAGGCATATATTGGCCAGTACCTAGCAGACAGGGCCGGCCCGTCCATTGAGCAAGAATGTTTTTTGCACAGGGCCCTGCGTTTCAGGGGGCCCCGCGCAAAGAACATTCTGCTTTCCTCAAAATTACATTAAAAAAAAAGCTGGCTCTCTGGCTGCTGCCGCTGCCGCCGCGGCAGAATGCAGTGTCCCGCGGGGCCCCCTCTGCGCCGGCTGAGCCCTCTGCCCGGCTTTCAGATTCGCGAATGGAGAGTGTCTCTCCCTCGCGTCTCTGTTAAGCCCGCAGGGGCTAATGGGAAATTTCCCATCAGCCCCTTTAGACGCGAGGGGTTGATGGGAAATTTCCCATTAGCCCCTGCGGGCTTAACAGAGACGCGAGGGAGAGACACTCTCCCTTCGCGAATCTGAAAGCTGGGCAGAGGGCTCAGCCGGCGCAGAGGGGGCCCCGCGGGACACTGCATTCTGCCGCAGCGGCAGCAGCCAGAGAGCCAGCTTTTTTTTTTTGGACTGCTAATGGGCTGGGGCGGTTAGGACTGCTAATGGGCTGGTGGGGGTGGGTTAGGACCGCTAATGGGCTAGGGGGGGCTGGGTTAGGACCGCTAATGGGCTGAGGGGGGCTGTTAGGACTGCTAATGGGCTGGGGGGGGCTGTTAGGATTGCTAATGGGCTGGGGGGGGGGTTAGGACTGCTAATGGGCTGTGGACTGATGGGGGCTGTCTGGAAATGGGGTGATGGGGGTGTTAGAACTGCTAATGGGCTATGGGGGGCTGTTAGGACTGCTAATGGGCTGGGGGGGCTGTTAGGACTGCTAATGGGCTGTGGGGGTGGGTTAGGACTGCTAATGGGCTGGGGGGTGGGGGGGGTTAGGACTGCTAATGGGCTGGGGGGGTTTGTTAGGACTGGTAATGGGCTGGGGGGGTTAGGACTGGTAATGGGCTGTGGACTGATGGGGGCTGTCTGGAAAAGGGGTGATGGGGGGTTAGAACTGCTAATGGGCTATGGGGGGTGGTTAGGACTGATAATGGGCTATGGGGGGGGGCTAGGACAGGAAATGGGCTGATGGGGAGGGGTTAGGACTTGAGGTGGGCTGATGTGGTTAGGACTGGTAATGGGCTGTGGGCTGATGGGGGGGGGGTTGGACTGGCAATGGGCTGATGGGGTTAAGACTGGCAATGGGCTGATGGGGTTAAGACTGGAAGTGGGCTGATGGGGGGGTTAGGACTGGTAATGGGTTATAGGGGGGGCTTAAACTGAAAATGGGGTAATAGGGGGCTAGGACTGGAAGTGGGTTGATGGGGGGCTAGGACTGATAATGGGTTGGGGGGTTGCTATGACTGGAAATGGGCTGTGGAAGGGGAGGCTTGAACTGCAAATAGCTGATAGGGAGGGAGCTAGGACTGAAAATGGGCTGATGGAGCAGCTAGGATAGGACTGGAAATGGGCTGTTGGGGGGAGCTAAGATTGGAAATGGGCTGTGGTGGGGGCTTGAATTGAAATGGACTCATGGAGGGGCTAGAACTGAAAGTAGGCTCATGGGGTGGGGCTTGGACTGGAATTGGACTGAGTGGAGGGGAGCTATGATTTGACATGGGCTGATGATGGGGCTAGGAAATGACTAGAAGTGGGCTGATGGGGGGCTAGGATTGGAAATGAGCTGATGAAGGGACTCAGACTGAAAATGGATGGGGGAGCTAGGACTGGAAATGGGTTGATGGTGGGCTAGGACTGGAAATGGGCTGATGCAGGGACTAGAAGGGAATGGATGCTGGGTGAGACTGGAACTAGAAGGGAGCTGATGTTGGGGGAGGATTAGAATGGGATGGGGCTGGGAGAGTAAAATGGAGAGGGGAAAAATATTTTGTGTGGGAGGGATGAAAAATCTACAATTGGCCTGGTATTGGGAGAGTAAGTGGGGATTGAGGATGGAGGGGTAAAATTTGTGTGGATGAAATAGGAATGAGGAGAGAGCAAAAGGAGAAAGATTAGTATGTTAAAGCAGATGTAGAGAGAGAGAATGGGAAAAAAACTAGAAGAGAGAAGAAAGAACAAAACGACAGCAGTTAGCAGAAAACATGAAGAAACCAGAAGAAAGTGGCTGGAGCAATTGCAACTGAAAAAAAATGCACAAAAGGTAGAAATATCTCTTTATTTTGAATTTATTAACTGGAATATGAAACCTCTGGGAAATGTGCATCATTAACGTCTGTGCTTTGTTTGGTACAAGAGGAAATTAATTTATAGTTTTATTTCTACAGTGTTGTTGTACATTCCAAGTTTGGCTTTTGGGGTTCCCAGTTTAATTATTGCCTTCCTGTTTCTAAATTGTGATTCCTTGTTTGGTGATGGTCTATGTTCTGCATGTGTAACTGAGCTGAGGTATTCTGTTTATGTAATTCCTATTTGACATTGCCACTTGTTCTCTTTCCCCAGTATTCTCTGAAATGTATTGGTTTAATATTTGCAGTGTTGCCTTTTGATAGTTAGGTTATGGTGCTTTGTGAGTCCTGGTAATGCTGTCAGGATACGGCGGGTTTGCTATGGGTTCTAAATGGGCAGCATTTGTAGTAGTTCCTAATGTGCCTGGCGGTTGGCACTGGATTATAGTAATGTAGAAATCTTTTAGTCTTTCTTTATCCATACACTCATTAAGAGACATGTTTACTAAAAGTTAGTGTATGGTAACATTATGCAAATATTTATGCAAATAATGCCACTTATGCAAATGAGGCCCTGCACCGAGTCTCCGCACATGGCCCCGCACCTCCTTTGGGCCGCCCCTGCTAGCAGACACATCAATGTGTACATCAGGGGTCCTCAAACTACGGGACGAGGGCCACATGTGGGCCGCCAAGGAGATGTATGCAGCCCGATGGGTGTTTTTGCCGCCGCTGCCAGTCCTCAGGGGCAGCTCTACACAGGACCGCAGCATTCATTTAGCAGCAGCCCAGCTAAGTTAACACCTCACAAACCTGCTGCTGCCGCTGCCGCCGTGCCAGCGGAATAATCCAGCATCCCGTGGGCCTCCCCCTGCTCTGCAGTGTCCTCCATGCAGCCTCAGTGTTGGCTGTCAGAGCCGCGCAAACAGAAAGAGCTTCTCCTCTCGTAGCTATGTTAATCCCGCCATGGGCCTGATGGTATTTTCCATAAGTCCCGTGGCGACATTGACATGGCCGTGAGAAAGAGATACTCTCCCTTCACGCGGCTCTGACAAGCCCACACTGAAGCTGCATGGAAGACGCTGCAGAGCAGGGGGAGGGGCCCACGGGATGCTTGAATCTCCTGCTGCCACGGTGGAAGCAGCAGCAGTGGGCGTGGTTGGGTTATTTTGTACCCTATCTTGCCTGATGGGGTGGAGGAGGTTTGGAGTGGTAAATGGCTATGGGGGGAGAGAGGTAAGACTGGAAGTGTGTTGTTGTGGGGGAGGGGTTTAGGACAGGTCATGGCCTATGGGTGGTGGTAAGATTGGAAGTGGTATGATGGGGGGCCTAGGATAGGGGTTGAAATGTGCTGTTGGGGGTGCTAAGATTGCAAATGGGCTGATGATGGGGCTAGGAGAGGGCTATCAATAACCTTTTGGGGGGGCTGGGATTTGGAAATGCACTTCTGGAGGAACTTGGATAGGACTCGACCTGGGTGTGTGAGCTAGGACTGGTACTGGGCTGATGTTGGGCCAGGGATAGAATTGGAAATGGGCTGATGGGGGGCTAGGACTGCAAATGGGCTGATGCACGGACTAGAGGGGAGCGGATGCTGGGTGTGGCTGGAAATAGACGGGAGGTGAGGTTGTGTGAGGATCAGAATGGGATGGAGCTGGACAAATGAAATGGTGAGGGAAAAAAACATTTTGAGGGAGGTAAGAGATATCTACAATTGGACAGATAGTGTGGATTGAGGATAGGGGTCTAACATTTGAGTGGATGACCTAGGAATGCGGAAAAAGCACAAGGAGAAAGATTACTATGTTCAAGCAGATGTAGACAGAGAATGGAAACAATACTAGACGTGTGACGAAAGGACAAATGGAAAGCAGATGATGGGGAATTAGCAGAAGACCCAAAGAAACCAGACTAACGTGGCTAGAGCAATTGCCACTGGAAAAACTAAACCAAAATGTTTGGAAACATTCTCTGTTTTTTGTATTTCTGCAGTGTTCTTTGGGGTTTGTTCTTTTTTTTTTTTAACAATATATTCCGGGCCTCCAATGGTCTGAGGGACAGTGAACTGGCCCCCTGTTTAGAATGTTTGAGGATCCCTGGTGTGCATTATCCCACAGAAGGACCATCCCTGCCCAGCAGTGCTTAGATTAGACACAGAAATAACACATACAGGTCTGAGAGGGGGCTTGTAGCAGACATGTAGCCACATGTGCAGGTCAGATATAAAAAGGGATGATGCAAATGAAACGTGTTTGGAGGGCAGCAAAACACAGAGTAAAAGGGGTGGAATGGGGGACAGCACACTAATGAGCCAAAGGCAGAGGGTGGGAGATGATCCAGGGGAGCAGGTATGAGGAGGTGTTAATAAGAAGCCTGATGCACATCCAAAGGGCAGGTACTCAATGGGTTGGGAGCAGCAAGGTGTGATTTGGGTACCTACCTGCCTGGGGATGCGCAGTGTCCAGTGCCTCTGGCAGTCCATAGAGGTATATTGGCCCTAGCCGCTCTGCCAACTCCTGCTCCAGGGGTGTTAGGGAGGGTGTAAAGGGGCCTCCCCCTCCAGTGCCCATCATGTGTGCACGCACACCCCTCTTTATGTCGTCAAACCTCTTCCTGAGGCTGTCGAGGTCTCTGCTTGGGCCCCCTGCTTGTGCCACCACCTCCTGCACCTCCTCCCACACCTGGGTGTGTGTTGCAACAGTGGTGGTGTTGCTTAGTCGTCCGTATAGGACCTCATAATTTTCTAGAACAGACGCCAGCAGGATGTGATTTTCCTGTGGTGTGAATTTCTGGGCCCTCTTCCTTTGCAGAGCTGGCACCGGTATGCATTTACATTTTGTAGTGAGAGGACCCTGTGTGGGCTGGGACGATGGCCCTGCAGCCTCCACCACACTCCCTGCCATATCTGTCTCCTCCCCAACAGGTGGCCCCACCTCCCTCTCCCTCTCCCTCTCCCTCTCCCTCTCCCTCTCCACTCCTGCCCTGTCCTGTGGCTCCATCTCCCTGTCCTCTCCCTCCCTGTCAGACATTCCTTCTCTTGCCCTTCTCAGCTCCACCTCACACCTCCCTCCTCTCTCTGCTATCTGCTCTTTACCTCACCTCCTTCCTCACTCACCTGCTCCTTGCCTCCCCTCCTCTCTGTATCCCCTGCTGTACCTCACACCTATCCTCCACAACCAAGCCTCTAACACTCTGACCCGCACCACAAAACCTTAGCTCTCCTAGACACCTGCTTCTCTCTCTCTCTCACTGACACCTTCTCTCTCCCTCACCTACCAACAACCCCTCAACGTGCAGCACGTGTTGAGGTTTATTTATAGGGTTTTTTACATTGTGCGTGCGCAGTTGCGTGAGCACGTTGGCTGCGTAGTTGCGCATGCGCAGTTGGTCGCGTGCATTGCGCATGCGCCGCCCAGAGGCGGGAAATGGGTGCTTGCATGTTGCACAGTCAACTACACAGAGTGTGCGCACATATGCGCCGCCGTGCACACTGCACATGTGCCATGCAGACGCAGAACGTGGGTGCATGCGTCAGTTAGCGCGTGAGCCGTGGCGCATGCGAGGTGTTGCGTGTGCACGGTGCATGCACAGTGTTGCGTGCACGCGGTGCATGTACAGTGTTGTGTGCACGCGGTGCATGCACAGTATTGCGTGTGCGCGGCACATGCACCATGCGCACAGCCAACTGCGCATGCACAGTGGACGCGCTTGTGCAAATGCGCACACGCAACACGCGCTACGTAAAAAAACTCTATAAATTGTCCTGCGCACATGTTGCATGTTGAAGGGTTTTTTTGTAGGCGAGGGAGAAAAAAGGTGTGCGTTGGCAGTGACAGAAGGAGCGAGTCTGAGTCAGGTGTATTGTGGAGCGTGACTGGGTTTGTGATTGTTGTTGGTTGCATTGTGTGGCTGTGTTTCTGTGTGGTGTGTAAGGTGTGTGTCTTGGTTAGGGAAGTGTTGTCTGTGTTTGACTGATTTAGAGGAGCAGGGCGGGTGGAGGTTATGGCAGCCTTTGTGTTTGCTGCAGCTGCAGCACGAGGTGGGCAGGTGCTGCAGCTGCAGCAAACACAGGGGAGATGGTGTCTATGGGGCTGAGGCACAGAGCATGGGTGTAGTCCCGCAGCAAATCAGACCTGCAGCTGTGGGGGCAGGGCAGGCATGGGCTGTGCACGCATGGCGCAGGTGGCGTGCTGAGGTGCAGGCTCGCCAGCCACGCCTCTACAGGCCCAGGGCCCAGCTCCAGGGCATGCGAGAGGACCAGGTCATCTCCCTGTACAGACTGAGCACAGGGGCTATTAGGGAGCTCTATGAGGATCTAAGACCTGACCTCGAGCCCCTGACATATCGGTCACATGCCATACCAGGTGTGGTCAAGCTCCTTGCTGCCCTACATTTCTTTGCCTTTGGCTGTTTCCAGTCATCTGTGGCCACAGTGGGTGGCATGAGCCGCCCCACTTTCTCACGCTGTCTCCACCAAGTACTGCGTGCCATGGTCAGCCGGGTGCGGAATTATATTGCCATTCCACACACTAGGCAACAGTGGTGGACCCTGAACCAGGCCTTTGAGGCGTTAGCCGGGATACCACACGTGATGGGAGCTATTGATTGCACACATGTTGCCCTGGTCCCGCCTAGAGACAGGGAGGTCGTGTTTCCGCAACCGCAAACACTATCATTCCCTGAATGTTCAGGTTGTATGTGATGCAAATATGCATATTCTGAATGTGGTCCCCAGGTTTGCAGGGTCCACCCATGACGCCTATATCCTGCATCACTCGGCACTATTCCAACAATTTGAGGCAGGACAGTATGAGGACTGCATATTGCTGGGTGGGTGTTTCCCATTTCTGACATGCACATGGTGCTCATGTGACTAGGCATATGTGCAAATGTGTGTCTTGCAGTAGATCATTCATTGTGTGTATGTCTCATCTGCCTGTGTGGGATATAGGGGGAAGGGGGGGGGGGTTGCCCTCCAAATGCGCCCTGCTATGGTGCTATGTGATGCTGGTTGATTGGATGCAAGCATTTGTGTGGTTGTTACATATTATGTTGTTGCCACTCCATACACCTACCCCTTGTCTGGTGTTTCTTAGGTTCACCCACTCAATCTGTAATAGGGTAGACACCCAGGAAGCTCTAAAAAACATGAGGAGTGATCTAGCTAAGCTTGATGAATGGTCTTAAATTGGCCAGCTGGGATGTGATGGTAGGAAATGTGAGGTCAGGCTGTTGGCCTGAAGCAATCCAAGGGAGCACTATTGTATAGGGGGTGAAGTACTCTTGTGCACTACAGAAGAGCGGGACCTAGGTGTGGTTGTTTCTGCTGATGTCAAAGTAGCTAACCAGGTGGAATAGGCGAGGGAAAAAGCTAGAAGGCTGGCTGGGTGCATACAGAGATGAATGGCTAGCATAAAACAGGAAGGGAGAATGCCTCTGTATATGTCTTTTGTGAGACCTCATTTGGAGTAGAGTGTGCAATTCTGGAGACTGCACCTTCAAAAGGATGTGCACAGGATGGGGTCGGAGCAGAGGGTGTCTACTAAAATGATTAGTGGTCTTCATTATACAGCATATGAAGACAGACCGAAGGATCTTAGGATGTACGCCTTGGGGAAAGGAGGGATAGAGGTGATGTGATGGAGATGTAGAAATACCTCCGTGGCATATATGTTGAGGGAGAGAGCCTCTGCAAATTGTATGCAAGTTCAGCTACGAGGGAACATGGGATGAGGGTGGAGGGAGATAGATTCAGGGGTGATATGCCACCATATTTCTTTACTGAATAGGTGGTGGATCCATGGAATACTCTCACAGTGTAGGTGGTAGAGACGAGGAGAGTAACTGCATTCCAAACAGCATAGGACAAACACAGAGGATCTATAAAGGATAAAAAGGGGACTGTTGTACCTGTTGATATGGACGGACAGACTAGCTAGGCCATGTGGTCCTTTTGTGTCATCATATTTCAATGTTGCAATGCTGCATAGTTGTGATGTCATATGTTTCTTGCAGAATGTGTAATGCATTTGTTTTGCACATATATACCTGTGTCCATTTGAGGGGACATGAGCTCATGCTTTAACTTACCTCATGTCTTTCTACAGGTGATGCAGGATATGCGTGTCGCCCCTGGTTGCTGACCCCTGTGCGTCAACCACGGACACATGCAGAGCGGAGGTACAATGAGGCCCATGCCACCAGCCGCTCTGTCATAGAGCACACCTTTGGCGTTTTGAAGAGTCGCTTCAGGTGTCTGGATAGGACAGGCGGCACCTTACAATATACTCCACAGACTGTGGCAGAGATCATCATAGCCTGTTGCATCCTGCACAACATTGCTCTCATGAAAATTAAAGAAAATTACTCCAATGAAACAACCTTATAGCAGAAAGACTCGGAGGGTTCACACTTGTTATTTTGAATCTTTTGCACGGAAGTTGTCTCAGACTTCACGGCTATAGTTAACTGGGTTTTCTGGAATTCTTTATAAACACCAGCTTAGCCTTAGTACATCAATGACATTTTCCGGCTTTTTTTTATATATAAAGTGTCCAAATACCCTCTCTCCTCCTGTGTATCAAATTTGTCTAAAATTGACTGTAATTGCACTCGTGCTTAAACACTTAAATTCACTTGGGACTCGTACTTAACTTTAGGAGTCTTCCAATAAATCTTATTCATGTAAATCTTCTCAATTGAATCTTGTGCACCCGACGCCTCACTTTCAACGTTGAGAACAGCGTTTCACTCAATGAATGAGGTTCTTCAGGGAATTTTTCAGTAGTGCATATAGTCCAGAGATTTAACTATAAATAAGAACCAAAAACATCTATTTATCTGCCTTAAGTTCCAGAAAAAATTTAAAAACCAAAGTTTAAAACAATCATTCTTATACAGCTACAACATACCCAGCTGGTCTAGGCAGCTTCCTCTAACGGACCTTAGAACTTGCAATTCATTTTGGCAGCCTGCGGCTGTTTCTAACTTCTTTCCGTCCAGAGATGCTCTGCGCATGTACCCTTACTTTCCTATCAGCATGCTTTATATTTTCTTCCTGCTATTGGCTCTGAAACCGACGCGGTTCATAGGCTCCCTCAGTCTATACTAGTGGACTATTGGCCATGTTTCGTGACCTCAATTAGCCCAATCAGTCTCCAGATTCAGCCTATTGGGAATAAAAATCTGCAGCTGAAAGATCTATTAGCTATCAAATCAGCAAGGTCCATAGCCTCCTTCTGTTTACTTTTGCTAATAAACCATTTGGCTACGTTGTTTAACTACAATTTGCCCAATCAATCTCCAGATTTAACCCATTGGGGATGAGAGTCTGTAGCTGGAAAATCCAGCGCTGTTCATGAAAAAGTAAAGTTTTGGCTAAAGACTTTCCATGTTGAGGAATTGAAACTTGTTCAATACAGAAACATCTTAGCTGCTCGAAACTATGTTGCAACGTTTGGCAATGAGAAACTATCGGGGCCTGCAGGATATTATGTTTTAAGCGGCTCTTATGCTCTGACATCCGGATCTTAAAAACCCTACTGGTTTGACCTATATAATACAGGTCACATGGGCAGATTATGGCATAGACTACGTTCTGGGAGTTACAGTCAGTATGTTGTCGTAGGACATATTTTTGTTGATGGTGAACAAAATCTTGTACTTCTAATGTTATTTTACAAATAGAACAGTTACCGCATTTGTAATGTCCTAAAATCTTCTCTGTATCAGGCAATATCGGGCGTAAAACTGCCGGACTCACTTTCTCTTTTAAGTTTCTATTTCGGCGCCATACACATCGAACTGTCTTCTGAGCTAAGCTAGGTAACGTGTGTAACACTTTCAAATGACGGCCTATGATCTTCTTAATCTTAAAGCTATAGGGAGTATATTGAGTGATGAAATTAATAGTATCAGGATCCATTTCTTTCCTCGGGGCTGTTGTTTCTAACAGTGCCGCCCGGTCATTAAAAAGCGCCCGATGATAAGCTCGTGATATTACTCCTGATGGATAGCCCCGTACTTGAAAATGTTTTGCCAAACCTTTTGCTTTTTGCTTGAAATCTGTAATTTCAGAACAGTTCCTGCGACATCTCAAAAACTGGGAATATGGTAGGCCTTCTTTCAGTCTAAGTGGATGAGCACTTCGATAGTGAAGTAGCGTGTTCCTTGCTGTAGGTTTTCGATGAAGTGAGGTTTGCCAACCTTGTGGAGATTTTTTTATCAATAGATCTAAAAAAAATCATTTCAGTTATCTGAACGTTCGAAGTAAATTGTATATGGGAATCTTGTGCATTTAACCAATAAACAAACTGGGAAAATTCTTCCTCGGAACCTTGCCACAGCAGGAACACATCGTCTATAAACCTGGACCAAAGTTTGACATTCGTCTGGAACGGAGAACATTGCCATAACCGTTGCTCATAATAGCCCATAAAAGATTAGCCACCGATGGAGCAAACGTCGCTCCCATGGCTATTCCAGACGTTTGTTGAAACAAATCATCTCCAAACTTGAAATAATTTTGACCCACTATCATAGTAGTTAACGATAACAAAAACTGGATATAGGCCTCTGACAAATCTCCTCTTTCTCGTAGGGCTTGTTCTACTGTTTCCTGTGCTTGTCGCTGAGGGATACTGGTGTATAATGATACAACGTCTAGTGTAGCCAATAAAATACTCGGATCCCCTGCCCACTGTGGGCTCCGCTCAAGAATCTGTAAAAAATGAGAAGTATCCCTGACAAAAGACGGGATCTTTTCAAGAAGCGGACGAAGAAAAGAATCTAAAAACATAGAAAGGGGCTCCAACAAGGATCCTTTGGTTGACACTATGGGACGTCCCGGTGGTCTTTCCAAATTCTTATGAATCTTAGGGACAATATAAAAACATGCTATTGTAGGATGAGCCACATTAAGAAAATTTAATTCTTTTTGGAAATCAATTTATTTTCCCAAGCATTGGTAGTGATGTGAAAAATCCGTTTTTGCAACTCTATGGTAGGATCTTCCTGTAACTGATGATATGTTGATTGATCCAAAAGTTGGCGTCTGACCTCAGAAATATATTGATCCCTACTAAGAATGACCACTGCTCCCCCTTTGTCTGCTCTCTTTATCACAATATCTGTCCTTTTCATCAGCTCTCGTAGGGCAGCATTCTCTTGAAATGATAAAGTATTAAAAGACTTCCGGCAGGATTCTTCTAACTTCTCCACATCTTGCAGTATCAGTGTTCTAAAAACTGATAGAGTTGGGTGGATCCTACCATAGAGTTGCAAAAACGGATTTTTCACATCACTACCAATGCTTGGGAAAATAAATTGATTTCCAAAAATGAATTAAATTTTCTTAATGTGGCTCATCCTACAATAGCATGTTTTTATATCGTCCCTAAGATTCATAAGAATTTGGAAAGACCACCGGGACGTCCCATAGTGTCAACCAAAGGATCCTTGTTGGAGCCCCTTTCTATGTTTTTAGATTCTTTTCTTCGTCCGCTTCTTGAAAAGATCCCGTCTTTTGTCAGGGATACTTCTCATTTTTTACAGATTCTTGAGCGGAGCCCACAGTGGGCAGGGGATCCGAGTATTTTATTGGCTACACTAGACGTTGTATCATTATACACCAGTATCCCTCAGCGACAAGCACAGGAAACAGTAGAACAAGCCCTACGAGAAAGAGGAGATTTGTCAGAGGCCTATATCCAGTTTTTGTTATCGTTAACTACTATGATAGTGGGTCAAAATTATTTCAAGTTTGGAGATGATTTGTTTCAACAAACGTCTGGAATAGCCATGGGAGCGACGTTTGCTCCATCGGTGGCTAATCTTTTTATGGGCTATTATGAGCAACGGTTATGGCAATGTTCTCCGTTCCAGACGAATGTCAAACTTTGGTCCAGGTTTATAGACGATGTGTTCCTGCTGTGGCAAGGTTCCGAGGAAGAATTTTCCCAGTTTGTTTATTGGTTAAATGCACAAGATTCCCATATACAATTTACTTCGAACGTTCAGATAACTGAAATGATTTTTTTAGATCTATTGATAAAAAAATCTCCACAAGGTTGGCAAACCTCACTTCATCGAAAACCTACAGCAAGGAACACGCTACTTCACTATCGAAGTGCTCATCCACTTAGACTGAAAGAAGGCCTACCATATTCCCAGTTTTTGAGATGTCGCAGGAACTGTTCTGAAATTACAGATTTCAAGCAAAAAGCAAAAAGTTTGGCAAAACATTTTCAAGTACGGGGCTATCCATCAGGAGTAATATCACGAGCTTATCATCGGGCGCTTTTTAATGACCGGGCGGCACTGTTAGAAACAACAGCCCCGAGGAAAGAAATGGATCCTGATACTATTAATTTCATCACTCAATATACTCCCTATAGCTTTAAGATTAAGAAGATCATAGGCCGTCATTTGAAAGTGTTACACACGTTACCTAGCTTAGCTCAGAAGACAGTTCGATGTGTATGGCGCCGAAATAGAAACTTAAAAGAGAAAGTGAGTCCGGCAGTTTTACGCCCGATATTGCCTGATACAGAGAAGATTTTAGGACATTACAAATGCGGTAACTGTTCTATTTGTAAAATAACATTAGAAGTACAAGATTTTGTTCACCATCAACAAAAATATGTCCTACGACAACATACTGACTGTAACTCCCAGAACGTAGTCTATGCCATAATCTGCCCATGTGACCTGTATTATATAGGTCAAACCAGTAGGGTTTTTAAGATCCGGATGTCAGAGCATAAGAGCCGCTTAAAACATAATATCCTGCAGGCCCCGATAGTTTCTCATTGCCAAACGTTGCAACATAGTTTCGAGCAGCTAAGATGTTTCTGTATTGAACAAGTTTCAATTCCTCAACATGGAAAGTCTTTAGCCAAAACTTTACTTTTTCATGAACAGCGCTGGATTTTCCAGCTACAGACTCTCATCCCCAATGGGTTAAATCTGGAGATTGATTGGGCAAATTGTAGTTAAACAACGTAGCCAAATGGTTTATTAGCAAAAGTAAACAGAAGGAGGCTATGGACCTTGCTGATTTGATAGCTAATAGATCTTTCAGCTGCAGATTTTTATTCCCAATAGGCTGAATCTGGAGACTGATTGGGCTAATTGAGGTCACGAAACATGGCCAATAGTCCACTAGTATAGACTGAGGGAGCCTATGAACCGCGTCGGTTTCAGAGCCAATAGCAGGAAGAAAATATAAAGCATGCTGATAGGAAAGTAAGGGTACATGCGCAGAGCATCTCTGGACGGAAAGAAGTTAGAAACAGCCGCAGGCTGCCAAAATGAATTGCAAGTTCTAAGGTCCGTTAGAGGAAGCTGCCTAGACCAGCTGGGTATGTTGTAGCTGTATAAGAATGATTGTTTTAAACTTTGGTTTTTAAATTTTTTCTGGAACTTAAGGCAGATAAATAGATGTTTTTGGTTCTTATTTATAGTTAAATCTCTGGACTATATGCACTACTGAAAAATTCCCTGAAGAACCTCATTCATTGAGTGAAACGCTGTTCTCAACGTTGAAAGTGAGGCGTCGGGTGCACAAGATTCAATTGAGAAGATTTACATGAATAAGATTTATTGGAAGACTCCTAAAGTTAAGTACGAGTCCCAAGTGAATTTAAGTGTTTAAGCACGAGTGCAATTACAGTCAATTTTAGACAAATTTGATACACAGGAGGAGAGAGGGTATTTGGACACTTTATATATAAAAAAAAGCCGGAAAATGTCATTGATGTACTAAGGCTAAGCTGGTGTTTATAAAGAATTCCAGAAAACCCAGTTAACTATAGCCGTGAAGTCTGAGACAACTTCCGTGCAAAAGATTCAAAATAACAAGTGTGAACCCTCCGAGTCTTTCTGCTATAAGGTTGTTTCATTGGAGTAATTTTCTTTAATTTTCATAGTAATTTATTACTCCACAACATGACCCAAACTGCTTGTGAATCAACATTGCTCTCAGGCACAATATCCCTGCAGAGATTAATGAGGGTCTGGAGGATGATCCGACGTGCCCGTGAGGACACACGTGAGGGCACAGCAATCAGGCAGCAGGTGATTGCACAGCTCTTCTCATGTACGTACTGCATATGTTCCCACATTTTCTGCTATATGTGTGTAGTGCTAATACAGATTAACATTTGTAGACCAATATCAGTAGGATGCAACACTGCACTGACATGTGACAGACACTGGCTGGCCATCCCAACGTCAAATATCAGCATGACTGGGAACCAAACCATGTGGGCAGGGCAGAACAGAGGGCTGAGGTGGATGATGTGGGTGGGTGCTTTTAGGCTTGTGGGAGGTTTTGGGGTGACATTCGTGGTTTGTGGATGATTGTGATAGCGGATGCTGTGCAACCACTGTTAGTTTGTGTTATGCTTTGGGTGCAGCAAGGTGAGAGGCATGTGGTGTGGGTTTCACACTGGGAGAGAGGAACATGTTTGGGGCCACTTGTGCAGCTGTGTGTGCTTTTCATTTGGTATTTTGAGCTGATTGTGTGTGTGGTATCCTCTTGTAAGCTGGATGTGTTGGTCTGTAATTTTTGTATAGCGCTACATGTGCTATGTAGCACTATATACATGCTCAGTACTATCTGTCATAATGGTAATTGAAATCCTTATGGGGAGTTAGTGGCACAACACAGTGTGGCAGACTGTATAAGTCATCGCGTAGCCCTAACATGGATGCGGAGAAGGTTAGGGAAAGTGTGCATTGTCCAGCCAGGGTTTTTTTGTTTTTATTTTTCCATTGCAGAATAGACATGCAGTGCAGTGTTGCATATGTACACACAAACAGAAGTGATTCAGGCAAGATCAACAAGGTGTAGGTTACAGTAGGCAAGCTGAGAGATCAATGTGGGGGTGGATTGGGTTTTAGGGTTGTTTTCAGGGAAATGAAATATTTTTTTTCAACAAATTTTTTTAAGCAAATCTAGCTGATGACATGTCAACATAAACCCATGACTCAACTAAAGGCTGTATAAGTGCATAGAGGAGGAGAGTGCATGCCAAGACACCAACTACATTGCATACCCTAGAGAAGGAACGTAATGGCCACATACACAAAGAGGCTCTGATGGGAGGGGGGTTATTAGGTGCACATATAGGCTATCCATGCTTTGCCATTATCACTTTCACACAGTGGGCTGACATGCAGCCATCAGGGTCACGTCAAAAGCAGACATCGGGGTATGGTTTAGCGGACATAACGCAGACATTGAGATATATGTTTAGCAACTCAGTAGCACACAGCTGTTAATGTTAGTCAAGGTATGAGATATACACACCAGGAAATGTGTTTGGACAGAGGATCCCGGAGGTGCCCCTGCATATTTCCATGTGTTACAGCAATTGACAGCGGGGTAGCAGACGACATTGGGACACCAGTACACACAGTGAAGGGCCATTGGGAGCAACATGGGGGACCCAGGATAATATTGCAGCCTTGGAGTAAGTTGGGAACACGGTAGGGAAAAAACACTCATGTTCACCAGTGTGTGCGACAACAGGGAGGTGAGGGAGGGGACAGAGTATGGACCCCTGTAGTTTGGCAAAAACATGTCCTTGATGCCTCTCACATGGGAGAGATGTGTACAGTGTGATGGTGAACAGTGAGTCTGTAAAGGATGTTGGGGGGTGTGGAAGCTGGGGACAGGAATGTGCATTGTGTGTTGCACAGCTAGAACATGACATATGTATGTTTCCCTTGTGTTTCCCAATGCACAGGACATAGTTGTTGAAGCTCCTGGTGCTGTGGTGCATTGGCAGGGGACTGTACATCAGCCAACATGCTGTGGGCTGGGGTAGGTGGAACTACAACTATATTGTCTGTGCCAGCAGTCAGGGGGAACACATGTTTTCGGTGATCTTTCCTATTGTCCAGATGTTGTGGTTCACCTCTTTTCCCTGCACCTGCCTAAACCATATTTTGCTGTTGACACACATATCCCCATATGTTCCTATTCCAGTATGTCTTCAGCAACACTGTCTCTGGGACATGTCCAACAGAGCTGCATGTGTGTAGAGGTTGTAGGTTTATGGGTGGTGGCCTACACGTGCACCCTTCCCCGACATTGTACCATGAGCCAACACTAGGGTATCATTGCATTTCACAAGGCCTTTATGTGTACAAATCTCCACTTGTGGACATACAGGCCATATGCTACTGCTGGCACGCTGCCCTTTGCATACTGTGTGTGTGTGTTCTTGTGTTGGCTGTGTGATGATACAGTGTTCAGGCTTTTTACATTATCATGTGTTGTGAGGGGTCTGTACACCTGGGGGTCGGTGGTGACTGTGCTATCTCTACCTTACTGGTGTTTACCGTGTAACCATTGTGGACATGTGTTGTGTGTTGGGAACAGAACTGTGTCTTGTGTTCTTACATACCACTGTTGACCTGCTTTTTGTATCACAGATATCGGCGTGACATGGTGACATGGAGATTCTACATATTTCGCTGACATTGTGTCCCTTCACTGTGACCTTTTATGGCCTTTGAGTGGCTCAGAGGATCCAAGACATACACCTGATGCAAGCACACGGTAGTTTGCACCTTTGTTCTTTTGGTAATGACATCAGCCTTTACATGTTAATGATTTACTGTTTGTGTCATATACATTTTATGTTGGCTCTGTGTTCATGAACGCTGATGCACATAGGATGGAGCTCTGAAACGCCTGTGTCACATGGGCATGGACAGAAACATATGCATGTGACACCCGTGTATATGCTTCCAATTCTAAATGTCCCCAACATGCAATGTTTATTGTGTTGTGATCATGTCATGTTTGCCTTTGTGTCCCTTCATTATGTGCTTCTTAATGATTGACTCTATGCAATTTGTGCTGATGTTGCAAGGCACATACCAATACAATATTTCTCCTCTTCTGACACAGGGCAGAGAACAAACCAGACACATCTATTACAGTGCATGTGACATCGCCATCACCCACCTGTTGGGGGACAGAACACCATGGAACTTTCTCTGGAAAATGGTGCCATAGGATGTTTGACCTGTGTGAGTGCGACACATGCCTAGGATGGACAGTATTATTTTTGGATTGCTACTTTGCCCATGACAGACCTGTCCAACACACTGTTGCTGCCGTGCTTTGGTTGGGAGTCGTGCTCATTGCAGGAGACACACAGGACCTTTCATGTACTGTGGCATATTGGGATGTGACACTTGACTATGCATGCCCAGGGTTGCAAGGATAGTCTTAACCTGACGTGTTGGATTGCAGATATGCTTTGGACTTTGCACACTGTGTACTGGTCCCCACGTGTGAATCAGGGACTGCCATTGTCACTGTATGTTGCACATTCCTCCACAGTTGTTTCTTTTGGCCATGTGTGTGACATGGAACACAGGATATGCTCATCTGTTTGTTTCAACACAAGCATACAGCCATACGTGTGGCATAGGGGTAGCGATGGAGAGGTCCTGTTGTCTATGTCCACCTAATCTCCACCTGGAGCTGATACAGGTTTTGCAACAACACCGCTTTAATGCACGCCAGCATTCTGGATTGATGTTTTCAATCAACAAGGGTCTTTGCGTGCATGTGTGGCATCACTGAATCATGCTGAAATATCAATGGTGCATATGCATATGACTGACTATGTTGGGAAAACACAGCACGTGGCAATATGGCTTCTGTGTGGTTTACTGTAACATGTTTGCCCTTAATTTCCCTCTCTATATACTGTTTCTTGTGTTTGTTTACTGTACAGACGTGCCGCTCTGCATTGATTTACAAACCTTGCATTGCATGTCTGCACAGTCCTATTTATCCCCTGAGGTGACGACACTCACATTGCCATGTTATATTTGGAGTGTTGCAGTATGAGTGTCCGTTGTCTTCCTTCAATTGTGCATTCCATGTACGGTGTTATATGTGTACAGACACTGTCTACACACCAACCGGTGCAGGGGGATCTCCTGCATGGTGTTATCTCTGCATGTTTCTGCAGGTAGTTTTAATTTGAATTCTGTCTGTGTTCATGTGCCTCTGCTACCTGTTAGCATATCCTCATTGTGCATTTGATGATTGTTTAGGGTTACATTGTTGCACCTTGGATTCCTATATTAGGCATTATGTGATAGCTGTAACATTATTTTCAATCTGTGGTTCTAAACTTACAACGTTTCAACAACATATGCTATTTTCATTTGTGTGCCTCCTGTGTTGCCAGATAGATATATTTTAGGGAACAGATCAGGATTGATGTGTGTTGGTCCCTCATCATGCACCGCCTACTGTCTACATGCACTCATATGTGAGTAACACATTTGAGGCATGTGTCAGCATGTGGGGGGGTGAGGGCCTAATGCATAGTGCTGCACATTATGTCTCCTGCCCCTCATTTGTAGACGGTCCAGTGACCTTTCTGTCTTTCACCTTGGATCCACTCACCTTGATATTATGATGGCGGGATCTACACTATCTGTGAAGATGAACCCAAATAAACATATGTGTTTGATATACATTTGTCTCTGCTGCTGCTTGATCATGGTGACAAACTTGCAATACAATGTGTGCCTTTGAGTCAGTCCTGACTCCTTGTGACCCAGAGACTCCAGGGTTTTCTTGTCAGTGTCACTGGAAGTAGATTGTCAGGTCTTTCTTCCAAACTAATGGAGGGTTACGTGACTTGCCCAAGGCCACATGGAGTGCTAGTGTGAATTGAGCCCTGGTTGCTTGGTGACCAAGCCAGTTTTCTAAACACTAGGCTACTCCTCCACTCTTTGATCACATTGACACTTGTATCTACTGATTTGCTGGTCATGTACATGGCCCACATCCTTGTACGGTGGCAGCTGTGTATCTGCCAGCCATTTGCCACATCACTGGGTATTACAGGTTCCCATACACACCCTCCCTTTGGGGTATTTTTTTTGCAGGGTGCTCAGTGTGCTGTTTGGGGTAGTGGTTAGAGGCATGTGTTATAACTCCCTAGTTTGCAGGTTTGATCCCCACATGTGGTTTATCTCTTTCTTTTCTGTTGTGCTAACTGGACCATTAGGTACCAGCAGGTTCATCACCTCTACACACACCCTTCCCTCTCTTCACTGTACACCAAGGTGTGCCCTCTGTGCTGCCTAGCCATCAGATATTATCTGTTACATAGGTCTCTTTCTTTATGGTGTTTACATGGCAGTGCACTTTTTTATTTTATTTATTTATTTATTTAACATTTCTTATATACCGCGCTATTTGTCATCAGTGCGGTTTACATTAAAACATTATAACACTGGGTCAGATACATTTGGCCGTTGTTTACATAGAACAGGGATTTAACATGGAGGTAAACTTGGGGAAACTATATATATTCCAAGTCCATATACATAAACTTGGGGAAACTATATACAATTCAAATACATTACATGTTCGAGATGAATACACAGTATAGTTTTGCATCATATAGCGGCTGTTTGATATAGTGAGGGTGTGGGAGAAATACGGGGAGGGATATCGGGATGAGTATAATGCAGGAGAAAAAGGTGGTGTTTGAGAGCTTTTCTGAACTGACTAAGGTCCCTGATTGCTCTAATGCAAGGGGGGAGTTTGTTCCAGCATGCAGGGGCGTAGTTTGAGAATGCCCTATTAATGGTGATCTGGTTGAGCTTTGTGGATTCAATTGGTATTAGTAACATGTCAGCGGCCAGTGATCTCCTGGATCTGTTGTTTGGAGAGTGTGTGATGAGGTCAGAGATGGAAGCTGGAGATATCTTGTTGAAGGCCTTGTAGGTAATGAGGAGGGTTTTGTATAGGATCCTACAGCTTATGGGAAGCCAGTGGAGTTCCTTTAGAATGGGGGAGATGTGTTCGGTCCTTGCGGCTTCGTAGAGCACACGGGCTGCTGCATTCATGGCTAGCTGCAGAGGGTTGAGGGTACTCTTTGGGAGACCATGTAGAACTATGTTGGCATAATCGAAGTGCGGTGTGATTAGTGCTTGGAAGATGGTGCGGAAATCTCCAGGTTCCATCATGGGTCTAAGGTACCGTAGGGTTTTGATCTTGAAGTAGATGGTTTTGACCGTTCGTTCGATATGTTCCTTGAAGTCCAGTTGTTGATCGAGTATTACCCCAAGATATCATATATTGGGTTTGATTGGGAGTTCCGCGTCTCTGACTTTGAGCGTTGGTGGGGGAGAGTAACATTTATTTCTTGTGATTATTAGGACTTCGGTTTTTTTGAAGTTTATCTGGAGGTTCTGAGTGAGTAGCCAGTCCGTTATTGCGTTGAAGCAGTTGACTAGCACTGTGTAGTCAGGACAAGTGATGGTTATGGGTGTAAATAGTAGTACATCATCGGCGTACATAAGGCAAGATATGCCAAATGCACGGGCGATGTCGCAAATTGGCTGCATATAGATGTTGAAGAGCAGCGCAGAGAGGGAGGAGCCTTGGGGTATGCCTTGTGTCTGCTGGAAAGGTTCGGAATTGGCATTTCCAATACGGACTTGCTGCCATCTGTTTTCGAGGTAGGATTTGCACCAGTTCCAAGCTTGGTCACGAATTCCCTTCTCATGTAGCCGCATAAGAAGTTGTAGATGATCTACGGAGTCAAATGCTGCTGCTATATCAAGGAAGATTAGCGCAAAGCCCTTCTTTATACTGTCTATTCCATTGATCAATGAACTGGTTAATGTTGTTAGCAGAGTTTCAATACCGTGGGCTTCTCTGAATCCATGTTGAGCGGGATCTAATGGTGAGGATGAGTCAACATGCTGCTGGATCTGTCTCAGGGTTAATTTCTCGAGAATTTTAGCTAGTAATGGGATACTAGAGATTGGTCTGTACTTGGGGGTTTTGTATTGCTGTGGTTCAGCTGGTGTGTGGTACACCTGTTTGCATGTTGAATTCTCTCCTGTCCTGTTCCAGATTTTTCACCAGCTCCACAGAGCATCCTCTGCTGCCCTTGGGGTTTAGTTTCTTTCCTCTTTTGCATGCTGTATCCACTGCATAACATTTCATTGTGTGTGTGCATGTGTCTCTGCTCCCAATTACAGACTGTGATCTGATCTGTACACAGCAGATCTGCATGTGCATTTGGTCATGGTTACTGTTGGGGGTTTGCCTGTCCTGACAGCCAGCAGACGTCTTGTGTGATGCCCTGCACTATTTTTGTATGCAGCCTTTGCTAATGAGCTCACGTTGGTGGTGTGGCCTACCGGTTTGTGCATTGCCATTTGTGGTAGTGGTCATAGGTGTGATTCCTCTCTGTTCTCTTTCATTTGTATGCTTGTCCTGCGGAGCTAGTTTTCATTTGTGTGACAGTCATATCTGTGCAGATCTGTGCTGTGAGCACATTGTACCCTCATCAGAGTTGTGAACCATCCTTCTGTCCATCTTCTGTCTGCCAGCTGTGTGCCATCCTACCCTGATGTGCATGCTGCTACCCCACGTCCTGCACTCCTACACATTCCTGCATTGCAGCTCTCCCTGGTTGCCTCTCCTGTGTGTGCTCTGCATAGCACTGCTACTCCACTGTCATCCTGATATTTCACCTATCCTTCCATTTCTGGCTCCTCTGCTGCACACATCTTCCCATCCTCTGTCACACACTGTCATTATAGCATGGTACATTACCATCACTCTGTGCATAGCTACAGCTGCCCCCGATATGTTTGTCCATTTTTCTAGCTGCCACATGGGCTGCAGCTGATTTGTGTGGTCCATCAGCTCTGATCTACGTCCTTCTTTTACTTATGCATTGTCTTTCCTTTCTGCTCTGTGCAGTGTTTGGGTTACGTGTGTGTTTGCCACATACCTCTCTTGCCCTTCAAATTGGGGAACCTTACTGCTCTTGGCCAACGTTTTTGGGTTCACCTATACATCCTTGGGGCATCTTACGCCACGCCTTCTATTCAGGCAGCTTATGGGGTGCCTACTATGGTGCCTTGGGAGTTGGCAACCTTTCAACATGGCCTCTGGGGAACATTATAACTCGCCTTTGCTGACGTGGTTGTTTAGGATGTGCCTTCTGGTGCACCCTAAAGGGTGCATTAATTTATGGCACTGGGGTGGGGTTCTTTTTAGATGGCAGCACAGATTGTTGTACAGTTGCAAGCAGAAAAAGAAATTACCTCAGCCAACCTTATTCATTAGATACACTGGGCATTTCAACTCATGGCCGCTGCACCATCAGTCAGTGTCTTAACCATTGTGCTACACTGCTGTTCCTCCCTGCATGTCAGCGCACCTACTTAAGATTTCCATGCGTTAAAATGCACAGTGCTGCCATCAAAAACAGTGCTATGACCTTGTGGGGCCTCATACGGCACCCTATAAAGCGCACTATAAGGAACATTCTAGGGTGCCTGGGCGGACAGTGCACTTTATAGTATGCCCTCTGGAGTGCCTTATAGGGCGGCTGATGCGGCACCTTATGTTGCAGCACTTTGAGAGTGTGTTTGCCAGCAGCACTAATTAAAACAATATTAAATTGCCTCATACTGTAATATTACACATAACAGGTTGTGCCTCAGCCACCCTTATTCATTGGGCACAGTGGGGAATTGAACCCATGACCCCTGCATCATCAGTCAGTGTCTTAACCATTGTGCTACACTGCTGCTTCTCCTTGCATGTCAGCGCACCTACTTAACATTTTCATGCGTTAAAATGCACAGTGCTGCCATCAAAAACAGTGCTATGACCTTGCCGTGCCTCATAGGGCACCCTATATGGCGCCCTATCGGCCACCCTTTAAGCAACATTGTAGGGTGCCGTGGCGGACAGTGCACTTTAAAATGTGCCCTCTGGGGTACCTTATGGGGTGCCTTATGCAGCAACTTATGTTACAGCGCTTTGAAAGTGCGTTTGCTAGCAGCAGTAATTAAAAAAAATTAAAAAGCCTCATAATGCAATATTACACATAACAGGTAGTGCCTCTGCCAGCCTTATTCATTGGGTACAGTGGGGGATTGAACCCATGACTCCTGTACCATCTGTTAGTGTCTTCACCATTGTACTGCAGTCCTGTTCCTCTGTTTGCATATCAGCACGCCTGCTTATGCTTCCCGCATGCATTTCTCATGCTCTAATGTGCGCGGCGCACAAGAGCACGCAGCGCACAAGAGCACGTGATAATCCCGGTTTGCTAGGTTAAGACTGAAACGCCCACTCCTTATATGGCATCCTGCACACTAGCACCGGGCGCACATTAAGATGGTTTAGTAAACATATCCCAATATGTGAAATATTGACATTTTCTATTTCATTTCAAACAAATGTGTACCCCAGGGGCAGCGGAACACCTTTTTGGTTGGAGGTAAGAAACAAACTAATCTCCAGGCTGCCCCCAAGCTCTCTAGTTACTGATGCTGTGCTGGACAAAATATTTGTGGGAACCATGGCCTCTGTAGCCCATCCCATTCCTCTGCCTATGGTATACACTATCCCTACGTAACCTCATGTTCTTTCATCTCTATGTGGATGACTCCCAGATCTATCTTCCTGTATCAGAAATCTCACCAAGCGTACAGCTGCAGATCTCTGCTTGCCTTTCTGACATTGCTGCCTGGATATTCCATCATCTCCTAAAATTCAATTTGGCCAAAATAGAACTTCTTATTTAACCCCCCCCCCTCCCGATCTATTTCCCTAGTTCCTCCCTTCACAATCATTGTGAGTAACTTAACTATTCTCCCAATCGCTTCTGCCTGCAAACATGTGGTCTTTTGTAACTCCACACTTTCTTCCTCTACGCACATCCACAACACAACCAAAAAGTGCTGATCCTTTTTCTATAACATCTCCAAAATCTGCTGCTTCCTCTCTGAGCATACTACCAGAGCCCTCATTCTCCTCCTCCTCATCGCCTCTCACCTGGCCTACTGCAACTGGTTCCTTACAGCTCTGCTGCTGAAGGATCTCCCTCCATGACAGTCAGAACTCTGTGGCATGACTCATCTCCGTCTGATGCTCTCATGACCATCTGTCTGCTCTTCTTGAATCATTACATCGACTCTCCATCTGATTCTACGTAAAATTGTAATTGTTTGTTTTTGCCGATAAATGCATTCATTGTGCGACACTGGAGTGGATCTGCAAGAAGAAAGTCAATGGCCTTGAGCAGGACCACATTAAGACTGTATTGGACCCTAGGCAAACATACATTTCTGAGTCCCTAATGGACCCCCATTTAATTATTTTACCAACCCTGTCCCCACATATTCAGTCTTACTCTGCCCTCTCCCTCCCCCTCCCCCGGACCTTCATTCATGGTCTTTTCCATCCCTCATGTCTCCAGAAGTAGAATGGGGGAAACTGCAGGGCCTAGTTGTGAGTGAGAAGGGAACTATGGGGCAGTGGTGGCAATCGAGATGGCAGGATGGAGTGTCCACCTACGGCACCTCCAAGCCTTGTACTGGCCCTGGCAACCATGTACTTAGAATGGAGTGGCTTAGTGGTTAGAGTAGTGGGCCGGGAAAAAGGGAAGCTGGGCAAGTAATTTTCACCCTCCATTGCCTCTGGTACAAAACAAAGATGTGAAATTTATGGGCAATTTGTCTGAGGTATAAATTTAGAAAACTGAGTGTCATAAAAGAAAACAAAAGAAAATGGCATTTATCTTTCTTTGGTATTTCTGAAATGATATAGACAATATTAGGACAGTTTTCAAAGAAATTTGCTCAGGTAATTAAATAGCTTGGTAAATTCCTTGAGCCCAATATTAAAAGCCCTTAGCCATCCAGCCAACAGGAGCCCAGCCAGCTAAGGGCACTGAATGGGATATTCAGGGTCATTGTCTGGAAAGCACTGCTGAATATCTCCACAGACCAGACCAGACCAGCACTACCTGGTTAATAAAGAGCTGGTCTGTGAAGGGAGAGAAGGTGTGTCCGCCTTAACCAGGTAAGTGCCAACACTTATCCGATCAGACCCATATATATTTGGTCAAGACTTCTGTAGGCAAACTGAGCCATCTAAAAGACAACCCTAAATTAGTGTCCACAGACATCCCAGCTGAATATCGGATTAACCAGAAAAGTGCTGGCACTTATGCATCTAGTGCCACACATCCAGGATATTCCATGGAAACTCCTATTCAAATACCGCCATTGAATATCCCACGTATATTTAAGCTCTGTTGCATTTAAATATCAGCTGCTCTGAATATCAACCCCCTTGTGCTTGCTCCGAATAATCACAATCAAAGAGGATTTCCAATTTGGATATGGCCCCAACATTCTCCTCAATAAAACTGTGGCAAAGAAATTGTTTCGTTTTTTGCTATTATCTCAGCCTCCCTGACCCTTCCTTTTACTCCTTGGTCATTCATGTGTGAATACACTACGTGTATGAGTAGTAATTTTAGAAAGCTGCTACATAGACATCTACATGCACAGTTTTGAAAGGAGCAGCTTGTGGGCGTGGTTTGGGTGGGCCTGAAAATATGTCGGGATTTCCAGTTTTGGAATGGCAATGCATGCATGGTTTAAGAAATCTAGAAATCAGTGATTACACCAGCTCTGAGGCACATGTGTCAGACAGCTGCTCGTTTGGATCTGGGGTTTGCAGTAGTGATTGAGGGGACAGTTGTGCTTACCTCTCCAGTGTTCAAACCACCTTTAAAATGCACAATGTGAATTTTCCAGCTTGCCTCCTCAAATACTCCCCTTAGACATCCAGTTTTGTAAAATCAGAGATTTGCACGTTTAAGAGCTGACATAGAATACAAAATCACCCTTTATACGTTTAAGTACTAGCGCTTACACGTTCAAAAGCTTGAGTTGTGTTGCTCTCTTTTTTGAATGTGTTACTTTCTAAAATACCTGTTCCTGCTGTAGGTGATGCAACCTACCCATGTATTTCCTGCATCCTTATTGGTCTGTCTTTTGGGAACCTGACAGGTACTTGTGACCTGGATTGACCACTGTAGGAAACAGGATACTGGGCTTGATGATCCCTTGGTCTGACCCGGTATGGCAAACTTATGCGGTTATGTTTTTATCTGGCCCCATGTTCAATAAGCCTTTTGTAAAATACTTGGGAAATTGTATAGGTCTAGTCTTGGTGGTTCATTTTCCTATCTAGATGCCTTATGCAAATCGGACTTAAAGACAGAATTTTACAGAAGGCATTGATGTGCTCTACAGTAGTGCCTGGATTTACATCTCAAGTGGAGAAGTAGCCTAGTGGTTAAGAGCAGTGGCTTGATATTCAAGAGATCAATTCCCACTGCTGCTCCCTGTGGCCTTGGGCAAGTCATTTAACCCTCCATTGCCTCGGAAGAAAGGCCTGACAATCTACTTCCCATCACACTGCCAAGAAAACCCAAGAGCTGCTGGATTGCCAGGAATCAGCATTGTTTTCAATGCAATGTGTGCTTTTGAGTCAATCTCATCATTCAGGTACTGATTTTTCTCTTGGAATGCCAAACACTTCGAAAACTGTCCTATCTATTTTTATATTTGGCTTGATGTACACGTATTTTTTAATGTATTACGATGCATTTTATTGTAAAGTACTTTGAGGTCTCCAGATATAATGTAGTGTGACTCAACTGCAAGAATACCTGGATGGCCTCTAGAAGTAAATCTAGATGATAACTCATACATAGATGCTGCAAGATCATGTGGCAAATGTTTCTTTTATTATATAAGAAATACCTTACCAGTTTTTTCAGTTTCAATGTAACATAAACATATGCAATAAATTCTCAATCTAGTTTTACATTTCAACAACATACTCCTAAAATAAAATATCACTGTACAGTATCTGGGCTTGGCCCTTTATCTTTCTGCTTGGTCTTACTCCAAGATCTCCTTTCTTTGTCCATATCCTATTTTTCTTTGATTTCCACGCTATTTTGGATCAGAGATACTGTATGATCTCATTTTATTCGGGTCATGCCCTGTGTTTCTAAAGCTCTCTTCTTCCACATTTATTTAGTTCTAGAGTAGGCATGCTTTGGGGCGGAGTTCATCTGGAGCATGAGTACAGTCGAGAATTAAGTGCGTACTTTAAGTGTCAGCGCCCATATTCTAACCGCTACTTCTGCCAGATTTGTGCTAGCATTTTAGATAAATGACTACGTATCTTTATGAAATAGACTAAAAATAGGCACCTTCTCCACCTCCAAACCCAGTTGCCCTCTTATAAAATTACCCTGGGCTCAATATTCCATAGCGACGGCTATGCACACGACAGTACATAGCTGTCACCACCGAACCTTAACTCCGGACATTCGATGCCGGGGTCATATGTGGTACCAGCATTGAATATCCGGGGTCACCGCAAAGCTTCCGCAGCCGCAGAAGCTAACTGGGTAGTGGCGATATTGCACCTCTACCTGGTTAGCTTCTACGGGTAAAGCTAGGCCAGCTTTTGCTGCACCTAGCTTTACCCGCAGGTCACTAACTGGGTTGTGGTGCAATATAGGCGCCTCCCAGTTAGCGACTGTCGCCATCCCCGGAATGCCCACAACACGCCACAATGCTAAGTGGCTAGTGTCGGGGCATATAGCTGCATTAGATGGAGATATTCAGTGGCACTAACCGTGTTAAGTGCTGTTGAATATGCCATTCAGCGGCATTTACGCAGTTCACTGGTCTGTAAACAGTGAAAATGCCTTTCAGTAGCAGGCCCCCTTTGTATGAATGTGATGACTGCATATTCATCTAATCAGAATTAGCTCAATTGGCCCTTTAAAAAGATTCTGATATTAAAAGTCTTTTGTTCATATAGGAAGCTGCCACTGCAGAAACCTGATAGAGATACTTCATTTATACATTAAGGGGATCATTCTGATCCCATTTAGTGGGTCTGGACGTCCAATCCGGACATCCAGACCCACTAAACACCCGGATCATGCTGCCAGGACAGAGCTCCTCACACGTACAGCGTACTTGTACAGGGAGCTCTGTTTGTGGACGGGAGGGGATGGAGGAGGAGCGAGGGCGGGCGGCAGGTGGGGCTGTGACCCCGGACGTACAGAGCTGATTCTCAGGTCGGCTCTGTACATCCACGGTCACACAGTTGACGGGACTTATTCTACCTTGGAGGTGGAATAAGTCCCACTGGACGCGGGTGGTCAGCGGAGGCCAGTGGAGACAGAAAGGTGAGAGGTGCAGGGGGTTTCCCGTAGTCTAACCCTGGCCACAGAAGGTCAGATCAGGGGTTGGGCTGTGGGGAAAGAATTGTCTTGGCAGCGGCCAGTGATCGCGGCTCCTGAATGATGCCAGGATGCCATGCCACCGCCTCTCCATTCAGGAGCTTTGTTGAGTTAGCCAGCTAGGTGCTGGATGTGCGGCTGATCAGAATCAGGGCCAGGCCTGCACATCCAGGCCAGCAGACCTAATTCTGATCCCGCAAGCATGTCTAGTCCCCGTGGGATCAGAATCGAGTGTTACCGCTGCATGCCCCGATTTTGACCAGCCATACAGAGGCAGGACGTCTACAACTGAATTGGCCCCCAAAAGAGTAATTTAAGGTGCCTACTTTTCTTTATAAAATACTAGCATAAGTGGTCAAAAGAACCATGGTAATTTAACGCACCATCACTTACATCAGCCCTGGAGCTGGAATAACTGCTTGAACCTATATTTCTGAAAAAAGCACATAAATGAAAGTATTTTGTAATTTACGGATAAAACTTTGCGCCCTAACCATGCTCTGTCAAAATGCTGCCCCTCTGCATGCCCACATTTACACACAGAATGGGGCCTAGCTTGAGTGAGCTCATTTACACACCTAAGTGATCAGTTACATGCCTAAATGACTAAAATATCCCTATTTGCATGCATTCTTGCTGTCTAAATCTCTCTTTTATGTGATTTAGGATTAAACTTTAATGTACTAAAAGCTCCCTCCACTGCTTTAGGTAAGTAGATGGGATATCTCTCTATTCTCGGGTTTCTCATCCTCCTGTTAGTACTTCCTAGAGATCGACTTTCAGCATTTGCCATCCTTGAGCCTTCAACAGAGCGTCTTCGAGGGGCACGGAGGATCCAGTTTGAATGTAAGTTATGTTCACTGCTGCTGGTTGCAACTGAAAAAATCAGAGGGAGAAAATGTTAGGCAACAGAAATAGCTGACCTGGGAATGTGTAACTTCACAATTGCCAGAAAAAGATACTGACTTGGCATGAACCAAGAATACAGAATAATGTGCTTTTTTAAGCCATCTTGTATGCAACAAAGATGACATAGATCAAGAGTAAGGAACATATGGCCCCTGAGGGCCACAAACTGGTCAGGTTTTTAGGATATCCCTAAACAAATAGGCATGACACTACCTCAATTGTATGCAAGTCTGTCTCATAGATCTATTCCTTAGAAATACCTACTGTCCCACTTAAAGACTCACTGAAAAATCGAACAGCCATGGGGTGTGTCCCAACATAGCTGAGTTGATTAGAAATTGGTTGCATGATTAAAGACAGAAGGTGATGGTAAGTCACTCCGAGGAAAGAAAGGTGATTATTGAGATGCCTTAGACTGGTTCTGGATCTGATGTGCAGAAATCCCATGCTCTGTATACTGTACAATGGGAGGTAAGAGACTGATGTGCTTCACAGGGTGATAGTGCCTGATGATCTCAAGGTGGCAAAACAGTGTGACAAGGAAGTGGCTAGAGAACAAGGGATACGAGGCTGCATAGAGAGAGGCACAGCCAGCAGAAAAGTGAAGTGATAATGCCCCTATGTAAGTCATTGGTGAGGTCTTAGAATATTCAGTTCTAGAGTCTGTCAGAAAGAATAGAGATGGGCTAGAGACTGTCTAGAGGAAGAGAACCAACATAGTTCAAAGTCTGCACCAAAAGCCCTATGAGTGGCTTAAGGAGGAAGAATATTCAAACATGAAAGAGGTCTGGCCTATCTGCAAAATCCTCATTTTGTGACAGGATTATCTTATTGTCCAATTAAGATTTACTGACTAGCCTGGGACCAGGGGCGGCCCAAGGGGGGTGCGGGGCCATGTGCGGAGACTCGGTGCGGGGCCTCATTTGCATAAGTGGCCTTATTTGCATAAATATTTGCATAATGCTGACATACACTAACTTTTAGTAAACATGTCTCTTAATGAGTGTATGGATAAAGACAGACTAAAAGATTTCTACATTACTATAATCCAGTGCCAACCGCCAGGCACATTAGGAACTACTACAAACACTGCCCATTTAGAACCCATAGCAAACCCGCCGTATCCTAACAGCACTACCAGGACTCACAAAGCACCATACCCTACCTATCAAAAGGCAACACTGCAAATATTAAACCAACACATTTCAGAGAACAATACATGACCTACTGGGGAAAGAGAACAAGTGGCAATGTCTAATAGGAATTACATAAACAGAATACCTCAGCTCAGTTACACATGCAGAACATAGACCATCACCAAACAAGGAATCACAATTTAGAAACAGGAAGGCAATAATTAAACTGGGAACCCCAAAAGCCAAACTTGGAATGTACAACAACACTGTAGAAATAAAACTATAAATTAATTTCCTCTTGTACCAAACAAAGCGCAGACGTTAATGATGCACATTTCCCAGAGCTTTCATATTCCAGGTAATAAATTCAAAATAAAGAGATATCTTTCTACCTTTTGTGCATTTTTTTTCAGTTGCAATTGCTCCAGCCACTTTCTTCTGGTTTCTTCATGTTTTCTGCTAACTCTCCATCATCTGCTGTCCATTTGTCCTTTCTTCTCTCTTCTAGTTTTTTTCCATTCTCTCTCTCTACATCTGCTTTAACATACTAATCTTTCTCCTTTTGCTCTTTCCTCATTCCTACTTCATCCACTCAAATTTTACCCCTCCATCCTCAATCCCCACTTACTCTCCCAATACCCGGCCAATTGTAGATTTTTTATCCCTCCCACACAAAATATTTTTCCCCTCTCCATTTTACTCTCCCAGCCCCATCCCATTCTAATCCTCCCCCAACATCAGCTCCCTTCTAGTTCCAGCCTCACCCAGTATCCATTCCCTTCCAGTCCCTGCATCAGCCCATTTCCAGTCCTAGCCCCCCATCAGCCCATTTCCAGTCCTAGCAACCCCCCAACCCAATACCAGTCCTAGCCCCCCCCATCAGCCCACTTCCAGTCAGCCCCCCATAGCCCATTGCCAGTCCTAACCTCCCCATCAGCCCACAGCCCATTACCAGTCCTAACCCCATCAGCCCACCTCAAGTCCTAACCCCTCCCCATCAGCCCATTTCCTGTCCTAGCCCCCCCCATAGCCCATTACCAGTCTTAACCCCATCAGCCCACCTCCAGTGTTAACCCCCCATCAGCCCATTTCCAGTCCTAGCCCCCCCATAGCCCATTACCAGTCCTAACCCCCCCCAACAGCCCACAGCCCATTACCAGTCCTAACCCCAACAGCCCACCTCCAGTCTTAATCCCCCCAGCCCATTTCCAGTCCTAGCAACCCCCCCAACTCATTACCAGTCCTAGCCCCCCATAGCCCACTCCCAGTCCTAATCCCCATCACCCAATTTTCAGTTTAAGCCCCCCATACCCCATTACCAGTCCTAACCTCCCCATCAGCCCACTCCCAGTCCTAATCCCACCAGCCCATTTCCAGTCCTAATCCCCCATCACCCAATTTTTAGTTTAAGCCCCCCCATAGCCCATTACCAGTCCTAACCCCCCATCAACCCACTTCCAGTCCTAATCCCATCAGCCCATATAAAGACTTAGCTCCCCCATAGCCCATCACCACTCCTAACCCCCCATAGCCCCCCCATAGCCCATCACCACTCCTACCCCCCCTCCCATAGCCCATCACCACTCCTAATCCCCCCCCCAGCCCAGCCCAGCCCAGAGAAAGGTTTTTAAAAAAAAAGCTGTCTTCTCCCGCTGCCGGGGCCGCCGGGGCAGAATCGAGTGTGCCGCGGGGCCCCCCCTGCCCAGCAGAGCCTGCCCTCCCCCGTATCACCTCTCTTCGTAGCTGCAGTCACACGCGCCGGCTTTCAGAGTGCGAAGGGACTAGTTTCCCTTTCGCGGCTCTGTTAAGCCCGCGGGGGCTGATGGGAACTTCCCATCAGCCCCCGCGGGCTTAACAGAGCAGCGAGGGAGAAACTGTCCCCTCGCGCTCTGAAAGCCGGCGCGTCTGACTGCAGCTACGAAGAGAGAGGTGATACGGGGGAGGGCAGGCTCTGCTGGGCAGGGGGGGGCCCCGCGGCACACTCGATTCTGCCGCGGCAGCCCCGGCAGCGGGAGAAGACAGCTTTTTTTTTTTTTTTTAATTTTACTTTAGGATCAGAATGTTTTTTGTGCGGGGCCCCCTGAAACGCGGGGCCCTGTGCAAAAAACATTCTCACTCAATGGACAGGCCGGCCCTGCCTGGGACACAGGGGCAGCAGAACATCTTTTGGGTGGGCAGGGCCAAACAAACCAATCTCTGGCACCAAACCCCAAGCTGATGCTGGTACCTACCCTTCCATACCCCTGCCCTTATGGAAATATGGGACACTAGTTACATTTTGTTAATCTACACAAAGTAAGGGTTTTAGGGTTTCACCTCACCCCTTCCCTATGCCCAAAAATTATTGCTCTCCACAATCTCTCTTGAAATAGAGAATTATTACTGTAAAGCACCTCATTTCTGCACTCCTGCTCCATTTCAAGAGGGACTATATGCAATCACATTTTGAGATGTCTCACTTTTTTGTACAATTCATATTGTGTGCAATTTCTGAAAACATAAGATGGCCCTGGATGCCTTATTGTCCAGGATTTATATTCACAGAAGAAAAAGAAATGGTGGGTCTGTGTTCTGCCATGGTACTGGATCCATGAGTGACAAACACGGTGTCCTCATCCAAGTTATATTTTGTTGAATCTAAACAAACTACAGGATCCAGGAATGGATGGCAGTTATTTCCCTTTCAACATGCTATTACACTCAATCCCCCTTGATTTGGAATATTAATCCTGAAAAGTAGTTTTGTCCTCCACGTTTGGGTGTCTGGTTCTATTATCATTATCAACTATTGGAGGTTTTTCCCCCTATTTTATATCGCCTCCCAAATTACGTTTGTCCAGTCATTGCAGTGACACTCTTCAATGGGGGGAAAAGGGGGGAAGGAGGGAAGCATGCTCCAAGGCTTTCTCTGGAACCCTGCAATCATGGATCCTAAATCTAGTCTGATTTTATAACATGGCATCTATGTGAGAAGTCCAAACATGCCCCTATGTTAGGCCTATTTTATAAATGCAACATAGCTGCTGTGGCGGGAATGGCCTGCCTCAGTCTCCTATGAAGGGAAAGAACCCCAGGGTCTCTAGTCTCAAGAGCTCATGAAGTTCAGGGACATCTTGCTAGGAGGAAGAAAAACCCAAGATTAAGGGGTATGTTTACTAAACCCTCTTAACGTGCGCGCCGCGTTAGTCTGCAGGATGCCATATAAGGAGTGGGCGTTTCAGTTTAAAGTAACAAAACGGGATTAGCGCACGCGCTCTTGTGTGCAGCGCACATTAGCGCACGAGTAACGCGCACGGGAAGCATAAGCAGGCGCGCTGATGTGCAAACAAAGGAACAGGACTGCAGTACAATGGTGAAGACACTGACAGATGGTGCAGGAGTCATGGGTTCAATCCCCCTCTGTGCCCAATGATTAAGGCTGGCTGAGGCACTACCATTTATGTGTAATATTGCATTATGAGGCATTTTAATTTTATTTTAATTTCTGCTGCTAGCAAACACACTCTCAAAGCGCTGTAACATAAGGTGCTGCATAAGGCACCCCATAAGGTACCCCAGAGGGCACATTTTAAAGTGCACTGTCCGTCACGGCACCCTACAATGTTGCTTAAAAGGTGGCCTATAGGGCGCCATATAGGGTGCCCTATGAGGCACAGCAAGGTCATAGCACTGTTTTTGATGGCAGCACTGTGCATTTAAATGCATGAAAATCTTAAGTAGGTGCGCTGACATACAAGTAGGAACAGCAGTGTAGCACAATGGTTCAAGCACTAACTAATGATGCAGGGGTCATGAGTTCAATCCCCAGTGTGCCTAATACTTAAGGCTTGCTGAGGCATCAGCTTTGACACGTAAGTATTGTTTCCTGCGGCTCTTTATTTGTATTTTATTAATTGCTACCAGCAAACACACCCTCACGTGCCGTAACCTAAGGTGCCGCATAAGGGACCCTGTAAGGCACTCCATAGGGTACATTATAAAGTGCACTGTCTGCCACGGCACCCTATAATGTCCCCTATAGGGCACCCTATAAGTCGCTCCATAGGATACCATATAGTGCACCTTATATGGACGGTAATCATAAGGTGCCCTATAGGGCGCCCTCTGAGGCACCTTATGGGTACAGTACGCTGAGAGTGTTTTTGCTGGCAGCACTAATGTACATTAAAAATAGATAATGCTTTGGACAGCCCTATCAAATAACCCCACTGTGGGTTTGAACCCATGACCTCTGGCTCCACAGGCAGTGAGGTAACCAGTGGGCTACAGCTCTATAGCTGCTAGCAAGCCCCTGGCTGGCTGGCTGGCTGCAGAAGGACTGCACATCACCACACAAACAGTCTGCTGTGGTCACCAGGATAGGGTTAGCCAACCCATACCCATGATGCACTCCACATGCAAATCAGCCGTCTACAGATGAACACAAAATGGGGTATGCACCCCCACAGCACCTCGGCCTGGTAGGGGGAACTGACCGTGTGTGGTACTGGCACAGAGTAGCTACACACCGTCACATTGTGCAGGTACTGCACTCACCCTGAGGGTGAGGTGGGGTGCCCAGCACCAGGTCCACAGCAGAGATAGGCCATGCTGCAGGTCCCCAGCAGTGCTAATGTATAAGATAGGTAGTTTCTGCAGACACACCTTGGATATATCTGTATGTCTCAGTCAGGTGTAGCCCCTATGGACCCCTAGGAGGATTATGTACCACCACCCTCCTCCTCCTCCTCCTCCTCCTGGGCTGAATGTGGTTAACAGGGTCTCCCACCAACAGATCCACATTCTACCTCCCTGCAAGGGTGGCAGTAGAGGGGACCATCAACCACAGTCCTGCTGGGGAACAGACACCCTACAGGGCAGTCAGTGCAGCTCTGTACACATCCATAATGCAATAGCAGACAGACATTAGGCCTGGATATGCTAAGCTGCACCCCACCACTATCTGATATCCTCCTGCAGTAAGACTTCAGCCGCTGCACCCTGCAAGGCGCTCCATCAAGACACATACCAGCTGCAGACAGTCTACTAGCTAGTTCATAGTGCATGTTCCTGGTGGAAATGCGTGCACCCAGAACTGGGATATCAGCATACACAACAAGCAGATAAGTCAGTGACTGGGCCCCAAAAGAAAATCCATAAATATCACATGAGAGAAGCACTATGGGGGAGCCTAGCCATGCTGTGGTCACTGCACAGTCAGGGTGAGAGTGATCTCCCAGCAGGACATGCTGTGGCCACCCTGTCTGTGCAGGTGGTGGCCGGGCACTACAATGTCCCAGCCAGTGCCCTATGCCCTGTGCAGATGCATCCTGGCCAGGCCACCCTGTCCGGGCTATACCCATGGTACCTTGCTCCTCATTATGAACATTGGCAGGCCAATACTGGCAACAGTGCTGGCAGTGTGGGCTGTGGAGGGTGTTTGCAGCCACCACACACTGGATAGACAGACACACACTCCCACACCTATGCCAGCATTGTGCTACTATAGAGGAGTTTAGCAGCCCTGGCCACCACACCAGTCCTGGGCACAGTGCAGGCATGGATATGGTACGCAATACTGTTGGGGGTCACTCCACTCCACACTGTCAGAGACCAGACCTGAAGCACACTCCACAGACATCAGAAAGGTTGGTATGTTGGAGCTCAATCAGCAAACTGTGCTTAACGTAGGAATTGCTATCTGCCAGTAATCATAGCAAACTTTTGATAGCTGTGTACCGTATTCCCAGGTGTAGGGTGGCATTGCTAAGGTATGCAAGTGCTAGTATTGGGAGATGCACGCAGGGCCCAATGTCCTGCCTCTCCAGGAGGCATTGGCTAATGGAGCCTGTGGGTGTGGGTGTGTCTGCCCCTGTTGGCTGCTGCTTTACGGCAGAGGTTCCCAACTCCAGTCCTGGTGTGCCAAACACTGTTCGGGTTTTCATGCTGTCCCTCATGAATATGCATGAGATACATCTGCATACCATGGGGGTGGTGCATAGATATGCAGCACAGGCATCTTTATTAGAGGCAGCATGGAACCTGAATGGTGTTTGGCCCTCCAGGACTGCATTTGGGAGACTCTGCTCTAGGTAATGCGCCTGTTTATGGTGTCTTTGCTCTGTAGGGTAAAATGTAGGTGTTTTGGGCATATTTACGTCATCTGCAATAAATGTTCTGTCTGTATTAGCACGTTGTAGTAGTGGGTAAAATATGGGGACTGGGTTGGTTGAAACCACAGCTGGGACTTGAACCTGTGACCTTCTGTCTCCAAACACACAGGTTGTGTGCACTGCACCACCGTGTTGCCACAGAGACAGTGCATTCCCTGGTGATACCATGACTGTTTGTCCAGCAGGGCCTATCTGTTGCAGTGCATGGCACCCACCTACACAGGGCTGGGCCATGGTCTGCTCTGGGCAGCTGCCACTGCCCCCTCCACCACCAGTACCCCTCCGCCACCATGCTGACATGGTCTTATATTGGAGACAGCATAAAACCTGAATGATTTGTGGCCCTCCAGGACTGCATTTGGGGACTCTGCTCTAGGTAATGCGCATGTTTCTGGTGTCTGTGCTCGATGGGGTAAAATATAGGCGTTTGAACCATGCGTATGTTCTCTGCAATAAAGGTTTGTCCTTACTATCACGGTTTAGTAGCGGGTAAAATATGGGGACTGGATTGGCAGCAGCCCCAGCTGGGACTTGAACTTGTGACCTTCTGCTCCTGAACACACTGGCTGTGTTCACCGCACCACACTGTGCTCACAGAGACAGTGTAGTCCCTGGAGATACCATGGTTGTTTGTCAGACAGAGCCTGTCTGTTGCAGTGCATGGCACCCACCTACACAGGGCTAGGCCATGGTCGGCTCTGGGCAGCTGCAACTGCCCCCCTCCACCTCCAGTACCCCTGTGCCACCATGCTGACATGCCCTTCTGCTGGTGGTGCTGGTGGTGTGCAGTCTCAAGCCATCCAGTGTGCAGGTAGGCGGCTGCTTATGGTGCATGTTGTGGGGTAGGGGTGCCTGCATAAGCATCCACGCTTCCCCCCAACACCGCCTGCCAATGTTCTGTGCCCTTGGAGGTACCTGCTGGGTACTATCCCCTGTGACACTGTGATAAACACTCTCGTGCCCATGTTATGCCCTCATCAGTTGCTGTCTGGCTGCTGTTCAGTTTCAGCATTCCTAAGTGCCACCTAGGCATCTGCCTAGTCCGCACTGTGCCCCAGCTGCACCACAGCATGTGCCGCCTGCAGCCCTCTTTATCCCCTTTCCCAGCATCTGTCCAGTTGCCCATTCCGACATGCCCGCCCTGCTGTTGTAGAACATGTGCATGCCATAGGTAACCTGTCCAATGGAGAGGGAAACCCTGATCAGTGCTATTTCACTGTGGGATCATTCACCTTGTATGTGGACGGAGCGTAGACCCTTCCAAAATTCATATTTATTTTTTGGGGATTTCTTGGGAGTGTTTTTTGATGTTTCCCATTACTATCACTATTGCCCAGCTTGATTATGATTTTTTTTTATTTTGTTGAGGTCATTTTCAATGTTTATTTGCACTTTTGTTCCATGCACATGTATCACACTTATCACTTTTTTGTAGGTTTCCCTGGTTTTGCTGTACATTGCTGACAGAAATGGTTTCTTTTCCCTTTAAATCAGCTCTAACGCGAGGTTTTCACTTGCGTTAGTTTTAGCCTCGAATTTCACATCGTTAGTGTGCGGGGAGCCTCTCCCCTCCCACTCTCCACCCATTGACCCCTTCTCTCCGCCCCTGGGGAGCCTTCCTCCGCCCTCCGGGAGCCTTTCCACGCCTTCAGTGCTTGTTTGTGCCGCTGCACGCGTGAGCGCACACTAAAGCGCATTTTTGCCCCATAGAGCATCATTAGCGTGCGCTAAGGTACCTTAGCGCGTGCTAATTGCACAGCGCGCACGTTAAGAAGGTTTAGTAAACATACCCCTAAGTCTCAGAAAGAAGAGCTATGAAGGATCTGGGGCAAGGTTTAGAAACCAGAATGTGGGGTAAAGGGGCAGAACCTGTGAATGAAAGGTTTTCTGGGCCTGGGGAATGACAATCCTTTCATAGAGTAACATAGCCGCCTGGAGCCCTCCCACAATGCGGCCTCAATTCACTCTGTCTGCCTGCGGGAACTCCAGCTCCTGTGGGCAGAAGAAGAGATCTTTGCCCAATCGCGGCAGTGCTCCTCTCTTCTGCCCGCAGGAGACTGGGTCCCCACAGGCAGACAGACCTTTGTGGGATCGCGGCAGTGCTCGTCTCTTCTGCCCATGGGAGATGGGGTGCCTGTGGGCAGAGTGCATGCATTGAGGCTCCTGGCCACTCACGAGAGGGCTCCTCTCTTGCCTGCATGATGCTTCCCCAGCTCTCCAGGATGAGCTGCTGCTGCTGCTGCATCAGTGCCGGGTGTCGAGGCCTGCCAGCTGTGGAGGAAGAATCCTCGCACATGCCATTGATGTCTCGAGCAGCTTCAGGCCGCGATCTCCTGGAACTGAGATCTGCAGTGTGAGAGCTTGTTTGAGTGGACATAAGGGAAGAATCCCCGATCTCCTGGGACTGAGATCTGCAGTGTGAGAGCAGGGTAGGTGGAGGGAGAAACCCGGAGCTCTGCTGCTCTGTCCACCGATGCCACTGAAAAAAAGGCTGTAGAGGGTCAATCTGTGGATTTGTCTATTTGGCCCCTTGAAGGTTTGGTCTAGCTTTTCTTTGTATGCAAGCTCTGCAACTAAGTGAAACTAAAAAGAACTTAAACATGGCAATTAAAGGGCAGGCAATGGTTTATTTTATATATTACTGTCAGCCATTTACACAGATATTTATATTATCTATATCAGTCGTATCCGATAATATTTGGCTGAATTGCAAATATAAGCAACTGTCTTGAATGTTTATCATTTACTCCAGGAGGCTCCAAAATAGTTTTAGTGGTACTTTTACTAAAGGATGGTAAGGGCGCAAAGGTGCTGTATGCATGTATTATCGGCACCCAGTAGTGCAGGAAGTGCCGATAATGCGGTCTTACTGGCTGGTAAAATGTTATTGGGCATTAAGTTGCAAAGGAGTGGAGAAGGAGTGTTAACTGGGCAGTGTAGGTGGAGATAGTGCTCATTCCCCTAACGGCCGTTCCGCTACCAATATTACAGGCGCAACCACTGGGAACCTTAATGTGGGCTGCTTTGTAAGACAGAAAACCATTCACGTCACTTAAACACCACACAGAGAGACTACTCACATGTAGGCAGTGTGCAGCAACCAGACTGGAGTTCTGAAATTAGTGATGGTAGTGGCAGTCACAGCATGGTGACCTTTCACTAAAGGGTACTATGTTGTTGGTGCCAAAGTGGCAAAGGTGGTGCCATGTGAGTAATTAAGCAGGGTCAGTTAGTTTGCTGGGTGGACAAGGTGGCTCCCCAGGGTGTACATCTACGATGTCTGTTGCAATTCTTCTGTGACAGTGGGGACACACATGAATACACTGCTGTCACAAAGGAGTTGTGCCACTGCCACCACGCTGCCATGTTAGCAGTGTGTGGGGGTGGGGGTAGCAGTGGCAGTGGCCTCTGTCTGGTGCAGAAGATATTTTAGTCCCTACTCTGTGTGTCACGTGCAATGCTGCTGTATCTACAGTCAGGGGCATGGCAAGCATGTTGCTGGCAGGTAAAACAGAGCCCATGCTGATTTCCCCCTTTCGTGGTGGCAAGGCTTAAGGCAGCAGCCCATGTGCTTACGGCATGCTGCTCCTGCTCCCTCCGATACTTCCTGTCAGAGGGTGGCAGGAGTGGCATGCCATGACTAGCCGCATGTGTGCCACTGCTTGAAGGACACCCACAGCACTGAAGCAGCAGCTATACCACACTTGTAGTGAATCTAATAAAGAACCCCCGCTCAAGGTGAAATCCAAAAGAATAAAACTAAACCCTGGCGTGCAAAAGAAGAACTCCTATAACCACTTGTTTTTGTTTGTTTTGTTTTGTCGGAACAGTTATACAAAAGAGGGAGGAACATAAACCTTCCCCTTGCCGTGACTGTTCCTTTTAATCATTTGAAAAAAGCATATAGCATTGTGAAACACTTAACTTATCAATTTTTTCCAGAGCTTGGCAAAACTGCAAAGATCGAGATGAACGACGTGGCCCCATTTTGGATCAGACAAATTTCTGACCCTGCTTCAGGTTGAATAAATCTCGCAGTTGTTTAAGCTTTGTCTGATCCAAAACGGGGCCACATCGTTCATCTCAATCTTTGCGGTTTTGCCAAGCTCAGGAAAAAATTGATAAGTTAAGTGTTTCACAATGCTATATGCATAGCAGGGTGATGCACAATTAAAAGACATGGGGAGAGGGCACATGATTCGCATGCACACAGCACCAGCAGCACCCACCTAATGAATAGGCTGACCTGTGCCTTGGCATGTGGGAATGATGAGGAGTGTCTCAACCAATGTTCCCTCTAAGCTGCGCTGGGTCCGCCGCCAACATTCCTGCCAGCAGAGGGGGGGTTGCAGTGCGATCGACGCTCCGCCCCTCCCCCCACCAGTGGGAAGGCTGGCAGGGGACCCGGCACAGATTAAAGGGAACATTACGAGGGTGCTGCGGTGTATGTTAGACCCCTGTGTCTAACACATGCCGCAGCACCCTTGCAATGTTCCCTGTAATCTGCGCCGGGTCCCCCGCCAGCATTCCCGCCAGTGGGGGGGAATGGTGGAGCATCGATCGCACTGCACCCCTCCCCCCCCCCACCAGCAGGAATGTTGTCGGCGGACCCAGCGCAGCTTAGAGGAAACATTGGTCTTAACCCCACAGGCGTTTCCATATCCTGTGTGATACTGAGACTTACCAAGTGCAATACCATTCAATCCGCCATACGTGCACATAGCTTATAAGGCATATCCAGCAGCAGCTGCAGGAGGAGCAGGGTAAGTAGCCATGCAGATACCCTATATGAGCAGCAGGCTGACAGACCCCCCCAATTCAGAGGCAGGCCACCATATGTAAGAGCTCACACCACTGTGGCGTGGACACCATGGAAACAGCATGCCCAGGGTCCCACAACACATAGTCCCGGCCCACACTGTCCCATGCCCTGCAAAGCTGGGATGTGCTGGAAGACCCTATGTGTGTGCATGACCCCCCAGAAACCATAGCAGTGCAGCAACAAGTTGAGCATGGAGTAGACACAAAGGTGACACAAAGGTGACACAAAGAGGCCTGCCTGCCCCACCACAGTGGCAGTGCCAGGAGCACTGCTCAAAGTGTAACACAGGAAACACATACCTGATATGGGCCACCTATGGGTCTGGAATGACAGCACCCTATGTCACAAGCACACTAGGAACACAGCTGCCCATGGATGACCTACCCAACATGTAACAGAGATACCACAGGCATGTAACTAACCTTGACCACCTTCCCCCACAGTGGCAGCACAGCAGGAGGAAGTGTTCCTACCCCATCCTCTGAAGGCTCCACCCCTGACACCATGGAGGATGCTGGTGCAGATATGCCCCCAAGCCCCAGCAGGAGCAGCAGTACAACTATCAGCAGGGGCAGCACCAGTGCACCATCAAGCCCTATTCTCCTATCCAGCCCAACCCCATCTGCAGAGGATGAGGAGGATGATGAGAGCTGGCAGAATTCTCTGCCTCCTCCCCCCCCCTGAAAGGGCAGAGCCAATGGCAGTGGGCAGGAGGGTTATGTTCCACAATGCACCTGGGGGATGGTGTGTAGCATGTCAGCAGCCAGGTCCAGGTGCTGCGAAGACAGGGGGCAGCCTCTGGACCCTCATCCTCCAGCCCCTGGTGGAGCGGGGGATGTGGTATGACAGGGAGGGTGACTGGGGGGACCCCATGGAGTGGTGTGAGAGAGGCTGTACCAACACAGGCTGAAGGGTCAGGCTCAGGTGGTGAGGGGCAGCATGTGAGTGCATGGGTGAGGGTGAGTGGCTGGAGGGGGATTCTGAGGGTGAGGGGTTGCAGCACATGCAGGGGGAGTGTGTGGAGGTGTGTGAGTGGCGGGAGAGAGGGTGAGAGGTCTGTGTGCATGCAGGGCAAGCATCTGAGGGTGTGTGAGTGGCAGGAGGGTGAAAGCAAGGGTAAAGAGTCTGTGTACATGCAGAACAAGCATCTGGGAGTTCATGGATGGCAGGAGAGCGAGAGTGAGGCTGAGGGGTCTGTGTGCATGCAGGGTGAATGTGTGGGGGTGAGTGAGTGGTAAGAGGGTGGGGGCTGGGGTAGGGGGACAGCATGCATACAGGTGGGGAATGTGGGGGTGCATGAGTGGCAGGAGGGTGTGAGTGAGGGAGAGGGGATATAGGGCATACAGGGGGAGGGTGTGGCTCAGGGTGGGTGTGAAGAGTGGATGGTGGTTCCAAGTGCCACTGTGGGGTAGGTGGTGACAGTGCGGCTGGAGGGGGATGCAGATGGGAATGAGGCAGTGGGGGCCCAGGTTATGGGAGCTGGAGCTGCCTGGAGGCTGTGGTGGTGCCAGAGCATGGTAGTGATGAGGACAGTGATGTGGCAGAGGTGCCTGTGGCTGGGTGCATGTGGGAGAGGGGCACCCACATTGGTGGCCCCCAAAGCCCACTCCTATCTGATGTGTGGCCTGATGAGGGGGTCCAAGAGGCAAGTGGAGGCCCCAGAGACATGCCAGCTATGGGCCGACTTGAGCGCATGCTTGCATGCAGCCTTGCATGATTGCACAGACCCCTCTCCCACCTCTCCCGCCATGTGGGGGCCTCAGGGATGAGGTTTGGGGCCTGAAGGGTGAGTTCAGGGCCATGTGACTGCTGCTGGAGGTCCACCTGCAGCCCCTCACACCAACCCCCAGTTGCACAACAGGCAGCCCTGTAAGGCACTGAGGGGGCCCCAACACCAGTGAGACGCTCAGGAGCAGCTGTACCACTAAGCAGCATGAGCTGTACCAGTGGCCGCAGGTGCAGTGATAGCCACCAGAGAGGACTGGGCAGCAGTGTCAATGGCCCTGTAGGTGCAGCAGGAATGTGGGTTGGGCACCATGGGGCACAACTATTTGCCAGTGTGTGTGGGCACTGTTTGCGGACATGCATGGAAGGCAGCCCACCAGCACCTGCACAGTACATGCACCCCTATGTGATACCTCGTGAGTCCCAGTTCCTGGGTGTCTGTGCATATGCCCATCTAACAGCCATCCACCACTGATGTGGTCACCCTAGAACCAGGCATAGAGCCCAGACTGGCTCAGGATGTAGGCATTGTGGCAGGACCCAGGGTACTTTGTGCAGACATCTGTTATCTCCCCATGTGCGTTGCATACTACCTGCACAATGACAGAGTGAAAGGCCTTGCAGTTCCAGTATGCAGCTTCATTCTGTCGCGGTGGCTGGAGGACAATGAGTGTGCCATCCACAACACCCAGGACCAATGGAAATACTGCATGGTCCTACTTAGTTGCCGGGAAGCTGATGGTCTATGCCATGGACCACAGGTAGGCACCCATGAACTGGGTGAGGCACCTGGATCCTGCAGGCTGGCTGAGCCCCCCAACAACTGATAGCACAGTCTGGAAGGATCCTGATGCCAGGAATACCAGTGCAGTCGTCAACTTCAGGTGCACTGGTATGGGATGGCCCCTCTGCATGGGGCTCTTGAGCCATGGCTCCAGTTGCTGGCATATATGGAAGCCCTGTTGAAACGGTACCTTGCCACATATGTCGCATCGCTCATGTCCATGTACTGGAACCTCTGCCATGGGGCATGTGCGTGTGGGTGTCTCCGCTCCATGCCCTGTCCACCATGGTCACAGCTGTGCCGCAGGGCCAGTGCATACCATCCCGGGATGTCCTGCAGGTTGTCCCATTCCAGCCATCTGGCTGCGCACTGCTGGGCACCCATTGCACCCATTGTTTCATTCCTCAGTGAGCTACAGGTGGCATCATCATTGTCATGCTCTGTATCAGTCCTGCCACAAAACCATTCAAGCCTGAATGTCTGCTGATGTGTCCATTGCACATATGTAGTGGTGCACATTCACAGGCAACTGTATGCATGGTGCCATGCAGCCATGCATGCACCGGCATGTCGACACAGCACAAAGGTAGTCTGTATATGCCTGGTTTGACATTGTGGCATGTGAATGGGCATGGGTGGTTGGGGTGTGGGTGGGGCCACAGTATAGCACTGCCTCATAAGTCTGGCCTTGGGTGGGTACAGGGGACATAGCATTCTGCGGGGAATAAACACATATGTTTATGTGTTGCTGAGGGACTCACACATTGCTATGTTCATGCCAGCCACACACTGTCCAGCACAGGTTCCTGGTGCATATGGCATCAGTCTGTTGGACAGTGCCCTTCTGTACCACTGCTGGAGGCATTTGCCAGCATCACCGCATGCATGAGGTATCTGTCCATGCTGTGACCACTGTCACATTTGTCATATCCTTCTCCCACAAAGGTTGGGGCTGCAACCACAACTGCTCTTGTACCAGTTCTTCTGCCTCTGCACCCTCCATAGGGTGCTGGGGCTGCTGCCTGTGCTAAGGGTATGTGTGCATTAGGCTCCTACAAGCCTTGGGACACTGGTGGCACTGTAACCCATTTGTGGCCTCTCATCTTGCTTGCTGACCAGTGGTGGCTGTTCTGAACACATTTCCTTGTTGTGCTGATGTTTTTCTGTCCCTTTTCTGACAAGCATGGTGTAGTTGCTGCATGTGGTACACCCCTGTGGTTTGCCACATGCACCTCATATTGTGCGCAGTGTAATGCTGTGGATGTTACATTCTCACATTAGGCAGGTAGTGGATCACAAACTCCTGACCATGTGATTCCCAGGTAGTGCTGTTTCCAGTGTGCTACACATCCACTTTATGATATGCATGTCTGCCAGTAACTATAGCCCGCATTGCCGGCATCATACTTTGCTCATGGTTGGCAGGTATCATCCTTCATGGGCAGGTATGTGGGTGTTGTGGTGCCTTGTATGGCATCCAGTCCCATACCTCCAGCCATTAGCATTTCTATGGGCTAACTGTGTTGGGTCTGGTCAGGCATGTGCTGTGTCAGGCCAGCCCCTGTGCTAGCTCTTTGCATCCACAACTATAATTCACCTGAGCCTGCATGGGTTACACACAGGGGACCATTGTTGTGTTCAGGACACATTCATTACATATCTTACACCTACTTATCTGTTTGACCACCATAACACGATCTGGATGGTGCATGGGTGGAGTTCGCTCCTACTAACCTCTACTGTGTGGCTCCACATATGGCAGACAGATAATGCCATTCTACATCTGCCTCACTGCAGTCAAACCTTAGACATCTCTTCAGGGTTCCACTTATCCATATCACAGCTCTGGACGGCATTGTTCTCTGGTATCATGGCTGGCTATTTAAACAGTGGGCATCCTTCCACCACTGCCAATTGACTACACATATTTTATGGCTTTCCATCATTGGCCTGGGTGACTTTACATCTGCAGGGAACATTTCCTTTAGAAATATACATATTCCATCTGGGGGAACAACAGACATTAGGTCCATTTTTAGTCTGGGGCAGATGATTCTACTGTGGCTTTCAGGTGACCTATCACCCACATACCTGTCTCTGCCATTGGTAAACATTTTCAGTGGCCTACCCCCATGGACTATTTTATGTGGTGCCATGATTATGATGGCAGCATTCACGGTTATGGGGCACACCTCAGTCTCTGTGCATGTTTTTTATCCATGTATTTGTGACATTTGCATATATGATTGGTAGCACACATCTTTGCTGACACACCACGACTGCAGCAGTAACATGTGTGGACTGCCTTTCACATGGATGTGCCCTCTTAGGCATCTTGTCACTGTCAGGGGATGTAGCACCTTAACATTCCCAGAGGGGTGGTGTGGGCAGTCCAAGGAGGGTTCCTGGGCGGGAACACGGTATAGACATGGGTTCCCCTGGTCACATATCATGCTATGTTTGCATTACATGCATGTCTATATTGGACACGGGTACTATTTACACCTGCACAGCTTCCATGGGTCTGCATGTGATAGCGTAACTGGGGCCAGTGTTTTGCAGGGCATGTGCAGGTGCTATTCAGCCACCCTCCTGCCTCGGACATGGGGAATGTTTTTGGACGTCCCCACGAACTCCATATTCTGAGACAATAGATGTGTCCGAGCCTGCCCATCCCCACGCTGTATCCACTGATGCCACGCCCCTCATGTAGAATGTGCTTCTCCTAGCCTGCTCGTCACAGACAGCAATTTGTTAATGCACAGTACCCAATAGTACCTATGGGATATTACAGATGCAGCAGCCTGGACCATATATCAGTCCCCCTCATGCCCTGTGGACCACTAGCTAGGCCCAGTTAACACCTATATGGTGTTCCAGATTGTAAATGTCAACACGTATGACAGGACATTGCTTGTATCACATGGTATGTCACATTCAGGGCAGCCCTAGTGGTTCCCACCCTGGTCATCTCTACAGACATGCCTTAGCAGGCTTGGGATGGGCCCTTACCAGGTCCACACACCCCAAGGGATGCAGTTCCATGACTGCCTGTGATTGCTGGGCAACACCTGCCTGCCTCTACGGTGCCTCTGGACTATACGTGCACACATTATGCTGCTCTAAGTTCCCATATCCATCATATCTCTCCCTATACCTCTTCAAATGAACACTGCTGTTCTGCCCATTTGCCTCTATCTGTGTCCCTCTCTTCTAAAGCCATGTCCATACATTGCTGACATCACCCTGCCACTCCATGTTCCTTGGACAGAGTACATGAGTCTGTCAGGCATGCTTTTTCCCTGGACCCTCTCAGATTCCAGCTGGGTAGCCACTACAGTAGTGCCACTTTGGGGTCTGATCCGCCTAGCCTCCCTTATGTTTCCAGTCCATTCCCTCTGCACATATCCTGATCATAGCTGCTGTGCTGTCTGTGCCAAATAGATTGTAAGCACCACTGGGGAGGAGTCATCAGTCACATGTGTCTGTGCAGTGCTGCTTACACCTTGTGGTGCTATGAACGTGATCATTGGTGGTTTCTATGGCTGTTGTGGGGGCTTCTGGCTATGGCATGTGAGGCATACCTATCTGGGTACTGGCATTCTTTACAGCAGCTACACCTTCCCATCTGGGGTGTGTGATCTGTCTACATCCACTATCTGTGGGGTAACCCTGTCTGCCCTCACACAGCCAGCTTTGTGGCACTTCTCCCCCAGTCAAGGCTGTGTGGGCATGAGGGGGTGAGCCTTGTGCCATCACACCAGGTAGCTGAACCCCAAATATGTCACCACTCTCAGCTCTCATGCATCCTGGCCTGGGTGGGGGTGTGCGCCACATGGGATAGTCCAGGGAATGTAGTCACTACATCAGTCATGTCTCCCCATGGCAGACATTACAGATGTGTGGCTGCCCTTTCACATTGCCAACACTATCTGCTGTACATGGGATATCCTATATATAATACTCCAGATGGTACCAGCATAGGTTCCCATGTGGCTACCTGTACAGATATATCACTTTCATTACTAGTGTCCCTCAGATTATGGTCATTCAGGTGTGCATATGGCACTACTACATGCTCAACAGCACACTGTGCATTATGGGCATGCATTTGTGCTGTTTGCACTGTTGTGTGCCCCTACTATGGGGGTCCCCTATCTTTGACGGCCAAATGTTTGCACATTTGGCTATAGTGAACCCTCTATGGTTTTGCCTGACTCATAACACTGGCACCTGGTGACACTGTAGTCATCCATACGGCCAGGTACTGACCAGGCTTTCATCTCCCCCAGTGCACTAAAGCTGCCCACACCGCCTCCCCCATGCACCCTTCACTCCACACTCATACACACTCATTCTCACTTTCTGCGACAGCAACGTGATTCTGCCAGGGGGCTGCCCTGCACCTGTACATATTGGCTATGACATTACATACACACAAGGGGTACCAGGGCTACATATCTGATCTTCTATTCACACCTCAGAAGGTATCCTTTCCCTGCTCACATCTATATTCTCCCTGCATTAGAGGTCTCTTCTTTATGTGCATAGTTTTGTTGGGTTCCATAGATTGTCTCCTTTGGCACATAAGGCGCATAGGTGCATGGCTTGATTGGACATTTGTGATGTAGCAGACTCTTAAGAGGCAATGGAAACTGATAGTGATCCGGTGGAGAGAGCCGGTACTGCAGGGGAATGCAGGATTTTCTCTGATGAAAGGAAAAAATGCAGGGCTAATCAGGAACCACTCCTCACTTCAAGGCAGGTGAAAAGCCAAGTCCCTGATTGGGCACGCCCAAGCAGGAGGCGGGCAGTGCAGCACTCAGCCAGCTCGTTAAAAACCCAGAAACAGTTAGGCAAGCATGGTGACAAGCAAGGAGTTTGGGAAGAAGGACACAAGCACCTGGACGAGGATAGGTCAGATGACCAGGAACAGGAACCGTGGGAGAGAGAACCACTAAGCAGCTGTGATCCAAGAAGGAGCAGACAGAAGCTGGGAGACTCAGGGGCAGAGAGAGATTTCTGGAAGCAGAAGAATTCTAAGGCACTGAGAGACCCAAGGCTGCCGCTCAGGAGTTCAAAGGACCCAGAAGAACCTTGGAATAGGAGGCAAAGGGATAAGGATTTACCCTGGAAGAAGCCCAAGCACAAGGTATCTCGTGGGTGTGGCACAGCTAGCAAACTTAACAGTGGAAAGCCAGAAAGAGTGAATTTTAATTGTGAAAGACAGGATAAAGGCAGAAAGTTTGATACTAACTGGTTAAGTCAAGAAAAGCCTGACTGTTTTCCTTTTAACACTCTGAGAGACTCTCTAGACACAGCTGGAGCGTTTTACCCTGCACTGCCATGTGGAGATAGGTGGGGGAAGGGAAATGCTTGCACGCTGAAATGTTGTCCAAGTAAAAGCACTGATAATTGCCTAGAGATAAGAAATATAAACAAGCATTTACCTGAAGGAGGATTTGCTCAGCCTAGCTCAGAAAATACACAGGCTGAATTACTTCTCACTGAATTCAGAGACTTTCTTTAAAGCAGAGCAGTTTCTACTCAGAACGTAGCAAAGCCATTGATCAGCTGGCCAGAAGAAATGCCTTTAATTTCTTTGCCATCTACAGAACAGGAAGTCCTGATGGATTGCTCTACTTGTATGATTCCAAAGGACATTTAAGTGTTTTGCTTGCCAGTGTTGTATGTAAGAAAATAGCAAAGTTGCCTCACTGTTTGCTGTGATAGAAGAGCTTATTTGAAGTGAATAAGTGGAAGCATATTCTGTGCAATTCAGGAGCAGTGCTGGTATCAGAGTTTCTGTTACCTTAATGAAAAGGAGATCACATGCCAGGTGAATGTGATTTTTAATGGACATTCAGTTAAGCAGTGAAAAAAGCCTTGTTTAAGTTCAGTTTCTCCATCTTGTTTTGTGCCCTATTATTTCATTAATGTCTGCTGCATTTGAACTGCGAAAGCGGGAAATAAACCTCATAAAAAAAGAAATATTCTTTGCCTTGCCTTATCACTTGAGCACCAACACAACTACAACATTAACCCTCAAGGGCATTCAAGGCCAGCCCCTCCCTTAACCCTCAAGGTCCAGGGAGTGGGTGGGTGGCAAAGTGGCGTAGTATTGAGGATACTGCGCAGGCGCAAGAAATAACCACAGCAAGAAACTGCAGAAGCTGACTTCCAGGAGGTGCCCAGCCGAAGAGCTGACCAACCCAGAACAAGGGAGGAGACTGCAGGACTACAGGATCTTCTGTTCCTGACATGCTTGTATACCACCTGAGCCAGGTAATGGGTATCCACCCCGGGTAACCAGGATACCAGGGCAAGGGTGAAGCCTAGTGGTGACTAGGGAGAAAGGAAGAAAAAAAAAAAAAAGAGCAGATAGCCAAAGTGTACTGTGTTTTCCGCACTTGGGTCTCTTTTTTTTTATTTCTTTCAGGTATCCCAAGATGGCGATGGATGCCAAAGAAATTTTTCAATGGATGGCGACGCAGATGGAGCGCCAGACAGACCTTGCGTTAGAGGCCCAGGAGAAAGCCAACGCAAGCATGCGTGAACAGCAGCAACCTCTACTCACTCTCATGGAGGAGTGGATGAAAGAGAGGAAGCAAGCCGCTGGACAATCATCTACAACAGGTTCCATTTTGACAGGCCCTGTACAACCTGTGGGTTTACAGGCGGGAACTGTGTTTAATTTTGGACAGCTTACCAATCAAGATGACGTTGATGACTATCTTGAGAGCTTTGAAAGAGTAGCTCGCCTTAGCTCATGGCCTAAGGAGCACTGGGCACTAAGACTGGCAGCATCCCTTACTGAGGAAGCGATGGCCACTTACCGCGCCATGCCTGCTGCCATGGCTGGCAATTATGATGAAGTAAAAAAGGTAATCAGGGAGAGATTAGGGCTCACTCCTTTAGTCTACCACACACGTTTGAGGAGTGTGAGACTGAGGCTGAGTGAGACGCCTAAGTCATTATGTCATAGGATTCAAAGCTTGCTTGATAAATGGTTAACTCCAGAAGGGAGGTCTGTGGAGTCAATACTGGATGCTTTGATTTTAGAGCAGTACATGAACGCTCTACCACAGGGAATCCTCACCTTCCTAATCTTGCAGAATTGCAAAACTCCCCAAGAAGCTGTTGCACTCTCTGAGAGATATATAGAGGCAGAGCTAACTGCCCAGAGAGCTGGCACTACTTCCCAGGAGTCACGCAGCCGCAGATTAGAAAGGAACGGGAGGGTGCAGGACGACCCTATAAAGATGTGCATGCCTTTATGGAAAGCTCTAAGAATAAGCTAAAATGTTACAGATGTGGGCAAGAGGGACATTCGAAAAAGCACTGTGTTGTAAAAACTGCTTTGATAGCAGATAGTCATGTGGAAGATAGACAGGGATTTCTTCTGTCTATTGAAATACAGGGAATTACCACTCAAGCTTTTCTGGATTCAGGAGCTGAGGTAAGCATGCTCTCTGCAGAGTTGTGGCAGAGAATAAAAGACATGCAGGGCCAGGAAGTAATTCAGCCTGTGAGTTCTGCTCCAATAAGATGCGTTCACGGAGGAACTTTCACTTATCCGGTATATAAATTACACATAACTGGGTTAGGTACACGAAGGACTATCCCCTTAGCAGTGGTCCCGAGTCTTCCCCATGCAGTAATTTTAGGCAAGGACTGGCCACAATTCCACAGAGGGCTAGTACAAGGCTTGCAGGAGAGAGAGGGGTCCCGCGCAGGAAAAGTCTCTGAGGAAGCACAAGCTCTGGCCACAGAGAAAGTGAGGTCAGTTCCTCGACCCTTACTGGCCCAGGCTAGCAAAGGTAGCCAGAGGAAGGAAGTTCCGAGGGCAGACAGCGCAGGAAAACCTAAGTTTGTCCTAAGGTTTTGTAAGATGACCCCGAACGCTCAGCCACCCCAGAGAGCCACACCTAGTGCAGCCTGATTTGATCTTACCAGCGCCAAAGATATGGTAGTCCCAGCTGGCGGAAAGGCACTGGTGGACACGGCGCTACAAATAGAATTACCTGCTGGATGTTATGGGCGACTAGCTCCACGGTCGGGCCTAGCCCTGAAACATTTTATAGACATTGGTGCGAGTGTAATAGACCCAGACTACCGTGGCTCGGTAAAGGTACTCCTTTTTAACTTTGGAAAAAGCGACTTTAGAGTGAAGACAGGAGACCGCATTGCGCAACTAATTTGTGAACGCGTCGGTCTTCCCCCTTTAGAAGAGGTACCTGTTTTGTCCACAACGGTGCGCGGCATGCAGGGTTTTGGGTCTACAGGGACCAACAGCTTGCAAGGGTTATCAGCTTCAGTGGAGAGGGAGGAGGTCGAAGAGGAGGACCTTGGACCCCAGCTGACTGCAAGGAAAATCCTGAACCTCGACTTGATGAGGGACTCTCGTGGGCACAGAAACAGGAACTTACCCAAGTGCTGTCAAGGTACAAAGATGTTCTTACGCCTGTACCTGGAGAAACGAGATTGATAGCGCACGACATAATAACACCCCTGGGCGAAGTGATAAGGCAGCGCCCTTACCGACTACCGGAGGTGAAAAAGAACGAGGTAATACGACAGGTGGGAGAGATGCTAGCCATGGGGATAATCGAAGAATCCCGGAGCACATGGAATAGTCCCATCGTCATGGTACCCAAACCGGATGGCTCGATCCGGTTTTGTATTGATTTTCGGAAGATTAACTCAATATCCCGGTTTGATTCATATCCGATGCCGCGGATTGAGGAATTGCTCGATCGACTGGGACAAGCAAAATATCTGACGACGCTGGACATGTCAAAAGGGTATTGGCAAGTGCCCCTTACTAGAGATGCCAGGCCAAAGACGGCGTTTAGTACACCTATTGGCCTCTATCAATTCAAGAGGATGCCCTTTGGCCTGCATGGCGCTGCGGCCACTTGTCAACGCCTTATGGACATGGTCCTTCGTCCACATCAGTCTTACGCAGTTGCCTACATGGATGATGTCGTCATCCATAGTGAGACATGGACACAGCATGTACAAAGAGTGGAAGCTGTTCTACGAACAATCCGGGATGCGGGCCTCACATTGAACCCTGCCAAGTGTCTCTTCGGGGGACAGGAAGTTAAATACTTGGGTCATGTCGTGGGCCATGGGGTAGTAAAACCCTTGCTCAGCAAAGTCGCAAGTGTACAGGCCTTCCCAAAACCTGCCAATAAAAAACAATTGCGCAGCTTTTTGGGATTGGTAGGGTACTACCGAAGATTTATTCCACACTCTTCGGAAAAGACCGCCTTGCTAACCGACATGCTGCGAAAGAATGCTCCTAATGCACTCAAGTGGAGTGAAGACGCCGAAGGAGTGTTTGAACTTTTGAAATGTCAACTTTGTGAAGCACCGGTTTTGAGGGGAGTGGACTTCTCAAAACCATTTATACTACAGACAGATGCCTCAGATACAGGCCTGGGCGCTGTTTCGTCCCAGCGACATGAGGGTACGGAACACCCAGTCCTATTCCTGAGTAGGAAATTGGCACCCGCGGAGAAGAATTACTCCACCATTGAGCGCGAGTGTTTGGCCATCAAGTGGGCTATTGATGCGCTGTGCTTCTATCTAGTAGGGAGAAGATTCATTCTGATCAAGGACCACGCACCATTGAAATGGTTGAACCAGATGCACAACCATAACTCCCGGCTAACCCGTTGGTTTATGGCCCTACAGGCTTTCGAGTTCCAGGTGGAGCACAGGGCTGAAAAGCTTCATCAAAACGCTGATGCCTTAAGTAGAATCACGTGCTCTGCGGGCGAGCCTACGCCAGCCCGTGATATCTTAAGGGGGGGATCTGTGATGTAGCAGACTCTTATGAGGCAATGGAAACTGATAGTGATCCGGTGGAGAGAGCCGGTACTGCAGGGGAATGCAGGATTTTCTCTGATGAAAGGAAAAAATGCAGGGCTAATCAGGAACCACTCCTCACTTCAAGGCAGGTGAAAAGCCAAGTCCCTGATTGGGCACGCCCAAGCAGGAGGCGGGCAGTGCAGCACTCAGCCAGCTCATTAAAAACCCAGAAACAGTTAGGCAAGCATGGTGACAAGCAAGGAGTTTGGGAAGAAGGACACAAGCACCTGGACGAGGATAGGTCAGATGACCAGGAACAGGAACCGTGGGAGAGAGAACCACTAAGCAGCTGTGATCCAAGAAGGAGCAGACAGAAGCTGGGAGACTCAGGGGCAGAGAGAGATTTCTGGAAGCAGAAGAATTCTAAGGTACTGAGCGACCCAAGGCTGCCGCTCAGGAGTTCAAAGGACCCAGAAGAACCTTGGAATAGGAGGCAAAGGGATAAGGATTTACCCTGGAAGAAGCCCAAGCACAAGGTATCTGGTGGGTGTGGCACAGCTAGCAAACTTAACAGTGGAAAGCCAGAAAGAGTGAATTTTAATTGTGAAAGACAGGATAAAGGCAGAAAGTTTGATACTAACTGGTTAAGTCAAGAAAAGCCTGACTGTTTTCCTTTTAACACTCTGAGAGACTCTCTAGACACAGCTGGAGCGTTTTACCCTGCACTGCCATGTGGAGATAGGTGGGGGAAGGGAAATGCTTGCAGCTGAAATGTTGTCCAAGTAAAAGCACTGATAATTGCCTAGAGATAAGAAATATAAACAAGCATTTACCTGAAGGAGGATTTTGCTCAGCCTAGCTCAGAAAATACACAGGCTGAATTACTTCTCACTGAATTCAGAGACTTTCTTAAAAGCAGAGCAGTTTCTACTCAGAATGTAGCAAAACCATTGATCAGCTGGCCAGAAGAAATGCCTTTAATTTCTTTGCCATCTACAGAACAGGAAGTCCTGATGGATTGCTCTACTTGTATGATTCCAAAGGACATTTAAGTGTTTTGCTTGCCAGTGTTGTATGTAAGAAAATAGCAAAGTTACCTCACTGTTTGCTGTGATAGAAGAGCTTATTTGAAGTGAATAAGTGGAAGCATATTCTGTGCAATTCAGGAGCAGTGCTGGTATCAGAGTTTCTGTTACCTTAATGAAAAGGAGATCACATGCCAGGTGAATGTGATTTGTAATGGACATTCAGTTAAGCAGTGAAAAAAGCCTTGTTTAAGTTCAGTTTCTCCATCTTGTTTTGTGCCCTATTATTTCATTAACGTCTGCTGCATTTGAACTGCGAAAGCGGGAAATAAATCTCATAAAAAAAGAAATATTCTTTGCCTTGCCTTATCACTTGAGCACCAACACAACTACAACATTAACCCTCAAGGGCATTCAAGGCCAGCCCCTCCCTTAACCCTCAAGGTCCAGGGAGTGGGTGGGTGGCACATTGTTGCTCCTCTTAATATTGCTGTAGGTGTGTTTAGATATATTTCTTTACCCTACAACATTCCCTTGTTTCTGCTCCCGGTACATTCTGACAGCATCTTGTATTTATCCTGGCTACAATGGCACCACTTCAGAACCTATTTGTCACATCCATTCATGTGAATGGGATACATTGCGGAACAGAGCTGGATTTTTTCAAAGCCAGAGCTTTATACTGGGTTTCAGCAGGTCTAACGTAGATGTTTCCAGATTACACCTCATATATACATGGCCCTTTGGGGAATAAGCTTTCTATGTCTCGGCGGCTCACCATGTCCCTGTTCTGCCTCTCCCACCCCGTGCTAACACCCAGGACATGCATGTCAGCAGTGTTTTGGAATATAGCGGGGGATGTATTTGGCACGTACATGTCCCCAACACACGTGGACAGCCCTTATTCCTGTTCTAGAATGACCCCCATAGGAGACTAAGTGGATCAGGATCCAAAAGCAGCCTCAAAGAGGTGAGTTTTCAGACTGGATTTGAAAAGGGCCAGAGATGATGCCTGATGCACAGACTCAGGTAGTTGTTCCAGGCTTAAGGAGCAGCAAGGTGGAAGGATCGAAGTCTGGAATTGGCAGTAGAAGAGAAGGGAACAGCTAGAAGGGATCTGCCAGAAAAGTGGATTTCCCAAGGAGGTGTGTAGGAAGAGATATGAAAGAAAAGATAGTGAGGAGCAGCAGAATGAGTGCGGAAACGGTTAGGGAGCCAATGAAGTGACTTGAGAAGAGGGGTTATTTATGGCTGACATAAGCCACACAGCTGAGTTTTGAACAGATTGAAGGGGAGAGAGATGATTCAGAGGGCGATCAGCAAGGAGAAGGTTGCAATAGTCTACACGGGAGGTGACTAAAGAGTGGAAAAGTGTCTTAGTCTGTTCAAAAAGGAAGAGGTGAATGTTTGTTGATGTTATAGAGGAAAAAATGACAGGTTTTAGCTATCTGTTGGATGTGTGTGGAGGAAAGGGAGGAGTCAAAGATGACCCCAAAGTTGCGAGTCGAGGAAACAGGAAGGAGTAGAGTGTTATCCACAGAGATAGAGTAAAGAAGAAGGGGGGAGATGGGTTTAGGGGGGAAGATAAAAAGCTTGGTTTTGACCATGTTCAGTTTCAAACGGCGGTGAGACAGCCAGGTAGCAATGTCAGATAGGCAGGCAGAGATCCGGGCCTGGATTGCCAGAGAGATTTCAGATGTAGAAAGGTAGATCTGAGAGTCATCAGCATAAACCATGGTAATAGATGAGTGCATCAAAGGACTGAGTATAGACAGAGAACACTTTAACACATAAACCAGGCAATGCACCAAAACAACAGAATGTTAATGATGATGGTACTATATATAACATTTTAAATAAAGATAAAATACTGTTCTGGAGGGATTCCTAGAGCAGTTAGAGAGTAAAACATATTTCTTTACTCATTTACTATTTCAGTCACAAAAGATGGCTTCAACAAGTGATTATGTTCAACAGTCTGCAACAAGCAACTCAAGTGAATATGAAACCGAGAATGAGAATTTAGTGAAAGCACCAGCCAAAGCACAAAGAAAGAAAGCCAGAAGATGAAACTGAGGAATAGCTGAAGAACCCAGAGTTCTGTGAATGGCTAGCTAAACATGATGATCGAAACTATGCATGATGTGTTTAATGTAGTGCTGTGGATTAGCATTAAATATGATGGTGTTAAAGCTCTGAAACATCATGTCAATCTAAAGTAATTCAACATTTTTTGTTAACACACGTGATACCCCATTACTTGAGGAAGTAGCATCAGTAGAGTTAGCAAAAACATATCATAAGAGCATGAGAAATGCCTTACTGGGTCAGACCTTGGATGTATACCATCTAGTCCAGATGATTTGCTACTCTTCAGTTTATCAGTTATAATACATCCTCCCGGTTTATCATTATTTCTTTCAATTCTTCCTCTACATCATATTTATATACCATTTCAGGCATGGGTAACTTCCCTATATCTTCTTCAGTAAAGACCAAAGCAAAGAATTAATTCATTCAGTCTCTCCATTATGGCCTTCTCCTCCCTCTTTTTTTTGTGCCATCAAGTCAGTGCTGACTTTTAGCGACCCAGCTACTGCTGGGTTTTCTTGGCAATGTTTCACCAGAAGTAGATTGCCAGACCTTTTTTTCCAAGGCAATGGAGGGTAAAGTGATTTGCCCAAGGTCACAAAGAGTGCCAGTGGGAATTAAACCCTTGATTTTCTGGGTACTAGGCAGGTGCTCTAACCACTAGGCTCCTTCTCCATGCCTGGTCTCCCTTAGCACCTCTTTTACCCTCTATTATCCATTGGACCAACTGACTCTCATAAGTTTTTTGCTATAAATATACTTGAAAAAGTTTTTATTATGCATTTTTGGCTCCATGGCAAGCTTCTTTTCAAATTCTCTCCTTGCCTGCCTTATCAATGCCTTGCATCTAACTTGCTAACACTTATGTTGTTTCTGATGTTCGTCATTTGGCTCCTTTTTCCATTTCCTGAAGGATGTTTTTTTTTAAAACAGCCTCTCTGGCCTCGCCTTTAAAACATGCTGGTAGTTTTTTGGCCTTCCTTCCACTTTTCTTAAAGCATGGAGTAAATTTGATCTGGGCTTCCAAGATAGTACTTTTAAACAACGCCCACGCTTGATGTAAATCTTTAATCTTTACAGCTGCTTCTTTTAGCTTTTCTTAATTATTTTCCTCATTTTATTATAGTTTCCCTTTTGAAAGTTAAAAGGTAGTACTGTTGATTTCCTTGCCATCTTTCTTCCAATTTTTAAATCAAATATGATCATGCTATGATCACTGTTGCCAAGTGGCCTCAAAACCCTTATCTCTTGCGCCAGATCCTGTGTTCCACTAAGGACTTGGTCCAGAATAGCTTCCTCTCTTGTCAGTTCATGAACCAGCTGCTCCAAGAAGCAGTCATTTATTTCATCTAGAAACTTTGGGGCATGTTTACTAAACAGCGTTAGTGTGATTCGCGTTAGGATCCGCGGTACAGGCAGAAATCCCAAATAAGGACATGGGCGGTACATTGTTATCGACAACGCGCGTTACCAAGCGCCATAGTCTAACGAGCATTAGAAAACATCGTGTAGAGCGCCATGCAATGCGCGCCCATAAGGCGTCTGATAACGTGTCTAGCAAGGCATCTAGAACTGTAGCACAATGGTGAATACACTGACCAATGGTGCAAGGGAAGTGAGTTCAATCCTCTTGTGGGTCTAATGAGTAAAGCTGGCTGAGACATCACCTTTTACTCAAAATCAGTGCTGTATGAAGCAGTTTGTTTGTTAATTTTAATTAGTGCTGCCAGCAAACACACCCTCACAGGGCTGTAACTTAAGGTGCCGCATAAGGCACCCAATAAGGCACCCCAGAGGGCACATTATAAAATGCACTGCCCGCTAAGGCACCCTAGAATGTCCCCTATGGGCCACCCAACAGGGCGTAGTATAGGGTCCCGCATTGGGCACTGTATAGGGCGCCAGATGAGGCACCGTAAGGAGACAGCACTGTGAGGGTGTATTGCTGGCAGCACCAATTTAAATTAAAAAAAGAAAATGCCTCAGACAGTGCTAACAAATAACCCCACTGTGGGATTAAACCCATGACCCCTGGCTCCACAGGCAGTGAAGTAACAAGTGGGCCACATTGCTAGTGCTACTAACAAATCCCTGGCTGGCAGCTGAAGGACGTCAGGTCACCACACAAACTGTCTGCTGTGGTGGCCAGGATTTGGGTTAACCCACTCATACCCATGGTGCACTGCACATGCAGATCTGCAGTCCATAGATGAACACAAGATGGGGTATGCACCCCCACACCACCTTGGCCTGGTAGGGGGAACTAACCGTGTGTCTCACTGGCACAGAGTACCTACAGACAGTAACCCAACAGGGTGCCCTATACGGTGCATGAAAAGGTGCCTAGCAAGGCATCCACAGCTACAGCACAATGGTTAATCAGTGCTGTCAGAAGCAGTTATTTTGGTAACGTTAATTAGTGCTGCCAGAAAACACACCCTCACGGGGCCATAACCTAAGGTGACACATAAGGCGCCCAATAAGGCACCCCAGAGGGCACATTATAAAGTGCACTGCCCGCCAAGGCACCCTAGAATGCCCCCTATGGGCCACCCCACAGGGCGCATCAAAGGGTGCCTCACAGGGCACGTGAAAGGATGCCTGATGAGGTACCGTAAGGAGACAGCACTGTGCAGGTGATGTAGCTGGCAGCACCATGTCAAATAACAAAAAGAATATGCCTCACACAGCCCCACCAAATAACCCCACTGTGGGATCAAAACCATGACATCTGGCTCCACAGGCAGTGAAGTAACTAGTGGGCTATATTGCTAGTGTGACTAACAAATCCCTAAGAATGATGCGGTCAACCTATGGAGTATAACTGTCAAATGGTCAAAAGTCCCACTCCAGATCAACCACAGTTTCTCTACGTACAAACACAGAATGCTTGCCAATCAAACAAACCAAGGTCTCAGCAAACAAGGGCATATGGCAAACACAATCAAGACCAAGGTCAAGATCATTACCAAAAACAAAAAGCCCAATAACATCACCGACCTTGTCAAACACTGAAAGCTACTGGCAAAATCCAAGGAAACACTCAATTTACTATGAATACGTGGAGACAGACTAGCCAGATGCCTGTTCCCCCAGCACTAACAAATCCCGGGCTGGCAGCTAAAGGACGTCAGGTCACCACATAAATTGTCTGCTGTGGGGCCAGGATTTGGGTTAACCCACTCATACCCATGGTGCACTGCACATGCAGATCTGCAGTCCATAGATGAACACAAGATAGGGTATGCACCCCCACAGCACCTTGGCCTGGTAGGGGGAACTGACCGTGTGTCTCACTGGCACAGAGTACCTACAGACAGTAACCCAACAGGGTGCCCTATACGGTGCATGAAAAGGTGCCTAGCAAGGCATCCACAGCTACAGCACAATGGTTAATACACAGATTAATGGTGCAGGGGTCGTGAGTTCAATCCCCCTGTGGGTCTAATGAGTAAAGCTGGCAGAGACATCATCTTTTACTGAATTCAGTGCTGTCAGAGGCTTTTGGTTTGTTAATGTTAATTAGTGCTGCAAGCAAACACACCCTCACGGGGCCGTAACCCAAGATGCCGCATAAGGCATTGCAGAGGGCACATTATAAAGTGCACTGTCTGCCAAGGCACCCCATAATGTCCCCTATGGGGGACCCCATAGGGCGCTTGGTAGGGTGACTCATAGGGCACATTATAGGGTGCCTGAGGAGGCACCATAAGGAGACAGCACCGTCGCCAACACACATCTGAGCCATGCTGCAAGGCCACCTACCTGGTGCTGCTCATGGACCCCAACCACCCTGCCTCCCACACCACCGTTGTCTCCCCAAACCCTGGCCCCCATTCCGCCACCTGTCCAAAACAGACTGTAAGATGCGATGAGGAGGGTGGCAGCACGACACGTCCCCACAGTGCCCACCCCCACCGTATGCACATCAGTCACCATCCCCATAACGCCACAGACCCAGGTTGAAGCATGCAAAGTCAACAGAGACCATGCAACGTCCCCATTGATGTGTCAATGTTCCACAACAATGCAAAGGTGATCCCCCCAGCTGCAACCAATGAAACACCCAGACACTTCATGGCAGTGATGGTGTGTCAGTTCTCCCAGTGACAGTCAGCATAGCAGGCCAACAATAAGGTCCAAAAAAGGCCTGTGTCCAACTTGGAGAGGTCCATCTCCCAGTGGTAACAAAACCCAGGGACAGTTTCACAGATGTGCTGTGTCCAAACAAATGTGGCAGATGGGGCTCCAGATGAAGTGTGGTAGATGTGCCATGTTTGTTGGCTGTGTCCTGTGTGGAAAGGGGTAGAAATAAGGTAAGGGAAGGGCAGATCCACACCCACCATCAGGTCAGAAAGGACACAGTGACATCAGAATATGTGCATCATGAATGCTTAAACACTACAACATGACACGACTACAACACACAGCATAGTGCACATGGACCACAGCAGGAGATGGCCCTGCAGACCAGGACACAATCCCAACATGGTCATGTAAATGCTCATGTCACACAGGCATCCCAGAGGTCCACAGCATGTCCAGCAGTGGTGGTGCACAGAGATACCACAGAAATGTATGTTGATCCTAACAGGCCAAATGCAGCATCTGCACATGGCTTATGTACCAGAGGAGGGAAGGTGAAACGTACCTGAAAGGTATAGCATTGAACTGATGGGGAAAGCCAGAATCAGGCAAGGGCACAAGGGGCCCCAGTAGAGGCTGCAGACATCAATGAACTGCGTCCATCACCACGACCGCACGATCAGCTGTTAGTGGAGCATGTCTGAGGAATGCTTTGTTGTGTGGAAACAAAATGGTGACGTGTAGTGTCCTGCCAGCAAACATGAGACACGTCAGGGAACAATATATGACATATGCACACAATGTACAGAAGGGCATAGAGAGACGGGTGAACATCACTGGACAGGTGGCCAGACACATCCCTGAGACAGATAAAGGCAGAGGGGAGGAGAAGGTACCGTCAGGTAGACACGTCCCAAAGACACAGAGACACACACCATGAGACAAGGTAAGCATGCCGCAAGCTGCAGTTGGCTGGACTGCCGACAATCAGGGACAAGTGGAGACATGGGTGCACCGAGGTTGTCTAATGCCACAATGGCAGTGAGGTCTTTACGTGCCCCCAAACATTGCAATGCCCTGTGTCCGGAGACACACACAGCCTGGTAACATGTGCACAGGTACAGTATGTAGACCCCCAATATGTGCACAGGCAATGGTCACATGTGTGTCAAACGGAGCATATGGTGGATGGAGTGTTAGGCCAAAGACATGTGCAACACCAGAGGAGCAGTGGAGAGGGAAACACATATATGTGTCATGTGGTGCTGCCACCACAGCACACCTACCTGTATGTCCACCAACCCCAGTCACCTTCATGTTGCTGTGACATGCATATAGTCCCTACATGCACCACAGCATTGGGCAGTATCGGCAGCCTATCCCTGGGAGGCAAGAACACAGCAGCCTATCCTGGGGATCCAGAAACACAAGAGACATATAGAGACATGTCATGACAGTGCCGTGAAACACACAGACCAGCTCACACATGGTGACCCATAAGCACATCCCCACACATGAACAACTTACAGGAGAAGAGCTCCTCGATCAGATGTTGCCTGGCCGCCATCCCCTCATGTGTGTCACCATGGCCATGTGCAGGAGGGCACACAGGATCCTCCCCGAGATCCTCATTAATATCGACTGGGACATTGTGCCTGAGAGCAATGTTGTGGAGGATGCAACAGGCCAGAATGATCTTTGCCACGGTCAGGGGCCCGTACTGTAAGGCATCGCCGGTCCTATCCAGACACCTGAAGCGACTCTTTAGAACGCCAAAGGTGCGCTCAATGACTGAGCGGCTGGAGGCATGGGCATCATTGTACCGCATCTCTGCACCTGGCCGAGGGAGACGCACAGGGGTCAGCAACCAGGCACGACACCCATATCCTGCATCACCTGCAAACAGAAACGGCATAAAGTCACACGTGAGATGATGGACCCATGGAATCACTGATGTAGCAATGTCCAACTGGACAGCAGAGAAGCATGGACACACACATATGATGTCACATCATTGCACATGATGGCAGTGCACCTGAGTCTGATGCTGGGAGTCACAGAGCCCAAGGGAAGGCCAATGGGGGCAATGCACACCTATGGTACCATGCCCAAAGACACGTCGCAAACCTGTGCCCAGACAGCAGCAGTGGCTGCTGTGAGGGCAGCTGTCTGCCAGTGGCAAAGCATACTCGGAGGGGCAGAGATGCGCAGTTGTGCAAGTATGTGACCGTCATGATGCAGTGCACACAGAGCATAGGCCAATGGAACACAACCCTGGGAGGCCAGGTGGGAGTGGCAGTGGAGACAGGATAAAGTGGACAGACATGCGGCATACATGTGTGATAGGTGCGCCTACAGCTCAAGACATGTGTCATCCCCTACATGGCGAAAGAGAGGAGGCCCCATACACACTGTACACCATGTGGATGGCTCTGTGCCCCCAATCCTCCCCCTCCACCCCCCCGGATGGCACATGCACAAACCTATGACACATGGGGTGGGAGAGGGACACACCCCACAGGCAGACATATGTACAACTGCCCGTGCAGTATGGCCTAGGCCAGGTGCAGGAGCCATGGCCAAGCAAGAGGTGTCGCACGCATCCATGGAGGGGACACACCATACGCGGCCAGAGTGCCCCTGGACACGGGAGCTTGGTAAGTGAACAGCAGAGGCAGGGAACAGCCCACACCACATGTGTGCCGGGACACCCTGATGAGTACTAACACACACATGGTAGGCAGAGAGACATGTGGCAGCGCACAGAGGTATGTGACCACATTCCAGGTGACAGGGTGTGATGTAGTGTGAGGCCCACAATAGGCTGCACCAGGAAATACCACCACAATGTCAGGCATACAGAGGACACAGGTGACAATGGTGCCCCGCCAACCATATACGGTAGGCGCACGTTAGATATGGTGAATACCCACCCAGCAGGACATAGTCCTCATATTGTCCGGCCTCAAAATGGCTGAACAGTGCCGAGTGCTGCAGGATATATGAGTCATGGGCTGACCCTGGGAACCGTGGAACCACATTCAGAATACGCATACTTGCATCACAAACAACCTGCACATTCAGGGAATGGAAGTGTTTGCGGTTGCGGTACACAACCTCCCTGTCGCGGGGCAGGACCAGGGCAACATGTGTGCAATCTATAGCTCCCATCACGTGTGGTATCCCTGCAATCCGCTGGAATGCCTGTCCCAGGGCCTCCCAATGTTGCCTACCATTGGGAATGGCAATGTAATTCCCAACCCAGCTGACCATGGCCCGCAGTACCTGGTGGAGACAGCAAGAGAACGCTAGCCTACTCATCCCACCCACTGCGGCCACTGAGGATTGGAAACAGCCAGAGGCAAAGAAATGTAGGGCAGCCAGGAGCTTGGCCAATCCCGGTATAGCACGTGACCGGGCAGTCTTGGGCTCGAGGTCAGGGCTGAGATCCTCGTAGAGCTCCCTAATAGCCCCTGTGTCCAGCCGGTAGAGGGAGATTACCTGGTCCTCTCTCATGTCCTGGAGCATGGGCCTGGGCCTGTAGAGGCGTTGCAGGCAGGGCCGTGCCTCAGCACGCCTATGGCGACTCCCCACAGCTGCAGGCCTGAGTTGCAGCGGAATAGCACCCATGCCCAGTGCCGCAGCCCCAGGTACATCATCTCCCTCCTCCAGAAAGTGCAGCCCAGCCAGCTCCAGCAACGCAACCACCGCACAACCTGCATTCACAGTCTGAGCCATGATAGACACAGGATGGAGGACAGGTGGATGGGATATAGGGTGCGGGGTGGGGACAGAAATCACAGTAACGATACACACCTGGTGAGCCAGGAAGGTCTATCAGAAACCAGACGAGCCAACACCCTGTACACATCGACGCAGCGCGCAGGGGAGCACGCGTTCCCACAATGCATCTGACGAAAGGCAGCAACGTGTGTCCCTGTGACGCAGCAGGGTTTGAAGATACTGCATCACAGGAATACACGTAGTGTGCAACGTACGTCTGACGTAATGTGTGTGACACAAATTGCATACTTCCCCAACGCGCGTGGTAACGCGCCGACAAACAAAATAACATTGCGGTCCTGTAGAGTATTCGAGTAAGCAGCAGAAACCACGATGGCGGTAGGAGGGCGCGTGTATGGTGTGGTACACAGCACTAGTGCTAATACGGAGGAATACTAGAACGCTGCTATCCGTCCACAGTAACGCATGTAGGCTATGTCACCACGGCACGTACCTGTGTGCGCAAGAGGAACGCGCATCGCATGGCGCGTACACAACACGCGTAGAGCCACACCCAAGGTATACCTATAAGTAAAGTGAGCACAAAATGGCACACACCTCAGCACACATAACTGAACAGGTATGGAGTGCAGGAACAGAGGAACACAGGAGGCTGGAGTGGAGCAACCACCACACATACCAGTGCCAAACCCTGATGGTGACGGAGATGATGAGAGGCCAGGGCCATCTGGGGCACAGCAACACCCCAGTGAGGAGGCCATCGGTGCACAAGGGCAGAGGCAGCACAAGACCCCAGTGCCAGAAGAGGTCAGGAGGAGGGTGGTTCATTTCAGCCAGGAGGAGACGATCTCCTCCTGGCCAGCGTCCTCGAACACTATGACCTGCTGTTTGGACGCCTCAGCTCAACCACAACAATTGCCACACGCACCAGGGCATGGACTGAGGTGCAGGCAGCGGTGGCAACTGCAGCTGGACCCCATCAGGACTTGGAGAGTTTACGGACGCGCTATTGTGATATAAAGCGCAAGCTCGCCAGGGAGCGCCGTGGGGCACAGGGCACTGGAGGGGGCCCAGCACAGTTGGCCACCTTAACCGATCTAGAGCGGCACCTGGAAGACTGATTTGAGCCAATGTATATCCATGGCCTGCCCCCTGCGTTGGACACAGCTCACCCACATGCCGGTATGTGTGAGTGAGCTGCACCAGTGGGAGACACCACACGCACATGTGTTGGGGCAGACCAAGGGCGAGGTGGGGGCAGCATGACGTGGCTGATCGGGAACCGGGGGCCAACACAGGCATAGAGGCAGCTGCTGGTTCATGACCCATGGGGGGTGATGTGTCTACGGTGGGCAGGGGGCGGCACAGCACAGTGGATGGGTGTGGGGGCAAAGGGGACAGGCCCACAGTAGCAGCAGAGGCTGTCAATGTGTTGCAGGGGATATGGTGCAGGGCTGGCAGGGGCAGAAGGGCCACACAGATAGTGACTTGGGCAACGGGGAGGCACACTGCACCTGTGCCTACCATGGTCAGTGGTTGCAGGGATGAAGGCAGTGATGGGGTTGCATGGGGTGTGTGGCAGCGTGCAAGGGGGGAGGGGGCCCTGGTAGTGCAGGGCACAGGGCCCACTGGCATGGATAGAGCACTACCATTGCGGGGGCCGACCAGGGCCCTGGCCCAGACCCATGTGGCTCACCCACACACATGTGCCTGTAGGGGGTGGGACAGGGGTAGACAGGCAGTCATGCCTCATCTGACCTATGTAACATTGTGCCCTACAGGTGACATGTGCTCCATTGACGCGCCAGAGGACACTGACCCTGGACCGTGCATCCAGATGGACCCTGTGCCAGAGGTGGCCCAGGTGAGAGCGGAGATCCATCCCCACCCTCGGGGGAGGACAGCAGGCAGGGCACACAGCCTGCACTGGACAGCGCACCACCCACCAATGCAGCCACGGGGGAGGTGGCTGTGGATGAAGAACAGTGGACCAGGCAAGATGCGCTGGCTGCAGTGTCAGAGGTGATTGGGGAGATGCAGGTGCACTCAGCGGCAGCACAGAGGGATGCAGAAGGGTGAGTGTCCAACTGTGTTAGGCTGGCGATGCCTCTGTACAGGTGGTGGATGTTTCCCTGTCTCACAGTGCACAACCTGCTTTCCCCACAGGTATACGGCATGTACTGCGGGCAGTGGTTAGAGAACAGCGCTGCCAATGCCGTGTGGCATGCCGCCTGCAGCGCACCATGTCGGGGGTCCTGGCGGGGGTGCAGGACCTGGCCTCATTGGCCCAGCACATGGCTGCTAGCCTGGATCTGCTGGCGGCAGGCAGGGGGCCACCCACTGGACAGCAGTGGCCGCCACCACCACCACCACCACCACCACCAGCCGCGGCCGCTGTAGCGGCAGCAGCAGCGATGGCGGCAGGCGTCCCACCATCAACCGGGGGTGGGAGGGGCCGCGCACGGCGTGGCTGGGGTAGGGGGAAATAAAGTGCTGCACAAGTGGCTGTAGCCGATGCCATGTGTCCTGTGTTGCTTTTGTGGAGCCACTGTACTCATAGCCCCCCCCATGTCCACCCCATGTCATGACCCCGTGCCCCTGATGCAACCGGCCTGTGTCCCCCCCTACCCCAGCTGTGTCCACCATGGGTAGACATCTGACCGTGTACCTTGTCATGCTGGCACCCCTCGCCCCTGGCTAAGGGTGGCGTGGGTCACCATAGGGCCGCTCCACGCTCTGTGCATCACCAGCCTCTCTCACCTATCGGTAGTCATTGCTTGGCGGTATGTGTGCATCTCACAGGGGACATGTAGTCAGGCTGCCAAGGGGTGAGGCACATGACAGATATGTATGTTACACTATGGTGCGGTATCACAACCTACAGGATAGGTGTCCAGGTTTCAGGGACACAGAGCATTCCCCGGAAACACACAAAACCCAGCAATGTGTGCTTCTGGGGCCACCATAGTGCGGGATACACCGGTCCATAGCAGGGGGGAAAGCTTGTTCCCCTCTAGCCCTGCTGCCTGTGGCTGGTGACCACAGGTACCGTCATCGCGCATGATTGCATAGTCCCACACCAGCAACAGTTACCTGTAACCTATGAATACGATGCGGGGTAGGTTAAAGCCCTGATAGAGAGGCCACGTTCAGACCCCAGTGCCCTCGCCCCTGCAGCAGGGGCTTAGCAGCCTCATCTCTGTCTCTAGCTGTGAATCCGTAGCAACAATGACTGTCCCCCCAATGTCAGGGGGTGATCAGGGCCACCCAGCCTGGGCACTGTGGGTACCCCTCCCTGATGTACCCCCTCACAGGACAGGCATGTCTCATCCGTGTTCTGAAGGCTCTGGAGCTTCGCACAGAGCACAGTCCATGATGGTGCCCCCCACTATTAGGCATTCTGCACCCTCCCCAAGCTGTATAGGCCCCGTTTCTTTGTCCGTCGCACTGTCCCCAGCTACCAGCATCCCAGGTGAGCGTGGTATCCCTCCTGTGTGTGGCTGCCAACCCTCCTGTGGACATGCTACGCCCCACTTAGCTGTCCCCTCTCCTGGGGGGCTCCATGGCCTTGCCCTGCTCTGCAGTGGTCCGACCACCCAGCCTGTGGCTATGCTGCGGCCTGTGGCAGTCTGGCGCCCTGCTCCCCCTTCCCCTCTGCTGCTGCCACTGCCCTCGGCCCGGTTCCTGCCCTGGCTCCCCCTATCATATTCTGGCCCCGGCTGCTGTTTCCAGGGCTCTGGCTTCGGCCGCCCCCCTCCAGGTGGTGACAATCGGCCTGCCCTCCCGCACCTGCATACGTGCAGCATGCCCTGCCTATGGGGCTCCATGCTCTGTGCACCTCCCCCGTCCGTCCAACACAGGGACCCTGTGGTGTTGGCCCGTGGAGGCCCTTGCCTTCCCAGGGGTGTATGTGTTATCCCCACCCTGTTAAATGTATGAGGGGACCCTGTACAAGGGTGACCCCCCTGTCACCTGGCCCCCCCCATACCGCTGATGGGCCCCCTTGCCACAACATCTGCTGACCCATGCATGCTGTCTGGCCTGTCCCCACACCCAACCCTGCTAGCACACTGGTAGGGCACTACTAGTACTATGTACACCCCGTCCCTGGGTTATTGCGCTGTGTGCCATGGGGGTGCCCCCACCCCTTAGACCAATCCCCTGGGACGCTCTGACACCCCTGATGTACATGGGCAAGGATAGGTGCACTGTGTGTTCCGCATGGGTATCCATATGGCACGCTGCCACCACACTGAGCCAAACAAACTGTTAACTGCACATGTCACAGCCTTCGGTTCACCAGGTGGCCCGATCCCCTCCCCCATCGCATCCCCACTACCAACCACCCACTATGGGCACACGGCGACCCCTTGGTGCGCCCCCCCTCCACAGGTTGCCACCCCTTCCCGCCACCCACACCACCCTGTACACCCGTGGCCACCCCATCCCCCACACCTCCATGCCCCCCGTTAAGCCCCCCCGGTACCATGGTAAGCCTCGTAGGGTATACCTACCAACCCACCTGTCAACAGTCACACCATCCATGCTCCACTCCACTGCATCCACGCCCCCGGCACCCTGTGGCGCCCCCATTAACTCCCTCTACCCACTCTCCCCCCTCCCCTCCTCCTGACGAGCCAAACCCCCCACCCCCCACCCCTCCCGTTCCAAGATGGGTACCACTCCAAACCCCCGTTTCCCCCCCCCCATTGCGTATCCCCATACCTCACCAAACATAGCTGGCCACCCCCCTCCCACCAGTTTGCATACCCCCCCAGGTCTCCTCATGTTGCACCATCTTGGCTCGGCCATGTGCACCCACAGTACTGATTACACACAGAAACACCAACCTTTCCAATAGTTTCCCTCATGCTCTGTACATCCGCACTCGTCCATTTTCCTAACATGGCCGGTATAGCCGCTGACACACAATAGGTATGGGACAGAGCAACTCCCCATGTCCCATTCCCCTCCCCCTTCAGCAATTCCACATGGGCTGGGCCCACCTCCATCCGTATCCCCTTGGTCCCTCTATAAAACCGTCTAGCTCCCTCCACAATTGTTGCACCTTATGGCATCTCCACACTATCTGCAAAAGGTCACCCCTCTCCCCATACCCCCTCCAACAGGTATCCGCTTGCTCCAGATAGATACAGTGCAGCCTAGCTGGGGTCCAGATCATCCTAAGCCGGGATTTTTGGGGGGTCTCTAACGGAGCCGTTCCCCATGCAAACCTCTGTTCCCCTACAGAGATGGGCTGCCACCGCTCCACCTCCCAGGTACCCCCCAATTCCCCCTCCCACTGTTCCTGCCATCGGGCCTTACCCTCTGCCCTTGCATTCAGTAAGCGCTACGGTTTGGCCACCAGACCCCTCATTGAATCGTGCTGGTCTATCAGTTCCACATACCCCCGTTAGTCAGCCCTGTAGATTCCTCTGTACCCCCTGCCTTTGCAGATAGTACCAGAGCTGCATATACACATATAGGTTGGTATCCCTCATCCCAAACTCTTTTTGGAGCTCTGCATAAGGCCGTGACCCCACTATTGCATCCACCACCTGCCCCACCCTCTCCAACCCCTTCTCATCCCAACGTTGTGAACTCCCCCCCCCCCACACCTCCCTGGGGCGGGGACAACCATGTTCTGTACGTATGTGGCCCGGGGCAGGCTCTTCCCTTGCAGTAATTAACCCTTCCATTTCCCCCATATCTGCAAAGTTAACCTCCGGTACGGGTTCACGGTCCCCTACCCGACCCTTCCCCACCCCACCCCAAACCACAGCCACCAAACACACACCCACTGCCAACTCCAATGCGGGGTTTCCCCCCGCGCTCTCCACACAAACAAAGCCCTAGGCTGTGCCGCGGCGTAGTAGTTGTCCAAATTGGGAACACCCAGCCCCCCTCCTCCTGCGGTCGAAACATGGCAAGCCTATCTACCCTCGCCCTCTTTGCCCTCCCAAATACACCTCATTATCGGATCGTGCATCCCCTTAAGGCACTTCCTCGCACGTTAGACGGTAGGGCCATAACGACAAACAAACTCCGTGGTAGCACATTCATCCTTGTTTTAGCTATTCTCCCCATCCACGTCAGGTGGAGCCCCCTCCGTCTTTCTACGTCCTTCGCTATCGCCGCCATCAGGGGTTAATAATTCCACTCCTGTACACAGTCTAGAGCTGCTCCCAACTGTATCACCACATACCGAAAACCTCCACACACCCATTTAGATGGGAATGTGCCCCTCAACCTCTCCTCCAACCCCCTATCCATATTAGAACTCAATATTTCCGTCCTATCTACGTTCAACTGATAGCCCGACACGTCACCATACTGCCCTACTGTCTTTAGCAGATTTGGCAGGCTAACCAAAGGGTGCCTCAAAGTATGAATAACATCATCTGCAAAATGTGCAACCTTACTGAGCTGCCCCTGCACCTCAATTCCACCAATATCTACCTGACCTCTGACGTATGCTGCCAATGGTCCAATAACCAAGGGATACAATAGTGGCGACAAAGGGCACCCCTGCCTTGTTCCTCTGCCCAGCCCAATGCTCTCAGGGTATCCCCATTGACCGTACCCGCGCCCGTGGACAGGCATACAGCGCTCTCACCCTCCTTAGGAATGACTCTCCTCCCACCCCTACCTTGTCTAACACCTGCAACATAAATCCCCACTCTGGCCTGTCATAATACCTTTCATTGTCAACCAACAGATATACTGCCTCCCTCCCTGTTGTTTGCAAAGACCAGATAACATCTAACAGCTTCCAAATGTTATTGCCCCCATGCCTCCCTGTAATGAGCCCGTCTGATCCTTATGCACAGGTTTCTGCAGTACGTTCTGCAACCTACCCGCCATAATCTTAGCCAACACCTTAGCATCCACATTAATAGGCCAGATGGGCCGGTATGCTCCACAGACAGTATGATCCATCCCCTCCATAGAAAGAATCGTCACACCCGCCTCCTCCATAGACCGGGGTGGTTCCGCACCCTGCAGCACCCCATTGCGGCCCTCCATTGACAAGACCCCTATCTCACCCTGCATGACCTTATAGGATTTTGCCATGTAGCCATCCAGGCCTGGAGCCTTCCCGTCCCTAAAGGTCGTCACCACTCCCTCTACCTCCTCATAGGACACCGGCTTCCCCAATTCTTCCACTGCACCCTCCGTGAGCTTACTCAGACTAAACCTAGCCACCAACCCTTCCCCCATTTTCCCTTCCCCTCGCACCTCACCACTGTGGAGTTTAGTATGATACGCTACATAGTCCTTCCTAATGTCCTCTGCCGTAAACACCATTGTCCCCTCGGGGCTACGCACCCCTCCTATCGTGGATCGCTGCCGTCGCGCCTTCAGCCTGCAGGCCATTCTCCCCCCTGCTCGGTTCCCCCCTTCATTCCACCCCTGCTGCAATTTAGTCAGGGAAAATGCTGTCTCTGCCGCCCTTAACTGGTCCAATTCCACTCTCACCTTTTGTAGTGCACACAGACACACATGTCACTCGCACAACACTGACACATAGCAATGAGGGACATCTGGCCATCGTAGGTATGTGGAACATCTTCACAACTTTATTTACAGATATTAACTATATACATAGTTGAAGGGCCCTGTCTGGTAGGGGCCCTGCCTCCCTGTCCCTGTTGGGCGTGGCAGGCCATGGCATGGGCCGAAACAGGGAGGGTGTGTCATGCGTACCCTCGCACTACACACCCTGGGGACCCCATCACATGGTGGCTGGCCGGGTGCGCCCCCTGCACAGTGCTCCTCCACCCTGTGCAGCCGGTCAGCAACCACGGTCAGGGTTGCCAGGACCTGCCCCATGATGACAGCGTGCTGCCTCTGGGCGTGTGCCTGGGCACGCACAGCCACAGCCAGGCGCAGCCCGCACATGCAGCCGCACAGGCACACATCTCCCCGTGTCTGTGTGGCTGCATGTACGGTGTGTCTGTCAGTGGCTATGTGTGGCAGACACACGTCCAGGAGGTGTGCTGCACTGGCATCATGGGGCAGGTCGCTGGTGCCCCCGTTGCCCTGTGGCGGCCTGTGCCACTGGGTGCTTGTGACAGCCCCTGCCCCCGCCCCCACCCCATCCCCTGCAACCCCCTCCCCCTCCCCAGCCCCGCTACCCACCTCTACTGCCCCATCCCCACCTGCCCCACCCCCGCCTTGCCCACCTGATCCCCCTCTGACACATGGAGCCCCACCACAACACCCCCCTCTCCCCTCTGCCCCTCCACCTCCTCCCCCACCCCTCCGCCCCCTCCCCCGCCTCATCCACACCCGCCCCTCCCTCTTCCTCCCCGTACCCCTCCTCCCCCTCGCTGTGTCCAGCGGCGCTCCCCTCCTGGCCCCCCCCCGCCATTGTCATCTTCCATAGGCTCAGGGGCATTGGCCTCCTCTGGCCCCACTGCACCAGCCGCCACCTCCGGACCTGCCGCCGCCACATCAGCACGTGCGTCCGCTGTGGGAGAGGGGAACACGAATCATCTCCATGGTCACATATCAGCCACAACAGTCACATGCATCCTGTGAATCTGCCAGCTATTGCCCCACAGGGCCATGTCACGTCACTCACTGTCCCGTTGCGCCATCCAGTCGCGCTGTACCCGTGCAATGAAGCGCGGGTAACTTGCTCTTAGTTCACAGGCCTTTTTCTGCAGGTCCTCCACCTGTTGGGTAGACTGCATGCATGGCCATTAGCGCACACACACCCTTTAGAGGCCTCGGACGCACCACATATATATCTCTGTGTGCAACAGGTGCCTGCACCTATTGTGTGGGACGCTCATGCCCCATGCTTTTTCCAAGGCCACTCCCATGTGTGCACTGTGAACGCACATGTCTGGCGTGGACCCTATCAGCCCTGTGTGCGGGCCCCTCCAATCCAGACACAGCGCACATGTGTGGGCCATCTCCACACATCTGCCAGTGCCCATCAGCTACTGCCAGGATGGGAGGTGGGCCTCTGCAGTGCTTCCTGCTGCATCCTTGGGATATTGTGGAGCCTTGTACTCCTACACAGGGGCAGATACCATGGCACCAGGATAGAGGATAGGACCCTGACGTGAGGCCTGCTGCATCCTGGGGATATAGTTGAGCCTTGTGATCACAAACAGGGGCAGATACCATAGCACCAGAATGGGGGATAGAACTCTGAGGTGAGGCCTGCTGCATCCTGGGGATATAGTTGAGCCTTGTGATCACAAACAGGGGCAGATACCATAGCACCAGGATAGGGGATAGAAACCTGAGGTGAGGCCTGCTGCATCCTGGGGATATAGTTGAGCCTTGTGATCACAGACAGGGGCAGTCACCATAGCACCAGGATGGGGGATTGGACCGTGAGATGAGGCCTGCTGCATCCTGGGGATATAGTAGAGCCTTGTGATCACAAACAGGGGCAGATACCATAGCACCAGAATGGGGGATAGAACCCTGAAGTGAGGACTGCTGCATCCTGGGGATATAGTTGAGCCTTCTGATCACAAACATTGGCAGTCACCATAGCACCAGGAAAAGGGATGGACCTCTGAGATGAGGCCTGCTGCATCCTGGGGATATAGTTGAGCCTTGTGATCACAAACAGGGGCAGATACCATAGCACCAGGATAGGGAATAGAACCCTGAGGTGAGGCCTGCTGTATCCTGGGGATATAGTTGAGCCTTGTGATCACAAACAGGGGCAGATACCATAGCACCAGGATAGGGGATGGAACCCTGAGGTGAGGCCTGCTGCATCCTGGGGATATAGTTGAGCCTTGTGATCACAAACATGGGCAGTCACCATAGCACCAGGATGGGGGATTGGACCGTGAGATGTTGCCTGCTGCATCCTGGGGATATAGTTGAGCCTTGTGATCACAAACAGGGGCAGATACCATAGAACCAGAATGGGGGATGGGACCCTGAGGTGAGGCCTGCTGCATCCTGGGGATATAGTTGAGCCTTGTGATCACAAACAGGGGCAGATGCCATAGCACCAGGATAGGGGATAGAACCCTGAAGTGAGGCCTGCTGCATCCTGGGGATATAGTTGAGCCTTCTGATCACAAACATGGGCAGTCACCATAGCACCAGGATGGGGGATGGACCCCTGAGATGAGGCCTGCTGCATCCTGGGGATATAGTTGAGCCTTGTGATCACAAACAGGGGCAGATACCATAGCACCAAGATAGGGGATAGAACCCTGAGGTGAGGCCTGCTGCATCCTGGGGATATAGTTGAGCCTTGTGATCACAAACAAGGGCAGATACCATAGCACCAGGATAGGGGATAGAACCCTGAGGTGAGGCCTGCTGCATCCTGGGGATATAGTTGAGCCTTGTGATCACAAACAGGGGCAGATACCATAGCACCAGGATGGGGGATAGAACCCTGAGGTGAGGCCTGCTGCATCCTGGGGATATAGTTGAGCCTTGTGATCACAAACAGGGGCAGATACCATAGCACCAGGATAGGGGATAGAAACCTGAGGTGAGGCCTGCTGCATCCTGGGGATATAGTTGAGCCTTGTGATCACAAACAGGGGCAGATACCATAGCACCAGGATGGGGGATAGAACCCTGAGGTGAGGCCTGCTGCATCCTGGGGATATAGTTGAGCCTTGTGATCACAAACATAGGCAGTCACCATAGCACCAGGATGGGGGATGGACCCCTGAGATGAGGCCTGCTGCATCCTGGGGATATAGTTGAGCCTTGTGATCACAAACAGGGGCAGATACCATAGCACCAGGATGGGGGATGGGACCCTGAGGTGAGGCCTGCTGCATCCTGGGGATATAGTTGAGCCTTGTGATCACAAACATTGGCAGTCACCATAGCACCAGGATGGGGGATGGACCCCTGAGATGAGGCCTGCTGCATATTGGGGATATAGTTGAGCCTTGTGATCACAAACAGGGGCAGATACCATAGCACCAGGATAGGTGATAGAACCCTGAGGTGAGGCCTGCTGCATCCTGGGGATATAGTTGAGCCTTGTGATCACAAACAGGGGCAGATACCATAGCACCAGGATGGGGGATAGAACCCTGAGGTTTGGCCTGCTGCATCCTGGGGATATAGTTGAGCCTTGTGATCACAAACAGGGGCAGATATCATAGCACCAGGATAGGGGATAGATCCCTGAGTTGAGGCCTGCTGCATCCTGGGGATATAGTTGAGCCTTGTGATCACAAACAGGGGCAGATACCATAGCACCAGAATGGGGGATGGGACCCTGAGGTGAGGCCTGCTGCATCCTGGGGATATAGTTGAGCCTTGTGATCACAAACAGGGGCAGGGACATACCCCTGTGTGTCTCTTGGCCTCTGTGATGGACCTGTGTTGTTGTGTGGATAGGGCACATCACTGAGGCTGCAACAGCACCATATACCATTACATTGTACTGGGTACTCCATCTCTGTGGTGGTCACAGCTACCCCCTGGGATCAGGGTGGTTCTATTTTTTTTTTTGGGGGGGGGGGGTTGATGTTATTCCCAGCTGGACACACCAACACATGACATTCCCTGGCAGTGTGTGGCTGATAGGTGGTTTGGTTAAGAGGTGTTCTCCTTCACATCCTAAGTTGGGGTGCCTGTCCCCATGCACTTACCTCACGTGGGTAGTCAGAACCTCTATTATTCCTCCTGGTGAGGCGCTCCTAGGCCCTCCTCACTCCAGCCAGATTCTGCTTCCGGGATGAGCCAGGGAAGAGGCGATCCTGGCGGAGGCAGAATAACTCGTTAAGCAGATATAGATCTGCCATGGTGAAGGCAGGCTTCCTGGACATGGCAGCCATCTCCTCCAGAATTGTTTGTGCTGTGTAGGTACGTGCGTACCCGCGTGCATACCTGCATGCGTACCCGCGTGCATACCTGCATGCGTAGGTGTGTGCGTACCCACGTGCGTGGGTGCGTGCGTATCCACGTGCATAGCCGTGCGCGTGGGCATTTGTGATTATAACAGCTTGAGGGTGTTTTAAAATTTTGAGTGATGCTACCAACTAAGATTGTGGTGGCTATGGCCTCTACGAGCCTCTATGTTAGACCTGAATTTTAAACCCCCTACCCTTTAGTATTGCTGCTAAGACAGAATTTCCTGTTAGAGATGTCTGATTATTGCAGAGTCTGCATGATTCCATACAAAACAGTCTGCATCAGACATTTCTCATTAGTTAACTTCACATTCCTTTGCCCAGAGATGTCCTCGATGTGGAGATGTATCTATCACTTTTCATGTGCCTATTGATCAGCTGGCTTGGAAGGAGGAAATAGAGAGAGAGGCCCAGAGGGAGATTCTGATTGGGTAAGGGGGGAGGGCATTTGCACCAATGGAGAGCTAATGTGTATTTGACTGTTAGCAGATGTATATAAGGTATTTTCTCCTGTTCAAGCTTGCTCTGTCACTTTTGAACTCGTTTCTGTCTGGGCCTTGTGCACATTTCATTGGCTTGGATTCTGTAAGTGACTCCTGGTATTGATTGGTAGCATACACTCCGCTGCTACTACGGGAATAGCCTCAGACAGCCCTACCACATATCACCATAGTAGGTACAAACCCCTAACCTCTGTTTGCACAGCCAGTGCATTTGCCAGTGGCCTACATCTCTATAGCTCCTGCTACATGCCTGGCTGGCTACAGAGGGGCTGCAGGTCACCACTCCAACCATCTGCTGTGGTTGCCAGGGTTGGATTGAACCAGCCACACCCATGATGCACTGCACATGCAGATCAGCAGTCTACAGAGGGCCCCGTGTTGCGGAATGTACCCCCCCAGCACCTCAGCCTGGTTGTGTGTCCTGACCATGTGCAACCCCACAGCACCTCAGCCTGGTGGGGGTTCTGAATGTGTGTGTTACTGCCACAGAGTGGCTACCATCCATCACAGTGGACGGGTCCTGTGTTCACCCTGAGGGTGAGGTGGGGTGCCCAGCACCATTTCCGCTGCACCTGGCATTTCTGCGTTGGGCTATGCTACAGGTCCCCATTGGTGCCTCTGTGTGATAGGTGGCCCCTGCAGATACCCTTAGCATTTGCCTGTGTCCATCTGTACATCACGTCTTGCCCGTGTGGACTATGATGCACCCTGAATAGTTCATACACTGTGTGGGTGCCATGGTCACATGATTTCAGGTCCAAGGGGGGTTGGGCCCATAGGCAGTTTTCGTACCAACACCCAACCCACCTTTTGTGGCTCAGGGTGGGAAACATGGTTTCCAACTAACGGGTTGACATTTTACTCCCCTACACTGGTGACAGTAGAGGGTACCATTCACCCCAGTCCTGCCAGGGAATGGACAGCCCACCAGGGCTGTACGCCTCACTACATTGGGCAGTGACAGACAGTAGACCTAGTACTGCACATCTGCCCCACACCACTATATGACATCCTCCAGCAGCAAGCAAAGTGAGTCACCAGCCGCTGCACCTTGCAAGGTGTTCCAGCCACACACATACAAACTGCAGACAGCCTGCCTGCTAGTCCATAGTGCATGCTTCTGGAGGTGATGTGTGCACACCCACCAAGCAGATGGGTCAGTGATAGGGCTCCAGAGAACAGAGCCCATATATCTCACTTCAGAAGGACACTATTTGGCACTATGGGGGAACCCAGCTATGCCGTGGTCACTGCACAGTCAGGGTGTGCATGACCACACAGCAGAACATGCCGTGGCCACCGTGTCAGTGGTGAGCAAGCCCTACAATGTCCCAGCCATTGCCCTGGGCCCTGTACAGGTGCATGCTGCCCAGGCCACCCTCTCCAGCTATACCCACAGTACCTTGCTCCTCATTATGCACATTGCCAGGCCAATACTAGCAGCAGTGCTAGCGGTGTGTGCTGCAGAGTGTGTTGGCAAACGCAACACACTGGATTGACTGACGCACACCCCCACACCTATGCCAGTATAGTGCTCCAATATAGGCTTTTGGCAGCCCAGGACACCGCACCAGTCCTGGGCACAGTGCAGGCATGGCTATGGTATGCTGTACTTTTGGGGTCTCTTCCCAAGGTGGTGGACACTGTCAGGTTCCAGACGTGACACACACTCCACAGACATCTCAGAGGTTGGTATGTTACCGCACACTGGGCCGCTTGTTCTAACATTAGGGATTGCTATGTGCCAGTTATCATGGCAAACCTTTGCTATCTCTGTACCGTATTCCCTGGTTTTGGGTGTCATTGCTAGGGTATGCATGTGCTAGTATTAGGGGATGCACACAGGGTCCAACATCCTGCCTCTCCAGGATGCAGTGGCTACTGGGGCCTGTGGGTGCGGGTGTTTCCGCCCCTGTGGATCAATGCTCTTGGACAGGGGTTCCCAACCCCAGTCCTGGTGGGCCGCACCATGTTCGGGTTTTCATGCTGTTCCTGATGAATATGCATGAGATACATCTACATACCATGGGGGCAGTGCATCGACATACAGCACAGGCATCTTTATTGCAGTCAGCATGGAACCTAAATGTTGTTTGGACCTCCATGACTGCCTTTGGGAGACTCTGCTCTCATTAATGCGCCTGTTTGTGGTGTGTGTGTTCTGTGCGATAAAATGTAGGTGTTGGAAGCATGCTTATTCTATCAGCGATACAAGGTTCCATCTTAGAAGTTTCCTACTGGTAAAAGGTATGGGGACAGAGTTTGCAGGGACCACAGCTCAGGTTTGAACCTGTGATTTTCAGCTCCTGAGCACACTGGCTGTGCTTACTGCGCCACAGGTGCAGATCATTCCCTGGAGGTACCGTGACTGTTTGTCCCACTGAGCCTGACTGCTGCAGTGCACGGCACCCACCTGGACCAGGCTGGGCCATGGTCTCCTGCAGCCAGGTGCCACTGCCCCCTCCACCATCTTTACGGCCTCCGCCACCATGCTAACATGTCCTTCTATTGGAAACAGCATGACACCTGCATGATTTGTAGCCCTCCCTGACTGCATTTGGCAGACTCTGCTCTTGTTAATGCGCCTGTTTGTGGTGTGTGTGCTCTGTGCGATAAAATGTAGGTGTTGGAAGCATGTTTATTCTATCAGCAATACTAGGTTCCATCTTAGCAGTTTCTTACTGGTAAAAGGTATGGGGACAGAGTTGGCAGGGACCACAGCTTGGAATTGAACCTGTGATCTTCAGCTCCTGAGCACACTGACTGTGCTTACTGCGCCACAGGGGCAGATCATTCCCTGGGCGTACCGTGAATGTTTGTCCTACTGAGCCTGTCTGTTGCAGTGCACGGCACCCACCTGGACCGGGCTAGGCCATGGTCTTCTGTGGTCAGATGTCACTGCCCCCTCCGCCACCGGTACCCCTACGCTGCCATGCTGCCAAGCCCTTCTGCTGGTGGTGCCGGTGGTGGGCAGTCTCGGGCCATCCAGTGTGTGTGTAGGCAGCTGCCTATGGTATGTGTGGTGGGGTAGGGGTGCCTAGATGGACACCCACACTTCCCCCCAGCACCACCTGCCACTGTTCTGTACCCTTAGGGGTGGCTGCTGGGTACTGTCCCCTGTGACACTGCAGGGGACACACTCATGCCCATGTTGGGCCCTCAACAATTGCAGTCTGGCTCTACTGTTTATGCATTCCTATGGGCCAAACTGAGCATCACCCTAGTTCCCACTGTGGCCCAGCTGCACCATAGCATGTGCCACCTGCAGCCCTCTGTATCCCCTTTTCCAGCATATGCCCAGTTGCCCGTTCCGACATGCCCACCCTGCTATTGCAGGACATGTGCACGCCATAAGGAACCTGTTCAGTAACAAGGGGATGCCCTGATCTGCGCTATTTCACTATGACATCATTCACCTTCTATGGTGACAGGGCACACACCCTTCCACAGTTAATATCTTTTTCTGAGGCTTTCTCAGTGGTATTTTTGGCTGTTTCCCATTGATTTCACTATTGGCTAGCTTGGTTATGTTATTTTCCTCGTTTCTTCTGGTCATTTTCATTGCTTATTTGCTCTTTTGTTCCGTGCACATGTATCACACTTATCACGTTTTGTGGGTTTCCCTGCCTATGCTGTACATTGCTGACGCTGAAATGGTTTCCCTCCACTGCAAATATGCATCTACCGGCAGTTTTTCAATCGCGGTAGGATTCAGCCCTTGAGTTCACCGCATTGGGGTGCCTGGAGCCTCTCCCCGCCCACACTCCGCCCATTGACCCCTTCTCTCTGCCCTCTCTCCACCCTCTGCGGTGTTTTTCCGCGCCGCGGAACCTTACGATCATTAACGCACGTTAACGCACGTTATGCGACGTTAACGATCGTTGACGCGTCATAACGCGCGTTAACATTAGTTAACGCTCGTTAACATTACATTACGCGCGTTATGTACCGTTACCGCAGTTTAGTAAACATGCCCCTAAATGTTACCATTTAGGAGAGTGCGTTCATTGCTGCAATCACAGGGAGTACTGCAAAGAACTTGTAATGACATTATAGCAGCAATGAAGCAAAAATAGTCACTCCTTGGTTCAGTACAAAAAAGGTAGCTTGCTGGCAATTCACGTTCACTCCACTCACTTTTCACATGTAGAAACAGTGTAGCAACATTTTAACAAAAAATTAAAGTCACTACTTAGAACCATAAAAATGAGGGCAGCTTGCCAGCCTTTCCCTTTCTCTTTGCATTACCCAGCTTGATGCTAGCAACTTTCCCAAAAATGTGTTATGCCATATTGTGATGTATCGTGCTGTGCTATGCTGTGCTGTAGTATCAAATCAGGTTAATAGTCAAGAGAATGCCAACTTTTATCCCGACCTGCCTGCAGGTTTCATTTACTGCTTTAGGGGCTAAGCATTTCTTTCTCATTTAGGTATAATGCGGGAACAACAGGAGGATGATACCAATGGACTGTGCTACACAGCCTGATATTAGATTACAGCCATACTTGGAATCATCTCTTAGCAGAAGGAAGAACAATGATACAGGGCTGGCACACGGGGCACAAACAGAGCACCATACTTCCAGGTTTCTTTGTAATAGACGATGTGATGGACATGGTGAAGGCAGTGAAGGATGGAGGCTTCCATACATGCTGCACCTTCTTGTCAGTGATTCCCTAGGCCTAGGAAGCAAGGGAAGCAGAAGCTCTGTCCTGAGGCAACTGATTGAGAAGTGCCAAAAAATAGCTGGGTATGAATGTGAGCTGCTTGAGCATCAAGAAGCAATAGGGGTACCTGCATGCCAGTTCAAGCAGGATGTTGGCACCAGGTGGAATTTCACTTATGAAATGTGAGAGAGGTTAGTGAAGCAACAGGTGGCCCTACATCCGATGTCTTTGGAGATTGGAATCAGCATCAAATGTTATATGCATGATTGGGAAGAGAAAAATAGCATGCAGGTGATAGAAGTCCTTAAACCCTTTAAGGATTCTATGAAGGAATTGAGCTTCACAAGGGTTACCCTGGGCCTTCTCATCCTGTTAATGAATATTTAAGGCAAAATTAGAGGGTTTTTGTCAGTGACTGAGATTCAAAGTAGAAATTTTGGTGATGGCAAAGTCTTTGCAGGGTCAAGTAGAAACCTCTTATGAAAGAGAATGCTTATATACTATCTGGTTCCTGTGAAAGGATGAAAGGAACTATTACTCTTCAATACAATGTACTAACTTACTGGAAGGAAAAGCTGGTGATTAAGATGAAGGAAAAGGAAAATTAGAGGCAGGGGGATGGTGGCAATGGTGATGCATCAGTGGAAATAGGAACAGTAGCAGGCAGTATTGATACCATGAGTACCATCCTGTCACTTATCACTCCCCCATCCCAGTGGTTCATGAACCCCAGAAATGGAAAATCTTTGGTGACCGAAGCCCTAGCTATAGCGAGAGCGACCTGATCAGCATCAACAACAGGGAGCAGGGTCACTTAGCTGCACCCCATTTCCCATCGCAGAGGCCAATCAGACCCACTGGTGATAAATTTAAAAGCCCCCCCTCTATCAGACATGCCCACGCCTAGTGGGCCTGCGCCTGAGAGCCTCACCAGAGGGCCCTTTGGCATTGCCTTTCAGCAGAGACTTGCTGAAATGAACGACGAGAGTCTGCAAAAATGTCCTCCCTGCAGAGGCAACACACCGCAGACTGACCCTGCAGAAGACGGAACACCGACGGCTTCCAAAGGGCAGCACAAATACAACAACCTCAGAAGAGCAACACACTGACAACTCTAACCAGACTCTCTGTAACCTAGAGACCCTATCAAACTGGCACATCACCACAGTGGCCCAAACCACCATGGAAACACCTTGAAATCAGCAAAAAACACACACCTCAGCAAAAGAAAGGACAATCAAGGTAGCAACTAAGCAACTAAAAAGCAAACTCACAGACAATGGTGATCCTGTTTACCATTCTACTATGCCTCTCCTCACTCTTCAGACTCACACTTACCTCTTTTTCATTCCCATCTCCAACCTACATACCAACCTACACTCCAATCATTCATACACCCCTCTCAGCATAATTCCACCTTCCATCATAGAAGAAAACCTAGACACACACAACACATTATTCAAATCAAACCTCTATCACCCACAAAAGTATCTCCACCACTATAACAAGTGAGGAAAGTCCACCCTATAAAATGCACCCTCCTAAATGCCAGATCTGTAAGAAACAAGATACAGCTTCTCTCAGATATATTACTCGATATCCGCATTGACATCCTCAACATAACAGAATCCTGGTTCACTAAATCTGACACAGTTCTATTAAACCAACTTTCACCACAAGACTACCATCTTTTCAGTTCCCCAAAGACTGAACACTGTGGTGGTGGCATCTGCATCCTAACAAGAAAACACCTAAACTTCCACACCCTCTCAAAATCATATGATAAAGGTCTGGATCTGTTGACAATAACAAATGACAACTTAACCATCCTTCTCACCTACAGATCACCAAACACTGACCCTGACCAACTGGACACAATCCTAGAAACCATCTGTAACAACAACAACTGAAACAGAAGCTACCTCATGCTACTAGGTGATCTCAACCTTGCCTCCTCATCACCAAGCCAAGCAAGAATCTTTCTAAAAGTCATGGAGTCCCTTGACTACATACAAATTACACAGGTACACTAAAAATTTTTTTTTTTAAACTGCCTCTAATGTTTCGATTGATTTTTCCTTTTTTTGGTGCGCTGAATCCAAATCTGGTAACCAATTTGCTCCATCACGTACAGATTTTTTGCTACATTGGGTTAGCAGTTTGAGGTGAACGTTTCAGATTGAGTGCGATCGAGATAAAAGTTTCTTGGATGAATTCTTTATACTAATTGTTTAGTAGTTATTCAAATAAGAATAAAGAAAATTGTAACAAGGCAGCACATAAGAATAGAGTAATGTCAACAAAACACACTGTGATGGTAGCAAAATTGTCTGCACTTAAAACAGCCACATACATGTGCACAAACATTGAGCATATAAGAGCGAGGTTAGACACAAAGCAAAGCAAAGAAATGTGCAAAAAATGTTGTACAGGTATGTATGTAAGAATAGAAAACGCAAACCGCACCATTGCAATACATGAAGACAAACACCCGATGGTGTGAAAATAAAATTCTAATAAATGAGATCCGACACTGTGTTAATAACTAGCAAATTTTTATTTCAAAGTTTAGTAAAAACACGATATTTGTCAACACAGTTTAGATTTTAAAGTCATTCTTGGGTCAATCAATCTCCTGGTGGGCCCGTTTTCTTCTTCCCCCGAATGCTTCTCTTGGTGCGCTGCTTGGCGTATTTTTCATCTGGGGTTTCCCGCAGCAGCAACCAGCAGAAATCAGCAATCATAGTGGTGTTCCATCTTCCTTGGTACCTTCTCTCTGCGTCCTTGATGTCCTGGTGAAACCTTTCACCTTGTTCTTCACTGTACGCCCCCACGTTTTCGGGAAAGTAGTTCACATGTGAGTGCAAGAAATGGACTTTCAGGCTCATGTTACAGCCTTGTTCTTTGAAGGCATTGAGCATCCTGGCAACAATATCCTTATAGTTCTCATCCCGCCTGTTCCCCAAGAATTTGAGAACAACATCCTTGAAGGAATCCCAGGCTTCTTTTTCCTTCTCAAACATCGTTTCAGCGAATGCTCCATCTGAAATGAGTTTCCTTATATCAGGGCCAACAAACACTCCTTCCTTTAGCTTTGCTTCAGAAAGTCGGGGGAACTTTGAGCAAAGGTACCGAAAGCACTCACCATCTTTTGGAAGGGACTTGATGAATTGCTTAATGAGACCCAACTTAATGTGGAGAGGTAGTAATAGAATTTTATCACAAGGTACCAAGCTCTCATGAGGAACATTTTTCTCACAGGGTCTCAAATACTCCCGAATTGGCCAGTCTTTTTTCCCCCAGTGTAGGTCGCGGGCCCGGCTATCCCACAAGCAAAGGAAGCAGGGATATTTGGTGAAACCGGATTGCTGCCCTAATAGCATGGATAGAATTTTAAAGTCTCCACAAATCATCCACTTATGCTCATCATAACGAATCTTCTGAAGAATCAGGGCCAAATTCTCGTATTTTTCTTGGAGAATAACAGAGTGAGCAATAGGAACTGAAGCGAATGTGTTGCCATTATGAAGAAGAACACCTTTTATGCTGTCTTTTGACGAATCAATGAACAGCCGCCATTCAGCAGGATCATACTTGAGTTTAAACTTTTCCATCACTCCGTATATATCGTTGCAAAATACCAAATCTTCCTCTTTGCTGAAATACTTCAAAAATTGTGTCTCGTGGTTGCGGTACCAATAAAAAGTTGTTCCTGGTGACAATAGATTTTTCTGTTTAAGCCGAGAACCTAGCAGTTGGGCAGCATCTTTTGGGAGTCCTAAATCCCGGACTAAATCATTCAATTCAGCTTGAGAGAAAAGTTCAGGTTTCGGATCTGGTTCAGTTTCAAACTCGGAAGTACTGGACTCATCGGGAAAAGCCATCTGATGAGTCTCATCATGATCAGAACCGTCCACACAAATATGATCCAAAGATTTTGGTGGTTCAGGCACAGGTACTTCGTTGCTATGAGGCATAGGCCTAATTGCTGAGGGAAGGTTGGGGTAACTTATTACGTTCTTATTTTTTAAGTTGTATCCCTTCACAATGCAAGAGCAAAAATAGCAGTCACTGCTGTGGTCTCTTTGTTCACGCCACATCATAGGTATTCCAAAACGAAATGCTTGTTTTTTACCTTTCATCCATAAGCGTAGATCTTCCTCACATGTCTTGCACACTTTGTGAGGAGCCCACGGTTTGTCTTGATCGCCTAACTTCAAACCGAAATAGGCGAAATATACTTTTTTAATAAATGCAGAAATGTTCCTCTGCCGCTTTTTCACGGTATATTCCCCACAAATAAAACAAAAACTGTCCGGAGAGTTGACGCAACCTCTGGCTCTGTGAGCCATCACAAATACACAGCACTGCAAACTACAACTGTAGTGAACCACTTCGGAATAAAGCTGGATTACGACTGAGCAAACAAAAGGTAATAATGAACTTGCAAGAAACTGAAATTTGACAGGAACGTTCATGTCGCAACCACCGTGTTTGAGCGAGCGAACGAGGCAAGGCGAACAGGAAAGAACATGCGCCAGCGCGAGTACTGGATTTAGCCCCCCGCCTCCCAATTGTCCTGTTAATGTATAAAATGAATACAAAACACTCTAAACTATCATGAGGGAGTGTTTCTAGTTAGTTGACCATTACAACCTCTATTTTGGGCCAAGAAAATAAACTGCAGTCGGCTAAAAAGAAATTATGTGAACATTCCTTATATGGGTAAGAAATCTAATTTTGTAAGAAAACGTGACGTGATGGAACATTTTGGCTATTTTTCCTGGATTCAGCACCCCAAAATCTATAGGAATCAGTTGCAAAACTGGAGGCAGTTTTTTGGTAGTGTACCTGTGTTATGAAAAACAGCTCTACCACCTCAAAGAGAACCTTCTCACTTTATGCTCCACAATTATAGAACTCTATTCCCGAGAAGCTAAGGACCATAATGAACACAGCAACCTTCAGAAAAGCCCTTAAGACTTACATATTCAAAGACTGTTTCACCAACATCCTCACACAACCATCCACCTATTCATCTACTCTCCCCTTTCCCCTTGCCCCTCCTCCCAAATTTACATCCCCATACTCTTCTCTCCCCTAACCACTTATACCTAACAATAACCCAGACCCCCCATTCTTAAGCAAATTTTCAATGTTATCTCCAAGTTGATCTCCCTGTTTAACATATAATAGAAACATAGAAAAATGATGACAGAAAAAGACCTCATAGCCTATCTAGTCTGTCCTTCCATATCAACAACTACAACAGTCCCCCTTGTTCCTGTAGAGATCCTCTGTGTTTGTCCCATGTTTTTTTGAATTCAGATACTGTCCTCATCTCTACCACCTCCACTGGGAGACTATTCCACGGATCCACCACTCTTTCTGTAAAGAAATATTTCCGCATATCACTCCAGAATCTATCTCTTCCCTTGTAGCAGAACTTGCTTTCAATTGAAAGAGGCTCTCCCCTGTGCATTTATGCCATAGAGGTATTTAAAGGTCTCAATCATATCACCTTTATCCCACCTTTCTTCTAAGGTGTACATATTAAGATCCTTAAGTCTGTCCTCATATGCTTTAAAATGAAGACCACTAATCATTTTAGTAGCCACCCTCTGCACCGACTCTATCCTGTTTATATCCTTTTGAAGGTGTGGTCTCCAGGATTGCACACAATGCTGCAAATGAGGTTGCACCAAAGATTTATACAGAGGCACTATCACCTCCTTTTTTCTGCTAGCCATTCCTCTCTGTATGCACCCTCGCATCCTTCTAGCTTTTGCTGTCACCTTTTCTACCTATTTAGCTACTTTAAGATCATCAGAAACAACCACGCCTAGGTCCTGCTCTTCTTTAGTGGACAAAAGTACTTCACCCCCTATACTATATTGCTCCCATGGATTGCTGCAGCCCAAATGAATGACCTTGCATTTTTTAACATTAAATCCCAGCTGAAAAATTCTAGACCATTCTTCAAACTTAGCTAGATCCATCCTCATGTTATCTACACCTTCGTGGGTGTCTACTCTATTGCAGATTTTAATATCAAAGAGGCAAATCTTACCCGACAGCCCTTCCGCTATATCACTAACAAATGTTAAAAAGAATCGGACCAAGGACAGATTCCTGGGGCACTCCACTGGTAATTTCCTTCTCTTCAGAGTGAGCTCCATTAACCTGTACCCGTTGTCATCTCCCACTCAACCAATTTCTAACCCAAGCAGTAACTTTAGGGTTCATCCCTAGGGTGCTCAGTTTGTTTATAAGTCGCCTCTGAGGAACGGTGTCAAAGGCTTTACTGAAATCTAAATACACCACATCTAGGGCTCTCCCTCGGTCCAACTCCCTGGTCACCCTGTCAAAGAAATCAATCAGATTTTTCTGACAAGACCTGCCTCTGGTGAATCCATGCTGCCTCAGAACCTGTAATCTGCTGGACTCCAGAAACCTCACTATTTTCTCTTTCATCAGCATTTCCAATAATTTACTCACCACCGATGTTAAACTAACCTACCTGTAGTTTTCAAACACATCTTTACTTCCACTTTTGTGTAAAGGCACTACAAGAGCCTCTCTACAGTCCTTTGGCACCAATCCTGACTCCAATGAGGCATTGAAAAGGTCAGTCAGTGGAGCTGCTAGAATGTCCCCAAGTTCCCTCAGTATTCTAGGTTGTATCCCATCCGGTCCCATTGCTTTGTCTACTTTACGTTTAGCTAGTTTCTCATGAACACAGTCTTCTGAAAATTGTTCAAGATGCCCCTCACTTCTGTTCCTGTTTATGGGTGTTTTCTGAGGTCCTGCTCCTGGTTCTTCATCTGTGAACACAGAACAGAAATATTTGTTAAGCAATTCTGCTTTATCCTCATCAGTTTCTACATACCCTTGAGTCTGACAATACCACTTTTGCCCTCCCTCTTCTCACTAACATATCTGAAAAATGTCTTATCCTCCCATTTTATTACATTGGCTATTCCCTCCTCTTTTTGAATCTTTGCTTTCCTGACTACTTTGCTAGCTTCTCTAAGTTTTTCCAAATATTGATGCCTGTCTTCCTCTCTCTTTGATCTCTTGTATTTCATGAAGGCCTCCCTCTTTTTCTTCACCTTTTCAGCTACTTCTTTCGAAAACCATAGTCGTCTCCTTTTCCTTTTAACTTTATTTACCTTTTTAACAAAAAAGGTTGGTTGCCCTTAAAATATCCTCTTTCAGTTTTGCCCACTGTTTTTCTACATCCCCAGCTGTTCCTATCCTGCTAACGACTCCCTGAGGTATTTGCCCATCTTGGCAAAGTTAGTTTTCCTAAAGTCTAAGACCCTCACTTTTGAACTGATTCTAACAGCCTTAGTCCTAATACTGAACCAAACCATCTGGTGATCACTGGATGCAAAATGACCTCTGACTGTTGTTGTTAAGTGCCGTCGAGTCAGAGTCGACTCATGGTGACCCTCTGGATAGCTATCCTAAATTGTGTTCAGTTTTCAGTCAGGCGGCTCATTGTTGACAGACTGGTACCCGTAGCTGCTGTTATTGTATCGATTCATCTCATTGCTGGCCTTCCTCTTTTGCGTTGACCTTCTATCTTGCCAAGCATGATGTCTTTCCCTAATGATCTCTCTCTTCGCATGATGTGTCCAAAGTATGAAAGTCTGACTATAACATCAGAAACACTTTCACCATTGGTAAGCACCAAGTCTAGTATGGCCCCTTCACATGTGCGGTCTGTTACCAATTGCCTGAATAGTTCTCCCTATAAAGAATCCAGGATCTCTTTACTTCTAGATGATACTGCAGCAGGAATGTACCAATCAACATCTGGCATATTGAAATCCCCTATCAGTAGCACTTCCCCATTCCTAGCAATGCTGCATATGTCTTCAATTAACTCTCTGTCCACCTCTTCCTCTTGTGAGGGAGATCTGTATATCACACCAATGCAAATAGATTTCTCTTTCCCTCTTTCTAGTTTAACCCGCAGCACCTCCTCTGTCACTTTTAAGCTCTGTAATTCCAAAGTTTTAATATTATTTTTTTACATATAGTGCCACTCCTCCTCCCCTTCTTCCTACCCTGTCCTTTCTGAATAAAGTATAGCCAGGTATAGTTACATCCCAGTCATGGTTTTCTGTGAACCATGTTTCTATAACTGCCACTAAATCCAAGTCAGCCACACCCACCAAAGCTTCAACATCAGGGATCTTATTTCCTATGCTATGGGCATTTATACACATTTCTTTCCATATGTTACCCCTTTTATCCATTTCCATAAAGGTATTTAATGGTTCACTTTCCTGGAAGCTTTCTTCACCCATCCCCAATGAATCTAGTTTAAAGCCCTCTTCAGTAGATTAGCCAGTCTAATACTGAAGATGTGTTGACCTTTATTGGACAGATGGATGCCATCTCTGCTCTGCAACCCTTGGTCCAGGAAACTAAAACACTCTCGATGACACCATCCATGCAGCCATGTATTCATCTCCAGGATACAAGTCTCTCTGCCTTGGCCTTTACCCTCAACAGTGAGGATTGAAGAGAACACCACCTGTGCACCTATCTGCTTCACCCTCTGTCCCAGAGCCATGAAGTCACTTTTGATATGCTCAGTGGGATACTTGGCAGTATCATTTGTTCTGAGATGAATTAGCAATCTTGGCTAATAGTCAGTGGGCTTAATGAGTCTTGGCAACCTCTCCAAGTTTTGCTACAATGTAAACTGCTTTGACAATAGGATAAAGCGGTATAAAAAAAAGTTAAATAAATAAATAAAATAAATGCTAATCAGCAGAGATTGTTCTACCACAAGTTGGACTACTGCATAGATTTCAGTGGCATGGTACCTTGTAGAGCTCAATGAGATAATACATACAAATCCACTGGTATACTGGGCATACAAGTTGGCAATCTGGCCAGACCTAGTCAAGGTTGAACAGCACTTCCTGTCTTCCCCTCCAACCAGTGTGCCATGGCAGAGGATATCGTGACTTATCATCCTTAACTGCTAGGACCAGACGTGCTGGAAAAGCTAGTGTTTCTGGACAAACTTCCCCTTGCTGGTTTTCCCTTCATTTTCATGTGATGAAGAAGAGGAATGAGTGTAGAGCTATACTGAGGGGTAGTTGCCTACGCTCTCTGTCTTCGGTATGTTTTTGACAAATGGCACTGTAGTCTTTCCAGGATTTTGCCCAATTGAACTGGCTACTTTTTTGTTAAGTTTTGGCTTGGAGGCTGAAAATAAAAGGAAATAAACAGAAAGGGCCTGATTCTGATCCCGGTATACATCTCCTTTGTACGTCTGGGCTGACCCCGACGTACAAAGGAGATCGCGATTCTAATCCTGCGGGGTACGTCCAGCCCCGCAGGATCAGAATCGCAAACAAGCCTGTTTGTGCAGGCCGGGACTGTGATTCAGTCCTTGCCTGCACGTACAGGCACTGCCTGGCTAACTGAGCCAGGGCTTTTAAATGGAGCTGCAATGCAATGGAGTCATGTTGCCATGGCACCCAGCTCCATTTAAAAGCCACGATGCTGGACGCCTACCCAAAATGTTAATTCCCTGCAGCCCGACCCCCGATCAGGTATCCTAAGATCAGGGTCGGACTACGGGGAGTTAACACTGCCCCCCAGCCCCTTCCGCCCCCACGGAGCTGTCCAGGGGTGGAATAACTTCCCCGGCCATTTCGCTGGCCCTGGACATACAGGGCTGACATTAGAATTGGCCCTGTATGTCCAGGGCTGGTGACTGCCCACTGCCCACCCACTCTCCGCCTCCATGCTGCCCCTTCCCTGCCCCCCACCCCCATTACTTTACCGCACAACCGGCGGGGAAGTTATACAGGGTCAGAATGACCCCAAAGTAAATAAAGCAAAAAGTGCTGCTGTTAGTTCCAGTCTCACCGTCCTGTCATTTCTACAGTTGTTTACTGCTTTTTTGCCAACCAGTGCTGCTCTGGAGATGTAAACCACAGCTGTATTGGATCGATCACAAGTCCCTCTCTTGCCTGAACAGTTGCCCTGCGGCTTGCTATAAAATTTTCAGTCGGTCCATTTGAGTCCACATGATAAAACTAAAGAAAAATAAATCAAAAGAAAAAAATATAACAATATAAGATATGCCATACTGGGTCAGACCAAGGATCTTCAAGCCCAGTATCCTGTTTCAGTTCACAAGTACCTGTCAGATTACCAAAATGTTACACTGAGGGCTGTGTGAAGGAAGATCATGGGGGAAACCTGGGATCAAATGCCTTGCCTGTGAAGTACTCTGTTGATGCCGGTGGCTGACCCCTGATGTCACTTCCGGTTTTGCGGCTATAATTCCACTGCTGTAGCTGCAGTTTATCGGAGGAGTTGGAACCATCTACACCTAGGGCTCTGTGGAGGAGGAGTATGGGGGAAACCTGGGAGCCATTGCCTTGCCATCTGGAGACGCTGGTGGCTGACCCCTGATGTCACTTCCAATTTTGTGGCTATAATTCCACAGCTGTAGCCGTGGTATGTGGCCCGAGGTCAGGTGACTGAAGGGGCATGCCAGGTCCCTTTGGAGCCCCTTTGAGCCAACTGAGGAGCCGATAGAAGTCATCATCTTACTATATGTATTGTCTTGGTTTTGCTGCTATGGGGAAGAAGAAGCAAAGCTAAAAGACAGAGGTGCACAGATCTCGATTTAGGGATTGATGGACTCTTTTGACCTCCTTCAGGGTAAAACTTTGGTAGACTCAGTGACACCATCTGTAACCAGTCAAGTTAGTCCTGAAGTTCCCTCTTTAAGCCCGTACTTCCACTCACCACCCCTGCATCCAGCAGTAACCCAGGGTGCCACCTGGCCTCTACCCCAATTTAAGGTGGGGAAAGCCAGACTGGTATTAATGGCTCTCCTGGACAAATTTGTGGGATCTTTGTATCTATAGTTGCTACAGGTGCTCAGTCCCAGGTGTCACCCCCCCCCCTCCCATTGGGGGAGCCATGGGTGGGGGTACTTTGCTCCCTTGAAGCCCGTGTTTTTTCCTGAGGCTTTGGGGAGTGACTCCCTCATCCTGACAACTCCCTCAAGGGAAGTCACACACCTTGAGATTTGGAGATTGATGGCTAAGTTGGATATGACTATCTGGCTGCCTTTCCCAACTTTGTAAATTTTCAGGTGAAACTATGAATAAATCGGTTTGCTTGGAAGGGGAGCTTTAGTCTCAGGGAAAGTTGATTGATGTCCCCAGGGGGAAAATATTGGTACTCGAGAATGTGAATAGTGCCCTCTTGATGGGAAATTTTATGTTGGAAAGTAAAGTTGAAAGGCTGGAAAATTTGAAATTGCTAAATCTTTGGTTTGTTCATTTTCCTTATTGTAATACGATCTCCACTATAGAAATGATAAAGAATTATTTTGTCATTGTGCTTGAGGCTGATAGCCCACCCGCACATATGAATGTTTATTATGTTATTTCATCAATTAAAAGTGTTGCAGGTGGTAGCTTGGTTTGGATGCCTGAGGGTGTTTTAACTGCTCTCCTAGAGACTTCAGTTGAAAAGTCCACTAGCAGGAGTACTGTGGTGGCTACCTTCCAAACTCTCTGATTTTTTCAATGAGTGATTGACATCCTTCCATGGACATTTTATTTATTTATTTTTTATACTGTGCTCTCTAGAATCAGTGTGGTTATTCCCTTGTCCCTGAAGGGCCCACAATCTAAGTGTATCTGAGGCAATGGAGGGTTAAGTGGCTTGCCCAAGGCCACAAGGAGTGGCCATGGGACTAGAGACCCCAGTCCCTCTGGCCTGAAGTTGCTTGTCCCCATGTGGGAATTGAACCCTTGGCCTTCGGTAACCTGTCCCAACCACTGAGCCACTCCTCCCGCTTATATAGTATGTGTTTATCCTGATGTATTTGTTAAGATTCAGCAAATTCAGAGGGCCTTCCTTCAGTTAAAGCCTAGAGCTTTGGCTTTAGGAATGACCTTCTTAAAATATCCTCGATGGTGTTTGGTGAAGTATTTAAGCAAAGAGTATATATTTTTTGATCCTTCTCATTCACAAGCACTGATTCAATCTCATGTGCAACCTAATAATGAATAGCTTTTTGCTTTAGTCTTTTGCCTGTGCTCCTAGTTTAGTTACCTGCTGGAATGTTTTAAGGGGTAAAGTAAATACTAAGGTGGAATTAGATGGCTCGGAGGTTATATTACCTCACTGCTTGATTATTGTTATTATTTGCAATGTTTTGATTCATTTGACCCTTCTTCTCCCATTTATATTTTGTAGAGGGTTTTCCCTATTCTTGTGGATGCTTAATATTGTTAAAGCATTGTCTTGATTTTGTTCTTTACTGTATTTTATGGTAAACCTTAATAAATGGATATTTAAATAGCGTCTGCAGGCTATATTGGGGTGGGTTGGGGCGGTACAAGAGTTTGGACTCTTCAGCACCTATTCAGCCACTGTACCCTTCTCAGGCCTCTCCAACAATCTGTGCAGGCCAGAGCAGAGCTAAAACCTTCCCTATAAAACTTACCATACAAGAAAAATCCCTCTCAATACAAAGCTTATTGTGAATTTAATCAGAGCGAGCCCCACAGTTGATTTAAAGTGTTGGCACTGTAAGCAAATCTTAGCCTGTATGTACCCCTGACTGTCAGAAAGTATTGTTTAGCTTTGAATGCCCTACTCTCTGCTGACCCCCTGAAGTGATTGCCTGATGGTTGGGCCAGCCCTGTAATTAATACAAAATAGTAATTTGGGACCAAGAGCAAATCTACCATGCCAAAACTCATACAAGGACCCTTACCTAGAAAAAAGCAGTATCGTACAGTGGGCCCTAAAACAACAAAAAAACTATTAGGAAAGCTGAACAAGCCTGATTACTACACATTCTTAAACACACACACACACACACACAGTAGACAGAAATTAAACTAAAACCTCAAAAAGCCAGATATTGCATGCAGTGCAACACCAGAGAAACAGAAAGAAATGCATTTCCCCCTGTATTGTACAAAACAAGACAGCAGAAGTAAGGATTGGCATCAATAGTGAAGCAACCGGAAAGCAGTCAGGGCAATTGCCCTGGATCCCCAAGCCAGAGAGGGCCTCAGATCTGCCTGAGACTGAAAAAGGCACAGCTTGCTATCCCTTCTCAGATTTTTGCCTTGGGCTAGGCCCCAGCCATGTCTGACACCAATCCTTACTCCTGGCAGATATACTTTACAAATACTGACATTGTCCATTTACAAAATAGAAACTAAAATTATTTTTTCTACCTTTGTTGTCAGGTCATTTTATTTTTCTAATGGTGTTGGTCCCAGTCTCTGGTTTTTATTTTCCCCTGTCTTCTCTTAGCTCTCTTTTCATGGTCTCCTTTCCATTTGACATTTCTTCTCTCTCCTGTCTTCACGTCCTTCCTTGTATCAGTTTTTTTTTAATATATTTTATTTAAGCTTTTCTTGAATATAAGAACAAATAAAGTAATATGCACATAACATCCTAATACATTCAAGAACAAAGTGTAATAAACACATCAAAAGGCAAACACATCAAGAGGAGAGGTCATTCTTAACCCTAAAAGGGGAAAGGTAAACAAATAAGCAAAAAGGAGTAATAAAATACTCCACGTAAGGGAGCTCAAAATACAAACCACCTATTTAATCCCCCACAATTTCCTTATCAGCTAAGAACTGATGTAGTTGAGCTACATCAGTATAAACATAATTCTGCCCCTCCAAGGTAATAAGACAATGACAGGGAAATTTAAGAAAGAATGAAGCTCCTAATGCTACAACCCTTGATTTTAACTCCAGGAACTGCCTACGCCGAACCTGGGTACTCTGACTCACATCTGAAAACACTTGAAGCTTGAAACCACAAAATAAGGCATCTTTGTGTTTAAAGTATGCATGCAACACTCGTTGTTTGAGGGATTCAGACTCAAAGGTCACCACCAAGGTACAACGCTTGGGGATGACGTCCAGCGAATCCTCCAAAAAAGCGGTTAAATCCTGAGCTACCGATATCAGAAGGGGGGGGGGAGCCCCCACCGCAGTCAGAGAAGCCAGAGCTAAAGCAGAAATACAATACATTTGCACAATATCTAAAGTCTCCCTAAATTGCAAAATCTCAGAAAAATATTTTTTCAACAGTATTTCAAAAGAAAGCAAATGAGTTTGCGGAAAATTAAGAAAACATAAATTTTTTTGCCCGCTGTTGATTCTCAAGAGATTCCAAATGGCAAGCTAAAGATAAGGAATCCTTAATTAACATAACATGCGTATCTCTGCATGTCTGGAGCTGCGAATCAACACGGGCAAAAGACTTTGTAGTAGCAATCAATTGATTATCAATAACTTGGACTTTATCCACCACAGAATATATAAACTTGCAAAGAGAGGAGACAGTCGTAGATAGTCGTGTATCAATCCTTTGAAGTGCAGACCAAATGTCTGAAAGAGTCACCTCCCGAGACAAGGGAGTAATCACTTCCTCAGACATAGCCGGAGTCACTGGAAAAAGTACCGGAGCAACAACATGGAGAGATGAATCAGAAGGAGTAGAGGAATGTGGAAGGTGGGGAAAAGGAGGTGGCGTCCGAATCTCAGGGCTCAGGGAGACTGATTAACAGGTAGCAGGGGAGTGACGTGTTTATCCAGGGGGCCAGTTACCTTGCTTCCATGACTCTCTCCAGATGTAACCTTGACTGCCACTTTTGCCTTCCGCTTCCCCATCGACAAACTGCACTCAATCATCCAGCGCTCCAAGGACACCTCAGGAGCACCGAAGGAGCACAAAAGGAGTGTGCCTAACCCCTTGTGACACGCCCCTTAGGACACGCCCATGCAGGCCGCATACACACAGCTGCGTGTAGCTCCCGCTGGTCTTTGTAGGGCTCGGGGGGTCCTCAGTACCTAGGACGGCCTCCCAATGCCTGCAGGTGATCCAGCAGGCCGGCTCCCACCTGCTACACTGCTCCGTGGCAGTAGAAACACCCGTGGCAGCTCCCAGGTAACAAAGATGATCTCTCCCAGTGATAGTCAGCTCCCATTGGTTATAGGGCTCGGGGGGGTCCTCAGCACCTAGGACGGCCTCCCAATGCCTGCAGCTGGTCCAGCAGGCCCGGCTCCCACCTGCTACACTGCTCCGCGGCAGTAGAAACACACGCGGCATCTCCCAGGTAACAAAGATGATCTCTCCCCCCTTGTATCAGTTTTTAACATTAGTCTCTTTTTTCAGTTTTCTTCCATTTATTATTCTGCTTTTCTATCCATATTTCACTCCCTCTTACCAACCACTCCTCAATTTTACCCTTTTTACTGTATCTAGCTATGGCTTTCTATCTCTTTCCCTTACTCCAACTCTTCCATATCCCAGCTCTCTCTCCTTCTCTAGCCTTTTATTTATTTATTTATTTATTTTATTTATTTTTATTTATTTATTTTATTTATTTTATTTATTTAGCATATATTTGTATACCGCTACTTCCAGCGATCAGGAGCGGTTTGATTAAGTAAAAAGGAGTGTCTTTCACTAACTCTCTCCCTCTCTCCCCCATGTCCAGTATCAGCCCCATCCCCATCCTACTTCACTTCCTCTATGTCTACCATCCTGTCTGTGACCCTATCCCACAAGTCCAATATCTCCACGCTTTGTCTTTTCTTCCTCTCCCCATGTCCAGCATCTGCCCTCTGTGCCTATCCCCTCATGCCCAGTATCTCCTCATGTGTTCTTCTACCCCCATGTCAGGCATACCCCCTCTGTCCCTATACCCCAGTGTCCAGCATTTTCTCCCCCACCTCATGTCTAGCTCCAGCTGGCTTCTCTTCCCATGCTGCCTGCCTTGTCCCACCGCCCCTTTTCCTGTTCTGTTGACAGTCGCAGCAGACCTCTAATTAAAAAACAAAACAAAACAGTGGATTTTTGTGACTCTGCACTTAGATGGATGGTCTGGTTCCACTCCTTCTGATGCGAGCATACATTAGAGGAGGGAAGGACCAGACCAGGCTTGCAAGTGTGGAGTCGCAAAGACCCATCTTCTTTTTTGTTTATTTTTAAATTGGAGGTCTTCTGGTGCCACCACCAATGCCAACAGAAAAGGAAAAATGGCAGCGGAGCAAGGCAGCAGGCAGGAGGCGCTGGGGAAGGAAAGCCGAGCCAATGCTGATGTTCAGCAGAAAATTGGCCCTTCACAGGCCAGTTTTACAGTCCTACCAGCTGCTGGCCTCCATCCCCTAAAATTGGCCAGGCCAACCTAAAATCAGTCGGTTGCAACCCTGTTTCATCCCCAAGCAACAGACCCTTCTAACATGCTTCCCCCTTCTCCCAACCTGCCATCTGCCACAATCAACTTTGTTCCTCCCCCCTCCAGTCTTGTATATTCCCACTGTCTCTTTTTCCCCCTCCCTCTCCCTGTGTCCAGAACACTCCTCTGTCCTACTCTAGCCATCCATGATCCAGCATCTCCCCATCTCTCTTCTCTACTCCCCATTCAGCATCTCTTCCTTTCTTCCCTACGTTCCACTGATCCACCGTATCCCCTTTCCCTCTTCTGTACCTTCACATTCAGCAGCTGCAGCTGCAATAAAAATTATTTTTTTAAACCCCTCTCCTCTGATCCATCCGTGGCTCCTGCATATTACAGAGCCGCAACTGTGATAGCAATAATAATTAAAAACAAAGCAAACAGGCGCAGAGCCGCTGCAAAGCCTTCCAGCCTGCACTATTGAACCTCTGCTGCTATATCCCACTCCCTCTTGTGTAACTTCCTTTTGGGGGTGGGACACAGCAGCAGAGGTTCAGTAGCACAAGCAGGAAGGCTTTGCAGTGGCTGCGTACCTATTTGTTTTGTTTTTCATTATTATTGCTATTGGAACCGCAGCTCTGTAAGATTCAGGAGCCAAGGCTAGATTGCAGAAGAGGATGATGCTTAGGAGGGACAAAGAGAGAGAAACAGAGCCACTCCCCAGTCCCACCAGAGCAAAAAAAACAGCCTTAACTGCCAGTTTTAGTTCTCTGCTGGTAAGTGGCCTGGCCATATAAAAAACGTCTGGCTGAAAACTGGTCTGTTGGCAATCCTACTCAGAAGATACCAGGACTGGTAGTGAACTGGGATGAAGATAAAACTAAGAAGTTAAAGTGAAGTAAAAGAAACTTAAATACATGATATGGAGAAGACCACGAACCCAGAATTAAGTGCAATCTGCGCATGTGCATGAACTAACTAGGAACATTGCGGAGGGTTAGCGGCACACCGCTCTGTCACATATGAAGCACACAAACAAACAGGACAGTAGGAATGATGTAGCTGATATTTAAAAATTAAAAGGAGACATACATATATTTTATAAGATGCATAAATTATTAGCAGAATCTAAATACAGCTGACAGGGGTTAGAGAGTTCATGTCTGCTGCTGACACTGTTGTGGAGCACCTGAGGAACTATTCTGATGGAAGTACACCAAAGGTCACCTGAAGAGAAGGTTGGTTGTGTGTTTTTAGAGGTTGGCTGTGGTAGTTGGGCTGGCATGGAAGAAGGCAGGTTGTGTGCTTGAGTATGAGATGTGAGAGAGCCTGAAAAAAAAATATTTTGAAAAAAAAAATGGAACTAATTTATTGAGGAATGAATGTGAATAAATGAGCTAAATAATTTTAAATATTTTGTGAGTTTTTTTCTCTGATAACAAATTCTTGTGCGTTTGAGGTGCTGTGTTCTCAGATGTTTATACAAAATTTCTGAGTGGATGAATTGACCTTTTAGAAACCTTTTGGGCTTAGTGTGAGCTTACTACACTCTGGTAAACACAATCTTTTATTGCCCTTGTTGAACTCTTGGTTGTTGCTCAAGGCTTGTTTTTTCTTTAGCTAATGGGTGAAAAGATATATATTCTCTGGAAAGTGCAGCTTAAGCTGGTTCATTGAGAGAATTTGACCTTTCTTTGTATTGTGCATGCAGGAGAACTGTAAGAAAAGTGATAAAAAAAGGTTTGTTTCAAAGTTGATTGGAAAGTCTAATTTCTATACATTGATTTGTTTTAAACTGTATATTGAAACTGAATTCTGTAGATCACCTGAGAATTTCAGTTTACCTGTGCAGACAAGGGCGGCTCAAGACAATCTGCTGTCTGAGGTGAAGGATGAAATGCTACCCCCCAACCCCATAGAGGGGGGCGGGGCTTTCTCAAAACTCCTATCAGGGACTGAACCAAACCAAAAAAGTCGATTAGATTATATGGAGGAAATGCAAGATATTTGTACACCAAGGAACTAAAAGAGAACACAGTTTATAAAACTAAATTATAACTCATTTTTATTTTGTTGTTATAAACTGTGTTATGGTTCTTGCTTTTTCTTTTTCAACATATATTTTGCATCCACAGAACCCCCTTCAACAGTGGGTATAGAGCAGAACCAGGAAATTCACCCACAGAACTCAATATCTTAAAAAAAAAATCTGATTCTGATCATCTTGTTAACCACCACAACAACAACAACACACATTCTCCAGTACCAGGCATGTTGTTGTTGTTAATTGCCGTTGAGTCAGTGACGATTCATGGCGACCCTCTGGATAGTTGTCCTAAATTGTGTTCAATCTTCAGTCAAGCAGCTCATTGTTGACAGACTGGTACCCATAGCTGCTGTCATTGTATCGATCCATCTCATTGCTGGCCTTCCTCTTTTGCGTTGACCTTCTATCTTGCCAAGCATGATGTCTTTCTCTAATGATCTCTCTCTTCGCATAATGTGTCCAAAGTATAAAAGTCAAAGTCTTGTCATCTGAGCTTCTAAAGAAAGCTTAGGTTTGATCTCCTTTAGTACTGACTGGTTTGTTCTTTGGTTCTAGTCCATGGTATACAAAACCCTACAACAAAGTCACTGAGTATCTATAGAGCAAATCTACCATACCATATTTGCACCAACTTCCAAACCTCACATATGGAGCCCATCCAAAAAAAGCATCACTGTAAATGTTACAGTGGGCCCTGGAACATCCATACACCTATTTGAAAAGCCAAACAAGAAAAATTACTGCAGTACAGTATTACTACTACTACTACTATTCAGCACTTGTAGAGCGCCATGCACGCAGCGCTGCACAGCTGACCTACAAGAGGTAGCCAGCATACAAGAGACAGTCCCTGCCCGTCAGAGTCAAGCTCATCGGAGCTTACAATCTAGTTAGAACAAAACATAAGTTAGAACAGTATAGAGCATTAGTCAGTTCTGCTCAAGGTAGAGCATTGGTCAGTTCTGCGCAAGGTACAGTTTGGTCAGTAGTTTGGTCATAAATGATGACGGGGGTTAGGGTAAGATGAGGAAGGAGTCAGGATCTGAATGCAACAGTGAAGAGGTGGGTCTTCAATTTGGATTTGAAGAGGGCCAAGGAGGATGCCAGGCGCACAGACGCAGGTAGGCTGTTCCAGGCATAAGGTCCAGCAAGGTGAAAGGAGCGCAGTCGGGAGTTTGCGGTGCATGTGAAAGGCATTGATAGAAGTAATTTGTTAGCGGAGCGCAGATTTCGAGAGGGGATGTAGGGAGAGATAAGAGATAAGAGGTAGTTAGGGGCCATAGAGTGGATGCACTTATAGGTTAGCAGGAGAAGCTTGAATTGGATGTGGGATTGGACAGGGAGCCAGTGAAGTGACCTGAGAAGAGGAGTAACGTGGGCATGGTGAGGTTGGCAGAAGATTAGTTGAGCGGCGTGATTTTGTTTAGATTGGAGGGGAAGGAGGTGGCTAGCGGGAAGACCAGCGAGAGGTAGGTTGCAGTAATCAAGGCGAGAGGAGATTAAGGAGTGGATAAGCATTTTGGTGGTGTGTTCAGAGAGGAAGGGGCAAATTTTGCTGATGTTGTAGAGAAAGAAGCGGCAGGTCTTAGCTACAAGCTGGATATGAGCAGAAAAAGAGAGAGAGGTGTCAAAGATAACCCCCAAATAGCGGGCCGAGGGAACAGAAAGGATAGTAGATCCATCCACATGGATTGAGTGAGGGGGAAGTGGGGGGAGGAGTTAGGTGGAAAGACAAGGAGTTCAGTCTTGGCCATGTTCAATTTTAATCAGCGATGAGACATCCAGGCAGCAATGTCCAAAAGACAGGCAGAGATCTTGGACTGAGTTGCCGGGGAAATATCAGGTGTAGAGAGGTAGATTTGGGAGTCATCGGCATAGAGATGGTATTGAAAGCCATGGGAGGAGATGAGCGCGCCAAGGCCTTGGGTATAGAGAGAGAAGAGGAGGGGGTCCAAGACAGATCCCTGGGGTACTCCTACATGGAGTGGGGTGGGGGAGGAGGAAGAGCCACCAGAGCACACACTGAATGAGCGATGAGAGAGGTAGGAGGAGAACCAGGATAGTACAGAGTCCTTGAAGCCAAGTGAGGAGAGATTGATGAGGAGAAGGTCATGGTCCACGGTGTCAAAGGCAGCAGAAAGGTCAAGAAGGATGAGGATAGAGTAGAGGCCCTTGGACTTAGCCAGGAACAGGTCATTTGTGACTTTAGTGAGTGCCGTTTCAGTGGAATGTAGGGGACGGAAGCCGGATTGAAGCAGGTCCAGGAGGGCCTGGGAGGTGAGGAAGTCAAGGCAGCGACGGAGGACTGCTCATTCTAATAGTTTGGCTATGAAGGGAAGGAGGGAGATGGGTCGATAATTGGAAGGGCATGTGGGATCAAGTGAGGGTTTCTTGAGGAGGGGTGTGACAGCAGCATGTTTGAAGTCAGCGGGGACAGTTGCAGTGGAGAGTGAAAGGTTGAGGATATGAGTGATGGAGGGGACAATGGTGAGGGAGATGGAACGTAGGAGATGGGTGGGGATAGAGTCTGAAGAACAGGTGGTAAGTTTGGAGGAGGAAAGAAGGAGTGTGGTTTCTTCGTCAGAGATCGAAGGGAAGGAGGAGAGGGTGGTGAGGGGAGTATGGATGGGGGAGGAGAAATGTGGAGGAGGGGAGGTAGATGAGGGGGTAGGGAATTGTAGGGTAATTTTGAGGATTTTGTTGTGGAAGTAGTCGGCTAGGGTTTGGGCAGAAAGGGAGGGCGGGATTGGGGGTGGGGGGACCTTGAGGAGAGAATTGAGGGTGTTAAAGAGATGGCGAGGATCAGAGGCAAGGGAATTAGTCAGATGAATGAAGTAGTCTTGTTTGGCAAGTGCTAAGGCTGACTGGAAAGAGCCAAGCATGAATATGAAGTGTAGAAGGTTTTATGGGGAGCGGGATTTGGACCAGGCTCGTTCAGCAGAACGGGTGCAGATGCGTAAGTAACGGATTGTGGGTGAAAGCCAGGGTTGGGGAGTAGACCGTTTAACAGGATGTGGGGTGGAAGGGGCAAGAGTGTCAAGGGCTGAGGATAGTGTAGCATTGTATGAGGATAATACCTCATCGACGGACTCAGATGATAAAATGGAGGAAAGAGATGGAGAAATGGTGGAGGAGAGATTCAGGGGATCAATATTATGCAGATTTCTAAATAGGTTGGAGGAGACAGGACAAGGTTGGGATGGCGGGAGCTGTAGAGTAAAAGTTAAGAGGTGATGGTCAGATAAGGGAAGGATTGATTTGTGGAAATTTGAGGGAGAGAAATTGGAGAAGAGTATTAGTTCAAGGCAGTGACCATGTAGGTGTGTGGGGGCTGTGGAGCAAAGTTGGAGGTCAAACGAGGCGGTAAGAGTGAGGAACTTTGAGGCACGGGGGTCGGAGGAGTTGTCAACGTGAATGTTGAAATCGCCAAGAATAAGAGTGGGGGAGGTGGGATCCATAAAGGCAGAGAGCCAGGAGTCAAAATTGGTGAGGAAGGTTGATTTGGAGTAGTCAGGTGGGCGATAAATACCGCTACTCGGAGGGAAAGTGGGGTGAGGAGGCGAATGGAGTGGACTTCGAAGGAGAGGGGGGAGTGTGATCAGGGTGGCAGGAGGGGTTGGAATTAGAAAGAGGGAGAGAGTAGGAGGCCAACGCCACCACCACAACCAGTAGATCGAGGTGTATGGGAGAATTGGTAGCCCCCATAGCAGAGAGAGGCAAGGGATGTGGTGTTGTCTGGGGGCGCCAGGTCTCGGCCAGGGCAAAGAGGTGTAGGGCATTAGAGATGAAAAGATCGTGAACAAAATAGGTTTTTTTAATGACTGAGCATGCATTCCATAGGGCACAAGTAAACGGGAGAGTGGAGGGGGGGAGGAGAGGGATATGAATAAGGTTGGATAAGTTACACGCAGATTACTTATTAGAATAGCGCGGGGGTCTATTTTTAGGGTAGTAGCGAGCTTTGGATGGAGAAGAGTGAGGATGGGCATGTTTGGGTGTATGTGCTCCCCGAGAAGGATATGAGGGGGGGGGGGGAATGAAGGATAGTTTGATGGTGCCGGGTAGGTTATGTGAGGAATTACTTTTGGGGGTAGGGTTGGAGTTGATATTTATGGGTGAGTGATTGTGGGATGACTGTGAGGGAGTGTAAGGAGGGAGGAGTGGGATGTGGATGAGATTAGATAGGGTACGTGAGGAACTATCTTTAGAGTGGGGGAGAAATCAGGAGGGGGGGGGACCAGGGTTAGGGTTGATATTTCCTGATGAGAGAAGGTGAATGAGAATTAGAGAGCGAGGTAAAGTGGAGATAGTATGGCCGAAGCGAGGGTGGGATTGCCTTAAAGAGAGGGGGGCAGGTTGAATGCAAGGGATGGTGTGGAGAAGCTCAAGAGCAGGTGTTAGAGTAAGGGGAAGAATGGAGGGAGAAGTGAGGAAGGTGGAGAGGGGGGCTGGGTAAGTGCGGGGGATAGTGTGGAGAGGCTCGAAAGCAGATGCTAGGCTAGGGGGGAGAGTGGAGGGAGAAGTGAGGAAGGTAGATGCAAGGTTAGGGGAAAGAGTGGAGGGAGAAGTGAGGAGGATAGGGGGAGAGGAGGGAGGATGTTGATAGGAGGGGAGGCAGTTGGGGAGGTTGAGGGAGAGAAGGACAATGAGATGTGGGGCCATGGGGGTGGGCAGCAAGGTCTGAGCAAACAACGAGTAGCAGTTCTAAGCAACAATGATAGCAGTTCTAGGCAATAATGGGTAGCAGTTCTGCACAACAAATAGACAGCAGTTCTAAGCAACACTGGGAAGCAGTTCTACGTAACAATGGGTAGCAGTTTTAAGCAACAATGGGTAGCAGTACTGTGCCACACTGGGAAGCAGTACTGTGCAACACTGGGTAGCAGGTCTAGGTAACATGGGTAGCAGGTCTAGGCAACACTGGGAAGCAGTTCTACGCAACACTGGGTAGCAGGTCTAGGCAATAATGGGTGGCAGTTCTAGGCAACAATAGGTAGCAGTTCTGTGCAATACTGGGAGCAGTTCTACGCAACAATAGATAGCAGTTCTAAGCAACACTGGGAAGCAGTTCTACGTAATAATGGGTAGCAGTTTTAAGCAACAATGGTAGAAGTACTGTGCAACAATGGGAAGCAGTTCTACGCAACACTGGGTAGCAGGTCTAGGCAACACTGGGTAGCAGATCTGCGCAGCAATGGGTATCAGTTCAGAGTAGTACTGGGTAGCAGTTCTGCTGGGGTGGAGGCAGTGAGCAGCAGTTCTGTGCAAGTACTGGGTAGCAGTTCAGTGCAGGCAGTGGGCAACAGGTCAGGGCAAACAGTGGATAGCGGTTCAGTTCAAACAATGGTTAGCAGCTCTAGGCAGGCAGTAGGTAACAGTACTGAGTAGCAAGTACAGGTGGGTAATGGAAGGAAGGTCAATGTCAGCAGTGGGCAGCAAGTCAAGGAAAGTTGCTTGAAGGAAGGAGGTGTTGGCGAGATGGTTGAGGTCTGGAGGAGAAGTGTGGAGGAGCGATTGTGCCTACCCAGATCCAGGGCCGGCTCCAGGCAGCTGTGATGATTAGGGGGAGCAGGGTTCACGGCTCACACCAGAGCGCTCCCGGGCCCGCACCTAAGGGCCACGCCAAAGGGCCCTCTGGCGAGGCCCTCAGGCACGGGCCCGCCAGGTGTGGGCGTGCCCGATGGAGCATGCTGCTTTTAAAGGGCCGCTGCCCTTTGATCTCTCCGGCGGCGTGCTCTGCTCCTCCGATGGGGCATGCCGCTTTTAAAGGGCCGCTGCCCTTTGATCTCTCCGGCGGCGGTGTATAGATCTTTATGTATAAACTCTATGTTAACAGAACACCTGGTCTCAGTCACACATTCAGAACACAGACCCTCATCAAGTACAGAATAAATAATCACAATCTAAAGTAAAAATAAAAATATGTAGACAAAATTTAAACTGAAACCACAAGAAGTCACACTCCACATGCAGTGCAACATCAGATAAATAAGATATGCGTTCCCCCATACTGTGTAAAATATAAATAGCACAAAGTCCAATCACTGAAATGAAATAAATTTATTTTTTCTACCTTTGTTGTCTGACCATTTCATTCTCTGATCATGCTGGTCCCGATCTGAGGCTTCTGCTTTCCTGTCTTCTCTTAGCTCTCTTTCTGTGGTCTATGGTCCATCTGCCATTTCTTATCTCTTCTTTTGTTTTCTTCACTTCCTTCCATCAGCCTATTTCCATTCCTGGTAACCCTCCCCAGTATCAGCCCCCTATCCAGTCCTCCCCTCCCCATACCTTCCAATGTCAACTGCCTTGCATTCCCAGGACTGCCTCTGGTGTCCATTTCCTTCCAGTCCCCCTCCTTCCCCACTGTCCAGCCCCTTCTAGACCAAATACCATCCCAGGTATCAACTCACTCCGGCTCCCAGTGCCACGCCCCCCCGTCAGCTCCCTTCCAGTCACCCTACCCTCTGCCCATCCCCATTCCAGTGCCATCTCCATGTGTCACCTCCCTTCCAGCCTCCTCCCCATTACCCAGCCACCTACCAGTCCCATCCCCAAGTATCTACTCCCTTCCAGTCCCCCTTCAGTACCATCCCAGGTGTCAGCTCCCTTCCAGCCCCCTCCTTTCCCCTGTGGCAGTTCTTTTCCTACCCCCACCTCCACCTGTGTCAGCTTCCTTCCTGAGACAGGAAATGCCTGGATTACCCTCAGCACTGGCAGGCTCAACTTTAACAGAACTGCGGGAAAGAAGAGAAACACTTTTCCTTCCTGTGGCTCTGCAAAGATGAGCCAGGTCACCGGCAGGGCTCTTCCAGGGCAGTGGGAAGGGGGGCAAGGCCGCAGGGGCAGCTGATTCTGCCACTGCCGAGAAGCAGTGGCAGCAGCTTGTCCTGCACATTTTTTTTTTAAAATTTTGAAGGCCAAGTGAAACGGTCTTTTTGCTGCCTCCAAAAAGTTGCTATCTGAGGCCACTGCATCACTTGGCTTCATTATAGAGCTGTTCCTGTGTGCAGAGTTTTACCAAGGATTTGGTACTGCCTAAGATTAAGGTCCGCTTTTGCTAAAGCCTAGTAGCTGGTTAACCTGCATTGTAATGTGTGACCACTGGTAGATAGGAACACTAATGTACGGCTATGTCAGCCACTAAACATTAAAACCCACAGTAATTGACCATCATGTAATGGGGCAGAGAAGGGGCAGAGTTTTGAAATGCAGCACACATTACCAGTAGTGCCAGGGTAATTGCCTCATACTCAGTGGCCAAGTGCTCTTAATGACAGTTCACCTAATGACACCTCTCTGTGATCCCGCATTACTGGAGCACATGTTTGGGTAGCTCATCACACATTAGCTGCTATGAACATGCTTGTTATGCTCCCAACAGCTAACATGGAGGCTGTGCATTTAACATGCTGCCCCTCACTACCTTTCCTCTCTTATCTCCCCTTACACCCCTCCTCAGGAACTCCACTTTCTGGCGGATTGCTTCTATCTGTGCCCTTCTCTTCCACTGCCAACTCCAGACTTCAATCCTTTCACCTTGCTGCTACTTATGTCTGGAACAAACTGTCTGAGTCTGTATGTTAGGCTTTATCCCTGGCCCTTTTCAAATTCAGAATGAAAACTCACCTTTTTGAGGCTGCTTTTGAATCTTTATCTTTATTAGAATACTTGATATACCACACCTTCGTAGCATCAGGGCGGTTTACAATAAAGAAAAACTGAAAAGACTGAGGCCAGGAAAGGAAAAGAACTACAAATTACAGACAGGAAAGATCACAATCATTCAGGGGACAGAGGAAAAAGGTAAAGCGGCGAGAGATAGGAGAAAGAAAAAATTGTCAAAGATCGGTTGGAGGAAGGTCATAGGCAGAGCAGAAGAGGTGAGACTTGAGGAGAGCCTTGAATCTGGGGAAGAAATGTTCCTGGCGGAGGGCAGTAGGTAATGAGTTCCAGAGGGAAAGTCCTAGGAAGAAGTGACAGGTCAATTCCAGGTGTGCACAGGGCGGGGAGGGAAGGTGCAGGCGATTGACATGAACAAAGCAGAGACTGTGAGGTGCAGCATGGAACTGTACTGAATCAGCTAGGTATTGTGTTTTGTATGTGTTGATAGCTTTGTGAGTTATAATGAGAAGTTTGTAATGGATGTGGAAATTGAAGGGAAGCCAATGAAGGTGAATGAGATGGGGGGTAATGTGACCATAGTAAGTGGCGTAAGAAAGAATCCTGGAAGCAGTGTTTTGTATCAACTGAAGATGGTGAAGCTGTGATTGAGGGATGCCAGTGAGAATAATTTATTTATTTATTTACAATTCTTATATACCGCACTATTTATGATCAGCGCGGTTTACAATGAACAACAACATCCGACAATATACAAAATGTCTGGTCATTACATTGAACAGGGAATGAAACTTGGAGAGAGAGGGTAACTATATACATAGGGAGTTAAATGGGGGAGGAACCTGTTTGGTGTTTTAAGTATTTGAGGACAAGCTATTCGAGTGTTTGCAACTGTTGTGTTGTCTGTGTTGACTAGATTGTAAGCTCTGATGAGCAAGGGCTGTCTTTACATGAATCTATACAGCGCTGCGTATGCCTTGTAGCACTATACAAAAGATCAATAGTGGCAGAGCATATAGTATTTCCCACATAAAGGAGTTTACATGGGCACATGATCATATAGGAGCATGGGTAGAATTGCAATTAGATGTATATCACAGTTGGTATCGTCTATTAGTCTCTGGATGTGTAAAAACATTTTAAACCACCGTGTTTGGGCAGATGGAACACCTGCCGCATTTAAAATTACTCAGTTGCTGGGAAGTGGACCCAACAGTACCAGGTAAGTAAGAGGACACCAGAAAATCACCACACATTATGTTTTACTGATTATTTTTTTTTATTTTTTGTTCGGGATATTTCAGTTTTTTCTGTTATTGTATTTTAATATTTTATTTGTTTTTATGCGTTAGACCCCTGACACAGGGTTTTATGCCAAAACTGAACCAAGTTGGATCCCTTAATAAAATTTGTGATTGTGACTTATTCTCCACTCATCCTTTCGACAAAGATTATGCCTGCTCCAGGCATGAATAAGCATTGGGAAAGTGCTCAGTTTGGCTGTAAAACATCAAGAAGGTGTAGAGAAGATGGCACTCCATCTTTTTGGTACATTTTTAAAACAAAGTTACATTCTTTTTGGTGCCTTAGTTCAAAAGGGGAAATATTTTCTTTAGTGGTGTAGGTTTACAATTCTGCTTTCAGTATCTGTCTCAGCTCTTTGAAGCTGCTGACACCACATCAGGTGTTAAGTCCCTCCCTACCTCCCTCCAACTCCAACCCACCCCATGTGAGTAGTCTTGCTTTATAGGGCATCTCCCAAATTAGCTACACACAGGGACTTGGAATAGCACATTTAGAGCACACTTAAAGAGGTTGATTGTTTTTTTTCTCTCTGAAAGAACAGATGGGAAACTGGCTGGTACTTTGGTAAATATCTCTTTTTTTGCTTCAACAGGTACCTAAGCTCCACCAACTGAACAATGGCTGGGAAAAATTGTATCGCCAAAGTGTCCCCCCGTTACAGCTTCTGCTTCTGTCCTGACAAAGATCCCAACACCAGTTGAAGGACTGGTTCCATGTGCAGGATGCCTGCATGTTAAGGCTGTCAAGAAACAAGTGGAGGAGCTCAGAGAAGAGGTGGTGAGACTGAGGAACATTCAAGACAGTGAAAAGTACATTTATAAGATGCTTCTTGAAACATCCAAGCTTTCCCGCAGAGGAGAAGATGGGAGCTGACAGAATAATGAAGGTTGTACATGAGTCACCAGGGCCTGCAGCATCGCCATACCTACTCCTTCAGCCCTTGAATTGAAGAACCATTATGCAGCCCTGGAAGTGGAGGAGGTGGAAGCATCCCAGGAAAGGGAAGAATCACAGCTCAAGCACTTCAAAGTTGCAGAATTAGCCACCACAAGGAAACAAAGGGTAGTGGTGGTTGGTGATTCTCTTCTGATGGGTACCAAGATGTCCATCTGCCAACCAAACTTGATGTCCAGAGAGGTGTGCTGTCTGCCAGGTACCAAAATCTGAGATGTTACAGAAATTTTGCCAAGACTCATCAAGCCTACTGACCATTATCCGAAGTTGCTCATTCATGATGGCACAAATGATACTGCTAGGTATCCCTCCAAGCATATCAAAAGTGACTTCATGGCTCTAGGACAGAGGGTGAAGCAAGTAGGTATGCAGGTGGGGTTCTCTTCAATCCTCCCTATTGAGGATAAAGATCAAGGCAGAGAAGCTCATACATGGAGATGAATGCATGGCTCCATGGATGGTGTCATTGAGAGCGTTTTGGTTTTCTGAACCATGAGATGATGTTTCAAGGGCTGCAGAGAAGAGATGGTGTCCATCTGTCCAAGAAGGGACAAAGTGTCTTCAGAAACCAACTAGCTAATCTACTGAAGAGGGCTTTAAACTAGATTCATTGGGGATGGGTGAAGAAAACTCCCAGGTAAGTGAAACATAAAATACTTTTATGAAAATCGGTAAAAGGGAAAACATATGGAAAGCATTGTGTATAAATGCCTGTAGCATGGAAAATAAGATCCCTGATGTTAAGACTTTAATGGAAGTGACTGACTTGGATTTAGTGGTGGTAACAGAGACATGGTTCACAGACAGCTGTGACTGGGATGTAACTGTACCAGCTATACTTTATTCAGAAAGGACAGGGTAGGAAGAAGGGGAGGGGGAGTGGCACTGTACATAAAAAATAATATTAAAGCTATGGATATAGAGGGCTTAAAAGGGAGAGAGGAGGCACTGTGGGTTAAATTAGAAAGAGGGAAAGAGAAATCTATTTGCATTGGCATGATATAAAGACCTCCTTTACAGGGAGAAGAGGTGGATGGAGATTTAACAGAAGACATACTCAGCATGGCCAGGAAAGGGGAAGTGCTACTGATAGGTGATTTCAATATTCTGAATGTTGATTGGCACATCCCTGCTGCAGTATCATCTAGAAGTAAGGAGATCCTTGATTCTCTACAGGGAGAACTATTTTGGCAACTGGTAATAGAACCCACACGTGAAGGGGATATACTGGACTTGGTGCTTACCAATGGTAAAAGTGTTTTTGATGTTATAGTGGAAGATTGTCTCGCATCCAGTGATCACCAGATGGTGTTCAGTATTAGGACTACGGCTAATAAAATCCATTCAAAAGTGAAAGTCTTAGACTTTAGGAAAACTAACTTTGCTAAGATGGGCCAATACCTCAAAGAGTCGTTAGCGGGATGGGTACAGCTGGGGGATGTTGAAAAACAGTGGGCAAAACTGAAAGGGGAATTTTAAGGGCAACCAACCATCTGTAATACCTGAGGATTGGAGGATGGCCAATGCAAGGTCAATTTTTAAAAAGGGTTCCAGGGTTGATCTGGAAAACTATAGACCGGTGAGCCTGACATCAGTACCGGGAAAAATGGTAGAAACCATTATAAAGAACAAAATTACTGAAAATTTAGATAGTATGGCTTAATAGGAGACAGCCAACATGGCTTTAGCCAACATAAGAACATAAGATATGCCATACTGGGTCAGACCAAGGTCCATCAAGCCCAGTATCCTGTTTCCAACAGTGGCCAATCTAGGTCATATGTACCTAGCAGTTTCCCCAAAAGACACAGATTCTGCAGTGCTTGTACTGGGTCAAGCATTGATATCTTGGGTCCCTTCTTAATAATGGTTTATGGACATTTCCTCCAGGAACTTGTCCAAACCTCTTTTAAACCCAGCTACACTAACAGCCTTTACTACATCCTCCGGTAACAAATTCCAGAGTTTGATTACACGTTGAGTGAAAAAATATTTTCTTTTATTAGTCTTAAATAGTTTACCCTGTAGCTTTATTGCATGTCCCCTAGTCTTTCTATATTCTGATAACGTAAACAATCGATCTACATTTACCCATTCCACTCTGTTCATTAATTTATAGACTTCTATCATATCTCACTTATTAAAAGAGGGCTGCTACACAGTACCCTGTCCTGTGCTGCTGAGGTAAGCTATATTCTTATTTGATTTAAATTATAGCTCTTTGCTGCTGCTAGGCTCTAACTTATTATGAAATTTAAACTACAAGCTCTCTGCTGGGTTCTAAATTTAACCAGAAAGTTCTCTTCTGTGTTTTAAATTTAAACTAAAAGTACTTTGCTGATGCTAGACCCTGAGTGACTATTAAATTTAAACTACAAGCTCTCTGCTGGGTTCTAAATTTAACCAGAAAGCTCTCTTCTGTGTTTTAAATGTAAACTTAAACTGTTGCTACTAGGCCCTGACTGATTTAACAAAAAATAGTGGGTTCACCGATTAATTAGCTTTAATAAAAAGAATTCCTTTCAGAAAATTCCCAGAAGTATATACTCACAGTTGCAGATCTCCCTCCAGAAGTAACAGTCACCTTTTCTAGTCTTTCAAGGAAGCTCTTGTCTTAGTAATCTGTTATGTTTTTTTTGAAGGTGTGAATAAACAAGTAGACAAAGGTGAGTCAGTTGATATAGTGTATCTGGACTTTCAGAATGCCTTTGACAAGGTCCCTCATGAGTGACTTTTGGCGAAATTAAAAAGTCATGGGACTGGAGGCAGTGTACTATTGTGGACCAGAAACTGCTTAAAAGATAGGAAGCAGAGGGTAGGGCTAAATGGCCAATTTTCCCAATGGAGAAAGGTGAATAGTGGAATACCCCAGGGATCTGTGCTGGGTCCACTGCTTTTTAACATATTTATAAATGACCTGGAAATGGGAATACAAAGTGAGGTAATCAAATTTACAGATGACACAAAATTATTCAAAGTTGTTGAAACCCATGAGGATTGTGAAAAATTGCAAGAGGACCTTGATAAATTGGAAGACTGGGCATCCAAATGGCAGATGCATCTAGGAAAGAACAACCCAAACTATGGTTACACAATGCAAGGTTCCACATTAGAAACCACCACCCAGGAAAAAGATTTAGGTGTCATCGTGGATAACATGTTGAAACCCTCTGCCCAATGTACAGTGGCAGTCAAGAGAGCAAATAGAATGCTAGGTATCATAAAGAAAGGAATGAGGAATAAAACAAAGGATATTATGATGCCTCTGTATCATTCCATGGTGTGACTGCACCTTGAATATTGTGTGCAATTCTGTTGCTATATCTTAAAAAGGATATAATGTTATTAGAAAAGGTACTGAGAAGAGCCACCAAAATGGTAAAGGGGATGGAAGAAAATCCCTATGAAGAGAGGCTAAAAACTTTAGGGATCTTCAACCTGGAAAAGTGACAGCTGAGGGGAGATATGATAGAGGTCTATAAATTAATGAATAAAGTGGAACGGGTAAATGTAGATCGATTGTTTACGTTATCAGAATATAGAAAGACTAGGGGACATGCAATGAAGCTAAAGGGTAACCTATTTAAAATTAATAAGTGAAAAACATGTTAAAACCCTCGGTCGAGTGTGCAGCGGCGGCCAAGAGAGCAAATAGAATGCTAGGTATGATAAGGAAAGGAATGGAAAATAAAACAAAAGATATTATAATGCCTCTATATCATTCCATGGTGAGACCGCACCTTGAATATTGTGTGCAATTCTGGTCTTAAAAAGGATATAGCGTTATTAGAAAAGGTTTAGAGAAGAGCCACCAAAATGGTAAAGGGGATGGAAGAATACTCCTATGAAGAAAGGCTAAAAAGGTTATGGCTCTTTAACCTGGAAAAGAGACGGCTGAGGGGAGATATGATAGAAGTCTATAAATTAATGAACGGAGTGGAATAGGTAAACTTAGATCGATTGTTTACGTTATCAGAATATAGAAAGACTAGGGGACATGCAATAAAGCTACAGGGTAAACTATTTAAGACTAATAAAAGAAAATATGTTTTCACTCAACATGTAAACAAACTCTGGAATTTGTTACCGGAGGATGTAGTAAAGGCTGTTAGTGTAGCTGTGTTTAAAAAAGATTTGGACAAGTTCCTGGAGGAAAGGTCCATAAATCATTATTAAGAAGGGACCCAGGATATCAATGCTTGACCCAGTACAAGCATTGTGGAACCTGTGTCTTTTGGGGAAACTGCTAGGTACGTATGACCTAGATTGGCCACTGTTGGAAACAGGATACTGGGCTTGATGGACCTTGGTCTGACCCAGTATGGCATATCTTATATTCTTATGTTCTTAATATTTTTTCACTCAACGTATATTAAAACTCTTGTTACCTGAGGATGTAGTAAAAGTTCTTAGTGTAGCTGAGTTTAAAAAATGTTTGGACAAGTTCTTGGAGGAAAGGTTCATAAACCATTCTTAATGGGGACCTGGGATATCCACTGCTTGCCTCAACACAAACATTGTGGAACTTGTGTCTCTTGGGGAAACTACTAGGTACTTGTGACGTAGATTGGCCACTGTTGGAAACAGGATACTGGGCTTGTTGGACCATGGTCTGACCTAGTATGGCATATCTTATGTTCTTATGTACTCATGAAATAAAATAGATCACAGAGAGAGGAAGACAGTCATCTATACTTAGAAAAAAACTTAAAGAAGCTAGCAAAGTAATCAGGAAAACAAAGATTCAAAAAGAGGAGGAAATAGCCAATGCAATAAAATGGGGGGGATAAGACATTTTTCAGATATATTAGTGAGAAGAGGAAAGGCAAAAGTGGTATTGTCAGACTCAAGGGTGAAGGGGAGGAATATGTAGAAGCTGATAAGGATAAAGCAGAATTGCTTAACAAACATTTCTGTTCTGTGTTCACAGATGAAGAAAAAGGAGCAGGACCTCAGACAAGACCCACATACAGGAACAGAAGTAAGTAGCATCTTGAATGATTTTCAGAAGACTGTGTTTATGAGGAACTAGCTAAATTTAAAGTAGACAAAGTGATGAGACCTGATGGGATACACCCGAGAATACTGAGGAAACTTGGGGACGTTCTAGCAGCTCCACTGACCGACCTTTTCAATGCCTCTTTGGCATCATGAATGTTGCCAGAGGACTGGAGAGAGGCACATGTGGTCCCTTTATACAAAAGCAGAAGTAAGGATGTGGTTGAAAACTATAGGCCGGTTAGTCTAATCTCTGTGGTGAGTAAATTATTGGAAACGCTGCTGAAAGAGAAAATAGTGAGGTTTCTGGAATCCAATGGATTACCGGATCTGAAGTGGCATTGATTCACCAGAGGCAGGTCTTGTCAGAAAAATCTGATTGATTTCTTTGACTGGGTGACCAGGGAGTTGGACCGAGGGAGAGCCCTAGATGTGGTGTATTTAGATTTCAGTAAAGCCTTTGACACCGTTCCTCAGAAGCGACTTATAAACAAACTGAGCACCCTAGGGATGGACCCTAAAGTTACTGCTTGGGTTAGAAATTGCTTGAGTGGGAGATGACAAAGAGTACAGGTTAATGGAGCTCACTCTGAAGAGAAGGAAATTACCAGTGCTGTGCCCCACTAATCTGTCCTTGGTCCGATTCTTTTTAACATCTTTGTTAGTGATATAGCGGAAGGGCTGTCGGGTAAGACTTGCCTCTTTGATACCAAAATATGCAATAGAGTAGACACCCAGGAAGGTGTAGATAACATGAGGAGGGATCCAACTAAGCTTGAAGAATGGTCTAGAATTGGGCAGCTGAGATTTAATGTTAAAAAATGCAAGGTCATTCATTTGGGCTGCAGCAATCCAAGTGAGCAATATGGTATAAGGGGTGAAGTACTTCTGTCCAAAAAAGAAGAGCGGGACTTATGTGTGATTGTGTCTGATGTTTGTAAAGTAGCTAAACAGGTAGAAAAGGCAACGGTGAAAGCTAGAAGAATGTTTGTGTGCACAGGGAGAGAAATGTCTAGCAGAAGAAAGGAGGTGATAGTGCCTCTAAATAAGTCTTTGGTGTGACCTCATTTGGAGTATTGTGTGCAGTTCTGGAGACCACACCTTCAAAAGGATATTAATATGTTGGAGTTAGTGCAGAGGGTTGCTACTAAAATGGTTGGTGGTCTTCCATATAAAGCATACGAAGATATAGTTAAGGAGCTTAATATGTATACTTTAGAGGAAAGGCGGGATAGAGATGATAAGATTGAGACGTCTAAATACCTCAGTGACATAAATTCACAGGAGGAGAGCCTCTTTAGATTGAAGCAAGCTCTGCTGCGAGGGGACATAGGATGAGGGTGAAAGAGGATAGACTCAGGAGTAATATACTGAAATATTTCTTTATGGAAAGAGTGGTGGATCCGTGGAATAGTCTCCCAGTGGAGGTGGTAGAGATGAGGACAGTATCTGAATTCAAGAAAGCATGGAACAAACACAGAGGATCTCTTAAGGAAGAAAGGGGACTGTTGTAGTGGTTGATATGGAAAGGCAAACTAGATAGGCCATGTGCTCTTTTTCTGCCTCATGTTTCTATGTTTCTATCATCCCCAGTATTCTGCACAATCACAGGTTATAGCAACAGTGGGATTTGAATCCTGGCTTCCCTGTTTCTACCCACTACTCTAACAATTAGACTATTCCTAGACATGCAGGTTCAGAATTACTATTCTGTGGATGTCTATGTAGATTCCCCTGTAGATGTCCGTATCAGGCACATCCACGTTTGTGAAATAGTGGCTGAACATGGACGTGCCTGCTTTTTTTTCAGAGGTTCTAGCTTGGACATCCCAGATTGCACTTCAATGTCATTTGTAAAATGCTACTTCATAAGTTCATTTTCTGCTACTTATGCTAGTACTTTATAAAGAAATGTAGGCACTAATAGTGCTACTACTACTGATCATTTGTATAGCGCTACAAGGCATATGCAGCCTTGTACAGACACAAGTAAAAGTTGGCCCCTGCTCATCAGAGTTTACAATCTAGTCAAGACAGACAACACAACAGCTGTGGACAAGGACACATCTAGGGGAATGGTAGAAAAACACATAGGAGACTAAGCGGATCAGGATCCAAAAGCGGCCTCGAAGAGGTGAATTTTCAGCCTGGATTTGAAAAGGGCCAAAAATGAAGCCTGATGTATAGACTCAGGTTGTTTGTTCCAGGCATAAGGAGCAGAAATGTGAAAGGATTGAAGTCTGGAGTTGTTAGTAGAAGAGAAGGTCATAGATAGAAGTGGTCTGCCAGAAGAGTGGCGTTCCCGAGGAGGTGTGTAGGGCGACATAAGAGAGGAAAGATAGTGAGGATCAGAAGAATGAGTGCACTTATAGGTCAGAAGGATAAAATCTGAACTGGATAGTGGCTAAGTAGCTGCATTTTTACTGCTTAGCCACTATCCAGTTCAGATTTTATCCTTCTGACCTATAAGTGCACTCATTCTTCTGATCCTCACTATCTTTCCTCTCTTATGTCTTGTCCACAGCTGTTGTGTTGTCTGTCTTGACTAGATTGTAAACTCTGATGAGCAGGGGCCAACTTTTACTTGTGTCTGTACAAGGCTGCATATGCCTTGTAGCGCTATACAAATGATCAGTAGTAGTAGCACTATTAGTGCCTACATTTCTTTATAAAGTACTAGCATAAGTAGCAGAAAATGAACTTATGAAGTAGCATTTTACAAATGACATTGAAGTGCAATCTGGGATGTCCAAGCTAGAACCTCTGAAAAAAAAGCAGGCACGTCCATGTTCAGCCACTATTTCACAAACGTGGATGTGCCTGATACGGACATCTACAGGGGAATCTACATAGACATCCACAGAATAGTAATTCTGAACCTGCATGTCTAGGAATAGTCTAATTGTTAGAGTAGTGGGTAGAAACAGGGAAGCCAGGATTCAAATCCCACTGTTGCTATAACCTGTGATTGTGCAGAATACTGGGGATGATAGAAACATAGAAACATGAGGCAGAAAAAGAGCACATGGCCTATCTAGTTTGCCTTTCCATATCAACCACTACAACAGTCCCCTTTCTTCCTTAAGAGATCCTCTGTGTTTGTTCAATTCTTTCTTGAATTCAGATACTGTCCTCATCTCTACCACCTCCACTGGCAACCCCATATGGATGTGTCTATTTTTAAATGCTAACAACATGCATAAATGCCTGCATTTTAGTTATTTATGCATGCATTAGCCAGATTCATGTTTAAATGACCTCTTATAAAATGCCAACCATCGTAAAAGTATGCATGTTAATTGCATGACGTGCTTTCACTGTGGGCATACATAGGGTTGGAGTTTGGGCAGATCATGGGTGGGGTGAACAAGTATATACATTGATTATAAATACTGTAATTTGCGGAAACAGGGTTGAAGAAAGTGCAAACAACAAGAAACATCATAGTGGATGTGAAAAGGATCCTTGACAAAACAAAAGAATATCAAAGGATATCTACATGTGTTTCATTGACTACAACAAAGCCTTTAATTGTATAAATCATGAAAAATTCCAGGCCATATATAGGCATGGTTATACCGGAACATCTGATACTTTTTTTCTACAACCTTTACATTGACCATGAAAGAACAGTTTGAATGGAGCAAGGAGAAACAGAATGGTTTCCAACTGGCAAAGGTGTATGAAATGTCTGCATATTTTCACCATACCTGTTTAATTTATATGCAGAATGAATCATTAGAGAATAAGGACTGCATGAAGAAAACTGAGATGTAAAGATTGGTGGAAGACTCATCAACAGTCTTCTCTATGCTGATGATACCACATCACTGGCTGAAAGTGAAGATGATCTAAAACATCTGCTTATCAAGATCAAGGAACATAGTCTTAAAATGGACCTGCATGTTAATGTGAAGAAGACAAAGATCCTGACAACTATAAAAATGCATCACTTCATCCTTGATGGAGAAGAAATAGAAATAATTGACAACGTCAGCCTGCTTGGATCCTAATCAATAACGAAATGATAAGCAGCCAGGAAATCCGATGATGCATTACTCTTAACAAAATCGCTATGAAGGACCTAGAGAAGATTTCCAAGCACAGAGATGTATCTCTGCATACAAAGATTCGAGTTGTCCATACCATGGTATTTTCAATAACACCATATGAATGTGAAAGTTGGATAGTGAATTATGGTACTGACAAAGAAAATGGTGTATACCACAGACTGCCCAAAGAACAAATCATTTGGTACTGGAGATCAAACCTAAGCTTTCTTAGGAAGCTCTAGCAGAAGACTGAATATAGTTTAGAAGATTTGTCCTCATTACGGACCATGCCCCGCTAAAATGGTTGCACACCATGAAAAATGAAAACAACCACTTAACCAGGTGGTACATGGCTTTGCAGCCCTATGATTTTAGAGTAGAGCATCGAGCTGGGAAGCTGCATTTTAATGCAGATGCCATGTCGCGTATTACGTGCTGTGTAAAAGAAACTTCACCAGCCCGTAATATTTTAAGAAGGGGGATGTGTGATGCAGCAGACCAGCAGGGCAGAGAAGAAAATGTTTTAAACTTGAAAAAAGACGTGCACAAGCTGCAGTATTTGCAGGAGCCTGATAGGGGGAGCAAGAGGGATCTCTGGAAGACTGAGGATCCACGCCCTACAGGGTGTAACCTAAAACCAGCCAGCCTCCAATCCAGGAAGACAGGAACTCCTTTTAAAGGAAGTCAGGAAGACTGGAGGGAGAACAGGAGGAGCAGGGAGTACAGGAGGAGCAGGAGGAGAAGTAGGAACAGTGAGAGCTCTGGAAGAAGTGCTGTGCCGAGCAGAAGTGACTGGACAGGCAGAAGTAGCCTTAAAGCCAGAAGCAGCAGAGAAGGCCGCAGAGAAGCTGCAGAACCTTAAGAAGCCGAAGGAGCGGCAGGAGCTGCAGAAGCTACAGACACTGCTGGAGTGCAGGAAAGAGGTACAAGCCAAAGGAACCTGAATGGACAGAGACTACAAAAGGGTCCAAGAGATTCAGGTACGCAAAAGCTGCATTGTGATTGCTGTGGGCAGAACCCAAGCCATATTGCTGGAGCAAGGCAGAATCTCCCTAGGAGTAGGCCACAAGCCTCATCCTCAGGAAAGAAGCAAGAGTTAGAAGGTAAACCATATTGTATTGGAAACAGCCTATGGAAAGGGCAAGAGACAGAAGCTCCCTGTACATGTCCCACTGCTCAAAAGAAAAGGTATGAAAAGTTTTTATTGAATAAGAAACTTTTAAGTAAGCCAGGTTTGCAGGAAGTGCATGTAAACCCTTGGAAGAAAGAAAGAGATTCACACTGTAAAAATGCTCATGGCCGACGCCCCATGCTAAACTCTAAACACTGGTAGGTCATACAGCATTTGGATGAGAAACCTAACTATAACTTGCCGGGAACTGTTGACTTTGTCTCAGATACTTTGCTGGAGGAACCGATGCAAGTGGAAGAGGTAGAATCCCTTTCAGAGGAAGACATGGATTGCAGCTATTGCATCACGGGAAGCGTAGAATGCTTGTGTAACCAATGAGCACTAAAACCGGTGTAAATAGGAATGCCTGCCTTTGTAACCTTCCTGTGAAAAGAACAGTTTTTGTTTTGAATCTGAGTTGTGATTTTTGTAACCTGATGTAAGGAGATTTCTGTTGGTGTTTGAAGCCGATCCTTTGAACCTTTGTGCAAACCAGGGGAAATAAAGCCTTATTTTTCCCTACACTCGATGACCTTTTGTTCTCTGGGTATTTTTGGTCATACAGAATGCTACCGAGGCTATACAACCTTGGGCCCTAGAAAGAGAAACATACCAAACCCAACTTTACTTTTCTTTATGTCCCACCTGCCTTGACCACCATCAACCGCCAGGGCGGCGTCGTGACAGTGTATATGTAGTCATCCCTTTTGCTATGAAACCCCTAAATAAGATCAGGTCCATCCAATTAACCTCAGAAGTCACATAATTAGTTGACTAGGGTCCACCTGTGTACAATCAGTGCCACATTATCTGTCACATGATGCCTGTATACATATACCTATTCTGAAAGGCCCCTGACTCTGCAGCACCACTAAGCAAGCAACACGCAGACCAAGGAGCACTCCAAACAGGTCAGAGACAAAGTTATGGAGAAGTATAGATCAGGGTTGCGTTATAAAAAAATATCCCAACTTCTGAAAATCCCACAGAGCACTATTAAATCCATCATAACAAAACAGAAAGAATATGGCACCACTACAAACCTGACAAGAGAAGGCCACCCACAAAACTCACAGTCCGGGCAAGGAGGGTATTAATCAGAGAAGCTACAAAGAAACCAAGGATATCACTGAAGGAGTTGCAAAGACCCACAGCGGAAATGGGAGTATCTGTCCATAGGACCACTTTAAGCCATACGCTCCACAGAGTGGGGCTTTATGGAAGAGTGGCCAGAAAAAAGCCATTGCTTAAAGAAAGAAATAAGAAAACATGTTTGGAGTTTGCACAACAGCATGCGGCGGACCCCCGGAACACATAGAAGAAGGTTCTCTGGTCAGATGAGATGAAAATTGAAAATTTTGGCCTCATAGGAAGCGCCATATTTTTATTTATTATTTATTTATTACAAGTTCTTATATACCGCACTATTCGGCATCAGCGCGGTTTACATTATAGCATAAAGACCATAACAACAAGCTGTTTGGTTTACATCGAACAGGAGTACAAACTTGGAGAACCGGGGTAAACTATATACATGAGATAATTACATAGAACAGAATAGGGTCTTAATAATATAAAGAACGGCATGGTGTGGCATATGTGGCACAAACCCAAAACTTCCCATCACCCGAGAACACCATTCCCAGAGTGAAACATGGTGGTGGCAGCATCATGATGTGGGGATATTTTTCATTGACAGGGACAGGAAAACTGGTCAGGACTGAAGGAACGATGGATGGCACTAAATAAAGGGCATTTCTTGAGGAAAACCTGTTTCAGTCTGCCAGAGATTTGAGACTGGGGTGAAGGTTCATCTTTAATCAGGACAATGACCCTAAACATACTGCTAAAGCTGGTTTAAAGGGAAACATTTAAATGTCTTGGAATGGCCTAGTCAAAGCCCAGACCTCAATCCAATTGAGAATCTGTGGCATTACTAGAAGATTGCTGTACACCAACGCAACCCATCTAACTTGAAGGAGTTGGAGCAGTTTTACTTTAAGGAATGGGTGAAAATCCCAGTGGCTAGATGTGATAAGTTAATAGAGACATACCCCAAGAGGCTTGCAGCTGTAATTGCAGAAAAAGGTGGCTCTACAATGTATTGACTTTGGCGGGGGAGGGGGGGGAGTGGAGGGTGTGAATACATATGTACACTCCTGCTTTCAGGGCTTTTTTTCTTAATTATTTGTGTCACAATAAGGGATATTTTTCACCTTCAGAGTCATAGGCATGTTTGTGCTAACCCCCAAAATTCCATTTTAATTCCAGGCTGTAATGCGACAAAACAGGACAAATACAGAGAGGATGGATACTTTTGCAAAGCACTGTAGCAGAAATGCTTGCTCAAGAGCAAGTGTAACTTGCCGCACTTAGAGCAGTAATCTGATGCATATAAATCATAGTATTTAATAACTTAACAATTGTCAACAGAGGTGACACTTAAGCTCTGCTCAAGCACCATTCCCATGCAAGCCCCTATGGCACTTCAACATGGTGACGTATAACCATGCGCTTAGTTGCTATTCTGTAAGCGCCCATTAACATGCATAAGTCCTTGAAAATAGTGACTTGTGTACATTTCTTGTGTATACTGTCCTGTGCGTCCTATATGAAATTTCACTCTTAAAGTGCAAAATTGTTTACCCCATAGATTTTAATAGAAACAAATGATTCATGAACAGAAAATGAACCTAATGGGTGATTGATCTGAAAATGAAACAAAAGCTGAAATGTTTACTGTGCATATTTGTAATACACATGAAAGCACTTTAATACAATTAACACACATTATTTAATACAAGTCCCATTATTCTCAATGGGGTCTATTCACTAAGGGGACTATTCAGACCTGGACATCTCAGCCCTCTGTGTGCCCGGTCAGAACCGGACGCAGAGTTAGCTGGGATTCTGATCCCGCGGGGCACGTCAGGCCCCACAGGATCAGACTCGCATCTGGGTCTGTACGTGCAGGCCAGGACACCGATTCAGGTCAGCCTGCACGTACAGGCCTTGCCCAGATAGCTCATTCAGGGCTTTTCAATGGAGCCTCGGCACCATGGCGTCAGGTTGCCATGGCATTGCGGCTCCATTCAAAAAACACAATCCCCAGCTGCCGGTAAAAACACTGCATTCCCCACAGCCCGACCCCCAATCTGGCCTCCCAAGGCCAGGGTCGGGTTACGGAGAATGTCCTCTGCATATTCCACCTCAGAGGTGGAATAAGTTCCCCATTCAGGCCGCTGGTCTGGGACATACAGGGCCGATATTGGAATCGGCCCTGTATATCCGAGGCCGATGACCACTCACTGCCCATCCTAATGTCGTCCCGATCTGACCCTTTTGCACCCCCATCTAACTTCCCCATACAACATGCATGGAAGTTAGTCAGGGTCGGAAGGGGGCCCAAATAGCAAGGATGGATGTCCCAATGAGACATCCATCCCCACTTTTTGTGCCTCGGAATGACCCCTTATCTAAACATATAACACAGGTTAGTAAATGAGGCCCTAAATTTGCACTTGTGTCAATGGATGGTGAAATGAATTGTCCAAGATCACAAGAAACATCAGTAGAATTTGATAAGTGGCTTCTATAGAAACATAGAAACATAGAAATATGATGACAGAAAAAGACCACATGGCCTACCTAGTCTGTCCTTCCATATCAACAACTACAACAGTCCCCTTTTTACCTTTAGAGATCCTCTGTGTTTGTCCCATGCTTTTTTGAATTCAGTTACTGTCCTCATCTCTACCACCTCCACTGGGAGACTATTCCACGGATCCACTACTCTTTCCGTAAAGAAATATTTCCGCATATCACTCCTGAATCTATCTCCCTTCACCCTCATCCCATGTCCTCTCGTAGCAGAACTTGCTTTCAATTGAAAGAGGCTCTCTCCCTGAACATTTATGCCACGGAGGTATTTAAACATCTCAATCATATCACCTCTATCCCGCCTTTCCTCTAAGGTGTACATATTAAGATTCTTCAGTTTGTCCTCATATGCTTTATAATGAAGACCACTAACCATTTTAGTAGCCACCCTCTGCACCGACTCCATCCTGTTTACATCCTTTTGAAGGTGCAGTCTCCAGAATTGCACACTATACTCCAAATGAGGTCGCACCAAAGACTTATACAGAGGCATTATCACCTCCTTTTTTCTGCTAGCCATTCCTCTCCGTATGCACACAAGCATCCTTTTAGCTTTTGCCGTCGCCTTTTCTACCTGTTTAGCTACTTTAAGATCATCAGACACAACCACGCCTACGTCCCGCTCTTCTTTAGTGGACAAAAGTACTTTAATTAAAGAAGTTCTTCGGGGTGGGAGGGGAGAGCATAGTGAATCCTGCTATAATGAGAATAAGGAACTTAGCAATGAGTATTTTGGTCCAGTTGACTGAGGAATTTGTAAACAACAGACATTAACTGTTAATGTGGATCTAAAAATAATTCATGTGCCACGTTAATAGCATACACTAACTGCCATGTTAAAAGCTTAATGTAGAATTTCATATTACAGTGCTGAGAAGATAGTAACATGAAGTGGCATTTTAGAAAGTATGTTTTAGATGCAATCTGGGACATCCAGGGCAAAATGTCCAATAAAAAGCCAGGGACATTTATGTTTTGGCCCAATTTTGGCAACTTGGTCATCCCCAAAATGGATGGCCACACGGATCACCACATAGATGTCCTCGCTAAAAACATCTGGGCAGGGATGTCTATCCTATGCTGAATGCATGTCCAGGCAAACTGCTTAGCATGCAGAGATGTACATCAATGTGCTGAACCTAAAACAAGTGTTCTCATTTCCCTGCAGTTTTTGTTATCATGCAAAGTATAGGGGAAATTAGAATGCCTTTGCGTTTATGCCCTCCAGGGGCATGGATGACAGAACAAGAGCTTTACTGATATCTATTCATGCCCTGGAGATGGAATAGACATGGATAGTCCTCTAGTGGGTGAGGATGTGCTAGCAGTTTCTGAAAATTGGGCATGTATGTCCCTGCATGGAATACCCCGATCACAGCTCCATCATGCCCTTTCACAACTTGGATGTCCTTGAACTTAGGCATCTATATAACTGGCTTCTGAAATGGCTCCAGGGACACCTCAGTGACTAGGATGGCTGTGTGCCCATTTTCAGATGTCCAAAACACGAATAGGGCTTCTAAAATCATCCCTTTAATAAATGACAGCAGATGAAGACCAGCATAGCCTAAGTAGTTAAGGTTTTAACTACTCATCTGTTCACAGAAGTGGCGCAAGGAGATGAGGCATCCTAGATGAATCTCATCCCTTGTGCCCCCTCTCCCGCTGAGGCATCCCAAAGTTGTAAGGTAAGTACTGTGGGGCTGTTTGTGGCCATTGACGCTGCTTCACGTCCAAGAAGGGTGACAGCTGTGGCAATGGGCGCCCCTGGAGACCAGAACTCTAGGTAACTCCTTAGTTCACCTGATGCTAGTAATTAACAAAAATAAAATCATGCAGGTTACCTCTGCTCTATGCTTTTTTTCAAGTGTGAAAGTCACTTAAATTTTGCCTTGAACAGAAATGTTCTTCTTCCTTTAGAGGGATCCTTAGTGCTTATCCCATGCCCTTTTGAATTCCATCATCATTATTGTACCCACCACTTCCAGTGGGAGAACATTTCAGGCATCAGCTATCCTTTCCATGAAAAAGTATTTCCTGATGCTGCTTTTAAATTTCCCTCCTTTCAACTTCCTTTCATGTCTTGCAGTTTTATAGATTATCCATCTTTGGAAAAGTTGTGTTTGCTCATTAATACCTTTCAAATATTTAATCACTACATCCTATCTCTTGTCCCTCTTTTCCTCTAAGATATGCATAGTCGTGTCTTCAAGTCTCTTCTCATATGGCTTCTGGCACGAACCCCATGCCATTTTGGTCACTTTCCTCTGAATCAATTCAAGTCCATTTACATGCTTATGTTTAATTAGTCTTGATATACTGTATCTTCACCTTATTTAGCAAGATAGCGGCCTCCAAACCTGAATACAGTATTCCAAATGAGGCCTCATCAATGACCTGCATAGGGGCATTGTCCTCTCCTCCTTTCAACTGGTTATGTTCTTCTCTAGGCAGCCTAGCATCCTTCTGGCTTTGACTACTGCATTGTCTAATGTTTTTGCAACTCACAGATCTTCAGACACCACCACCCTGAGGTTTCTTTCCTGGCCCATGCATGTTATCCTCTCACCCTCTATCACATACTGCTCTTTTGGAAGTCTGAACCCCAAGTATATTAATTTGTATTTCTTATTAAATCTTAATTCCCAAGCATTAGACCTTCTAATTTTTGTAGACCATTTTTCATGTTGTCAATTCCTTCTGGGGTGTCTAATTTATTGCAAATCTTTGGGGCATATTTACTAAACTGGGTTAATAGCAAGCAATGTTTGTAATTAGGTCCCATGTTATTCAACAGGACCTAGTTACAAATAGCACATGTTAACTGTTAACCTAGCTTAGTAAACAAGCCCCTTTGTGTCTTCTGCAAAAGACAATTTTTTCCTTCTAACTCTTTGGCAATGTCACTTACAAAGATTTTGAACAAAATTGGACCTTTCTGCTGAGTAAATTTCATTTATAACCAACCTCTCTCACTGGTCAGTCAACCAGTTTCTAATCCAGTTCCCTAGTTTATGGTCCTAATTTCAGGCTGTTCAGGTTATTCATGAGCCTCCTATGAGGAACACTATCAAAGGCTTTGCTGAAATCCAAATATACCATATCTAGCACATGCCTATGATCTAGTTCTCTGGTTACCCAGTCAAAGGAATCAATCAGATTCATCTGGCAAGATCTGCCTTTGGTATAACCATGCTGTCTGAGTTCTTGCAACCCATTGCGTTATATAAAGTTCACTATCCTTTCCTTTAGCAGCGTCTCCGCTGTTTTTCTAAACATCAAGGTAAGGCTTGTTGGTCTCTTCTCTGTTGCAGCTTTTGTAAAGAAGGACAATATGGGCCCGATATTCAAGTGGGCAAGTTAATTGTGCTGCTCGTTAGCATACATATCTTCATGTTAACTGCTGGGAATATGCCGGTCACACTCCTGACAATTAACATGGAGGCTTTGCACTTACCATGCATTAGAAATATGTGTTAAGTGCACAGTCTTACTGGGTTTTAATAAAGGGTTCCTTAGACAGTGAAGGGAAGGAATATATTTCAATTAAATTGTCCTTTTTTTGTATAATTTTCTTTATCTTGGAATTGCCAATTATTTTATCCAAAACACTACTGAACTCCCATGTTTTGTTTGCCTGCTTGGGTTGATGTTCTCTGTCCAAAAGCGAGTGAAGGAGTTTTTCTGTCAGATCCCGGGACCTTAGACTTGTGTACTGTGGATTGGGGATATGAATGGTGGAGAATTGCATAACAATTTGGCACAGATACCTGCAGTTCTTATTCTGTACCCAACCTCAGGGGTTTGCACTCAACTACAATGCTGGAGGCCCCATTACGTATGCCTTTCCCTCTAGGATTAGAATTGAAAACTCATAGGGGCCCTTTTACTAAAGGGCGCTAAGGTGTGCACCTAATGCGACAATAGTGCCTAAACTATGACGGGTTATGTGCAACACCACTGTATTAACTGTCGGGGTGTGGAAAGCATTTCCCTGGCAGTTAATGAGGAGTCCTGTCCCTTATTCCGCATTAGCATGGGTGCACTTAATTCCACCTCTTGAGGTGGCATTACATGATCCCACGCTAATGCAGTTAGCATTTGCGGTGTGAACCCAGCGCTATCTGCACAGAGCACACCATGCCCACTCTCTGCCCATCCCCTGCCCACTCATGACCCCAATGCAAGTTAGACAGTGTGAGAATTGTCTCATGTTCTCAAGTCCTTGCGCTAGCTGGCAATGCATGTCCCAATGCGCATTCAGCATGTATCAGAACATGCGTTGTCACTAATGCCCTTTAGTAAAAGACTCCCATACTCTAGATGCCGTGTCAATCAAAATGTAGTGATTCCATTTAACCAGCAGTCTTAACTTTGTTCAGCTAAAGGAACATGAGCTGCATGCTTGCTATTCCTTATACTTGATTCTTCTTTCTTAATTGAGGAAGGAACTTAAGTAGATATAATAGGCTTCCAATTAGGAAAAGAAATGTTATATTTACTTAAACTGGATATAATTATAAACTGCAGAGAAGCTTCCATCTCTAGACAAATAGATGATTTAATTTTGCACATAACAAACTGCAATGTAAACTGTATACGGAGGACTTAATAATATAAACTAATTAAGAATCCTTTCCTTAGATTATTTAAGACTCTAAAGAGCCTGCAATAATAGTAGTATTGTCAGCTCCCATTCAGAAAGATGGCTGGCAGCCAGAATTCTACTTGTAAGATGTCTTCAATCCTTCCTTCCATCTGTCTACTCTCCTGTGGTTTTCACAGTGCAAATTTCGAGTCTGTGCTTCCGTTCAGCTGAGGGATGTGCCGCATGCTACTATCAGGCATTTTGCAGTCTCTGCCATAAGAAATGCACAACAGTTCTCCACTCTTCAGCTTGCTTTTTGAAGTGTGTCTATCTATCCCGCTTTAAATTGGTTATTTAGCTAGAGACATATTCAGAACAAAAAAGCCTTTGCACATTTCTATTTGGTTTTGAGAATAAGGATTTTTAGTAAAATCACCCAGAGCATGAAGAATCAATATACGTGCTTGCTTAGAGCTTTGCATGTGATACGCCATGTTGATTTCCCTCAGGCTAAAAGCATGCATTGTTTTGTCTGAAGGTTAAAACCAAATGTTCTTATTTTTTTACTATATCAAATTATTTTCCTCTTCTGAAAAAATAGAAAGGAAACTCTCTCATGGGAATGTGTAGCAGGTACAAGTGTCAGATAGAGATGATCCCTTTTCTTTTGAAATTAATTGAATTTTTTTTAATTACAGCAACCATTGTGGCAGGTCATTGGATTAGATCCTGTTCAAATTCCATTTATGACCAGTCTGATTATAAGCAAAATTGGCTTTTCACATTGCTCATGCTTTTGGCATATCAGCAAGCTAACGGAAATTCAAAGGCCACATGGCAATTTCCAAACTATTTTCATTTTAATTCTTTTCATGGGCGGGCTGCATATAAGAATGCAGTGGTTACTGTATCTTTACTTCATCAAAATTTGTTATAATATTCTTGCATGCTCAGCAGTTTATTAAACACAAGTGGCAATGTTTAAATTAGCCACATATAGTCACTGCTGCTATCTGGATAGCCAGTGGCAATGAGGGAGAAGGGCAACTGCAGCCACTCTTTGATAGAGGTGATATTCAGTTCACCATCTGTGCAGCTAAGTTTAATTTAAGAGAACCTTTTGGCTGACAATACCGGCAGTGCTCAGAGAAGAAAATGGTTGAAAAGCAGCCACATAACAGGAAGGCCCAGAGCAAGTGGCCCACAGACCCCCAGGGAACGGGAGGTCAGGGAGTAGGGAGGAGACAAGTGGTAGAGAGGGCCCCTCACATTCTAGCAAGTCATTCTGTATGTAGCTCTTTCACAAAGGGGGAAGTTCTCCAAATGGGTTACTTTTGTACATACCATGACAATAATTTATATCACTCCTGAGCCAGGGTACTGTATGTGGTTTTCTTCAGTGAGGAGAATAATTTGCTGCTAGAATTGGAGATTTCAAACAACTTCCAGCTTTTTCATAAGCAGACCTTCAAGATATCAACGGCCACCAAGAAAATCACCTGAAGACCATTGTGAGGTCTTCGAGTAGCCTAGGGACCACCAAAGTCTCAGCAGTCAACTCATGCACTGGTACCTTGACATGAGGGGGCAACAGAAGAATAGAGGTGCAGGCAGTGAGGGAGAAGAAAACAGCATTTCAACATCTAGAGAGCCACCATACTATTTCCATTGGGTTAGGGATACGTTCAGGTTGCAGATCACTGTAGCAATGATTTCCTACCTTCAAAGTTAATGCACACAGTCTCTGCCAATTCTCCCCATTCCACAGCTCCATGTGGTAAATTGTGAAATGCTACTTTAGGGCATGCTAGCAGTTTTAACATGTGATAGCCATTTTCATGCTAGTTGTTAACTTCTAACTCTTAATGCTCATTAATTTCTTAGTACACTTTAGTAAACACGCCACATGCAGTTAATAAAATGTGAAAAATAGGTGCCAGACAAGCTGTTATAAAATGAATCTCCACATGTTCCAACATGTACTTTTATGCGCACACACCCCAGGGCAATTCATATTTGAGCACATAAAACATCAGTTGCTCAAGTTGCTTGTAAAAATATTCTTTTATAGGAACATAAGAATTTCCAATCTGCATCAAAGCAAAGGTCTATCAAGTCCAGCATATGCTTCCAACAATGGCCAATCCTGGTCACAAGTACCCGGCATGACCCTAAAAAGGAACTAGCTTTCATGTTACTTACCCCCAGGGATAAAGAGTGGCTTTCTCCAGGTCTGCCTTTATAATGGTTGATTGACCTTTTTCGCTAGGAAGGAACTTATCCAAACCTTCTTTAAACCCACCTTTGCTACTTTTACCACAGCTTCTGCCAATGAGTTTCAAAGCTGATTTATGCATTCAGTGAAAAAAAATAGTCATGTTTCTCAAGTTTTTGTATTTTTTGAAAGCATTAACAATCAATTTGCATTTACTCATCCACCCCATTCACATTCACTGAGATTTCCATTCCTCTGCAATGTCACCAGATCTCTGAGATGACAATTATATCTCTCTTTATTCAGTGCTACGGTATATACTCTAACTCTTCCACCTTATTTTTTCATTTTCTAGCATATGTAAACTGCCATTTCAAAGTATGTTTATATTTACAACCTGCTTAGCAGTTGACAGGGATAATTTGCAGTTTGTCTGCTCTCTATTTAAAGGGCATGCATGCTACTTTTGTCCTTATTGAAGTCTCTCTATTAGGATGCCCTAAGTTCCCTGTTTTGATAATATTCTTCAAAGATACCTCACTCTGAACCATGCACTCCTGAGTGACTGTTGACTTTCCCTCAGGTTTTCATTTAAAAGCCGCTCTATATACTTTTAAATGTTAGTGCTTGGGAGTATTTGAAATATTGTAGCTTACTGCCACATATTCTAGTTTTTGTTGATACTTATTTTCAAAGGTTATTCACCTAGAAGCATGTTGACTAAAGGGCACTAAAAAGCAGTGTGGTGCCCTGCTCTAAAAATACTGTGTTGCCTAGGTAGCAAACGTATTGGTGACAACTGGGTGCAGCATGGGCATTCCTAGTGCGGGCCTTGAAAGTCCATCCTGCCAGAGCTTGGTAGGGAGTAATTACCGCCAGCACAATGGTTGATGTTAGTGGCTCTCCACAACAGTTTTAACACAGCACACCATGCTAAATTCAGGGGGTGGCTGTTTCCACCCCCTGCAACTAGCATGGTGCCCCACACTAGTATTGTGGCCCAAACCCGTATGACTAGCGTGGAGCTTTGTAAACATGCCCCATAATGTATGTAGGAAGAAGGCAAGATTTTTCAAACAATAGAAAGGCAAGGATGATTGATTGTGAGACTGATGGGGTAATACTGTGCCCATAGCAGAAAGTGCTTTTTTAAGAACCAACTGATGTGGGTAAAATAAATCTAAGTATTCAGTGGCAGTATCTGACTAGTGGCTGCTGCTGGCTATTCGGATTTTGCAATTAGTATTGCAACTATCCAGGTAATGGTAATATTCAGCCACTGTCCAGATAATTAATTTGCTTATATTGAGGACAGCTTTTATCCAGTCCTAAGCTATGTGGCATGGAGGAGCATTCTAGTGGTTAGAGCAAGAGTGACCAACTCTGGTCCTGGTGCACCACGATTCAACCAGGTTTTCAGGATGTCCCTAATGAATATTCATGAAGTATGTTTGCATTAATTGTCTCCCATTGTATGCAAATATATCTCATGAATATTCATTAGGGGCATCTTGAAAACCGGGCTGGATTATGGTGCACCAGGACCGGATTTGGTCACCCCTGGATTAGAGCAACAACTTACTACCCAAGAGATCAGTTTTGGATTCCCACTGCCACCCTTTGTGACCATTGGACAAGTTACTTTGGACATGTCAGTTGGAGGAAAAGGCTTGGAAATCTACATCCAGTCACACCTTGCCAAGAGGGCTCAGTGGCTGCTGGGTTGCGAGGAAAAAGCATTGACCTGGTGGATATGGCCCCAGCATTGAATATCCAGGTTTAGTGTTCAGCAGGGATAGCTAGGCACTGTAATTCTGCCAGCTGCCTCCATTGAATATCAGGATCTATAATCCTTTCCTCTTTCTCAGAGATCCTCTATACTTGGCCCATGCTCTCTTGAATTCAGATATGGTGCTTGTAGCTACCCTTCTACTGAGAGGTTGTTCCATTCATCCATCATTTTTCCATAAAGTGATATTTATTTAGATTGCTTCTGAGTATGTCCTTTTACCTTTCTCCTATGTACCCTCATTCCAGAGCCTCCTTTCAATTTAAAGAGACCCATCTACTATGTATTTATGTCATGGAGGTATTTAAATGTTTCTATCATATCTCCCCTATCCTGCCTTTCTTCCAAAGAATATATATTGAGATCTTTAAGTATGGTCCCATATGCTTTATGATAAAGACCGATGGCAATTTTAGTAGCCACCTTCTATACCAGCTCCACCCTGTTTATATCTCTTTGAAGATGCGGTCTCTAGAAATGTACACAGTAATCCAAAAAGGACCTCCCCAGAGACTTGCACAGAGACATTATCACATACATTTTCTTGCTGCCATTCCTCTTCCTATGCACTCAAACATCCTTCTGACTTTTACCATTGCCTTTCCAATTTTTTTGGTCACATTGAAATCACCCTCAGATCCCATCATTCTTTCATGGAAAAAAGCACTTCACAGTCTATACTTGTTGCTCTCTCAGGTTTTTGCAGCCCAGATGCATGATCCTGCATTTGTTAGCATTACATTTTAGCTGCCACATTCTAGACCATTTTTAAGCTTTGCTTTGCAAGTTACCCACAAAGCTTTGCTTTGCAAGTTACCCACAAAACACAAACATGCACCTTGGTACCACTGTTCCCTCTAAGCTGTGCGCGTGTGCGCGCGCACACACCTCGCCGAGCGAGCGCACATACTTTACAACAGAGCGCACAAAAATTACGGCTCTGATTCTGATAGAAAACAACACAGACGTCTTAAAATTTAAAAGTTATGATTGTAATTACTAGAAATTTCCGGCTTCATTTAGTAATCGTCTATTTTAATTTAATTTGATTAAAATCAATGTGGTGTACATACTGTATTCTGACGTGTAGTCAGGTTTTAAAGTATATAACTCCGAGTGTCGTTATGTGGCGCACAAAAATTTAACCTTCCTTCAAAAGCTGCACACAGCTGATATTTTATGCGCACACAGCCTACAGAAAATTAGAGGGAACATTGCTTGGTACTCATCTGACCTTCGAGCATCCCTCTTACAACTACGTAAACTAGAAAGACGGCGCAAAAAGCAAACCACCATAGCCCACCAAAACTACAACTCATATCTAGCATTACACAGAGAGAAAATAAGTGAAAAAAGGAAACAATATCACTCAATGATTCTAAAAAGATCATTGAATAAAACACATGACCTATTTAATATAGTAAAATCATTAACAGGGGACCCATCACCAGCAACCCCACACATGCCTCAACCCCAGGATTATTCGGACTACTTACAATCCAAAATGATCCAATCCAACATGACTTCATCTAACTGCAACTCGTCCAATGCACTCAGTACACCAAAACCTACACTACTACTTAAATTCTCTGCAGTATCTACTAAAGAAATTGAAGACACCATTGCTTCCATCAATCTCACCACGTCTCCTAACGACCCCTGTCCAGCAAGATGGATAAAGGAACTTCGACATGAACTAAGCCAGGCATTATGCAAAATAACCAACCAATCATTATCAAGGGGTATCTTCCCACAAAGTTTAAAACATACGTCAATCAGACCCCTGCTAAAGAACAGTCGCCTTGATACATCCAAAGTTGAATCGTACAGACCCATATCAAGCATTCAACTGCTTGCTAAGATCATCGAGAAAATAGTCCAGCGTCAGATCCATCAGCACATCGATGACGAGGCACCCCTCGATCCAGCCCAACATGGCTTCAGGGAATCGCATGGAGTAGATACCATCTTAACTACCCTATTCGACAAACTAATCACAGGAATTGACAACATACACCAAGGTTTCGTCCTCATCTTTCTTGACATTGCTGCCGCATTTGATTCTGTGAATCACAAGATACTATTACAACGCCTCCAAGAAAAAGGATTACTGGGCACCACACTACAATGGTGCGAATCATACCTAACTAACAGATGGCAGCAAGTAAAAGCAGGTAACACGTCCTCTGAACCATTCTTACAGCAGCAGGGAGTGCCCCAGGGATCATCCCTGTCTGCTCTACTATTTAACATTTATATGCAGCCTATCTGCTCTCTGATTCGCTCATTAAATGTAGAATGTCTCATGTATGCTGACGACATACTACTATACATTCCATTTACCATCGAACAACCTGATTTCTCCCCTATCATCAGATGCTTTGATGCCGTTGCTGAATGGCTTCTCACACAAAACCTGAGGATTAATCATAGCAAGACTGATGTCCTCTTTGTCACAAGGAATCAGAAATTCGCCCCACCACCCAACCTGCAAGTTAAAAACACTGAACTCAAGACAAGAGACACAATTCGCTACCTAGGCATCACCTTAGATCAGCGATTGGATATGATAACCCACGTAAAGACCGTTACCAAAGCAATATACCACAAAATACGAACCCTTCGCCACCTCCGCCCACTACTGGACTTTTCAGACTATTGAACCATATTTCAAGCCCTAGTGATCCCACACCTAGACTTCGCGAACACCATCCTCCATGGTCTTCCACAGGCAACCCTAAGCCCACTTCGGCTGGCCATGAACTCAGCTGCTAGGGTTCTTACAGGGACATCAAGATTGGAACATATAACTCCAGTAATGAAAAATCTACACTGGCTACCACTACAAGCCCGAATTCAATACAAGGTACTGGTCATGACCTTCAAGGCACTGAAGAATCAATCTCCCACACCAATCAGTAAACTGCTCAACAACACACCCAACATCAGAATCAGAAGACCTACACTACTGAACATGCTAACTGTACCTAAGCTCACCACAAGGTGCACGAAGACAACTACCAAAAGAGCTTTTTCAATTTATGCTCCGACAGCCTGGAATGACCTCCCCACTAGTATTCGATCCATATCCAGCCTCACCTCCTTTAGAAAGGCAATAAAACACCACCTTTTTCTAATTCACTATCCTGAAACCAAGCCCGAAAAGCATAAGTCATTCGCACTCACCCCACACCTTAACTGCCCTAACACCCAACATGAGAATGGCTAGGTGCTCCTCTCCCTTTAGTTCTACACATTATCCCACCTGACCTATATATGCTCACGGTAGACCTCAATGACTAGAATATTTAACTCTATGTAAATACTTTGTATATACCATGTGAATAGTTTCCCTGTTATCCCAGTTTTGATGATGCCTTGTTCTATGTAAGCACATTGTGATATTTAATGCATTGTTGCACTGTTCAGTTTTAATGTAAACCGCGCTGATCTCAATAGCGCGGTATATAAAAAATAAAAATAAATAAATAAATAATAATAAATCCCTCCTCCTGTTGTCTACACTCTCCAGAGTGTCTACCCTATTATAGATTTTGGTATCATCCACAAAGAGGCAAACCTTACTTGATCCCCCTTATGCAATTGTTGTTGTTATATACCATCAAGTCAATGTTGACTCCTGGCGCCTCATTCCCTAGATATTTTTTTGGCAAGGTGTGACTGGAAGTAGATTGCCAGGCCTTTCTTCCACACAGTAAACCTACAGCACTGGGTATTCCAAGGTGGTCTCTCGTCTAAGTACTAGCTAGGCCTGATCCAGCCTAGCTTCTGAGATCAGAAAAAATCTCTCTCGTTCAGGATGGAACAGCCATAACCCCATTATGCAATGTCACTTACAAAATTTTTAGAAGAACTGGACCCCTGGCAACTCCCATATAACACCCTTATTTTCAGCCAGTTTCTCACCCACCATTCACTTGAGAGCCCATATTAAGGGTTCTCAGTTTATTTATAAGTCACTGTACAGCAGAACTGTAACAAAGGTTTTGCTGATATCTAAGTACACTGGGGGGGCATATTTAAAATGATTAATGCAGTTAGCAGACCCATTAACCACACTAATTGTGGTGAGCAGGACATTCAGCACTGAATATCCCCTCCTAATGCCGCTGCACACCCCAATGTTAACCGTGTAGTATTGGGAAATTCTGGGGACAACACTCACGTGAACCAGTCAGCGGCAATATTCAGCTGCTGGCTGATTAACACAAAGCAGCTAGTTAGGCATGGAAAAGGATAGACTAACTTTAGCCGGTTTAGCTAATTGAGAAATGACTTAATATTGCTACTGCCTGCTTTGTTAAAACACTATCCAGGGAGACCAGATATTCAATACCAGTGGCTGGATATGACCCCATCATTGAATATCCAGATCTAATTTAAAACTTTACTTGGGCTGGCCTCGGCCATTGAATATTGGCTCCACTATGTCAACTGTGAGTGGAGGAGTAGCATAGTGGTTAAAGCAACCACCTCATACCCAGAAGGTCAAGGGTTTGATTCCCACTGGCACTCATTGTGACCTTGGGCATGTCACTTTACCCTTCATTGTCTTGGAAGAAAAGGCTGGCAATCTACTTCCAGTGATACATTGCCAAGAAAACCCAGAGGTAGCTGGGCTGCTATGAATCAACACTAGCTTGATAGCACTAAAAAAAAATATATATATATCTACTGTAGCTTTCTCCCTTGATCTAACTCTCTAGTCATCTACCTATAGAAATGAATGAGATTCATCCAGGGCCTGCCCAAGGGTTTTTGCCACCTTAGGGAGAATCCCTGGCCATACAACCCCCTCCTTCTGAGCAACAACACCCCTCACTTCTGCCAATTCTATCGGCGGAGTCAGTGGAGAAGGGAAGGCTCAACTCGGCATTGTGGTGGTGGCAGCAGCCCACAGCAGGACATGTGCTTTGGCACACATGGCCTGCCGCTTCTGACCCCCCCTCTGACACAACTTCCTGCCAGATGGAGGAAACAGCCCTGGATTCATCTAACAAGACCTACTGTTAGTAAAAAGTTAAAATTCAGCATCAAAGTCATTTTTCCAAATAGTCTGTGAATCCTGCCATAATGAAATTCAAACAAAAATGGTACCAGAAAGGGATTCTTTTGATCATATATTTTCATTTCTGCTTCTGCAAAACCTTTTGGAAGAACTCCCTTAACATTCTTTCTACCAGTCCTATGAGAAGAAAGAGTTTGCTTTCTAGGGGGCAAGAGAATCTTTACAAGCAGTGCTGATTCTTTTTCCGCCATTTTAGATTTTTTGCTGAATAAACTTTGGCTTTAAACGAACTAAATGTGGTCCTTTTAAATCAGTGCACTAATGAAGACAGATTATTGTGTTTCAATTTATTCTGGCAGTGCTCCTGTTTTTTGTTGTGGGGCATTACTCACAATTAAATTAGTATGCCATGCTTCCAGGCTAATGGTTTGCTGAGATGGCAGCTTGTTTGCTTATTTTAATTGCAACACTAAAATTGTTCCTTAGCACCTTATTCATGTTGTTATGTTTTTTTCTTGTTTGGCAAGAAAAGCGCATCATATATTTCATTAAATCTTCTCAGGAATAATTTGATCCATGTCTCTAGATTTGGGCTGCATGACTCTGCCACGGGTTTCCACCTCCCGCACAAGGCAGAACTTCCTGTGTGTTTCAATGACTGATTTCCTCCCTGGACATTGCACCTTTCACCATAGAGGTGACTAATTTCTTTTCCAGTAATATAACAAACAGAAACTGTGTTAATGGCCAGAGTGGTCAGGATATGGTTGGAGAGTGGGTGCGTCTGCAATGAGAGGTTACTATGGACACCAACAGTCCATGGTACCTGTCAATGTTGCAGACAATGGGTGGCGTTATGTGCATCCTCAGTTCTGCCAGGCCACAGTCTCTGCACTTCCTGTGAGTCATCGGCTGAGGAAATGCTGCAGCAAATAATGCATGGCTTTTGCAATTAACTCAGTGCTATTTGCACAAAAAAACAAAAACAACAAAAACCATGTTAGCTGCAAAGCCTAATGTGCTTTGGTAAACATGCCCTATGTGTGATAACTTTGCATCTGACTCCAGCATGTAGCATTTACCTTATCTGACTTAAGAACATAAGAACATAAGATATGCCATATTGGGTCAGACCAAGGTCCATCAAGCCCAGTATCCTGTTTCCAACAGTGGCCAATCTAGGTCATACGTACCACTAAGGAGCAGGTACAAAATAACTTCCTCTCTTGTTGGTTCATGAATCAGCTGCTCCAGGAAGCAGTCATTTATTTCATCTAGAAACTTTATCACCCTAGCATGTCCTGTTGTGACATTTACCCAGTCGATACCGGGGTAATTGAAATCACCCATTATTACTGTGTTGGAACTTTTGTTAGCTTCCCTGATTTCTTTCAGCATTTCGTCATCCATCTGTTCTTTTTGGCCAGGTAATCGGTAGTACACTCACTGCTATTGTTGCCCCTTTTTACATGGAATTTCTATCCCTAGAGATTCTACAGTATATTTTGTGTCCTGCAAAACTTTAATCCTGTGTGACTCGATGCCCTCCCTAACATACAGCTCAACCCCTCCACCAATTTAATCTATCCTATCATTGCGATATAATTTGTACCAGGTTTCTGAGATGCCAATCATATCTAATCTTTCATTTAGCGCTATATATTCTAGCTCTCCCATCTTATTTTTTAGACTTCTAGCATTTGTATACCGGCATTCTAGAGGTTATATTTTATTCATGTCAATCTGGTTAACAGTTGATAGTGGTAATTTGGAATCTTTCAGCTTTGTACTTAAGGGCATCTTGGTTACTTTTATCTTTATTGGAACCTCTCTGTCAGGATGCCCTAACTTCCCTCTTTTGCTAATATCCTTCAAGGATACATCCTTCCGATCCATGCACATTTGGGCGACTGTCGGCTTTCCCCCTATTATCTAGTTTAAAAGCTGCTCTCTCTCCCCTTTTTAAAGGTTAATGCCAGAAGCCTGGTTCCATCCCAGCTACCCTGAAGTTCTGGATTTCAACTTCCTACCTAAAACCCTGAATTAGGCCTTCAGGAACTCCCTCCCACATTTTCTTATGTCAGTGATACCAACATGTACCAAGACAGCAGACTCTTCCCCAGCACTATCTAAAACCTTGTCTAGGTGGTGCATGAGGTCCGCTACCTTCGCACTAAGGCAGGCATGTTAACAGGCAATCCTCACGTCCACCAGACACCCACCTATCTAAATGCGTAATGATCAAATCACCACTATAACAGCCGTCCTAACCATTCACTCATGGGCACATGGCCCTGGAGAAACCTCCTCTGTGTAAGAGGCTTTTACATCTCCTGATGAACAGGTCCTAGCTACAGGATCACTTTCTGCCTCAACAAGGTGATGCTTTCCTTTCATGTGACCTCTCCCCTCCATGGCATCTGAGAGGCTGCCAGACTGGAGGTGGGACTTCAGTACTATGTCCCTGTAGGTCTCGTCTATGTACTTCTCTGACTTCCTTATGTCCACCAAGTCTGTTACTCTAGCCTCCAAAGATTGCACTCGTTCTCTGAAGGCAAAAAGCTCCTTGCACCTAGTGCACACATAAGACCTCTCACTAACTGGGAGAAAATCATACATGTGACACTCAGTGCAAAAAACTGGATAGCCTCCATCTCTCTACTAGACTGCTGTCTGCATCTTAGTTTTACGGTTTTGTTTAGCTATTTAAGTTTGTTTGAATTTACTAGGGATACTTGAACTGATACAACTATACCAAATAAGTTTAAGGGACTTTGTTCACCTCAAGATTATTATTTCAGGGCCTTAATTTATTTATTCCTGGTGAGGATAACCAGCTGCACCTGAAAGTAAATTTGAATACCCCTATCCTTTTTAATAAGTCTAAGAGCCTATAAAGCTAAGATTATGCCTGGGGTGGGTGGGAGTTGGGGTGAGAAGGCGGGAAGTAACACTTAGTAAAGGCTGGCTTGCTACACAGGTCCCAGATCTGTGCTTCTAAGGTAATATGTTAACAATTTCCTGGGTGATTCACATAGCCCTTGTTTTGATGGAGGGATCCTTTCTAATTGCCTCTTTGATCTGTCACTTGGCTTTAATACCTATTTGAAACAATTTCACAGGTCTCTTGCTCCCTATCTGGAAGGCCCCTTTGTAAGGGTCTCTAGAAACAATTTATTCCTATTCCTCCATTTATGCTAATCTATACTCTGATTTGATTTTAATTAAAGCTACCTGCTGATACTAGGCCCTGGCTGAGTTTTAAATTTAAACTAAAAGCTACCTACTGAGTTTTAAATTTAAACTAAAAACTATCTGCTGACACTAGGCCCTGACTGATTCTAAATTACACAGATTAATCAGCTTTTAATCCAAAGAATTCCCTTTTCCCCATATTTAGAGAATTTCCTTAAAATAAATACTTACAAGTTCAGAACTCTCTCCAGCAGTAGTGGTCCCTTTGGGTAGTCCTTCAAGGCTACCCAGTTGCGGCAACACATGCTCGGCAAAGCTCTCCTCGGCTCTGACAACTCCCTCACTTACCTCAGCAATGCTTGTTAAGCTGAAGCCTCAGCGTTACCAGCTGCTTTTCTCAAACTCTGTAATTATTGTGACCCCTGGCAGCACCCCTTCCTTTCGTGGTCTGTCTTTTTTTTTTTACACGGAGCACTGCTTAAAGAGCTAGGCACTGCCACAGAACTGTAACCTGAGCCCTCTTACATGAATTGGGAAGAAGGAACAGGCTACTAACACAGGACCCAAAGAAGGGAGGCGAAAGACCAGAGGAGGAGTGGTCCAGGACCATCGTTATGCATCCCAAAACCCACAAGCGCTGGACCCCCAAGACTAGGCTTCTTGTAGAACAGAGCACCAAATTCCTGCTGATTTCCTTTTTTTTATGTCTGTCTACAGTGTAGTCCAGACTGCACAGCAGCTCTTCAGCATCTGCTGTAGACTAAGAAATATTGGTGTGGCATGGTTGGCATAGAGCCCTTATAGTATGACATCATCAAAACCAAGTGGTTCTCAGTCTCCATCTGCTGGTGATAGGGCATAACTCACATCTGACCTGGACTGGACTGGAGGGACGATTAAGAACTGAAACACTTGGGAATGTTTTATACTTTGATGACAAAAGAGTGGGTAAGTGTCTTAGTAGTGTATGTAGAAAGGAAGGGACAAATTTTGCTAAAGTTATAGAGAAAGAAGCAACTGGTTTTAGCTATCTGTTGGATGTGTGCAGAGAAAGAGAGAGTAGAGTCAAAGATGACCCCAAGGTTGTGAGTTGAGGAAACAGAGAGGAGTGTAGTATTATCCACAAAAATAGAGAAGGGAGGAAGGGGGGAGGTGTGTTTAGAGGGAAATATAAGGAGCTTAGTTTTGGCCATGTTCAGTTTCAGTCGGCGGTGAGACATCCAGGCAACCATGTTGGATAAGCAGGCAGAGATCCGGGCCTGGATTCCTGGAGAGATTTCATGCACAGAAAGGTAGAACTGAGAGTCGTCAGCATAAAGATGGTACTGAAAACTATGAAAGGAAATAAGTGCACCAAGGGACTGAGTGTAGAGAGGGAAAAGGAGAGGCCCCAAGACAGAGCCCTGAGGTACACCAACTGAAAGCAGGATGATGGTACAGGAGGAACCACCAGAACATACACTAAAAGTGTGATTGGAGAGATAAAAACAAAACCAGGCTAAACAAAGCCCCTAAATTCAAGCAAGGACAAGGCATCGAGGAAAAGGTGGTAATCAACAGTGTCAAAAGCAGAAGAAAGGTCAAGAATGAGAATCGAGTAGAGGCCTTTGGATTTGGCAAGCAACAAGTCACTGGAGACTTTGGCAAGAGTTGTTTCTGTGGAATGTAGAGAATGAAAGCTAGATTGCAGTAAGGGTTGCCAACCGGCCGGTTTTCCGCTGGCCTGGCTGGTTTTTCCATGGCCAGGCCGGCTGCCGGCACAGATATAGAACCGGCCCTTGAAAAGCCAGTTTTTTGCTCTGGCCGTGAGATCGGGAGCGGCCAGAGCAAAAAAAACAGCTTCTCTCCAGCAGTGCGCGAACACGAATGCGAACGCGATCCGCGATCGATCCTCCGTGCAGCCGCTGCTTCTGCTTTTCACAGAGCAGCAGCTGCAATAAAGTTAATTTGAAAAGGAAGAGAAACCTCTGACATCACTTCCTCAGGGGCTGCAGAAGGATGACTGGAGGGCTCCTCAGGTTTCTCTTCCTTTTCAAATTAAGTTTATTGCAGCCGCTGCTCTGTGAAAAGCAGAAGCAGCAGCTGCAGGGGGGCAAAGCAGAAGCAGCACTAAGGAAGGGGGGTGGAAGCAGCACTAAGGAGGGCGATGGAAGCAGCACTAAGGGGGGGGGGTGGAAGCAACACTAAGGGGGGGGGTGCAACACTAAGGGGGGGAGTGAAGCAGCAGCACAGCACTAAGGGGGGTGAAGCAGCACTAAGGGGGGTGGAAGCAGCACTAAGGGGGGAGCAACACTAAGGGGGGGGGGTGAAGCAGCAGCAGCACAGCACTAAGTCGGATGAAGCTGCACAAAACGTCGGGGCCGCAGCAACACTAAGTGGGAGGGGGTGAGGCTGCACTGGGGGAGCGAAGCTGCACTAAGGGGGAGGTAAAGCTGCACTAAGGGGGGTGGTGAAGCTGCACTAGGGGTGGAAGCAACACTAAGGGGGGTGAAGCAACACTGGGGGGGTGGAAGCAGCACTAAGGGGGAGCAACACTAAAGGGGGGTGAAGCAGCAGCACAGCACTAAGGGGGGTGAAGCTGCACTAAGAGGGGAAGCTGCACTAAGGGGGGGTGGAAGCAGCACTAAGGGGGGGGTGAAGCAGCACTAAGGGGGGAAGCTGCATTAAGGGGAGGTGGAAGCAGCATTAAGGGGGTGAAGCAACACTAAGGGGGTTCAAGCAGCAGCACAGCACTAAGGGGGGTGAAGCTGCACTAAGAGGGGCAAGCTACACTAAGTGGGAGGGGTGAAGCTGCATTGGGGGGGCAAAACTGCACTAAGTGGGAGGGGTGAAGCTGCACTGGGGGGGCGAAGCTACACTAAGTGGGAGGGGTGAAGCTGCATTGGGGGGCGAAGCTACACTAAGTGGGAGGAGTGAAGCTTCACTGGGGGGGCAAAACTGCACTAAGAGGGGGAGGTGAAGCTGCACTGGGGGGGTGAAGCTGCTCTAAGGGGGGGTGAAGCTGCACTAGGGGGGGAGGGAAGCTGCACTGGGGGGGGGGGAAGCTGCACTAGGGGGGCAGAAGTCTCTGCACAGGTTTAATTTTCTTTTTAACTTTATTGCAGCCACTGCTCTGTAAAAAGCAGGAGCTGTGGCTGCAAGGGGAAAGAGGTGGCAGAAGGAACTGACAGGTGGAAGGTGAGGGCTGGAAGAGAGCTGAAAGAGGGGGGAAGGAGGTGGCAGGAAAGAACTGACAGGGTGAAGAAGGTGGCTGGAGGAGAGCTGAAAGGGGGGACGGAGGTGGCTGGAAAGGAGCTGACAGAGGAGGTAAGGAGGGGGTTCAAAGGGAGCTGACACCTGGGATTGGTAGTGGTAAGTGACTGCGTAATGGAGAGGGGGCACTGGGACTGGAAATAGGCTGATGGAAGGAAGTGAATAAAAGAAAAGAAGAGACAAGAAATGGCTGATGGACTATAGACCATAGAAAACGAGCTAAGAGAAGACGGGAAAACGGAAGCCTCAGATTGGAACCAGCATGATCAGAGAAGAAAATGGTCAGACAACAAAGATAGAAAAAATAATTTTATTTTCAATTTAATGATTGGATTTTGTACTATATTTATATTTTACACAGTATGGGGAACTGCATCTCTTATTTATCTGATATTGCACTGCATGCAGAGTCTGTCTTCTTGGGATTTCAGTTTAATTTTTGTCTATATATTTCTCTTTTTGTTTTATGCTCATTTATTGATGAAGACCTGTCTGTATTGTGTGTGTGTGTGTGTGTGTGTGTGTGTGTGTGTACAACCAATGCGGCGTATTCTGTCAGTATAGAATTTCTGCTTAAGAATTTGTAGAAGTCTTGCTTGTTCCGTTTGCACATTGCCCTCTGCAATTTTTTTGGAGACAGGAGGTGGAGTAAGGGTGTGGTGGGGTGGGGGCAGGGAAAGGACAGGGTAGGGGTGGGCATGGGCCGAGCGTGACTAACCACAGGTGGCGGGTTTTTCTCTTTCAAAAAGTTGGCAACCCTAATTGCAGTGGGTCCAGAAGGTCTTGAGAGGAAAGAATGTCAAGACAGCAGCTGTGAGCCATTCGTTCAAGTAGTTTTGAAGCAAAGAGGAGGCGAAAGATAGGTTGATAATTGAAAGGACAGGTTGCATTTGGACATCCCTTCTAAAATTTCCCTCTGTGAATATCCTGGCATGAGTTTCCATGAGGCACACAGATTGGAATGATTGTACATCTAATAAACAACTGCTCTCTAATCTTAATGCCCAAGTTGGTCAGTGAAAGTTCAGTGCTGAAGAAATGCCTATAGGTTCATCTTCTATAAAACGTTATGGATCATTTTCAGAATTTTAAATCTAATCTGCCATGCAATCAGCAACCAGGGTAATGTATATAAACTGGAGTGATGCATTCCTCTCTACTCATATCCGTCAAAACACTTGCTGCAGCATTTTTTTAAATTTTATTTATGCAATTTTAACAAAAACAGCAAGAAACAAATATTTTCCTTGCAATGAATACAGAGTATATAAAGATAATAGCAAAGGAAAAAAATGAAAGAAAATACAACTGTAAATATGCTCTGTTGTAGTCCACAATTTGAGGAGGAGAAAGAAGAAATATCACACCAAAGCAGAGTCTTTGGAAGAATGCATTAACTAATATTCTTAAACCACATGAGAACCAAAGTGGCTGCGGAGGACCCAGGATATACACCAAAACCGAGGATATAGATAGATTACAACATTACTCTGGTGATGGAGTAGCAGGCAATCTGGCATTAATGAAAGTATTCAAATCACTAGGATCAGAAAAAATATATTTAACATCCTTAATAATCACCAAACACCTGCATGGAAATCTGAGAAAAAAGGTTCCCCCAATTTTTAACACCCCTGCTTTATAAAGCAAAAATTGCTTTCTCCTCTTCTGAGTTTCCTTAACTAAGTCTGGAAACATCGATACTTTTAAACCCAAAAAGGTTGCGAATCTTTTCTTAAAAAAAACATTTTTAGAAACCAATTTTTATCAGTAACCAAAGCACATTGAAATAACAATGTTGAAGGAGTAGGAGTGGAGACTTCCCCACCGGTGTCCTCGAGGAAGCCAGTAACATCCAGACGATTAAAGTTCACTGTAGATACTGCCACTGGGGTCTCAGCATTCTTTTTCCGATGGGGTAGATAATATACCTTACTCAAAGGTGGAATCAGTTCAACAGGAACCTTCAAAATCTCCAGCATATATCGTTTAAACATGTCTAAAGCCGTAACATCAGGGAGTCATGGAAAATTTAAAACGCGAAGATTCACTGCCCTGGAAGCATTTTCTAGCACTTCCAGTTTGTATTTAAGCGTTCCATTCTCCTTAGTTAAAGCCAAGTACATGTCAGAAACGTTTTCCAACTGAGAACCAAGAATATTATTCTGTACCTTAATCTGCCCATATGTAGACATTACCTCTTTAATATTTTCAGCATTCTTCTGAATGTTGGCAGCATTCTCTTGGACCCAGGATGCTAATAATGCAGTTTGTGAATTGATCGTAGTTGAAAGAGTGGCAATCGCTTCCCAGATAGATTCTAAGGTAAACACCTTAGGATGAGCCAGAGGAGGTGGATTAAATAAAGAAGGGGTTGAAGCCGACTGAGGGAAAGAGCTTTCCACAAAGGGAGACCTCACCGGAGTAGTCACCGCCAAACTACCACCCGAAGCCTCCCCGAGATTATCAGGGGTCAATGAAACCAATCGCTCAGCCAACACCCTCTCCGCAGCCGGCGGCCCCGCCTTGGGAGTTGTCGGCGCTGCAATAGCTGAGGAAGGATCCAAAGCAGCTGGGCGTGGCGGTGGAATCCTCGCTGAAGGAGAGAGAGACATTTCAGGATCCGACGGAAGTGCCTGAGCCTCTGTACTAGGCGCAACCAAGCCAGCTCGAATCTCCTGTTTCTTATCCAAAGGTACCTTAACAAAACGGTCCATAGGACCAGAACTGGATGGTTGGGGCTCAGAGGGAACTGCCCTCAACTTTCCTTTCCTCTTAGGCATCAGCACTCAGAGAACACTCCGCAGCCATCTTGGAAAAGTCTCCGCCCCCTCCTCCGGCCCTCCTTGCTGCAGCATTTTTAACTAATTATAATGACCCATTTAGGAATTTCAGAATGCCCAAATACAGGTCATTACAAAGATTCTCAATCTACTGGATCTCTCTTTGAAAGGAAAGGGCAACTCAGCTGACTGTGCAGCTGAATACTGCGTCAGAGACGTCTGAGGGGAGTTATGATAAAGGTCTATGAAATGAGTGGAGTGGAATGGGTAAATATAGATTGGTTGTTTACTCCTTCATGAAGTAGAAAGACTAGTTGACATGCATAATCAAACTCTGGAATTCATTGCCAGAGAGTGTCGTAAAAGCTGTTAGTGTAGCTGAGTTTAAAAGAGGTTTGGAAATGTTCCTGGAAGAAAAGTCTATAAGCCATTATTAAAGTGGACCAGATAAATCCCCTGCTTACCCCTGGAATAAGCATCAGGGAATCTGTTTACTTTCTGAGAATCTGACAGGTACTTGTGACCTGGATTTGTTACTTTTGGGAACAGGATATTGACTTTGATGGACCTTTGGTTTGACCCAATATTGCATTTCATATGTAATAACTAATGACTGAATCAGTGTTCTAAAATTAGAATTTAAAATTGGATTAATCTACCATATCATGCATAATTGAAAGGATGCATTTTTTATAACAATCTTAATTTAGCTCTCATCAATAATACAGAATTCAAGAAAATTCCTAAGTTGTTTCATCTATTTTTATTTCTTTAGGACTGGTTTCTTGTGGAAACCTGATCAATATCATAACTTCCATTTTTCTGTTAACACATAACCATTTTTAAACATCCATGTCTTCACTGCTCTATCTTCATCAATTGAATCAAGAACTGGAACCATACATTTTAGGTCATCAGCATACAATTAACAGATTACATCCATGTTTTCAAAAATTTAGCAAATTGACTATATATAAATATTGAGTATGCAGATTAATCTGATCCCTGGAGAATTCGCATTGATAATGAAAACCATGTTAAACAATTTTCTCCCAATTTAACCTGTTGACAGTTACAAAGGAAGATCTAAAAGCAACTTATTTTTCGTTTGTCAACTTTATTTTATTTAACCAAGAACATGATTTAAACATATATCACAGATGTGAGAAAGTTTACCCAATCAATTGTAATCAACAATCTTCCAGATTCAACTCAAAATAAAATGAGTTCCAATAGTGTTGATATTCTAATAGCATACTGATGTGATTATAGCCCCTAATCTCCAGATAGTTTCATCTAAATGCTCCTAACCCCATATCCCTCCCCTCCCTCCCTCACTACCCCTCCGCCTCCCCCTAAAACTGGATCTTTTTTTTTTTTTGCCAAATTAGTGAATTGACTATATAGCTATAAGGAATTGCACCCTAATCTTCCACAGTTATCTTCATATCCCAAAATCTCCCATATCATTCATGAGACTAATAAAAGAAAAGAAGGGAGAAAGGGAAAATAGATGACAAAAAGGGAAAGGTTCAATGTTTGAACAAACCATTAAAATGGCTGCATAACATCAGTAATCACTCATACTCAATCAAAAAGGATTCAATATGATTTCAAATTTCTCTATCTTCCCTCTCAAGATTCAGATAAGTTGTTCCATGTATATAATGTCCCGAATCTGGTATAGCCACTCAATATAAGCTGGCATATAGCTCCTAGTCATGAATTTCACAACCATACACTAGGCAGTTATTACATTCTTAACCAACTCATTTTGTTGACTGTTAGAACAAACCTCCATCTTCCTGCCCAATAAGAAAAAGTGGGCATCCAATGGGACTGTCAGATTCAAAATTCTCTGAATCTCTCCCTGAACCATCTTCCAAAAATTTTGAATTTTTACACAGTCTTACCACAAGTGATCAAAAGTACCCTTTTCTTGGCAACTCCTCCACATAAGGGAAAGAGAGCAAGTAACTGCATTTATTCAACCTGCTTGGGGTCATATATGATTCCATCGGTATTTTAATCTGGGCATTGACAGATAAAGAGATAAACCATTTGAAGGTGTACTCGCAAATACTATGCCAGAAATATTCCAAGTTTTTTTTCCCTATCAGCTTCAACCATCCTCTTACATTTCTATGGTTTCTACTGTTTTGCCCGGCACGAACATTAGGCTCATTGGTCTGTAGTTTCCCAGATCACCTCTGGAGCCCTTTGAGATGAATGTAAAGACCAAGGGGGCATAGAAGATTAGGAGATTTGAAAAAACAACAACAACAACCTGGTAATGTTTTATGGACTAAGATGAGTATTTTATGGACTAAGATGAGTATTTTAAAGGGTATTCTAAATGAAATATGAAGCCATTGCTCTTCTATCATTGGAAAAGTAGCATCCAGTTTGTTAGCATTGTGGTTCAATTTGACAATTTGATAGTGTTTTGCACTATCTGAAATTGTTTAATACCCGGTACCTTGCATCCTTGAAGAAGAGAGATAAAGTAGTCCAAATGTGTGATCAGAAGAGAACGTGCTGATATGCATAAAGTCATAACTCTGAGAAGGAAACAAACTGAGTGAATCAATTTCAAAGAAAAATAGGATTTCCTTATACTGTTTGAAATTGGCTTTTGAAAATATAGATCAAAGTTAATAATGACCCCAAGAATTTTAACTTAAGAGTTTTAAAGGCATAATTGGAGAGGAGTAGCTTAGTGGTTAGAGCAACAGACTAGCACCCAGGAAATCTGGGCTCACTTTCCACTGGCACTGCTTGTGACCTTGGGCAAGTCACTTTACCCTCCATTTCCTTGGAAGAAAAGGCCTGGCAATCTACTTCCAGTCATAGCTTGCCAAGAAAACCCTGGGGCTGCTGGGTCACCAGGCATCAGCACTGACTTGACAGCACTTAAAAAAAAAGATTGTTCCAAATGAAATGAATTAGAGCCTGATTCCATTAAGGGGCTGTCTGGATGCCCCTGAGCGGTATAGGCTCATTAAGACTCAATTGTGCACTATGGGAGCCAGATGTTCCCACAGGTGCAGGGTTGGACCCTGAGATGGCCCAGCATGCCCCTGCATAAATGTGCAGACATCTTCCCTGCATGCCCTTCTGACTCTTGTAGCTCTGACCCCTTGTTACCCCAATGCCTGACCCTAGGCTGGGCAGATCAGGCAGTGGGAACTACCTGTCCTGGGTTATTCTACCCCTCACCTGCAAGATGTACAGGGCCATGTCCTGTATATCCTGTCACCTCAGCCTGCCCTGACTCTGCACCCCACCATCTCTCCCTATGCTGCTGCTCTGGCTGTGTGGGGAGAGCCTGTGGGGGAATACAGGCAGGACAGCTTGCAGGACTGCACATCCCACCAGGACGTGCAGGCCCTAACGCTTCAGCTTTACCCAGATTGAGTTTTAATTTGTTAATTAGTAATTAATCCACAATTGTGTTTAGTCTGGTGCTAAGATGGCCATGTTGTGTGAATTATATATATATATATATATATATATATATATATATATAACATGGCAACAACTGAATATGATCAGCAGAGATAAAACTTGACTGGCTCGATACTCAGCAGTGGCAGCTAGCGCTACTGAAGTGGCTAACCACCACCGCTGAGCTTTAGACCTGCATATTCATTGAATATCTGTGTTGCCCAAATTGCAATGGAGCCTTTAAAGATCCTAATTTCAACCGTATTGTGATACCCAGGCAGCAGCTCAATATCGCTGCTGACTGGTTATTGCCAGGTACTGCCTCCGCTCTGACCCCAGAACACCCTAATGCTAACTGACTGACATAAGGACATGCAGCGTTGACACCAAACCAAGAAGATCAGCGCGGGCCTAACACTTTTACTGATTGAATTCGTGTTTCAGTGGAGACATAATTGTAAACAGCATCTGAGCTAGGAAGGACCCTTGTGGGACCCCACAAAATAACGTAGAAGGGCACTGTATCATGCTAGTGTACCTGAGAAATCCTGTTTCAAAAAAGATTGAAATCAATCTAAAATATTTGCCTGTAATCCAAGTTCTTGTAGTTCTTGCAGCAGCAGTGTATGATCAATAAGAGAATAAATTTACTGAGATAAGAAACACATTTGCCTTCAGCCAAATTAATCTGAATTGAATTCACTAGTCCAACACGGTAGGTTTCTGCACTGTGATGTGCATGAAATCCTGCCTGTTTTGGGTGGAGGGCATTGATTGTTTCTAAATAATCCAAACGTTGAGTACCAACTACTTTTTTTGGTAATTTTAGAGGTAAAAGTTACACTACATATTGGATGATAATTCAGCATGGAAGAAGTATCTGCATTTCTGTCTTTCAAGAGAGGTCAAATAGAGGCTGTCTTCCATGTATTTCGAATGACACCATGTTCTAAGATAGCAGAGACCATACAATATATATAGGTTACTAAAAGATCACTAAATTGTTTAATAATTTTTGAAGGGATTGGATCAGCAAGAGCAGTTGTAGGTTTCATGGATTCGAGTACTTTATCAATATTCAGAAATGAGAGCACTTTAAAGGCAGGAAAAGCTCTACGAGGCAGTTTATGGGAAATACTAGATAAAGTCAGATTGCAGTCCTTATTTTGAACTAGGCCATTTGACAAATTGCCATTAGTTGAAGGGATTACAGGAATAAGACATTATATGATGTATGCTTTTTCATAGATGGCAAAAGCAAATCATCCATGATCAAATCCTTGGATGAACAGTAGTTTGCAATGGCAACTTTGTAAGGGGTCTAACAATCCGAAAGAGCCAAACTGACACCAGAACATGTTCAATTTGTGTTGTATAGTATTTTCTCTAGCAGCAACAATTACTACCTTCTATGAGTTATCACAATCTTTACATAAAGTAGACAGTTCTGGAGTTTTTTTGTTGCCACCACTGGCATTAAATGTGCCACATTTGTTTTTTCAGAAGTGCAACTCCTGGGTGATACCATGGTTTAGAGTGCTTACTCTGGGCAGGAATCAAAGATGTGCCCCCTTATCCAAAGTGCTTGGAAGTGTCAATATCTAAATTCTATAATTTTCTGGATTATCTATAACCTGTGTCAGGAAACTCAAGCAAAGTAGTGACTTTTAAAGTAAAAATAACTAAACAGTGGTCAGTCCACGGTATGGAGGTAGTCTTAATCAAACAACAGAAGTACGGTTAGAAGAAAAGACTATGGGGTATGTTTACTAAATGGCGCTAACGTCGTAGCTGTGACATTATCACGTGATACGTGATGTTATCACATGATACTGGCACATTACCATGCAAGAACGTCACGTATCGCGCGATAATGTGTCCAGCGGTGATAAGGTGTGCTGAGGGTGGAGTACGGCTTCCCAGGGGCGGAGATAAGGGGTCAATGGGCGGAGAGTGGGTGAGGAGGGGCTTAAGGCACACTAACGCCGTGAAATGAAGGTCTGAAAATTAGCGCCAGTGAAAACCTCTAGCTAGAGGCACATTTGCAGGACAGAGAAACCATTTCAGTCAGCAGTGTACAGCAAAGGCAGGGAGACCAAGAAAAGTGATAGTAGTGATCAATGTTCCCTCTAATTTTCTGTAGGCTGTGTGCACATAAAATATCAGCTGTGCAGCTTTTGAAGGAAGGTTAAATTTTTGTGCGCCACGTAACGACACACTGAGTTATATACTTTAAAATTTGACTACACGTCAGAATACAGTATGTACACCACATTGATTGCACTAGAAAATATTGTAGAACTTGTGAAAACCATAAATACACAACAACTTTTAAATTTTAAGATGTTTGTGGTGTTTTCTATCAGAATCAGAACCGTAATTTTTGTGCGCTCTGTTGTAAGGTATGTGCGCTCACTCGGCGAGGTGTGTGCGCGCGCACACGCGCACAGCTTAGAGGGAACAGTGGTAGTGATACTTGTGCAGCAACCAAAAAAGGCAAAACCCAGATATGATGACTAGAACTAAAAGTGAAATCCAAAACACCAAGCTGGCCAATAGAACAAATAATGACAAATGGTAATGAACACAACTTATAAAGAATAAAAAGGATGAGCTCACCTTTGGAAGGGTCAATTCTCACTCCCCCTACAAAGTGAATGTCCCAACATAGAAATAGTGCTGATGAGGGTTTTCTGTGGTGTGTATGGGGTACCTTGCTTTTGTGGCTTTCACATGTGCAGCAACAGCAGAGTGGACACGTGGGAAAGGGCACTATGGTGATGGTGTAAATGGGGTACAGGGGGCTGCATGCATCACATGCAGTGGGCCAGCTGGGGCACAGTGTGGGCATGAACCATGTTTGGCCCACCAGGACCAGAGATGGGAACCTCTGCCCTAGAGCAGCAGCCAACAGGGGCACAAACACCTACACCCACAGGTTCCACTATCCAAAGCTTCATGGAGAGTAAGGCTGTTGGGCCCTGTGCGGAGCAGCATCTCCCAAAACTAGCACCTGCATACCTTAGCAATGCCATCCTAAACTTGGGAACACATTACACATATATCAAAAGGTTGCTATGATTATATGTCAGATAACAAATCCTAAGTTAAACACAATTTGTTGACAGAGATTAATCATAGCAACCTTTCTGATATCTGTGGAGTGTGTTTCAGTTTTTGTTTCTGACAGTATTTACCACCCCGGGGAGTGACCCCAACAGTATTGTATACCATAGCAATGCCTGCACTGTGCCCAGGACTGGTGTGGCGGCCAAGGCTGCAAAAAACCTCTATATTTGCACAATGCTGGCATAGGTGTGGGAGTGTGTGTATGTCTATCCAGTGTTTTGTGGCTGCCTACACCTTACTGAGCCCACACTGCTCGCACTGTTTCCAATGTTAGCCTACCAATGTGCATAATGAAGAACAAGGTACTGTGAGTATGGCCCAGACAGGGCGGCCTGGGCAGGATGCATGTGCACAGGGCATAGAGCAATGGCTGGGACATTGTACTGCCTGGCCACCACCTGCAAGGACAGGGTGGCCACAGCATGTCATGCTGGGAGGTCACTCTCACCCTGACTGAACAGTGATCATGGCATGGCTAAGTTCCCCCATAGTGCTATACTGTGTTTCTCTTAAGTGATATCTGTGGGTTTGTTTTTCTGGGGCCCAATCACTGACATACCTGCTTGGTGTGTATGCTTACATCCTGTTTTTGGGTGTACACAGTTTTTCCAGGAACATGTACTAGCTAGCACTTAGCATGTGTATGGCTGGAACACCTTGCAGGGTGCAGCAGGTGAAGACTGGCTGTGCCCTTTGCTGGTGAATGTAAAATCGTGGTGGGGGCAGCTGAGCTTTTCCAGGCCTACTGCCCTATGTGATGCATACAGATCTGCATTGCCTGCCCTGTAGGGTGCCCATTCCCCAGCAGGACTGGGGTTGATGGTCGCCCCTACTGCCACCATTGCAGAGATGTAGAGTGTTTCTAGCACTGCGCTGGCATGAACTTAGGGTAAATGTGCCACTGCGCCCCCCTATCGTGCGATACAGATTCTTGCTACCTTGCAGCTGGAACTCCCACTCCTTATATGGCATTCTTCCCATTATCGCTGCAACATTAAGATGGTTTAGTAAACATACCCCTAAATCTAAAGTATGACCATCACAGTAGGTTGCTGTAGTCACCAACTGAAAAAGATTCAGATTGTTAGTAAAGGTTAGAAATTCCCTAGCCATGAGATTGAAGAGATCCTCCTTATGAATGTTAGTTTCCCAAAAATATATTATGAGATGTCTCTAGTGATTGGGTAGAAATAAGGTCTTTTAATTCCAATAATGAAACTGTGAAAAGAAATCATCAGGGGGAGAGGCAGCTATACGAATAAGTGACCATGACTGAATAACCAAGAAGAGATCTGTGCAGTGATGATTGCCGAGTCTCCCTCCCAACTCAGTCTGTCTGATATGATTGAAAATCAGGGGGGGGGGGGGGTAGTATCAAATCTCCCCTTCAGAAAGCCAGGTTTCAGTTAAAAAATATAAATCCAGTTTATGGTCAGTAAGAGGTGCTTGTTCCAAAGTCTGCGAACATTAAGTAGACCAACTGACAGAGATATGAGACTAAGGGGTATATTTACTAAACGGCGATAACGTAGAAGTGGCACACTTATCGCACGATACGTAAAGTTATCGCATGATATGTGATGTTATTGTGCGATAAATCAACTTTTTTGCACGATAATGTGCCGTTCTGCCTGACAACGTCCCTGGCGGCACTAAGATACAGAGAAGGTGGAGTAAGGATCTCCAGAGGGCGAGGAGAAGGGGTCAATGGGCGGGGGTGGGCATGGAGAGGCTCCAGGCACACTAGCGCTGTGAAATGAAGGTCCAAGAAATAGCAAGAGTGAAAACCTGGCGTTAGAGACAAAAGTGAAGGAAAGAGAAACCATTTCAGTCAGCAATGTACAGCAAAGGCAGGGAGACCAAGAACAGTGATAATAGTGATACATGTGCAGCACCACCAGAAAGTGCCCAAGTACGAAAGGGCACTATGGTGTGGCTGCACATGGGGTACAGGGGGCTGCAGGAGTGACATGCAGTGGGGCAACTAGGGCATAGGGCAGGCTAGGCAGATGCCTAGGTGACACATAGAAAAACAGAAATGCAATATCAGCAATTGATCAAGGTCAAACATACCCACAAGTGTCTGTGTCCCACAGTGTCCCAGGGGACAGTACCCAGCAAATACCCCAGAGGACACAGAACATTGGAAGGTGGTGCAGGGGGGAAGCATGGATGTCCATGCAGGCACCCCTACCCCAGATTAAACACCATAGGCAGCTGCCTACCAGCACACTGGATTGCCTGGGACTGCGCACCACCAGCACCACCAGCACAAGGGCATGTCAGCATGGTGGTGAAGGGGTGCCGGTGGTGGAGGGGGCAGTGGCATCTGCTCACAGCAGACCAAGGCCAAGTCCTGTCTAGGTGGGTGCCGTGCACTGCAAAAGACGTTTGACCATCTGACGAGCAGTAATGGTATACCCAGGGAATGACCTGTCTCTGTGGCAACAGTTTGGTGCAGTACACCCAGCCAGTGCATTCAGGGGCAGAAGATCACAGGTTCAAGTCCCAGCTGTGGCTCCTGAAGACCATGTCCCTATTGTGGTGGCGCAGAAGAGAGAGAGAGCCAGAGAAAGAAGGGAGAAATCAGGCATTTTTCTCAGAGAAGAGAAACAAAACCAGAAGTTCAGGGGTTAAAACTCCTGGTTTAGAAAAAAACTCCTCACAGAATACTTGTTGTCAAGGGACATGCCCTAGCTCCCTAGTTACCAGCCCTGCTCACGAGGGACAGCTAGGGGAGGAGCTAGCAAGTAGGAAGGGGAAATACAGATATAAACGCCAGGAATCTGGAGAGAGAAGCAGAGGAGAAAGAGGGAACGGACAAAGAGCAGCAAGAGCAGCAGAGAACTCAAGGAGTCCAGGAAGTGCAGGATGTGTTCAGAGTGCAGGTGTGAGGTACACTGCAAGAGAAAGCAGCCTTAGAGGAAGGTGCTTTGGGAGCCAGACTTCCAGTGAAGGAGAATCTTCTTCTGAGAGAGAGAGAAGAAGGAGGAGTTCCAGTTCTGAGTCCAATGCTGAGGTGAATGGGTCTGAGAGTCCTAGAAGGGAAAGAGGCTCTAGGAGCTCAGCAGAATTACCCAAGAGAGGCCTGCAGAGAGTGAAGGAAGCTTCACCCAAAGCTCCGTGGAGAAAGACAAAACCAGCCAGAGGTTTTAAAGCTTATCCAGGGGAATTTCCAAGCCATGTGAGTAACCTGAAATATGCTCCAAAGGTTTATATGGAACCAGAGCAGTTAGCTGTAGAGCTGGCTAAATCCTTATTTCCTCAGACTAAAGTGAGCGGTGTTAAACCCTCTAACAAACTTGTGAAAGTTAAAGAATTACCTAAGAGTAAAGACATCTCTCAGAGGAGAGGAGAATCTGCTTTAAATAAGGTTTTACAAATCTTAAAAGGTTTAAAGCAAGTCAATTCTGAATTCATGAATAATGCTTCTCTAGCAAACTCCGATGTTGAGAGCATGGAATTTGAATCTTCTATGACACAGGAACCTGACCCTGTTGAAGAAATGGAATGTTCTTTAATTTTTAGAAAGTAGCTAAAGACTAGAGTGTGTCACGAAGCCAAAGCTAGCAGCCGTTTCAAAGACGCAGAGCTGAAAGGAATATGCTAATTAGGAGAGCTGTGATTCTCTAAGCTTAACCCCTTCTTTGAAAGACTGCTTACACCAAGTATAGAGCCTGGCAGATAGCAGGTGAAGAAACCATTGTATGTGAGAAGAGAGAAAACAGTGTGCAGTGAAGTTTTATTTTGTGGGATTACTTGAAGCTGTACATGTTTTAAAAGTCACATTCTGGAGAAGGTGGTTTTTGCACCAAAGTTCTTTTGCTATGATTTTGGTATGAAGAAATACTTCGTTTAAGTTTGCTGATAAGCTGAATACAAAGCCTCTTACCTTGTTGTTTTTCTCTGGAAGTTTCCATACCTTATGTTGATATTTATTTGGAACTGTTTAAGAAGTTCCTCTGGCCTAATGGAATAATAAAAATCCTGCGTGCCTATTTTCCCTCTTGGCTTAAGTTATTTCAACTACACAACTGCAACTATAGGCATGTGTAAAATAAATAAAGACTATCATCACTCCGAGCACCTAGGCAATCGCCTAGGGTAAAGGGCATGGTTACACTATATATTACCCAGTACTAGACTGCAGTAATAAAGAAGGAACCTTTTTGCACATAAAATAAACACACCATAATTGCCTATACTCTACCCTGCAAAGTACATTCACCATAAACATGTGCAGTCTCTAGAGCAGTGGTTCCCAACTGCAGTCCCGGAGGGCCAAACACCATTCAGGTTTCATGCTGTCCCTAAGAAATATGCCTGAGATGCATTTGTATGTACCACCCCCATTGTATGCAAATGTATCCCCTGTATATTCATCAGTATCAGCATGAAAACCTGAATCTTGTTGGGCCCACCAGGACCGGAGTTGGGAACCTTTGCCCCAGAGCATCGGCCAACTCCACTATCCAAAGCCTCATGGAGAGTCAGACTGTTGGGCCCTGCATAGAGCAGCATCTACCAATACTAGAACCCGCATACCTTAGCAATGCCGTCAGAAACTTTGAAACACGTTCCACATATATCGAGTGGTTGCTATGATTAATGTCAGATAACAAGTCCAAAATGAAACACAATTTGTTAACAGAGATCCATCAGAGCAACCTGTTTGATATCTGTGGAGTGTGTCTCGGTTTGTGTTTCTGACAGTGTTTACCACCCCGGAGAGTGACCCCAACAGTATTGAGTACCATAACAATGTCTGTGCTGTGCCCAGGACTGGTGTGGTGGCCAGGGCTGCCAACCACCTCTATATTTGCACAATGCTGAAATAGGTGTGGGAGTGTGTGTATGTCTATCCAGTGTTTTGTGGCTGCCCACACATTAATGAGCCCACAATGCTTGCACTGTTTCCAGTGTTAGCCTGCCAGTGTGCATAATGAGGAGCAAAGTACTGTGGGTATGGGCCGGACAGGGCAGCCTGGGCAGGATGCATCTGCACAGGGCATAGGGCAATGGCTGGGACAATGTAGTGGCCGACCACCACCTGCACGGACAGGGTGACCACAACATGTCATGCTGGGGGGGGTCACTCTCACCCTGACAGAGCAGTGACCGTGGCATGTCTAGGTCCCCACATAGTACTATGCAATGTTTTTTCCAAGTGATACCTGGGAGTTTCCTTGGTTATGGCCCAATCACTGACATACCATCTCTGGGGGCACACAGTTTCACCAGGAACATGCACTATGTACTAACTAGCAGGCTGTCTGCAGTTAGTGTGTGTATGGCTGGAGCAACTTGCAGAGTGAAGACTGACAGTGCCCTGTGTTGGTGAATTTCAGATGGTAGTGGGGGCATCTGAGCATTTAAAGGCCTACTGCCTGTCTGCCAGTGCCCTGTGTGATACAAACAGATCTGTATTGACTGCCTTGGAGGGCGCCCCTACCCCTGCAGGACCGGGGGTGCTGGTCTCACAGCCCTTCATCATGGCTCTTCAATGCTGCCATGTAAAGATGTAGTGTGGGTCTGTTGATGGCACATCCTGTCCCCCCACCCTGGCCCTAAGAGGTAGGTGATGCCAATGAGGTGAAGGTGTTTCTGCTGGCAGCACAGATTGTAGAGATGTGTCACACTGTTACATGCAGCAAAAGAGATTTCTTCAGACAGCCATATCAGATGAGCCCTCTGAGGGATTGAACCCATGACCTCTGGCTTGGTGGCCATTGTATTAACCAGTGGGATACAGCTCTATACATATGCTCACCGCGCTGCCACGAAGTTAAGGTTACTGCGCGTAAACGGCCAACACACCCCCTATCTGGCGATACACAGTGCATGCTACGTGGATGCCAGCACACCCACCTCCCTATATGGCATTGCTCACATTATCGCTGCGAGTTTCGCCAGTAACATTAGGATGGTGTAGTACACAGACCCCATAGCAAATATCAGTGTGTCCACCAAAAATAAACCATCACCTCAGCTGGAAAACCTAAGGTACTCTGTAAAGTGCCTTAGCTGGGGGTCTACCTGATCCCGGTAAGCACAGCTGACATTTACTGGGTTGACCTGCAGTTGTTGTATAGTTAGACTGTGCTATGAGAAAAGGCATAGCATACTGGTTAATGCGATGCCCTCAGAGTCACTGCTTATGGGTTTGAATCCCCACTGCACCAACAGCAAGATGAGTGTTAGTAATGTTATAGCAAATGCTGTGAAAAGCTCTTATTCAATCACTCACCCACAGAAGGAAAACTCACAGACAGGCTGGAATGCAAACAGGATTTTTAATGTGCACAGGTTCAGACAGAGAGCCGGTACCCTCCACAAAAGAGTCTGAGCCCCGAGGGACGTCCTTCAATGCCTTAATTACAGTATAATTTCAAACTCATTCTATAATCCCATTTGCCACAGGTATTTCCTGTCCACCAATCAGCAGCCCCTGGGGAAGGTACCTGGGTGCCCTGTCCAAACCGGTGTGCTCTGGTCTGTTGGTTTCTGGGCTAGGGGATACTGTGCTCAGACCTGGAGTGGGGGAAGGGTGTCTACTGAAATAGCAGGCTGATTACTTTATGTAAGAGCCTCATGGCTTGGGGGAAGGGTCAGACACTTGTGTAAGAGCCTCATGGCTTGGGGGAAGGGTCAGGCACTTGTGTAAGAGCCTCATGGCTGCCTCACTCCCCTCTTTTTAAGTGAGACCTCAACCACTAGAGGCGGTTGAGGGCTGTATTAATGGAGGCAAGCCGCAGAGGGGTGTATTGGATCAGGGCCATGACAGTGGTAATCGCCTTGCGTTCTACCAGGGTATCAAGGGTGGTGGTAATGAAGCGGTAAAGAATGGGGATACAACATGGCAGAATGGCACATAGCAGTAAATAAAAAGAACCCCTACCACTGGGATTTTTAGTCCCCCTGGCCAACTGAACCACTTCATAAACCACCCAGGACCCATGGACGGGTCAGTAATATGATTAACTAGATCACTTAGATCTTGGATAGAGTGTTCAATGGAAACACTTGCATCAGTGAGTTTAAAACAACACATACCCTATACCCTCTATAGCAACTCCTGCACAAACGTTTTTGTTCCGTGTGCAAAAGTTACTGTTCTGACTGTAAAAGGTTGCAGGGCCTGCAGAGGCCTCTTTCCTTTGGGACAAAGGAGGGCCGTGTGCAAAAGGTCTGCAGAGGCTTCTTTCCTTTGGGGCAAAGGCTCTTTCCCTGGGATCCACCCTTATCAGCATATTAATGGCTTTTATTCTTGCTAGTGTTGAGTCATTCTGGCTGCACCCTGCCATTCCCTTTGCTTCATTAAACACTGGCACTGTAGGGCACTGGCACTTCAGGGCATATGAGTACTTTGTATCACCAGCTTTGTTTGGCCTGTTTAACTTGTCCAGGCTTGCCCAGCTTGCTCAGGCCTGTTTAACCTGTTCAGGCCTGGCATGTCTTTTCTTGTGCTGGGTCCATTTTCTGTGCACTTTCAGGCCTGACCTGTTTCTTAGCTAGGTCCATTCTCTGTGCACTTCTGTTCAGAGTATGGTTCCCCCTGGCTTTACTCTTGTTGTGCTGGGCTCTGGGTACTCATTTTCTTAGCCCACATGCTTTTTCTGTGCCATCATAATGTATTACAGCCTCAGGCAAGGATGCAGCCATACTAGACATACCTATCAGCCAATTTCCCTTCATTCCCAATTTTTCTTTTTCTTTTCTTGTTTATGGGGCAAAGGTAATCCCACTAAGGGCAATGGACAAGCAACCATTTGAGACAGATATTGAGACAGATAGGGGTCATCAGAAAAGCAGCTTCTGGTACTGTTCCCTAGAGACAACATACATTGTAACATCATTTTCTTGCAGCTGGTCAATAATATTGAAATCACATAACATGAAAGTATGTCAAAAGCAGCAGTGCTTAATAATGTGATAAAGAAAGTTCTGAGAATAGTACAGCAAAAACTTGAGCTGGTGTGGGTATTGCAGTTGCTGAAGCCGAAATGGCTTGTAGATTTCAGTTACTTTCTAAGAAAACAATAATAAAAGGATAACAATACAATCATTCACAGAAGCCCCCAAAACTCCCCCAGTCAGTCCAACAGTTCTTTTTCCTGCCTCTCAGCAGTTCCCCAGGTCCTCGCAGTGTGCTTCACCTTTCTCTGAAGTTCAAGTTCTGTCTCTCTCAAAATTTGAACCTCTCATTCTCATAGGCAGACACCCTGGCCCGTTTTCAATGTGACACACTGATCCGGATAGGGACTCCTTCACACATCTCAGCGGTGGTCAGCTCTGAGTTCTCGGGATGGTCTGCTCCATCTGGACCCCGGCCACTCTCCTCTGCTGGACTCTCTGGATTGCAATTGGTGACATGGCTCCAGGCCTTATTCAGAAAAGCAGCACCAATATTGAATGAAAAAAAACTAAATATGCTGGATTAGATTTCACAATGAAATAAACTTAACTTCCTCCACATTTACCAAGATCACATCCTACAAATATTGCTGTTTAAACTTTCAATGGTCTATCAGTAACTATCTCGTATGGTGTCAATTTTTATCTGGCAGTTTGATTAACTTCTTGTCTCTCTGTCACTGGAGATTCACTTGCTGGTAGTGAACATTCCATTATGCCCTTGACTGACCTTTACATGCTCCCCCTTTGCCCATGCATGCCTGGTGTACGGCCCTGTTTCGTACAAAAATGGACCACAACCTAATTATTATTATTACTAATTACCTGCAATGATCGGATCCAAAAAGTCAGTACAGGTGCAATCAGAGTCTCTGTTTATTAGATAACTGATGACCAAATACAGGCAAATGGGGGAAGAGAGTTCTATCGGGCACTAGGCACCTCAAGAATGCAACTCTCCCCCTTGAATATGAAAGGCATGTTACATTTATACCTTTCTTTTCTTCCGTTTTTCTGCATACAGTCCCCAGAGCTATTCCTTTGTGTTCTCTCCCCCTCCCCCCCCTATTTTTTACTCCCCTTAGTTCCTGTTGCAAAATCCCTCCTGGCCCCCCTCCTCCCATACTCACCAACCATGATCCAGCTAATCTGCTTTCTTCAGAGCCTGGCCTAGCATATATGTTGGTAGCTTTGTGGTTTCCTGTGTATGTTTTTCTGTGCACATAGACCTTACAGGCCTTTATCTGATATCCCCTTGTAGGTCCAAGTCTAGACTCTCCAGCCCAAACTGGCACCTTGCAAGGCTCATGATATCTCCTTATATGGTTCTTTCCGGTGCTGGATCTCTTCTTGCAAAGGCCTGAATGCTGGCTCACATGTTATAGCAGCGTGGCTGTTCTTTAACTATTTTTGTGAGATTCAGGGCAGCCATTAAGTGATTATGAACCAGGAACATTATTAACCCTTAGCACTTAAAAATTAAAAGCAAATCTATCATACTTAACCCCAAATCTATCATACTTAACCTCTACCAGTTAGTACTTAATCCCTACAACTCCCCCATTTTTTTTTTTATTCGGCTGGGGAATGGGAGAAATCCAAGTCAGAATAGTCTGACATGGGGACTGCTGCATAAGAAACATTGACAAGAGTAGGGCTAGTTTGAACAGGCTAAAAAGAGGTAGATACTTTGGTGCAATGTCTCTTACAGCAGGATATAAAAATAGAAACAAAACAACAGAAGAGTAAAGCAATGATTAAAATAATGCCAGCAGAAATCAATAAGCCTTTCAAGCCAGAGCCAAGGGAATGAAACCAGGAGGAGAGAGATGAAAACCAATCTCCAATCTGGAAGCCACCCTTAAAATCATCAATATGTAGTTCAGATAAATGCTTAATCTTATTCATAGCATCTAATACAAATATCGTATGGTTCGCGATCACAGTGCAGCAATTAGTAGCATTGATAAAGGAGCAAGTCCCGCCTTCTGCCGCGAGCAATAAATCTAAAGCCTGTCTATTCTGCAGAGTCATTTGATTATTTTGTTCAAGTGATTCAGCTAAGCGAGAAATAGATTCAGTAACAGCTTTCATTTGTATATGTAGCAAACATTGTAAGCGGCGAATAGACATGCCAAGCTCTGCTGTAAAGGCGGGGGTAGCCCAAGGAATCCAAGAAGTAGCGCTAAGAGCTATAAGGCGGGCTTTGGTCATGGGGTAAGTGGAGTTAACATATTCATAGGAAGCTTGTATTGCAGCATCTTCAACCATGGTGGACTCCCAGGGGCTAGCATAGCTACGCTTATGGCGCTGGTGCAGAGGAGTAGAGGGAGAGGGTGGGGAATTATATGAGACATTCAGGGGAATAAGGACTGAATAGGGGGACACTCTAACTAAGGCACAGGGTAAATTGGACAGTGAAACTTTCTGGTACAAAATATCACCACAAAGCCAGTAATGGCACACAATAGCAGAAAGAGAAAAAGAAGGTTTCCAAGTAAAGTATGTTTTTGTGGGATATGCAATAGACGTATGTGGATCACATGTTACTTTACCTGTGGTATAGGAGTGAACACAAGAAGTCTGACAGAGAGGATGATCATCACGGGATTTACAAGCTTTCCATTGGATGCGGCCAGTAAGTTGGTGGCCATGGTATGTGGCGGTAGCATTGATGCCCCCACATGCCTTATAATTACAGTGTTGAGAAAGGGTAGGTGCATAGCAAGAAGAAAAAGGAGAGCCTGTAAAGAAACCATCCCGGAAAAGAAGGGAATGGTCAGCAAAAACAGGGCCGACAGTAAAAGCATCAGTCCAAAAGTCAGAACCCCATACTTTAGAATGGCTTTTAACACGGGGACCCCAAAAAGTGACATTAATTAGGTTTTTGTGGACTTGGTTGCGATACCACCGCTCCCAAGTTTTATTTTTTCCAAACCAGAAAGGGCGCATGGTACCTTGTGAAAAATGAAACTTATTAGATTGGACATTCCAGGAGACATTACAGGTTTTTGCAAAGGAGATGGAAGAATTAGTGATAAGACAGTAATAAAAAAGCATAGGGGGGACAGACACACGAACAGGGAAGGAAGCCGCCTTGTGGGCTTCCCAGGTATCATTACAGCGTATGGGGCCCCGCTCTGTACAACCCCTAATAAACTTAGGGTTATCCCAGCAAGGGATAGCACCTATAAATTCCTCAAATGGGACGGGGAGCACACGAACAGGGGCATAATTACCTCCTTGGGGCAACGGGGTACATATAATGCAGTCACTAATATTCAGAAGATCAACCACTTCAAGAACGGTTGTTTTCCAAGTATTAGTGAGGGGGAGAACTGACCTACGGGAGCGGTTCAGAGAAGGAGGAGATAGGGAGGAGATGGGAGCAGAGGGAAAAGAGTGGGGGCGGGAAGAGATAAAGTATAGAAACCACCCAATAAAAATTGTCAATAACATAGCAAAATATAGAAAAGCAAACTTATAAGCAATATGAGGCATACTGAGAAAAGGTCACTTAAAAGTCCAAAAATCAGAGACAGTTCAAGGTACCCAAAGATGGGCAATATGAGTCCAAGTTTGGCTAGCGTCCAGCAAGACAGCAAATGGAATTGATGCAGAAACTATGTGGGGTCCTGAATATGTTGGATCTTGCCAGGAACTCCGATGAGGATTTCTGCGGTAGACAGTGGTTCCAATTGGGATCAAGGTATCCTTTGGGGACTGTGGATGTTGGTCACGGATGGCACAGCGTCTGGAAATCTCTGCCAAAGCCAGGCGCAGACCTGCAAGGTAAGGAGATAAAGAATCCGGTAAGGGAATAGCAGTGTCTGCGAGATTGTATAGCAGCAATCGCCTTCCTGTACAAATTTCATGAGGTGTCAGAGCAATATTTTTTAGAGGACGATTTCTCAATTGAAACAGTGCCAGGGGCAAGGCCTGCAGCCAGGAAATACTTTTATCTGATTGTATCAGACGCAGGGCTGTCTTGAGCAAGCCATTGGTTCGTTCGACGAGGCCGTTGGAAGTGGGGCGGTACACAGAAACATACTTCCACTTTACACTCAGAGCTGTGGAAAAAAGATGTATTAGATGGTTCTGGAAATGAGAGCCATTATCAGAATAAACAGTTTGTGGTATGCCAAAGCGAGGAAATAGATGTTTAGAAAAACAATTGAAAACCTCGGAGGCCCTTTCCTGTTTGCATGGGAAAGCCTCAACCCACTTGGAGAATGGGCACACGCAGACTAGAAGGAATCTGTATCCATCTACACGAACCTGCATATCTGTGAAATCAACATACCAGGAAATGAAAGGACCCTGAACTGTCGGAAGATGACCTTGGAGAGTATGTTTGCCCTTCACTGGAGAATTTCCTAAACACTGGGGACATTTCTGGCACCACTCCTGTATTCTGAGCTTGAGACGCGGATGCCAGAAAAGCTCAGAGATCTGTGCAGACACGCTGGAAGCCGGTGCATGGCCAACAGAATGCAACAGAGAACACAATTGCTGCAAAGACCAAAAGGAAATACAAATTTTTCCAGAGGGGTGGACCCATAACTTCTTATGCTCAGTGCACCCTAACAACTTCCACTTCTGAACCTCATCCTGTGCAAGATTCTGCTGATAGTCGTGCAGCGAAGGTAAGGGGTAAGTTCTTGCTCGTGTAATAACTAAAATGGGAACAGTATCTGTGACTTGTTTTGCTGCTTCATCTGCTAGGGCATTGCCAAACTGCAGGAAACCATAATGGCGGGAATGGCCAGGGACCCAGTTACAGGAAGTTAGAATATTTCTCTCACAGCGTTGCAATAATAAATCATAGAGGTACAAAATCAGGGATTTATGTACCAATTGACTGCTAGATGAATTAACAAACCCTCGCTGTAGCCAAATCTGAAGGTATTCCCCACACAACTTTTGAACATACTGTGAGTCAGTGTAGAAAATCAGGGGCGTTGCCGGACGTTCTTCTAAGACTGCCAATATGGCACACAGTTCAGCTGCCTGCGCTGAATATCCCTGATCTGAGTCCAGAGCATACTGTAAACGATGCTCAGACACTCCATCAGGGGTCAGCAGTACCGCAGCAAACCCTATTGTACCTTTCTGTGCTGAGCCATCTGTGAACCAAATTTCACTGTCCGGTGGCATGTCAGCGGGGGATACCATAAAGGATAAAACTTCCTCGTAAGATGAATCAGGAACTGGGGTATAAACATCTACTGCTGTCTGTAGCCAACTAAGTGGACAGGTGGAGGCAGTGAGAGGACGAAAGATCACTCCACTATTCAGGATAGAGGCACAAGCTTGCTGCAATTTAGATGGGGACAAATGTAGTGTATCTTTATTCAGAATAGCCTTCAATTCAATGGACTGATAGAGAATCAAGGTCGTGGGAGTGAAAATGGACAGGACTTTCTCTATTGCTGCTGCCACTGCAATAACTAATTTTTCAAGGTCAGGCAATGGGAGCTCAGTACATCCAAAAGTACCAGACAAAAATGACAAAGTGGAAACCCTATCCTGAAATAGTATGGCTGCCCACGCCTGGGAACCAGTTACCACCATCAATTGAAAAGGTTTGTGATGATTTGGCAGCTGTAAGGCTGGAAGACACTTTAAATCTTCCAAAATAGACTGGAGCACATTTACATGACACGGATCTAAAGTGATTCTTTCAGAGTTCTTTACCCCACTCTTCAAATAAGGGCGGAAGCAAAGGGTCCGAGAGCTAAAAGCAGGGATCCAATTTCTGCAAAAATTAAGTGTGCCCAAAACAGAACGAAGTTCTTTCACTGTACTGGGGACTGGTAACTGTAAGCCATGCTGTACTGTCTTATCTCCCACCTCAATAGAACCCTGGCTTAGCTGAAACCCCCAAAAAATGACTGTTGTCTGCACTAATTGCGCCTTCTCTGCATTCAATTTGTAGCCTTTGTCCTGCAGTTCCTGTATTAGTTCTTGTGTGTACTTCTGCATTTGCTGATAATCAGACCCTGACAGTAAAATATCATCTACATACTGTAACAAGCACATTTCTCCAGGGAGATGTGAATTGAACTCCTGCAAATCTTGTGAGAGAATCTGAGAAAAAATACTGGGACTATCTACATATCCCTGTGGTAGTCGCGTCCATTGATAATGCACTTGATCAAAAAGAAAAGCTAGCAGGGGCCTCGAGTCAATATCAATTTCCACACTGAAAAAGGCATTTTTCAAATCCAATACTGTGAAATACTTGTACAGCTGTACTGTATTTAATGTGGTGGCCGGATTGGCAACGGCAGGGAACTGGGTTTCCACCACCTGGTTCAATGCTCGTAAATCATGGACAATCCTCCACTTCCCATTGGGTTTACTGACCGGAAAGAGCGGGGTATTATATGAGGACGTACTGTGTTCTATAATGCCATGCAGTTTGAGCTGATCAATTTCTTCTCGTGCACCCTCTATAGCTGCCCGATGTAAGGGATATTGTGGCAATTTTTGTCCCTGTTTCCCTTGTTTTAGTCGTATGTGGACTGGTGCACCCCGTACTCGGCCGTAAGGGCTGAGGAGATATGTACCAATTTCACTGATTCCTGCAAACTGAAATTCTCCTGCCACTAGGGTAACCTGGGCCTTGACAATTAAATCTCTTCCCATCAAATTAATAGGACAATGAGAGGCATACAGAAAATTGCGATAGAGATCAAATTCTGGCCCTACCACGTGAATTGGATTGGTCACAGGGGTTTTTACTGACTTACCATCAAACCCGGTGGTCATTACACTGTCTCTGCCAATAGTGCTACCTGCAGGCATGGTATTCGGGACAGACAATGTGGCTCCAGTATCAATTAGAAATTTCATCTCTTGGCCATTCAATGTTAATTTTATGTGGGGCTCCTCTGTTCCCAGTGTCACCTGCATATTATAGATGCCTAGTCATTGTCCATCTCCCCTATTACCATAGCCTGCCCTATTTGGGGGCTGCCAGGTAGGATACTGCCGTGGCCTAGTAGGTGGAGGTGGGCCTTGGTTATACTCTCTCCGCCCTCGTGGTGGAGGGGGAGGGGCACAGCAGGTCCGTTGAAAATGTCCCTTTTCACCGCACTGCCAGCAACAAAAATCCCTTTCTCTGTCCTGTTTTTGTCTGGGGAAGGACCGTGTTCCCTGACCCGAGAGCTGACCACGTCCTTGAACATTCAGGGCACGTGTCACAGGTTTGTGTGCGTCTTCCGAGTCACTGTCGGTGCAGCTATCACCGGAGGACTCGTATAAACGTTCCACACATTCCTCAAATAGTTTTCGTGCAGTTTGTGCTTGTTGTTTTGCCTCCTTAACTTCTTGCTGCAAGGTCTTTATCAGTTTCTTGTCAGCAGAAGATACACTGACTAATCCTTCCTTTTTTCCTTGATCTATTTTTTTCAATTGTAAGTTAAACAGACGGGCTTGGGCAGCCTTCCTGTCTCTTTCTGGTTTAGCTAACTCCTCTTCTGCCTGTCTGACAAAATGAAAAATATGTGCCTGTTGTTTTTGCCATGTCTCTGATTCTAGCGCGACTATGATTTTCAATTTCATCTGGATAGGTAGGGGTAGAGTATTGCACAGAGTCTGGAAAAACATAAGAGCCATATGAGGAGCATTATGGGGTACACCCATTTGTGCTTCCCATAGATCTTGGAACTTAGCCAAATAAGCACTAATATCTTCCCCTACCCTAAATTGCATCGATGTGAGGGGTCCCATACTTCTTTGGGTGGGATATATATCTCTTAGTGACTCCCAAATTAAATTACGATAAGGGTTAAATAAAGCCCCATCGTATTGTGGTTCATGGACCAATACCCCATTTATATGTGCATTATTAAACACTTGTTTGGCAGCATTATTGCCCAAAATCCGGGCTAATAGTGCTTTTACATCACCAATTGCCAAAGTATACCCTGCTGTCAATCGTTCAAACTTCTGTATCCATGCCCCTGCACCTTGATTTAGGGGAGGGAGTTGTTCTGACAGGTTGGTCATGTCAGTGAAACTCCAGGGAACATATACCTCTGCCCTTCCCTGCCCTTGGTTAATGTGTCGTACAGGAAACACCATGTAACCCGGTAACTTTGGGTTATTGGGATCTTGCCCCTCATACTTTTCCCACACTCTTAATCCTGCTTCCATGTATTTATAGTCCCATTGTGGGTCCCCTTCTCCTCCACGAATACACCTACGGGCTAAGTTTAAATCTCTAGTTTCCAGTGATCCTTGTTCTGGCCAAATTCTCATTTGTGGGGCACATGCTGAGGTCCATCCATGTAGGTTGGAACTCCAATGATATACATAAAATCCTTCACCCCCCTCTTCATTAAAAACAAACTCTACAGGAGTTTTCTTAGGCTGAACTGGTTCTTTAGTGCTCTGTACAGGGCAGATGCGATAGTCATGTGTGCGGGTCGTTCGAGTCCCCATATCACACAGACTTTCGGGTCGTCGGCTAGAGTAAGGGAACCATTGACCTGCTGCCCTATTGGTGGATTTATAGTAATCAACGGGTCCATGACCAGAAGGGGTCCCAGACTTAGTTGATAAGTGAACCGGGGTGGTATTACTCAGAATTTCCGTCGGTTCCTTGGGAAAATAGTCAGGCCCCGACTGGCCCGCCCCAAATTTGGAGGGATTATCATCTGTTGTGACCTGACAACTTTCATTAGGGGTAAGATTAGGAGCAGAGGGAATAGAACGCAGGCGGGGAGTGTTACCTCCCGTGGCCCCTAAAACTGATTGTTCATATGGTCCTGTGGTCTGAGAGCTTATGTCAGGGGTCAAATGTAATTTACCTGTTACCTGGACCCATCCCCTATGTGGTTCCCGGTGGGGGGATGCAGATCGGGATCTCCTAAATGGCTGGGAGTCCTTATGGGAAATTATATCTTCCATTTCCCTATACAGTGGCTTATATAAGGAGGTGTCAATGTAAGGTGCAGAAGGCTCAGCTTGTTTTGTCTTTCCCAGATTCTCTTTTTGTTTTTCTGTCACCTGTTTATCATTAGGGGTTTTCTCAGATTGTTCCCTTTTGGGGTCTGTGTTTATCTGCGGGTCTGAATACCCTATTGCTGCCATGGTATGGTTCACTGTCCTACAATAAGGGGGAGGAGCATCACTACTGAGGGTACCTGGGTTTGCCTGTTTCATCCACATAGAAATGTATTGCAGATGTTTTAACTGACTAGCATTGGTCTTATGGGACAAAACATAATCCCTAATCCTTGCTAAACAACCACCATCAAAAGACCCCTCCGGCGGCCATCCGAGGGGGGTCCCAGGAGCATTGCTCCACTTTGCCCATTTAAGGCAAACTTTCAACATTTCCTTTCCTAATATGGGATTATCTCTCATCATCCGTTCGACCGGAGTCATTGGGGAAACCTGATTTATCATTATTCCCTGATTGTCATCTTTCTTTCTCCTAAACAGAGACATAATTCCTACGTGCCACCTGTTATTTTAAGGATCTCAATATCCAACCTTTTTATCTACAAAGGGAGGTAGTGCACGAAATGTCCAGGACACCTTTCAAACAGAGATTCGCTTCGTTCAGACCCAGCCAATCTCCTCGCGGAGGTATGGAACCGTGAGTAAGAACACACACACGCTTCGTATCAGCAGCCGATACGTATCTCAAGTACACCTCATTCAGTCCTGGCTCATAGCAGCAAAATATCTTTACACTTTATCAACACAATAGAACAAAAAATAAACAACACTTACCAAGCTTGGTCAAAAATAAGTATACTCACGGCTTTGTCATCACAACAGTCGTCTTCCTAGGGAAATCAAACACTCACTTCTTCATCTTCTCCGGTCTTCACTCAGCACTGGGAACACACCTCCCTCAACCTTTTGAGGGGAATCCAAATCTTTAAATTTGTATCTTGGTCATAAAGACCCACCCGTAACCCAATCCCGGGTGTTCGGCACCAATTTTGTACGGCCCTGTTTCGTACAAAAATGGACCACAACCTAATTATTATTATTACTAATTACCTGCAATGATCAGATCCAAAAAGTCAGTACAGGTGCAATCAGAGTCTCTGTTTATTAGATAACTGATGACCAAATACAGGCAAATGGGGGAAGAGAGTTCTATCGGGCACTAGGCACCTCAAGAATGCAACTCTCCCCCTTGAATATGAAAAGCATGTTACATTTATACCTTTCTTTTCTTCCGTTTTTCTGCATACAGTCCCCAGAGCTATTCCTTTGTGTTCTCTCCCCCTCCCCCCCCCCTATTTTTTACTCCCCTTAGTTCCTGTTGCAAAATCCCTCCTGGCCCCCCTCCTCCCATACTCACCAACCATGATCCAGCTAATCTGCTTTCTTCAGAGCCTGGCCTAGCATATATGTTGGTAGCTTTGTGGTTTCCTGTGTATGTTTTTCTGTGCACATAGACCTTACAGGCCTTTATCTGATATCCCCTTGTAGGTCCAAGTCTAGACTCTCCAGCCCAAACTGGCACCTTGCAAGGCTCATGATATCTCCTTATATGGTTCTTTCCGGTGCTGGATCTCTTCTTGCAAAGGCCTGAATGCTGGCTCACATGTTATAGCAGCTTGGCTGTTCCTTAACTATTTTTGTGAGATTCAGGGCAGCCATTAAGTGATTATGAACCAGGAACATTATTAACCCTTAGCACTTAAAAATTAAAAGCAAATCTATCATACTTAACCCCAAATCTATCATACTTAACCTCTACCAGTTAGTACTTAAACCCTACACTGGCCAGGACATGCAGAGGCAAAAAGGAGGCAAAAAAAGCATCTGAAAGTACCACATGGCCAGTGTAGGTCCTCCAAAACCCATCAGGGTGCACCTAGCCTGTCTCCAGGTGTCCATTTCCAATTATTGAGTATGTGTTGGGGCCTAGATGAATTCCTAAATTGAATATTCTGGAGATGGCATAGTTGAATAAAGTGCTCATCATTTTTTTTTTTTTGTTTCATATTCATTAGCCAGATACATCACTTCACATCATTGAATTACCTTCATCAGTTACTGTCTATCAGAGTCCTTCCTCTTAATATCCCACTTCATCCCTCAGAACACTCCCCCATCACCTGCATCATTCCACCAACCACATACTCCCCCATTACATGCATCATTCCACCAACCACATACGTAGGTCCCTTTCATGTTTTTATACCATACTAATGTATCCTTATTTGGCAAGGCTGCTAAGAACATTAAACAATTGTTTAAAAACTTAGGGGTATGTTTACTAAACTGCGTTAGTGCAATTCGCGTTAGGAGCCGCGGTAGTGAAAGAAACCCCAAATAAGGACATGGGCGGTACATCGTCACCACTACCGCGCGTTAGAAAAATTAACGAGCGTTACCGGGCGCCGTGCCACGTTACTGCGCGTTAATCGTAAGAAGACGTACAGACACAAAGCACTGAAACAGAGCTGTAGCACAATGGTTATGGTACTGACTGCTGTTACAGGCAGCATGGGTTCAAGTCCCCAGTGTGCCTAACGCAGAAGGCTGTCCCAGACATCACCCTGTACATTACAGAGGGGAAGAGGAGGCATGTTTTTCGTTACGCTGAGTATTGGTGTCATAAAAACACCCTCGGAGTGTGCCTAGCCACGTACGTTGGTGCGTGCGAGGTTGCGTGCATTGGTACGTGCGTAGCCGCACGCGTACAATCGTGCGTGGGTACGTGTGATTTTACGTGCGTGGGTACGTGTGTTTTTACCAGTGTGGGCATCTTATTTTACAGACTCTGTAGGGTGTCTTGCACCTATGCATTATGCTAACAGATGTACGTGTGATGGCCTATGGTTTATCAGAGCCTGTGAGCAGGTGCTGGGGTTTCACAGGGTTGGATTGTGCCAGTCACACCCATGATGCACTGCACATGCAAATCAGCTGTCCACAGATACACACCATGGGGAATGCACCCCCACAGCACCTCGGCCTGGTAGGGGGGACTGACCATGTGCACCCCCACAGCACCTCGGCCTGGTAGGGGGTACTGACCGTGTGTTGTACTGGCACAGAGTAGCTACACACCGTCACATTGTGCGGGTACTGTGCTCACCCTGAGGGTGCAGTGAGGCGCCCAGCACCGGGTCCACAGGACCGTCCATGGCGCAGGTCCAAAGCAGTGTTAATGTGTGAGATAGGTAGGTTCTGCAGGACCACCTTGGACATCTCTGTCTGTTTCAGTCAGGTGTAGCCCCCATGCACCACCACCCCCCTCCCCCAGGGCTGAGGGTGGCAAGCAGGGTCTCCCATCAAAAGATCCACAGTCTACCTCCCTGCAAAGGTGGCAGTAGAGGGGAACATTAACCCTAGTCCTGCTGAGGAACAGACACCCCACAGGGCAGTCAATGCAGCTCTGTGCACAGCCATAACACAATAGCAGACAGACATTAGGCTGCACCCCACCACTATCTGATGTTCCTCTGGTGCAAGCCATCAGCCACTCCATCACAACACCTACCAGCTGCAAACAGTCTGCTAGTGCCCAGTGGAGATGCCTGCACCCAGAACTGGGATGTCAGCATACACAGCAAGCAGATACATCAGTGACTGGGCCCCAAAAGGAAACCCATATTTATCACATGAGAGAAGTACTAGATAGCACTATGGGAGTGCCTAGCCATGCTGTGGTCACTGCACAGTCAGGGTGAGAGTGATCTCTCAGCAGGATATACTGAGGTCACCTTGTCTGTGTAGGTGGTGGCCGGGCACTGCAATGTGCCTGTCACTGCCCTATGCCCTGTGCAGATGCACCCTGGCCAGGCCACCCTGTCCAGCCTATACCCATGGTACCTTGCTCCTCATTATGCACATTGGCAGCCAAATACTGGCAACATTGCTGGCAGTGTGGGCTGTGGAAGGTGTTTGCAGCCACCACACACTGGATAGACAGACAGCCACCCCCACACCTATGCCAGCATTGTGCTACTATAGAGGTGGTCAGCAGCCATACCCACCACACCAGTCCTGGGCATAGTACAGGCATGGATATGGTACACAAGACTGTTGGGGGGTCACTCCCCAGGGTGGTGAACACTGTCAGAGACCAGACCTGCAGCACACACCGCAGACATCAGAATGATTGTTATGGTGGAGCTCAATGAGCAAAATGTGCTTAACATAGGATTTGCTATCTGACAGTTATCATAGGAAACGTTTGATAGCTGTGTACCATATACCCAGGTGTAGGGTGGCATTGCTAAGGTATGCAACTGCTAGTGTTGGGAGATACAGGCAGGGCCCAATGTCTTGCCTCTCCAGGTGGCATTGGCAAAAGGGGCCTGTGGGTGGGTGTGTGTCGCTGTTGGCTGCTGCTTTATGGCAGAGTTCCCCAACTCCAGTCCTGGTGTTCCAAACACTGTTTGGGTTTTCATGCTGTCCCTCATAAATATGCATGAGCTACATCTGCATACCATGGGGGTGGTGCATAGCTATGCAGCACAGGCATCTTTATTAGAGGCAGCATGAAACCTGAATGGTGTGGGGCCCTCCAGGACTGCATTTGCGAGACTCTGCTTTAGGTAATGTGCCTGTTTCTGGTGTCTGTGTTTGGTGTGGTAAAATATAGGCCATGCGTATGTTCTCTGCAATAAAGGAGTGTCTTTACTATCACTGTTTAGTGGTGGGTAAAACTATGGGGACTGGGTTGGCAGGAGCCCCTGCTGGGATTTGAACCTGTCACCCTCTGGTTTTACAGGCACTGGCTGTGTCTGTTGCACCACATTGTGGCCACAGAGACAGTGCAGTCCCTGGAGTTAGTTAAACCGGCCTGACGAGTCAGAAACCCAGCTCTGCAACAGGTTTACTGTGGCCTCATTTACCTTGTATGCAGACAAAGGTGCACATAAACTTCAGAAGGGACCTCAGAAAAGGGGCACACACCCATAACCAAGCTGGGCAACAATGATATCATTGGGAAACATTACACCACACGCCCAGGACAGCTCCATTACAATGTAATGCTCTTTGAAAGGGTCTGCGGAGCGTAGACCCTTCCACACATCATTTCTTTTCATTTTGGTGCTTTCCAGGGAGTGTTGTTCCTTGTTGCCCATTGCTATCACTGTTGCCCAGCTGAATTATGCTTTTTAAAATGTTTCTTGTGGTCATTTTTAACGTTTTATGTGAAATTTTCTTCTGTGCACATGTATCACACTGCTCACGTTTTGTGGTTTTTCTCGGTTTTTCTGTACATTGCTGACGGAAATGGTTTCTCTTCCCTTTAAATGCCTTTAACGACAGGTTTTCATTCGCGTTGGATTTGAGCTCTGAAATTCAGCGCGTTAGTATGAGGGGAGCCTCTCCCCGCCCACTCTCCGCCCATTGACCCCTTCTCTCCGCCCACTCTCCACCTTCTGCGCTGTTTTAACGCGCCGCGGAGCTTTACGATCGTTAACTACGGTTAACGCGCGTAGTATGATGTTAACGGTCGTTAGCGCGTTGGTACGCGCGTTATACAGCACTTACGATCGTTAACATCGTATAACGCGCGTTAGTCACGTTTACCGCACTTTAGTAAACATCCCCCTTAGTATTGTTTCTTTTCTCTCATTCTTTTTCTTAAACCTCTCCTGGATCATTGCTGACAAGCAAGATTTGGTTTTGTCCAATCAACTCATGTTAATGTTATTGTTACATTTGTAAATAACTTTACAAATATTTCCATATTTTTCTGGGAACTCAGTTCCATCTTCCCAATAAATTTGAAAATTGGAAAGGGCAGTGTAATTGGCAGCCATGGTGCCACTGTCCTGTTCAGCAATCATCAGCACTGAGCTTAACAATGCAAAGTAATTACCTTAAATCTTACAGTTCATTGGTGGATATCTGGAATGCAAACACTTCCCTTTTACATTTTTTTTTAACCTAAATGTACTTTTCACATTTAATTTAAAACCTAATAATACCTGAGACTGGCATCAAACTGATCTGAAAACCCTCTATGAGGTGCTTGCCACAGGATATAAAATCCCTTTTAATTTTTAATTTTGTATATGCAGTCAAAACCAAATATATGTACCAGAGATAAAATTCAGGCTTTAAAAGACAAGTAAAAAAATCTTCATTTCTTCATAATCTTATAAGGATTTTCTCTCCCCTTTTTAAGTTCTAACAAATATGTTGCAGCTAATTTTCACACATCAGCTTTGCCCTACAGATATTGCTAACAGTAATTTGACAGTCCTTCTTCAGTCTTACACAGTCAAGATGCTGCTCAAACATTTGAGGATGCTCAAAGGAGGCACCCCCCATGGTTCCAGAAGCTTAAAACTCTACAATCTAAATTGATGAGAGGATTGTTTGGAGACTAGGTGTGGCGTTTGCTAGGAGAAAGACTCCTAGGTGATTTTTTTTTTCTTTTGTCCTCTCTAATGTGCCTCCATTTATCTGCTAGAAGAAGGAACTCCTCCCAATATCTTTCTATAGCTATGCAAACCATCTCTGCAGTTTTCAACCACCCCTTACTCACTGCTGAAAGGTGTGATAAAAAATTTGGTTCTTTGACTATGCATGAAACTGGATATGCATTAAATAAAGCAATTGTCTTCCTTCACTCTCTAATGGGCCTCCATTCATCTGCTAGAAGAGGGAACTCCTCCCAGTATCTTTCTATAGCTATGGAAACTATCTCACCACTCACCGCTGAGGCATGACCAAAACACCTGGTTCCCTGACCACTGATCATGCATGAAACATAGCAATGAAACTGGATATGCATTAAACAAAGCAATTGTCTTCCTTCACTGCTACACCAGTACAACAGTTTACATACTGTTCCCTTTTATTTACAGGGAACAGTCCCTTTCCTGCAATCAGTAGACCTGGTATTTTTCACTGCTTGGGGACACAGGGGCGATTTGTTAATAACTTCACCTTTTACTGATAGAGTATCAAAATCAATCCTGAAATATAAAGACCTAATGTCTAGATAAAAACTTTCTTTCCCTAATCTTTCCCTAATGTCACAACTAAACACAGAGACACTAAAGGTTTTTACATAACAGCATATTTACTATATGGGCCAGCCATGAATCTATATAGGGAAGCTGGTCCGGATACTCCTTCACTACAATTTAGCCTCTGGACCCCATGCTCTAATCACAATTTGCAAAATCACAATTTACAGTGCAAATCTTGTAATCTCAATTCTAGGAATGCAATGTTCAGTGTAAATTTTCTAATCTCACTTCTGGGAATACAATATACAATATAATCCAGGTAACAGGCAGAGTTTGGTTGCACAAAACACACAGGACCACAAAGGGAAAAAGAAAGAGGGAAAACAGAAAACAGAGACGTCTCAGCAGCGAATACGTTACAAATACACATTGCACATTACACACACTAGCATAGGATTTAACTTTTTCCATGAGGATAATAGCAACGAGAAATATAGCTAGCTATTTTTCTAATGTCCACTAGATGGAGCTCCAGGATCACTAGCACAAAAGGAACCCCCAACACTAAAAGCACATGGCAACACAAAAAAAACCCCAACACTATAGGAGCACATGGGGCAAAGGCTCTAAATAAATCGCCCCGATCATCGGAGAATTGCGATCAGCGCAATTATTCTTGAAAGGCACACTTAAGGGAGTTAATACTAATATCCTAGGCAATTTTTCTTCAATAGCTTTGGCAGCGCTGCACTTTAAATACTTTTAAGGGGCCCAAGGTAGCAAAATTAATTCATACTGCAGTTATCTTACTGGTACTCTGATTTCTACTCAAAACTGGACGAACGGTGGCTTCAGAAAACCCCCCCGGGGTCCCTACTAGGACCATTCGTTGCGGGTGATCGGGCCGCTACAGGTTCACAGAATTTACTACCCAAAACAGTAAAGCAGTACTTACCAGACCTCTGATCAGGAAGAGTTTGGATGCCAGTCTATCCAGCCGGTTTTCAATCGGGGATTCAGCCGCAGGGACCGTCTGACCACACAAGTCAAAGAGTCCTTCGGAGCACAAAGGGGCCCCGTGGCGCCAAGGATCGTTAATCACCTGGAGGGGTCGGTCCCTGACCGGTGGAGGCCCTGATCCTGCAAAAAGCAGTAGTCTTCCCACCGTGAGTGTGATGAGAGAGAGGCTTTTCTTTTAATGTTTCCCAGCCAATGCACCAGAAATGTTATAGCAAATGCTGTGAAAAGCTCTTATTCAATCACTCACCCACAGAAGGAAAACTCACAGACAGGCTGGAATGCAAACAGGATCTTTAATGTGCACAGGTTCAGACAGAGAGCCGGTACCCTCCACAAAAGAGTCTGAGCCCCGAGGGACGTCCTTCAATGCCTTAAATACAGTATAATTTCAAACTCATTCTATAATCCCATTTGCCACAGGTATTTCCTGTCCACCAATCAGCAGTCCCTGGGGAAGGTACCTGGGTGCCCTGTCCAAACCGGTGTGCTCTGGTCTGTTGGTTTCTGGGCTAGGGGATACTGTGCTCAGACCTGGAGTGGGGGAAGGGTGTCTACTGAAATAGCAGGCTGATTACTTTATGTAAGAGCCTCATGGCTTGGGGGAAGGGTCAGACACTTGTGTAAGAGCCTCATGGCTTGGGGGAAGGGTCAGGCACTTGTGTAAGAGCCTCATGGCTGCCTCAGTAACAGTCAGACACATCTCTATAATCAGTGATACAAGCCTAATATACTATAACCTTTGTCATGTGCCGCTAAGGAGAGGTGTCGCCGAAAGCTAAGGTGCACCAGATGTGGTCCAGGCCAAACGGCATAAGGCATGCGATGCTGTAAACTAAAGCCAGGCACTGTGGCTGCCAATCGCCATATCCAACATGTATTCATGCGGCCCCAGAGATAGTTTGACATGTGGCATCTGTGACACATGTGCGCAGCATAGTAGGGCATGGCATGGCATATGTGCAAATCCAGTCTAAGGGGTATGTTTAATAAAACCCCGGTAATGTGCGGGTCGTGCTAGTGTGCGGATGCCATATAAGGAGTGGGCGTTTCAGGCTGAAAAAAGCAAAACCGGGATTAAACATGCGCTAATGTGCACGGCGGTCAAGTGGGGAGGTAGGTGGCAGGATTGTGTGTGGTGAGGGAGGTAGGTGGCACGGTTGGTGGGTGGTGGGTGTGGTGTGTGGCAAGGTTGGTCGGCGGTGGGTGTAGTGTGTGGCTGGGTTGGTGAGTGGTGGGGGAGGTGAGCGGCGGGGTTGGTGTGTGGTGGGGGAGGTGAGTGGCAGGGTGAGCATGAGGTGGAGGAGGTGAGGGGGGTTGGGTTAATAGTGTCCACTATGGTGGGCTTTGTGGTTGCTTCATGTGCACTGGGGGATATGCAGGGCTTGCGGTTGCCTGATGAGGGAGATGGTGTCCATGGGACTGGGGCACAGGGCAGGGGTGCAGTCCTGCTGCAACACCATCCTGCAGCTGTGGGGGAAAGCCAAGCAGGGGCTGTGCCGGCATGGCGCAGGAGGCGTGCCGAGGTGCAGGCTCGCCATCCTCGCCTCTACAGGCCCAAGCCCTGGCTCCAGGACATGCGTGAGGACCAGGTCATCTCCCTCTACTGCCTGAGCACAGGGGCTATTAGGGAGCTCTATGAGGATTTGAAACCTGACCTCAAGCCCCTGACTGGTCGGTCACATGCCATACCGGGTTTGGTCAAGCTCCTTGGTTCCCTACATTTCTTTGCCTCTGGCTGTTTCCAATCATCTGTGGCTGCAGCTGGTGGCGTGAGCCGCCCCACCTTCTCTTGCTGTCTCCACCAAGTACTGCGTGCCATGATAAGCCGGGTTGGGAATTACATTGCATTTCCCAACTCTAGGCAAAAGTGGGGGACCCTGACCCAGGCCTTTGAGGCATTTGCCGGGTTACCACACATGATGCGAGCTATTGATTGCACACATGTTGCCCTGGTCCCACCCAGAGACAGGGAGGCAGTGTTCCGCAACCACAAACACTACCACTCCCTGAATGTTCAGGTTGTATGTGATACAGGTATGCGTATTCTGAATGTGGTCCCATGGTTTGCAGGGTCCACCCATGACTCCTATATCCTGCGTCACTCGGCACTGTACAGACAATTTGAGGCCGGTCAATTTGAGGACTGTATACTGCTGGGTGGGTATTTTTCATCTCTGACATGCACATCGTATACCCCTGCTAGCCTTCTGCACACATGTCTGTCTTTGACGTGTGTCCCAAGTTGTGTGTGTGTGAGAGCTGGTGCGGGGGGGGGGCACACTCCAGGTCTTCTGTGCTGCGGTGCTGTGTGTTGGTAGCACACTGACATTTGACGTTTCACACCATTTGACATTGTGTGTTTAGGTTGGCACAGTACGACACACATGTATGCTTCATGTTTATCAACAGTGTGGTGTTGTCTATGCCATCCTGCCTGCCATGGTTGGGTACCTGTTCCTGTCGCACCATCTGTGTGTGGACAGTAGCATCACCGTCACATGCTTGCAGGTATGTGCATCTCTGCCCTTGTCCAGGGTGCATTGCATGTGTGTCTCTGATGTGGTAAGGGCTGGCGCTATTACCTTTCGGCCTCTGTTGTCTGTCCATGTGTATGCTGTGTTTCAGGATAACATTGTTTGCACTCCTTCTACCTCCCTCGTGCTCTGTATCTCACACCTCCAGACACTGGTGCATAGTTGCTGTGTCCCATCATGTGTTCCTCTATGTTTCTGTCTGACCTGTACATGCTGTGGGTTTGCACGTACATTCATGTGTGCATTTGTGTGGACATCAGGTCCTGGTTTAACATTCAGCATTTCTGTCTGCAGGTGACGCAGGATATGGGTGTCGGCCCTGGTTGCTAACCCCTGTGCATCTACCATGGACATGTGCAGAGCTGAGGTACAATGAGGCCAGTCACTCCGTCATCGAGCATACCTTTGGCGTTTTGAAAAGTCAATTCAGGTGTCTGGATAGGACCGGTGGGGCCTTACAATACCAATCTGTGACAGTGCAGAGATCATTATTGCCTGTTGCATCCTGCACAACATTGCTCTCAGGCACGATATCAATGTCCAAATTAATGAGGATCTGGAAGAAGATCCAACGTGTCCTCCTGTGTGTGCCTGTGGTGACACACTTGAGGGTGCAGCACTCAGGTGGCAGCTGATTGAGGAGCTATTTTCATGTGAGTACTGGATGTTTTGGAAATAACATTTGGATAGATATATGTACTATTACTACTACTGAGCAATGGTATCGCACTACCAGTCATATGCATCACTGCATTGACATTGCTGACACAATGCCTGGCCATCTGGGCTTACAATGTAGTCCAACCGCTAACACAGAAGGTGTGGGAAGGGGACAGCAGCGGGTGGTGGTGATTAATGTAGTCAAGATTATTAGGCTTAGGCGATGTGGTAGGATGTCACCCAGGGTTTTGAGATGTTTGGTGAGGGTGGCTGCCCTGCAGCCACAGGTAGTTAATTCCAGGCATTGGGTGCTGCAAGGTGACAGGTGTGTGGTCCCGTGTTAACAGCAGGGGAGCGGCCCATAGATAGGACCAGTTGCCTTGACGTGTGGGGATGACATTTGGGGGATGTGAGGGGATTGATTGGATTGTATGCTCTGATGAGCAGGGACTGTGTGTTACATTTTTCGGTATGGCGATGCATACAGGTGGTAGCACTGTTTACATGCTCAGTAGTAGTAGTAGTATTTGTAGTACTTGGGTTATGCGAGTCAAGGTACAGGGCAACCACAGTGTGACTGCATGTATAGATCAGCAGGTGTGTCTTGACCTCGCATGGAGCCTGTGAGGTGTTCTGACAGGTGGAGTATTATTGCAATGCTGAGGCTGTCGGTAGATTAGCCATGCAGCGCAGTGTTGCATACATTGTGGCGGACAGAGATGATTTCGAGGCAGACCAGCAAGCGGTAGGTTACAGTGACCAGGATGGAGGGTGATGAAAGGGGGCATTAGCGTTTTATTTGTGTGTTCAGGGGTGACAGCAGGAATCTTGCTGATGTTATCTAGGGAGACACCGCAGGCCTTAGCTACATGATGGGTATGTGTGGGTATGTGTGGGTAATGATGGGTATGTGTGGGGAAGAGGACCGAGGGATCGTAGAGAACTTCTACCTTGATGACCACATTGACAGAGGATGTACCAACCTATACACAGACACTGTAAAGGTTGGAGAGGGTTTAGGGGCGCTGTCCATATGTACAGTCTTGGCCATGCTCAATTCATGCAGCAGGGGAACCTGCAGCCAGCAATGTCAGGGAGCAAGCTGAGATTGGGGTGTGGATTGCCAAACATAGTTCAGGTGTGGAGAGATATCTTTGGGACACATCAGCGTACAGCTGTTACTGATAGCCAGGGGATGTGCCTGCTGCACCAGGGAACCGGGTATGGGGCCAGGGGAATGTAGCAGCCCCTGCATATATCCCTTTCATACAGCACCTGGGAGCAGGTTAGCAGGGGAGGTGGACCCACAGGAACACACACTGAAGGTGCTATGGGAGACATGGGGGAAGCAGGATTGTACCGAGACCTTTGGGCCGAGCAAGTACAGGGTAGCACCGTGATGGTTGTAGTCAATGGTCTCGAGGGCAGCAGAGAGGTCACAAAGGGAACGGACAGGCTACAGGCCCTTGGACTTGGCCAGGAACACGTCAGTGGCAGGTTTGGGTGGGGGCAATTAGGTACAATGTCATGACGTGCTGCTAGACTCTGACGTATCTAGGGGGTTATGAAAGATGAAGACGTGAAGCTGGTATGTTTGTTGTACAGCTCCAACATTACATATGTATGTTTCCCTTGTGTTTCTCAATCCACAGGACATGCTTGGTGACACTCCTGGTGCTGTAGTGCAGTGGCAGCTGTGTGTACCTCATTCAACATGCAGGACACTGGGGTAGGTGGACATACAGGTGATTTGTCTGTGTGGACAGTCAGGAGTAGCACATGGTTATCTGTCTAATGCACATATGTTGTGGATGACCTATTTAGCGTGCTCCCCCGTACCCCATATGTTGATGTTGGCCTCACATATACACATGTGTTTTTGCCCAGTTTGTCTTCTCCAGCACTGTCTCTGGGACACATCCAACAGGGCTGCGTGTGCCTACAGGTCCTAGGTGTTCTGGTGGTGGGCCACACTTACACCCTTCCCTGACATTGTAGCATCGGCCAACAGTAGTGTATCATAGCATTTGCAAGACCTTTATCTCCACTATTCTCCAATTGTGCACATACAGGCCATATGTTACTGGTGGCATGCTCACCATCTCATACTGTGTGTGTGTGTGTGTGTGTGTGTTTGGGGGTGGCTCTGTTATGATACAGTGTGCATGCAGTTTGCATTATCATGTGGTGCGAGGGGTCTGCACATCTGTGGAGCGGTGGTGAGTGTGCTATATCTACCTTACTGGTGTTAGCCTTGTGCATAGTGTGCACATGTGTTGTATGTTGTGGGTTGACCTATCTCATGTGTATTGACAGACCACTAACAACAGCATTTATGTATCCCATATATCACCATAATTTGGACATGCAGCAACAGCGGCTGGACATGGGGACATGGTTATTCGACACATGTTGATGACATCTTCTGCCTTTACTGTGATGTGCTTGCCTATGAGGATCCCAAACAGACATTTTCTGCAGACACACAGTAGGTCGCTCCTTGGATCGTTTGGGTGTAAAATCAGCCTTTATATGTTTGTGTTTTGCTGTTTTTTTCATGGACCTTTTCTGTTGGGTCTCTGTGCACCAACGCTGATGGACAGGGGGTGCAGCTGTGATACGCCTGTGTTACTTGGGCGTGGACATGACCATATCCATGGGATGCGCTGGTCTGCGGTTGCATTTCCAAATGTCCACAACATGCACAGTATTGTGTGTTGTGATCATGTTATGTTTGCCTGTGTGACGTTTAATTATGTCGATACTGATGTTTGACTCCCTGCAGTGTGCCCTGATGTTGCGTTCAGCATACCAAGATAGTGTTTGTCCTTATTCTGACACAGGGCAGTGGACACACACAGCACATCTACTTAAGTGCATCTGCGGGCAACATCACCCACCTGTTAGAGGACACAACTATCCCTGGGAGATGGTGCCATAGGATGTTTGACCTCTGCGAGTGGGACACATGCCTATGATGAACATTACTGTTGGACTGCTACTTTCCGTATAACAGGCCTGTCCAACACACCGTTGCTACCGTGGTCTGGCTGGGTGTCCTGTTGATTGCACAAGACACACATGACCATTAGAGTACTGTGGCACACTGAGATATCACACTTGACTATGCATGCCCAGTGATTCACGGACAATTTTAACAGGACATGTGGGGTTGCAGACACCCTTTGCACTGTGGACACTGTGTACTGGCCCCTATGTGTGCATCACGGACTGGAATAGTCACTGTAAGTTCTACATCCATCTGACATTGTGTTAGTGTGTGTTTGCCATGTGTGTAACATGCACTGCACGATATCCTCATCTGTTGAGGTCACAGGGGCAAACAGCTATGTGTGTGGCACAGGGGCAACATTGTATACGCACTCTTGTATATGTCGGCCTACCCTGCACTTGGATATGACACAGTTGTTACCACCATACCAATTTAATGGCTGCCAACCTTTTGGATTGATGTTTGCCCTCACCAAGGGAGTTACAGTGCATCTGGAGCATCACTGTGTCATGGTTCACCATACATGGTGCATGTGTATGTGACTGAATATGTTGGTACACCAGAGCATGTGGCATTGTGGCTTCTGTGTGGGGTACTGGCCCATGTTTGACCTTTCTTTCACACTCCATATACAGGTCATTGTGTTTGACCACTGTACAGACATGCTGCTGTACATTGATTTACAAACATAGCATTGCATATCTGCACAGTCCTCTTTATCCCCTGACGTTCCGCCACTCACCTACGCCCATGACATTTGCAGTGTGGCAGCGTGAACCTAGAAGGAGAATGTTGGATGACCCAAATTAAAGCGATGGAGGAGAAAGTACACTTTACCACTGTCATAAACATCAGGAGAAAAGGACCCAGGAAAAAGTTAGGGTTCCCAAAAGCACCAATAATGTTCAAAATAGAGTATTATAAAGAAGCGCATTAAGAAAAACATCTAGGAGGGGGTCTTGCTCCGTGGGTGCGCTCCTTTGGCACACATCTGTGACACATACCTGTGGCAGATTTTGCATTGTGGTATTACTTTAAAATGCAGGAGAGACTTATGTCACCTCGAGGGGTGAGAAATGTGCAAAGTCAAAATTGCTATATTTTTGGCAAGCGGAGACAAGGGGCATCAATGGAGAGCAGGGATCCTGAAAGACAATGCAAAATAGTAACAAATTAAAAATGTCCATCTCTGCATTTAATTTGTTGCAAGATATGAGTAACCAATTAGTAGGTAATTATGTTTTTTGAAAAATTATCATTTTAATAGTATTTACCCTTCCCAGCCAATTGACAGCAAACTCTTTCCATTATGTTAGGGAAAATATGGGGAGGTCCCTTGCATTAAAATTCAAAGTCTTTGAACACAGATGCAACTTCAAATTGAAGTTCACGTAAGGCCCTAGCAAGCCCACATGGCATAGTCAAAGATTTAGTAAAGTTACCTGAATATCCAGCCATCTTACCAAATAATATCAAATCCAACAAATCTAACAAATTCAGAAGAGAATGTGAAATATCAAATCTGACAAAAAATTTCAAAATATCATCTGCATAAAGAAAAATTACCTGTTCTTCTCCTTAAAATGTTTTCAGAAGATCATAAGAAAAAAAGATATGCCATGCTGTGTCAGACTAATGTTCATCAAGCCCAGTATCCTGTTTCCAACAGTGGTCAATCTAGGTCACAACCTAAATTGACCTAACAGTTTCCCTAGAAAACACAGCTTCCACAATGCTTGTATTGGGACAAGCAGTGGATTTCCTGGGTCCCCTTTAATAATGGTTTATGGACCTTTCCTCCAGGAACTTGTCCAAACCTTTTTTAAACCCAGCTACACTAACAGATCAAATTGCTACAGGTATTGGTTCTGTGGCTAAAGCAAAGAGCAGCGGAGATATTAGGTGTCCTTGCCCCTAAATAGATGTAAAGGCTCAGAGGGAAGCCCATGAATTGTTACACTAGCAAGAGATAGATATAGAGCAGAGATCCAACTCATAAAATTTATCCCCAAATCCCATTTGATTCAGTACACAAAAAAATACCATGTCAAACTTTTGTTCAACATTTAATGAAAGAATTCTAATTTCTCCTCTTATATCGACATGATAGATGCCATAATCAAATGTCTGCTATTATTTAAACCAAGGGCATATTTACTAAAGTTCATGCACCATTAGCACAGGACCATGCTAAAAGTTAGCATGGGGCCCTGAGCTCAAATTCCTATGTGATTGGGTGGAGACTTGATAGGTTAGGGAGCGGAACGTGGGCGTCGATGGAACATCATGGTTAGTGCATGTGTTATAGGTATTCCCTAACCATGAATGTTACTGTTAGTGTGGATACACTTAATACCATCTCAGTGGGTATCATTAAGTGTACCCATATGCCAGATTATGCAGTGCTATGTGCTAGTAATATGCCAGAAGCAGAGGGACAGACACACATGTCCCCTGAAGTTGACATGGCCCACCGTACTAGATTCATGTCCCAAACACATACTACTGGCACTTTCTTTAGCAAACATGCCCCCAAATGTGTTTTTACAAAAACTGTTTGATCTGAATGGATAACTTGGATTAAACAGTTTTCAATGATAAAATTCAAGAGTATGGTGAAGATCTTATAAAGGTACTTTTAGAAAAGCCACGTTGATGAAATCTGGACCATCTAGATCAAAATGCTCACATGCAGTAGAGTACTTAGGGCCTGCGGCGACATTCCATTTGCAGATGTCATAAGGTAGAATCGATGAACCGTGCTTCAGGAATGGAAGATAGTTCCCTAAAGCATGGCAGCAGAAGTGCCACAGGGGCTAGGGAGGGTGGGAGTTGAAGAGGGGAATGGACGAAACAGAGAGACAGCACAGGTATGGAAGGCAAAGAGAGAGAGAGAGAGACAGAGAGAGAAAGCCTTGGCATGATGGAAAGGAAGAGAGAAAGAGAATAGGGAAAGTAAGGGAGAAAAAGAAAAAGACAGAATATTTTAATAGAGAAGGAAGGGAGAAAGAGAGGGAATGCTTTGAGGGGAAGGATAGGAGGATAGGAAAGGGAGAGAAAGAAGGAAAGGGAGTGCCTGCGGAGGAGGGGAGAGGAGGAGGAAGAGAGGAGAACGGAAGATAACAGAAAGAGAGGGAATGTAGCGGGTAAGGAGAGAGAGTGCCTGATTTGGGTTGGAAATTAAATGAAAGTCAAGGGCACTGCAGATGTTTGTTAATGTCTGCCGGTTAGGCATATATTTAGAATCATAAGAGCATACTCACTACTGCCATTTGTTGATTCATTTAAAAGAGTCAATTGTCAGTAAGTCCTCTGTAAAGCTACCAACTTTTCTTGGATGTCCAAAAGCCCAGGTACAGAACCTTTATGAAATGATTTCTGAACCATGTGCTAATAAAACATATAAGAGGTTATAGACCAAAAGATCTCTCTGTAAATCCTGGCTTTGCAGCAAAACATGAGGAAGAACTTCCACTGACTTCTAGCAGTGTGTCAGAATCCTTTGATACATACCCCGGAGAATATTACTAAAGCTTTAAAAGAATAAACAAACACATATATATACACACACAAGTTTGGTTAACAAGTTCCAAAAACAAATATCTAATAAATAAATGTGAACAGTTAAACAGTGGATCTCAAATTTCACTCTAATGTTAATCTGTATATTGCAAAGCGTAAAATAATTTTGTTAGCTCTGACATATCCTCCGTATGTGTCCCTGCTGTTTTCCTTCTGCTACTATTGAATGTTTTTTGGAGAAAATTTAAATGGCACACAGAGGACTAATGGCACTCAGCGGACTCCACATGGTTTGTGCAAAACAAAAAGAAAAAATTAAATAAGAATTGGTAAGGCTCCAGACATTATAAATTATATGTATAAATCAAAATACCACAGGCAATCAATACCGTAGGCAAAATCTCCCAACCAGAGAAGGGAAAGAGGAAGAGAAAGTGAGCTGTTAAATTATCTTTTAAGGGCAATTGTTATTTTAATCTGCTGAAAGTGCAATGAATTTGATACTTGCTTGTAATCTGCTTTGAATTAACATGTAAAGGTAGAATAAAAATCAAAATTAAAAGCTGCATTAAAAAATCATGTAGTCAAAATGGTATCCTTAAAGAACAATGGCACATCATCAACCATAGTGTCTTTTTGTGCTCTAAAAAAAAGTTGCTTTAGCAGTCATCATGATTGTTTATTATTTTATAAACTGGTGGGTCGATTAGAACACAGACTAGTGTCATGGAGATTTTGTTGTTCATCACTATTTCTGTGGAGGCCGATTCTGGTTCCCAAACATCTGGATGCATTGGCCATGCAAAAACTGGACATGTGGGAAATGTACCTTATTCTGCTGCCGCAGGGCCCGGATGTACCCACGGCGGCAGAATCAGGGACTTCGACGTCCGGGCGCTCCCCACATGCTGATTTGATCGGCATATGGGGAGCTGCCCATCCAGATGCCAGAACAACATGGCTGGAGCACAGGAGCCATGGCGTTCTGGCGTCATGGCAATGAGCCATCTATCTGATGGCTCAGAACGCCATCACCCATGTCTGCCCCTGCAGACCGTGATCCTGCCAGCAACAAAGGCCCCCATGGGCTGGATCATGGCTGCAGGGGCACAAAGTAGCTGGTGGCATGCTTTGTGGGGGTGTGAGGTGCCTTATAGTGGAGACCCCCGAGGCTTAGTCTACCTTTAGGGTGGAATAAGACGGGTGTCCATCACTGCACCGGGGGACCTACAGAGGCCCAACTTGAATGGCCTTTGTATGTCTGGGTGCCTTGGCCCACCCCGCTCCCTCCCCCTCTGCCTCTGTAACACCCCCTCCCACCTCCATCCAGCTCTCCATGCACAATGCTCTGTATGTGCAGGGAGAGCTGGAACTGGAATAGCATCCCAGACCTTTGGACGGGTTGTACATCTAAGCCAGACATACAAACCCATTATTCGGAGAACAGAATGATCACCAAACTGTCTTGGAGGCTGATGTATTAACATGCAAAATTGTTTTTACAAGCTGAGCTTCATAAAAAAATACAACAGATGAGATAGGGAAGCAAAATTTGAAGGGTTTTGACATGTTTGTGTTTTGAAGGAAGGTGCACTCATTTGAATGTTAAAAGTAAAATGTGAGGAATGAAGCCATTTTTGTTTTGTTCTCGTTAAAGGAACAGAATAACCAAAATAAAATAATTAAGCTTTGGTGTCATTTTAGACTATAGACTAGACGTGCACCAGCTGTTTTTGCTTTTTAGCATGAGGCTTACCAGATATCAAAGTCAGAGCCCTTAATAGAAAAAGCTAGAGGCTTTCAGGTAAAGCCACATAGTCAAGATAGAAGATACTGAATAATTATAGTCTGAGTAGCAGCAGGGCTGGCCCATCACTAGACGAAACAGGCAGCCCCTCCTCCTCCCAGCAAAGCAGAAGTTCACCGCCACCTGACTCTCCATGCTGCCCCCTCCCGGCATACATCTTCTCACCTTGGAGAGGGGAGCCGGTATTGCGATGCCTCTGCTGCATCATACTTTAAGGTTCCCATGCTAGCACACTCTTGGCATGCCACTTCTGCCCTCCTTAAATGCAACTTCCTGCTACTCCTGCCCCCTCCAATAGTGGAGGCATTGCCATGCCACCCCCCTCCCCAAGATGAGAAGAGGGATGCAGAGTGAGGGACGGCATGGTGGGCCAGGCAGCACTGTAATCTTCGGCGGTGGTATGGAGCATCTGCTTAGGATGGCAGAACCCTCTGACTGGCCCTGAGTAGCTGAAGGAAAAGCATACCTCTGGAGAAGCACATTGGACCAGCATTTAATCTCCAATCAAGGACATAGCTCATGCTGGTTTAAAGGACTCTTTCAAGGGTATAACTCTTCTTCTGTGGCCCAGAGGATTACTATTAACTGGCTTTTATGCAGCTCTTTTGGTTTCAGCTTTACTTCTCTAGACTCTGCTCCTGAAAGTCATGGTTTTGATCCTAGTAAGTTCTGCCGGCAGGGCAGAATAGAGTCATATTGTGAAGAGACAAGGAAGACGCATGAGTTACTTGACTTACCATGTTGAAGCATTTTGACATTTGTGAAATAGCAAACAGCCCTATTCTAGTCTTATTTCTTCCAAATTCCATGGTAGTGAAGTCATCATAAATCTTATATCAGCACTATTTTCTTGCTATTTCTTTTTTGGATTTCAGACTAAGGTCATTCTGAAATGCAGGTTGCGGGGCTGCACGTCCCGCCGGGATGTGCAGCCCCGCAAGCTGCCTGGACCCTATTCTCCCTCCTGCCCTCCATCACATCCCATGCTTTAAGACAGGGAGACCCAGCGGGGGTGTGGGAGGGGGTGGGGTCTGAGCAGAGCATGGGAGGGCCAGCCTGGCAGCACGTATAGGGTAGATTCAGGTCACGGCCATGTACGTACTGCCTGGCCCATAGGGGCATGCTGCTTATACTACCTCAAAGGTGGTATAAGCAGCGGAAACCCAGCGATTGGGCCCGGGGAACCCTCCCAGGGCCAGGGCCAGGTGCAGGGGGGGTCCCCACCACCCGATCCAGGCCACGGCAGACCAGCGTTGGGTTGGGTGGTGGAGAAACCAGGGACCGGACCCACAGATGTCGGGGGAACCTGCGGGGAGGATATCCCTGCAGGTGGCAGGGGCATGCCAGGCTGTCCTCAGGCCCGATTATGGCTACCACAGGAAGGTTTGGTTTCTGCGGACCAGAATCGGGTCCTAACAGCCCCATCTTCCTCGAGGATGTCTGGATGGTCTGGACGTCCCTCTCCCTGAATCAGGCTCCACGAGAAGCTAATGAGAGGAAAGCACATATTCCAGGGAAGAAAAAAAGTTAAAAATGATCAAAGTTAGAGACCCAGAAAGCAAATAGCATACACAGGGCACAGATGACTTAGGCACTGACTGAGTTTGTGTTAGAGAAGAGTCATTCTCTGTGGTGTAAAGCAGACAGATTGCACAGCAAGAGGTTTATTAGAAAATAAACTGAAAATAGCACAACAGAGACTGGGCTGAGGCATATGGATAAGCAGAACATATCAACTGAGTTTCTGAATTTGACAATCATTTTATTTGAAAAAGTCTGGCATAATCTATGCATCTATATAGACTAAAAAGTGACTGGTTCAGCTGTAGCACCATTGTTTCCTTACTCTAATAATGGGTATGGTATGTACTGAATTACCCATTAACAATATAAGCTCTACAGATTGCACAATATCATGCCAATGCTTCATAGAGGTAGGCATGGAAATGATGGGAGAGGCAAAGGAGGAAAAATACTTAACCTCCAGAGAAACTAGGGCCATCAGCAGCACTAGGTGTAATGATCAGAATCATAGATCTTGGAACCCCTGTAGTCCATCAGTCAAAATAAAAAGATATTTTTTTTTACAGGAAAGTATCAAAAGCTGCAAATATAAGTTCCAATAACATTTTTCCAGTTGTTTTTTCCTGTTTTCACACAGAAGCATAAGGAGGCAGAGGCAGTACAAAATAGGAAGTTCCAGGAGGCCAGCCAGGGCTGGTGCTATGGTTTCTGGCAACCCCTCCCCCCCTGCAACCTATAGATCTGCACCCCCCCCCCTCCCTCATTATTATTAATGCTGGTTACACCCTATCCTCCTCCATAAGGACTCTATCTAAAAAAAGCATCACTGTAAATACTGCAGTGGGCCCTGGAATATCCAATCACCTATTTGAAAAGCTGGACAATTCAGATTACTACAGCACAGATCCCTACATACAAGCTCCATGTTAACAGAACACCTCACCTTCATCACACACTCAGAACACAGACCCTCACCAAGTACAGAATAAGTGACCACAACCTAAAAATAAAAATATGCATATAAAATTTAAACTGCAACCCCAAGAAGCCAGATTCTGCATACAATGTAACACTAGGGAAATAGAAAGAGATGCATTTACCTTAACTATATAAAATATAAAGTTTGAAAAATATATTTTTTCTACCTTTGTTGTCTGACCATTTTATTCTCAGCAATCACACAATGTCTACAGAGGGACAATCTCAACATAAACTACAGCAAAACTGAAGTACTGCATATTACAAGAGACCCTAACTTCAACTCACCAACTACAATCATGATTCATAATAAAGCAATTAAAATCAAAACCGATATTAAATATCTAGGCATTTTATTGGGCCAAGGTCTCAACCTACATACTCAATCCTTAAACAACTTCACTGGTTACCTGTTACTTCAAGAATTAAATTTAAAGTAATACACAATACCTACAAAATCATGTATAACCCTTCAGCAGATTGCCTCATGTCTCTAATAAGGAAACCCAACAGCAACAGACCAAGAAGACATTACACAATCTACTGGACAGACCACCTGAAAGGCCATCCACAATTCAAAGAACAGATAGTAGGGCAATCTCCCGATATGACCCACCAACGAGCAACTCTTTGCCACCTCAAATAAGAACCATTGAATCCATGGAAGAATTCCAAAAGAAGCTTAAAACTCAACTCCCTTTCTATGGTGTCTAGTCCATCTGCCATTTCTTGGATCCTCTTGTCTTCTTCACTTTGTTCCATCTTGGATATTTGTTTTATATAATTTGTATTTTATTCGTTTTTTCAGCATAATCTTACAACTTATTTCAAACCTTCAGGAATGTGTCATAACAATTTACATTAAAGCATTTAATAACATCTTTGTCAACTTGTGTTACTCTATACCTCCCCCTCTTCCCCTCCCGCTTTCTCCCCCCTCTTAAACTTCCTTTACTCGATTTATCTTAATTATTGGACTTAGGGGTATGTTTACTAAACAGTGCTAACATCGCAACAGCTATGTTATCATGCGATAACATCACTTATCACACGATAATGGTGCATTACCGTGTGATAATGTCATCTATTGCTCAATAACGTCTCCGGCGGCGTTAAGGTGCGCAGAGGGTGGAGTAAGGCTCCCCAGAGGGCAGAGATAAGGGGTCAATGGGCGGAGAGTGGGCGGGGAGAGGCCCCAGGCATACTAACTCTGTGAAATCAGGGTCTAAAAGTAATGTCACTGAAAACCATGAGTTAGAGGTGCATTTGCAGGAGAGAGAAACCAGTTAAGTCAGCAATGTACAGCAAAGGCAGGGAGAGCCAGATAAGTGATAGTAGTGATACATGTGCAGTAAGAAAACATGCAAATACCAGAGAGATAATGACCATAACCAAAATAGAAATACAAAACACCGAGCTGGCCAATAGAAAAAACAAGGATAAACAGTAATCAACACTACCCCATAAAGAATAAAAAGGAAGATGTCACTTTTGGAAGGGTGAATTCTGATATTGATAGTGTTGACGAGGGTTTGCTGTGATGTATATTGGGCAGCTTGCTTATGTGGCTTTCACATATGCAGCAACAGCAGAGCGGCCACGTAGGAAAGGACACTATGGTGATGGTGTAAATGGGGTACAGGGGGTACAGGGGGCTTCAGGCAGCACATGCAGTGGGCCAGCTGGGGCACATGGTGGACTAGGCAGATGCCTAGGTGACGCATAGTAATGCAGAAACTGAAAAGCAGCAAGACAACAAATGACCAGGGTCCAATGTGGCCACGAATGTGCATCCCACAGTATCCCAGGGGACAGTACCCAGCACGTACCCACAAGAGTACATAACATTGGCAGGCAGTGCCAGGGGGAAGTGCTGATGTCCATGCAGCACCCCTACCCCATATCATGCACCATAGGCAGCCGCCTTCTGGCACACTGGATGGCCTGGGACTGTGCACCACCGGCATAAGGGCATGTCAGCATGGTGGTGGAGGGGTGCTGGTGGTGGAGGGGGCAGTGGCATCTGCCCACAAGCAGACCAAGGCCAAGCCCTGTTTAGGTGGGTGCCATGCACTGCAAAAGATAAAGTCTGTCTGACGAACAGTAATGGTATCCCCAGGGAATGACCTGCCTCTGTGGCAACAGTTTGGCACAGTACACACAGCCAGTGTGTTCAGAGGCAGAAGATCACAGGTTCAAGTCCCAGCTGTGGCTCCTGCAGACCATGTCCCTATATTTTACCCAGTACTAAACCATGGTAATAAAGAAGGAACCTTTATTGCAGATAAAATAAACACATCATAAACACCTGAGGTGCTGTGGCGGTGCACTCAGTAAGTTCCCCCTACCAGGCCGAGGTGCTGTGGGGGTGCATACCCCATCTTGTGATCATCTGTAGACTGCTGATTTGCATGTGCACTGCATCATGGGTACGGGTGGGTTGACCCTATCTTGGTAACCACAGCAGACTGTGTGGTGCCCTGCAGTCCTTCTGTAGCCAGCCAGGGGGTTGTTAGCAGCTGTAGCCCACTGGTTACTTCACTGCCCATGGAGCCAAAGGTCATGGGTTTGATCCCACAGTGGGGTTATTTGATAGGCCTGTCCAAGGCATTGTCTGTTACTAATGTAAATTAGTGCTGCCAGCAAAAACACCCTCACAGTGCTGCAACCTTAAGGCGCCCCATAAAGTGCCTTATAAGGTGCCCTATAGGGGACATTATAGGGTGTCTTGGCAGACAGTGCACTTTATAATGTGCCTTATAGGGTGCCTTATGCATCACCTAAGGTTATGGCACTGTGAGGGTGTGTTTGCTGGCAGCACTAATTAAAATAAAAATAAAATGCCTCAAAAAGCAGTACTTGAACATAAAGGGTAACACCTCAGCCAACCTCATTTATTAGGCACACTGGGGATCAAACTCATGACCCCTGTACCATCAGTCAGTGTATTAACCATTGTGCTACACCTCTGTTGCTCTGTTTGCAAGTCAGCGCGCCTACTTAAGAGTAGCGTGCATTAACGTGCTTAGCGGCTTCTTGCCCGATAATGTGCTCAGCGCACATTATTGCACGAAAATCCCGCTTTGCTACGTTAAGACCAAAACGCCCTCTCTTTTTATGGCATCCTGCACACTATCGCCGGGCGCACGTTAAGACTGCTTAGTAAACATACCCCTTAGTTTTCCAAAAGTTTAAGACCCTTTCTTTTGAATGGATTTTCCTTAGTGTCCCTCTAGTCCAGTCCCGGAACCATAGAGTTGTGAACCTCCACCAGCAGCTTTGGAGACTGAACATCTTCATCTCTTTGATCATCCAGCTATATGCAGCACCAAGGACTGCCCACACATTAGTAACTCAGTCTCCAAGCAGCTTGGAAGTCAGAGCCCAGAACTGGGCTCCTTAGGAACAAATAAGCAGAGCTTTAGTGTTTTATTATTTTCTAGATTTAGGTGCTGGGCTGCTGCTGTGGAGGAAATCTTTGACTGTGTCCCTTCTGTCTTTCTCTAATCTGTTTTTTTCTCTCTGTCTCTCTCTGTCAGTCTCCCCATAGGTCAAACAAGCAGGGGAGCTGCACAGGACACAGGTCTCCTTTCTACCGAACCCCCTTGGTGGGTGAGGAGAAGGTTGAAGACAATTACAGGCAGCAATTGAATACAGCAGTAGGCTCTGAGGGTCCCCTGACTGATTTAGGGGTTCCCCGAGCTGCCCTGAGCGGTTATTACTCTGTTATTGACTCTGATAACTGCTACTCAGAGCTTGTGACAGGCACGCTGGACAGCACTCTCAGTGTTTTGACCCCCCCCTCTACTCCTGTGTGTGGGTGAGTAGAGTTTGAAGCTTTTTCTTTCTAAAGGCAGTGGTGGAGGCCTTGGGGTGGCCTGGAATCAGCTCTGGGGAGTGTTTTAGACCTTTTGGGTATTTTTTCTGGTCCTTTTTTTGGCGGGATCGGGTCCGGCGGCCATTTTGGATTTTTTTTCAAAGTTGTTTTTCTTCGTGTTTTTTTTTAGGGATAGGAGCTTCGTTTTTGCCTTTCTTGGTCAGATATCAGCTAATTGACTCCAGCTCTATCTAATCCTGCAATTTGGAGCATTTTTGAGCACTTTTAAAATCACGATTTTTTTTCTGCTCTGTTTGCTTCAGCAAGGTGTTCCTGCTTTGCTGGCAAAGGGCTGTGTGCATAGCCATGCCTCCTAGTCCTCAGTGTCTGGTCTGTGGCATTCGTAGAAGTAGTAATTTGGAAGCCCGAGTCTGTGCCACTTGTTCTGCTGTGGGTGCTGGCATGGAGGACCCTCTGGAGGGCTCCAGTGCAGAGCTCCCACCTGTATCTGCAGAAGGGACATCAGAGCAGGCAGAGACGGTCCTTGGTCCAGGGATTTCTGCAGTGCCGGAGCGCCTGTTGGCAGGGGGCGTCCAGGAGGGATCCCTGGGAGTTCCACCCGCCTTTTTCTCTCTCATGCAGGAGGCTCTGGCTCTCTTGCAGCCGGCAGGGGGAGGCTCGGTCCTGCCCCGCCGTGGGCTAAAGCGTCCACTTTCAGTAGAGGGAGACACTGGTCCACAAAAGAAGAGCTGGCCCCCGAGTGTTGCGGATTCTGCGCCTCCTGTGGACGAGTTCCACGAGGGGCTGGGGGAGGCTCTCGAGCTGGAGTCTGCGGAGGATTTAGAAGACGGCGAGTTGTTGGACGACGAGCAGAGTAGTAGAATAATGCGTGTATTTCGTAAAGAGGAACTTCCGGCACTGATTGCCGAAACCCTCAAGATTTTGGAAATACCCGTGGAAGATGCCACTGCGGAGGACAAGTTGGAGGATCCCTTGATGCAGGCGGTGCGCACTTACCACAGAGTCTTTCCGCTCCATAGGGTTTTTAAAGCTATGATCCAGGAGGAGTGGAACAGTCCAGAGTCCGCTTTGCGCTGGGCTAGACTGTTGCCTAAATTGTATCCTCTGTCGGAGGCTGATAGAGAGCTCTTTCGTTTGCCGAAGGTGGACGCGGCAGTTTCCGTGGTTACTAAACGGACTACTATCCCGATGGAAGGTGCTGCGGCATTGAAGGACCCGCAGGATCGGAAAATTGATAGCTTGTTGAGACAGGCATTTGATGTTGCTGCCCTGTCAATGCAGGTGGCGGTGGCCGGGGCCTGGGTGGCGTGCGGCTGCCTCCGCTGGTCTCAACAGTTCCAGGGGCCCCAGTCGGCGGAACAAGAGGCCGCGGCGTCCAGATTGGAGTCGGGTACCGCTTATTTGGCGGATATCCACTATGACCTCATTAGGGGGTTAGCTAACGGCATGGCGTCGGTGGTAGCGGCGCATCGTTCTCTTTGGTTACGCAATTGGGCGGCTGATGGCTCTTCTAAAGCTTGCCTTAGTAAGCTGCCATTTAAGGGCAGGCAGTTATTTGGAGAGGACTTGGATAGGTTGGTAAAAGATCTCGGGGGTTCTAAGGGGGGTCGGCTTCCGGAGGATAAGCCCAAGCAGGGGAAGCCGACCTTCACCTTCCGGGGGTCTCAGCAGTCCTTTCGGAGGTTTCGTGCCTCCCGCTTTGGTCAGTCCCAGCGTTCCAGATATCTGGGGCGCGGACAGAGTTTCCGTGGATTTCGGGGGGCAGGTAGAGGTTTTGGCTCCTTCCAGGCGCAGGTCCCCAAAAAGTCACAATGAAGCGAGGCCGGCTCCGGTGGCGGTGATTCCCGTAGGGGGCAGGCTGCGGGATTTCTACCCTGCCTGGGCTGCTATCACATCCGATCGGTGGGTGTTAGAAGTGATACGAGAGGGATATGTGCTCGAGCTACATCGACCGGTGCTCGATTCCTTCGCTATGTCCCCGTGCAGCGCTCCCTGGAAACGACGAGTCGTATCCGATACACTTTCCTGGCTGCTTCAGCTCCGGGCGGTCGCCCCCGTGCCGGAGGGGCAGTTAGGGTCCGGTCGATACTCCATCTACTTCTTAGTGCCGAAAAAGGAGGGCACCTTTTGACCAATCCTGGATTTAAAGAGAGTGAATCGGTGCCTCTGGGTGTCGCATTTTCGCATGGAAACGCTGCGCTCGGTCATAGCGGCAGTCCACGAGGGGGAATTCCTAACGTCCCTAGACCTTATGGAGGCCTATTTGCACATTCCCATTCGCCGGGAACATCAAAGATTTCTGCGGTTTGCGCTGCTGATGGGCCATTTTCAGTTTCAAGCCATGCCCTTCGGCCTAGCGACGGCGCCACGGGTCTTCACGAAGATCATGGTGGTGGTAGCGGCGTTCCTGCGGAAGGAGGGTGTCCTCGTGCATCCCTAACTCGATGACTGGTTGATCCGGGTGAAGTCGAGGGAGGAGAGTCTCCGGGCGACGGCGCGGGTCGTACAGGTTTTGCAGTCGTTAGGCTGGGTGGTCAATCGGGCGAAGAGCAGCCTTCTTCCCTCACAAACCTTGGAGTATTTGGGGGCGCGTTTCGAGACCGGCAATGGGAAAGTTTTTCTCCCAGTGCACAGAGCGCGGGCCCTGAGGCGGCTGGTGGAGCAGTTTCTAGCGAGACGGACGTCCTCGGCTTGGCAATACCTTCAGCTTCTCGGCACGATGGCGGCGACCATCGAGGTAGTTCCGTTGGCAAGGGCGCACATGCGGCCCCTGCAGCGAGCGCTGCTGCGTCGATGGTGTCATCAGTCTGACTCGCTAGCTCGTCAGTTAGTTTGCCCCTTGGGGGTTCGGCGCAGCCTTCGCTGGTGGTTGCGTCGGCGCTCTCTGGCGAACGGTATGCCCTTGGAGTCTCCCGTCTGGCATCTGCTGATGACGGATGCCAGTTTGAGCGGCTGGGGGGCTCATTGCGAGGGCCAGATTGCTCAGGGCCAATGGTCCTCGCGGGAGAGCCGGTGGTCCATCAACCGACTGGAAATGAGAGCCGTGTGGTTGGCTCTGACAGCGTTTCAGCCTTGGCTGCAGGGAGCGGCGGTCAGGGTGCTATCCAACAATGCCTCCACGGTAGCCTACATAAATCGCCAGGGAGGCACAGGCAGCACGGCGTTGGAAGCGGAGGCGGATCTGCTTCTGGATTGGGCAGAGTGGCATCTTCAGTGTCTGTCGGCCCAGCATATCGCGGGGGTTCACAATGTGGAGGCGGACTTTCTGAGTCGTCACAGGATAGACCCCGGAGAGTGGTCTCTACATCCCGAGGTATTTGCGTTGCTGGTCCGTCGTTGGAGTCTGCCGATAATGGACCTCACGGCGACCTTCGAGTCCGCGCAGGTCGAAAGGTTCTTCAGCAGGTGTCGGGAACGCATGTCGGAAGGCCTCGATGCATTGGCACAAAGGTGGCCAAGGTACGGGCTGCTCTATGTCTTTCCTCCGTGGGCTCTGCTGGGTCGCCTGGTACAGCGGATCGAACGGCATCCAGGTCCCGTGGTTCTGATTGCCCCGGACTGGCCTCGTCGGCCTTGGTATGCGGATCTGGTGTGGTTGAGTGTGGCCGATCCGTGGCTCCTTCCTCCTCGGACGGATCTCCTTCGGCAGGGGCCGCTGCAGATGCCTCAGGTGGCTCGATTCTCGCTTATGGCATGGCTATTGAGAGGGCGCAAATGAGAGCCAAAGGTTATTCTCTGGAGGTCATTGCTACCTTGTTGCGGGCACGGCGTCGGTCTACGTCGCTAGCGTATGTCCGGGTCTGGCGTATTTTTGAGAGCTGGTGTGCGGCTCGCGAGTTGCGGCCTTTGCGGACCTCCGTTCCTCAGATCCTCTCCTTCTTGCAAGCAGGGGTGGACAAGGGCCTGGCGGCCAGTTCGTTGAGGGTCCAACTTGCAGCTCTTGCGTGTTTTCGAGGCAAGGTTCAGGGCCAGTTATTGGGGTCCCATGCGGACGTGAAGCGCTTCTTGCGAGCGGTGTTGCTTATGCGTCCTCCGTGCAGGGCTTTAGTGCCCTCGTGGGACTTGAATTTGGTGTTGAGGTCTCTGGTGGCTTCGCCGTTTGAACCCTTGGCGCAAGCTTCGTTGAAGGACTTGACGTTGAAAACAGTGTTTCTGGTAGCGATCTCGTCAGCTCGCAGGATCTCGGAGTTGCAAGCTCTTTCGTGTAGGGAACCCTATCTGTCTTTCTCTGCCGACAAGGTGGTATTGCGACCGGTTCCTGCGTTTTTGCCTAAGGTAGTTTCGGCGTTTCACATGAATCAGGTGGTGTCTCTCCCGGTATTTGCCAAGGAACGGGGCAAGCACGCGGATAACTCCTTGCACGCGTTGGATGTCCGTCGAGCTCTTCGTCGGTACTTGAGGGAAACGGCGGCCTCCGTAAGTCCGATCGCCTATTTGTCGCATTTGGCGGTCCGCGCAAGGGGGAAGCGGCGTCTAAGTCTTCCATTTCCCGCTGGTTGAAAGAGGCAATTTCATCGGCATACCTTTTACACGGCAGGATGGTTCCTGCCGGGCTTCGGGCTCACTCGACTAGGGCGCAGGCTGCGTCTTGGGCAGAAGTGAGCTTGGTACCGGCGGTGGATATTTGTCGGGCGGAGACGTGGTCGTCCTTGCACACCTTTGCTAAGCACTATCGTCTGGATGTGCAGGCAGCATCGGATGTGTGGTTTGGGTCTCGGGTGCTTCAGGCTGGACTAGCAAGGCCCTCCCGTTGAGATTTACTGCTCTGTTACATCCTCTATGGTTCCGGGACTGGACTAGAGGGACGCTAAGGAAGAGTAAATTAGACTTACCTGCTAATTGTTGTTCCTTGCGGAACTCTAGTCCAGTCCCGGATCCCTTCCTGTCTATCTGTTCTCGCTGCCAGCCAAGAAGGTACATTCATTATAGGAGTCTGCCAGGGTTTTTGTTCTCTATACTTTCGGTCAGAGCTCCTCTGCTTGCAGCACGCCTTAGTTTCCTTTCGGGGTCAAATCTTGGGGGTGAGCGGTGGCGCCTCTTGTTGCATGCGTTTTGCACAAGGGTCGCCACGGCCGTTCTGGTCCGCCTTCCCGTATGCGGGAGGTTGTTCTTACGCAATTGGAAAAAAAAAAAAAAAAAAAGAATTTTTGCTCGTAGTGGGAACTTTAGGGTCAGGATCCTTTTTTCCACTGTGTTGTTATATCTACTTATTTGTTGCTCTGCTTAGTATGCTTTGTCAATAGGTACTGATGTGTGGGTGGTCCTTGGGGCTGCATATAGCTGGATGATCAAAGAGATGAAGATGTTCAGTCTCCAAAGCTGCTGGTGGAGGTTCACAACTCTATGGTTCCGGGACTGGGCTAGAGTTCCGCAAGGAACAACAATTAGCAGGTAAGTCTAATTTACTCTTACCAACCCTAGTCCTAATACTGAATCATACCATCTGGTGATCACTGGATGCAAGATGATCTTCCACAGTAACATCAGAAACCCTTTCCCCATTGGTTAAGTACTAAGTCCAATATGGCCCATCATGTGTGGGTTCTGTTACCAGTTGCCTGAATAGTTCTCCCTGTAGAGAATCCAGGATCTCCTTACTTCTAGATTATATTAAAGCAGGAATGTGCCAATTCACACATCTGGCATATTGAAATCACATAACAGTAGCAATAACGCATATGTCTTCTATTAAATCTTCTTCCACTTTTACTCCCTGTGAGGGGGATCTGTGTATAACTCCAATATAAGTAGATTTGCCTTTCCCTCTTTCTAGTATAACCCTTTTAAGTCCTGTAAATCTACAGGGTGGCCCAAAAAAAGTGAGAACATCACGTAGCATATAAGTTATTTAAACATTCAAAAAGACAGATGTAAATGATTGACAAATTAAAAAAAAAAAGATGGCAACCGGAAACTGTCGAAATAAAGACGTTATATAGCTAAAAAAGGTAAATAAGTAAACTATTTAAGCTTTTAATTTACGAGATGTTCTCACTTTTTTTGGGCCACCCTGTATAGTTTAATATTATTTTTTTTACATATAGTGCCACTCTACCTCCCTTTCTTCCTACATTGTCCTGAATAAAGTATAGCCTAGAATAATTACATCTCTGTTATGGTTTTCCGTGAACCATGTCTCTGTAACCACCACTAACTCCAAGTCAGCCTCTTCCATTAAAGCCTCAACATCTTGGATCTTATTTCCCATGCTGCATGCATTTACATGCACCACTTTCCAGATGTTGCCCCTTCTACCCATTTCTACAGAGGTATTTAATGTTTCATTTATTTGGGGACTATCTTCACCCATCCCCAACAACTAGTTTAAAGCCCTATTTAGTAGGTTAGATAGTATACTGCTAAAGACCCTTCGACCCTTCGTGGACAGATGGACACCATCTCTGCTCTGAAGCCCTTGGAACATCATCCCATGGTCCAGGAAACAAAAATGCTCTTGATGACACCATCCATGCTGCCATGCATTCATCTCCAGGATGCAAGCTTCTCTGCCTCAGTCTTTACCCTCAACAGGGAGGATTGAAGAGAACCCCATCTGAGCACCTACCTGCTTCACCCTCTGTCCCAGAGCCATGAAGTCACTTTTGATATGCTTGGAGGGATACTTAGCAGTATCATTTTGGCCATCATAAATGAGCAACAGTGGATAATAGTCAATAGGCTTGATGAGTCTCGGCAAACTTTCCGTAACATCTCAGATTTTGGCACCTGGCAGACAGCACACCTCTCTGGATATCATGTCTGGTGGGCAGATGGATGCCTCAGTACCCCTCAGAAGAGTGTCACCAACCACCATCATCCTTTGTTTTCTTGTGGTGACTGATTCTGCAACTTTGTAGTGTTCGAGCTGGGTTCTTCCCTTTCCTGGGATGCTTCCACTTCCTCCACTTCCAGGGCTGCAAAGTTGTTCTTCCATTCAAGGGCTGAAGGAGTTGAAGTGTCAATACTGCAGGATCTGGTGATTCGTGTCCAATCTTCTTCATTACTACTGAACATTTGTATACTACTATTACTGAATATTTGTATAGTGCTACAAGACATATGCAGTGTGGTTTGGAGGCTTCATTCTGTGGCCTCCCATCTTCACCTATCTCAGAGAGCTTGGATGTTGCAAGAAACATCTCATCAATGTACTTCAATGATCTCAGCCTCGCCACCTCTTCTCTGAGCTCCTCCACTTCCTTCCTGAGAGCCTCAGCATGCAGGCAACCTGCACATGGAACCAGTCCTTCAACTGGCATTGGGATCTATGTCTGGACAAAGGCAGAAGCTGTAACAGGGGCAACAGCTTTAGCAATAAGATGTTTTCCAGCCATTGTTTAATTGATGGAGCTTTGGTACCTGTTGAAGTAAAAGAGAGAGATCTACCAAAGTCCCTATCTGTTCCTCAGCTGTTCTTTAAGAGAAAAAACAGTTAACCTCTTTTAAGTGTGTTCTATCAGTGCTGTTCTATGTCTCTGTGTGTAGATGGTGGTGATAGGGTGGGTAGGGAGGGCCACTAATACCTGATGAGGTCAGTGGCTTCAAAGAGTTAGCTGTGAATGGGTAACTGGAACAAAGTCAATGAACTCTTACTACAATGTGGTTCAAATAAACTTCATCCAACTGTGACTACAGATTCAATTTTTTTCCCAATAACAGCCTCAGAAACAACCATTAGCACCAAAATACTGGATGTTTTTCATCTTCCAGAAATGTGCTGGTTTTAACATCAACGGCTGAAATAGATTAAACTGTGGTGTATCCACTGCTGTATATGCTGCTGCTTGTGCTTACAAAAGTACTATGAAAAATAACATGTAACTTCTAAGTCTATCGTTGTTAGCACAAAAATACTTAGCTCAATCAGATGTGGAATACTTCACAGCATAAAATTTTTATTTTTTTTTGTGATTTTTCTAAAAGGATAATAATTTCTCCAATGTCGTCTTCTCAAACACAGCTTTCAAAATGTGTCCCGACGCCAACTTTACAGGCGCCCATGTGTTTCTCCGTTCAGGGTTTTTCAAGGGACTATTATAGATGCAGCGAATTTTCTGTAAAAAACCATGTCTAAAGTCATTGAACTGTAATGATAAACTTTAAAATGCACACACTACAAAGGTATATCATCCTGAGGCATATGTAATTGAATACAATGAAAATATTGCTGACCTGATGCAAATTGAACTCTCATCTCAAAGAACAAAATTTCCCTCTAACTTGTTGGGGAATTCCTCAAAAGAACGCCGCGCATGCGGACTGATAACCGAACAGCCATTTTTAAATGGTCTAAGAGGCCGAGACTGCAGGGAGGGCTCATTGTCCATTGGTCAGAAACAATATACAGGCTGCCCAATCGATACCGGCATTGAGCCCATCAGGGTGCACCGTGGCTAAAGTGTATATCCACCATTGTTCCCGATAAAGTAGGAACTGTTCTTGAGATTTTCTTTTTGCAGCAGTTGTCACTCTTTTAATGCACCAACAACGAAGCTGGGCAAACACATGATGAAATTGTAGGCAGTGTTGAACCAACAGAGCTTCTCTTCGGCTACATCTTAAACGACTTTCATGTTCTTTCATCCGAATTTTAAAAGGACGTATGGTTTTGCCTACATAAAGCAAACCACACGGACAGCAGACAACATAAACCACGTGCGTAGAATCACATGAAGTTGATTGTTTCAATGTGTAGTTTATATCCTTGTGAATAAACTGTGTTCGTTCCACTGTAACATTGCATATTTCACATTGCCCACACTTATAGTGACCCAATCGGGAATCGCATGTGGTTGAAACAGTGACACTCAATTTTGTGGGACTGAGATGTTCCTTAAGATTACGACTGCATTTCCACACGCATCTACAGTAATTGCTTTATCTTGTAGACCCGGTACCACCCCAAGCACTGTACTATGTTTCTTAAAAATTCGTTGCAAACTATGGCTCAAAGGGGAATAGCGTGTAATAAAATTTACAGTGTGTGACTTACTGACAGAGTTGTGCCCAACACCAAAAAATAAAAAATAAAAATCCCCCTTTACAGTATAGAAAAAAGACTTAGCTGTTAAAAATGAACATCAGAACCCCTTTAGCTTTTAAAAATGAACACTAAAACCCCTTTTGAGAGATTTCAGGCAGAGTATTACCTTGCTTGTAATAGAGTCCGTCAAGAATGTCAGTACCTTAAAGACCCTGAGACCCTTATACAGCACTGCCTAGCTGCTTTGCAGTTAATCAGGGGGCACTAACAGCTGATTAGGTCAGTGGCTTCAAAGAGAATGGGTAACTGGAACAAAGACAGTGAACTCTTACTGACAGTTTTACCCAACACCAGAAAACATACAAACCAAAAGAATCCCCCTTTTTTTCATGTACATTCCATTTTCTATATTTTTAAAAACATTGTAATAACATTTTTTATCTCCCCATTTCCTTCTCTTCTCTAGGGTATGCATGTATAGATATCTAGATCTGTAATCATATGCTTTATTATGAAAGCTATTGACCATAGTAGTAATTTGATTTAGATCATTTTGATGGTGTGGTCTCCAGAATTGTGCACAGTACTCGAATAGAGGTCTTACCAGAGACTTACATAGAAGCACTATCATCTCTTTTGTTCCGTTGGCCATTCTTCTCCTACTGTACCAATTTTCATCTGGGCAGAGCTAAGCACCACAACCACTTAGCCCTCCCTGCCGACCCCCTTAACCTGGATTTTCATTTCCTCAGCGATGGAAATGAATTCTGGATCATGCCACACAGGCTGGGTAGCAGTGATTTTCAATTCTGCCCATTTAGCCCCAGCGGCTTAAAGATAGGTGAGGAAAACACTTGGATTTTTTCCTCATCTATCTTTAAGGCACAGAGCACTAAGTGGGCAGCATCAAAAATTGCTGCTACCCGCTTAGTGCCATTCTCCACCTCCACTCCCAAAATGCCCGAAACACACTCCGATGCTAAGCAGATAGCATCTGGGCATGTTAGGGAGTGTGATAAGGAAGCTTATCATAGCTCAGGAAGGAGCTATAGAAAAGGTGAAGTGACTCTGAACAAGCAACCTGTCAGTTCTGGTAGAAATAGGAAAACAGAATTTTCCCATAAAAGACTACCAGTCCCAGAATGCACCAGGTTTCCAAGAGCCATTAGAGGAGCTGAAGTGGGGAAACGTGTGTTCAATCAAGAGGGCTATGAGGTAATCCCTAAGCACTCATCTCAAAGGGCAGGGCCTGATTCAGCACAGCTGCGCTGTATTAGGGGGGAGCACTCATCTAGGCAGAATAAAGGTAGAGTTTATTCTACAGAGAATTATCCTCATTATCCTGAGAAGCAGCTTGAGCTTGATCATCTGTTTCATCTGAAGGATCATCAGAAGCAGAAGCCAAACCGGACGGACAGAGAAGGAAAGAAACCCTTTGGAAGAAGGAAGAGAAAAGCCTTTGAGAGGTCTAGAAGAGTCCAGAGCAGTACGTATACTGGGAGGCATTTCAAGGGCCAGCATACACCATTGGACTGGGGAAAGCCAGAGGAATGGTGCTGCAGAGCTAGGAAACTCCAGACGCTACCTGTGAGGGAGACGGCTGCACGTGGAAGGGACCCTAAGACCTGTGCCAGAAGGTATGTGAAGAGAGATCCAGTGTCCAGGGATCTGGATTGGAAGGCTGGACATAAGAACTGGACTACATACTGGCCAGGCTATATAGAGAGGAACTCTAACAGCAATGGAAGCTCAGGTATGAACACTGATCTATGCCCTAGCTATAACCTTGAAAGACAGCAGGGAAACAAGTATTCTCCTGAAAGTGCTCCATTGAGAGATTCATCTGTGCCAATCCATGATATTGAACCCATGCTTGTTGAAGAAGGGGGAATGATTGCAGATGAAGAATGTGTTTATATGGACTGCTCTCTGTCCAAACTCCTTTGGTGATTTTCTGTTATAAAGTACAGCAACCATCACAAAGAAATACAAACTTGTTCTTTAATCTACTCAGAAAAGCTCCTGAAGCAGGATTTGACCCACACAGTAGAAAGCAAGCCAGCTAAGGGGTTTCAGCTGGATAACTGCTAGCAATTGAGCCTTACCTAATTGCTTGTGAGCTAGGATAGAATCACTTCTGAATCTATGTGGGAAGTTATCAGAAGTTAACCTGAAAAGAACAGTTTTTTTCTTTCTTTGTGGCTTTTCGTTTGTTGTTTGATATATGCTAAGAAAACATTAGCTAATGCCTGACAAGTTTGAATGTTGTTTTCCTGATTTTGACTTTGTTTTTCCAAGTTAAACACTGGAAGCAAGTAACCTGATTTATGTGCTACCAAGCATATCTGTGTTGGGAGAAATAACCCCATAAATAAATATCTTATTGGCTTTAACACTTGAGCACAACTAAATTATTGTCAGCAGCTGTGTCTGGTGTGAATGAACTACATTGCCCACAATCCCTTGCAAATCATATAGATATATGCACTTGCCAAGACGGTGAAGATTCTCACCCAGGCAGCCGTCTGACAGGAGTTAACCAGGATTTTCCAAAGGCACTACCCATGTAGGTGCCTTTAATCCCAGTTAAGCCATTTTCACAGGTAACATGGGCTATTGTTTGTGTAACTGCCTTTGAAAATCAGGCCCTTAGCTTTTAAAAATGAACACCAAAACCCCTTTGAGAGCTTTCAGTCAGAGTATTACCTTCCTTGCAATAGAGATGGTTATCAGCCACACGAGGTAGGAAGTGATAGCACCAAAGCCAAGTGTATCCAAAAAAGACCAGGTACTGGAGAGTTTGAGGGATGCCTTTGGTTTTTCATGTTATGATCCAGCACTGGCACAGTTCCAGCAGGAACAGAAGTCTCTAAGGATGACGAGAGGTAATTCTGTAAATGTGAAAATATGGAAGCATTTCAGAATTTTGAAGAATGCAAAAAACATGTACAACAAATCAGAGACATATTTCTCAAAAACCTAGAAAGATGAACAAATTTGCGGAAGCTACTGGGCCAATTTCCTACAGTGGTATGCTCTACCACTTGCATAAACAACATTCATTAGAAGCAGTTTCATGTGTGAATGCTGATACTGGGTTGGGAATTCACTAGCAGCAGCATGAAAGCTATAGCATGTTGCAATTCTCTTCTCCTAGAAGCTGTAATGGGAATGGTCAATAATAACTCCTTTGTGACAGGGGCATAGCACAGATGAAATTTTAGAATGCATTTCAATATTCCTTTCCAAGTTGAGGCCCCTAAGTCCTTTCATGTGATATTTCTTCCAGTATGACAGAGAGAATATTTTTGCCATCAAATTTTCCCAACCAAAAAATCACCCAACAAACCCCCAGAAAAATGTATCAAAAAAATCCTTTCTTTTTGTCGGATGTTTACAGGAAAGGAACATATATCAGTGTTATGTCCACCACTCAGTTACATCCATTTTATTATAATAAATTTCATATAAAACCATGAAAAACTCTACTTAGCTGGATTAGCAAGTCGCAGACTATTCAAGCACGCTCAAGCACGACGTGCACGTTTCGGGTCAGAAACCCTGTTTCAAGTGCTGCCATAATCAGATTCAACCGTCACCATTCACCGATCAAGAAAAGGTGGAAGGAATATACAGAGTTTTTATATGATAAAGATCAAGTGGACCAACAGTCGTTTCAACCTGTACCTTATGATCGGGAACCATTGGTGATGAAAGAAGAAGTTGAAGCAGCATTGAAAGCCTTATCAAAGAACAAAGCACCAGGCATTGATAGCATTCCCATAGAAGTATTGCAGCAATCTGATGCAGCTGTTACCATACTCACAGAGCAGCTAGGAAAGCCAATTAACAAGTGATGTAAGGAAGTAAATGTCAGAGGTGAAGGACCTGCCAAATCTGTGTGAGGGCCATGTGGCAGCTGGTAAAGTGGACAAATATAATGGGGGCAGCTGTACCGATGCACAGGGTGATGGTACTGTAAAGTGCAACAATGACAGTGTGTGGCAGAAGATGTGAATACGTGTCCACCAGAGGAGGTAGAAGTGGCTGGATAAGTGCAATGACAGGAGGACAGAGGAGTAGCAGTGCCATGCAGAGCAGACACGGAAGAGTCAAGCATGATGAGCCGCAATGCAGAAAAGGGTCACAGTGTAGGTCATGGGGTAGCAGCCTGTACATTAAGGCAGGATGCCACACAGCTGGCAGACACATATAGACTGCCCCATCACAACCAACACCCTCTCCCACACCATGCTGGCATGCCCATATGTTGTTTGTGATGGTGGTGCACTGTCCCAGGCCATCTACTGTACAGGTAGGCGGGTGCCTAGCATCTGGCTTCTGGGGTGGTGGGGACTACCTGTACATCCCCACATCCCCCCCCATCTCTGCCTGCCACTGTTATCTCCCTTCCACATGGGCTGATGCTGGCTTTGGGTGTCAGGATGTTGATCCCACAGCTATTGGCTAGGGTGGACCTGGTAGATATCTGGTGTTATGTCAGCAGACTATGGACTGGTTAGGGCATGCAATGCGGGTATGGTATACCCAGTTTGGACTGCTGGGTGTACATCTGTTTCAGATGACGTGTGGTCACACTCTGCACTGCGTTCCAGGAGCTGTAGTAACGGGTGTTCATTTATTTGGGTGTCTGGTCTATTTTGGATGTAGCCTGTGGAAGGTGCAGGGACCCTTGTAGGCATGATCCCCAGATGTGCATTGCTTGCCCCATTACAGGCATTGGGCTTCCTGTGTGACGTTTGGGGTACCTACTGGCCATGTGTCCCCTGGATGCGACACTGTAGAACACAGACTGATGTGCATGTTTGGCCATGGTCATTTGCTGCTGGTTTGTTTCTGTGTTCCTATGTGCCACATAGGAGGCTGCCTAGTCCCCTCTGCACCCCGGCTGTACCCACTGCCTGTCCTGCATGCAGCCCCATATGCCCCATTTGTGGAATCACCATAGTGGCCTTTCATACCTGGCCACTATGCTGTTGCTGCACAGGTAGCACTATCACCTTTCTTGGGCTCCCTGCCTATGCTGTACATTGCTGACTGAAATGATTTCTCTCTCCTGCAAATGTACCTCTAACGCGAGGTTTTCACTTGAAGTAATGTTCTGGCCTTAAGATCAATGCGTTAGTGTAGCAGGGGCCTCTCCCCGCCCACTCCCCGCCCATTGACCCCTTCTCTCCACCCTCTCTCCATCCCTCACCGGTCCTTAACGCAGCTGGTAAGGTTTAAGCATATTATGTAACGTTAACATACATTAGGTAACGTTAACGTTAAGTTAACGTGCGTTAACATTACTTAACGTGCATTACCGTAGATGCTATTACGTTACCGCAGTTTAGTAAACATACTCCTATGTTTCAGTAAAACAGAAGGGAAATACGAGGGATGAATATGGAACCAAACAACGAACAAAGAAAAACAAGTGGCAAATACATAAATAGAGTGGGAAATGCAAAGTTTTACTCCAGAAACAATTTGTCAACTAAAACTGAACACATGAATGGTTAAGGAAAGGTTAACTGAAACTGAAGGATGAGAGATTGATAGTTGCAGTCCAGGACAGTGGACTACGAATGAGATGGATTATGGCAAGCATAGAAAAAACTGGTAAAAAAAGGCATGTAGATTCTGTAAGAAAGAGGTGGAAACAAATACTCATAACTGGCTAAAACGTTTTTGATGGCAGAAAATTTCTATACAGAAAGGTGCAATAAGGTGGCACATCTAATCAACTAGAAACTATAAATACTACAGCATTAATGATCTGGAAAAGCACTGGGATCACAACCCTAAAAGAATTATGAAGAATTAAAAGGTTATGATTGATTCTGATGAGTAGGAAATGGGATGCAAGGAAACCAGACAGGGGGGTATGTTTACTAAACCGTGATAACATTACTGGCAAAAAGTGCAGCGCTAACGTGAGCAATGCCATATAAGGAAGAGGGCGTATTGGCGTTGAGGTATCAATGGCTTTGCAACGTGCGGTAAAGGGTGCCTTGCCAGGTATGGCATGTTAAACGGACAATACATATTGAAGCTGACAGCACATCACAAGGCTGAAGGCACTGTATAAGGTGCCCTGTAGGGTGCCTTATAAAGCACCCCATAAAGCACCTTATAAAGTGCCTCATGAGGCACCTCAGGTTAAAGCACCATACAAGGTGCCCTAAGGATGCTAAGGTGACCCAAGATATGGTGCCCAAGGGCAGTAAGGTGCCCCAAGTTGACAAGCATGAAATGGAAGGGCAAAAAACTGATGTAACCCTAACACTGCACAGAGCACCAAGGAAAGGCAATGGACAAGTGATGGAAGGTAGTAGAGATGGGAGCTGATGGACATGCCAAATCTGCATGCAGCTGATGTGGAAGCTGGCAAAATGGACAAACATATTTTAGGCAGCTGTACCGATGCACAGGGTGTTGGCAATGTAAAGTGCTACAGTGACAGTGGGTGGAAGAGGATGGGAATACGTGTACACAAGTGGAGGTAGAGGTGGCAAGACATTTGCAATGATAGGACCGAGGAGTAGTAGTGCCATGCAGAGCAGACACAGGAGAGGCAAGCATGGAGAGCCGCAATGCAGAAAAGGGTACTAGTGCAGGACATGGGGTAGCAGCCAGCACATGAAGACAGGATGCTACACAGCTGACAGATGCAGATAGATGGACAGAAGGATGGCTGGCAACTGTGATGAGGGTATTATGTGCTGGCAGCACAGATCTGCAGAGATATGACTGTCACAGGAATGAAAAGGACTTACCTCGGACAGGCCTACTAAAATGAGACCATGGAGAAATTGAACCCATGACCTCTGCCTAGGATGTCATTGCATTAACCAGTGGACTATACCTCTATGGTATCTGTCTTAGCAATGGCTGGCTACAGAAAGACTGCAGGTCACTGCACAAACTGTCTGCTGTGTCCACCACAATAGGTTAAACCCACCAGTACCTATGATGCACTGCACATGCAGAACAGCAGTCTAAATCTGATCACCAGATGGAGTATACAGCTCTCCAGCACCTCAGCGTGGTAGGAGGAACTGACCGTGTATGATACTGGCACAGAGTAGCCACACACCATGCCATTGTGCCGGTACTGTGTTCACCCTGAGGGTGAGGTAGGGTGACCAGCACCAGGTCTGCAGTGCCCGGGTTGCTTGAGATAGACATTTCTGTAGGACCCTACCATTGCCAGTGTGTGACAGGTATTCCTTGTAGCCATACCTAAGATACTCCTGTGCCCATCTATATTCCCCAGTCACATCTAGCCCTTGGAGACTAGGAGCCACCGAAGTTAAGCTTATCCAGTGTGGTTGCCATGGTCAATTGTTATAAAAGCAGGGGGTGTCTGGACCCACATGGTGATTATGTAGCGCTGCCTACCAACCCACCCTGTCTGGGTCAAGGTGGTAGACAGTATCTGGCCCCAACAGACCAACACTCTCCATTTTTGCAATGGAGGCAGAAAAGGGCATGATGAAGGGCTATGGGACCATCAACCCCAGTCTTTCTGGCAAAAGGGAAGTTGATGCAGATCTCTATATATCGCAGACACACTGGTAGTAGACCTGGAAAAGCTCAGCTGCCCTCCACCACAATCTGACAAACACCTCCACCTCCTGACATTCACCTGCAGACAGCACCTGCTGCATGGCATTCAAACCATACACATACTGACTGCAGACAGTCCGCTAACCAGTCCATAGAGCATGTCCCCAGAAGAACTATGTGTACCCATAGATGGGCTGCAAGCACAAACAGGCAGCACAATGATTGTTTCACAGAACAAGAAACATAAAGATATCACCTGAGAAAAATATCATACAGTACTCTGTGGGAACCTAGCCGTGCCATGGTCACTGTTCAGTCAGGGTGAGAGTGCCCTCCCAGCACAATATGCTGTGGTCACCCTGTCCATGCAGGTGGTGGTTGGGCACTACAATGTACCAGCCATTGCCCCACACCCTATGCAGATGTATCCTGCCCAGACCGCTGTGTCCGGGCCAAACCCACAATACCTTGCTCCTCATTATGCACATTGGCAGGCTAACGCTGGAAACAGTGTAAGCATTGTGGACCCAGTGAGGAGCAGGCAGCCACAAAACAATGGATAGACCAGGGGTCCCCAAACCTGTCCTGGAGGGCTGCAACCCTGCAGGTTTTTGGGATAGCCCTAATGAATATGCATGAGATATATATGCATTAGAGATATCCTCCCAACCTGACTTGTTTGTGGCCCTCCAGTACTGGATTGGGAGACCCCTGCCTTACACCTCTGTCATTTAAGATTGTGAGTTGTCATGAAGAAGTCCCTTCTGGGCCTGTGGAGATAGGGTAAGATGAGGATTTGCTTTCAGAAACTGACAGGCAGTCTGAGCACATGGCTCAGTGTTTGCAAAGAAGAAGTAAACAAAGAGAGTCACGAGCTAGAAAGACACGCCCCTGCTGTGACGTATTCCCTAGCTCAGGAGGTAATGAGTTTCACCTGTTTCAGGGCAGGGCACAGCTAAGCCCTGAGAGTTACAATGATAAAAAGTGGTCAGTAGCTTGGACCAAGCGGAGCAGGAGGGAGAGCAAGAAGGAGAACCAGGAAGGAAGCCAGCAAAGGAGCACGCTGACTAGAAGGAGTCAAAGAGGAGTGAGAACCAAGGGAGCCACATTCCTGAGGCCAGAAGGAAGCAACCCAGGACAGGTGTTGTCTGGTAAAGGCAGGAGAGAAAGGAGTCTTCCTGAGAGGCAGGCTTGGCAAAGCTCACACGCTCCGAGGAGAGAGACAGGCTGGCTGGAAAATACCGGTACATCTGAGGGGAAAGTTAATAGGCTGAGAGGCAAGCAAACACAAGCCGTGTTTGAGAACCAGTCTGACCCTGTAGAGTGGAGAGTTCCTTCCCTTTCAAAGCCAAAAGGTAGGCTTAACAATTCATATAAGTTTGAACACAGCTATAAAGCAGTTCCCGATAGTTACCAGAGAGTAGCAAACTCCCTGGACAAAAACTACAGCATATATGGTAGTTTGCAACCCTGCTCAGGAGAGTATTACAGAGAGAAACCACGTGAGGTTAGAGAAACCGTTTGTTTCAGAGATCAAGATAGCAGCTTGCTGCCATGTCCTGCTATACCTGAGGCTGAAGAAATGCAGATAGACTCTATCCATAATGAAATAGTGGATGATCGGATGGACTGTACATTATCTTTGGCTGACCATGTGAATTCCTTATGCTGAACAGTGTCTGAGAGAGACGGTAAAAGCAGCAGAAGAAAAGGGAACATTTTCTTTGCTAATTGAAGCCGTTGTGATTTTGTTTTGTATCAAGCACTGCACGTTGAAAGCCTGAAGCTGACAAGGCTAATTTACCTGAGTTCATATATAATTTCCTCAAGCCAATTGTATGGCAATGTTTTGTCCTGAGTTATTCGCTTGCATTTAATCCGTTGGGAAGGGGAAAATAAATTCTTGTCATTGCCTGAAACCATTCGACTGCAACTCGTCTGTGCTCAAAGGGTAAAAGGACTTGCATTCCCAGAAGGCCTTGCAGAGTTAAAGCAAGCCCACACTCTCTGAGGCAGGAACACCACAGGCAGACCAAGTCTCAGCGCCCTAGGTGTTGGACTGGCCACCGTGAGGGTGACAGAGTGCTCAAGGTACAGATGTCCTAGACTACTCTTTTTATGTCTAAGACATCTGTACCTTGCGCACTCACAATCTTAAATGACAGAGGTGTAAGGCAGGGGTCTCCCAATCCAGTACTGGAGGGCCACAAACCAGTCAGGTTGGGAGAATATCTCTAATGCATATATATCTCATGCATATTCATTAGGGCTATCCCAAAAACCTGCAGGATTGTGGCCCTTCAGGACAGGTTTGGGGACCCCTGGGATAGACATACACAGATCCAACTCCTATTTCAGCATTGTGCAAAGATAGGGGTGGTTGGCAGCCCTGCCCGCCACACTAGTCCTGAGCACAGTGCAGGCATTGCTAAGGTATGCAGGTGCTAGTAGTAGTGCTTTGGTGGTAAGTGCTGCTCCATGCCGGGCCCAGGAGCCTGAATCTCCTTGAGTCTTTTGATAGTGGAGCCTGTGGGTATGGGTGTTTGTGCCCCTGTTGGCCAATGCTCTAGCGAGTGTACATGTTTATGTTATATGTGCTATATAGGGTAAAATGTAGGGATATGGTCTACAGGGGCCACAGCTGGGACTTGAAGCTGTGATCTTCTGCCCCAGGACACACTGTCTGCACCATACTGTTGCTGAAGAGGTAGGTTGGTCCCTGGGGATACCATGACTGTTCATCAGACAGACCTTGTCTGTTGCACTGCATGCCACCCACCTGCACAGGGTTTGGCCTTGGTCTGCTGTGAGCAGCTACCATTGCCCCCTCAATCACCATCACCCCTCCCCCACCATGCTGACATGCCCATATGCTGGTGGTTCTGGTGGTGCACAGCCCCAGGCCATCCAGTGTGCAGGTAGGTGGCTGCCTAGTGTGTGGGTTTTGGGGTAGGGGTGCCTACATAGGCATCCACGCTTCCCCCCGACACCACCTGACAATGTTATGTGCCCTTTGGGGTACCTGCTGGGTAATATCCCCTGGATGGGACCCTGTGGGACACGGACTCATGGGCATGTTTGACCTTGGTCAGTTGCTGTCTTGCTGATTTACAGTTTTCGCATTCCCATGTGCCATCTAGGCATCTGCCTAGCCCACCCTGTGCCCCAGCTGCCCCACTGCATGTCCCACCTGAAGCCCCCCATGCCCCATTTGCAGCCTCACCATAGTGCCCTTTCATACCTGAGCTCTATGCTGTTGCTGCACATGTAGCACTATTATCACTGTTTTTGGGTTCCCTGCCAATGCTGTACATTGCTGACACTTAAATGGTTTCTCTCTCCTGCAAATATGCATCTAATGGCAGGTTTTCACTCGTGGTAATTTTCTGTCTTTCAGTTCACAACGATAATGCTGCGGTAGCATCTCCCCACCCATTGACCCCTTCTCTCCACCCTCTCTCCACCCTCTGCGGGACATAGCGCCGCCGGAGATGTTAACGTGCACTAACGTTGCATCTGGTTACGTTAGCATGCGTTAAGGTCACTTATCGCGGTTTAGTAAACATACCTCATAGTGGTAAAGGAGAAAAACTCCAGAATGGCACTGATAATAGAGATATCAGTTACAAGCAATTATTCTGCAAAATGAGTGGGGAGGGAAAAGATCCTCGGGTACTAAGAAATGCAGTTAGAGAACAAGAAAATGTGGCAGAAAGATACATAAATATTTCCTACTACATTGGGAGCCACTGTCCTGATTAAGAGGAATTTCTAAGCACACCTTCATAAATTACCCATACATGTTACATCTTATGAACTCCAGAAGGAATCTCTCTTTGGCACAATGCAAGTACTATGGTGAGCATTAGCAATAAATTGAAAGACTAAGATCATACTCCACATAGCCAGGCTTAGGAATGAGGTTCATTTATTTATTTATTACATGCACTTATATACCGCGCTATTTTCCATCAGTGCGGTTTACATAGAACCAGTTAAATACACATCTCAAAACATTTGATTTGTGTTTACAATTAACAGGCAACAGAACTTGGATAGACAACAATTGGGTAACTATTTACAACTGTACAGAAAGAGCAGGCTGAATGTCTGTTTGACGTGGTTAGTTTACTGATGCGGCATTTGAGGTGCTGTCCTCCAGGTAATGCTCGAGGAAAAGGTGATATTTCAGAGCTTTCCTAAACTGTGTTAAATTAGTGATTGCCCGTATACTAGGAGGGAGGCTGTTCCAGCATTTTGGTGCTGAGAATTTGAAAGCCCTGTTCACTGTTGTCTGGCAGTACTTGGTTGTTTCTCTTGGGACTATTAGTTTATTGTCCTCAGGGGATCTTCTAGGTCTGTTCAGGGGGGTTATCTGAATGAGGTCTGCTAGGGCTGGTGGGGTGAGCTTATTTATGATCTTGAAGGTCAGAATTATGGTTTTGAACGTAATTCTGCCTTTTATGGGGAGCCAGTGGAGTTGTTTAAGGATGAGTGTAATGTGTTCCCACTTGGAAGCGCCCTGGAGCACTCTTGCAGCAGAGTTTATTGCAAGCTGTAAAGGATGTAGCGTGGATTGTGGGTGACCATGGAGTATGGCGTTTGCATAGTCAAGATGCAATATGATCAAGGCTTGGTATACTGTGCGGAAGTCGCCAGGTTCCAGTAAGGCGCGTATGTGTCTAAGTGATCGGATTTTATGGTATATAGCTCTCGCTACATTGCCTATATGGGTCTTCATGTCGAGTCGCTGGTCAAGTGTGACTACTAGATATCTAATAGAGGGTTTGGTAAGTAGTTCTGCATCTAAGACCTTTAAGCACGGTGGTGTGATGAATTTCAGATCTCTGGTGACAAAAAGGACTTCGGTTTTCTTATGTTGGATTCATAGGTTTTGTGATTGGAGCCATCTGGATACTGCATTGAAACAGTCCGTGAGTGGTGAGAGTTCGGGGTTCTCTGTTGCAAAAGGCATATATAGGAGCATGTCGTCTGCGTATAACAGGCATTCCACCTTGAAGGACTGGACGATCTCGCAGATCGGTTGCATATAAATATTAAACAATAGGGCGGATAGAGAGGATCCTTGTGGGACCCGTTGGCTCTGGTGGAAAGGTTCTGATGTTGCTTCATCTGATCTTACATGTTGCCATCTATCCGAGAGATATGACTTGCACCATTCGAGTGCTAAGTCACAAATCCCCTTCTCTCTGAGACAGTGTAAGAGGATGTCATGGAAAACAGAATTAAAGGCCGCCGCTATATCCAAGAATATGAGTACGTACCCTCGGCGTATGCTGTCAATTCCTGAAATTATGGTACTGAAAAGGATGGTGAGGAGAGTTTCGACCCCATGTGCGGCTCTGAAGCCGTGCTGACACGGATCAAGTGGTGCGGAGGTGTCAATATGATCTTGAATTTGTCTTTGGATGTCTTTCTCGACGATTTTCGCCAACAGTGGTATGCTGGATATCGGTCTATACGAGTCGGGCTTCTTAGGGTCCAGTTTGTTGTTTTTGAGGAGTGGCCTAATTGAGGTATGTTTGAGGGATTGGGTAAAGGTGCCTGTCGTGTATGAGCAATCCATTAGCTTTGCTATAAAAGGGCTGACTGTCGGTCGTAACTCTTTTATCCAGGACACCGGGCAAGGGTCAGTTTGTGCGGTTGTTGTGTTCATTCCAGCAATTATGTCCTCAATGTGTTTAGCAGATGGCTTAGAGAAGGCAGACAGTTGGGCTGAGGATCTTGGCTCGAGTGCCATGGTATGTGTGGGGGATTTATTAGTTTGGCACAGTTTTGCTTTTAAGTAGTCGGCGAAGGCTTGAGGGTGGATTTGACTAGGTTGCTCTGGTACTGGCTCTTTTGCTAGGTTCTTTACCATGGTGAAGAGGTCGTGTGGCTTGTTTAGGGACCGTTTTAGAGTGTCAGTGTGGAATCTTCTCATGCTTTCAGATATTGTTTGGTGGTGTTTTTCTAGTTGAGTGTTGTATGTCCTTAGGTCCTCTGTGGAGTGAGTATGGCACCAGCATCTTTCTAGTTTTCTCAAGCAGGAGAGTGGCATTCTAAGCTCTGTGGAGTACCAAGCTGCTGTTCTTCTCTTCTTGGTAGGCTTGTCTGATGGTGGTCGTAATGCAATGGAACTGAAGTTTTCATTCCAAGTGGAAACTGACACTTTAGGGTCGTGGGATGTTACTATCATGTTATTTGCAAAAATAACCCATTTGGAGATATTGCCTACAAATTGGCCATAACATTAATTCAGCAAAGTCACAGTAGATAAAGGAGAGGACACCAACCTATATCATATATTTGTGTGTTTAAAGGGAAAAAATAAGTCTGGGTAGAAAAGACATGTTAATTGAAGAAAAAATAGGTAATTTTGTTTTCCTTTACCTTCTTCAAGGCAGACTGGTGCAGGACCAGAGGGGTTGGCCTGCATGGGTCGTGGGGGCTGATCTGGGTAATACTGCAGAGCTGGAGGCAGTCAGGCTGAGGGCAACTCTCATCCTGGGTCAAGCCATGAACCCGGAAGCGTGAGAGGTTTGTTCAGTGGCAAAAGTTGGGCTAGTGCAGGAGTGTTGTGCTATAGTACTGAAGATCATGCTGGGCTGCAAAGATGATGTGCCAGGGGCATGGGGCATAGTGTAATGGTGATGCCAGGAGTACGGCCATGAACTCTGAAGTGACCGCATGTGCGTGCATGTGCAAAGGTAGAAACTCAGGTAGACAGAAGTAGCAACAGCAGAGGTTCTGAAGCACTGCAAACGAGGCTGCTGTGCTAGGGCTGTACAAAGAGAGGAGTGGCCTGGGATGGAAAAAGAACAGGAAAGCTGTGTCAGGGTGCTGGGTGTGAATGTGGCCAAGGGATGGATAGGAGAATGTGAGAATGGGCTAGACTGGAAAATATTGCACAGTGGAGAGTGTACTGGGGACATGTTTGCTGGCACTACTACTACTACTACTACTATTTATCATTTGCATAGCGCTACAAGCCATACACAGTGCTGGAAATATACATATACCAAAAGCATAAAACACTCCACTTCCCCCCACCCCCACACACACTATCTACATGAACAAAAGAAAAGGGGGGAACAATGCATTATCACAAATTCAAACCCTGAGGAAAAACTCAATTCTTTACTCAAAACCTTTTTTTTTTGGGGGGGGGGGGGGGGGAATTGCAGAAGGACAGATCACTATATCCCTCTTGGAGAGGAAAGGGAAGAAGGCTCAGAGCTGGGGCTGGGGGATGATAAAAGTCTGCTATTTCTCAGCCAAATCTAGCAGATCTCAATTGCCCTTTTCCTGAGAACTTGCTGTTCATTGCTGTTCGACATGTCCTAAAGCAGCCCTGATAAAATACAGGAGAAGCTCGCGTCAACTTATGTTTTACAGCGTCTTTGATTTTTGTAAGCTTTGGAGAGTGATTGGGATAACAGTTAAGTATTTTTCAGTTATTTTAAATGCATTGAAACATTGTAAAAACAGAGATGCTAACTTTGAAGCCTGTGAATGACAGAATGAAGGCAATTGAGATTGCTAGATTTGGCTGAGAAATAGCTGCCTTTTATCAGTCCCCAGACCCAGCTCTGAGGCTTCTTCCCTTTCCTCTTCAAGAGGGATATACATTAGTACTCTATCCTTCTGAAGTTACCCAAAAAAAATGTTTTGGGTAAAGAATTGAATTTTTCCTCAGGGTTTGAATTTGTGATAATACATTGTTCTCCCCTTTTTCTTTTGTTCATGTAAATATACACATGACAGAAAGTCCCTCCTAAACAGAGCTTGTAATTTATGCAAGACAAAAACACCACAAACAAGGGACTAGAGACGGTCTTAATATGCATGGATGCTAAACACAAGAGTAAAGAGTCAGGATCCCAAGGCAGTCTTAAAGAGGTGGGGTTTTAGCTTACACTAGTGGAAAAAATTGTGGATACACTAAGGGGTATGTTTACTAAACTGTGAAACATAGCAGCAGCTATGTTAAGGCACATTATGTAACGTTAAGGCACCTTAACGTTACCTAATGCACCTTAATGTTCCCGGCTGCGGTAAGTCCAGAAAAGGGTGGAGAGAGGGCAGAGAGAAGGGGGTCAATGGGCGGGGAGTGGGTGAAGAGAGGCCCCTTTCACACTAACGTGGAGAAATTAAGGGCTGAATCCTAACGCAACTGAAAACCTGGCATTAGCACACATTTGCAAGAGAGAGAAACTATTTCAGTGTCAGCAATGTACAGTATAGGCAGGGAGCCCAAGAAAGGTGATAGTAGTGCTCCATTTGCAGCAACAGCATAGTGCCCTGGTATGAAAGGCCACTATGGTGATGGCGCAAATGGGGCGTGGGAGCTGCAGGCGGGACATGCAGTGGGGGCTACTGGGGCACAGGGTGGACTAGGCAGTTGCCGAGGTGGCACATAGGAATACAGAAAATGGAAACCAGCAAGACAGCAACTGACCAGGGTCAGACCTGCCCATGAGTCTGTGGCCCACAGTGTCCCATCCAGGAGACATTACCCAGCAGGTATCCCAAGGGGCACATAACATTGACAGACGGTGCCGGGGGAAACGTGGACATCTATGTAGGCACCCCTGCCCCAGAACCCACACCTTAGGCAGCCGCCTACCTGCCCCCTGGATGGCCTGGGATGGCACACCACCGGCACCGACAGCATATGGTCATTTTGGCATGGCAGAGGGGGTGGGTGATTTTGCTGGAGGGAGCAGTTGCACCCACCTGAAGTGGACCTAGGCCATGCCCTGTACCAGTACGTGGTGTGTAGTGCAACAGAAGAGGTCTGGCTGAGGAACATAAGGGTAGCCCCAGGGACAACTATGCTGCTGTGGCAACAGTGTGGTGCAGTACACCCAGCTAGCATGTCCAAGAGCAGAGGTTCAGGTCCCATCTGTGGATCCTGCAGAGCATCTCCCCATAGTTTTAGCCCACAATGCAGCCACAACAACAACATGGGCAAACCCCAACACAGTGGTGCACAGGGGTATGGACACCCACTCACAAGGGTTCCACTATCCACAGCTTCATGGAGTGTCAGGCTGTTAGCCCAAGCACAGACCTGCAGTTATCACCAGAGCACTGCTACTACCCCCTGCACAGATTAGCAATGTTGGCACTGTGATCAGGACCAGTGCGGCGGGTAGGGTTGCCAACCACCTCCATCTCTGCACAATGCTGAGATAGGTGTGAGAGTGTGCGTATGTCTCTCCATTGTTTTGTGTCTGCCAACACCTCACTGAGCCCACATTGCTCACACTGCTTCCAGCGTTAGCCTACAAATGTGCATAATGAGGAGCAAGGTATTATGGGTATGGCCCAGACAGGCCAGATTGGCCAGGATGCATCTGCACAGGGTAGAGGGAAATGGCTGAGACACTGTAGTGCTCAACCACCACCTGCATGGACAGGGTGGCCACAGCATGTCACGCTGGAGGGGGGGGGGGGCACTCTCACTCTGACCGAGCAGTGACCATGGCATGTTCATGTTCCCACATAGTGCCACATATTGCTTGTTTCCAGTGCTCCCTGTGTGTTCCCAGTTCTGGGGTTCAATCACAGGGATACCTGCTTGGTATCTGTGCTGTGCATCCCATCTCTGTGAGTATGCACTATGGACTATCTAGTGGGCTGTCTGTGGTTCACCTGGGCATGGGGGGAGCACCTTGTAGGATGGTGCAGTCTGAGTGTGCTGTCTGTTGATGAATGGCAGACAGTGGTGTGGGGTAGTTGAACCTTTCCCTGCCTACCCCAAGCATCATTACCAGTCAGCAATGGTTACAGGTATGGTACTGGCCCTGGAGGGCTGTCATCCACCAGCAGGACTGTGGTTGCTGGTACTACAGCTGTTCTGAAGGGTGCAGGCACCTGGCCCACCACACCCTCATCTACAACAGGGGTGATTGAGGCACCTTGGGGTATATAGTGCATACCACTTAGACCAGTGGTTTTGAACCAGTCCTCTTTGAACCCCTAGGCCAGTCGGGTGTTCAGGATAGCCCTAACGAATATGCATGAGATATATATGCATTAGAGATATCCTGCCAACCTGACTGGTTTGTGGCCCTCTAGGCCTGGATTTGGAGACCCCTGCCTTACACCTGTCATTTAAGATTGTGAGTGGGCAAGGTGCAGATCACCAAGACATCTAAAAGGTTAGATAGAATTTGTCACATGCCTCTTTGCTTCTCACCACCACCAAAATATTGTCTATTAGACAACTTTTTGGTGGTGGTGAGAATTGAGGAGGCATGTGGCACATTCTGTCTACCCATTTGATGTCTACATATTCTGTCTACCCAGCCCAGTCCTTCTGTACCCAGCCATTGCTGTGCAACAGGCCATAGAGGTATAGTCTACTGGTTAGTACACTGATGTTCTAGGTGGAGGTCATGGGTTCAATTCCTCCTTGTTCTCTCCTGGCTAAGGCAGATGTTTTGCTTGCCTGTGACAGTCATATCTTTGCAGATCCGTGCTGCCAGCCCATAGTACCCTCACCACAGTTGCCAGCAATCCTTATAAGGCATTATAAGGCTCTTAATTATTGGGCACAGTACAAGGCACCTTATTGGGCACAGTACAAGGCACCTTATAAGGCATGTTACAAGGCACTTTATTAGGCACTGTACAAGGCACGTTACAAGGCACCTTATTAGGCACAGTACAAGGCACGTTACAAGGCACATTATTAGGCACAGTACAAGGCACGTGCCTTGTACTGTGCCTTATAACCCGCGTTACCTGACATGCTTGCCATAATGATGCCCCGCCCATGCCTTTATATGGGCATCTGTACCTTTAACGTGGAACCTAACGCACATGACATTACCGCAGTTTAGTAAACATGTCCCTAAGTTTCTAATTCAATTTTTTTGTTTCTTTGCATATTTTCTATGGAAATCTCAAAATGTCTTCAGTTTGAAACCTAGGAGGTTTTTCTAAAACATTCAGTAAATGTATATAAGAGTGAAACAGTAAACTAGTTGAGTTTTATGTTATATTTTAGATCAAATACATTAAGGTGTCTGTACGATTCTTTAATGCACACATTTAATCTGTGAATTCTTTAAAGTTAATAGCGAGTTGGAATGCCCTTGGAGTCAGTTACTGCCTGGCATCTTCTTGGCATGGATTCAACAAGAATTCTCAAGTCTTCTGTATTAATTACATGGAACCACGAGCTGACAATAGCCTCAATAAGGGCTTGTTTATTGCTTGGGCATTTGCTTGCCACCAAACATTTCAGCCTAGACCATAAGTTCTCAATAGGATTCAGGTCAGGACTATTTCCTGGCCAGGGCAGAAGTGGAATCTTCTTCGCTGCAAACCACTTCTTGCTTAGTCGTGCAGTATGACATGGTGCACCATCTTGTTGAAAGATTCAGTTTGTCTGATGGCCAAGCAGATCACGCATTGATGGCAGTAATTTCGGCTCAAGGACTTCATGGATGTACCGACTCACATTAACTGTTCCACCAATGACTTGGATTCTGCCTACTCCATGCCAGGACATGCAGCCCCATATCATAACATTCAAAGGATGCTTGACTGTGCTTTTCATGCAATCTGGGAGACAATCTTCAACTGATCTTCTTCTTAAGTAACAAACCCCATCGCTTCCAAATATCGATATTCTTGTCTCGTCACTCCAGATGACCTTTTTCCAATCTTCTTTACTCCAGTTTAGATGCACTTTAGCCCACTGGAGTCATCATTTTCTCTGCTGAATATTCAGAAAAGGTTTCTTTCTTGTAATTCTTGCCCTCAGACCGGCATTGAGTAGCCTGTTCCGAACAGTTTGATCAGTAATGGACACACCAAGATCCATAAGTTCCTGATTGATGTCCTTGGCAGATGATTTATGATTTTTCAAAGCCAGCCTAACAATCATTCTGTCCGTTTTTGGAGTTGTAGACTTTTTCCTTCCTCTTCCCTTCTGAATTGCAACACTTTCAGTGAGTTTGAAGCACGCACACAAATTTTCTTCACCAGATGCTGTTTCTCCATGGCCCATCTTCTGAGCGATTTCACGAAAGCTGTATCCCCCATTTCTCAAAGTAATGGCTGTTGCTCTCTTTTTAGGAGACCAGTCAACCCTCTTTGTTTTTGCCATCATTAATCTACAAAATACAGCAACATATTCCAAATTGGAATCTTTTTATTAAGAATTTGTCTTTTTTAAAAAAATATTTTTGTTTGTAAAAATAACAAAAGCACAAATATGACTTCAATACTGCTTGTATACAACTGGCAGTATAGCACACATTATCTGAAGCGTCAGCTTATACATGAGATTCTGCATAAAACCTGCTTAAAGTGGATGGACAGTTTCATGAAAAATATAATTTTCCTGAGAAAAAGACATCAATTACCTTGTCTGACTTCAAATCAAAGTTTTTTTCTGATAAATGTTGATGATATTCGTGTGTAATATGTTCCCAAATGTTATGGCAACAATCTGCATAGAGTATCTAATATATAGAATACTTAATTAACGTAAGACAGATATTATCTCAGAGAGCTCAAATTTTACAGGTGGATCCACAATTTTTTCCGCTAGTGTACATTTGAATAGGACCAGAGATGGAGCCTTCACTTATGAAGGGTCAGGAGCAGGACCTCAGAAAACACCCACAAGTAGGAACAGAAGTGATGGGGATCTTGAACGATTTTCAGAATACTGTGTTTGTGAGGAACTAGCTAAACTAAAAGTAGACAAGCCAATAGGACCGGATGGAATACATCCCATAATACTGAAGGAACTTGGGGACATTTTAGCGGGTCCACTGACTGACCTTTTCAATGCTTCTTTAGAGTTGGGAGTGGTCCCAGAGGAATGGAGGAAAATATATGTGGTCCCAATACACAAGAGTAGAAGTAAGGACAACTACAGACCAATTAGTCTAAACTCTGTGGTGAGTAAATTATTGGAAATGCTACCAAAACAGAGAGTAGTGAGTTTTCTGGAGTCCAATGGCTTGCAGGATCTGAGGCAGCATGGGTTTACCAGGAACAGGTCTTGTCAGATAAATTTGATTGATTTCTTTGACTGGGTGACCAGGGAGTTGGACCGAGGGAGAGCCCTAGATGTGGTCATATGGTGTACTTAGATTTCAGTAAAACTGTTTATACCATTCCATACAGGTGACTTATAGACAAACTGAGCACCCTAGGGAGGGACCCTAAAGGGACTGACTGGGTTAGAAATCGGTTTAGTAGAAGGCGTCAAAGGGTACAGGTAAATGGAGTTTTCTGGAGTCCAATGGCTTTGAGGAGAAAGAGGTTACCAGTGGTTTGCCACAGGGATCTGTCTTTGGTCCGATTTTTTTAATATCTTTGTTAGTGATACTGCGGAAGGGTTGTCAGTTAAGGTTTGCCCCTTTGTGGATGATAGCAAAATCTTCAATATAGTAGACACCCAGGAAGGATTAGATAACATGAGGAGGGATCTATCTAACTTGAAGCATGGTATAGAATTTGGCAGCTGAGATTTAATGCTAAAAAGTGCAGGATCATGGATGTGGGCTGCAAAACTCCTAGGGAATGGTACAGTGTAGGGGGTGAAGTACTTCTGTCTATGAAGGAAGAGAGGGACCTGGGATGATTATTTCTGATGATCTGAAAGTGGTTAAACAGGTAGAAAAGGTGATGGCAAAAGCCAAAAATATGCTTGGGTGCATAGAGAGAGGAATGGCAGAAAAAAGGAGGTGATAGTGCCTCTGTACAGGTCTCTGTGTGACCACATTTGGAATATTATGTACAGTTCTAGACACCACACCTTCAAAAGGATATAAGCAGGATGGTGTCAGTGCAGAGGATGACTACTAAGATGGTTAGAGATCTTTGTTATAAACCATATGGGGACAGACTTAACGATCTTAATATGGATAGATTAGAGGAAAGGTGGGATACAGGAGATATGATAGAGGCATTTAAATACATCTATGCTATACGCAGTATTCACCACCAGCACCATAATTCAAAGGCATCAATTTTCTCCTTGTCTATCTTTTTCACTGTCCAGCTTTCACATCCATATGATGTTATTCAAAATACCATGGCAACAACACTAAACTTAAACTGTATGGCGGAAAGGCCTGGCAATCTACTTCTGTATAGGGTTGCCAACTTTTTCACCGAGAAAAACCCGACACCTGTGGCTCGCCATGCTCCACCCATTCTCCTCCCCCAGTCCCGCCCCTGCCCCGCCCCCAGCCCCACCCACAAAAATTACCGAGGATTCACTCACACCCCCCCCCCTTGCTGGTTCACTCACACCCCTGCCCTGCCCAAGCCGCTGCTTCTGCTTTGTACAGAGCAGCGGCTGCAATACACTTACTTTGAAAAGTAAAGAAACTGTGTGAGGACCCTCCGGTCATCGCAGCTTCTGAGGAAGTGATGTCATGGGGGCGGGCTCCTCACAGGCTGTCTTTCCTTTTCAAATAAAGTTAATTTGAAAAGGAAAGACAACCTGTGAGGAGCCCGCCCCCATGACATCACTTCCTTGGGCTCTGCGATGACCGGAGGGCTCCTCAGACAGTTTCTTTACTTTTCAAAGTAAGTGTATTGCAGCCGCTGCTCTATACAAAGCAGAAACAGCGGTTGCACTATTATGGGGAATCGCGTTCGCGCCGCGGACTTCGGGAGGAAAGCCGTTTTTTTGCTCTGGCCGCTCCTGATCTTGCGGCCAGAGCAAAAAACCGGCTTTTCAACGGCCGGTTTGACATCTGTGCCGGCAGCCGGCCTGGCCATGGAAAAACCGGCCAGGCCGGCTGAAAACCGGCCGGTTGGCAACCCTACTTACATCTGGGTACCCCCAGAAATTAAAACTTTAAATTTAACATTGCTTTAGGATCTCCTATGCTTCCCTAACACAGTTTTGCAATTTTTCAGCAAAACCGATGCTCCAGTGCCCACCTAGAGTCTCGGGAAGTTAGCCCCCACCTTTTTCAATTACAGCCACAATTTGCAACAAAGATGGCCCTTAAACACAATTTAAAATTCATTTTTAGACTCCCACAACCTTTGCCTACAATTTTCCCCACCAACCGGGACCCCACGATAACCTGTAGCACTGCTCAACCTCCCCCCCCCCCCCCCCCAGTCATTCATGATTAGTAAAAGAGCCCCTGGCCCCTTTAAGGCCGGCTCTGCCTCCCACTAACTAGGCCTAAGCCAGTCTAGCAGTGCCTTCTGTGCCTGCCCCAGTGCTTCCTCCAATCTCTCCCCCAATGCTCCTGATGCTGTTCGCTGGCCCCGGGCAGACAGAAACAGCCCAGATGCCTACAAACAGCATCGGAACCATTTCTCTTCCTGCCCCAACTCAGCTCTCACCTGCTCCATTTACTCTGTGGTACTGATCATTGCACCCATGGCTGTCTCTCTCTCAGCACAACCTGCAGCTTTCCTACATCACTGACCTCCTGATGCCCCTAGCAATCCCGGCTCCCAGGAAGAGCCTCAAGTATGGACGTCGTCCTTCCTTCTGACTAGCGAGCGCAGAGCTGAGCACGAGGAAGGAGAAGGGCTCAAACCTCAAGTATGGACGTCGTCCTTCCTTCTCGGGAGCGCAGAGCACGAGGAAGGAAGTGAGGTCATAGGGGGTGGGCTCCAAGGCAGGTTGTCTTCCCTCAAATTAACTTTATTGCAGGCGCAGCCGCTGCTCTGTGATTAGTAGAAGCAGCGGCTGCACTGTCTGTGCCACGGGGGATCGGCGATCGCATTCATGCTGGTGGTGCCGGTGCCGGTGCCGCAGACATTTGAACTTCTGGAGTGGGGAGAAAAGCCGGTTTTTTGCTCTGGCTGCTCCCGATCTTGCAGCCAGAGCAAAAAAACCGGCTTTTCAAAGGCCGGTTTTACACCTGTGCCGGCAGCCGGCCTGGCCATGGAAAAACCGGCCAGGCCGGCTGAAAACCGGCCGGTTGGCAACCCTACTTCTGTATCTTGCCATGAAAACCCATTTGGTGTCATGAGGCGTGTGTCAATAAAGATGAGTGTTTGAAAAGAAATCCTGTTTCTTTTAAGGAACTAGGTGTGCAATTACCCCCAGGCACAGCTAGAGGGAGCAGGAGCAGACATTTGGGAGTTAATGAGCCCAGGAACTCTGATGACTTGCACCTGGAAAGGAACCCGGAAGTCATCACAAGCAGTTTGCTTTATAAATCAGAACAGAATGCTTCTAGAGTAGAGAAGGAGGAGGAGAAGAAGGAGAGCCACCGAGAGAAGGCTGAGAGCCACCGAGAGAAGGCTGAGAGCCACAGAGAGAGAGCTGAGAGGCACCTAGAGAAGGAGCAAGAGAAGGCTGAGAGCCATCAAGAGAGGACTGAGAAGAACCTGAGTGGGAACAGACTTCACAAGGTTGGGAGCCAGAAGGCCCAAACTGACCCTGCTGCACAAGGGAAGTTTGCTAGAGCCAGCTCTAAGGTGAGAGTGTCTGCCACACCCTGTTCTTACAGTCTGCCTGAATCCAGAACAGAGAGACATAAGCCAATAACCAGGGAGAAGGGTTCTGAGAAGAGCTTACAATCTCTGAAGGATTATTATCAAGTTTTATCAGGTCAGAGAGGAAAACACTTTTATGGTCAGCTGGAGTTCTTACCCAGAGAGAGAGGAGAATCCAGGACAAGTTTTACTCCACTGCCTAGAAGCACAGCTGTACCCAACGCTGGTAGGCAGAGTCAGCTACCAAAGGAGAGTGGCTGGAAGAGAATACACTGGTGATTCCAACTCATCTAAATCCAGGTATGAAACATTAACCAGTGACTGTGAATATTGTGCTCCTAAAGGCTCTGCTAAAACCCGTGTCCCTTATGAGAGGGGAAAGAAACCAGATTGGTTCAGTAAAATTCCTGCAGCCTTAAGAACCTCTGGCTATGGGAAGCCAGACTCCAGAGTCCTAACCTACAAAGCTGGGTCAGACAGGGACAGTGAATATTCCTCCACTGAGTATAACGAAGGGGAGTCCATGGAGATTGAATACCCAAATACTGTTCCCTTATCTCTACCAGAGCTTATGGAATGTGACTGGTGCACGGCCTCAGCTCCAGAGTCTGTATGCTCTATATAGTGAAGAAGAATGAATGAAATGTAAGTGCTGTTTCTTGTACTGAAATTCCGGTAGTGAAACCTGCCTTAGTTGTGAAGCAACAATTAAGCAACCATTGTAAATACTGGTACCTTTTGACACAAAGGACTTTCTGTTTCATGGATTATCTCTTATGTTGAACCTTTGCATTAACCAGGGAATAAAAGCCTTATTTCCCTCCACCTGGTCTCATTAATGAGTGCTCCTAGGTAGTTGGAATCTGTGAGGTCACTTCTCTCAACTACGCCGAGTGAACTTACATTCCCTTGACTGCCTAGCATAATCTTTGCCCGGGGTCACCCCAACAGTAATAAGGCGTAGACGGGGCAGCCCCGCGACACTGGGCAGCAGCAGAATGGGATGGTATTGGCAGTGGAGGATCACATTTCTGTGGCAATGGCAACAACACTAAATTTAAACTGCGCGGAGGAAAGGCCTGGCAGTCTACTTCTATATCTTGCCATGAAAACCCAATGGATACTCACAACAAAACAAATTGCACTATAGTGCTAGAAGATGAGACCCCCAGGTAGGAAGGCACTCATCTAGCCACTGTAGAGGAACTGAAGACTTTTCAGAGTAAAACCAGCATCTATAAGGTGGTTGGATCAAAGCCCTCGGGATGTCTGACTGCTGACTGCTGATGTTGCTGCACGTGAAATGAGAGTCAGAAGTTGTAAAGATGTCTTATTTATTGGAACATGGACCATATGAAGCATGAACCAAGGGAAGTTGGAGGTGGTCAAGAATGAAATAGGTGTCAGCGAACTGAAAGTGGTAATATTAATGTGCAATAATTCACTATGGCTGAGCATTGTTTGAATGCAGGTCCCATGTTATTCAATGGGACATAGTAAATATCAACACATGTTAATGGTGAATTAATATGTGTTAATGCTAGCATACCTTAGTAACTAAACCCCTTAGTTGGATACAGGGGTTATAAGGGGAAAACAATGCAAAACATTGTTCCCTGAGATCTCTGGGTCAGTGGTGAATTTAACTTTCAGAAAAGTTGTTTTTGGGTTGAATGTGAGTAGAATGCAGTGATCAGGGTTTTTTTTAGTAAGTTGGAGCTATGCTTCATTTTGGCTCCCAGATTCACTAATTCCTCTAGAAAGGAAACTTAGGGGTATGTTTACTAAACTGCGGTAACATTACAGACCGCGCGTTATGTAACATTAACGATCGTTAGGTAACGTTAACGCGCAGTATGTAGCATTAACGCGCGTTAACGTTACTTAACGATCGTTAACGTCCCAGGCCACGGTAAACACCACAGAGGGTGGAGAGAGGGCGGGGGGAAGGGGTCAATTGGCGGGGAATGGGCGGGGAGAGGCTCCCTGCACACTAACGCTCTGAACTGAAGGGCTGAATCCTACCGCGAATGAAAACCTGCCGTTAGATGCACATTTCCAGGAGAAAGAAACCATTTAAGTGTCAGCAATGTACAGCATAGACAGGGAGCCCAAGAAAAGTGATAGTAGTGCTCCATCTGCAGCAACAGCATAGTGCCCAAGTATGAAAGGCCACTATGGTGATGGTGCAAGTGGGGCATAGGGGGCTGCAGGTGGGACATGTAGCAGGGGCAGCTGGGGCACAGGGTGGACTAGGCGGGTACCTAGGTGGCACATAGGAACATAGAAACTGGAAATCAGCATGACAGCAGCTGACAAAGGCCAGCACAATCCACCTACATCTACCTGGTCCATCCGAGCTAACAGTTGCCAGAGCACTGACCTGACATCCTCCAGCCAACCCTCCTCCAAGCGGATGGGATAGACTATTGGTAGGCGGTAATGGTGGGGATGTGAGGATGCACATGTATGCCCCATCCCCCATGTCCCTGCTCCCTAGGCGACCACCTACCCACACAGTGGATGGCCTGGAACTGCGCACTACCAGCACCGACAGCATATGACCATGTCAGCATGGCAGGGGGGGGGGGGTGTTCCCGTGCTGGAGGGGGCAGTGGCACCTGTCTGCAGTGGACCTAGTCCATGCCCTGTACCAGTACGTGGTGTGCAGTGCAACATAGCAGGTCTGGCTGAGGAAAAGTAGAGGTAGCCCCAGGGACCACCATGCATGTGTGGTACAGTACACCCAGCCAGTGTGTCCAGAAGCAGAGGGTCACAGTTTCAAGCCCCAGCTGTGGTTCCTGCAGAGCATATCCCTATGTTTTACCCTACAATGCAGCAATGTGTGCAAAGCCCAAAGCAGCGGCGAACAGGGGTACAAACACCCACTCACACAGGCTGCACAATCCAAATATGCATGGAGAGTCAGGCTGTTGGCCCCAGCATTGAGATGCAGTCATCACCAGGGCACTACTACTGCCTCCTGCACAGTTTAGCAATGTTGGCACTGTGATCAGGACCAGTGTGGCAGGCAGGGTTGCCAACCACCCCTATCTGTGCACAATGGTGCAATAGGAGTGTGTGTGTGTGTATGTCTATCCATTGTTTTGTGGCTGCCCACACCTCACCTGGCCAACAATGTTCCACTGTTACCAGCATTAGCCTGAATATGTGCATAATGAGGAACAAGGTATTGTGGGTATGGCCGGACAGAGTGGATTGGCCAGGATGTATCTTCACAGGGTGTGGGGCAATGGCTGGGACACTGCAGTGCCTGACCACCGCCTGCATGGACAGGGTGGCTACAGCATGGCATGTTGGGAGGGCTATCACTCTAGCCAAGCAGTGACCATGGCATGTCTAGGCTCCCACATAGCGCTCTACACTCTGTGCAACCAGTGATACTTTTGTTTTCCTAGGGCTGGGGCTCCAATCACTGAGATGACTGCTTAGTGCATGTAGGACCTCTGTGAGCATGCACTATGGACTGGCTAGTGGGCGGTCTGCAGTTAGACTGTGCTGTCTGCTGATGACTAGTAGACAGTGTTGTGCTGCAGTTAGGGTGTTCCAGGCCTATTCCCATCATTATTGCTGGTCTGGCTCTGACCCACCAACCCTAGAGGGCTGTCTGATATCAGCAGGATGGATGTTGCTTTGCAGGGGCACCTGTCCCTTACCTACAAGAAGGGTGATGTGGGCACCTTTGGGGTATGTAGTGTATACCACATTGACCTTATAAAGGCACTGCTACACACACCTCATACAGGTCTAGAGAGACCCCTCTACCCTGATAACAGGTTCCCATGTCAGCCAGACCCTAACACAGGGTACACACTAATCTGGGAGGTGTCTGGTCACAGATGGACACCAAATTACCTTCAGCTGCACTGCAAGAAACACCTGTCACACACTGGTAGTGATGGGAATGTACATCAGGAGCTATCTTTAACACCACTTGTACTGCAGACCTAGTGCTGGGCACCCATCTTATCCCTCATGGTGAACACAGAACCTGCACAATGGCATGGTCTGTAGCTACACTGTGCCGGTATCACACACTGTCAGTTCGTCTTTCCAAGCTGAGGTACCGGAGGGGTGCAGACCTCATTTGGTGATCAGCTGTAGACAGCTATTCAGCATGTGCATTGCATCATGGGTACTGGTGGGGCTACCCTATCCTGGCACTCAGAGCAGACAGTTTGTGCGGTGACCTGCAGTCCTTCTGTACCCAGCCATTGCTGTGACATACACCACGGAGCCTACTGGTTAATACAATGCCATTCTCGGCAGTGTTCATGGGTTCCATTCCTCATTGTTCCCTCCTCTTACACCTGTCTTACTCAAATAGTGTGCATGCCTGTAACAGTCATATTTTGCAGATATGTTCTGCCAGCCCATAATACCCTTGCCAAAATTGCCAAAATTCCCTCGGTCCGTCTATCTGCGTCTGTCAGCTGTGTAGAGTCCTGTCTGCCTGTGCGGGCTGCCACCCCATGTCCTGCACTGCTCCCCTTTCCTGCATTGTGCCTCATTGTGCTTGCCTCACCTGTGCCTGATCTGCATGGCACTACCACTCCTCTGTCCACCCATCATTGTAACTATCCTGCCACCCCCGCCTCCACTGGGGACACATATTTCTATCGTCTGCCACCAAATGTCTTTCCAGTACTTTACATTGCCAACACCCTGTGCTGTGGTACAGTTGCCCTCACCATGTTTGTCATCAGTACTGGCAGCCACATGGACTGCCTGCAGTTATGGCGGGTCCAGCGGCTCCCAGCTCTCCCTCCTTCACTCACCTGTTCATTGCCTTTCCTGAGTGCTCTATCTAGTGTTGGGGCTACATCTGTCTCTGTTCCTCACAGGTCATGCATGTCATCCTGTGACACCTTGCAGCCCTTAGGGCACACTAACCTAGGGCACCGTAACCTTGTTATGCCACCTTAACCTTTGGTTCCATAGCCCAGGGTGCCTTCTAGAGTGCCTTGTCCAGGGGTGCCTGCTATGGCGCTTAGCCTAAGGAGCCCTATCGGGTGTCTTATGTGGCACCTTACCGGGCGCCTTACAAGGCACCTTACAGGGTGCCTTACAGGGCGCCTTACAAGGCGCCTTGTAAGGTGCCCTGTAAGGTGCCTTACGAGGCGCCTTATAAGGTGCCTTATGAGGCGCCTTATAATGCGTGGTAGTTTGTAACATGCGTTAGCTGTAACGATGCACCGCCCATGCCTTTATATGGGCATCTGTACCTTTACCGCGGAACCTAACACAAATGACATTACTGCAGTTTAGTAAACATACCCCTTAGTTTGTGTGAAAGTGAGAGAATGTGGGCGAAGGGAAAAACATAATTCTGAGTGTTCTTTAAGGAATATCTGAGAAATTTTACAGTCAGTAAGGCAAGTGTGACTGGAAGAATACTGATTTCAGTCTAAGGAAGAAAGCCATAGAAACTAATTAATTAAAAAATTCAGCAGCCAGAAAATGCTTTGACTGAAGGCATGTTAATTACTGCATGTAAAAAATAGAGACGCTGAAGCATCAGCTGACACTGAGTTGTGCTTGTTCTATTTGTGCTTGAAAAGCAGCTTGAGCAGAAGCTGACTAATTCTGTGAAAAAAAAGAAAGCTGGTCTGAATGTTTAAAGTGTGGATTGTTTTTTTTCCTTCAAAGTTTTAGCAGCACTCTCTCTAACTGAGTCTGTGAAGTTAACGCTTGTGAAGTTAACGCTTGTGAGTGTGCAAAGAGATAGGAATGTTATTAAAGATTTCTGAGAAAATTAGATCTCATGGACCAGGAATGAAAACTGGCCAAGACTGGTATAGACCCAGAAGCAGGCTGGTTCCGAATGGGATGGTTTCGGATGGGATACATCCAAGAATACTAAGGGAACTTGGAGATGTTCTAGCGGCTCCACTGTCTGACCTTTTCAATGCCTCTTTGAAATCGGGAGCGGTGAAAGAGGACAGGAGAAAGGTACATGCAGTCCCTTTACACAAAAGGGGATGTAAGGAAGACACTGAGAACTACAGACCGGTTAGTCTAACCTCTGTAGTTAGTAAATTTTTGGAAACACTACTAAAAGAGAATTGTAAGGTTTCTGGAGTCCAGTGGATTGCAGGATTCAAAGCAGCATGGATTCACCAGAGGCAGGTCTTTGCAGACAAATCTGATTAATTTCTTTGACTAGGTGACCAGGGAGTTGGAGCAAAGGAGGCCCTTAGATGTGGTGTACTTATATTTCAGTAAAGCCTTTGACACTATTCGGCACAGGTGACATAAACAAACTGAGCACCCTAGGGTTGGACCCTAACGTTACTGATTGAGTTAGAAATTGGTGGAGTGGGAGGCGACAAAGGGTACAGGTAAATGGAGCTCACTCTGAGGAGAAGGAGGTTACCAGTGGTGTGCTGCAGGGATCTGACCTTGGTCTGATTCTTTTTAACATCTTTGTTAGTGATATAGCGGAAGGGCTTTTGGGTAAGGTTTGCCTCTGTGGATGATACCAAAATCTGCAATAGAGTAGACACACAGGAAGGAGCCAATAACATGAGGAGGAATCTAGCTAAGCTTGAACAATGGTCTAGAATTTGGCAGCTGGGATTTAATGCTAAAAAATGCAGGGTCATGCACTTGAGCAGCAAAAATCCAAAAGAATGGTACAGTGTAGGGGATGACGTACTTCTGCCCACAAAAGAAAGAGCGGAACCTGGGCGTAATTGTTTCTGACAATCTTAAAGTAGCTAAGCAGGTAGAAAAGACGACTGCAAGAGCCAGGAGGATGCTTGGGTGTATAGAGAGAGGAATGGCCAGTAGATAAAAGGAGGTCACAGTGCCTCTGTATAAGTCTCTGGTGCGACCTCATTTGGAGTATTGTTTGCAATTCTGGAGACTGCATCTTCAAAAGGATATAAGCAGGTTGGAGTCGGTGCAGAGGATGGCTACTAAAATGATTAGTGGTCTTCGATATGAAGCACATGAGGACAGACTTTAAGATCTTAATATGTATGCGTTAGAGGATAGGTGGGATATGTGATAGAGACATTTAAATACTTCCATGGCAGAAATGCACAAGAGGCAAACTGCTACGAGGGGACATAGGATCAGGGTGAAAAGGGATAGACTCGGGAGTAAGATGCAGACATATTTCTTTACGGAAAGAGCGGTAGATGCATGGAATAGTTTCTCAGTGGAGGTGGTAGAGACAAGGATAGTATCAGAATTTGAAAAAGCATGGGACATACACAGAAGATCTATAAAGGAAAAAAGGGGACGATTGTAGTTGATATGGAAGGGCAAACTAAGATGGGCCATGTGGTCTTTTTCTGCCATCATGTTTCTATGTTTTTAATTAAATCTGAAAAGAAGATGTTTGGCAGAAAAAAACAATTACTTTTCCTTTTATTGTCAGGGAAGTTACAACTCAGAGTCTAATGATTCCAGCAAAGTAGGAACACAAATGGGTCTGTTTACTAAAACGCAAGCAGCTTTTTTGCAGGTAACTCTGAGCGATAGCTGCAAAAAGCTGGCATTAGCTGCCAAAGTCCCATGGTATGTGTAGGAGTCAATCCCAGCATTTCTCCTTCAGATACTGTGGTGAAAACACCAGGATCATGTCATGGCAACTTTGCAGATGCAGTTAATGCCACTCATTAAGATACTGATAGCTGAATCCACAAAGCCTGCAGAACCTGCAGCTAACATGTGAGTGGCCTAGTGGTTGGGGCAAGGTACTTCAGGCCAGAAGGTTGGGGGTTCAAATCCCACTAGAGGACAGCAGCCTTGGGCTGGAAGGACTGGGGTTTCTAGTCCCACAGGTGCTCTTTGTGGTCTTGGGCAAGCCACTTAACCCTCCATAGCCCATGTTCCCTGTAAAATAGTTATCTCCAAGTTATAATGCCCTGTTCAATGTAATTTCAGTTTGTTCAATGTAAACTGCACTGATGCAGAATAGTGCGGTATATAAGAGAATATAAATAAATGTCAATGGTGACAGTAGTTACTCGATACTGAAATGCTCATTCTCTATACACATTCAAGCAGACACCACGTGAAATGCAGGTACCACAGAAAAAAGCCCACAGTAGCTGCATTTCTCCCACATTAACTGTCTTCGTGATGCAATGATCCCACATTAGCACTACAAAGACAGATAATGCCCGGCTCAAAATTTCACTGAGACAGGTGTCTCATATTTTTATTCCACAATAATGATGACTCTACAATGATGTCATCTTTGACTTTTGAAGCACAGTCTTAAAAAACAAATGCCAAAATGTCCCAAAAATGTTGGATAAAGTGTTTTGATTGCTTTGTTAGTTCACTTTAAAGGTTGATAAATAAAAAACAAAAAAAAAGAAGAATGTTAGGTGATAATTTTTTATTTACTAAAACATTTTTTGACTAGCTTTTTGAAGTTCAAACCTTTTTGCTTAGGTCAGGGTAGTATAAGCAAAAGATGATGGGCTTGATATTCAGCAGTGGCGGCTAGTGCTGCTAAAGTAGCTGTCTGCCGTCGTTGAACTTTAGGCCCAGATATTCGATGCCATGGCCATATCTGGACCCTGGCATTGACTATCTGGGTTGACCAGATTGCCATGAGGTTAACCAGGCAGCAGCGATATTGAGCCACTGCCCAGTTAGCTTCAGTGGCAAAAGATAGGCCAGTGTTTACTGCGCCTGAGTTTTGCCGAGTTCCCATAACTGAGCAGCAGCTCAATATTGCTGCTGCCTAGTGATCACTAGATGATGCCCCCAGAATGCCCCAGTACCAGACAGCTAGCATCAGAGCATGCAGCGGTGGCACCCACGGATAAAGTGGCACTAACCATGTCAGTGCCGCTAAACATCCTGGCCAAGAGGATTAACATGGCTAGCAAGTCTGCCCACCATTGTTAATCCACTTCAGTAGAGGGGCCAACAATACCAGAATATAGAAGTGAATCATAAAAGCATTCTGGTGATAGTCTCAATAGGGAACAGGTAGTCATGGTAATGGATGTGGGGGGGGGGGGAGGTGTTGGGACATTAGGAGAGATGGTTGGGTGAATTGAAGGTGACAAAGCGGTAAAAATTTATATTTTATTTATTTATTTAACACCTTTCCTATACTTAGGGGTATGTTTACTAAACTGTCTTAATGTTACCAGCGCTGGCTGCAGCGTTAATGTGCAGAATGCCATATAAGGTAGTGGGCGGTCCGGAGGTAAGGTTGCAAAGAAACAGAATCGTGCGATAGCGGGCGCTGGGCACTTTAACGCACGTTAACCCTAAGTTCATGCCAGGGCAGGGCTAGAAGCTATAAAGATGTAGCTCACTGGTTACTGCAATGACTGTAGAGGCAGAGGTCATGGGTTTGATCCTGCAGTGTTGTTATGTAAGAAGGCTGTCTGAGGCATTTTCTTTTTTTAATTTAAATTAGTGCTGTCTGAGGAATTTCCTTTATTAATTTAAATCAGTGCTGCCAGCAAAAACACCCTCACAGTGCCGTAACCTAAGGTGCAGCATAAGGCGCCCTATAAGGCACTCCATAGGGCACATTATAAAGTGCCCTGTCTGCCAAGGCACCTTATAATGTGCCCTATAGGGTGCTTTATCGGGCACCTTATGAGGCACCATAGGCTATGGCACTGTGAGGGTGTTTTTGCTGGCAGCACTGATTTAAATTAAAAGGAAAAACCTCAGACAGCCTTATTAAATAACACCACTGTGGGATCATACCCATGACCGCTGCCTTCATAGTCATTGAAGTAATCAGTGGGCTATATCTCTATATTGTCAAGCCCACTGCTGGCTGGCTACAAAAAGACTGCAGGTCACCACACAATGTCTGCTGTGGTTACCAGGATAGGGTAAACCCACCCGTACCCATGATGCACTGCACATGCAGATCAGCAGCCTACATCTGCTCACAAGATGGGATATGCGCTTCTATAGCACCACGGCCTGGTAGAGGAGACTGACCGTGTGTGTTACTGGCACAAAGTAGCTAAAGACCGTGACATTGTGCGGTTCCTGGGCTCACCCTGAGGGTGAGGTGGGGTGCCCAGCACCAGGTCCACAGCACCTGGCGTGGCTGAGATGGCCTGTACTGCAGGTCCCCATCAGTGCCAGTGTGTGACAGGTTGTCCTTGTAGACACCTAGGTTACAACTGTGTTCATCTGTATCTCCCTGTCCCTTGTGGACTGTAATGCACCCAGAATAGTGCATATCCTGTGTGGTTGCCATGGTTACATGTTATAAGAGAAGGATAGTAGTTGGACCCAAAAGCAGATTATGTCACACCACCCAACCCGCTCTCTGTGGGTCAGGATCTCCCACCAACAGATCTACATTCTACATCTTTGCAATGGTGGCAGTAGAGGGGACCATCAACCCCAGTCCAGCTGGGTAATAGGCACCCTACAGGGCAGTCAATGCAGATCTGTACTGGCAGCAGCAGCCCCCACCCCCACCCCCACACACACCACCCCCCACCCCCACACCCCCCACCCCCACCCACACCACCCCCCACCCCCACACCCCCCACCCCCACCCCCACCACCACTAGCTGATAGTCACCAGCAAAGAGCACAGTCAGTCTCCATCCACTGCACTCTGCAAGGTGCTCCAGCAATGCAGATGCTAAATGCAGACAGTCTGATAGCTAGCATATAGTGCATGCTCCTGAAGGAACTGTGTGTGTGTGCACACGCACGCGCACACCCCAAGCAGGTATGTCAGTGATCAGGCCCCAGAAAAAAAACCTCATAGACATCATTCGAGAATAATACTGTATAGCATTATGGGGGAATCTAGCCATGCCTTGGTCATTGCTCAGTCAGGGTGAGAGTGACCCCCCCCCCCCAGCATGACATGCTGTGGCCACCCTGTCCGTGCGGGTGGTGTCACCTAGGCATCTTCCTAGCTCACCCTGTTCCCTAGCTGCCACAATGCATGTCCCACCTGCAGCCCCCTGTACCCCATTTTCAGCCTCACCATAGTGTCCTCTCGTACTTGGGCACTATGATGTTGTTGCACATATATCACTACTATCACTTTTCTTGGTTTCCCTGCCTTTGCTGCACATTGCTGACTGAAATGGTCTCTCTCCCCTGCAAATGTGCCTCTAGCGCGAGGTTTTTACTGGGGTTATTTTTGAGACCTTCATTTCACGGCGTTAGTGTGCATGAGGCCTCTCCCCGCCCACTCTCCACCCATTGACCCCTCTGGGGAGCCGTACTCCACCCTTTGCTCACCTTAACACCGCAGGAGACATTATCACGTGATACGTGACATTCTTGCACGGTAATGCACCATTATCGGGCGAAAACATCATGTATCGTGCGATAACGTCGCTGATGCGCCATTAGCGCCGTTTAGTAAACATACCCCTTAGAGTCAAAGCAGTTCACAGTTAACTTTAGGAATTTTACAAGAAATGTTGATCAATTTTACATTTATGTGATAAGAAACTCAGATCTTTGTTAAGTCCTTTCTTTTTCTTTTTTATTATTTTCAAAGTATCTTAGCATTTTAACTTCAAATGTCTTCTTTTCCTGGATTGTTTTGAAATTTCTTCCTAGGATGCCGAGCAAAAGGTTATTGATGCAGTGTTCTGGTCCTGAAAAACATTCTCCCACAGAGATGTCACCTTGGCTTGCCTTGTAGGATCTGATATTATGTCTGTGTGAAAGGATTCTTGTCTTTAAGATTTGGCCTTTCTCTCCAGATAGCATCCTTCATATCTTCTACATTGAATTATACTGTCTACACTACATTAGAAGAAGAGCATGAATAGGATCGCCTTATGCTGAATGTTTTTTCCCTATGGGTAACTTTGGGGTGGTGTCATATTTGCAGTGTGGTATATTGCAGGAACCTGAATCATTTACTTCTTTTTGAGTCTCTGTTGAGAGCTTGCTTTTAGTTTTCCCAAATTTTTTATATGGTTCTAAGAAGACCAAAATCGGTGGAGCAGGGAATTTCTTTTTTAGAAATGTATCCTCCTGGTATAGGGGCTGTAGGTCTTTTTATGATTTGTTTCTAATTTTTTCCCCTTCTATATCATTAGAAGGGGACTCTGAGATTTTCTTTTCTTTTTAAAGCAGTAGGCTTTCCCTGGGTGATTTAAGTCAAGAGGCAATTTTCCTGGAGATGATTTTGGGGGTTGTAGCTTTTTTGTTTAAAGGATTCAGCCAGGATTTTGTGATGTTTATCCTTGTCTTTTGGGTCGATGCATATACAGTGGTATCATGTTGCCTGGTTGTGTATAATGGATTTTTTGAATGAGAAAGGTGGACGCTGGAATTGTGACGCTAGCAACATCTGCCAGTTGGTTTCCTGTATATAGATAATTGTGGATAGCCATTGAAGATAGAAACTATTGGTTTCTAAAAGTTAGCTTTTCCAGAGGAACAGTTGATTTTTAATCTAATTACAGAATGGAATGTATTAAAATCATAAAAATGCCATTGATATACCAGTAATATTTAAAGGGGCTTACTCTAATATTTTTTATTGTAACTATCCACTGGGTTTTCATGGCAAGATACAGAAGTAGATTTTCAGAGTAAAGCCAGCATTTATGATGTGGTTGGATCAAAGCCCTTGGGACGTCTGACTGCTGATGTAGCTGCTCATGAAATGAGAGTCAAAAGCTGTAAAGATGTCTTACGCATTGGAACATGGAACGTACGAAGCATGAACCAAGGGAAGTTGGAGGTGGTCAAGAATGAAATGGAACGTGTACAACTTGATCTGTTGGGTGTCAGCGAACTGAAATGGACTGGCATCGGGCACTTTGCATCAGATGATCACATGGTCTACTATGCTGGAAATAAAAGACAAAGAAGAAATGGTGTTGCATTTATAATAAAGAAGAAACTTGCAAGAACTGTAATGAAATACAATGCAGTCAGCAAACGCTTAATCTCTATTCGTCTACGAGGAATGCCTATCAACACAACTATAATTCAAGTATATGCCCCAACAACAGCTGCAGAAGAGAATGAAATTGAAGAGTTCTATGAACAAGTACAAGCAGAAATTGACAGAACATGCAAACAGGATATCCTGATAGTCATGGGTGACTGGAATGCAAAAGTTGGCAACAAAGAAGAAGGCAAAGTAGTTGGAAAATATGGACTTGGCAACAGAAATGAAGCTGGAGAAAGACTGATAGAATTCTGCAAGACCAACGAACAGGGCCGGATTTACCTATACGCCATGTACGCCATGGCTTAGGGCCCACAGCCGGCAGGGGCCCACAAAAAAAGAAGAAGTTCATTTTTTGTTAATACAATTTAAAAAAAAACCTGGTGGCTGCCGCCGCGGGGCCCCCTCTGCTGCCGTGGCAGCACGGACTGACCCGCGGGGGCCCCGTCTACAAGCTGAAGCCGTCGGGTCGGGTCGGGTTGGGTCGTCCCTCCCTCCCTCCCTCCCTCCGTGCAGGCTGCAGGCTGTGAGAGACGCGAAAGGAGAGTGTCTCCTCGCGTCTCTGTTAAGCCCGCAGGGGCTGGTGGGAAATTTCCCATCAGCCCCTGCGGGCTTAACAGAGACGCGAGGAGACGCTCTCCCTTCACGTCTCTCACAGCCCACAGCCTGCAGCCTGCACGGAGGGAGGGAGGGAGGGAGGGAGGACCGACCCGACCCGACCTGACCCGACCCGACCACTTCAGCTTGTAGACGGGGCCCCCGCGGGTCAGTCCGTGCTGCCGCGGCAGCAGAGGGGGCCCCGCGGCGGCAGCCACCAGGTTTTTTTTTAAAATTAAATTTTACTTTAGGCTGGGGGGGGGGGTAGGACTGGTAATGGGCTATTGGGGGGGCTGGGGCGGGAAATGGGCTGGGGGGGTAGGGCTGGTAATGGGCTATTGGGGGGGGGGTAGGACTGGTAATGGGCTATTGGGGGGGCTGGGGCTGGAAATGGGCTGGGGGGGTTAAGGCTAGAGGTGGGCTGATGGGGTTAGGACTGGTAATGGACTGTGGGCTGTTGGGGGGGCTTAGAACTGGCAATGGGCTTTGGGGGGGGTTAAGACTGGTAATGGGCTGTGGGCTGATGGGGGCTGTCTGGTAATGGGCTATGGGGGGGCTAGGACTGGAAATGGGCTGGGGGGTTAAGACTGGAGGTGGGCTGATGGGGTTAGGACTGGTAATGGGCTGTTGGGGGGGGTTAGAACTGGTAATGGGCTTTGGGGGGGTTAAGACTGGTAATGGGCTGTGGGCTGATGGGGGTTGTCTGGTAATGGGCTATGGGGGGCTAGGACTGGAAATGGGCTGGGGGGTTAAAACTGGAGGTGGGATGATGGGGTTAGGACTGGTAATGGGCTGTGGGCTGATAGGGGGGGTAGGACTGGCAATGGGCTATGGGGGGCTGACTGGACATGGGTTGATGGGGTTACGACTGGAAGTGGGCTGATGGGGGTTAGGACTGGTAATGGGTTATAGGGGGGGCTTAAACTGAAAATGGGGTGATGGGGGGTTAAGGACTGTAAGTGGGTTGATGGGGGGCTAGGACTGGTATTGGGTTGGGGGGTTGCTAGGACTGGAAATGGGCTGATGGATGGCTAGGACTGGAAATGGGCTGATGCAGGGACTAGAAGGGAATGGATGCTGGGTGAGGCTGGAACTAGAAGGGAGCTGATGTTGGGGGAGGATTAGAATGGGATGGGGCTGGAAGAGTAAAATGGAGAAGGGAAAAATATTTTGTGTGGGAGGGATAAATAATCTACAATTGGCCGGGTATTGGGAGAGTAAGTGGGGATTGAGGATGGAGGGCTAAAATTTGAGTGGATGAAATAGGAATGAGGAAAGAGCAAAAGGAGAAAAATTAGTATGTTAAAGCAGATGTAGAGAGAGAATGGAAAAAAATCTAGAAGAGAGAAGAAAGGACAAATGGATAGCAGACGATGGAGAGTTAGCAGAAGACACGAAGAAACCAGAAGAAAGTGGCTGGAGCAATTGCAGCTGAAAAAAATGCACAAAAGGTAGAAAAATATCTCTTTATTTTGAATTTATTAATTGGAATATGTCAGCTCTGGTAAATGTGCATCATTAACGTCTGCGCTTTGTTTAGTACAAGAGCAAATTAATGTATAGTTTTATTTCTACAGTGTTGTACATTCCAAGTTTGGCTTTTGGGATTCCCAGTTTAATTATTGTCTTCCTGTTTCTAAATTGTGATTCCTTGTTTGGTGATGGTCTATGTTCTGCATGTGTAACTGAGCTGAGGTGTTCTGTTTATATAATTCCTATTTGACATTGCCACTTGTTCTCTTTCCCCAGTAGGTCATGTATTGTTGTTCTCTGAAATGTATTGGTTTAATATTTGCAGTGTTACCTTTTGATTGGTAGAGTATGGTGCTTTGTGAGTCCTGGTAGTGCTGTTAGGATACGGCGGGTTTACTATGGGTTCTAAATGGGCAGTGTTTGTAGTAGTTCCTAATGTGTCTGGCAGTTGGCACTGGATTATAGTAATGTAGAAATCTTTTAGTCTTTCTTTATCCATACACTCATTAAGAGGCACGTTTACTAAAAGTTAGTATATGGTAACATTATGCAAATATTTGTGCAAATGGGGCCCCTTATGCAAATGAGGCCCCGCACCCCCCTTGGGCCGCCCCTGCTGGGGGCCCACAATTTTTGTTGGCGTAGGGCCTCACTCAAGGTAAATCCGGCCCTGCCAACGACCTATTCATCTCAAACACCTTCTTCCATCAACACAAGCGGCGACTGTACACATGGACTTCACCCAATGGATTGTATAAAAATCAAATTGACTACATCTGTGGAAGTCAAAGATGGAAAAGTTCTATAACATCAACAAAGACAAAACCTGGAGTTGACTGTGGTACAGATCATCAACTACTAGTATGCAAACTCAAGCTAAATTTGAAAAAGAGCAAACCACTCATGAATGCAGCAAAATATGACCTTGAGAATATACCACTGGAATTTAAAGACTGCCTGCAAAATAGATTTGCTGCTTTAGATACAAATGACGGAGCTCCAGAAGAGTTATGGAATGACATCAAGAAGGCTGTGTTGGAAGAAAGCGAGAAGTCTCTACAAAAGGTGAAAAAGCAAAAACGGCCAAAATGGATGACGGAAGAAATTCTGAAAATTGCCCAGAAACGCAGAGAAGCTAAAGCCAGAGGAGAAAGAAAGAAAATAACAGAACTCAACAGAGATTTCCAACGTGCAGCAAGACAGGACAAGGAAAAGTACTACAATGACACATGCAAGGAAATAGAAGCAGAAACTATTAGAGGAAGAACAAGATCGGCTTTCCTAAAGCTACGAGAGTTAAAGAAAAAGTTCCAGCCTCAAATTGGAATGTTACAAGATGCTCAAGATTCTATGTTGAATGAGACTGAGAAGATCAAGAAAAGGTGGAAGGAATATACAGAGTTTTTATATGATAAAGATCAAGTGGACCAACAGCCGTTTCAACCTGTACCTTATGATCCGGAACCATTGGTGATGAAAGAAGAAGTTGAAGCAGCATTGAAAGCCTTATCAAAGAACAAAGCACCAGGCATTGATAGCATTCCCATAGAAGTATTACAGCAATCTGATGCAGCTGTTACCATACTTACAAGGCTCTGCCAAGAAATATGGAAGACAACATCATGGCCAACTGACTGGAAAAGATCTGTGTTTATACCAATACTAAAGAAAGGTAATCCAACTGACTGTGGAAATTATTGAACAATCGCTCTGATTCCACATGCCAGCAAGATTCTACTGAAGATTATTCAAAAGAGACTACAACCATACCTGGAACAAGAACTACCTGAAGTGCAAGCAGGTTTCAGGAAAGGGCGAGGAACGAGAGACATCATTGCGGATGTGAGATGGATCCTTGAAAAGACTAAAGAATACCAAAAGGATATCTATTTGTGCTTTATCGACTATAGCAAGGCTTTTGACTGTGTAAACCATGAGAAACTCTGGGCCACATTAAGAAGCATGGGTATACCAGAACACCTGATCGTACTCTTGCACAATCTGTACATTGATCAAGAAGCAACAGTTCGAACGGAACAAGGAGAAACAGAATGGTTTAAAATAAGCAAAGGTATAAGACAAGGCTGTATACTTTCCCCTTACCTGTTTAATTTATATGCAGAACAAATCATCAGAGAAGCAGGATTGTATGAAGACAAAAGAGGTGTGAAGATTGGTGGAAGACTCATCAACAACCTTCGCTATGCTGATGATACCACATTACTGGCTGAAAGTGAAGATGATCTGAAACATTTTCTTCTCACAATCAAAGAACATAGGGGTATGTTTACTAAACCGTCCTAATGTGCGCCCGGCGCTAGTGTGCAGGATGCCATATAAGGAGTGGGCGTTTCAGTCTTAACATAGCAAACCGGGATTATCGCGCGCTAATGTGCGCTGCGCGCTTCTGTGCGCCGTGCACAGTAGCGCATGAGCAACGCGCGCGGGAAGCATAAGCAGGCGCGCTGATGTGCAAACAGAGGAACAGAGCTGCAGTACAATGGTGAAGACACTGATTGATGGTGCAGGTGTCATGGGATCAATCCCCCACTGTGCCCAATGAATAAGGCTGGCTGAGGCACTACCTGTTATGTGTAATATTGCATTATGAGGCGTTTTAATTCTATTTTAATTACTGCTGCCAGCAAACACACCCTCACGTGCCGTAACTGAAGGTGCTGCATAAGGCACACTATAAGGCACTCCATAGGGCACATTATAAAGTGCACTATCCGCCACGGCACCCTATAATGTCCCCTATAGGGCACCCTATAAGGCACTCCGTATAGTTTATTTATTTATTTATTTTATTTATTTATTTATATTTCTTATATACCGCACTATTTGCAATCAGCGCGGTTCACATGGAACAGAAACATCCGACAACTTAAATATGTCTGGTCATTACGGTAACCATAAGGTGCCCTATAGGGCGCCCTCTGAGGCACCTTATGGGTACAGTACGCTGAGGGTGTTTTTGCTGGCAGCAATAATGTACATTACAAATAGATAATGCTTTGGACAGCCCTATCAAACAACCCCACTGTGGGTATGAACCCTTGACCTCCGGCTCCATAGGCAGTGAAGTAACCAGTGGGCTACAGCTCTGTAGTTGCTAGCAAGCCCCTGGCTGGCTGCAGAGGGACTGCATGTCACCACACAAACAGTCTGCTGTGGTCACCAGGATAGGGTTAGCCCACCAGTATCCATGATGCACTGCACATGCAAATCAGCTGTCTACAGATGAACACAAGATGGGGTATGCACCCCCACAGCACCTCGGCCTGGTAGGGGGAACTGACCATGTGTGTTACTGGCACAGAGTAGCTACACACCGTCATATTGTGCGGGTACTGTGCTCACCCTGAGGGGTGCGGTGGGGCACCCAGCACCAGGTCCACAGCACCTTCCATGGCAGAAATAGGCCATGCTGCAGGTCCCCAGCAGTGCTAATGTGTGAGATAGGTAGTTTCTGCAGACACACCTTGGATATATCTGTATGTCTCAGTCAGGTGTTGCCCCTAGGAGGATTTTGTACCACCCTCCTCCTCCTCCAGGGCTGACGGTGATAAACTGGGTCTCCCACCAACAGATCCACATTCTACCTCCCTGCAATGTGGCAGTAGAGGGGACAAGCAACCCCAGTCTTGCTGGGGAACAAACACCCTACAGGGCAATCAATGCATCTCTGTACACATCCATAACGCAATAGCAGACAGACATTAGGCCTGGATATGCTTAGCTGCACCCCACCACCACTATCTGATATTCTCCTGCAGCAAGCCTTCAGCCGCTGCACCCTGCAAGGTGCTCCATCAAGCTGCAGACAGTCTGCTAGCTAGTCCATAGTGCATGTTCCTGGTGGAAATGCGTGCACCCAGAACTGGGATGTCAGCATACACAACAAGCAGATAAGTCAGTGACTGGGCCCCAAAATAAAACTGATAAATATCACATGAAAGAAATGCTATATAGCACTATGGGGGTGCCTAGCCATGCTGTGGTCACTGCACAGTCAGGGTGAGAGTGATCTCCCAGCAGGACATGCTGTGGCCACCCTGTCTGTGCAGGTGGTGGCCGGGCACTACAATGTCCCAGCCAGTGCCCTATGCCCTGTGCAGATGCATCATGGCCAGGCCACCCTGTCCGAGCTAAACCCATGGTACCTTGCTCCTCATTATGCACATTGGCAGGCCAATACTGGCAACAGTGCTGGCAATGTGGGATGTGGAGGGCGTTTGCAGTCTTTTGATGTTTCCCATTACTGTCACTATTGCCCAGTTTGATTATGATGTTTTTTTTTATTTTGTTGGGGTCATTTTCAATGTTTATTTGCACTTTTGTTCCGTGCACATGTATCACACTTATCACTTTTTGTAGGTTTCCCTGGTTTTGCTGTACATTGCTGACGGAAATGGTTTCTTTTTCCTTTAAAACAGCTCTTACGCCAGGGTTTCAATGGCGTTAGTTTTGAGCCTCGGATTTCACAGCGTTGGTGTGCAGGGAGCCTCTCCCCTCCCACTCTCCACCCATTGACCCCTTCTCTCCGCCCCTGGGGAGCCTTCCTCCGCCCTCCGGGAGCCTTTCCCCGCCTTCAGCTCTCATTTGCGCCGCAGCACACGTTATCACGCGATATGGTACCTGTGCGCCTTAAAAAGCGCCATCATCATGCGATAAGGTACCTTATCACGCGATAACGTCGCGCAGCGCACTTTAAGATGGTTTAGTAAACATACCACATAGTCTCAAAATGGGCCTACACCTTAATGTAAAGAAGACAAAGATCATGACAACTGGCATAATAAACAGGTTCATCGTTGAAGGAGAAGAAATTGAAATCATGAAAAACTTTAACCTACTTGGATCAACTATCAATAAAGAAGCAACAAGCAGTCAAGAAATCAGACGACGCATTGCTTTTGGCAAAATGGCTATGAAAGACCTAGATAAGATTCTCAAGAGCAGAGATGTCTCTCTTCATACAAAAATTTGACTTGTTCAAGCCATGGTATTTTCAATAACATCATATGGCTGTGAAAGCTGGACAGTGAAAAAGATAGACTGACAGAAAATTGATGCCTTTGAATTATGGTGCTGGCGGCGAATACTGTATATACCATGGACTGCCCGAAGAACAAACCAGTCAGTACTAGAGGAGATCAAACCTAAGCTTTCTTTTTAAGCTCAGAAGACAAGACTTCGCCTTTCATACTTTGGACACATCATGCGAAGAGAGGGATCATTAGAGAAAGACATCAAGGGTATGTTTACTAAACCATCTTAATGTGCGCTCTGTAACGTTATCGCGTGATAAGGTACCTTATCGCGTGATAATGTCGCATCTTGCGGCGCACAGGTACCTTATAGCACGATAATGCGCGCCATGGCGAAAACGAGCGATGAAGGCGGGCAAAGGCTCCCGGAGGGCGGAGGAAGGCTCCCCAGGAGCAGAGAGAAGGGGTCAATGGATGGAGAGTGGGAGGGGAGAGGCTCCCCGCACACTAACGCTGTGAAATCCGAAGCAAAAAATATCGCCAGAGAAACCCTCGCGTTAGAGTCGATTTAAAGGGAAAAGAAACCATTTCCGTCTGCAATGTACAGCAAAACCAGGGAAACCTAAAAAAAGTGAAAAGTGTGATACATGTGCACGGAACAAAAGGGCAAAGAAACAGTGAGAATGACCTCAACAAAATGGAAAAAAAACATAACCAAGCTGGCCAATAGTGATATCAATGGGCAACATCAAAAAACACTCCTAAAAAACCTCCAAAAAAAAGATGAATTTTGGAAGGGTCTACGCTTCGTCCCCATACAAGGTGAACGAGCCCACAGTGAAATTGTCCAGAGCAGGGTTTCCGACCCCATTGGCCAGGTTTCCTATCTCCAGGGACTGCACTGTCTCTGTGGCCACAGTGTGGTGCAGTGAACACAGCCAGTGTGTTCAGAAGCAGAAAGTCACCAGTTCAAATCCCAGCTGGGGCTCCTGCCAATCCAGTTCCCATATTTTAATCACTACTAAACCGTGAAAGTACATACAGACCTTTATTGCAGAGAACATAAGCATGGTTCAAACGCCTATATTTTACCCTACAGAGCACAGACACCAGAAACATGGACATTACCTAGAGCACATTCCCCCAAATGCAGCCCTGGAGGGCCACAAATCATTCAGGTTTGATGCTGTCTCCAATATAAGGCCATGTCAGCATGGTGGCAGAGGGGTACCGGTGGTGGAGGGGGCAGTGTCTGCTGCCCACAGCACACCATGGCCTAGCCCTCTTCACGTGGGTGCCATGCACTGCAATAGACAGGCCCTGTCTGACGAACAGCCATGGACTCCCCAGGGAATGCAGTGTTTCTGTGCCAAGACAGTGGTGCAGCGCACACAGCCAGTGCCTTCAGGAGCAGAAGGTCACAGGTTCAAGTTCCAGCTGGGGCTCCTGCCATCCCCATCCCCACATTTTACCCACCACAAAAATGTGATAATACAGACAGAACCTTTAGTGCATATAACGTAAACATGCCCAAAACATCTACATTTTACCCTACAGAGCACAGACACCAGAAACATGCGCATTACCTAGAGCACAGTCCCCCAAATGCAGTCCTGGAGGGCCACAAATCATTCACGTATATGCTGTATCTAATAAAGATGTGTGTGCTTTATTTCCATGCGCCGCCTCCATGGTATGCAGATGTATTCATGCATATTCATGAGGGACAGCATGAAAACCCAAAAAGTGTTTGGCACACCAGAACTGGAGTTGGGAGCCTCTGCCGTAAAGCAGCAGCCAACAGGGGCAGACACACCCACACACACAGGCTCCATTAGTATTGGGAGAGGCAGGACATTGGGCCCTGCGTGCATCTCCCAATACTAGCACTTGCATATCTTAGCAATGCCACCCTACACCTGGGAATACGGTACACAGCTATCAAAAGTTTGCTATGATTACTGGCAGATAGCAATTCCTACGTTAAGCACAGTTTGCTGATTGAGCTCCATCATAGCAACCTTTCTGATGTCTGTGGAGTGTGCTTCAGGTCTGGTCACTGACAGTGTTTACCACCCTGGGGTGTGACCCCCAACATAATTGCGTACCATATCCATGCCTGCCCAGGACTGGTGTGGTGGCCAGGGCTGCTAAACTCCTCTATAGTAGCACAATGCTGGCATAGGTGTGGGAGTGTGTGTCTGTCTATCCCGTGTGTGGTGGCTGCAAACACCCTCCACAGCCCACACTGCCAGCAATGTTGCCAGTATTGGCCTGCCAATGTGCATAATGAGGAGCAAGGTACTGTGGGTATAGCTCGGACAGGGTGGCCTGGGCAGGATGCATGAGCATAGGGCATAGGGCAATGGCTGGGACATTGTAGTGGCCGGCCATCACCTGCTCGGACAGGGTGGCCCCTGCATGTCCTGCTGGGAGGTCACTCTCACCCTGACTGAGCAGTCACCATGGCATGGCTAGGTCCCCCATAGCGCTAATAGCGTCTTTTTCAAGTGATGTCTATGGGCTGCCTTTTTTGGGGGCCCAATCACTAACCTATCTGCTTGGTGGGTGTGCTGACATCCCGGTTTTGGGTGCACACATTTCTTCCAGTAATATGCACTAAGGACTAGCTAGCAGACTGTTTGCAGTTAGTATGTGTGAGGCTGAAACACCTTGCAGGGTGCAGCGGCTGCAGATTCACTGTGCTCGCTGCTGGAGAATGTCAGATAGTGGTAGTGGGCAGCTGAACATTTTCAGGCCTCCTGTCTGTCTGCTATCACTGTATGGATGCGTACAGAAATGCATGTACTGCTCTGTATGTTCTCTGTACCCCGGCTCAACTGAGGTTGATGGTCCCCTCTACCAGCACCATTGCAATGATGTTGAATGTGGATCTGTTGGTGGGAGATCCTGAGCTCCAGAGGTCAGTTTGGGCGGTACTACATAATCCGCCTATGGGTGATATGGTTCTGTGTGCCTAGACAGTTCTATACATTCTCCCTATCCCCAGGAGTCCTGAGAGCGCATAAAAGTGTGCTGTCACTCACCCTGGTGATATGGTTCTGTGTGCCTAGACAGTTGAATACATTCTCCCTATCCCCAGGAGTCCTGAGAGGCCATCAAAGTGGGCTATCACTCACCCTGGTGATATGGTTCTGTGTGCCTAGACAGTTGAATACATTCTCCCTATCTCCAGGAGTTGTGAGAGGCCATCAAAGTGGGCTATCACTCACCCTGGTGATATGGTTCTGTGTGCAAAGACAGTTCTATACATTCTCCCTATCCCCAGGAGTCCTGAGAGCCCATCAAAGTGGGCTATCACTCACCCTGGTGATATGGTTCTGTGTGCCTAGACAGTTGAATACATTCTCCCTATCCCCAGGAGTCCTGAGAGCCCATCAAAGTGGGCTATCACTCACCCTGGTGATATGGTTCTGTGTGCCTAAACAGTTCAATACATTCTCCCTATCCCCAGGAGTCCTGAGACCTGCGTAAGGTGTACTGTCAGTCACCCTGTTGCTATGGTGTATGGAGCTGATGATGTGTGCTAGGACACCCAACCCCCAGGGGGCCAGAGACCTGATTGCAGTATTGGGTATATCATTCAGATATTGTGTTAGGTTATGGCAGGTAGGTTGCACATCTCCCGTAGTCTGTGAGGTCAGCATCTCATCACACACGTCTTTAATGTATCCAGATGGTATGCTAGGTGCAGATGTGGATGTGTGTAACAGCACCCCACCCCCATGAGCTATGAGATCTGATTACAAAGGCCTGTAACAGAGCCATGTCCCCATAAATGTATGCTGAGTCAGGTCACACATCTGCCCACTTGCTACGAATCCCAAACCTTGTTGCAGATGAACATTACTGATGGTGTTGGAAGGATACATGCACCTGTTGTGGTTGCACAGCACAGACAGAAACCCTGACATGAGCACAGATGGCAATAGCCTATTCTGGTGCAATGACCCCTGCCCCTGGTGTTGGCAACCACACCTGTCGTAAGCATACAAGACCCAGGTCATAGGAACATAACAACATAAGATAGCCCATACTGGGTCATTCCCTCGTCCTTCACGCCAAGTATGCTGTTTGCAACAGTGTCCAAACTAGGTTATACGTACCTAGCAGTATCCCCAAGAGAGATACGAATCCCCAAATACAGTATCCCCAAATACAGAGAAGGGCTGAACTTTTACAGAGCTCTGCTAGTGAGTGGATATTTGCCTCCTGGGACATCTTACTGTGAGTTCTAGCTGTTTATTTAATTATTTACTGTTTGTCTACCTGTTTGTTTGTTTAATTATTTATTGTTTGTCTTAGTGGTGTGCTAGTTCAGCCTTCTCAGCTGTACTTACCTTGCCTCTCTCAACTAACTGGGCTTTGTGTGGTAGCCATTTTGAATTAAATCTCTCTCCCCAGAACCTGCTGTTTGTTGAGCTTTTTTCCTGTCCTTGCCTGCCTGAGTGAATCCTCCCCCTCCCCCTGAGGTATTGTGTAGCCTTCTTCCTGTTTTCTCCACGTGTGCATAGGCTGTTTTAGTTTGCTTTTCTCTGATCAGAGAAGGGCTGAACTTTTACAGAGCTCTGCTAGTGAGTGGATATTTGCCTCCTGGGACATCTTACTGTGAGTTCTAGCTGTTTATTTAATTATTTACTGTTTGTCTAACTGTTTGTTTGTTTAATTATTTATTGTTTGTCTTAGTGGTGTGCTAGTTCAGCCTTCTCAGCTGTACTTACCTTGCCTCTCTCAACTAACTGGGCTTTGTGTGGTAGCCATTTTGAATTAAATCTCTCTCCCCAGAACCTGCTGTTTGTTGAGCTTTTTTCCTGTCCTTGCCTGCCTGAGTGAATCCTCCCCCTCCCCCTCCCCCTGAGGTATTGTGTAGCCTTCTTCCTGTTTTCTCCACGTGTGCATAGGCTGTTTTAGTTTGCTTTTCTCTGATCAGAGAAGGGCTGAACTTTTACAGAGCTCTGCTAGTGAGTGGATATTTGCCTCCTGGGACATCTTACTGTGAGTTCTAGCTGTTTATTTAATTATTTACTGTTTGTCTAACTGTTTGTTTGTTTAATTATTTATTGTTTGTCTTAGTGGTGTGCTAGTTCAGCCTTCTCAGCTGTACTTACCTTGCCTCTCTCAACTAACTGGGCTTTGTGTGGTACCCCCATCCCCCTGCTGAGGGTTCAGGACAGGGTACCTTGTAACTGCCCTCTTTAATAGGACTTATCTCCCTCCCTCCCTCCCCAGCACCCACCCACCCCTGGGGTAATTGTAGTTTTATAGGTACTTGCACATCTTAGAGGAAAGGGGCTGCTCTCAGGTGCAGCTCTTAATCCAAATCAGTCATACACAGAGGACCTGAGATTAATGGAGATTAAGGGTGTATTAGGGGTATTAGATACACTTTTATTAGTATAAGCATCTACACCAATCCTTATTATATACCGAATTTAAAAGACCTAAACACAAGCTTTAAACTAAGATGCAGACAGAGGTCCAGCAACGAGATGGGGGTTCTCCAGTCTTTTGCATTGAGTGTCACATGTATGATTTTCTCCCAGTTGGTGAGAGGTCCTACATATGCACTAAGTGCAGGGAGCTCTTTGCTCTCAGGGAACGAGTCCGTTCTCTAGAGGCTAGAGTAGCAGACCTGGAAGACATAAGAAAGACAGAGAAGTACATGGACGAGACCTACAGGGATATAGTCCTGAAGTCCCACCTCCAGTCTGGCAGCATCCCTGTTGCCATGGAGGAGAGAGGTCACGTGACAGGAGAGCATCACCCTGGTGTGGCAGGAAGTGATCCTGTAACTAGGACCTGTCCTCCAGGTGATGTAAAACCCTCTCGCACCGAGGACGTTTCTCCAGGGCCATGTCCCCATGAGGGGAGGGTCAGGACAGCTGTTATAGTTGGTGATTCAATCATTAGGAATGTAGATAGCTGGGTGGCTGGTGGACGTGAGGATCGCCTGGTAACATGCCTGCCTGGTGTGAAGGTAGCAGATCTCACGCACCGCCTAGATAGGATCATAGATATTGCTGGGGGGGAGTCTGCTGTCTTGGTACATGTTGGTACCAATGACATAGGAAAATGTGGTAGGGAAGTTCTGGAGGCTAAATTTAAGCTTTTAGGTAGGAAGTTGAAATCCAGAACTTCCAGGATAGCGTTCTCCGAAATGCTTCCTGTTCCACGTGCAGGATCCAAAAGACAGGCAGAGCTCCGGAGTCTCAATGCGTGGATGAGACAATGGTGCAAGGATGAGGGTTTTGGATTTGTTAGGAACTGGGGAACATTCTGGGGAAAGGGGGGGCTCTTCCGAAGGGATGGGCTTCACCTTAATCAGGAAGGGACCAGACTGCTGGCATTAACCTTTAAAAAAAGAGATAGAGAAGCTTTTAAACTAGAAAATAGGGGAAAGCCGACAGTCACCCAGGAGCGCATGGTTCGGACAAAGGTATCCTTGAAGGATACTACCAAAAGCAGTGAGGTTCCAAAAGGGAGTATAGTAGCCCAAATGCCCTTGAGTAAGGAGCAGACAGAGCATAAGGATTCCCAATAACCCATGCCTACCAATAGCCAGATTAATATTAATAAAATACAGTCTCTAAAATGCTTGTATGCCAATGCTAGAAGTCTAAACAATGAGATGGGAGAATTAGAATATATAGCACTAAATGAGAGGTTAGATATGATTGCACTCTCAGAGACATGGTGGAAGGAGGATAACCAGTGGGACACTGTGATACCTGGATACAAACTATATCATAATGATAGAGCTGAACAAATTGTTGGAGTGGTTGCGCTCTATGTTAGAGAGGGCATTGAGTCAGAAAGGATTGAAGTTTTGCAGGGAACAAAATTTGCTGTAGAATCTCTATGGATTGAAATTCCATTTATGAAGGGGAAGGTGATGGCAGTGGGAGTATACTATCGACCACCTGGCCAGAATGAACAAATGGATGATGAAATGCTCAAAGAAATCAAGGAAGCTAACAAAAGCCACAACAGAGTAGTAATAATGGGTGATTTCAATTACCCCGGTATCGACTGGGACAGTGTCACAGCAGGACAAGCTAAAGAGATAAAGTTTCTAGATGAAATAAATGACTGCTTCTTGGAGCAGCTGATTCATGAACCGACCAGAGGGGAAGCCATACTGGACCTAGTCCTTAGTGGAACGCCAGATCTGGTGCAAGAAATAAGGGTGTTGGGACCACTTGGCAATAGTGATCATAGTATGATCATGTTTGATTTAATCAGTGGAGGACAGATAGTAAAGGAATCCACAGTACTACCTTTTAACTTTCAAAAGGGAGACTATGATAGAATGAGGAATATAGTTCGGAAAAAACTAAAAGGAGCGGTTCCAAAGGTTAAAGACTTACAGCAAGCTTGGGTGTTATTTAAAAATACTATCCTCGAAGCCCAGACCAGCTGTATTCCACGCATTAAGAAAAGTGGAAGAAAGTCCAAAAAACTGCCAGCATGGTTTAAAGGTGAGGTCAGAGAGGCTGTTGCTGACAAAAGAGCAACCTTCAGGAAATGGAAAAAAGAGCCAAATGATGAAAACTGGAAACAGCACAAGCACTGGCAAGTTAAATGCAAAGCATTGATAAGGCAGGCAAAGCGGGAATTTGAGAAGAAACTTGCTACGGAAGCAAAAACACGAAATAAAGACTTTTTCAAGTACATTCGTAGCAAAAGGCCTGTGAGAGAGTCAATTGGACCATTAGATGATAGAGGGGTAAAAGGGGCAGTAAGAGGAGACAAGGCTATAGCAGAGAGACTGAATGAATTCTTTGCTTCGGTCTTTACTGAGGAAGATGTAGGGATGCTACCCAAGACTGAAGTGATATTTAAAGGTGATACTGCAGAGGAATTGAGAGAAATATCGCTACACCGGGAAGATATATTACAACTATTTGATAAACTGAATAGTAGCAAATCACCTGGACCGGATGGTATACATCCCAGAGTGTTGAAAGAACTGAAATATGAGATTGCAGACCTGTTATTGGTAATCTGTGAACTTTCATTTAAATCATCTGTAATACCTGAAGATTGGAGGGTCGCCAACGTAACACCAATTTTTAAAAAGGGTTCCAGGGGTGACCCGGGAAATTACAGACCGGTGAGCCTGACGTCAATACCAGGGAAAATGGTAGAAACCATCATAAAGAACAAAATTACACAGCATGTAGATAGTCATGGCCTAATGGGAGACAGCCAACATGGCTTTAGACAAGGAAGATCTTGTCTTACTAATCTGATCTGTTTTTTTGAAGGTGTGCATAAACAGGTAGACAAAGGTGAGTCGGTTGATATAGTGTATCTGGACTTTCAGAAAGCTTTTGACAAGGTCCCCCATCAGAGACTTTTGGCGAAGCTAAAAAGTCATGGGATAGGAGGCAGTGTACTATTGTGGATCGGGAACTGGTTAAAAGATAGAAAGCAGAGGGTAGGGCTAAATGGCCAATATTCCCAATGGAAAAAGGTGAATAGTGGAGTACCCCAGGGATCTGTACTGGGTCCGCTACTTTTTGACATATTCATAAATGACCTGGAAAAGGGAATAACTAGTGAGGTTATCAAATTTGCAGATGACACAAAACTGTTTAAAGTTGTTAAAACCCAAGAGGATTGTGGAAAACTGCAGGAGGATCTGGATAAATTGGAAGACTGGGCATCCAAATGGCAGATGAAATTTAATGTGGACAAGTGCAAAGTTATGCACCTAGGAAAGAACAACCCACACTATAGTTACACGATGCAAGGCTCCACATTAGAAACCACCACCCAGGAAAAAGATTTAGGAGTCATCGTGGATAACATGTTAAAACCCTCCGCCCAGTGTGCAGCGGCGGCCAAGAAAGCAAATAGAATGCTAGGTATCATAAGGAAAGGGATGGAGAATAAAACAAAGGATATTATAATGCCTCTGTATCGCTCCATGGTACGACCGCACCTTGAATATTGTGTGCAATTCTGGTCACCGTATCTTAAAAAGGACATAGAGTTATTAGAAAAAGTACAGAGAAGAGCCACCAAATTGGTGAAGGGGATGGAAGGCTACTCCTATGAAGAGAGGCTAAAAAGGTTAGGGCTCTTTAACCTAGAAAAGAGACGGCTGAGGGGAGATATGATAGAGGTGTATAAATTAATGAATGGAGTGGAACGGATAAACGTGGATCAATTGTTTACGCTATCAGAATATAGAAGGACTAGGGGACATGTAATGAAGCTACAGGGTAAACTATTTAAGACAAATAGGAGAAAATATTTCTTCACTCAACGTGTAATCAAACTCTGGAATCTGTTACCGGAGGATGTAGTAAGGGCTGTTAGTATAGCTGGGTTTAAAAAAGGTTTGGACAAGTTCCTGGAGGAAAGGTCCATAAACCACTATTAAAAAGGGACCCAGGATATCAATGCTTGGCCTAGTACAAGCACTGCAGAACCTGTGTCTTTTGGGGAAACTGCTAGGTACGTATGACCTAGATTGGCCACTGTTGGAAACAGGATACTGGGCTTGATGGACCTCGGTCTGACCCAGTATGGCATTTCTTATGTTCTTATGTTCTTACGTTACACAATGCTTGTAGTGGGTCAAGCATTGCTATCCTGGGCCTTGTAGAAACCCAAATGTCATGGTAGTGGCCCCTGGCAAGGTGAATCGGGCCACCCACACAATGTTCCATGTATGGACACAGCACCCATGATTGTTAGGTTATCATGTTTCCAGTAGGGTTGGGTCCGAGGATGTGCGTAGATCATGACAACACAAATGTGTTCACCAGACCACATACGGGGTTAGGGGGGCTACCATGGACACCATCATTGGCAATCAAAATGTGGCATGGTCATGCAATGTCATGCAAGGGGGCCACAGGGGACTGGAATGATGTGTTCATGGTGCCAGGCACACTGCACATAGGTGTCACTGCACACATGTCCAGAGACACAGCTATGCATGCAGGTGGCACTGGGAACAGGTAATCGCCTGGAACAAGCAGGAAGTAGTCCTTACAGGTGGGTATCATCAGTACCGACGGAGCCTGCATGGGAACGGTCTCCAGTGTCCAATAGGAAAGCTATTTGAAGCACCCCACAGCGCCTGTGTGCTGCCATCTTGCCTTTCCCAAATGGCTCTCTCCAGTTCATTGTTTTCCACAGAGCCAGCAGGTCATTGTTCCTGTCATTGCTGAAAAACAGCTATTGTAGTGCCACTCCTGTGGCAGTGTGTGCCTGTTTTTCTTTACTGGTACCACTGGTCTTCTAATTTTATTTTCTAAAAGGTCAGATTCCCCCACACAAAGAAACCTTTTTAACAAAAGAGCAACAATCCCCTTTGTAGGTCTCCCCCCGGTTTGGCATTAGGCCCTAATCCCTCCTCCATCATGGAAAAGCACTCCTCGGCTGCAGAACATATGCTGATAATGTGCCGGTACCTTCTCAGTCACTGACAACCATGATTGGTGTCGCAAATGCTAATGGCCAGATCAATGCATGTCTGAATGTTTGGCCTGTGGGATGTTATCCAAGAGTGGTTGGCAGAACAGAGCAGCCAAGCTCGGTACCCTCTTTCCCTCCAACGTGGCCTCAGTGGCAGCCATGTCGTCAAGGGCTTCTTTTCCTCCCGTGGATCTCAGGTAACCAAACACAAATCTGTCCGTTCCTGAAAGGGTACATCACCCTCGAAATATCGGACTGCCACTAGCATTGCCCTTGAGGAGCACGCTCCGGGCAAACAGCCCCAGTGGGAGTCCCTGGCCTCCAAAGCCACTTTGGGACTCCATAAAGTTCTGGAGGCCTCAACCTGGTCCGACCACCTGGTGCTATGCTCTGGGGTCCTGGCTTTGGCCAGTACTCATACACAGACATCGTCAGTGTTGATTGACCAGAGGATCGTGGCCATCGAACACAGTCTGGCAGCTCTCCTTGCGGCATCAAAGACCTTGGTTCCACCCCAGACCCTGCAAAGTGCAGCACCGGTATGTGCAGCAATTGCAGGACAGGCATTGGCAAATGCACCATTGGTGCTGATGAGTACCGGTATCCACACACCGGTACCGTGTCACTCCGATACTGAGGCCAATTGGTACCGATACCTCACTTTACCTGAGCCTCCGTAGAGAAGATACATCCAATCTCCTGAGGGGTCTGATGACTCTGACAGCTCAAAGGGTAACGATGTACCTCTCCAGGACAAGCCTGCCTCTCCCAATTGTCCCATCCTCAGGATATGTCCTTCCTGGATCTCCACACACATGTAGTCAAGGGCCTCTCCATTTCATTAGTAACTCAATGTGAGCACAGGCCATGGGAGCCAGAGATTCACCAATATCACCAAACTCCAAAGGAGGCAGACATCCTGCCAATACATCAGATCTTAAGGAATCCTCTTTTGAGAATGTGGAAGATTCCTCTTACCACCTCTCCACATTCTCACATGTGCCTACTATGTATCGTGTGTCTCCATCGCCTGGTTTTCAGAAAGGACACCTCCCTGATCACTCCATCATGGTGGAGTGTGCTAGGAGGAGAATTAAACGTTACAAACAACATGCCACCAACCCTCCTGGTAGGGAGTGTAAGACATTAGATGCCTTTGGTCGCTGTGTCGTCCATACATTCAAGCTTTCAGACAGGACAGGTTCCTATATCATGTACATGGGAATGTTCCTGATGGAGGTCACATGAGATCTACAACTGGTAAGTCCACATCTCGCAGATCACAGAGGTCACTACTATGTAGCACCTGTCAAGCATGCCCAGAACATTTCAAAAGTTGTGAACAGGGCAGCTTTTGACTGTTTTTCATGCAAAGGCAGAGTCTCTGCCATTGCTATTGGGGCAAGGAAACTTGGCTGGCTGCAAGCCTCTCACCTGGAACACTGGGTACAGGATAAACTGGCGAACACCCCCTGTAGTGGTGAAAACTGGTTTTTAAAAACTGGCAGGACAATTATACCTTGACAAGGCTTTCAAATATTGAAGATCCTGCAAAGATGAGAGCCTTGGAAAAGCGCTTCCTCTCCAAAAAGAAAGGATACTATCAGTCCTATGCTCAGCAAGGACAACCTGCAGTACAAGCTGCTAGAAAGGGTCAACAAGCTACTAAGCAGGGAAAGCCGAGAGCTACTCTGCCTCAGCAGACCCAGCAGCCACAGCCCCCACAGGGCCTTTGACTCTGTGATGGAGTACTTGCCCTTCCTGGCCCTCCAGGGAAAGCAACCATCAACAATCCACAGATGGAGGCAAATAACATCAGAACCCTGGACTGTGTCCATCATAGAAGAGGGTACAGGCATCATTCACATAGCCTGCCGCCTCCTACAATAGGAAGGACATTCAGTTTGCAAACGTCCCCCCAACTGAATCCAGAGGTAAAACATCTTCTACCTCAAGGAGCAATGGAAGAGGTACCTCATCTCCAACAGGGTTATGGGTTCTCCCCCCCCCCCCCAATTTCCTCATACCAACGGAAAAAGGAGGTCACAGACACATCTGACATTTCAGAGAACTGAACAAGTTCCTGTTCCAAAAGACATTCAAAATGATTTCTCTAGGAAACGTACTTCCTGACCTACACAGGCAGAACTGCCTTTGTTCTCTAGATCACAAGGATGCGTACACCCATCTTCTCTGCCAACAAGCACAGCAAAAGTTCCTTTGGTCCCTCCATCAAGGAAACCACTATCCAAAAAATGTTTTCCCTTCAGCCGTGCCTCAGCACCCAGAGTATTCACAAAGTGCATGTCTGTGGTAGCCGGTTTGGTCCGTACCAGGGGAATATTTTTGTGCCCCTACTTGGACGACTGCCTCATCCAGGCACAGTCACAAACACATGCCCAGGCCTCTCTCTCCTACACAATGCGTGGACTCCAATATCTAGGCCCTGTCAGAGATCTCATGGAATCCTTTCTGACTCCCACGTAAACGCTGGAGCTCATAGGAGCAAGGCTAGATACCAGACTGCGAAAGACCTACCTGACTTAGCCTCGCTATCCTCGCATTGTGCAACGTGTTTGGACAGCACTACAAAAGACTCACCTCTCTCCTCGAGAGATGCATATGCTGCTGGGTCACATGGCATCTACGGTGCATGTGGTCCCCTACACTTGTCTCCACATGAGACCAGCCCAAAGGGCCCTCTCTTCCCAGTGGATGCAAGCAACAGGCTGTCTCTCAGATGTGATAGTAAACTCAAACCGCCATACCCTGTCCCTGGACTGGTGGCGGTCAGCACAAAACCTGTTGCAGGGGTCACCTTTCCTGCAAACCCCTCCTCAGATCCCATTAACAACAGATGCCTCCAAAGTGGGGTGGGCTGCACATCTACTGGACACCTCCACCCAAGCCACCTGGAATTGTCAGGAGAGTCATTTCCACATTAATCTGTTTGAGCTCTGAGCAATTTGCCTGGCTCTTCATGTCTTCCATTCCCTTCTACAGGCCAATGGAATACTACTTTACGCAGACAATCAGGTAGCCATGGTCTATGTGAACAAACAAGGAGGAACAGGCTCTCTGTCCCTTTGCAACGAAGCTCTTCAACTGTGGTCGTTTGCCAGACAGCAGCAGATCCATCTCCTGCCAGTCTATCTCCTTGGCAATCAGAACTCTTAGCCATACAAACTCAGTTGTGTTCTGCTTCCGCACAAATGGTCTCTACACATGGACCAACTCTGTAGAGTATTGCAACTCTGGGGAACTCAAGATTCATACCTCTTCGCAAGTCCATCATATGCCAAACCTACCCGGTTCTGTTCACGAATCCCAGCTCAGAGCTGCCAAGCGAGGGATGCTGTCCTCCTGAACTGGGGGCAGGAATGCCTATATGCCTTTCCTCCCATTCCCTTGATTGCCAAGACCCTATTGCAACTCCTGAGGGACAGAGGCAACATGATCCTCATAGCCCCACGCTGGCAACACCAGGTGTGATACCCTCTGCTTCTACATGTGTCCCAGGTTCCACCCCTGTACGTAGGGTCAGCTCCAGACTTACTGTCGCAGGAGGAGGGGAATGTATGGCATACAAACCCCCTGTCTCTGCACCTCAGAGCCTGGCTACTGACGGCTGCAACTGCTTTGGCCCTCCCCTCACTCAGGAAGTGCATAATGTCCGTTATGCTTCCAGGAAACCTTCCACAAGGCAGTCCTATGCCATCAGGTGGACGTGACATTTCATTTGGTTATAACAAAAGGCCTGCAACCCTCTTGTCATCCGTATATAAACATGTTTTGGACAAACTCCATTACTTATCAAACAATGGTCTCCAAACTGAGTCAGTCAGAGTCCATTTAAGTGCCATTGCTGCTCCTTCTGAACCCATCAATGGAGAACCCATTTCATCCCATCCTCTCATATCCGGAATCATGAGAGGCCTGCATCTACCGAAACCTGCCCTTAGACCACCTCCAGAGGCATGAGATCCCAATCTGCTTCTAGGGCAGCGTATGCTGCCGCCTTCTGAGCCCTTAGACACTACTTCCTTAAAGTCTCTGACCTGGAAAGTAAAATACCTTCTTGCAATCACATCAGCAAGTCGTATCAGTGAATTTCAAGCTCCAGTGGCTGATCCACCTTACACACCGTTTCACCATGATAAGGTAATCCTAAGGACACATCCACACTTCATGCCTAAGGTGGATTCCTCCTTTCATTTGAAGCAAGAGGTGTAGTTACCTGTAGTCTTTCAACAGCCGCATGCTTCAAATGCAGAGAAGACTCTTCATACCTTGGACTGTGAAAGAGCTGTGGCTTTTCATCTGCAGAGGACCCAGCAACACAGAAGGTCCCCTCAGCTATTCTGAGTCTCTGATCCCTCGCATTTGGGTACAGCAGTTTCAAAAAGATCTCTATCCAACTGGATTGCTCAATGTATTACCTTTTATCTATCATAGCTAACACCTTTCACTGGTGGCCCATGTTCCCGCTCACAATGTGAGAGTCATGGCAGCCTCACGGGCTCACCTCCATTCCGTTTATATTAATGACATTTGTGGAGCAGCTACCTGGTCCTCGGTTCACGGCCCACTACTGCTTGGATAAAGGCTCCCGCAGGCATGCTATGATTGGTCAGGCTGCTCTCCAACACCTCTTCCATACGTAATCCACTCCTAGCTGCCTCTCTTACAGGATGCCAGAGATCCATGGGAGGAAGTGGAAGCCCTCCACAGGCCCTCACCACTCTGGGGATCCTTCCCTGGCATCTACATCTAGGGCAGGGGTCTCAAACTCAAATTGCTTTGAGGGCCAAATGAGGACTTGTAAGGTAACCCGGGGGCCGCATAAGACGTGGGGCCTCATTTGCATAAGGGGCCTCATTTGCATAAATATTTGCATAATGTTACCATACACTAACTTTTAGTAAACATGCCTCTTAATGAGTATGGATAAAGAAAGACTAAAAGATTTAGAAATAGGAAGACAATAATTAAACTGGGAACCCCAAAAGCCAAACTTGGAATGTACAACAACACTGTAGAAATAAAACTATAAATTAATTTCCTCTTGTACTAAACAAAGTGCAAACATTAATGATGCACATTTCCCAGAGCTGACATATTCCAGTTAATAAATTCAAAATAAAGAGATATTTTTCTACCTTTTGTGCATTTTTTTTCAGTTGCAATTGCTCCAGCCACTTCTGGTTTCTTCGTGTCTTCTGCTATCTCCATCGTCTGCTGTCCATTTGTCCTTTCTTCTCTCTTCTAGTTTTTTTCCATTCTCTCTCTCTACATCTGCTTTAACATACTAATCTTTCTCCTTTTGCTCTTTCCTCATTCCTATTTCATCCACTCAAATTTTACCTCTCCATCCTCAATCCCCACTTACTCTCCCAATACCTGGCCAATTGTAGATTTGTCTTCTCTTCCAGACAAAATATTTTTCCCCTCTCCATTTCACTTTCCCAGCTCCATCCCATTCTAATCCTCCCCCAACATCAGCTCCCTTCTAGTTCCAGCCCCACCCAGCATCTGCTCCTTTCTAGTCCCTGCATCAGTCCATTTCCAGTCCTATCCGAGCCTCACCATCAGCCCATTTCCAATCCTAGCCCCCCATCAGCCCATTTCCAATCCTAGCTCCCTCCCCTCACAGCCCATTTCCATTCCAAGCCCCCCTCCCCATCAGCCATTTGCAGTTCAAGCCCCCCTTCCACTCAGCCCATTTCCAGTCCTAGCAACCCCCCAGCCCATTACCAGTCCTAGACCCCCCATAGCCCATTACCAGTCCTAACCTCCCCATAGCGCACTTCCAGTCTTACCCCCCCATCACCCCATTTTCAGTCTTACCCCCCCCATAGCCCATTACCAGTCCTAGTCCCCCCCAGAGCCCACTTGCAGTCGTATCCCCCATCACCCCATTTTCAGTCTTACCTCCCCTCATAGGCCATTACCAGTCCTAACCCCCCAATCAGCCCACCTCCAGTCCTAACCCCCATCACCCCATTTTCAGTCCTAGCCCCCACCATAGCCCATTACCAGTTATAACCCCCCCCAGCCCATTACCAGTCATAACCCCCCCTGCCAATAGCCCACTTCCAGTCCTAACCCCCATCTGCCCATTTCCAGTCCTAGCCCCCACCATAGCCCATTACCAGTCATAACCCCCCCCCCTGCCAATAGCCCACTTCCAGTCCTAACCCCCATCTGCCCATTTCCAGTCCTAGCCCCCACCATAGCCCATTACCAGTCATAACCCCCCCCCTGCCAATAGCCCTCTTCCAGTCCTAACCCCCATTACCCCATTTCAGTCAGCCCCTCCATAGCTCATTACCGGCCAGCGAAGGAGGGAAAAAAAAAAAAACCCAAAACCCTGGCTTCTGCCGTTGCCGCCGTGGCAGCGGCAGAATCAATTGTCAAATTTTAAAAAAAAAAGACTTCTGCTGCTCAAGCAGCAAAATCAGCTGTCCTGCGGCCCCTTCCCCTGTGCCCGGAGTTCCGAGTCTGCTCTATCAGCGGCGTGCTTTTCAAGCCGCGAGGAGAGTATTCCCCTCTCGCGCGGAACTGGGCATGCAGCATGCAGGGAGAGGGTGTGGCTGATGTGGGGGTGGGGGAGGGGTGGAGGAGGGTGTATAGGACGGGTGGGGGTGGCACTGGGGAGGAGGGGGGTGTTTGGGGGGAGGGTGATGGGTATTGTCCCTATCCCTAGCATTGTATTATATTCCCTATGTTTTTTACAATATACACACTGTTTGTTAATTCGAAATGGTCACGTGTCTCCCTTAGCAACACACTATGGATGCAAGCATGGGATATGTGTGTAGACAGGTATGTGTTGTAAAGGTAGACATGGGTATCATGCGTGGACTGGCTCCACATGCAGTCGTGGGGGATGACCATGTGTGTAGGTGTGTGAGACCAGGGTGGACCCTGAGATGTAGAAATGTAGACGACGGCCCAGTATACTGAGGCACGTGCATGCTGTGTGCAATGTGTGGGAACCGTTTCTGATGCAACATGCCTGTGTGCCAATAGTACAACTTGCAAACCAGTACGTCTGTGCTGGCAGGGTAAGATGTACTGATGAGCCCAGGAGCTACTCAGGGGTAAAGCTGTTGAGTGTGTCCTGGGACAATACATGTCACAGGGATGGTTGGTGAGTAACCGTATACGTTTGTGGGGGGGCAGGCACGTAGGCAGTGTTGCAGGCAGGGACAAGGATCACACATGTGTGTCCAATATAGGGGGTATGACAGGATTTTAACTGTGACGGCTCCCAACACTGGACATGTAGCTCAAGGACATTCCCCCTGTGCAACCTGGGAGGATATGTAAGCCGCCACACTGCAGCCCAGGGGCTGGGATATGACACAGTGCATGGCACACATGGCATGTGATGGTGTCTGTGCAGTGATACCTGCCAGTATAGACACCCCACCATCGGGCCTGTGTGCACGACACAACATGCATTTGCACACTACCTAAGGGGAGCACAGGGACACACATTGGAAAACACACATATGTACTGGTTAACAGCTGTTTATTGGACCCGGAGTCACCTCCTGCATGGCCGCCCATGCCTCCCATGGCACACCACCCCCCATGGTACTGCACCTTCTCCTGGTGCCTCAGGTGCTGGTGCCGGTGCTGGTACTGGTGCTGGTGCTTGCTGCCGCATTAGCCCCACAATGTCCTCCATGGCATCCGCAATGCGGGCAAGCACCCCTGACCGCATCTCCTCCAGGATCATCCTCAGCTCCCTGGTATTTTCTCCAATTGCCATGTACAGATGCTGGAGTGCCTGATGAGTGCCTGTGGGTGGGACAGAGGGTGATATGTGAGCTTCCTCTCCATTACCAGCTGTCACACATATACATGTCACGCATATCCCAGAAGAGCAGTCTGCAGAACAGTCATGCCTGCCAAACCTACCAACGTTTACATCTGTGTCTCCCATGAGCCATCCCCATGTCTGGAAGGGGTCTGGATGTGGGGTCGTGAGAAACACAGATCTCACACATGGCACATTGCCACAGTTTAATATGACTATGCCAGGTCTGCACACTGCTTGTCTGGGATAGGTCAGATGATCTGAGGGGGCCTAAGACACACATACACATATCTAGGGTGCCCCAATTTCTATAATGCTGGCGCACACTGCAGATTATGTTGTCAAACGATACTGCGTGACAATACCCATGACGAGGTCTCTGTCACATAGGGTGTCTGGGTGACCTGCGATCATTGCTCTTCTCTTTAGGCTTATGTGGGGTATATGGGCAAGCACAGTGTGCATGTGTGTGAGCCCCTCACAAATGCAGACACCTGACAAGACATGCTACAGGAGGTAGAATCACAGAGCACATAAGACAACCCCCCAAAATCAAAACGCTATGCTATGTGGGCAATATGCAATCATTTTGGGGATGTTAGGACAACCCCGTCGAGATCGTGGGGTATGCTGTTACCCACCTTCTGCATTGCGCCATGCTGCAGCAGTGTGTGTGCGCAGCTCTTCAATGATTGGGTCCATTTCTGGTGGAGGGTTTTCATCTGGCGCTGGTGCATGAATGGGGTGTGTCAGACGGGTGCCTGGGTGAGAATGTTCACAGTCTTGGCAAAGGCATATATCAATATGATTTGCAAGGGATTGTGGGAAATGCAGTCCATTCACACCAGACACAGCCGCTCACAATAATTAGTTGTGCTTGAGTGTAAAGCCAATAAGATATTTATTTATGGGGTTATTTCTCCCAACACAGATATGCTTGGTAGCACATAAAACAGGATACTTGCTTTCAGTGTTAAACTTAGAACAACAAAATCAGGAAAACAACAGCTGAACTTGTCAGGCAATCAAATCAAAAGAATAAAGACCTGGTTGGTAACAAACTGGTCTTTTCTGTAGGCTCAAGCTAATATTTTCTTAGCAGTGCTTTAATCAACAAACAAAACCCACAAAGTAGGGAAAAACTGTTCTTTTCAGGTTAACTTCTTATATCTTCACACATAGACTCAGAAGTGATTTCCTCAGAGCTCACAAGCAATTAGGTAAGGCTCAATTGCTAGCAGTTACCCAGCTGAAACCCCTTAGCTGGCTTGCTTTCTACTGCGTGGCTCAAATCCTACTCAGGAGCTTTTCTGAGTAGATTTAAAGAACAAGTTTGTATTTCTTTGTGATGGTTGTTGTACTTTGTAACAGAAATTACCAAAGGAGTTTAGACAGAGAGCAATCCATGTATTCACAGCCTGCATCTGCAACCCCTCCCCCTTCTTCAACAATCATGGGTTCAATATCATGGATTGGTACAGAGGAATTTCTCAATGGAGCACTCTCAGGAGAATATTTGTTTCCCTGCTGTCTTTCAAGGGTATAGCTAGGGCATAGATCAGTGTTCATACCTGAACTTCCATTGCTGTTAGAGTTCCTCTCTAAATAGTCTGGCCAGCATGTAGTCCAGTTCTTATGTCCAGCCTTCCAATCCATATCCCTGGACACTGGGTCTCTCTTCACATACCTTCTGGCACGGGTCCTAGGGTCCCTTCCAAGTGCAGCCGTCTCCCTCACAGGTACCGTCTGGAGGTTCCTAGCTCTGCAGCACCATTCCTCTGGCTTTCCCCAGTCCAATGGAGTAAGCTTGCCTTTGGAATGCCTTCCAGTATACGTACTGCTCTGGACTCCTTTAGACCTCCCAAATGCTTTTCTCTTCTTTCTTCCAAAAGGTTTCTTGCCCTCTCTGTCCGTTCGCTCTGGCTTCTGCTTCTTATGATCCTCCAGATGATGAAGCTGTCCAAGCTGAGGATCTCCAAGATGATCAAGATGAGGATGATTCTCTGTAGAATAAACTCTACCTTTATTCTGCTTAGATGAGTGCTCCACCCTAGCACAGCGCAGCTGTGCTGAATCAGGCCCTGCCCTTTGAAATGAGTGCTTGGGGATTACCTCATAGCCCTCCTGATTGAACACACGTTTCCCCACTTCAGCTCCTCTAATGGCTGTTGGAAACCTGGTGCATTCTGGGACTGGTAGTCTTTTATGGGAAAATTCTGTTTTCTTATTTCTACCAGAACTGACAGGTTGCTTGTTCAGAGTCACTTCACCTTTTCTATAGCTCCTTCCTGAGCTATGATAAGCTTCCTTATCACAGGTGTTGTCTTCTGATCTCCTCGGAGCCCTCTGTGGCAGTGACATCTGGGGTGTGGTCCTGTGGCTCAGGCTGTACGTGTGTGCTTGGTGTCCCATCACCATTGCTGGTGCTGCCCCCAGACATTGTGGGCTGGGGCTCTGCCACATCCTCGGCCAATTGCACCTCCTCCTCCTCAGCTGTGGCCATGTTTGTGTAGTCACCTGGGTTGTGGAAACCATACACAGCACAGATTGGTTTGCATGGTTCAACTACATACAACTGTTTAACACATCCATCCCACAATCAATGTGTGTTTGGCCGTGGCCTGTACATGTGCTAAATAGCTACCACTACAGCTCCTGCTACCACTATTAGGCATATTTAGGCCAGTACCTAGCAGACACATCGATGTGTACATCAGGGGTCCTCAAACTATGGGACGAGGGCCACATGTGGGCCGCCAAGGAGATGCATGCAGCCCGACGGGTGTTTTTGCCGCCGCTGCCAGTCCTCAGGGGCAGCTCTACACAGGACTGCAGCATTCATTTAGCAGCAGCGCAGCTAAGTTAACACCTTACAAACCTGCTGCTGCCGCTGCCGCCGTGCCAGCGGAATAATCCAGCATCCCGCGGGCTTCCCCCTGCTCTGCAGTGTCCTCCATGCAGCCTCAGTGTTGGCTGTCAGAGCCGCGCAAAGAGAAAGAGCTTCTCCTCTCATGGCTCCGTTAATCCCCCCAAGGGCCTGATGGTATTTTCCATAAGGCCTGTGGCGGCATTGACATGGCCGTGAGAAAGGGATACTCTCCCTTCACGCGGCTCTGACAAGCCCACACTGAAGCCGCATGGAGGATGCTGCAGAGCAGGGGGGGGGCCCCACGGGATGCTTGAATCTCCTGCTGCCACGGGAAGCAGCAGCAGTAGGCGTGCTTGGGTTATTTCGTACCCTATCTTGCCTGATGGGGTGGAGGAGGTTTGGAGTGGTAATTGGCTATGGGGGGGAGAGGTAAGACTGGAAGTGTGCTGATGTGGGGGAGGGGTTTAGGACAGGTCATGGCCTATGGGTGGTGGTAAGATTGGAAGTGGTATGATGGGGGGCCTAGGATAGGGCTTGAAATGTGCTGTTGGGGGTGCTAAGATTGCAAATGGGCTGATGGTGGGTCTTGGAGAGGGTTATCAATAAGCTTTTGGGGGGGGCTGGGGTTTGGAAATGCACTTCTCGAGGAACTTGGATAGGACTCGACCTGGGTGTGGAGCTAGGATTGGTACTGGGCTGATGTTGGGCCAGGGATAGGATTGGAAATGGGCTGATGGAGGGCTAGGACTGCAAATGGGCTGATGCACGGACTAGAAGGGAGTGGATGCTGGGTGTGGCTGGAAATAGACGGGAGGTGAGGTTGTGTGAGGATCAGAATGGGATGGAGCTGGACAAATGAAATGGTGAGGGAAAAAAACATTTTGAGGGAGGTAAGAGATATCTACAATTGGACAGATAGTGGGGATTGAGGATGGGGGTCTAACATTTGAGTGGATGACCTAGGAATGCGGAAAGAGCACTAGGAGAAAGATTACTATGTTAAAGCAGATGTAGACAGAGAATGGAAACAATACTAGACGTGGGACGAAAGGACAAATGGAAAGCAGATGATGGGGAGTTAGCAGAAGACCCAAAGAAACCAGACTAACGTGGCTAGAGCAATTGCCACTGGAAAAACAAAGCCAAAATGTTTGGAAACATTCTCTGTTTTTTGTATTTCTGCAGTGTTTGTTGGGGTTTGTTCATAGTTTTTTTTCCAACTATATTCCGGGCATCCAATGGTCTGAGGGACAGTGAACTGGCCCCCTGTTTAGAATGTTTGAGGACCCCTGGTGTGCATTATCCCACAGAAGGACCATCCCTGCTCAGCAGTGCTTAGATTAGACACAGACATAACACATACAGGTCTAAGAGGGGGCTTGTAGCAGACATATAGCCACATGTGCAGGGCAGATATAAAAAGGGATGATGCTAATGAAACATGTGTTTGGAGGGCAGCAAAACACAGAGTAAAAGGGGTGGAATGGGGGACAGCACACTAATGAGCCAAAGGCAGAGGGTGGGAGACGATCCAGGGCAGCAGGTATGAGGAGGTGTTAATAAGAAGCGTGATGCACATCCAAAGGGCAGGTACTTAATGGGTTGAGAACAGCAAGGTGTGATTTGGGTACCTACCTGCCTGGGGATGGGCAGTGTCCAGTGCCTCTGGCAGTCCATAGAGGTAAATTGTCCCTAGCCGCTCTGCCAACTCCTGCTCCAGGGGTGTTAGGGAGGCTGTAAAGGGGCCTCCCCCTCCAGTGCCCACGGCATGCCGCCGCTCTGCCATCATGTGTGCACGCACACCCCTCTTTATGTCATTGAACCTCTTCCTGAGGCTGTCGAGGTCTCTGCTTGGGCCCCCTGCTTGTGCCACCGCCTCCTGCACCTCCTCCCACACCTGGGTGCGTGTTGCAACAGTGGTGGTGTTGCTTAGTCGTCCGTATAGGACAGCGATGGCGAACCTATGGCACGCGTGCCAGCTGTGGCACGCGAAGGCCTTGCAGCTGGCACGCGGGAAGGTCCGCAAAAAAAGAAAAAGCTGGCTCTGACTGCTGCCGCGGACGCGGCAAGGGCAGAATGCAGCGTCCCGCGGGGCCCCCTCCGCCCGCTAAGCCCCTCTGCAAGAGCTTTCAGATTCGCGAGGGAGAGCGTCTCCCTCGCGTCTCTGTTAAGCCCGCAGGGGCTAATGGGAAATTTCCCATCAGCCCCTTTAGACACGAGGGACTGATGGGAAATTTCCCATTAGCCCCTGCGGGCTTAACAGAGACGCGAGGGAGATGCTCTCCCTCGCGAATCTGAAAGCCCTTGCAGAGGGGCTTAGCGGGCGGAGGGGGCCCCGCGGGACATTGCAATCTGCCGCGGCAGCAGCCAGAGCCTGCTTTTTTTAAAAAAAAATTTGCCAGGGGGGGTTAGGACTGCTAATGGGCAGGGAGGGAGGGAGGGGGGGGGTTAGGACTGCTAATGGGCAGGGAGGGAGGGAGGGAGGGGGGGGGTTAGGACTGCTAATGGGCAGGGAGGGAGGGGGGGTTAGGACTGCTAATGGGTAGGGAGGGGGGGGTTAGGACTGCTAATGGGCAGGGAGGAGGGGGGGGTTAGGACTGCTAATGGGCAGGGAGGAGGAGGGGGGGTTAGGACTGCTAATGGGCAGGGAGGAGGAGGGGGGGTTAGGACTGCTAATGGGCAGGGAGGGGGGGTTAGGACTGCTAATGGGCAGGGAGGGAGGGAGGGGGGGGTTAGGACTGCTAATGGGCAGGGAGGGAGGGAGGGGGGTTAGGACTGCTAATGGGCAGGGAGGGAGGGAGGGGGGTTAGGACTGCTAATGGGCAGGGAGGGAGGGCAGGGAGGGAGGGAGGGGGGGGGTTAGGACTGCTAATGGGCAGGGAGGGAGGGCGGGAGGGAGGGAGGGGGGGGGGTTATGACGGCAAATGGGCAGGGAGGGAGGGAGGGAGGGAGGGGGGGGTTAGGACTGCTAATGGACGGGCAGGGAGGGAGGGAGGGAGGGAGGGGGGTGGTTAGGACTGCTAATGGGCAGGGAGGGAGGGAGGGAGGGGGGGGGTTAGGACTGCTAATGGGCAGGGAGGGAGGGGGGGGTTAGGACTGCTAATGGGCAGGGGGGTGGTTAGGACTGCTAATGGGCAGGGAGGGAGGGAGGGGGGTTAGGACTGCTAATGGGCAGGGAGGGAGGGGGGGAGAGGGGGGGTTAGGACTGCTAATGGGCAGGGAGGGGGGGGTTAGGACTGCTAATGGGCGGGGAGGGAGGGAGGGGGGGGTTCGGACTGCTAATGGGCTGGGTGGGAGGGGGGGGTTAGGACTGCTAATGGGCGGGCAGGGAGGGAGGGAGGGGGGGTTAGGACTGCTAATGGGCAGGGAGGGAGGGAGGGGGGGTAGGACTGCTAATGGGCTGGGGGGGTTAGGACTGCTAATGGGCGGGCGGGCGGGCGGGCGGGGGGGGTAGGACTGCTAATGGGCTGGGGGGGGTAGGACTGCTAATGGGCTGTGGGCTGATGGGGGCTGTCTGGAAAATGGGTGATGGGGGTTAGGACTGGTAATGGGTTATAGGGGGGGCTTAAACTGAAAATGGGGTGATGGGGGTTTAGGACTGGAAGTGGGTTGATGGGGGGGCTAGGACTGGTATTGGGTTGGGGGGTTGCTAGGACTGGAAAATTGGCTGATGGGGGGCTAGGACTGGAAATGGGCTGATGCAGGGACTAGAAGGGAATGGATGCTGGGTGAGGCTGGAACTAGAAGGGAGCTGGTGTTGGGGGAGGATTAGAATGGGATGGGGCTGGGAGAGTAAAATGGAGAGGGGAAAAATATTTTGTGTGGGAGGGATAAAAAATCTACAATTGGCCGGGTATTGGGAGAATAAGTGGGGATTGAGGATGGAGGGGTAAATTTTGAGTAGATGAAATAGGAATGAGGAAAGAGCAAAAGGAGAAAGATTAGTATGTTAAAGCAGATGTAGAGAGAGAATGGAAAAAAAAAAACAAGACAGAAGAAAGGACAAATGGACAGCAGATGGAGAGTTAGCAGAAGACACGAAGAAACCAGAAGAAAGTGGCTGGAACAATTGCAACTGAAAAAAAAATGCACAAAAGGTAGAAAAATATCTCTTTATTTTGAATTTATTAACTGGAATATGTCAGCTCTGGGAAATGTGCATCATTAATTTTTGCGCTTTGTTTAGTACAAGAGGAAATTAATTTATAGTTTTATTTCTACAGTGTTGTTGTATATTCCAAGTTTGGCTTTTGGGGTTCCCAGTTTAATTATTGTCTTCCTGTTTCTAAATTGTGATTCCTTGTTTGGTGATGGTCTGTTCTGCATGTGTAACTGAGCTGAGGTATTCTGTTTATATAATTCCTATTTGACATTGCCACTTGTTCTTTCCCCAGTAGGTCATGTATTGTTGTTCTCTGAAATGTATTGGTTTAATATTTGCAGTGTTGCCTTTTGATAGTTAGGGTATGGTGCTTTGTGAGTCCTGGTAGTGCTGTTAGGATACGGCGGGTTTGCTATGGGTTCTAAATGGGCAGCGTTTGTAGTAGTTCCTAATGTGCCTGGCGGTTGGTACTGGATTATAGTAATGTAGAAACCTTTTAGTCTTTCTTTATCCATATACTCATTAAGAGGCATGTTTACTAAAAGTTAGTGTATGGTAACATTATGCAAATATTTATGCAAATGAGGCACCTTATGCAAATGAGGCTTTAATTGACGTGCTGGCACTTTGAGGAGATTCTTTGGTTTTGTGCGGCAGTTTGGGCACTCGGGCTCAAAAAGGTTAGCCATCACTGGTATAGGACATCATAATTTTCTAGAACAGACGCCAGCAGGATGTGATTTTCCTGTGGTGTGAATTTCTGGGCCCTCTTGCTTTGCAGAGCTGGCACCGGTATGCATTTACGTTTTGTAGTGAGAGGACCCTGTGTGGGCTGGGCCGATGGCCCTGCAGCCTCCACCACACTCCCTGCCATATCTGTCTCCTCCCCAACAGGTGGCCCCACCTCCCTCTCCCTCTCCCTCTCCCTCTCCACTCCTACCCTGTCCTGTGGCTCCATCTCCCTGTCCTCTCCCTCCCTGTCAGACATTCCTTCTCTTGCCCTTCTCAGCTCCACCTCACACCTCCTTCCTCTCCCTGCTATCTGCTCTTTACCTCACCTCCTTTCTCACTCACCTGCTCCTTGCCTACCTCCTCTCTGTATCCCCTGCTGTACCTCACACCTATCCTCCACAACCAAGCCTCTAACACTCTGACCCGCACCACAAAACCTTAGCTCTCCTAGACATCTGCTTCTCTCTCTCTCTCACTGACACCTTCTCTCTCCCTCGCCTACCAACAACCCCTCAACGTGCAGCACATGTAGAGGTTTATTTATAGGGGTTTTTACGTTGCACGTGCGCAGTTGCGTGAGCACGTTGGCTGTGTAGTTGCGCATGCACAGTTGGCCGCATGCATTGCACATGCGCCGCCCAGAGGCGGGAAATTGGTGCTTACGCGTTGTGCAGTCAACTATGCAGCATGTGCGTGCGCCGCCATGCACACTGCGCATGCGCAGTTGACTGTGCGCATTGTGTATGCGCCACACAGATGCAGGACGTGGGTGCGTGCGTTAGTTTGCATGTGAGCCGTGGCGCATGCGCAGTGCTGCATGTGCACAGCGCATGCGCCATGCACACAGCCAACTGCGCATGTGCAGCGGTCGCGCTCGTGCAACTGCGCACTGTGATAAGGAAGCTTATCATAGCTCAGGAAGGAGCTATAGAAAAGGTGAAGTGACTCTGAACAAGCAACCTGTCAGTTCTGGTAGAAATAAGAAAACAGAATTTTTCCATAAAAGACTACCAGTCCCAGAATGCACCAGGTTTCCAACAGCCATTAGAGGAGCTGAAGTGGGGAAACGTGTGTTCAATCAAGAGGGCTATGAGGTAATCCCCAAGCACTCATCTCAAAGGGCAGTGCCTGATTCAGCACAGCTGCACTGTGCTAAGGTGGAACACTCATCAAAGCAGAATAAAGGTAGAGTTTATTCTACAGAGAATTATCCTCATCCTCAGTTTCATCTGGGAGATCCTCAGAATCAGCTTGGATATCAGCTTGGACATCTTCATCATCTGGAGGATCATCAAGAACAGAAGCCAGACCGGACGGACAGAGAGGGCAAGAAACCCTTTGGAAGAAAGAAGAGAAAAGCATTTGGGAGGTCTAAAGGAGTCCAGAGCAGTACGTATACTGGAAGGTATTCCAAGGGCCAGCATACACCATTGGACTGGGGAAAGCCAGAGGAATGGTGCTGCAGAGCTAGGAATCTCCAGAGGGTACCTGTGAGGGAGACGGCTGCACTTGGAAGGGACCCTAGGACCCATGCCAGAAGGTATGTGAAGAGAGATCCAGTGTCCAGGGATCTGGATTGGAAGGCTGGACATAAGAACTGGAATACATACTGGCCAGGCTATTTAGAGAGGAACTCTAACAGCAATGGAAGCTCAGGTATGAACACTGATCTATGCCCTAGCTATAACCTTGAAAGACAGCAGGGAAACAAGTATTCTCCTGAGAGTGCTACATTGAGAAATTCCTCTGTGCCAATCCATGATATTGAACCCATGATTGTTGAAGAAGGGGGAGTGGTCTTAGATACAGACTGTGAATATATGGATTGCTCTCTGTCTAAACTCCTTTGGTAATTTTCTGTTACAAAGTGCAACAACCATCACAAAGAAATACAAACGTGTTCTTTAATCTACTCAGAAAAGCTCCTGAAGTAGGATTTGAGCCATGCAGTAGAAAACAAGCCAGCTAAGGGGTTTCAGCTGGGTAACTGCTAGCAATTGAGCCTTACCTAATTACTTGTGAGCTCTGAGGAAATCACTTCTGAGTCTATGTGTGAAGATATAAGAAGTTAACCTGAAAAGAACAGTTTTTCCTTTCTTTGTGGGTTTTGCTTGTTGTTTGCAGCTCTGCTAAGAAAATATTAGCTAGAGCCTACAGAAAAGACCAGTTTGTTACCAACCAGGTCTTTATTCTTTTGCTTTGATTGCCTGACAAGTTCAACTGTTGTTTTCCTGATTTTGTTTTTCTAAGTTTAACACTGAAAGCAAGTATCCTGTTTTATGTGCTACCAAGCATGTCTGTGGTGGGAGAAATAACCCCATAAATAAATATCTTATTGGCTTTACACTCAAGCACAACTAATTATTGTGAGCAGCTGTGTCTGGTGTGAATGGACTGCATTTCCCACAATCCCTTGCAAATCATATTGATATATGCCTTTGCCAAGACTGTGAACATTCTCACCCAGGCAGCCGTCTGACAGCACGCGCAAAACACGCTACTTAAAAAACTCTATAAATTGTCCTGAGCACATGTTGCACGTTGAGGGTTTTTTTGTAGGCGAGGGAGAAAGAAGGTGTGCGTTGGCAGTGACGAAAGGAGCGAGTCTGAATCAGGTGTATTGTGGAGCGTGACTGGGTTTGTGATTGTTGTTGGTTGTACTGTGTGGTTGTGTTTGTGTGTGGTGTGTAAGGTGTGTGTCTTGGTTAGGGAAGTGTTGTCTGTGTTTGACATGATTTAGAGGAGCAGGGTGGGTGGAGGTTATGGCGGCCTTTGTGTGTGCTGCAGCTGCAGCACGAGGTGGGCAGGTAGTGCGGTTGCGTGACAGGGGAGATGGTGTCTATGGGGCTGAGGCACAGGGCATGGGTGTAGTCCCGCAGCAAATCAGACCCAGGATAATACTGCAGCCTTGGAGTGAGTTGGGAACACGGTAGGGAAAAAAACACTTATGTTCACCAGTGTGTGCAACAACAGGGAGGTGAGGGAGGGGACAGACAGAGTACGGACCCGTGTAGTTTGGCAAAGACATGTCCTTGATGCCTCTCACATGGGAGAGATGTGTTCAGTGTGATGGTGAACAGTGAGTCTGTAAAGGATGTTGGGGGATGTGGAAGCTGGGGACAGGAATGTGCATTGTGTGTTGCACAGCTAGAACATTACATATGTATGTTTCCCTTGTGTTTCCCAATGCACAGGACATAGTTGTTGAAACTCCTGGTGCTGTGGTGCATTGGCAGGGGACTGTACATCAGCCAACATGCTGTGGTCTGGGGTAGGTGGACCTACAGCTATATTGTCTATGCCAGCAGTCAGGGGGAACACATGTCCTCGGTGATCTTTCCTATTGTCCAGATGTTGTGGTTCACCTCTTTTCCCTGCACCTGCCTAAACCATATTTTGCTGTTGACACACATATCCCCATGTGTTCCTATTCCAGTATGTCTTCAGCAACACTGTCTCTGGGACATGTCCAACAGAGCTGCATGTGTGTGGAGGTTGTAGGTTTATGGGTGGTGGCCTACACGTGCACCCTTCCCCGACATAGTACCATGAGCCAACACCAGGGTATCATTGCATTTCGCCGGGTCTTTATGTGTAAAAATCAACACTTGTGGACATACAGGCCATATGCTACTGCTGGCACGCTGCCCTTTGCATACTGTGTGTGTGTGTTCTTGTGTTGGCTGTGTGATGATACAGTGTTCAGGCTTTTTACATTATCATGTGTTGTGAGGGGTCTGTACACCTGGGGGGTGGTTGTGACTGTGCTATCTCTACCTTGCTGGTGTTTACCGTGTAACCATTGTGGACATGTGTTGTGTGTTGGGAACAGAACTGTGTCTTGTGTTCTGACATACCACTGTTGACCTGCTTTTTGTATCACAGATATCGGCGTGACATGGTGACATGGAGATTCTACATATTTTGCTGACATTGTGTCCCTTCACTGTGACCTGTTATGGCCTTTGAGTGGCTCAGAGGATCCAAGACATACACCTGATGCAAGCACAAGGTAGTTTGCACCTTTGTTATTTTGGTAATGACATCATCCTTTACATGTTAATGATTTACTGTTTGTGTCATATACATTTCATGTTGGCTCTCTGTTCACGAACGCTGATGCACATAGGATGGAGCTCTGAAACGCCTGTGTCACATGGGCATGGACAGAAACATATCCATGTGACACCCGTGTGTATGCTTCCAATTCTAAATGTCCCCAACATGCAATGTTTATTGTGTTGTGATCATGTCATGTTTGCCTGTGTGTCACTTCATTATGTGCTTCTTAATGATTGACTCTCTGCAATTTGTGCTGATGTTGCAAGGCGCATACCAATACAATATTTCTCCTCTTCTGACACAGGGCAGAGAACAAACCAGACACATCTATTACAGTGCATGTGGCATCGCCATCACCCACCTGTTGGGGGACACAACACCATGGAACTTTCCCTGGAAAATGGTGCCATAGGATGTTTGACCTGTGCGAGTGCGACACATGCCTAGGATGGACAGTATTATTTTTTGATTGCTACTTTGCCCATGACAGACCTGTCCAACACACTGTTGCTGCCATGCTCTGGTTGGGAGTCATGCTCATCGCAGGAGACACACAGGACCTTTCATGTACTGTGGCATATTGGGATGTGACACTTGACTATGCATGCCCAGGGTTGCAAGGATAGTCTTAACCTGACGTGTTGGATTGCAGATACGCTTTGGACTTTGCACACTGTGTACTGGTCCCCACGTGTGAATCAGGGACTGCCATTGTCACTGTATGTTGCACATTCCTCCACAGTTGTTTCTTTTTGCCAGGTGTGTGACATGGAACACAGGATATGCTCATCTGTTTGTTTCAACACAAGCATACAGCCATACGTGTGGCATAGGGGTAGCGATGGAGAGGTCCTGTTGTCTATGTCCACCTAATCTCCACCTGGACATGATACAGGTTTTGCCACAACACCGCTTTAATGCACGCCAGCATCCTGGATTGATGTTTTCAATCAACAAGGGTCTTTGCGTGCATGTGTGGCATCACTGAATCATGTTGAAATATCAATGGTGCATGTGCATATGACTGACTATGTTGGGAAAACACAGCACGTGGCAATATGGCTTCTGTGTGGTTTACTGTAACATGTTTGCCCTTAATTTCCCTCTCTACTGTTTCTTGTGTTTGTTTACTGTACAGACGTGCCGCTCTGCATTGATTTACAAACCTTGCATTGCATGTCTGCACAGTCCTATTTATCCCCTGAGGTGACGACACTCACATTGCCACATTATATTTGGAGTGTCGCAGTATGAGTGTCAGTTGTCTTCCTTCAATTGTGCATTCCATGTATGGTGATATATGTGTACAGACACTGTCTACACACCAACCGGTGCAGGGGGACCTCCTGCATGGTGTTATCTCTGCATGTTTCTGCAGGTAGTTTTCATTTGAATTCTCTTTGTGTTCATGTGCCTCTGCTACCTGTTAGCATATCCTCATTGTGCATTTGATGATTGTTTAGGGTTACATTGTTGCACCTTGGATTCCTATATCAGGCATTATGTGATAGCTGTAACATTATTTTCAATCTGTGGTTCTAAAGTTACAGCGTTTCAACAACATATGCTGTTTTCATTTGTGTGCCTCCTGTGTTGCAAGATAGATATATTTTAGGGAACAGATCAGGATTGATGTGTGTTGGTCCCTCATCATGCACCGCCTACTGTCTACATGCACTCATATGTGAGTAACATATTTGAGGCGTGCGTCAGCATGTGGGGGGTGGGGGCCTAATGCATAGTGCTGCACATTATGTCTCCTGCCCTTCATTTGTAGACGGTCCAGTGACCTTTCTGTCTTTCACCTTGGATGCACTCACCTTGATATTATGATGGCGGGATCTACACTATCTGTGAAGATGAACCCAAATAAACATATGTGTTTGATATACATTTGTCTCTGCTGCTGCTTGATCATGGTGACAAACTTGCAATACAATGTGTGCCTTTGAGTCAGTCCTGACTCCTTGTGACCCAGAGACTCCATGGTTTTCTTGTCAGTGTCACTGGAAGTAGATTGTCAGGTCTTTCTTCCAAACTAATGGAGGGTTACGTGACTTGCCCAAGGCCACATGGAGTGCTAGTGTGAATTGAGCCCTGGTTGCTTGGTGTCCAAGCCAGTTTTCTAAACACTAGGCTACTCCTCCACTCTTTGATCACATTGACACTTGTATCTACTGATTTGCTGGTCATGTACATGGCCCACCTGTGCTCACATCCTTGTACGGTGGCAGCTGTGTATCTGCCAGCCATTTGCCACATCACTGGGTATTACAGGTTCCCATACACACCCTCCCTTTGGGGTAGTATTTTTGGATTGTGCTCAGTGTGATGTTTGGGGTAGTGGTTAGAGGCATGTGTTATAACACCATAGTTTGCAGGTTTGATCCCCACATGTGGTTTATCTTTTTCTTTTCTGTTGTGCTAACTGGACCATTAGGTACCAGCAGGTTCATCACCTCTACACACACCCTTCCATCTCTTCACTGTACACCAAGGTGTGCCCTTTGTGCTGCCTAGCCATCAGATATTATCTGTTACATAGGTCTCTTTCTTTATGGTGTTTACATGGCAGTGCACTTGGGGGGTTTATATTGCTGTGGTTCAGCTGGTGTGTGGTACACCTGTTTGCATGTTGAATTCTCTCCTGTCCTGCTCCAGATTTTGCTCCAGCTCCACAGAGCATCCTCTGCTGCCCTTGGGGTTTAGTTTCTTTCCTCTTTTGCATGCTCTATCCACTGCATAACATTTCATTGTGTGTGTGCATGTGTCTCTGGTCCCAATTACAGACTGTGATCTGATCTGTACACAGCAGATCTGCATGTACATTTGGTCATGGTTACTGTTGGGGGTTTGCCTGTCCTGACAGCCAGCAGGCGTCTTGTGTGATGCCCTGCACTATTTTTGTATGCAGCCTTTGCTAATGAGCTCACGTTGGTGGCGTGGCCTACCGGTTTGTGCATTGCCATTTGTGGTAGTGGTCATAGGTGTGATTCCTCTCTGTTCTCTTTCATTTGTATGCTTGTCCTGCAGAACTAGTTTTCATTCGTGTGACAGTCATATCTGGGCAGATCTGTGCTGTGAGCACATTGTACCCTCATCAGAGTTGTGAACCATCCTTCTGTCCATCTTCTGTCTGCCAGATGTGTGCCATCCTACCCTGATGTGCATGCTGCTACCCCACGTCCTGCACTCCTACACATTCCTGCATTGCAGCTCTCCCTGGTTGCCTCTCCTGTGTGTGCTCTGCATAGCACTGCTACTCCACTGTCATCCTGATATTTCACCTATCCTGCCATTTCTGGCTCTTCTGCTGCACACATCTTCCCATCCTCTGTCACACACTGTCATTATTGCATGGTACATTACCATCACTCTGTGCATAGCTACAGCTGCCCCCGATATGTTTGTCCATTTTTCTAGCTGCCACATGGGCTGGAGCTGATTTGTGTGGTCCATCAGCTCTGATTTACATCCTTCTTTTACTTATGCATTGTCTTTCCTTTCTGCTCTGTGCAGTGTTTGGGTTACATGTGTGTTTGGCACATACCTCTCTTGCCCTTCAAATTGGGGGACCTTACTGCTCTTGGACAACGTTTTTGGGTTCACCTATACATCCTTGGGGCATCTGACGCCACACCTTCGATTCAGGCAGCTTATGGGGTGCCTACTATGGTACCTTGGGAGTTGGCAACCTTTCAACATGGCCTCTGGGGAACATTATAACTTGCCTTTGCTGACGTGGTTGTTTAGGATGTGCCTTCTGGTGCACCCTAAAAGGTGCATTAATTTATGGCACTGGGGTGGGGTTCTTTTTAGATGGCAGCACAGATTGTTGTACAGTTGCAAGCAGAAAAAGCAATTACCTCAGCCAACCTTATTCATTAGGTACACTGGGGATTTCAACTCATGACCCCTGCACCATCAGTCAGTGTCTTAACCATTGTGCTACACTGCTGTTCCTCCTTGCATGTCAGTGCACCTACTTAAGATTTCCATGCGTTAAAATGCACAGTGCTGCCATCAAAAACAGTGCTATGACCTTGCCGTGCCTCATAGGGCACCCTATATGGCACCCTATAGGCCACCCTTTAAGCAACATTGTAGGGTGCCTTGGCAGACAGTGTACTTTAAAATGTGCCCTCTGGGGTACCTTATGGGGTGCCTTATGCAGCACCTTATGTTACAGTGCTTTGAGAGTGTGTTTGCTAGCAGCAGTAATTAAAATAAATTTAAAATGGCTCATAATGCAATATTACACATGACAGGTAGTGCCTCAGCCAGCCTTATTCATTGGGCACAGTGGGGGATTGAACCCATGACCCCTGCATTGTCAGTGTCTTCACCATTGTACTGCAGCTCTGTTCCTCTGTTTGCACATCAGCGCGCCTGCCTATGCTTCCCGTGCGCATTTCTCATGCGCTAATGTGCGCGCCGCACATTAGCACGCAGCGCACAAGAGCGCGTGATAATCCCGGTTTGCTGTTAAGACTGAAACGCCCACTCCTTATATAGTATCCTGCACACTAGCGCCGGGCGCACATTAGGACGGTTTAGTAAACATACCCCCATGTTTGGCAAGATAGAAGGTCAACGCAAAAGAGGAAGGCCAGCAATGAGATGTATCGAGACAATAACAGCAGCTACGGGTACCAGTCTGTCAACAATGAGCCGCCTGACTCAAGACCGAACACAATTTAGGATAGCTATCCAGAGGATCGCCATGAGTCGACTCCGACTCGACGGCATTTAACAACAACAACTCTAATATTTATTTTAAATTGACTCTTCCAGTTGTGCCATGAAAAGCTTGCAATATTGTGGTACCATCCTGGTGTTCATAATAGTGCCCAGGATTTGTAGATAGATGTTATTATGGAAGATGAAGCAATTGCAGGTTAAGACGAATTTGATTAATTTTGTAATAGTTTCTCGTGTGCATTGGTAGTCCAGAGTAAATGCATTTAGAAATGTGGCAGATGTCATTGTTCCGCCTGGTGAATGTTTCTGTATAGCGACACTACATCACTTTTGACCAGGAGAGTGTCAGACGGTAGTTGTTTGATGTTTTCTAACTTGTTTATAAAGTCTGAGAAGTCTTTTACAAAACTGTTTTGTATACTATGTGTTTAAGAATCCCCTCTATGAGGATATTTCTGTAAGACACATCCAGGTTTATGTGCATTTTCATACAGATATTCTGATGCCTATTCTATAACATTTCACTTGTATCACTTGCCTCATATACATACAACTCCAAAATAACTCAGCACTGACTTGATGGCAATGCACTGGCAGCAGTGTTATGAAACGTTAACAATTTCAACCACTCAAAATAGAAACAGCTTACCCAGCCTTTCCATTATTCATATAATACCCCTCTCTGCCAAGCCCAACTTTACCATCTGGCTAGTCAGTGACAAACTTACCAGAGTCCCCATTTTCTTCATAGCCCGCAGTGACATTGAATAATACCTATTGGCTCATGGTGGCATCACATGCCAACCCTTATGCTTCACTTTTTCCCCATCTTTGTGGGCAAACAAGAAACCTTTTTCCTCCTGCTCCCTTGCCAGCCCTACCTGCTTTGCCCACCAAAACCAATTTATTTATTTATTTACATTCTTTTACATACCGCGCTATTCCACATCAGTGCGGTTTACATGGAACACAAATTTACATATTTCAGTTGATTGATCTGTGTTTACAATGAACGGGTACATGAACTTGGATGAAAACTTGGGTACTATTTACATCTCAACAGGCTGGTATTGCAACATTCATCTGTACGGCATTGACTAGTTCACTGATGGGGGTGTTGCGATACTAACTTCCGGGTAGTACAAGAGGAAAAGGTGATGTTTTAATGTTTTCCTCCCTCCCTTTCTGTGCATCGTATCATATTGTCTCGTCTCCTCCCATCCCACCCACACTACCCACTCTGCTATCTCCCCTTTCACTCACACCTAAGCCTATTCCTACTACTGGCCCTGTTGCCCATTCGTATTACTGGGGACACTTCCAATGTAAGGTATATGCATATGTTAATTTATAAAATAAGGGTGTAAGTGAGTGAAAATGTGTGTAAATTTATCCAAAAGTACTTTTGCCAGCTCTGTGACTGGTGTAAATGCCTGCAGCTAGATTTCTCAAGAACATACATAAATTATAGTGTTCTATAATTTATGCATGTAACTTTGCACGCTGTCTATACCCCACCCATTTGATTTACATTTTCATCAGTATTATCAATGGGAATTTGTCTGCAGGGGATCTGTTGACTGTCATGTTCTCCTAGTGTGTTTTAGTTTTGAATTTTGTATTTCTCAAGTGGACTGAAAAGCGTGCCCAGGTTATTCAGGACAGCTCCATCAGGTGTTGCACTGGTGATCTGAGAGGAGATGTTGTACTCTCTGTGACTGCTGAGGGGAGAATCCAGTCTTCTTTGCTTTCTTCTCAAAAGTAAAGTTGTTTTTTTAGCATGGATTTATTACAATACTTTCTTCAGCAGATTTGTAAGCAGGGCTGGTGCTACCATTAGGTGAATTAGGTGATCATCTAGAGTGCTGGCCCTCTGGGGGAACTTCTGCATCCATTGCTGCCACTGGTGCCCTTCTCTGGGGCTGACAGCGGTGACAATTGCTCCTGAAACTGCAATGAAACATCTATTCTCTGTCTCCAGGGCTGCATCACAGTTTCATTCTGTTCAATCTGCCACTTTGGCACCCCCTCTGCCGCAGACTGCCTGTTTATACAAAACCAGAAGTCCAGGGCCAAAGCGGCAAACTGAATAGAATGAAACACCACGACACAGTCCTAGAGATAGTGGGTAAGTGCTGTGTTGTTCTTTCAGGGACAATTGCCACCACTGTTGGCCCCAAAGAGAGGTGCCAGAGGTAGCAATGGGTACGAGGGGGGGGCAGTGAGGGGCAGCAGTATGGAGGACCTGCCTAAGGCGCCACTAGTCTTTGCACTGGCACTGTTCGTAAACTAGGGATTTTGCTCTGCATGATCCATACAGGACCATACCAAGCTAAAAATGTGACTAACAAATCTGGTGCCCCTCGTCCACCCAGCCACATTCAGTAACTCACTCTTTTTGAGCTTTCTGGAAGTCCATTGATGATCTCTGTGCCCCCTTCTGTGCTTCCGCCCTGTGTAACTGCACCACTCGTACAGTCATTGGTACGGCCCTGGGTCCAAATGTTTCCTTCAGAGCAATTTCTCTAAATAGGTTAGTTTTGTGTATACCAGTTTTGTGTATGCAGGGTCACATCTATGTGAGGGTATGTGGGTTTTTATTATACTCTTCTTTTTGTAGAGTTGATGTAGAAGTTCATTACTCAATTTCTGACTAGTAGGTTTGCAGATTTTTTCTACATGATCAGAGTTGGTGTTGTTGCAGAGGATATTTGATCTTAATTCCTTTGGGGATTATGTTGTTATGAGCATAATAATAATCAAATGCAGATGCTGACAAGAAAAATCCTATGTGGACTCAAAACTATCCGGTGATGGTACAATCTCTTTAATCCCATATGTCATGAAAAAGGTAAATCATGGATTAACTTTTTAATATGCTCTTTCTTTCACAGTAACAACCCCCCCCCCCCCCCAAGGCACCCTTTTACTAAAGCAGGATGACATTCATTTTAATAAGGGGCGGCTCAAGGTAATCTGCTGTCTGAGGTGAAGGATGAGATGGCGCCCCTCACCCCCTTCCCCTCGTAGAGGGAAGCGGGGCTTTCTCAAAACCCCAATCAGGGACTGAATCAAACCAAAAAGCCGATTAGATTATATGGAGGAAATGCAAGATGTTTGTATACCAAGGAACTAAAAGAGAGCGAGAACCATAGCACGGTTTATAAAACTAAATTATAACTCATTTTTATTTTGTTGTTATAAACTGCATTATGGTTCTTGCTTTTTCTTTTTCAGCATATATTTTGCATCCACAGTACCCCCTTCAACAGTGGGTGCAGATCAGAACCAGGAAATTCATCCACAGAACTCAATATCTTAAATAAAAATCTGATTCCGATCATCTCATTAACAACAACAAACATTCTCCAGTACCAGGCATATTGTGAACTAATACAAAACCCTACAACAAAATCACTGAGTATCTATAGAGCAAATCTACTATAACATACCATATCAGCACCAACTTCCAAAACTCACATAAGGAGCCTATCCAAAAAAAGCATCGCTGTAAATACTACGGTGGGCCCTGGAATATCCATACACCTTTTTGAAAAGTTGAACATGTCAAATTACTACAGTACAATATAGATCTTTATGTACAAACTCCATGTTAACAGAACACCTGGGCTCAGTCACACACTCAGAACACAGACCCTCATCAAGTACAGAATAAGTGACTTACAATCTAAAGTAAAAATAAAAATATGTAGACAAAAATTAAACTGAAACCCCAAGAAGCCAGACTTCACATGCAGTGCAACATCAGATAAATAAGATATGCAGGTCCCCAAAACTCAGTAAAATATAAAGATAGCATAAAGTCCAATCACTAAAATGAAAAAAGATTTTTTTCTACCTTTGTTGTCTGATCATTTTATTCTCTGATCATGCTGGTCCTGATCTGAGGCTTCTGTTTTCCTCTCTTCTCTTAGCTTTCTTGCTGTGGTCTATGGTCCATTTGCCATTTCTTATCTCTTCTTTTGTTTTCTTCACTTCCTTCTATCAGTCTATTTCCAGTCCCAGTAACCCTCCCCAGTATCAGCCCCCTTTCCAGTCCTCCCCTCCCCGTACTTTCCAATGTCGACCACCTTGCATTTACAGACCTGCCTCTGGTGTCCAATCCCTTCCAGTCCCCCTCCTTTCCCACTGTCTAGCCCCTTCTAGTCCAAATACCATCGCAGGTATCAGCTGACTTCCACTACCAGTGCCACCCCCCCTCCCCATCAGCTCCCTTCCACTCACCCTACCCTCTGTCCATCCCCCTTCCAGTGGCATCCCCAGGTGTCAGCTCCCTTCTAGCTCCCTCCTTCCCCGTATAAGTTCCCTTCCTACCCCCACCTCCTCCTGTATAAGCTCCCTTCCAGCCCCCATCTCTCCCTCCATGTCAGCTCCTTTCCTGCCCCCTCCTTCCCCTGGCAGACCACCTCAGCATCCATTCCCTTCCAGTCCCATTCTCTCATCCCCCTGAATCAGCCCATTTGTAGCCCTAGTCCCCAATTTTCTTTCTGGGCCAGCAGCTCTCTCCTCCCCCCATCAGCCCATTTCCAGTCCCAGCCTATTTCCAGACCTAGCTCCCCTCATCAGCCCACTCCAGTCCTAGCTGCCCCCATCAGCTCATTACCAGTCCTAACTCATTTCCAGTGCTAGCTCCCCGATCAGTCTATTTTCAGTGTTAGCCCTCCATTAACCCATTAAGTCCTAACACCATCAATCAGCCCATTACCAGTGCTAAACCCCCCAATAAGCCCATTTCCAGTCCTAGCCCCACAGTCTACCCATTTCCAGCTCTACCTCCCCCAATTAGTTCATTTCCAGTCCTAGTCCCCCCCAGTCTGCCCATTTCAAGTCCTAACTCCCCTGATCAGCCCATTTCCAGTCCTAGCCCCCCCCCCCATCTACCCATTTCCAGTCTTAACTCCCCCAATCAGCCCATTTCCAGTCCTAATTCCCCAATCAGACCATTTCTGGGGTACTCCCCCCAGCCCAGCCCTGCTCTGCCAGTCCTATGCCCCCCCCAGCCCAGCCCTGTCCTGCCAGTCCAAGCCCACCCCAACCCAGCTCTGTCCTGTCCTGCCAGTCCAAGCCCCCCTCCCCCTGATGGAAGAGCCCTTCTTAATCAGCGTCTGGGCTCATCTTTGCAGAGCCACGGGAAGGAAAAGTGTTTCTCTTCTTTCTCACGGCTGTTATAGATTAGTCAGTCAGCGCTGAGAGTAATCTGGGCATTTCCTGTCTCGTGCGAGAAAGGAAATGCCCAGATTACTCTCAGTGCAAGCAGGCTCATCTATAACAGAGCTGTGGGAAAGAAGAAAAATGCTTTTCCTTCCCGTGGATCTGCAAAGATGAGCCAGGGCACCAAAAAGGTTCTTCCAGGGCAGCAGGAAAGGGGTGGGGGTACGGGGGTGCTGATTCTGCTGCTGCCGCTGCTGCAAAGCAGCAACAGCAGCTTGTCCTGCAGTTTTGTTTTGCTTTTTAAATTTTGAAGGCCGAGTGAGGTGGTCTTTTTGGGGACATTTTTGCCACCTCCAAAAAGTTGCCACCTGAGGCCACTGCCTCACTTGGCCTCATTGTAGAGTTGCCTCTGATTTTAATATGCGGCAACTATAAGGGAGAACAATAAGGTGGGAGCATGCAATTCACTGTATGCTAAAATGGGATAGGGCAGAGAAGAGGCAGAGTGTGGGAATTTAGAGTGCTTTACCACTAGTACCAGGGCAATTGCTGTGCACTCAGGCAATGTGGCTTTTAATGTGAGTTCACCTAAAGACACCTCTGGGAGTTCTGAGGTGAACCCTTATAAGAACATAAGAAATGCCATAGCGGGTCAGACCAATGTCCATCAAGCCCAGTATTCTGTTTCCAACAGTGACCAATCCAGGTCACAAGTACCTGGCACGTTCCCAAAAAGTTCCACAGGTTCCACAATGGTTGTCCCAGGCAAGCAGTGGATTTCACGGGTCCTCTTTAATAATGGTTTATGGACCATTCATCCAGGAGCTTGTCCAAATCTCTTTTAAATCGACTTACACTAACAGCTTTTACTACATCCTCTGGTAATGAATTCCAGAGTTTGATTACTCAAGTAAAAAAAAAAAGTTTTTCTTATTAGTCTTAAATTGGTTACATTGTAGCTTCAATGTGTGTCCCCTAGTCTGTCAACCTTTTGGTGGCATAAACAATTGATCTGCTTTTATCCTTTCCTTTCCATTCCATTCATTAATTTATAGACCTCCCTACTATTGTTTTGTTCCTCCTCCTCCTTCAGGTCTTGCACCTCGCTGCCTCTGGATGTGATCTCTGGATGGCTGCGCATCTGATGCATTGCCGGCGACTTCAGATTGCATTGCCTGTAGGTGCATTTGGGATGACCCTGTCACCATGCTGGTTTTCATCAGCTCTGAAGCCATCCTTTGCATCTGCCAATATTGAGTAAGGAGTACATACACTTTAAAACATGACTGATTATGATGCGCCTATCCTGTCAGATGGGCATGCCATCTACCAAAATAATATTAGTGTGCAGCTGTCCTGACTTTTAAACAACCCCTGAGTGCATAAGAAGATTAGGGAGAAGTGACGGATCACTGCCGGGGTAAGTGAGAATGTGCTATATATGTGTGAGTGACATAGCCTATACAGTTTAGAAGGTGTGGAAGAGGGAAGGTTTAGCCTGCTATCCCTGTGCATGCCAGCCATTGCAATACCATCCAGCCTGGCCCACCAAGACATGGCTTCAGGTACTATAATGCCCACCTCCATCTGACTCCATGCAATCATACGTAATATGACTATATGGTTCCAGGTCCACTGAGACTGTCTATGCTATTCCATGTTTTACATCCACACATATTTACAGAGAGCTGAAGGGTTACTCTGTATTTGCAGAACACAGAAGAACAGGCTATAGCTTTCCTGGAGGGCCTGGAGACATATGGGAAGTACAGTAGTGAGATCTGTGAGGGAGTACAGGGTGCAATTTGAAACAATGTCAGCACTGTAGTCCAGTATGTAAAGTGGCTGTGCATGGGGACAAACGTTACTGCTGGTGTAGAAATTAGGACACCCTGGAGGTGTTGAGTTCCCCATTCTCTCTAATGGGCTCCTCATCCATCATGGCTAGGACATATTGCTCCATTTCTATGAAGTCTGGAAGCTGTTCATCTGCAACTGTTGCTTTGTTCTTTGCCTGCCATCTTTTGTCTTGTCATTTCCTCTTCTTGTATTCAATGTCCTTCTTTTGGTGGTATATGGCATTGACCTTTAGACTTATGTCATGCCAGAGATGCTTCTTGTAGTGGGCACTAATATGTGCATTTGTGGAATCAAACAGAGCACAATGTTTTGCCAGAACCTCCCTGACCAGCATCTCCACCTCCTCTCAACAAAAATCACTTTTGAGGGAGGACTTAATGCTTTTGGGGCTATAGCACTGGAACACCAGCAGACACTTTGTGAAGGCATTCTAAAATGGAGTTTTCACATGTGCAACTTCTCTTTTATGGGCATGTAAGTGGATGGGTCCAGGACATACAGGATGTAGACATCACCCATCCAAAATGACCTCTTCCAGGAATGTGAGATGTAATGAGACAGCCTTTATTCAACAAACCCCTCATTACACCTCACTCCTATTTGTTGTTCCACTTCTTGTGAGAGTGTATTCTATTTTGTGGACCCATTCCTGGAATATTTATGTTGGATTGACACCTGCAGACTAAGTTCCAGAACTGTTCATATGTATGTCTTCATTAGAACATAAGAACATAAGATATGCCATACTGGGTCAGACCAAGATCCATCAAGCCCAATATCCTGTTTCCAACAGTGGCCAATCTAGGTCATACGTACGTAGCAGTTTCCCCAAAAGACACAGGTTCCACAATGCTTGTACTGGGACAAGCATTGATATCTTGGGTCCCTTCTTAATAATGGATTATGGAGCTTTCCTCCAGGAACTTGTCCAAACATTTTTTAAACCCAGCTACACTAACAGCCTTTACTACATCCTCCGGTAACAAATTCCAGAGTTTGATTACACGTTGAGTGAAAAAATATTTTCTTTTATTAGTCTTAAATAGTTTACCCTGTAGCTTCATTGAATGTCCCCTAGTCTTTCTATATTCTGATAACGTAAGCAATAGATCTACGTTTCCCGTTCCACTCCATTCATTAATTTATAGACTTCTATCATATCTTCCCTCAGCCATCTCTTTTCCAGGTTAAAGAGCCCTAACCTTTTTAGCTTTGCTTCATAGGAGTATCCTTCCATCCCTTTTAACATTTTGGTGGCTCTTCTCTGAACCTTTTCTAATAAAGCTATATCCTTTTTAAGATACAGCGACCAGTATTGCACACAATATTCAAGTTGTGGTCTCAACATGGAACAATATAGAGGCATTATAATATCTTTTGTTTTATTTTCCTTTCCTTATGATGCATAGCAATCTATTTGCTCTCTTGGCTGCCGCTGCACACTGGGCCGACGGTTTTAACATGTTATCCACAATGACGCCTAAATCTTTTTCCTGGGTGGTGGTTCCTAATGTGGAACCTTGCATCGTGTAACCATAGTTTGGGTTGATCTTCCCTAAGTGCATAACTTTGAACTTGTCCACATTAAATTTCATCTGCCATTTTGATGCCCAGTCTTCCAATTTATCAAGATCCTCTTGCAATTTTCCACAATCCTCTTGGGTTTTAACAACTTTAAATAGTTTTGTGTCATCTGAAAATTTGATAACCTCACTTGTTATTCCACTTTCCAGGTCATTTATGAATATGTCAAAAAGCAGCGGACCCAGCACATATCCCTGGGGTACACCACTAATAACCTTTCTCCATTGGGAAAATTGGCCATTTAGCCCTACCCTCTTCTTTCTATCTTTTAACCAGTTCCTGATCCACAATAGCACACTGCCTCCTATCCCATGACTCTTTAGTTTTGCCAAAAGTCTCTGATGAGGGACCTTGTCAAAGGCTTTCTGAAAGTCCAGATACACTATATTAACTGACTCACCTTTGTCCACCTGTTTATTCACACCTTCCAAAAAACATCACAGATTAGTAAGACAAGATCTTCCTTGTCTAAAACCATGTTGGCTGTCTCCCATTAGGCCATGACTATCTACATGCTGAGTAATTTTATTCTTTATGATGGTTTCTACCATTTTTCCCGGTACTGACGTCAGGCTCACCGGTCTGTAGTTTCCCGGATCACCCCTGGATCCCTTTTTAAAAGTTGGTGTTACATTGGCGATCCTCCAATCTTCAGGTATTAGAGACGATCTTAATGATAGTTCACAGATTACTAATAGCAGGTCTGCAATCTCATATTTCAGTTCTTTCAACACCCTTGGATGTATACCATCCGGCCCAGGTGATTTGCTACTCTTCAGTTTATCTAATAGTTGTAATGTATCTTCCTGATGTATCGATATTTCCTTCAATTCTTCCTCACGTTTAAATACCACTTCAGTCGTGGGTAACATCCCTACATCTTCCTCAGTAAAGACCAAAGCAAAGAATTCATTCAGTCTCTCCGCTATCACCTTGTCATCTCTTAGTGCCCCTTTAACCCTTCTATCATCTAATAGACCAACTGACTCTCTCACAGGTTTTTTTATACGAATGTACTTGAAAAAGTCTTTATTTCACATTTTTGCTTCAGCAGCAAGCTTCTTCTCAAATTCTCCCTTTGCCTGCTTTATCAATGTCTTGCATTTGACTTGCCAGTACTTGTGCTTTTTCCAGGTTTCATCGTTTGGCTCTTTTTTCCATTTCCTAAAAGATGCTTTTTTGGCAACAACCGCCTCTCTGACCTCACCTTTAAACCATGCTGGCAGTTTTTTGGATTTCCTTCCACTTTTCTTAAAGTGTGGAATACAGCTAGTCTGGGCTTCCAAAATAGTATTTTTCAACAACACCCATGCTTGATGTAAGTCTTTAACCTTTGTAACTGCTCCTTTTAGTTTTTTCTTAACTATTTTCCTCATTTTATCATAGTCTCCCTTTCAAAGGTTAAAAGGTAGTACTGTGGATTTCCTTACTATCCCTCCTCCACTAATTAAATCAAAGGCGATCATGCTATGATCACTATTGCCAAGTGGCCCCAACACCCTTATCTCTTGCACTAGTTCTGGTGTTCCACTAAGGACTAGGTCTAATATGGCTTCCCTTCTGGTCAGTTCATGAACCAGCTGCTCCAAGAAGCAGTCATTTATTTCATCTAGGAACTTTATCTCCCTCCGTGACACTGACTCAGTCGGTACCGGGGTAATTGAAATCACCCATTATTATTACTGCGCTGTAACGTTTGTTAACTTCCTTGATTTCTTTGAGCATTTCATCATCCATTTGTTCATTCTGGCCAAGCGGTCGATAGTACACCCCCACTACCATCGCCTTCCCTTTTTACATGGAATTTCAATCCATAGATATTCTACAGCAAATTTTGTTTCCTGCAAAACTTTAATTCTTTCTGACTCAATGCCCTCTCTAACATAGAGCGCAACCCCTCCACCAATTTGATCAGCTCTATCATTATGATATAGTTTGTACCCAGGTATCACAGTGTCCCACTGGTTGTCCTCCTTCCACCATGTCTCTGATATTCCATAAGAACATAAGATATGCCATACTGGGTCAGACCAAGGTCCATCAAGCCCAGTATTCTGTTTCCAACAGTGGCCAATCTAGGTCATATATACCTAGCAGTTTCCCCAAGAGACACAAGTTCCACAATGCTTGTACTGGGTCAAGCATTGATATCCTGGGTCCCTTCTTAATGATGGTTTATGGAGCTTTCCTCCAGGAACTTGTCAAAACCTTTTTTAAACCCAGCTATACTAACAGCCTTTACTACATCCTCCGGTAACAAATTCTAGAGTTTGATTACACGTTGAGTGAAAAAATATTTTCTTTTATTAGTCTTAAATAGTTTACCCTGTAGTTTCATTGCATGTCCCCTAGTCTTTCTATATTCTGATAAGATAAACAATCGATCTACGTTTACACGTTCCACTCCGTTCATTAATTTATGGACTTCTATCATATCTCCCCTCAGCCGTCTCTTTTCCAGGTTAAAGAGCCCTAACCTTTTTAGCCTTTCTTCATAGGAGTATCCTTCCATCCCCTTTAACCATTTTGGTGGCTCTTCTCTGTACCTTTTCTAAAATCGCTATATCCTTTTTAAGATACAGCGACCAGAATTGCACACAATATTCAAGGTGCGGTCTCACCATGGAATGATATAGAGGCATTATAATATCTTTTGTTTTATTTTCCAGTCCTTATCTTATCATACCTAGCATTCTATTTGCTCTCTTGGCCGCCGCTGCACACTGGGCCGAGGGTTTTAACATGGTATCCACAATGACGCCTAAATCTTTTTCCTGGGTGGTGGTTCCTAATGTGGAACCTTGCATCGTGTAACCATAGTTTGGGTTGTTCTTCCCTAGGTGCATAACCTTGCACTTGTCCACATTCAATTTCATCTGCCATTTTGATGCCCAGTCTTCCAATTTATCAAGATCCTCTTGCAATTTTTTACAATCCTCTTGGGTTTTAACAACCTTAAATAGTTTTGTGTCATCTGCAAATTTGATAACCTCACTCGTTATTCCACTTTCCAGGTCATTTATGAATATGTCAAAAAGCAGCGGACACAGCACAGATCCCTGGAGTACACCACTATTCACCTTTCTCCATTGGGAAAATTGGCCATTTAGCCCTACTCTCTGCTTTCTATCTTTTAACCAGTTCCTGATCCACAATAGTACACTGCCTGCTATCCCATGACTCTTTAGTTTTGCCAAAAGTCTCTGATGAGGGACCTTGTCAAAGGCTTTCTGAAAGTCCAGATACACAATATCAACCGACTGACCTTTGTCCACCTGTTTATTCACTCCTTCAAAAAAACATAACAGATTAGTAAGACAAGATCTTCCTTGTCTAAAGCCATGTTGGCTGTCTCCCATTAGGTTGTGACTATCTACATGCTGAATAATTTTATTCTTTATGATGGTTTCTACCATTTTTCCTGGTACTGACGTCAGGCTCACCATTCTGTAGTTTCCCGAATCACCCCTGGAACCCTTTTTAAAAATTGGTGTTACATTGGCGAACCTCCAATCTTCAGGTATTAGAGATGATTTTAATGATAGTTCACAGATTACTGATAGCAGGTCTGCAATCTCATATTTCAGTTCTTTCAACACCCTTGGATGTATACCATCCGGCCCAGGTGATTTGCTACTCTTCAGTTTATCTAATAGTTGTAAGACATCTTCCCGATGTATCGATATTTCCTTCAATTCTTCCACACCTTTAAATACCACTTCAGTCGTGGGTAACATCCCTACATCTTCCTCAGTAAAGACCGAAGCAAAGAATTCATTCAGTCTCTCCGCTATCGCCTTGTCTCCTCTTTGTGCTCCTTTAACCCCTTTATCATCTAATGGACCAACTGACTCTCTCACAGGGTTTTTGCTACGAATGTACTTGAAAAGGTCTTTATTTCGCGTTTTTGCTTCCGCAGCAAGCTTCTTCTCAAATTCTCTCTTTGCCTGCCTTATCAATGCCTTGCATTTGACTTGCCAGTGCTTGTGCTGTTTCCAGGTTTCGTCGTTTGGCTCTTTTTTTCCATTTCCTGAAAGATGCTTTTTTGGCAACAACAGCCTCTCTGACCTCACCTTTAAACCATACTGGCAGTTTTTTGGACTTCCTTCCACTTTTCTTAAAGTGTGGAATACAGCTGGTCTGGGCTTCCAAGATAGTATTTTTCAACAACACCCAAGCTTGATGTACGTCTTTAACCTTTGCAACTGTTCCTTTTAGTTCTTTCTTAACTGTTTTCCTCATTTTATCATAGTCTCCTTTTCGAAAGTTAAAAGGTAGTACTGTGGATTTCCTTACTATCCCTCCTCCACTAATTAAATCAAAGGCGATCATGCTATGATCACTATTGCCAAGTGGCCCCAACACCCTTATCTCTTGCACTAGATCTGGTGTTCCACTAAGGACTAGGTCTAATATGGCTTCCCCTCTGGTTGGTTCATGAACCAGCTGCTCCAAGAAGCAGTCATTTATTTCATCTAGGAACTTTATCTCCCTAGCATGTCCTGACGTGACACTGACCCAGTCGATACCGGGGTAATTGAAATCACCCATTATTATTACTGCGCTGTAACTTTTGTTAGCTTCCTTGATTTCTTTGAGCATTTCATCATCCATTTGGTCATTCTGGCCAGGTGCTCGATAGTACACCCCCACTGCCATTGCCTTCCCCCTTTTATATGGAATTTCAATCCATATAGATTCTACAGCAGATTTTGTTTCCTGCAAAACTTTAATCCTTTCTGAGTCAATGCCCTCTCTAACATAGAGCGCAACCCCTCCACCAATTTGATCAGCTCTATCATTACGATGTAGTTTGTACCCACGTATCACAGTGTCCCACTGGTTGTCCTCCTTCCACCATGTCTCTGATATTCCAAACCTATCTAACCTTTCATTTAGTGCTATATATTCTAACTCTCCCATCTTATTCTTTAGACTTCTAGCATTTGCATACAAGCATTTTAGAGAATGTATTTTATTCATGTTAATTTGGCTATTGTTAGACATGGGTAAATTGGGATCTTTAAGCTCTGTCTGCTCCATACTTGAGGGCATTTGGGCTACTTTACTCTTTTGTGGAACCTCTCTGCTTTTGGTAGTATCCTTCAAGGATACATTCTTCCGAACCATCTGCTTTTGGGCGACTGTCGGCTTTCCCCTAATATCTAGTTTAAAAGCTGCTCTATCTCCTTTTTAAAGGTTAATGCCAGCAGCCTGGTTCCATCCCGGTTAAGGTGAAGCCCATCCCTTCGGAAGAGCCCCTCCTTTCCCAAGAATGTTCCCCAGTTCCTAACAAATCCAAAACCCTCATCTCTGCACCATTGTCTCATCCACGCATTGAGACTCCGGAGCTCTGCCTGCCTTTTGGGTCCTGCGCGTGGAACAGGAAGCATTTCGGAGAATGCTACCCTGGAAGTTCTGGATTTCAACTTCCTACCTAAAAGCCTAAATTTTGCCTCCAGAACCTCCCTACCACATTTTCCTATGTCATTGGTACCGACATGTACCAAGACAGCAGACTCCCCCGCAGCACTATCTAAGACCTTATCTAGGTGGCGCGTGAGGTCCGCTACCTTCGCACCAGGCAGGCATGTTACCAGGCGATCCTCACGTCCACCAGCCACCCAGCTATCTACATGCCTAATGATCGTATCACCAACTATAACCGCTGTCCTAACCCTTCCCTCATGGGCACATGGCCCTGGAGAAAGTTCCTCGGTGCAAGAGGGTTTTACATCACCTGGAGGACAGGTCATATCTAACCTCATATCTAACCTCTCATTTAGTGCTATATATTCTAACTCTCCCATCTTATTTTTTAGACTTCTAGCATTTGCATTCAAGCATTTTAGAGACTGTATTTTATTCATATTAATTTGGCTATTGGTAGACATGGGTAATTTGGGATCTTTAAGCTCTGTCTGCTCCATACTCGAGGGCATTTGGGCTACTTTAATCTTTTTTGGAACCTCTCTGCTTTTGGTAGTATCCTTCAAGGATACATTCTTCCGAACCATCTGTTCTTGGGCGACTGTCGGCTTTCCCCTATTATCTAGTTTAAAAGCTGCTCTATCTCCTTTTGAAAGGTTAATGCCAGCAGCCTGGTTCCATCCCAGTTAAGGTGAGCCCATCCCTTCGGAAGAGCCCCCCCCCCTTTCCCCAGAATGTTCCCCAGTTCCTAACAAATCCATTGACTTCTGGTATGTCAAAGAAGCGTATGAGCTCTATTTTTCTTGGGGGTCACTGCGTGCATCCTACAGTTTTTCTTGCCATTGTATCCCTATGTGGATCTTCTGGCATTGTGAGTCCCACAATCAGCTGCTCTTGTGTACACAGGAATGCTCTTATAAGTGGGTGTGGCTATGATGTTATCTTATATGTATCTGGGGCTGTTTGAAGTGTGCTCTGCAAAAATGTCATGATGATGTCTCACTCAAGGCAGCTTTTGTGCTTTGCATTGTGTATACAGGGCCGGCCCGTCCATTGAGCAAGAATGTTTTTTGCACAGGGCCCCGCGTTTCAGGGGGCCCCGCACAAAAAACATCTTGCATCCCAGCAAAGTTTAAAAAAATCAGAAACCGGCCGTGGCAGCGGTAGAATCGAATATCAGCCCATTTACAGTCCTTACCCCCCCCCCCATCAGCCCAGCTAAGTTTAAAAAAAACCCCAGAAACCGGCTGCTGCTGCCGCTGCCGCCGTGGCAGCAGCAGAATCGAGAATCCCGCGAGGCCCCCGTGTCCTGCAGTCTTCTATGCAGCTGTCAGTCTTCAGCGTCGGCTGTCAGAGCTGCGCGAAGAGAGAGAGCTTCTCCTCTCGCAGCTCTGTTAATCACCCCGTGGCGGGGTGCTCCATCAGCCCCGCGGCGGGATTAACAGAGCCGCGAGAAAGGGAAACTCTCCCTTCGCGCGGCTCTGAAAAGCCCACGCTGAGGCCGCATAGAAGACTGCAGGACAGGGGGGCCCCGCGGGATTCTCGATTCTGCTGCTGCAACGGCGGAAGCGCCAGCAGCAGCCGGTTTCTGGGTTTTTTTTTTAAACTTAGCTGGGCTGATGGGGGGGGGGGTAAGGACTGTAAATGGGCTGATGGGGAGGGAGGGGGGGTTCGGACTGGAAGTGATGGGGGGGTTAAGACTGGGAATGGGCTATGGGGGGTTAGGACAGGTAATAGACTATGGAGGGGCTAAGACTGGAAATGGGCTGATGGGGGAAGTTATGACAGGTAATGGGCTATGGGGGGCTACGACTACAAGTGGGCTGATGGGAGGATTAGGACTGGAAACGGGCTATGGGGCGGTGGGCTAAGACTAGAAATGGGCTGATGGGGGGTGTTAGGACTGGTAATGGGCTGTGGGGGGCATTAGGACTGGTAATGGGCTATGGGGGAGTTACAACATCTAAACTCCTATCGGGACAAACGAAAACAAGTGGGCTGATGGGGGGATTAGGACTGGAAATGGGCTATGGGGGGGTTAGGACAGGTAATGGGCTGATGGGGGTTACAACAGGTAATTGGCAATTTGGGGCTAAGACTACAACAAGGCTGATAGGGGGTTAGGTCAGTGAATGGGCTGTGGGGGGCGTTAGGACTGGAAATGGGCTGGGGAGGGGGTTAGGACTGGTACTGGGCTAGGGGGCGGTTACAACAGGTAATGGGCTATGGGGAGCTATGACTATAAGTGGGCTGATGGGGGGATTAGGAATGGAAATGGGCTATGGGGGGTTTAGGACAGGTAATGGGCTGATGGGGGGTTACAACAGGTAATGGGCTATGGGGGGCTAAGACTACAAGTAGGCTGATAGGGGGTTAGGACTGGTAATGGGCTATGGGGCGGTTAGGACAGGTAATGGGCTGATGGGGGGTTACAACAGGTAATGGGCTATGGGGGGGCTAAGACTACAAGTGGGCTGATGGGGGGTTAGGACTGGTAATGGGCTGATAGGGGGTTAGGACTGGTAATGGGTTGATGGGGGGGTAAGGCTGAAATGGGCTGATGGGAGGGTAAGGACTGGAAGTGGGCTGATGGGGGGTTAGGACTGGTAATGGGCTATAGGGGGTTCGGACTGGAAGTGGGCTGATGGGGGAGCAAGGACTGGTAATGGGATGGGGGGTTGCTAGGACTGGAAATGGGCTGAGTGGAAAGGGGGCTTGAACTGCAAATAGCTGATGGGGATGGTGGCTTGGAATGGAAATGGGCTGTGAGGAGAGGGAGCTAGTACTGGAAATGGGCTGAGTGGGGGGGGGCTAGGACAGGAAATGGGCTGATAGAGGGGCCAGGATAGGACTGGAAATGGGCTGTTGGGGGTGCTAAGGTTGGAAATGGGCTGTGGTGGGGGCTTGAATTGAAATGGACTCATGGAGGGGCTGGAACTGGAAGTAGGCTCATGGGGGGCTTGGATTGGAAATGGGCTGAGTGGAGGGGAGTTAGGATTTGACATGGGCTGATGGTGGGGCTAGGAAAGGAATAGAAATGAGCTGATGGGGGGCTGGGATTAGAAATGAGCTGATGGAGGAACTGATAGGACTGGAAATGGGCTGATGGTGGGGCTAGGATAAGACTGGAAATGGGCTGATGGTGGGGCTAGGATAGGATTGGAAATGGGCTGATGGAGGACTAGGACTGGAAATGGGCTGATGCAGGGCCTAGAAGGGAGCGGATGCTGGGTGAGGCTGGAACTAGAAGGGAGCTGATGTTGGGGGAGGATTAGAATGGGATGGGGCTGGGAGAGTGAAATGGAGAGGGGAAAAATATTTTGCGTGGGAGGGAAGACAAATCTACAATTGGCCAGATATTGGGAGAGTAAGTGGGGATTGAGGATGGAGGGGTAAAATTTGAGTGGATGAAATAGGAATGAGGAAAGAGCAAAAGGAGAAAGATTAGTATGTTAAAGCAGATGTAGAGAGAGAATGGAAAAAAAAACAAGAAGACAGAAGAAAGGACAAATGGACAGCAGATGGAGAGTTAGCAGAAGACACGAAGAAACCAGAAGAAAGTGGCTGGAACAATTGCAACTGAAAAAAAATGCACAAAAGGTAGAAAAATATCTCTTTATTTTGAATTTATTAACTGGAATATGTCAGCTCTGGGAAATGTGCATCATTAATTTTTGCGCTTTGTTTAGTACAAGAGGAAATTAATTTATAGTTTTATTTCTACAGTGTTGTTGTATATTCCAAGTTTGGCTTTTGGGGTTCCCAGTTTAATTATTGTCTTCCTGTTTCTAAATTGTGATTCCTTGTTTGGTGATGGTCTATGTTCTGCATGTGTAACTGAGCTGAAGTATTCTGTTTATATAATTCCTATTTGACATTGCCACTTGTTCTTTCCCCAGTAGGTCATGTATTGTTGTTCTCTGAAATATATTGGTTTAATATTTGCAGTGTTGCCTTTTGATAGTTAGGGTATGGTGCTTTGTGAGTCCTGGTAATGCTGTTAGGATATGGCGGGTTTGCTATGGGTTCTAAATGGGCAGTGTTTGTAGTAGTTCCTAATGTGCCTGGCGGTTGGTACTGGATTATAGTAATGTAGAAACCTTTTAGTCTTTCTTTATCCATATACTCATTAAGAGGCATGTTTACTAAAAGTTAGTGTATGGTAACATTATGCAAATATTTATGCAAATGAGGCACCTTATGCAAATGAGGCCCCGCACCGAGTCTCCGCACATGGCCCCGCACCCCCCTTGGGCCGCCCCTGTGTGTATAGCAGACCTAATCTAAATGGATGGTGCTGGCACAGCAACTACACTTTAGCTTTTACTTTAGAAGCATTCCCATGTGTAAATAATCACATTTGCACATGCAGATTGGCCACACAAGCAAATAGAAATTTTGGAAAGTTGCTTTTTACACACTGAGAGTAGTAATGATATTCCAAATAATATCCAAAATTATAATAACATACTTTACTTGAGAAACCTGTTGGTCAGGCATAGATTGTAGGTCTTTAGTGGGAATTTTACAGGCTATTTCCATGACCTCTACTGCACAGATGACTGAAAAGGATCTGTCCAATATCACTCATCATTGCTGGAACTGAGGACCTTCTTCTCAGAAATTCATTGGTCTCATCCCCTGCTACTTGTGGCTCTTCACGAAGTGTCTTCAGGCCCCTTCAATGCTGATGCCTGTGCCAAATATTCGGTACTCACCTGAAATCCTGACTTAGGTGATAGTAGTTGATCCCCAGGGCTCAATGAGACAACAAACTCCAGCAAAGTTATCCTACACCAGTACTGGAAAAACCAAGGACATCATCCACTGTGTGAACCATGATCTATAGATGACCATGTGGGGAGAAGGGATTAGAAGGGAGAATCCTTACTTTTTTATTTTGCTTTATCATTACAGTAGATAATATGAAAGACAATACTGAGGGAGATCAAGCAGTTTGTGTCTATACTGGTAATTTCATAATAAGTCAGAGCCTAGCAGCAGCAAAGAGCTGTAATTTAAATCAAATCAGAATATAACTTAGTATAAAAGGCAAAACAGGGTCAGTACTCTTTGAGCAACAAATAAAGTCTTCTAGAGACTTTTACAAAGAGAACTTCTACCTAGGGGGCAAGAGACCTGGGAAACTTTTTCAATAGGTGTCAACACCAGGTGGCAGGTCAAAAGGCAATTTTGAAAGACTCCTTCTAGCCAAGCAAGGACTATTAATCACCCAGGAAGTTGGTCACAGCTTACCGCAGCAGCACAGGACAGGGTACTGTGTAGCAGCCCTCTTTTAATACGTGTTATTTCTCTCCCTCCCTCCCCAACACCCACCCACCCCTGGGATAATCGTAGCTTTATAGGTACTTACACATCTTAAAGGAAAGGAGGTGCTCTCAGGTGAAGCTCGTTATCCAAATCAGTCATACACTAAGGGCCTGAGATTAATTAAGCTTCAAGTGAACAAGGTATATTAAACATATTAGGTACAGTTTTATTAGTATACATACCCATAGCAACCCTTAGTAAGTAAAGAACGTAGATCTAAACACAAGCTTAAAACTAAGATGCAGACAGCAGTCCAGCAGCGAGATGGGGGCTCTCCAGTCTTTTGCACTGAGTGTCACATGTATGATTTTCTCCCAGTTGGTCTGAGGTCTTAGGTGTGCACTAGGTGCAAGGAGCTCTTTGCTCTCAGGGAACGAGTCCATTCTCTAGAGGCTAGAGTAACAGACTTGGAAAAGATAAGAAACACAGAGAGGTACATAGACGAGACCTATAGGAATATAGTCCTGAAGTCCCACCTCCAGTCTGGCAGCATCCCTGTTGCCATGGAGGAGAGAGGTCGCGTGACAGGAAAGCATCACCCTGGTGTGGCAGGAAGTGTTCCTGTAACTAGGACCTGTTCTTCAGGCAATGTAAAACCCTCTCGCACTGAGGAAGTTTCTCCAGGGCCATGTGCCCATGAGGGAAAAGTTAGGACAGCCGTTATAGTTGGTGATTCAATCATTAGGCATGTAGATAGCTGGTGGCTGGTGGACGTGAGGATCGCCTGGTAACATGCCTACCTGGTGCGAAAGTAGCGGACCTCATGCACCACCTAGATAAGGTCTTAGATAGTGCTGGGGAGGAGTCTGCTGTCTTGGTACATGTCGGTACCAATGACATAGGAAAATGTGGTAGGGAGGTTCTGGAGACTAAATATAGGCTTTTAGGTAGGAAGCTGAAATCCAGAACTTCCAAGGTAGCGTTCTCCGAAATGCTTCCCGTTCCACGTGTAGGACCCAAAAGGCAGGCAGAGCTCCGGAGTCTCAGTGTGAGGATGAGACAATGGAGCAGAGATGAGGGTTTTGGATTTGTTAGGAACTGGGGAACATTCTGAGGAAAGGAGGGGCTCTTCCGAAGGGATGGGCTTCACCTTAACCGTGATGGAACCAGGCTGCTGTCATTAAACTTTAAAAAGGAGATAGAGCAGTTTTTAAATTAGATAATAGGGGAAAGCCGACAGTCGCCCAAGAGCGCATGGTTTGGAAGAATGTATTCTTGAAGGATACTACCAAAAGCAGAGAGTTTCCAAAAAAGAGTGAAGTAGCCCAAATGCCCTCGAGTATGGAGCAGACACAGCTTAAAGATCCCAAATTACCCATGCTTGTATGCAAATGCCAGAAGTCTAAAAAATAAGATGGGAGAGTTAGAATATATAGCACTAAATGAGAGGTTATATATGATTGGAATATCAGAGACATGGTGGAAGGAGAACAACCAGTGCGACACTGTGATATCTGGGTACAAACTATATCGTAACGATAGAGCTGATCAAATTGGTGGAGAGGTTGCGCTCTATGTTAGAGAGGGCATTGAGTCAGAAAGGATTAAAGTTTTGCAGAAAACAAAATTTGCTGTAGAATCTCTATGTATTGAAATTCCATGTTAAAAGGGGAAGGCGATGGCAGTGGGGGTGTACTATCGACCGCCTGGCCAGAATGAACAAATGGATGATGAAACGCTCAAAGAAATCAAGGAACCTAACAAAAGTTACAGCGCAGTAATAATAATTGGTGATTTCAATTACCCCGGTATCAACTGGGTCAGTGTCACAGCAGAACATGCTAGGGAGATAAAGTTCCTAAATGAAATAAATGACTGCTTCTTGGAGCAGCTGGTTCATGAACTGACCAGAGGGGAAGCCATATTAGACCTAGTCCACGGTGGAACAACAGATCTTGTGCAAGAGAAAAGGGTGTTGGGGTCACTTTGCAATAGTGATCATAGCATGATCGCATTTGATTTAATTAGTGGAGGAGGGATAGTAAGGAAATCCACAGTACTATCTTTTAACTTTCGAAAGGGAGACTATGATAAAATGAGGAAAACAGTTAAGAAAAAACTAAAAGGAGAAGTTGCAAAGGTTAAAGACTTACATCAAGCTTGTGTGTTGTTGAAAACTACTATCATGCAGGGGCCCCATCACCACCTGCCACCGATATCTCTCGGGGGAGGTTAGCAGCCACTGCTATGGTATTTCCCCAGGTACCTACATTTTCCAGTTGCCTGGAGGGCTACTGCATCTGGCACTATTGGCTTCTTCTCCCATAGCTGGGTTCTGTGGCAGTGGAGGGGTGGGGGGGGGGGAGGCAGTCTGGATCTCTGCTTGTGTTACCAGGACCCTTCAACCACCCCATGTGGCTCACTGCCTTTCCACAGCAGTACCAGGACTGTGTGCTGCCACTGTTACTGAGGCTCATCAACCTGGGGAAGAGATGGCTGTGGGAGAATATGAGAGTGGTCTATATATTATTGACCAGAGTGGAACAGGTAAATGTAGGTCACTTTTTTATGCCATCAGACTGTGGACAGACTAGGGGACCTGTAATGCAACTACAGTGTAAACCACTTGGGACTTCTAGGTGAAAATATATTTTTCAGTCAACATGTATTTAGACCCTACAATCCATTACCAGAGGATGTGCTAAAAGTGTAGCTGGATTTAAAAACGTTTGGACGGGTTCCTGGATAACGGTCCATAAACCATTGCTAAACAGAATCTGAGATATGCACTGCTTGCCCCACTACAGTTATCGGGGATTCTGTGTGTCTTTTGGGGAAACTGCTAGGTACTTGTGACCTAGATTGTGCACTGTTGGACACAAGATACTGGGAATGATTGACCTTAGTCTGACACAGTTTGGCATTTTTTATAGTTTTATGTTCCTATGTGCCATCTAGGCAGCTGCCTGGTCCCCCATGTGCACCAGCAGCTCCCACTGCATGATCCATATACCATGTCCATTGCCCCCATTTGCACCATCAACATAGTGCCCTTTCATATTTGGGCACTATGCTATTGCTGCTAATGGAGCACTGCTATTACTCACTTGGGCTCCCCTGTCTGTGCTTCACATTGCAGACGTAAATTAGGCTCTCTCTCTTCAAAAAACACCCTTTCTGCTATGTTTTTAATTGCATTAGAGTTTCTGCCGTTAAGGTGCCTGCATTAAGGGAGCAAGCCTTGTTCCCACCCACTCCCCGCCTATTGACCCCCACTCTCTGTCCCATGCACGCCTTCTCTCCACCCATAGGGCGCTTTATGCTGTTGGTGCCGTTAGCATGCACTAAAGTGCCTTTTTGCACACGCTAAGTGTGCACATGCACAGTTAGCAAGCGCTAACAGCACACTTGATTCTTTACTGCCGTTTAGTAAACACATCCCTTAGATTTCAAATAAGCCTTTGATGTTCCACACAGGTGACTTGTAAATAAATTGAGCACCTTAAAGATGGACCCTAAAGTAACCAATTGAGTTAGAAACTGGTTGAGTTGGAGGCAACAAAGGGAACAGATAAATGAAGCTCACTCTGATGAGAAAGATGTTACCAGTGGTCTGCCACAGGAATCTCTCCTTGGTCCAATTCTTTTTAACATTTTTTATAAGTGATATTGTGGTAATGTTTGCCTCTTTGCAGATGAGCAATGATGGAGAGTAATTACAGCTGTAACACCCAGATGTTCCTCAATTTGTATTTATTAATGGATCCAACTTGGCCAAGTTTCGGCAAACTACAACTGCATCAGGGGTCTATGAAAATAATAATGAAAATATAATTACAATATAAAAATATAAACATATAAAAGCATGCAATATAAACATATAAAAACTTAAAATCGTAGAGAAATCTTGAACAGAAACAATATAAAATCTCATAAAATTCTATATACATCTAAAAAGATTTTTTTGCCCATAAATATATCCATAAACATGACAACATGACAACATAAAACCATATGGGCCTGATTCTGTGTCACGAATAGCTATTTGTGCCTTCCCCCGCCAGTTGTGCGGGGAAGTTAGATGGGGGCAGGGAAAAGGTGGCTCGGGGCGGAGTCTGGGCGGGCAGTGGGTGGTCAATTCTAATGTTGGCCCTCTACGTTACAGAGGATTCCTTCCCCCCCTTTGCATATGAGACAAAAATCTGCAAAAAGGTAAACATGAAAGAAAGTGTAGATAACATGAGGAGGGATTTAGCAAAGCTTAAAGAAAGGCCGTGATTCTGGCAGTCAGATTTAATGCTAAAAAGTGCAGGCCATGCATTTGGGATGCAAAAATCCAAGGGAGTGCTACAGTAGAGTGAGGCACTTCTGTTTATGAAAGAAGAGTGGGACCTGGGGGTAATTGTTTCTGATGTTCTTAAGGTGGCTAAATAGGTAGAAAAGGTGAAAATGCAAGCCAAAATGAGGCTTGGGTGCACAGGGAGAAGAATGGATAGCAGCAAGAAGGGGGTGATAGTGCCTCTGTATAAGTCTTTGGTTAAACCTCATTTGGAGTACTGAGTGAAAATCTGGAGACCACACCTTAGGATATAAACAGGATAGAGTCAATGCAGAGAGTGGCTACCAAAATAGTCGATGGTGTTTGCCATAAAGCATATGGGGACAGACTTAAATATCTCACTATGGGCCTGATTCTGGGACATGGGTTGCAGGGCTGCATGCCCTGGTGGGATGTGCAGCCCTGCAAGTCATTCGGGCCAGATTCCCTCTCTGGATCTCTCCATACAACCTGAGCAGCAGGACAGGGAGAGCCAGTGGGGGCGGGAGGGGGCAGGAGCTGGGTGGAGCGGGGGTGGGCCAGCCCAGCAGGACATATAGGACTGATTCAGGTCATGGCCCTGTACGTCCTGCTGGGACAAAGGGAACATGCTACTTATTCCACCTCAAAGGTGGAATAAGCAGCACCGACCCAGTGATAGGGCCCTGGGATCCCCTCTGGGGCCAGGGCCGGGTGTGGGTGGTCCCTGTCAGCTGATCCAGGCCCCAGCAGGCAGTGGGGTTAAGGGGGGTCTATACCACGGGAGTTGGGGCATGCTGGGCCAACCATGAGCCCGATTCTGTGCACCACGGGAACATTTGCACCACAGAACGTTTTGTTACCCTTGGTCCAGAATCATGTTTTAATGGGCCCGTCTTGCTCGGGGCCTTCCAGATGGCCCGGACGTGCCCCTTTGTGAATCAGGTTCTATGTATACTTTTGATGAAAGATGGGAGAGAGGAGATATGATAGAGATATTTAAATATCTATGTTGCATAAATCCACAGATAGAGAAACTCTTTCAATTGAAGAAAAACTGCAGTAAGGGGGCATAGGAGAAAAGTGAAATGGAATAGACTCAGGAGTAATTTGAGAAAAAAATTCTTTATGGATAGAGTAGTAGATGCATGGAATTGTCTCCCAGTGGAGCTGGTAAAGCCGAGAACTGTGTCTGAATTCAAGAAAGCAGGGGACTAACACAGAGGATCTCTAAGGGAAAAAATGTATAGCTTAGTAGTTGGTATGGAAGGGCACCCTGGATAGGTTGTATGTCCTTTGATGTCATTTTTCTATGTTCCCATGCTTCTGTAATCAACAATCCAATCACATAACAGTAACAACTAATGAACACGTGACCAAGACTATATGAGATCTATAAAGATATATAATATTGCAAGTTTCCACATAGAAATTGCTTTGAAATATCATAATCTCTCCCGTCCTCCCCTGGACACATCATAAAATCTCTCATTCACTCTAACCAATACTGGAAGACTAGTATCAGCATTCATTGATGTTTGGATAGTGCATTTAAACCTAATGCATAAAACAAAAGCCCTCAAACCATTCCCCTCACCAACAGACAAAGCCATCATTACATTCAAATAAGCCAGTCCCAACCAAGACACACTCTACTTGGCTATTACTCATGGAAAGTTATATAAACAAAGATCTACATAGCTTAGCCATGAACAAATTGGATCATAGCCAAACCTCCTACTCCTTTTGACTGTACCCTCTTTGGAGGGGTGCTCGCTATTGATGTGCCTACTTCCCACAGTTGGTCTGGTTTAAGAAATTGCTGACTCAGAAGTGATGTGTGATTGTGGCTTGGCACAAGTTCATACACAGCAATGTTCCACAGGACTTCTCAAGAATGCATCCTCCAGTCAAGGTAGAAAGGACAAGCAGACAGTTTCCAAAGGAGACCAGAAGAAATGATGCAATAGTGAATGTATGCAGAAAACTACACAATATTTAACTTTTGTGAGCAAAAGGTGTTTTGTGCACTAAAACACAAAACTGTGTATGCTGTTGCAAATAATGCACATTTGGTGTTCTGGCATGTGAAGATCCATATACGGAATGGTCCACGTTTTATCATTTTGGCTTCAATGTGCTATACAATATATTGAATCATCAACGTTTTTAATTACTTCAGTAATCTGGCATTCCAAAATGAACATCCTCTGTTATCAGTGGCCATGGAGGATGTATTGGCATTCATTTAGCCATGTGAGCATTGTGAGCTTCTGCAACTTTTCTTTGACTAATTGACAAGGGAATTCTTGGTTCATGGACAAGAAACCTGTTTCAATAAGCACAACTTGCATATAATATTAGCATCATTCACATTGACCAGTAGCAGATGTGTGCTACACTCGTGAGATGGCCCATCATTTAGAGTAAAAATTAAGCTGATGTTCCATCTGTCTGATGTTGGAAGGGACTCAAAATATGAAAACATTCATAAGAATGGAGCAAAGTAACATGCATAGTTGGTGCTCTAATTGACATGTGATCTCTGAAATAGAATTGCAAATTAATTGTCAGATACTAACAGAAATGTTTAATGTAGAAAGCAACATGATACTACAGTGTGCATGGACTAAAATAAAATAATTTTGGTATGCTATTGCAACTTGCTTACCAAAATTATCCCCTTCCCCTATCCCCCCCAAAAGAAACAATAAGCATTGTGCTATCCAGCAGGCACAGTCACCATTTTAATTTATACTCTGGTGCCAGTGCTTTAATGAATACGTGGAGCCCGATTGCAGGAGGGAGATGTCCGGGTCGTCCGGATGTCCCCGCTGAAAATGGGACCACTAAGGCCTGATTCTGGTCCATGGGAACAATGTGGGTAAGACATAAGAAAGGGCCTGGAGGTGGTGTGTTAGAAAATGATCTGGGGCTGGTAAAGAGAAGCAGGAGGTGGAAAATTAGACTGGGGAGGAGATAAGTACAGAGGAAGGAAATGGCAGTCTAAAAAGTGGGTGAAAGATGGGGTGGGGGAGGGGGTGTAAGGATGCTGGCAAAGGAATTAGACAGATGTGGAATGGGAGGACTTGGGAAGCCAAATCAGGAAATGGAAAGCTGGTAAGTAGGTGAATGATGAAAAGAGGAAGACTGAAGATTGTAGGAAGGCGAAAGAGGAATGCAATAAAGCTATAGTTAGGTTAAAGGCAAATGGACATTGAGAGTGCATCAGAGTAAGCCAGCAGATCATGTTTGCATGATGTGCTGCAGTCACCCAGCAATAGCCTTCTGCTGATGGGCCAACACTACGGCTTGACACTAGAGTACCAGGGGAGCCAGAGAGCATGAGGCCTGTGGGACCAGAAGAGTTCAAGAAAGCAAAAAAGTCACCAGTTCATTCCAACTGCAGTTTGTCAAGAATGCTGCCTTTGTTCCCTCTGAATCTCTTAGACTGTAATAATTATTTGTTCTTGTTTTTTTCATGCTACAGTTTGGGCATGTGGGGCTGAAAGGCAGCCACTAAAAATGGGCATCATCCAGAGAGATTGAAGTGCCAAGTTAATTGTCAAAAACATATTAGTAGAAATACTGAAAGCAGAGAATATGGGCAACTGCCCCTCAGCATAGCTATACATTTTCACCTCCTCCCAGTTTCATGAAAATGAAAGGAAACAAAGCAAGAGGAGGGTTTCTTCAGAAATGCTAGCTTTTCCACCAAGTCCGATGTTAGCCAGCCATGAATGATGGGGGAACCATGATATCCCCTGCTTTACGGCAGAGGTTCCCAACTCCAGTCCAGCAGTGCAAAACACTGTTCGGGTTTTCATGCTGTCCCTCATGAATATGCATGAGATACATCTGCATACCATGGGGGTGGCACATAGAAATGCAGCACAGGCATCTTTATCAGAGGCAGCATGGAACCGGAATGGTGTTTGGCCCTCCAGGACTGCATTTGGGAGGCTCTGCTCTAGGTAATGTGCATGTTTATGGTGTCTGTGCTCTGTAGGGTAAAATGTAGGTGTTTTGGGCATGTTTACGTCATCTGCAATAAAGGTGCTGTCTGTATTAGCACGTTGTAGTAGTGGGTAAAATATGGGGACTGGTTTGGCGGGAACCACAACTGGGACTTGAACCTATGACCCTCTGCTTCTGAATGCACTGGTTTTGTGCACTGCACCACCTTGCTGTCACAGAGTCAGTGCATTCCTTGGTGATACCATGACTGTTCGTCAGACAGGGCCCATCTGTTGCAGTACACGGCACCCACCTACACAGGGCTAGGCCACGGTCTGCTCTGGGCAGCTGCCACTGCCCCCTCCACCACCAGTATCCCTCAGCCACCATGCTGACATGCCCTTCTGCTGGTGGTGCGCAGTCTCAGGCCATCCAGTGTGCAGGTAGGCGGCTGCCTATGGTGCGGCTTCTGGGGTATGGGTGCCTGCATAGGTGTCCACACTTCTCCCCAGAACCGCCTGCCAATGTTCCGTGCCCTTGGGGGTAGCTGCTGGGTACTATCCCCTGTGACACTGTGGGAAACACAGTCGTGCCCGTGTTGGGCCTTCAGCAGTTGCTGTCTGGCTGCTCTGCTGCTCTGCTGCTTCAGCATTCGTAAGGGCCACCTAGGCATCGCCCTAGTCCGCAATGTGGCCCAGCTGCACCACAGCATGTGCCGCCTGCGGCCCTCTGTATCCCCTTCTCCGGCATCTGTCCAGTTGCCGTTCCGTCATGCCCGCCCTGATGTTGTGGGACATGTGCACGCCATAGGAACCCTGTCCGATGGTGGGGAAAACCCTGAGCAGCGCTATTTCACTGTGGGCTCATTCACCTTGTATGGGGACGGATTATAGACCCTTCCATGATTTATATCTGTTCTATGGAGCTTACTCAGGGGGGGGAGGGGTTGATGTTTCTCATTGATACCACTATTGGCCAGCTTGGTTATGGTTTTTTTCCAGTTTGTTGGGGTCATTTTCAGTGTTTATGTGCCCTTTTGTTCTGTGCACATGTATCACACTAATCACTTTTTTTAGGTTTCCCTGCCTGAGCTGTACATTGCTGACACTGAAATGGTTTCTCTCCCCTGTAATGTGCATTTAACGGCAGGTTTTCATTCGCGTTGGAATTGAGCTCTTCAGATCAGCGCGTTAGTGTGGAGGGAGCCTCTCCCCGCCCACTCTCCACCCATTGACCCCTTCTCTCCGCCCTCTCTCCACCTTCTGCGGTGTTTTACCGCGCCGCGGGATTTTACGATCGTTAACTACGATTAACGCTCGTTATGTAACGTTAACGATCGTAAGCGCATCATAACGCGCGTTATGATGCGCTTACAATCGTTAACGTTACATAACGCGCATTATTCATGATTACCACAGTTTAGTAAACATACCCCTTAGAATGCTGGTGGAATTTATCTGAAGAATTACCTGACTGAAAGTAATTTTGTTTATCTGACTTAGCTTCCATGGGTAGTGACCACAGCTACTAGGGAGGTGGCAGGTGGGCCTGTTTTTTCTTCTCTTTTGGTTCTTTTGGATTAAGCTAAAACAGAGATTTATTAAAGACTTGTATGGACTTGGTTAGTTTGGACAGAATCAAGCCTGCTGAAGGAGAATATTGAGACTGGCATATTGATCAGAAGACAAACACCAGACTGATACTAATCCTTTTTGTTGAACGAGTTCAAGGATTTTGAGACAATTGTTTGCAGAGAGTGGATTGATCAAAAATCCAGTAAGAATCTAGGGATGGTCACTGCCACATACAACCTAATAACACATTTCTTTGAGGCTGCATTTGATTCTTGCAAGAGATGTAACGCAGTGTGTGCTTTCAGAAAGATTATTCTAAGCACTTCATACAACAAGCCAGGTGAGAATTCAAAATGTATCCAGGAGAAGGGCATGAATAACAACAGTTTGCCTGCTGAGCAAAGTTTGGAGAAATGAGAGAGGAGAGAAAATGAGGATCCACAGAGTGAATGCATTTGTAGGCAAGCATAAACTGTTAGAATTTTATGTAGACTTAGACAGTGAAGCTTTAGAGTGATTCGAGAGGAAGAGTTACAGTACATGATCATATTGGCATTAGGGGAAAAGAAGTCGTACTGATGAGTTCTGAACAGACTGCAATGAAACAAAAGCATTCAGCAGCAGATCCACGAGGCACTGGTTGAAGTAATGTAAGTGGAGATTTAGGGGCATGTTTACTAAACCGCGGCAGCGGACTCCGCCCGATATCGGAGCTTGCGGCCCCATTGAATTCAATGGGGCCGCAGCTTGTCAGACGGCTGCCTGGGTGAGAATGTTCACAGTCTTGGCAAGTGCATATATCAATATGATTTGCAAGGGATTGTGGGAAATGCAGTCCATCCACACCAGACACAGCAGCTCACAATAATTAGTTGTGCTTGAGTGTAAAGCCAATAAGATATTTATTTATGGGGTTATTTCTCCCAACACAGATATGCTTGGTAGCACATAAAACAGGATACTTGCTTTCAGTGTTAAACTTGGAAAAACAAAATCAGGAAAACAACATTTGAACTTGTTAGGCAATCAAAGCAAAAGAATAAAGACCTGGTTGGTAACAAACTGGTCTTTTCTGTAGGCTTTAGCTAATATTTTCTTAGCAGTGTTTCAAACAACAAGCAAAACCCACAAAGAAGGGAAAAACTATTCTTTTCAGGTTAACTTCTTATATCTTCACACATAGACTCAGAAGTGATTCCCTCAGAGCTCACAAGCAATTAGGTAAGGCTCAATTGCTAGCAGTTATCCAGCTGAAAACCCTTAGCTGGCTTGCTTTCTACTGCGTGGCCCAAAATCCTACTCAGGAGCTTTTCTGAGTAGATTAAAGAACAAGTTTGTATTTCTTTGTGATGGTTGCTGTACTTTCTAACAGTAAATTACCAAAGGAGTTTAGACAGAGAGCAATCCATGTATTCACAGCCTGTATCTAAGACTTCTCCCCCTTCCTCAACAATCATCAGTTCAATATCATGGATTGGCACAGAGGAATTTCTCAATGGAGCACTTTCAGGAGAATAATTGTTTCCCTGCTGTCTTTCAAGGTTATAGCTAGGGCATAGATCAGTGTTCATACCTGAGATTCCATTGCTGTTAGAGTTCCTCTCTAAATAGTCTGGCCAGTATGTAGTCCAGTTTTTATGTCCAGCCTTCCAATCCAGATCCCTGGACACTGGATCTCTCTTCACATACCTTCTGGCACGGGTCCTAGGGTCCCTTCCATGTGCAGCTGTCTCCCTCACAGGTACCGTCTGGAGATTCCTAGCTCTGCAGCACCATTCCTCTGGCTTTCCCCAGTCCAATGGTGTATGCTGGCCTTTTGAATGTCTCCCAGTATACGTACTGCTCTGGACTCCTTTAGGCCTCCCAAATGCTTTCCTCTTCTTTCTTCCAAAGGGTTTCTTGCCCTCTCTGTCCGTCCGCACTGGCTTCTGCTTCTGATGATCCTCCAGATGATGAAGATGTCCAAGCTGAGGATCTCCAAGCTGATCCTGAGGATCTCCAAGGTGATGAGGATAATTCTCTGTAGAATAAACTCTACCTTTATTCTGCTTTGATGAGTGCTCCACCCTAGCACAGCGCAGCTGTGCTGAATCAGGCCCTGCCCTTTGAGATGAGTGCTTGGGGATTACCTCATAGCCCTCCTGATTGAACACACGTTTCCCCACTTCAGCTCCTCTAATGGCTGTTGGAAACCTGGTGCATTCTGGGACTGGTAGTCTTTTATGGGAAAATTCTGTTTTCTTATTTCTACCAGAACTGACAGGTTGCTTGTTCAGAGTCACTTCACCTTTACTATAGCTCCTTCCTGAGCTATGATAAGCTTCCTTATCACTTACCCCCCTGCTTAAGTTATTATGGACTGGTTTAACTGGTGAAACTTCTTTCCTACAGTCCGTAATACCTATGAGAGTGTTAACTTTTTGAAGCTCACTTACTTCCTGACTGGCTTCAGGGTCATTATTATTTACAGGCCTCTCCTTCCAAGACTTAAGTACATTAATATGGTAGGTCTGCCTACGCCCTCTTGCATTTTCTACCATATAAGACACTGGGCTCACTTGTTTAACAACCTTCCATGGCCCTTTCCACTGTACTTCAAATTTTGGGGCTGTACCTGCTACTTGAACGAAAACCTTTTTACCAATGCTTAATTGGCGGCTTTTGGCCTTCCTATCATACCACCCTTTCTGGCGAACTTGACTGTCCTGTAGGTTCCTCTCCGCAACCTGCGAGGTCCTTTTCAAACGTGCTCTCAAGTCACGTAGAAACTGTGGCACTTCCTGACTTCCTGGTTCAGGATCAATCCATTGTTCCCTCAAAATATCTAACAAACCCCGTGGAGCCCTACCATACATCAATTCATATGGAATTACACCTAGGGACACCTGAATTCTTTCCCTGCAGGCATATAAGGCAAAGGGCAATAACATATCCCATTCTTTTACCTCTTCTGCTAACCCCCTTCTCAACATTTGTTTGAGAGTTTGGTTGAATCTCTCCACCAAACCGTTTGATTGTGGATGGTAGGCTGAGGTTTTTACGTGATGAATGCCAAAGGCATCCCAGACCTGGGCCAAATATTTGGATACAAAATTGGACCCTCGGTCAGTCAACACCTCTCTTGGGAATCCCACTTCACAAAACAATTTTACTAGCTCTAAAGCTATTGTTTTTGCAGAAACATTCCTCAATGGTATGGCCCAGGGAAACCTTGTTGCCTGATCTACCATAACTAGGATGTATTGGAAACCAAGGGGCATTTTGACTAATGGGCCTACAATATCCATGACAATGCGAACAATTGGGTCTGTGATAATTGGCATGGGAATCAAAGGCACCACCGGTGGGTGAGCCACTGTAACTCGCTGACACGCTGGACATGCAGCATAAAACTGGGCAGTTTCTTTGAAAATACCTGGCCAGTAAAAACGCATAAGTATTTGATCCAGCGTTCCTTGCATCCCTTTATGACCTCCAACTGGATGATCATGTGCTAATCTAAGTACTAGCCCTTTGAAAGTTGTGGGTACCACCAATTGTTTACGTATGGTCCCATTCCTGGGGTCCTGACTCTCTCTATACAATATTTCATTATCTAGTCTGAATCTGGGCAACTCCTCCCTGACCTCATGAGCATACTTAAAAGCTCGGGTGAGAGCTTCATCAGCTCGCTGCTCTTGTGGAAAGTTAGGAAACTGCGCCACTAACTCAGCTGGCACCCAGGGTAAACTTTGACCAGCTAACATCTCAGCCCTACCCTGTGCTCTGCAAAGTCTCTCACGCCGCTTTTGTGCTTTCAACTTTCTTACTTTACCAGATGATGGGGTTATTAAATCATCATGAGAGGGTAAGTCTCCTAATAACTCTGCCTGCTCCCCCTCCTCCTTTTGCTGGCTCTCTACCTTAGCCTGCGAGCGGGTGGATACAAAGCCCCTCTTATTACCTATAATTTGGCCTTCTGGAAGCCTAACCATCTTTTTAGCTAGGGACTGAGGACTTCCAAAGAAAGGCCCGGGAGCTATTTCCATTATTCCTTCTCCCTCCTTCTTTCCTAGCCCTTCCACTAGACCCTGCTTAAATCTTGGCCAGTCCTTTCCTAGAACCAAATCAAAGGGTAGCCTAGGCACCACTGCTAACAGGACTTCCTCTTGTTCCCCCAGGCACTTAACCTTTAGCCTATAGGTGGGATATGATATTGCAGCACCATGAATGCATCTGATGTGAACTTGGCTTTCAGGGGTTCTAGGCACAAATCCCTCTTGGGCCTCTATCCTCTTCCAAAGCCTTTTTGACATCATACTCTGGTCTGCCCAGAGTCTAATAAAGCATTTGTGGTAATTCCTTGCACATCAACCATCAAAAGAAATCCTTCTTTGGGCTGTTTTAAATCCACACCCATTAAGCTAGTGTGTGTCTGGCATCCCTTTTCTAAATGTCCCCATTTTCCACACTTGAAACATTTCTTTCTACTCCACTGTGTCATCTGGTTTGGCACAGTACATTTATTTTCAGAAACATTTTTAATTATTTTCTTTTCTGATACAGCACAGCTTGCCTCAGCACCCATCTTCAGATGGCCACCCATTCTATGGCAAGCCTGCGTGGCTTCCAAGAATCTCTCTGCTAGCATGGTTGCCTCTCCAAGATTTTGGCAATTTTGCTGTATAAGGAAAGTGTGCAAATCTTTAGGCACCGCAGACATAAATTGTTCAAGCATAATAATGTCTAATAACATTTCTACCGTTTTTTGCTCAGGCTCCAACCATTTTACAGCTAATCCTCTGATTCTCTGACTCAGAGCCCTGGGTGTTTCACCCACTCTCAATGTAGTAGCTCTAAACATTTGCCTATACTCTGAAATAGACAACCCTAGGCGATCTCTAATAGCAGCCTTTACATCCTTATAATTCAAAGCCTGGGCTGCTGGCATTGCTCTATAAGCTGCAGGCGCCTCTCCAGTTAATGAGACTGCCAGCCTTACTGCCCACTGGGTCTCTGGCCATGCTAATGCTTGTGCCACTCTTTCAAAAGACTAGAAAATCATCAACATTATCCTCTGGAGTTAGCTTCCCAAAACTAAACGCCCCAATTCCTTGATTGAGTCCCACACTGTCCACATGTGGTGTACCAGTATTTACTGCTGGTCTTTTATCTGGTCCACTTTGGTTCTGCAGTTTAACTAGGGCTTGCACCAGATCAAGCACTGGCCTCTGCTGGTCCATTAAGGCTTTCACAGCAGTGTCCTGAGCTTGCTGCGATAGTTCCTGTTGCCTGCTAAACTTTGCTGCCATCCATTCAGCTAGTTCCCTTGGATCCATCTTGATCCCTGCAAGAAAAGACAAAAAAAACCCCCACAGTGCACCACCTTCCAAACAGGTGTTTGTTTCTGCTTCTTTTTTTTTTCAATTACCCCTGTGCCTTACTCCCATCCACCACTAGACATGCCCAGGTACTTGTTACCTTATGCCAGTGATGAATCCAGCTCTGCACAGGGTCTTTTCTTCCTGGAACAGCTACCTGGAACAGCCACCTCTCCTCCAAAGTGCAATTGAGGGAAAATCTTTTCTTTCAGCTTTTAAGCTTGAACTGTCTTTTCCTTCAGACTTGAGGTGTAATCCTTAGCAAGTAAATCCCTTTGCGCATAAGCAATCCGAAAAACTACGCCATTTGTCAGACGGCTGCCTGGGTGAGAATGTTCACAGTCTTGGCAAGTGCATATATCAATATGATTTGCAAGGGATTGTGGGAAATGCAGTCCATTCACACCAGACACAGTTGCTCACAATAATTAGTTGTGCTTGAGTGTAAAGCCAATAAGATATTTATTTATGGGGTTATTTCTCCCAACACAGATATGCTTGGTAGCACATAAAACAGGATACTTGCTTTCAGTGTTAAACTTGGAAAACCAAAATCAGGAAAACAAAATTTGAACTTGTTAGGCAATCAAAGCAAAAGAATAAAGACCTGGTTGGTAACAAACTGGTCTTTTCTGTAGGCTTTAGCTAATATTTTCTTAGCAGTGTTTCAAACAACAAGCAAAACCCACAAAGAAGGGAAAAACTGTTCTTTTCAGGTTAACTTCTTATATCTTCACACATAGACTCAGAAGTGATTCCCTCAGAGCTCACAAGCAATTAGGTAAGGCTCAATTGCTAGCAGTTATCCAGCTGAAACCCCTTAGCTGGCTTGCTTTCTACTGCGTGGCCCAAAATCCTACTCAGGAGCTTTTCTGAGTAGATTAAAGAACAAGTTTGTATTTCTTTGTGATGGTTGCTGTACTTTGTAACAGTAAATTACCAAAGGAGTTTAGACAGAGAGCAATCCATGTATTCACAGCCTGTATCTAAGACTTCTCCCCCTTCCTCAACAATCATCGGTTCAATATCATGGATTGGCACAGAGGAATTTCTCAATGGAGCACTTTCAGGAGAATACTTGTTTCCCTGCTGTCTTTCAAGGTTATAGCTAGGGCATAGATCAGTGTTCATACCTGAGCTTCCATTGCTGTTAGAGTTCCTCTCTAAATAGCCTGGCCAGTATGTAGTCCAGTTTTTATGTCCAGCCTTCCAATCCAGATCCCTGGACACTGGATCTCTCTTCACATACCTTCTGGCATGGGTCCTAGGGTCCCTTCCACGTGCAGCCGTCTCCCTCACAGGTACCGTCTGGAGATTCCTAGCTCTGCAGCATCATTCCTCTGGCTTTCCCCAGTCCAATTTTATTTATTATTTTATTTTATTTTATTACAATTTCTTATATACCGCACTATTCGGCATCAGCGCGGTTCACATTATAACACAACGACCATAACAACAAGCTGTTTGGTTTTACATTGAACAGGGGTACAAACTTGGATAACAGGGGTCATCTATATACATGATATATTTACATGGCAATGAGTAACAATATCATAATGAAAGTAAGGGTCGTTTCCTAAGTGGGTCATTGGTGTATGGGTCAATGGTGTATGGGTCAATGGTGTATGCTGTCCTTTTGAATGTCTCCCAGTATACGTACTGCTCTGGACTCCTTTAGGCCTCCCAAATGCTTTCTTCTTCTTTCTTCCAAAGGGTTTCTTGCCCTCTCTGTCCGTCCACACTGGCTTCTGCTTCTGATGATCCTCCAGATGATGAAGATGTCCAAGCTGAGGATCTTCAAGCTGATCCTGAGGATCTCCAAGATGATGAGGATAATTTTCTGTAGAATAAACTCTACCTTTATTCTGCTTTGATGAGTGCTCCACCCTAGCACAGCGCAGCTGTGCTGAATCAGGGCCTGCCCTTTGAGATGAGTGCTTGGGGATTACCTCATAGCCCTCCTGATTGAACACACGTTTCCCCACTTCAGCTCCTCTAATGGCTGTTGGAAACCTGGTGCATTCTGGGACTGGTAGTCTTTTATGGGAAAATTCTGTTTTCTTATTTCTAGCAGAACTGACAGGTTACTTGTTCAGAGTCACTTCACCTTTACTATAGCTCCTTCCTGAGCTATGATAAGCTTCCTTATCACAAGCTCCGATATCGCACGGAGTCCGCTACCATGGCTTTGTAAACAAGCCCCTTATAGTCTAGAGGTTGGAATAGCAAGTTAAGAATCAACAACAACAACAAAAACCTTCACTTTGCTTAGGACTTGTCAGACAGACTTTTTTTTAAGAACAGAATTCTGCAGAGAAGCAGAGCTAATTCACGCAGATAACACTCTATTTCTGGTGTTATTTCTGAGAGGTACTTCTTTACTTTTTCCACTATGTACTCAGAATAAACTTTGCTGAGTTCTCAAAACAAGCAGTTAACAGTTAATGACATTTATCTAAAACGTATATATTCTAAAACACAAAACGCTGCGACCTGCATATACTTCTGGTTGACTCTCCTCCCCCGGGATTCCATGCTAAACCTCATTTCTCTGTTTATGTTTTACTGATATGAGCAATCTTTTCTTCAGCTAAGCCCAGAATAGCAAAATCCTTAATGGAAGCTAAGGAAGCTCTAGACTACACACACATAGTGAACGAGCCAACACACGTGAAAGGAAACACACTTGACTTTATCGTTGTCCCACAACAAATGATCAGAAATAATCACCCTCCACCCCTTCAGTAGATATAGTACCTTAGTAAAAGCACAAGATAATAACATTCTATATCCCACAGAACACTACAAACTACAAAGACACAACTAAGAAAACCCCAACTCTCAGGTTCCTACCTCCAGAAGAGAAAACCTTTGTAGGTAACATCATACCAAATATTGACCACAGCACTGTCAACATAGATACAATAATCAACAATTGGAACAGAGAAATTAGCAGTATCACATTAAAACCACAAACAAACACAACCCATAAACCATCTACCACTGCAGCATGGTACTCTACAGAACTAAAGGAGGCCAAGAGTAAACTCAGACTGTTAGAGAGACAATGAAGACATTCCAAGGATGTACAGTGTGACTTTGACAAATACATGACTGAACTACATGAATAATACAAACAACACCAACTGTCTAGAGCAATATACTAATCAAAAACAACAAAAGATGCCCTTAACGCAAGATTTACTCCTAATTAGAATTATTGCCAATACTCCAAAAAAACTTCAATACTTTACCCGAACAGTGTTTGGCCCACCAGGACTGGAGTTGGGAACCAACAGGCCAACAGGGGCAGAAACACCCGCACCCACAGGCTCCATTCCAAAGCCACCTGGAGAGCACTTGCATACCTTAGCAATGCAACCCTACACCTGGGAATACGGTACACATCTATCAAAAGGTTGCCATGATTACTGACAGATAGCAATTCCTAAGTTAAGCACAATTTGCTGAGTGAGCTGCATCATAGCAACCTTTCTGATGTCTGTGGAGTGTGCTGCAGGTCTTGTGTCTGACAGTGTTTACCACCCTGGGGAGTGACTCCTACAGTATTGTGTACCATAGCCATGCCTGCACTGTGCCCAGGACTGATGCGGTGGCCAGGGCTGCCAAACACCTCTATAGTTGCACAATGCTGGCATAGGTGTGGGGAGTGTGTGTGTGTCTATCTATCCAGTGTGTGGTGGCTGCCAACACTCTCCTCAGCCCACACTGCTAGCACTGTTGCCAGTATTGGCCTGCCAATGTGCATAATGAGGAGGGCGGCCTGGGCAGGATGCATCTGCACAGGGCATAGGGCACTGGCTGGGACATTGTAGTGCCCGGCCACCACCTGCACAGATAGGGTGGCCACAGCCTGTCCTGCTGGGAGGTCACTCTCACCCTGACTGAACAGTGACCACGGCATGGCTAGGATCCCCCATAGTACTATCTAGCATTTTTGTCCAGTGATATGTATGTTTTTTTTTTCTGGGGCCCAATCACTGACCTATCTGCTTGGTGGGTGTGCTCACATCTCCTCCTGCAACATGCACTATGGACTAGCTAGCAGACTGTCTGCAGTTAATATGTGTATGACTGGAACACCTTGCAGGGTGCAGCGGCTGGAGACTCATTGTGCTTGCTGCTGGAAAAGTTCAGATAGTGGTGGGGCAGCTGGGCATTTCAAGCCCTACTGTCTGTCTGCTATTGCTTTATGGATGGGTACTGGACTGCCCTGTAGGTTGTCTGTACCCCAGCTGGACTGAGTTTGATGGTCCTCTCTACTGCCACCATTGCAGGGATGTAGAATGTGGATCTGTTGTTGGGAGATCCTGAGCTCCAGAGGGCAGGTTGGGTGGTACTACATAATCTGCCTATGGGTCCAAACACCACCCCACCCCCCACCCCCACCACCACCTCCCCACCCCCACCCACCACCACCCCCCCCATGAATGAAAGAGCACTATGTTGATGGTGCAAAAGGGGGCAAAGGAGGTGGCACATTGGTCATGAAGTGGGGGCTGCTTGTATAGAGGGGGGACCAGGCAGCTGCCTAGATGGCACATAGGAACATAAAACTATAAAATATGCCAAACTATGTCAGATCAAAGGTCCATCATGCCCAGTATCCTGTGTCCAGCAGTGCTCAATCTAGGTCACAAATACCTAGCAGTTTCCCCAGAAGACACACAGAATCTCCAGTAACTGTAATGAGGCATGCAGTGCATAGCTTGGGTCTTATGTAGCAATGGTCTATGGACCGTTACCCAGGAAACCGTCCAAACCTTTTCAAACCCAGCTACACTGCCATCCACAGAACATCTGTGATGTTTGTCATGATCCCACAGAGACAGTGGCAGCACACAGTCCTTCTACTGCTTCTGAAAGGCAATTTGCCACATTGGGTGGTCCAAGGGTCCTGGCACCCCAAGCAGCCTCCCCCCCCCCCCCCACCAAGAACCCAGCTATGAGGGAAGAGGCTGATAGTGCCAGATGATGTATGATGTAGCCTTCCAGGTAGCTGGAAAATACAGGTGTCCAGGGAAATATTACAGCAGTGGCTGGCATACTCCCCCCCAAGATGTATCGGTGGCAGGTGGTAAAGGGGCTCCTGCATGGGCAGCTGGTGGGGGAGCTGTGTGGCTTTCCATGTGTGCCCCTGCCCCCCCATCTGGCCCTTGGGCCCATGGCACCCACCTAACCGGGACTGCAACCACCACCACTGACAATGCATGGGCATGTCTGCATGGTGAAGTATTGGTGGTGGCGTGGGAAGTGACATCAGCCTGCACCAGACAGAAGCATTACCCTGGTCATGTACACCATGCGAATTGCAGCATGTGCCAAAGTTCAGCTGAAGGGAAGCATGTCAGCAACAGAAGCAGTTACTACCATAAGGCAGCATTGTGGTGCAGTACACACAGTTTGTGTGTATATGTGTGGAGGGTCACAGGTTCAGGTACTCACTGGGGTTTCTGTATTGCATCTTCCTGTAGACAAGATTTAGCTGACAGTGTAAGTACAGCTCCAGCATGTGCAACCCCCAAGAAGATGGCCAGCAAGGGTAGAAACACCCACCAGCAGCACTGACAGGCTCCACTATCCACAGCTGGTTGGAGGCTAGTAGCACACGGTAAAATGTATGGTGAGGCCAAGGCATGGTAATAGCTTCTGCAAACAGAGCACATGTTATCAGTCCTTGAGCTGACATTGAGACAGGAGTGTCCAGCAGGAATGCCAACTATATCCACTTTTGCACAGTGTGCCAATGAGAGTGTATGCGTGTGTGTGTATGGCTCCCCTTTGTCCTGTGGCTTTCTGCACTGCACTTTGGCTCACATTGTCTGAGTTTTTCCCAGCCGGTTTGGAAAATGTGAATAAGGTGATGTAGAGCACTGTGGGCATCGTCTGAAACAGCACAGATTGGCCTGGATGTGTCTGCCACAATGGTAGGGTCACTGACTGAGAAGCCATTGTGCCCTTCTGCCACGTCCATTGCCTGGGTGGCCACAGTATGTCATGCTGAGATGGCACTTTCACTGTGACCAAAAAATGACCATGGCACAGCTATGTATCCACACAGAGCAATGCTGATGTTTTGTTCCAGTGATGTAGATGCATTCTCTTGTCTGGAGATGCTAATCACTGAGCTAACAGCTGGGTGTCAATACTGATTAACCCAAAAAACAGAGTGCTCATGATCACACTATGTACATGCAGTGCATGCTGACGAGCAGATGGACAGTTAATTGAAGACATACACAGCATTGCTAGGAAAGGGGAAATGCTACTGATAGGGGATTTCAATATGCCAGATGTTGATTGGCACATTCCTGCTGCTGTATCATCTAGAAGTAAGGAGATCCTGGATTCTCTCTATTCAGATAAGTGGTAACAGTACCCACGCTTGGAGGGGCCATACTGGCCTTGGTGCTCACCAATGGTGAAAAGTGTTTCTGATGTTATAATGGGAGATCATTTTGCATCCAGTGATCACCAGATGGTGTGGTTCAGTATTAGGACTAGGGTTGTTAAAATCCATTCAAAAGTGAGGATCTTAGACTTTAGGAAAACTAACTTTGCCAAGATGGGCCAGTACATCAGGGAGTCATTAGCAGGATGGGAACAGCAGGCGGATCTAGAAAAACAGTGAGCAAAACTGAAAGGGGATATTTTAAGGGCAACCAACCTTTTTGTTAAACTTGTAAATAAAGGTAGAAGGAAAAGGAGACCACTATGATTTTCAAAAGAAGTAGCTGAAAAAGTGAAGAAAAAGAGGGAGGCCTTCATGGAATACACGAGATCAGAGAGAAAGGAAGACAGGCATCTATATTTGGAAAAAACTAGAGAATCAAGCAAAGTAGTCAGGAAAGCAAATATTCAAAAAGAGGAGGAAATAGCCAATACAGTAAAATGGGGGAATAAGACATTTTTCAGATATGTTAGTGAGAAGCTAAACAGGTAGAAAAGGTGACAGCAAAAGCTAGAAGGATGCTTGGATGCATAGGGAGGGGAATGTCCAGCAGAAGAAAGGAGTTGATAGGGCCTCTGTATAAGTCTCTGGTGCGACCTCATTTGCAGTATTGTGTGCATTTTTGGAGAACGTACCTTCAAAAGGATATAAACAGACTGGAGTCGGTACAGAGGGTAGCTACTAAAATGGTTAGTAGTCTTCATTATAAAGCATATGAGGACAGACTTAAGGATCTTAATATTTATTTAACAGGTTTTATATACTGCTTTATCATTTCAATTAAAGTGGTTTACATTGTAACTTAAACTTGGTAATATACATTAAACAGGGACATTGATAACTTGGATTTTTCAGAGGCAATGGAGGGTTAAGTGACTTGCCCAAGGCCACAAGGAGTGCTAGTGGGAATTGAATCCTGGTCTCTGGATTCCTAAGTCAGTGCTCTTAACCATTAGGCTACTCCTTCACTCCACTTAACATGTACACCTTAGAGGAAAAGTGGGATAGAGGTGATATGATTGAGATGTTTAAATACTTCCATGGTATAAATGCACAGAAAGAGAGCCTCTTTCAGTTGAAAGCAAGTTCTGCTATGAGGGGACATGGGATGAGAGTGAAAGGGGATAGATTCAAGAGTGATATGCGGAAATATTTCTTTATGGAAAGAGTGGTGGATCCATGGAATAGTCTCCCAGTGGAGGTGGAAGAGATCAGAATGGTGTCTGAATTCAAAGAAGCATGGGAAAGACACAGAGGATCTCTAAAGGAAAAAAAAAAAAGAGGACAGTGCAAGAATTGGGCATTTTAATTTTGCTTGCTGGATCTTGTTGGATCTTTATGAGCTGGTTGGCCTTGCTGACAGGAGCCATGGAGAAGAAACATTACTTTCTTTGGGTGACCAATCAGGTAAAGGATGAGCTGGGGATATGTTTTTTTTCAGGTATTTCAAAGGGTCTGAGTCTGGCAATTGCCCACTGTGTCAAACCATGATACTGAATCATTTACCAATGCTGCTGGCAAGAGCAGTTTTGGCATCTACAGTATTTTGGAGGTGCTGGTGTGTGGCAGCATGGCTGGCCAATTGGCAAGGTCAGTATTGGTGCCGGAACATTGCCTTTTTAGAGCTGTTTCTAGTGTTGGTGGTATTATTCTATCTGGGGGAGTGTCTGTGGTATAGGCGCAAAGTACTGCACTCATAAAAGTTAACAGTTGTGCAAGCGATTAACCAGCAGACAGCACATTCACCTTTGGTGATAGAGTTATTGTGCTTGCTAGTGCTGCAGTGCCTGCATTTGAACATGATGCTTGCAGTGAGACATCTGCCTAGGGTTAATAATCAATAACAGACTTTGTCTCATTTCCAGTGGGCCAGGTTTTGGGCTTTGATAGCAGAAGTGGACAACTTCCCATCACAGATGCCAGGAGTTATGGGATGTCAGTCCGGGCCACTTGTAAGGTTGCTGAGATCTTCATTGTCACTGAACACTCAGAGGTCCTATGACACAGAGTGGCACCCCTTAATTAGCATTTTGCCAGTGGGGACTATCTCCCTGGGAAGACCATTGGGCAAGACGCTGTGTTAGAATTTATTGGGCATGCAGCAAAGTGTAAACTCTCCCTACATGCCTTGTTGGGATCCTTGGTTAGTATGATTCTCATGGTTAAGGTTCACAGGCAAAGGGATCCCATGGCGTCTTTCTGGTGCACAAATTAATGTGTGGTTTTACAAAATCCAGTGAAACCTTGAGGGAGTGAACACCCTGCCGGCCCAGTCTTTATGGTATGCTGTGAATCTTGATGTGGGCACTGCCTCAGATTTGCACCACATCTTATGAGATGAAGCTGTTCAAGGTCGCATTCTCATTTGCTGCCTTGCCAGTTAGTGAAGTTATAGAGGCAGTAAAGACCGCATGTGGGGATCGGGGTCTAAGGTGGAATGATGTTCTGGCCTCCGAGGGTGAAGTCCACTTGCACACATGGCTCTCCAAAACCCACCAGCTGGGCACAGGCACATGGGTGCAGCTGCAGTGTGTGCCTGGCCTGGTGGCATGTCCAGTTCACTGTGTGTCTTTATCTTTATTTTACACTTGATATACCGCCCACACCATGGCATTAGGGCAGTTTACAAAAAAACATCAGTGATGCAGGAAAAAGGAAAAGAATGCCATTTACATGATAGGAAAGTAAATGTGCAAGCATTTTTAAGGGTGAGGCACCAGGCTGGCTTGTTCTGGCTGTGATCAGGCAAACACAGGAGAAGAGGGTATCCACAAACGACAAGCCAAAGTAGAAGCGGACCACCAAGGACGAGGCCTACACACAAGTGAAGTAATATATAAAAAATTTTTATTGGGTCCCTCAATAAACAATTTTTATATATTACTTCACTTGTGTGTAGGCCTGGTCCTTGGTGGTCCGCTTCTACTTTGGCTGGCTGTGATCAGGGCAGGAATCTCTTAACTAGATATCAGTTTACCACCCTCTTGAAGCACAACTTAGTGGTGGGTTTCCCATCTGATCAATATGGTACACACTTGTTCAAGATCAGGGCAGCATCATTTGCTATGGCAATTTTTAAAAAGGGTTCCAGGGGTGATCCAGGAGACTACAGACCGATTAGCCTGACATCAGTACTGGGAAAAATGGTAGAAACCATTATAAAGAACAAAATTACTGAACATATAGATAGTCATGGCTTAATGGGAGAAAGCCAACATGAATTTAGCCAAGGAAGGTCTTGTCTTATTAATTTGTTATGTTTTTTTTTTGAAGATGTGAATAAACAGGTAGACAAAGGTGAGTTGGTTGATATAGTGTATCTGGACTTTCAGAAAGCCTTTGAAAAGGTCCCTCATGAGAGACTCTTGGCAAAATTAAAAAGTCATGGGATAGGAGGCAGTGTACTATTGTGGACCAGGAACTGGTTAAAAGATAGAAAGCAGAGGGTAGGGTTAAATGGTCAATTTTCCCAATGGAAAAAGGTGAATAGTGGAGTACCCCTGGGATCTGTGCTGGGTCCGCTGCTTTTAACATATTCATAAATGACCTGGAAAAGGGAATAATGAGTGAGGTGATCAAATTTGCAGATGACATAAAATTATTCAAAGTTGTTAAAACCCAAGAGGATTGTGAAAAATTGCAAGAGGACCTTGATAAATTGGAAGACTGGGCATCCAAATGACAGATGAAATTTAATGTGGACAAGTGCAAAGTTATGCACCTAGGAAAGAACAACCCAAACTATGGTTACATGATGCAAGGTTTCACTTTAGGAACCACCACCCAGGAAAAAGATTTAGGTATCACCATGCATAACATGTTGAAACCCTTTGCCCAGTGTGCAGCGGCAGCCAAGAAAGCAAATAGAATGCTAGAAATCATAACGAAAGGAATGGAGAATAAAACAAAGGATATTATAATGCCTCGGTATTGTTCCATGGTGCGATCAAACCTTGAATATTTTGTGTGCAATTTTGGTCACTGTTTCTTAAAAAAGATATGGCATTATTGGAAAAGGTAAGAAAAGAACCACCAAAATGGAAAGAGGATGGAATGACACCCCTATGAAGAGAGGCTAAAAAGATTCGGGCTCTTCAACCTGGACAAGTGATGGCTGAGGGGAGATATGATAGAGGTCTATAATTAATGAATGGAGTGGAATCGGTAAATGTAGATCAATTTTTTATGTCATCAAAATATAGAAAGACTAGGGGATATGTAATGAAGCTACAGTGTAACCTATTTAAGACTAATAAGAGAAAAGTATGGCATAATTTATGTTCTTATTCTTTCTGTGTGAGTGATTCAGAGAATGGTCCACTGGCATTCTGGCCCTTAAGGTTTATATTCACTAACATGGATCCTGCCTTTTGTTGTTGTTGTTTTCTTTGAAGTGTGTCCTTCAGACCTGGCAAAGCATGAATTCCTTGTTCTGATGTATGGTCATTCCATCATTTTCTGTGCTCAAAAGAGGGCAGGGGAGTCAAGATGGGGATTGAATCTGGGCCTGCCAGTGGCTGCTGTACTGTTGCAATAGATGGGACTGTGGGGCTTGCAGTGGGCTCTGCTGCTGTCTTTTCTGTTGGAAGCACATCAATACAGGCGCCTGCAGTGTATTTTTATTCATTCGGGGGGAATGACCTTTGAAGTTAGAGGTGTTGAACTGATCGGACAAATGAAGCATAATTTGTTTATCATTCATCTGTTTTTCCTCTGCAATGTTGATTTGTTCCTAAATCATTTCTTGTTGACTTTGGTGGGATACCATTAAGCCAAAGGCAGTAGAGCAGCTGCGAAGACTTGATTTCTCCTGATTGCCTGAGCTTGTATCGTCTAAACGGTGTTCATTTGTTGGATATCAGCCACAACATATTTATTAGTTTTATTCAGGATTTGTTAGAGGGGTGTGGTGAGACATTCATGGCCACAACACAGTTCGGGGGCAGCAGGAACATGCAAGTTGCAGTTCCCGCCAGTGGCAATATTGAAAGGGGGGAGACCTCCCCCAGAGCCAAGATTACCCAGAATATCATGGGAAGAGAGATGAGGGAGTAGTGGGGTTGTTGCCTCTCGTGGTATGGGCATCACCGCCTTGTGCAGCTGAAGGCTATGGAACACTCTTTTGTGGTTCAAGAAGTGGTCTCAGCATGGGGCCACTGCAGGCTGGAGAAGGGGAGAGGTGTTTTTGAATATTGCCTAATGTTGAAATGAGTTAGGGCTAGGATGAAACCATCTAGTCCAGTTTGAGGCTAATACGCTGTAATAGATACAGTTTGGTTGTCATTCTAATAGATTTAGTCATGGCTTGAATGTCTGTAGTCATGCACGTAGATCTCAAAATCATGGACAGGTCTCTGTAACCATTCCACAAATGACATTTGCAGATTTATCCAGTACGGAGACATTCAAGTAGGCACAGGGGTGTGGTAGAGGCACGTCTGGGGAGGGACAGTGGACTTGCACATCCCTGTTCTATCCCAGAAGCAGCTGAGCTGTCTGCAGGCATGTGCATAGGTATCAGGCACGAATAGGTATCAGGAAATGGTTTGTTTTCACCTTAAAACATCCAGAGAGTGTAGAGAATTAAGTGACTAGTTTTAGATTAAAAAGCCCCACACAGGTATTAGAACTCTGGCCACCCAACTCTTAATCAACTACTCTAACCATTCTGCTATTAGATATCTTGCTTTCAAAATGCTTGCCTGAGAATGTCTATATAGACATTTGATATGCGTACATATTGGGTACATCCTCGTTTCTCCAATTGTGCCTGAACTTGTGTGTGCCTGCTTTTCTTTTCAGACGTTCTGACTTTGAAGTCTTAGATTGCACTTGGATGTCTTGAAATGTGCCTCCACGTGACTATTGGAATAAAGCTGCAGACACATTTTGCCATGACCCTTGTATTAATGTGATAATTTGTGAGGCCGAGTGATGTTGGTAGGTTGAGAATAGAGAGTGGCGGCGTAAATGCCAATGTTGGTGGTACTTGACAGCAACCATTCTGCTTGGAATATTGCTCAGAATAATATCGGTGTTCAAAGATACCAATTTTGTTCAGAGTAAACTTCTGAGTAGAGATACGCGTCACACAAAACTCCAGCATATGCACACAAGTGCTTTTTTTGTAGGCAAGATCTAGGCACTACTAATGCAGATGCTTGTGTATATGTGCCTGCTGATTTAATGCAGACTTTCTCTACCCACCTCATTTATATGCCATTTGCTTGCTGCATACAAGCACTTCTGCATTACACTTGCGCTAGAATCCCATACGCATGACTTTTAGCCCACAACTCTAACACCAGCTTCCTGCATCAGCCCCTATAAGTGGTAAAAGCTTTAGAACAATACCCTTTATAAAGGTAGTTGCACATTCCTTGGGTTTTACTCAGTTCTCCAAAGGAAAGTATATGTTTTTCCTAGGAAAAAAGTCACAGAATTTGCAAAACTATGCATGTTTTTCCTTAATCTGTCTATCCTTTCCTCTAATCCCACCTACTTTATCCGCAGGTAACACATGTACATTGTTAATCCTTGTGCTTACTTTTACCAGGTAAAAGGGAGTGAAGTTTTCTGGCACACTATATGGGTGTATTTTTAACTCTAAAATAGTATACAATGTGCTAGCAGTTGCAAATGAGTGCAGATATTTTTTTCCTGGGTTAATTTTCAAAGTGAAAATATGTATGTACTTTTACTTTGAAAATCCAGCAAATCTTTTTTTTTTTTTTTTTTAAGCTCTTTATTTCGGTTTTCAAACAACACACACCAACCAATACAAATACTATACAGTATAAAGCAACCAAACAAAACACAAAAGGAGAAAAAAAAAAAAAAAGAAATTAACAACTAACGTACAGCACAAAAGAAACGAGTCCCCTCCCACCCCGCCACCCACCCCCCTGGCCCTCTGGGAAGCGGAAAATTCTCCACCGTCTCCCTTAGGTTAAGTCCTACACATCTTTGGGAAAAGGATACAAAGGGTGCTATAAAAGGGCTCCAGTTCCAACCTGGGAGCGGGCGACATATTGATCCAGCAAGGACCACCTTGTAAAATTCAACTCCCGGTTCTCAGGTTGGTGAAGCTTACAGTAGGTTTTTTCCAACTTAGAGTAATAGCATAATAAATGCCACCATTTTCCCGAACTCAGATCTTGAAAATTTTTCCAATGCTCCAAAATCGTCTTTAGAGCAATGGCAAGCATATAATTTAACAGGAATCTTTCTTCTTTAAACTTATCTGAGGGAAATGCCAAAGACCGAAAGAAAATCAAGTCTATTGTCCCTTCTAGGGAAAGACTTAAAACGCAGCCAATTTTGGCTAAAACTTGTCGCCAAAATTGCTGCACTAAGGGGCAATCAAAAAACATATGAGAAAAGGTGCCAGACGCCCCATGACACAACCAACACCTACCCGTGGCAGCCTTGTCCCATTTGGCTAGCTTCGCTGGCGTGATAAACGCCCTATGCAAAAAGAAAAATAAAGATTGTGTGAGTGCAGCTGAACGGGAAACTCGAGTAATGGGGCCCCATAGGATTTTCCAGTGGGAAGGAGGTATTGGGCGAGACAGGTCGGACTCCCACACCCGTGTTAGCCCTACACATCTGTCAGCGACGTTCTCTCTCCACAAGGCATAAAGCCTAGAGGCAACTCCTGGTTGATCTGAAATATCCTTCAGCCCCTTCAATAACTTTCCTACTGGAACGAGCTGTCGGACCTTAATATGAGAGGCTTCTATACAGTGTTTAAGCTGAACCCATTTGAAAAAATTGGAATCTGGGAGGGAGAATGTCCCCGTTAAGGAGGCAAAATCTTTCCAACCATCCGGTCCAACCAGTTGTCCCAAGAACCAAATACCAGATTCTTGCCATTTCTTCCAAGCAAACATCCTACCGCGAATTCGAAATCGAGGATTCCACCAAAGCGGCATCTGACAAGAAGGAGGATCCTCCGCAGCGAGCAAATTGGCCAGATTTAAAAAAGCCTCCTGCGTGGACCTGATCACCCGTCCAACGTGCGTCCATTCCGGGTGCTTTGAGCCTAATAAGGTAGGGAGGGGATAAGGCGCAGCTAGGCATGCCTCCACCACCACCCACGGAGGCTGGTTCTCTTGTTCCCCAAAGACCAACCATCGCACCCTTGCTTTAAAAGGAAAGCCTGGTGATAACCCAAAAAGTCTGGGAAATGGACCCCACCCTTCTCCTTGGGGGCTTTAAGTTTTTTTGCCGCTATGCGAGAGGGGCGCCCATTCCACAAAAAATGCAAAAGGTTGCTTTCCAATTTTTTGTAAAATGGAGGGGGAAGCAAGAAAGGGAGCATACTTAATACATAATTGATCTTGGGTACTAAAGTCATTTTAATTACTTCCAGTCTACCCCACCATGAAAGCTGCAAAGGAGACCATGACAAAGACCTTTGTCGGACCAGGTGTAGCAGCTCCTCCCCGTTCTTTTGGATCATTACATCCGTCGAGGCATTATACCACGCTCCCAGATATTTTATGCAAACTGTCTCCCACTTAAAAGGAAAGGGAGCCATCGCAAGAGCGGAGGGATAGTTATTTAACGGGAAAGCCACTGATTTAGACCAGTTAATCTTGTAGCCGGAGACATTGGAGTAACAATCGATCAGGGTTAAAATATGCTGAATCTCCGTCGGCTGAGTAAACAAAAGGATATCGTCGGCATAAGCAGAAATGTTTATCTGGATGTCCCTTATTGCTACACCTTGGATAAGTGGGCTTTGCCGAATGGCAATAGCCAAAGGCTCCAATGCAAGGTTGAATAATAGGGGGGAAAGGGGGCAGCCTTGCCTGGTGCCTCTGTGGAGGGGAAAAGGGTGAGACAGCGTGCCATTCACACAAATACGAGCAGATGTAGCGGCATATAGTGTCTTAACTTTGTTGATGAAATCGTCGCCCAACCCGAACCATTTCAGAACGAAAAATAGGAACGGCCACTCTAGCCGGTCAAAAGCTTTCTCTGCATCCAAAGAAAGGGCCACATACGGGATACTATCCGCCGACACACCCTCTAGCAAATTGCAAAGAAGGCGGCCATTGTCAGCAGCAGATCTTCCCGGGACAAACCCACATTGATCTGGGTGGACTAAGTCCCCTATAACTGCCAAAAGTCTCTGGGCTAAGATGCTGGCATAAATCTTATAGTCTGCATTCAGGAGAGATATGGGCCTGTAATTGGCCACATGACTAGGATCTTTACCTGGCTTTTCAAGAACCGAGATAACAGCTTCAGAAAAGTTGCCCGTCTGAGAAAGATCATGCTCTAGTTCGGAGAAATACATCAACATATGAGGGGCCAGATCAGAGCTAAATACTTTGTAAAATTCGGAGGGGATCCCGTCCGGTCCTGTGGCCTTCCCCGAAGGGGAATCCTTTATCGCCTGAATGAGTTCGTCCTGCGTAATAGGCTTGCCAAGCTGTAGAGCCAGGGGCTTCCCTAATATAGGATGTGCTAAGTTTTCAACAAAGCTAGAGAAGTCGGCTATGTCCGTCCTCAGTTCGGAGGAATACAGCTGCTTATAAAATTTGGAAAATTCATCTGCGATCTGATCGCTGTGAGTTAAACGAACAGAACGATCATCACATATAGAAGCGATTCTTGCCCTGGCTTGCTTACCACTCACCCTATTTGCCAAAAGCTTACCAGCTTTGTTTCGCTCAACGTGGAATCGAGCCGCTTGTTTTAACAATAGATGATCCACTTCGGCACTAAGCACCTCGTTATACTGAAATCTTAACCTTTGCAACCGAGACAAAAGTCCAGGATCTTGATGTTGAATCCACAGGCGCTCACCTGCCCGAATTTGGGCATCCAGAGCCTCTAACTGGGCCTTTTGCTTCTTCGCTTCCTTGATACTATAACTCGTAAGTGAAGCCCTGAGAGAGGCCTTCCAACCCTCCCACCAGGCCCAATTAGTGGTGTCCCCAACCTTATTATTAGCGAAATATGCAGTTATAGCAGCCCGAATCTCCTCTTGGAAATTAGGGTCTGCCAAAAATGTCCGATTGAATGACCAGGTCCTGCTGGGTCGCTCCAGCTCATCAATATTAACAAATAATGATATGGCAGCATGATCAGAGACCGTCTGGCTCAAAATTCTAGCATCACAGTTATCCGAGACCAAAGACTTAGATATCAAGAAAAAATCTATACGAGAAGAGGACTTATGCATTGGAGAGAAAAAAGAGAACTCCTTCTCCCTCGGGTGGAGTAATCTCCAAATATCTATTAAACCGCAAGAGTCCATGAGAGCAGTAAGCGCTACGTTCGCGCGAAGGGGACGCTCTGCCCTCCCAGGGCTCCTATCAATCAGGGGGTCCCTAACCAAATTGAAATCACCTCCCATAATTATGTGGGCCCCACTTTCCTTCTGGATAACCCCGCTTAAGTCGCAAAAAAAATCGGGGTCATCCACATTGGGGCCATAAACATTCAGTAGGTATAAATGTGCCTTCCCTACCATAAGATGTGAAAAGGCCCACCTCCCATCAGAGTCACGTCGCTCCTTTAAACACTGAAAAGTCAGAGAGGAATTCAGCAGCGTGGCAACCCCGTTTTTCTTAGCGGGTGCTGGGGAAGATCCCACTAACTTATAATGGTTGTCCTCTAACTTAATCGTTTCTTGTAGAGAGAGATGCGTTTCTTGTAACAGAATCACATCAGCATGCTGACGCTTACAATATGTTAGAATCTTTTTGCGCTTTATCGGAGACTTGATTCCCTTCGCGTTGAGGGATATAATCCTCAGCCCACTAGCCATCCCCCCGGATAATTAAGATATTATGGGAGTCGGGGAAAATAGTGCCACAATACAGGTTATACAAGTCCCCAGAGAGCCAGTCCCCCCCCCCCCACCCAACAGAATTTAAACCAAAAAACAAACCAGTTATTGGGTCAGACAGCTGGACCACTATTACCGCATAGGGCAGCCCGGACCCCCATCAACCCATAGCCCACCCCCACCTTAAAGTAAAAACTAGTTGTCATCAATTGTAGTCTTCAAAGGGATAGCTCTCAAGGCCCTTCCCCAAGAGCATTATTATCAGAACAAGATTTGGCAACAGGAACAAACAGGTAAATGAGAAGGGTCTTAAAACACAGAGCAAATAAAAGTATAAAGACGCCCTTGAAAGAGACTAAAATAGGGTGCCACAACCGAAGTACCCACAGTATAATTGTAAATAAAAACAGGAGAACAGAAAAAGTTGTAGAAAGGACTGTCTGTATCCCAAGGCACAGGACGTCCATGAGCGACTTATCCATCCATCAGGGAGAATCCCCACCCGCTGCCATTGGTAGAGAGCTTTCAGGGTGCTCTGTCCCACAATATTCTTTCAGCGGAAACAGACAAACCCAAGATGTCTCAATCCGTGCCACGAAGGCAGGAGAAAGTGAGGGGACCCAGTCGCTGGGCTACCAAGTAAAACAGTCTCCCCACACATTTTAAGCCGCATTGCAGACTCCTACCCGCGAGGCCATTAGCTCTGTTGCATCTGTAGAGCCTCCTGTTCCTCAACGAAGTGTTGTAAGGCCGCAGGATCTTCAAACGATTTAGTGGCATTGTTCAAGGTGACCTTAAACCTTGCAGGACTGAATAGGCCATATCTCGCTTGAAGACGTTGTAGTCTAGGCCGCAGCGCAAGGAATTGTTTCCTTTTTTCCACAGTACGTTTACAGAAGTCGGCATAAAAGAAAACTCGTTGCCCTTCATGCTGTAAAGGCTGACGCATTTTGGCCGCAGCAAAAATCTGAGAAACCTGCTGGTGTCTTAACAAGCAGAAAATGAACGGCCGCGGGCGGGTAAAATTGATGTTTAACAGCTTAGGAAGAAAACCCTCCAGAAATTGTATCGGATCGCTGCCTTCCGCACCTTCCTTTAGGCCGACGATTCGTACATTATTACGCCTGGCCCTGTTGCCCATATCTTCCAGGTTCTCCTCGAGCCAATGGATCTTACGCAGGGCAGGAGAAAGTCTCTGGAGTTGCTCCTGATGGCCGGCCATTGCCGACTCAACCTTGTCCACCCGGGTAGTGAGAGATTGCAATTGCGTGCTAAGCTCCTTCAGGTCTGCTTGGAGTTCCATAAGCGTGTCCCCGTTAGCGTCAACGCGACAGTGTATGGCTTTCACTTCCTTCAGAAGTTCTTGCATCCCCTCCGGGGCAGTCTGCGGTGACGCCATTTTGTTCGGCGAGAGCGGGTCTGTTTTGGTTCTTTTAGACCCCGTCGCTGCTGGGGAATTGAAGTCTAAGCGGGTCTGTTTGCTCCCAGCCATCTTCCGACCTTCCTGCAGCACAAAATCGCCTCTCAATAACAAACAATGATCAGGGGAAAGCAGGATTGAGTGTCAGGGGCCCGGGAGAACAGATCTTACGCCTCCATGCTGTGTCCGAGCTGGCTCCGCCTCCAAAATCCAGCAAATCTTGTGACGTTGAAAGTATTTACGTACTCTTTACCCTTGTGGGCAGCTATAAAATATCCCCCAAACTGTGCAAACTTGAGACTATATTATACAATTGTTGAAGCAGAATTGCAGTTTTCCTTAACGCTAGTGTTTATATTGTAATAGGATTTATGAGTACTTGAATCTGAAGAGCAATACCATGCTACTAGTGATTGTAGATGTTGTCATTGTCTCATGACATTGCTGCAGGTCTCTTGCTCATAATGTTTCTTTTTGAAGGTTGTACTGCTGACTCTCCTTGTATATTTAATGTGCCTCTTAGCGGACTTGCTGTAGAGTGATGATACTTTTCTCCTCCGGTTATCAAGACTACAAATGCATTTTTTTATTATTAAAATAAGGCATAAAAGAACTTTAATTTCGTAACATTGAATACAGACCTCATTTGATCGGAATGAATATTTTGTGTGGCTTTGGTAAAGCATCATTTGTTTTTTTCATCATATTCATCATGAGGCAAGCTTTAGGTACTTGCTAAAATTTGTCAGGTTTTGAGCCTCTACAAATGCAGACCACATGCCTGCAAAATTTAAGCTTGAATTATTAAGAATGCTAATAAAAAACCTGATGTTCTGTTGGTTTAAACATATATAGTACCTTTATGCCAAAGGATGTTTTTTCATTAACAGGCTCAGTCCATCCCAGATATACAGCCCCTCTGTATGTCCGCTTTGAATCGGACGTACAGAGGGGGTTGCGATTCTGATCCCGCAGGGTACGTCTAGCCTCATGGGACCAGAATCGCGAACAGTCCTGTACATGCAGGCTGGAGCTGCGATTCAGCCCGGCCTGAATGTACAGGAAAAGCCTGACTAACTCAGTCAGGGCTTTACAATGGAGCCAAAGCACCATGGCGTCCCGTTTCCTTGACACCGCAGCTCCATTGTAAAGCTGCGATCCCAGCCACTGGCTTAACAAAGACTTTCTCCACAGACCAATCCCCGATCAGTTCACTTAAGGCCAGAGTTGGGCTGCGGAGAATGTCCTCGTGCCCCCCTACCCCATCCGTGCCTCAGCCTGCTGAAAAAAAAAACATCCAGGGAAGTTATTAGAATCGGCCCTGTACGTCCAGGGCCGGCGACCTCCCACCACCTGTCCTAACTCCGCCTCTGATCTGCCCCTTCCCAGCCCCATCTAACTTCCCCATACAACAGGCGGGGAAGTTAGACACCAGCGGGGAGGGCACAAATAGTGGGGATGGATGTCCCATTGGGACGTCCATCCCCGCTATTTGTGGGACAGAATTGGGCCCTAAGGGTTTCAATTACTGTATAAGCATCTATATAATTTCCATTTGTATTATTCACATAAGGTTTATTCCACATTCAGAATGTTTAGGTAATCAGTTCAACATACAAATAACTAACTTAACCAAGTATTCACACACATCTTTCATTAGGTTCACTGCACCCAGCTCTACAGCCCTTAAATTCTCAGGAACAATATATAGTTTCCAGCAATTGCCTTTTTTGAATCTTGAAGACAAATCCATTTCCTCAGGACTGGGGTTGCATGTCCTACCCTTAGGAGTGAACAAGCCCTTCTATCATACTTACATTTAGTTTACCAGAGGCACTCAGTGGTCCACAGCTTTCAGCCTGCTATCGAAGCAGTCTACGGTTCAAGACTAGCTAGATTTTCTGTCTCTTACAGTGTAACTGTACTACTGTAGACTACAATGATTCTAAAAGCAGAATGGATATGGTGTTCAAGCCAGAGATTGTCAGTTACTCAGTGTACCATAGCTGATAATAGTTAGGCCCTCAATGAAACAGAAGGTGTATCTGAATTATCTAGGCAGGGCAGCAGCAGGCAATGAATCAAGCCCAGTCTGAGGTCATCAACCTGAAGAGCTGCCTAGGGGAGTAGCCGGGCAGGAAACAAGAACATTCTCAAGAATCGGGTTGGAAGGCAGAAAAAGGCAAAAGAATAAAGTGAGGATGCAAGTAGTCAGAGAATCAGGAACTAGGCAGGGTAGCAGGAAAGCATTCAGAGATTGTTGCACAAGCAGGGAAACAGAGCTACAGGAGAATTAGAATTGGAGTGGAGGAGTGGCCTAGTGGTTGGGGCAAGGTACTTCAGGCCAGAAAGTCAGGGGTTAAAATCCCACTAGAGGACTGCAACCTTGGGCCAGAAGGACTGGGGTTTCTAGTCCCACAGGTGCTCCTTGTGGTCTTGGGCAAGCCACTTAACCCTCCATAGCCCATGTTCCCTGTAAAATAGTTATCTCCAAGTTATAATGCCCTGTTCAATGTAATTTCAGTTTGTTCAATGTAAACCACACTGATGCAGAATAGCATGGTATATAAGAGAATGTAAATAAATTAAAATGGTCCATCCAATCAAGACTCTCCTGCTGAACTAATGGGATGACAGCTAGGAGCAAGCAATCTAGCCACTGGAAAAGCTACAACTGCCAGGAGATATGTATATACATTGGAACTTCCTCACCCAAATTATACTTCCAGGAACTCCAACACACAGATCAAATAAAATCAGATGTACCTTGACTTTAGAGCTGATTGCAGCTTGTTTCAGAGATTGCTGGTTCAAGATCAGCAAGCCCTAAAGGCAATCCACTATGATCTAGCTTTTCTATTGAGCTAATAATGCTAGGTATTTGGGCAAAATATGGAGAAATATCTGGCAAATTCATGTGAATCTCTAGAAATGTACCTCAGTTTTCATGAAACTATGATGGGTTTTAGCACAAACTCTTATAAAAGTTTTTAGTTTGCCTACATGTCTATTTGTTTGTGACACTGATGTCACAAGTGAAGAGTAGTGGAGGGAAGGCAGTCAAAACAAACCCATAACAGCTGGTGGGGAAGCCAACGACAACTGAAGCATCAACTAGTTGAGACCCTGGCGGCTCAAAAAGTGGTGCTAGGAGACCTTAGTCTCCATCAATCAAAGAGAGAGACCCAGGCAGCTGTGGCAAAGGGGATGACATCATTCCCAGGCACTGACAATCAAAGCAGAAGTGAAGCCATACACACTCCCTACACAGTCATCCCTACACATGTGCAAACACACACTTCCCATTCTGGCACACACCCACATGGGGCCCAACCATCAGGCAAGACTAGGTAATCACCTAGGGAAGCAACTTCTGAGGGGCACAAAAGAACAGCGGCAGTCAAAGTAAAACAACAGATCCTGACAGCCGCACACACACAAAAGCTATCACCACATTCTTTTACCTGCAGGGAGAGCAGTCACACACACATTCAAAACAAAAAGTAATATTTAAAAATATGGGGAGGCATTTCCTGCAATGGTTGCCAGCACACTAAAATTGGCTGGCTGTTACCGCTTCAATTATAGTGCAGATATTCAATATCAGTACCATATCCAGCTACCAGCATTGAAAATCCAGGTTGGCTGGCTTGCCTGTTTGCAATTTGGTCAGAGGTGATATTCAGCTGATGGCTGTATTGTATAACCAGCTGGTTAATTGGGCAGCATCTGATTATCACCGCAGACTGCCAACCTACAATGCCACCACAACGTCCTGATTCTAAATGGTTAGCTTCGGGGTGTTAGGTAGGATTAGCTGGGAACATTTAGCTGCACAAAACATCTATATGATACTGGATATCCTGCTAACCCAGATTAAAGCAGATAGCAGGTCAGATGTGTTAATTCTTTTGAATATGCCCCCCAGGATGCTCCATTATGCATTTTTACAGGATTATGGTGGGAGGGGTGGTGTCAGGATGATCATGATTGTTGAGTTTAATTATCAAATTCTTGGGAAGGGTGCAGGGGTTGGGGGTTTTCCTGAACTTTTTAAACTAGATTTAACGAATACAGGCACACACACATATTTGGTCTTACCTAATTTTAAATGTGAGTTTTCTGCTCAAATCCTTTCAGTGCAGATCATTAACCGGGCAGCATGCAATATCACTGTTGCCTGGTTATTGCTTGTTGCTGCCTCCGCTCCACTCTGGAACACCCATGACATGCCTCAGTGCTAACCAGATAGCATAGGGGCACATAGGGGAGTTAGTAGGGATAGCATCGGAGCATGTAGGGGAGTTAGTAGGTATAGCATCGGGGCATGTAAGCGAGTTAGTAGGTATAGCATCGGGGCACATAGGGGAGTTAGTAGGGATAGCATCGGGGCACATAGGGGAGTTAGTAGAGATAGCATCGGAGCACTAGGGGAGTTAGTAGGGATAGCATCGGAGCACTAGGGGAGTTAGTAGGGATAGCATCGGGGCACATAGGGGAGTTAGTAGAGATAGCATCGGAGCACTAGGGGAGTTAGTAGGGATAGCATCGGAGCACTAGGGGAGTTAGTAGGGGTAGCATCGGGATGTGTTGGGGCATTCCGGGGCACAGCGGAGGAGGAGAATGTATGCTGCCAGGTTAGCGATCTGCACCTTAAAGATAGGCGAGGAAAACCCTTGCCTATCTTTAAGGCGCTGAAGCTAACAGGGCAGCATCCAATATCACTGCTGCTCAGTTAGCTTTGGTGACATTCAGCTTTGTCAGTGATCACCGGATATTCAATGTCGTTGCCGTGGCATTGACTATCTGGTTTAGAGGTCGGCAGGGAGGGCTATGCACCGGTCATTGCATAGCCCTTTGAAGATCCAGACAGATGAATATCAGGCCCTGCAAGTTTAAATAGGATGAACTAACAGATCAAGGGATCATACTCGACTCACCTATTACTTCAAACGAATTACAAAGAATATCTGATGTACAGGATGTTTCTACTACAATATTCTAATTTCCTAGCCTTAAGCATGATATTATTAAAAGGAGTAGATCTATACACATAGAGGCCTATTCACAATAGGACGTCTAGCCCCCTGTACAGCTGGACAGAATCGGGCCATGCAAAGTTAGACCCGATTCTGATCCTGTGGCCCCTGCAAGGTCAGAAGTGGGTCTAGTGCCTGGGCGTGTAGACTGGGACACAATTCTGCCTGGCTGTACATCCTAATGACTACCTAGCTAATTCAGCCGGGCTTGTGAATGAAGTCATAGTGCCATGGCGTCCCATCACCATGGCTCCATTCACAAGCTGCGATTCCCAGCCACCCCAGAGCGACTCCCATTCCCTGTAGCCTAAGTCATGATCTGGCCTTCCAAGACCTGGGTCAGGCTGCGAGGAACCCCCTGAGCCTCTTCACCTGCCTGCCTGTGTCCCACGCCCTGGTCTCCCACTGTCCAGGGGACTTATTCCACCTTTGAGGTGGAATAAGTCCCCCATCTAGCCTTAATGCCCTGGACATATAGGACCGACCTCAGTATTGGCCTTGTATGTCCAGTGTCAAGGGCCACCCATATCACGCCCTTGATCTGCCTCAGGAACACCACCTCCCGCCCCTGTCTAGGCCTCCCTGTACAAACACACTGTTTGTATGGGGAGGTTAGTTACAGGGGCGGCAGGGGGACAAATAGCAGGGATGGACGTCCCATCCCTGCTATTCGTGGGACAGAATGACCCCCATATCCTATAATGCAAATCACAATTATCCAAGGCTATGGCCTCAAAGGACACACATCCTATTATGAAAATGAAAAAAATATGATTATGACACCCCCTAATCTATATCCAACCTAATACTACAGAATATGAAAACAAAAGACAACACCAAACAAATTAGAGGATAAGATGTTCTCTAATTAATGCAAGATCAGTTTGGAATAAAATTCCTATAATCAGGGATTAAATGGAACAACATTCCCCCAATGTGTTAGCCATAACAGAGTCATGCCCTAGAAGTCACAAAAGAGGAGGGGGAATGCTAATATTAACAAAAAAATAACTTATGCTTCAACAGTACTCAAACAGGGTGCACCAAATTGACCTTCTAACTATAGCCAACAAATGCATAACTTCTGTCTAGTATAGAGAGCTCCAACATCAAATACTGACTTCTCCTCAGTCCTATAAATAGTTTGCAATAATTACACCAGCAAAGAAAACATAATCTTCCTAGAAGACTTTAACCTCACATCCGCACCTCCAAAGGATACCAGAGTCTTCATAGACGTGATGACCTCATTAGGATATTTACAGATCATAGACACTCCCACACATAAAAATGTGCCACACTCGATCTAATATTCATACCTAACATGATGAGAGGACTAAGAAACAGTGTAACATTCCAACTGACCGATGTACCCTGGTCTGACCATACATTAATAGACTTTGTAATTCCAACAGAGAACAACCATACCAGCACTAAACACAAAAATGCAACATATCGAAGATTCAGACACTTTGATAAAGACACATTTATAGAAGACATCGCTCCTAAAATAAATATAAACACAGATGTTCTGGACCTACTTTTAGATAACTGGAGTGAAACTATAAATGCAGCAGCCTCAACTCTTCATCAAATATCAAATAAGAGGGAAAGGAAAACAGCACCATCTTACATGACAACACTAAAAGAGATGAAACAAAAACTGTGAATGATTGAACCCAGGTGGAGAAAATCAAAACTGACAACAGACATGCAGAAACTAAATGAATATCGAAATGTAACAGACAAAATCAAAATAAATTACCACAGAAAACTAATAATGACCTCACTCAAGCAACCAAGGGAACTATTCAATTTAGTTAAATCACGATTGCTACCCCTCACAGCAAAGAATGAAACCCAATCCACTATCTATAGATTGGATGGCTGAACACATGCAAAGACAACTAGCATACCATAGCATCACACCAATTGCACTGCCGAAGATCCTCCTGGCAGACACCACCTGGAAAACGTTTACCTCAATAATCAAGGAAAAAATAGAAAAAATAATAATAACAAACCTTAACACCACAACATTACTATTTGCCCCTGTACAAATATATAGATAATACCAGTTATATGGATGTCTTATATAGCCACTCATTCCCTGGTAACATAATGAGGCACAGTATATTTTGTCAGTTTTTAACATCCCCCACATACAGACATGGATCAGTTTGAAAATGGAAGAAGGGGAAGCACACCATTTTGTCAAACTGTAAGTGTGTCTTTCTCAACTGGTTTTACTTGGATTCTTTTGGAATATAATCAGTAAATAGTCATAGGATTAAGTTTTAGAAAAGTCTCTTTTGCAAACATGTTTGGCCATTTTTAAAGAGACAATCCATAATGTTAGAACATATTACAACACTTGCCTTTTGAAAGGTTCCCAGCTAATGAACAAGCATTTCTGCATACTGAATAAACAGGTAGTTAAAGGTGAGTCGGTTGAAATAGTGTATCTGGATTTTCAGAAATCCTTTGATAAGGTCCCTTATGAGAGACTCATGGAGAAATTAAGAAGTCATGTGATAGGAAGCAGTGTAGTACTGCGGATCAGGAACTGGTTAAAAGTTAGATAACTTTGGAACAGCAAAAAAAAAAAAAAAAAAAAAAAGTTAGATAACAGAGTAGGACTTAATGGATAATTTTCTCGGTGGAGAAAGGTGAAAGGAGGAAGAGAACAAGAAGCTACTGGACCATAGAGTTGGTAGAGAGGAAAGAGAAAGAGGAAATTATTGACCATGGTGTGGATGGGAGGGGAGAAAGAATAACAGGACGATTCTAGACCAATGGAGGGAAGAGCAGAGTGAAGAGAACAGAGATCAACAAAAAATTGAGGGGAGGGGGGGGACAAGAGGTTGATCCACAAAGTGAGTAGAGAGGAGGGAAGAGGAGATGATTGACCATGGAGTAGGATGGGGTGGAGAAGGAAGAAAACAGGGAGATGATGAACCAGAGGGGAAGAGAGAAGAACAAGGGGAGATGCTGGACCTTGGAGTGGGATGGGGAAGAGGAAGGAGGAGGAAGAGAGATGAGGGATCACGGGACAGAGGGGAGAGAAGAAATAGAAAATATGCAGAAACACAAAGTAGGATGGGATAGCAGTGGGAAGAGGAAAAGGGAAGATGCTGGATGGCAGGCAGAGGGAGAATGGGGAAAAGGGAAACCAAGTGCAGATGCTAGATAAAGGGGCAAAGAGAGAAGAGGATTGATGTTGGCAGATGCTTGGGATGGAGTTGGAGACAGGCTGCTGTTGGAAGAAGCTGGGGCTGGGTGAAGAAACTATGGGCTGATATGGGAGCAGGGATAAGGGAGCGAGAGAGACAAGCTAGGAAGGAGGTGAGTGAAGTAAATAAAGTTGTAAGGGAGATTGAAGACTGGAGGATGAGAGGGAGTTGTGACATTTGAACTTATAGAGGGGCAGAAAAGAAGAATATAGAGGAAAGAGCTGAAACCAACAGATCATCATCAGAGAAAGGTGCAGGGGAGGCAAGGAAGAAGACAAGAGGAAAAATGAAAAATGGACAAGAAACCCTGGAAAGAGAGTTAAGAGATGACAATCAGAGGAAAACAGAAAACCTGAAATCTGCCTTAGAGGGGGGAGGAAGTGCCCGATGATAGCAGGCAGGAACTGCGACACAGTACTGGAGGCTTTGGTAAGTGTTGCATTGTGGTTCCTTTTCCACATCCATCACTGCTGACCCTGAAGAGGGGTGGCAACAGTAGCAATGGTCACCCCCCAAAGTGCTGGCACTCTAAGTGACCACCTAGTTTGCCTAATGGTAGCCCTGGTCCTGCCTATGGTATGGCTGGTTAGGTTTGGTCTTTTTTCAGGGCATGGTATTTCATAATATACCTGCCCCCATCGATATTATACAAGAGGGAGAGTTGTTATGTTATAGCCAATGAGTCTGTGGGGCTTGTCTATGGGAGAGAGGTTACATTTGGACTGCCATGCTCCCTTTATGGTTTTTCTACATGTAGGCATGGGGTGGGGGAAGAAATGTACTGTTTGGGCAGCAGAGCCCCTGTCTTTCTGTGTGTGAAGGGGTAAGGTATTATGTTTGGACTGCCAAACCCCTTTGTGGTGTTTTTGTGTTGGGGGTTAGGTGATAAGAGAGATGTAATGGTGGGAACACCAATCCCCAGTTATCATTCTTGTGGGATTTGGGTATTATGACAGACCCTGAAATGTTCAGATGGCAACCATGAAAAAAGCATTTACTTTTAGTTTAGTGAACAGAATATGTCAGCTTTGGGAATGTGCACCTCTGATATCTGCATTTTGCACAGAACGGGATGAAATGCATTGTTATTTGAATCCTGATCCACTTAGTCTCCTATGTGTTTCCTTACCATTTCCCGAGATATATCCTAGTCCCCAGTTGTGTTGTCTGTCTTGACTAGATTATAAGCTCTAAAGAGCAGGGACCGTCTCTTACATGTCTCTATGCAGCTCTGCGTGCGCCTTGTAGTACTACACAAATGATTAGTAATAGTAGTAGTATTTCTGTTTCCTGATGTTGCACTGCATAAAGATTCTGGCTTTTTTAGGATTCCATTTTCTGTCTCTATATTTTTATTTCTAATTTTGGTTCCTTACAGTATTCTGTGTGTACAGCAGAGATGTATTCTTCCTGTGCAGGGATCGGTAGCAGTCCAGCTCTTTTTCCAGTAAGAGGTACATTTGTGTACCAGGAAAGTGTTTCCCAGTCAGTGTTCTGTGGCCCACCACTATGCTTTCAGACCTGATCAGCTCTGCCATGGCCTGACGATGCTCAAATGGCTCTTAAACAAGCAGGAGCTGCTTTCTGAGCACGTGTAGTCACCCCTTCTTCTCTCCTTCATACAAACAGCATAAGCTCTGGAGTGCAGGAATTAACAGGCCAAATGGAGGGCACAGATAGCCAGGCTCTGCAAGTGCAGCACAGTGCACACCCTCCTCGTTCCTTCCTTTTCCCCTATCCTTTGAATCCTCGAGTACCAAGAAATGCAATCAGAAACCAAGAAAACGTGTCAGAAAGGAACAAAGGGGTATATTTAATAAACATCCGTGAGGGAGAAAGTGTGCCATTTACGTGTGGTAACGGCACACATGTTCCCTTAACACCGCAAAAATGCTAAGTTTCCATGCATAAAAGGATCCTGTAGCGTAAAGGGAACAGGAGGCGGAGAGCAGGTGTGAAGGGGTGGAGAGTGGGCGGAACCATGTTTTCCCTTACCACCTCTTGTGCAACACCCCTTAGAGGCCCATTACACCTGTAACCGAACCCCCATGTGAAACCTCGTGGAAAGGGTGTCTGCAGAGGGGAGAGAGCCTATTTAAATATGAGCAGTGTGATTAAATGACAAGGGAGCCCAAGTGCCCAAGTCAGTGATAGTAGTGCTCCATTAGCAGCAGCATGGTGCATAAGTAGGAAAGGGCACCATGCTGATGCTGCCTGTGGAGCAAAGGGAGTGGCACATTGGTAATGCAGTGATAGGTGCAGGTGGACATTGCGGACCAGGGAGCTGCACAGATGACACATAGTGGCATAAGAACAGAGGATATGCAGATATGCCATACTGGTTAGACCATGATCTGTCAAACAACATATCTTCTGTCCCACAGTGACCAATCATGTTCAATGATGCCTGGGACAAGCTCTGGATCTGCGGTGCCCCCTGTATAATGGTGCAATGACCGTTCCCCTGGAACCTAACCAAACCTTCTCTAAGCACAGTTACATGAAGAGCCTTTCTAACATCTTCATGATCAGCGTGCCAGAGATTGCCTGCACATTGTCGGACAAACTATATGCCCCTATCATTCCGGAATGCATTGCACTCTAGCGACATCGCCTGTCCCCTTGTCCCGCCACATTTTGATGGTGTAAACAACCAACATTTACCCATCCCACACCATTCAGTAATGTGTAGACTCCCAGCATATCTCACCTTATCCATCTGTCCTCTAGGTTGAAGGGGCCTAAGAATTGTAACTTCTGCACATAGGGGCATCCCCCAATCCACACCATCTGTGATGTCCTTCATGATCACACAGTGACTGGTGAAACACAGACATACAAACCAAACAGAATAAAAGAGTACGTTCTCTGCAGGAGGACAGAATCCAAGTGTAAAGTGGAGAAGAACCACGGCCACACCAAAGGTAATCTTCAACAAATGTTTAATAAGGACCCAAAAATGTAGTTGGTGTACATAAGGGGCCAGGACACAAATTCAAATATTTATGTATTAGATTTAAGACACTTTCCTAAGGGATATTAGTATAAAGCGACTCAATGCCTAGAGTAACTAGACAGAGTCCCAAAATGTCACCTTTGAAAACATCCAGAAAGCAATGAGCACAAATGCTCAAAGCTTAGCCAACAAAGTTCTGGACCTGGAAGCCCTAATGGTGGAAATGGATTTGGACATTGTGGCCATTACAGAAACATGGCTTAATGAATCGCATGATTGGGATATAGCCATAGCTGGCTATAATCTATTCAGAAGAGACAGAGAAAATGGAAGAGGAGGAGGAGTAGCCTTGTATGTCAAAAGCAATATTAAAGCTTCTGAAATGCAGGGGGCATGGGGAAAAGAAGAAGTGCTCTGGATTGTGTTGGAAAGAGAAGATGGCACTGTCTACAGACCTCCGACACAAATTGAAGAGATAGATAACGAACTGATTATAGATATTGCCAAGATAGCCACAAAGGGGGAAGTGATAATATTGGTTGACTTTAATCTACCGGATGTGGATTGGATTACTCCTTCTGCAAATATGGAAAGAAGCATACAAATTGTGGATGCTCTCCAAGATGCGTTACTTAGACAAATGGTGATGGAACCAACCAGGGAAAGCTCAACACTGGATTTAGTGCTCACCAACGGTGATAGCGTGTTGAATGTCTGCGTGAGTGCCCCTGTGAGCAGCAGCGATCATCACATGGTGTGGTTTGAGATAAAAGCCATGGTACAGGCCAATCATAGCAAGCTCAAAGTCCTAAACTTCAAAAACACCGACTTCAATAAAATGGCCGAGTACCTAAAGGAGGAGCTGACAGGGTGGAAGGAGATAAGGGAAGTGGAATTGCAATGGGCTAAACTAAAGGTGGCAATAAAAGGGGCAGCAGATAAATATGTAAGAAAAGTAAACAAAAACAAGAGGAAAAGAAAACCTATTTGGTTTTCCAAAGAAGTGGCTGCTCAAATAAAGGCAAAAAACATAGCTTTCACAAAATTCAAAAGCTTACAAACAGAGGAACACAGAAATGAATACATGATCAAACTCAAAGAGATAAAAAGAGAAATAAGGATAGCAAAATCAAAGGCAGAGGAAAAGATGGCTAAAGATGTTAAGTGTGGCGACAAAACTTTCTTCAGGTATATTCAGGAAAGGAAGAAGATCAGAGGTGGAATTGCCGGACTCAGAGGTGCTGCGAACAGACTCATGGAAAGTGACAATGAAAAAGCGAAATTGCTAAATGAATACTTCTGCTCTGTTTTTACTAAAGAAAGTCCTGGAGAAGGACCTCCTCTGACTCCCAAATATAAAAATGGGAATGAAGTAGATACCAAACCATTCACAGAAGATGAAGTGTTAGAGCAACTTGCAAAACTGAAAGTGGACAAGGCCATGGGACCAGATGGGATACATCCCAGGATACTGAAAGAGCTCAGAGAGGTTCTTGCAGGGCCGTTAAGGGATGTTTTCAACAGATCCTTGGAAACAGGAGAGGTTCCTCAGGACTGGAGAATGGCTGATGTCGTACCTCTACACAAAAGTGGTGACAGGGAAGAAGTGTCAAACTACAGGCCTGTGAGCCTTAACTCGGTGGTGGGAAAAGTAATGGAGGCACTCCTGAAAGAGTGAATAGTGAACTTTCTCAAAACCAACAGGTTGCAAGACCCGAGGCAACATGGTTTTACCAAAGGACGATCTTGCCAAACAAATCTGTTTGAGTTCTTTGACTGGGTGACCAGGGAACTAGATCAGGGACATGCGATGGATGTCATCTACCTGGATTTCAGCAAAGCCTTTGATACTGTTCCTCATAGGAAGCTTATCAATAAACTCAGTAGCTTGGGAACGGATCCCAAGATGGTAAATTGGATCAGAAATTGGTTGACTGACAGACGACAGGAGGTGATGGTAAATGGAGCTCACTCAGATGAAGGGAAGGTGATTAGCGGAGTGCCCCAGGGGTCGGTCCTGGGCTCAGCACTGTTCAATGTATTTGTGAGTGATATTGCTGAAGGACTGAATGGAAAAGTCTGTCTTTTTGCAGATGACACAAAAGGTTTCAACAGAGTGGACTCCCCGAGGGAGTGGTTAACATGAGGAAAGATCTACAAAAGCTGGAAGAATGATCTAATGCGTGTCAATTAAGATTTAATGCAAAGAAGTGCAGAGTCATACACTTGGGTAGCAGAAATCCAAGGGAAATGTACGTGATAGGAGGCGAGAAGTTGGTGTGCACGGATTAGGAGAAAGACCTTGGTGTGATTATTTCTGAAGATCTCAAGGTGGCAAAACAGTGCGACAAGGTGGTGGCAAAAGCCAGGAGGATGTTGGGCTGCATACAAAGAGGAATTAACAGCAGAAAGGAAGAGGTAATTATGCCACTGTACAAGTCACTGGTGAGGCCTCACTTGGAATACTGTGTTCAGTTTTGGAGACCATACCTTGCAAAGGATGTAAAAAGACTGGAAACTGTTCAGAGGAAGGCAACCAAAATGATTTGGAGCCTGTGTCAGAAGCCTTATAAGAAGAAACTTGAAGACCTAAACATGTACACTTTGGAGGAGAGGAGGGGCAGGGGAGATATGATTCAGACCTTTAAATACTTAAAGGAAAATAATGAACAAACAAACCTCTTCCAAAGACGGGGAAGCTGTAAAACTAGAGGGCATAACAGGAACCTGCAAGGTGGTAAATTGAAAGGCCATGTCAGGAAATACTTTTTCACAGAAAGGGTGGTGGATGCTTGGAACGCCATCCCGATGGAAGTGGTGGGGGCAAACACAATGACGGAATTCAAAATGGCATGGGACAGACACAGTAGATCCCTTTACAGCAACAGGATAAAATCCAAATAAACTGAACCATCAACAAATAGTTGGTGTCCTCCATGGACTGGTGGGTTCACCCCCTGAGCAGAGACATGGAGAGGAGTGGCCTGCACTGAATGGCAGATGCACCTACTCTTGCCATCATACTGGGCAGACTAGATGGACCATACTGGTCTTTATCTGCCGTCATTTACTATGTTACTATGTAATTAATAATATCTGCCAAATCTCTACTATAAGATGAAATGAGATGAACATCAGACAGACCTTGGCACATGTTGCAATGTGCATAGCAACAGGACAAGGACATGGCTTTGGACTGCTGCAGGTGGGTGCTGCTGCCCCCGTTGCCAACACCTCCATACCATGCAGACATGCCCGCATGCTGTCAGTGGTGGTGGTGTGCAGTGCCAGCCCATCCAACATGTGGGTTTGACAGGTGCCTAGGGCACAAGGTCCAGATGGGGAGGAGAGGCACACACAGCCCCCCCCCCCCAACCTGCAGGGACTCCATCACCACCTTTCACTAATATATGTATCAGGAGAAGGATGACAGACACTCCTGTGGAAGTTCCCCAGGCCCCTGCATTTTGCAGCTACCTGGAGGGCTACAGATGCTGGCCCTATCGGCCTCTTCCTCCACAGCTGGGTTTAGCAGCAGTGTGTGTGTGTGTGTGGGGGGGGGGGGGGTTCAGTTTGGATCTCTACCCAGGGTGCCAGGACCCTTGGACCACCCTATGTAGCACATCACCTTTCCGCAGCAGCAGCATGTCTGTGTGCCACCACAATCATTGTGGGATCATGACGGACATCACAGATGATAATGTGGATGGAAAGATACCCCTGTGAGGAGAGGCTAAAGAGGTTAGGCTCTTCAACCTGGACAAGAGGTGGCTAAGGGAAGATAGGATAGAGGTCTATATATTAATGAGTGGAACAGGTAAACATAAATCGATTGTTTGATGCCATCAAAATGTAGCGAGTATAGGGGACATGCAATGAAGCTACAGTACAGTATAACCCATTTAAGACTCATAAGAGAAAATATTTTTTCAGTCAATGCATAATTATACTCTGGAATTCATTACCAGAGGATGTAGTAAAAGTTGTTTGTGTAGCCGGGTTTCTAAAAAGGTTTGGATAGGCTCCTGGAGGAAAGGTCCATACACCATTATTCAAAGGGATCCAGGAAATCCACTGCTTGCCTCACTATGACATTGTGGAACCTATGTGTCTTTTGTGGAAACTGCTACGTACTTGTGACCTAGATTTGTCAATGTTAGAAACAGGATACTGGACTTGATGGACCTTGGTCTGACCTAGTTTGGCATATCTTAAGATCTTATGTTCTTATGTGCCACCTGAACAGCTGCCTGGTCCACCCTGGGCACCAGAAAACCCCCACTGCATGACCCACATTCCACCTCCTTTGCCTCATTTGTACCATCAACATAGTGCCCTTTCATACTTGGGCACCATGCTATTGCTGCTAATGGAGCACTACTATCACTGTCTGGGGCTCCCCTGTCAGTGCATCACATTGCACACATTAAAATAGACTCTCTCTCCTCTAAATACACCCTTTCCACAAGGTTTTACTTTGCGTTAGGCTTCCCAGCATTACAGGGCTTTTAAACACTTTGCACAACAGGTGTTAAGGGAGCACATACTGCTAACACCCACTCTCCATCCCATTAACGCCCACTCTCTGCCTACTCGCCCTTAATGCTGCTGAAGCCATTAATGCCCGTTAAAGCACTTTTTTTGTAGTGTTAAGGTCGCAAGGGTGCCAATAAGGGGCATTAATGGCACACTAGCTCCCTTTACGCCTGTTGGTAATCATAAGAGATCAGCGTTAAATTCCCACTAGCACTCCTTGTGGACTTGGGCAAGTCACTTAACCCTTCACTGCCTCAGAAGAAAGGCCTGGCAATCTACTTCTGGTCACACTGCCAAGAAAACCCAGGAGTCAGCATTGACTTAAAGGCACATATTGCATTTCACAGTGCTACTAGGCATACACAGCACTGTACACATATTGTACATGTATGCAACAGTCCCTGCTCTACAGAGCTTGCATTTTATTCAGCATAGACAAACCAAACAAATAAGGGGCTAAGGAATTTTATTTAAGGGAAATTATTAAAACACACCTGGGTATTAAATAGGGACATAATGGGTCAGGATCCAAAGGCAGCCTCAAAGGTGAGGTTTTAGCCTGTGTTTGACTTGGATCAGAGATGGATCCTGATGTATTGACTCAGGAAGTTTATTCCAGGCATACAGCACAAGATGGAAAAAATGAAGTCTGGAGTTGGCAGTGAAGGAGAGGCACTAGGGAAGTGCTTCTGTTCCAAACAAAAGCCTGATTCACTGTGAAACAGGAAATGATGACTTTCCTGTTTGCCATCAATAGTGAGCACTCTTTTGCAAGAGTGCCTACTACCAAGAAATATTGTACATTTCTTCACAAGGGCGTGCACTATTAAACAATAGGGCACACTATTCACGCATGCAAAAAATAGTGCACAATATTTGCACATGCACAAACAGTGTCCCCTATCGCTCAGTAGTGCATACTTTCATAAAAGAGGGTACACTACTTAAAAATATGAACTGAAGAAAACAAAACAATATGAAATGAAATTTTTGGGCCTGCACATCTCTAAAAGGAACAGATAAGAGCAATTTACCTGATGAGTAGAGTTCTCGACAAGGGGTGTAGGGAAAGATAAGAGAGGCACGATAATGGGGAGCTGCAGAACGAAGCACTTATAAGTCAGTAGTAGAGGTTTGAACTAGATGCAGAAACAGATAGGGAGCCAATGAAGTGATCTGAGAAGAGGGGTTATGTGAGCACAGCGACACTGGCAGAAGAGCAGCCGTGCAATGGAGTTTTGAATGGGTTGAAGGGGAGAAAGATGGTTCAGTGGGAGATGTTCTTGCCCCTTTTCTTTAGAATTCCTTACACCTTTATCTATGCTCAGAATTTTCATATCTCAAATTTATTAAAGGCCTGAAGACATTTTTCTATATCAAGGCCTATGGGGAGACCACAGACACAGCAAACTCTTTTTTTTTTATGTTACTCTCCCTTCCTCTCCTCCTTTCTATTAATTATTGCTGCTGTCTCTGTTCCTTTCATCTTGTTGTTGTTTTATGTCTGACTTTTATTTCATATCTTGTCCTTTATCTTTGATCTGTTTTTTTAATTTGGTAAGCTACCTTGATGTACTTTATATGAAAGTTGGAATAGCAAGTAAGCTGAATAAAGTACTGATATCAGGCCAAAGGGGTGAGAGGGAAAGTAAGCTCTCCCATGCTTAATCACATGAGCTGAGCCTCCCATCTTTAACCCCCTCACCCCCCCCCCCCCCACCCAAATGAAACAGTTAAGCTACTTTTATGTTCCTGCTGACCCAGCTCCTGAGTTTTCATGGCAAGGTGTTTCTGGAAGTAGATTGCCAGGCCTTCTGTGAAATAAGTCTACAGCACCTGGTATTCAAAGGTGGTCTCCTATCAGACCTGACCCTATTTAACTTCTGGGATAAGCCAGGATCAGGCTAATTGAGGGTGGCAAAGCAGGCTTTAAAAAATGTGGGCCCGATTTTCCGCCTAACCCGGATTTTCAATGCCGCAGGAGCTAGCCGAGTAGCAGTGATTTTTGATGCTACCTGCTTAGCCCCTGCACCTTAAAGATAGGTGAGGAAAAACGTCGCCTATCTTTGAGGTGCAGAAGGCTAAGCGGGTAGCATCGAAAATCGCTGCTACCCGGTTAGCCCTTTTCTCCACCACGGAATGCCCCTAACATAACCCAATGCTAACTGCATAGCATCCGGGCACGTTAGGGACATATCCAGGATGTTTGAAGGGCACTATCAGTGTAGGTGCCCTTTGAAAATCCCAGATAAGGCATTTACACGCGTAACTAGGGCAGTTACCCGTGTAAATGCCTTTGAAAGTCGCTCCCTGCATGTTTAGTGTGATTAAGGAGGGTTAGCCTCCTTAATCCCTCTAATTTATTTCTCACCTCAAATTTAAGCTAGATTTCAAAAGTTGCCTCTGTAGTTAATTGGTGGCGTTTATATATGTAAGCTTGCAAAATTGGCAAGATACATGTTTAAGTGCTGTACTTACAGATGGAAGGTGCTGAGTTGCCACCATGGCTGTTTCTTATGTCTATGTTTGTAAAATGGCTTCCCACTCTCCACATATCCCCAGAGACTCGGACACTCCAACAGCTCCCTCTTCGGTATTTTAGAACAGGCTCCATGTCTAGCAGAACCTTTTTCTAAAGTACTACTGGAATTGTTAATGTCACGGCTTCGGCTACATCCTCCATGTGTTTTCTAAAATAGACCTTAAAATAAAAATATGAGATAATGCCAAGAGCAGATAATTAAAAAATATATTTATTTATTTAACAGGTTTTCTATACTGCCTTTATCCAAAGCGGCTTACATCAAACACCATAACAATTACAAGGAATTGCTTTACATTAAACAAGGGCATGTAACTTTGATATAAATGGGGGAGTAACTATTTACATTTATAAATAATTTCTTTTTTGGGTAGTGATAGCTGAAATATCTTTTTTTGGTCTTATGTGTGGCATGTTAGAGATTGATTTATGTTTTGTCATCGAGTCCGTAGAATTCCCTGAATAGATGCGTTTTTACTTGTTTTTTTAAATCGTTGATGGATTTGGATGATCTTATGTTGTCTGGAAGTGTGTTCCATATAGATGGAGCATGCAGGGAGAATGCTCTGTTGCTGGTCTGTTTTGTAGTTTTGGTCTTGAGTAGGGGAATGTTCAGGAGATTCTGACTGGCAGCTCTTTTAGGTCTTGTTGTGTGCGATCTTGTGATCATTTCAGAGAGTCAGGGAGCCGATAGATTATGAATGATTTTAAAGGTGGTGATGATGGCTTTATATTTAGCTCGTTGTGCAATTGGGAGCCAGTGCAAGTTTTAAAGTATATATCTTGTATTATATTAAAATCAAACTTTTAAAGCAACATCCATGTTCCATATGTACATATCTCAACTTTCTCTTCTCAAGGTTTCCTTACTCTGCTTTCTTTGTGCATTATATCGGAATCAACCAGGATGGGTTCCATCAATGGGATGGAACTAGGATTCAAATCCCACTATGGCTCTGTGACTTTGAGAAGGTTTCTTCAAGGGTAGCCCAACCATTAAGAAAACTAGGTGATTGCCTATGGCAACAGTTTCTGGGGTCATCAAAGATTAGGGTATTCAAAGCTAAACAATGGATTCTGTAGGGTACCAACGCCTTGAACTATTTCTGAGGTTGGCCATGGGTCACTTAGCCCTCGATTGCTTCAGGTACAAACTTAGATTGTAAGTCCTCTGGGAACAGAAATATGTCTACTGCGCCCAGGACTGTACCAAACTAGAAATGCACCCTGTGTGACTAACAAATCTGGTGCCTCTCTTCCACCCAGCCACATTCAGTAACTCACTCTTGTTGAGCTTCCTGGAAGCCCAATGATGGTATTAGTGCCCCCTTTTGTGCTTGTGACCTGTGTGGCCACACCACTCATACAGCCTTTACTGTGCTCTAGGGAGGAGTGGCCTAGTGGTTGGGGCAGGTTACCTCAAGCCAGAAGGTTGGGGGTTCAAATCCCACTAGAGGACAGCAACCTTGGGCCAGAAGGACTGGGGTTTCTAGTCCCACAGGTGTTCGTTGTTGTCTTGGGCAAGCCACTTAACCCTCCATTGTCCATGTTTCCTGTAAGTATTAGTGTATGTGTCTCATATCTTCTTGTGTTAAATGTATCCCCCCCAGTTGTGTTGTGACCACTTTGATTGAAGGATAAGGTGGTATACAGAACTGTCTAAATAAATGGCCCTCACTGTAATGTAACTCACCTTGGACATCTGAGAAAAGATGTGAGCTAAATCCAATTCCCTTTCTACTAGGTTGAAGCTATTATTGAAAACATTCTTCAGCTAAACCTTCCCCCCATCCCCTTGCTTCTTAAACTACTGGAATCACCAGCTGCAAATTGCCACATCTCTGCATACCTATCCTATATAAAATTACCCTCTGCATGTCTGATAAGAGATTGCCAGGCTCATCATAGAGAAATGAAGCTGCTAATAAATTCCATGGCTAGGAGCAGGGTGGGATTGACATGCTTCATTAAATGCCCAACTTAGCTTTTCCTCCCCTGTTCAGCCTCCTGTGTAACATCTGCTTTAGTTCTGAATAGCAAATATTTGTATTCTTGACTGCTGAAATTGGTATTCATCTCATTCTGTTTTATTACTACATAAAAGGACAAATCAACTGCTAATATATCATAGGAATTATTCAAAACTTATTCTTTTGTTTAGGCACAGAATGGAAAATCGTGTTTTCTGATTAAGGCCCACTGTGTACAGAGAGCATGAGTTCTCTGTTAATGACCCAGAAAGCATGCTGTACTTACCATATCAATTCACAGAAAATAAGTTTGTAAACAGACTGAATATAGTGTAATCTTGTGAAATAAGACCTAGAGTAGGTATGACTAATTCCAGCAACGAATGTGTGTTTTTCATTGTGGACTTGGATAAATAGCCTGGCACACCAGAAGAGTGGCAGTGTGATTCGACTTCCTACGATGTCCTTTGATAGCCTATGATGATGGAGATGTGTCAGACATACATGAGCAACTGCACCTACTGCTTGATAGTTCCATGTTGCTGATAAAGCCATGGCAATAATGCAATGTACCAGAAAAGGTTTTTTTAGTGTACATACAGAAAAGCCTTCCATTAGCGTTAAATAACTTTCTCTTCAAATTCCTTATAAATGTATATTAATGTACCTCCATGCATATATGTATCTACATGTATACATACATGGAGCAGAGGAGTAGCTTAATGGCTTGTGACCCAAGAGATCTGGGTTCATTTCCCACTAATACTTCTTGTGGTCTTGGACAAGTCATTTAACCCTCTACTGCATCAGAAAAATCCAGGTTATCAATGCCGATGTTTAATGTACATTACCAAGTTTAAGTAACAATGTAAATTGCTTTGACTAAAATGATAAAGTGGTATAAAAAACTTGTTAAATAAATATATTCAGTGCTGCTATCCATACAGTCTAACTCTATCTCTACTGTTATAACTCGAATTTTAAATTTTCCACTGCTTGTTTTCTAATCTATCTGAGAGTATGCAGAAAATGGAATGACTAGCCCCTCCCCTTACAGAGGCATTGCTAAGTCCCCTTTTTCTTCCTGCCCACCTGTTCTGAGCCCTCTGTTGCTTTTCTGTACTAGAAAGAACAGCATTATTACAAGCCTTTGCTCCTAGCTCCCAGCTTGGGTCATACATTTATCTGCTTGCTAGTGACAAGTGGGTGGAGTGGTCTAGTGGTTAGGACAAGGTACTTCAGGCCAGAGGGCCAGGGGTTCAAGTCCCTCCTGGGGACAGCAATCTCAGGCCAGAGGGACTGGGACTTCTAGTCCTATAGGCAATCCTTGTGGTCTTGGGCAAGCCACTTAACCCTCCATTGCCCATATTCCCTGTAAGGATTAGCATATGTGTCTCTCATCCCCTCATGTTAAATGTATCCCCCAATTGACCACTTTGACCCAGTGAAAAGCAGAATATAAATACAGCTAAATAAATAAACTATCTGTATATGTTTTAAAAAATGTATATTCTGCCCACCTAAAGTGGCAGAGTACAATAAACACATGTAATTGTTGTTAGGATGCTTTTTACCATCTCTAGTTTTTTGTAATATAGTTCAGCTGCCTCCTATTTTCAGCTGTCTGTCTCTTGCTCCTCTTCTGCCTTGCTTATTATCCCTCTCTCCCACGACACAGCCCACCCACCCCAGATTAAGTCACTTATAGCTACCCTGTGCTCATTACCACTATTACTCCCAGGTGCACCCTAATTCCCCGAGAACTCTCTTCTGCCTACCCTTCCCATATTTCTTCTGACTTCTTCTCTCCTCTCCATCTCTTCCTCATAGCTCCACATATAGTGCAAAAATCTGGAATCACTTGTAAATTTGACATTTTTTCAACTTTGTGACCTTATGGGGCATGTTTACTAAAGTCCGCAAAATAGCGCCCCGCAAAATAGCGCACGGCAACGCGGCACTGAAACGCGCAGAAACGCGTTTAAACGCCCCGCACATGTGCGTGTCACCCCCGCACAGGTACGCGGCTCACTAACGGGCCCCGTACAAGTGCGGCCCGCAAATTTCCGATAGAGGCGTGGAACGGCGAAAGGAGGGCGGAGGAAGGCTCCGGAGGGGCGGAGGGACAGGGTCAATGGGTGGAGAGTGGGAGGGGAGAGGCTCCCCGCACAGTATCGGGCCCGAATTTGCATGTAAAAACTACCGCGAGTGAAACACTCGCGGTAGAAAGCATTTAAAGGGAAGAGAAACCATTTCCGTCAGCAATGTACAGGAAAACCGGGGAAACCAGCAAAACGTGAGCAGTGTGATACATGTGCACAGCACAAAAGTGCAAATACAAATAGAAAATGACCACAACAGAACTATTAAAAACAGTAATTCAGCTGGGGAACAGTTATAGTGATGGGCAAATACAGAAAACACACCCAGCAAAGCTCCAGAAAAAAGAAATGAACTTTTGAAGGGTTTACGGAGCCGAGTCTCTTCCAAAAAACATTTCCTTTGTTTGGAGCTTTCCTGGGAGTGTTTGGTATGGTTGCCCATTAATATCACTGTTGCCCAGCGTGGTGATATCTTGTCCCCCATTTCCCGTAGCCATTTCCGGGGTTTATGTGCACGTTGGTTCACCAGACAGGGTGCATATGCCCACAGTAAAATTGCATAGAGCAGGGTTTGTGACTCCATTCTGCTAAGCTTACTACCTCCAGGGGCTGCATTGTTTCTGTGGCCATAGTGTGGTGCAGCGGACAGAGTCAGTACCTCTAGAACCAGAGGGTCAGAGGTTCAAAGCCCAGCTGGGGTATGTGCCAGCCCAATCCCTATATTTTACCCACCACTGAACACAGATAGCGCAGACACCCCTGTATTGCAGGGAACATAAGCATGGGGAGAGCACCCATATTTTACCCAACAACGCGCACACACACCACAACAATGGGCATTACCTACAGCCAAGTCACCCAAATGCAGTCCCGTACTGCCACATTGCAATCAGGTCATCTGCTTTTTCTGAGAGAAGCTCATGCCAGCATGTTGGCGGACGAGGACATGTGGTGCAGGGGGCAGTGGCTGCTAGCCACAGAAGACAGAGGCCCAGTCATGTGCAGGCTGGCACAGTCCACTGCAACACAGGCCCTACCGGATCCACAGTCATGGACATTCCAGGGAAATCACCCAATCTGTGGATACACGGTGGTGCAGTGCACACAGACACTGTATACAAGAGCAGAGGGTCACAGGTTCAAAGCCCAACTGGGGCAACCACTAATCTTTTTCCCCCAATTAAACAGTGATAGTAAGGGCACACCTTTCCTGGGGAGGACATATGCAATGGCAATACGTCTATCTTTACCCCACTGAGCACACACACCATGAACAGGGCCAGTACCCAGAGCAGAATCACACAATGCAGTCCTGGTGGGGCACACACCAGTCAGGTCCCATGATGGCACTCATACAAATGCCTGTGCTGTATATCTATGCACCACACCCATGGTATGTAGATGTAGCTCATGCATATCCATGAGGGACAGCAGGAAAACCAGAACAGTGTGATGCAAACCTGGACTGGAGTTGGGAATCTGTGCCGTAAAGCAGCAGCCATCAGGGGCAGACACACCCACACCCACACCCACAGGCCTCATTGACCAATGTCTCCTGGAGAGGCAAACCATTGAACCCTGCATGTCCTACCAATGTCACCCTACACCTGAGGTATATGATACACAGCTCTGAGATGTTTGCTAGTTCCACACATACTGCTAGTTGACCCCATCCGAACAATCTGTTAGGTGTTTGCGGTGCGTGCTCCAGGCCTGGCCTCTGACGCTGTTTACCACCCTGGGGAGTGGCCACCAGCTGTACTGCCTACCATATCCATGCCTTGCCGTGCTCAGGAGCGGTCTTGGTGGGCAAGGCTGATTACCTTCTCAATAGTAGCACCATGATGGCATAGGTGTGGAAGTGTGTGTTTGTCTATACCGTGGGTGTTGGCAGCAAGCCCCTTCCACAGCCCACACTGCCAATGTGCATAATGAGGTGCACGGTACCATGGGTATAGCCAGGACAGGGTGGCCTGGGCAGGATGCATCTGCACCGGGCATAGGGCACTGGCAGGGACACTGTAGTGTCCGGCCACCACCTACACAGACAGGGTGGCCAAAGCATGTCCTTCTGGGAGATCACGCTCACCCTGACTGTGCAGTGACCACAGCATGGCTAGGCACCCCCATAGTGCTGTACAGTCTTTCTCTCATGTGATACATATGGGTATCTATTTGGGGCCCAGTCACTGAGTTATCTGCTTGCTGTGTATGCTGGCAGCCCAGTTCTGTGTGCATGTGTCTCCACTGGGAACATGCACTATGGACTAACCAGCAGACTGTTTGTAGATGGTATGTGGTTTGCTGGAATGGCTTGCAGGGTGCAGTTGGCTTGCTGCAGGGGAATACCTGGTGGTGGGGTGCAACCTACCATACCTGGTCATATGTTTGTCTGTTATTGTGTTATGGCTGTGTGTGGGGGTGTTCCTCAGCAGGACTGGGGTTGATGTTGCCCTCTACTGCCACCTTTGCAGGGAGGTAGAGTGTGGATCTCGGGGGGGGGGGGCTACGGCTGTGCCTGACTGGGATATCCATGGTGTTTGTGCAGAAACTAGCTATCTTACACATTAACACTGCTTTGGAACTCCCGCTTGGCCTCCATCAGCCATGGAAAGTGTTGTAGACCTGGTCCTGGGCGCCTCATTGTACACTCAGGGTGAGGCCAGAACCCGCACGATGTAACGTTGTGTAGCTACTTTGTGCCAGTAAAACACCCGGTCAGTGCCCCCTACCAGGCCGAGTTGCTGTGTGGGTGCACCCGGTAACGTCCCCCAACAGGGCCGAGGTGCTGTGGGGGTGCATTTCCCATCTTGTGTCCATCTGTGGACAGCTAATTTGCATGTGCAGTGCATCATGGGTATGTGTGGCCTAACCCTATCCTGTTTACCCTGGCATACTATCTGTGAGATGACATGCAGGCTATCTGCAGCCAGCCAGGGGCTTCCATACAGCTATGGTTAGGTCACTGCCTGTGCAGCCAGAGGTGATGAGTTCAAACCCACATTGGGGCTCTGTGAGACAGGTGTTCAAAGCATATTTTTTTAGTTTACTGTACATATGTTGATGTCAGCAATAGCACCCTCAGTGTACTGTACCCATAAGGTGCCTCTGAGGGTGCTTTATGGGGTGCCCTATAGGGCACTGTATGGTTGCCATCCATATAGGGTGCACCATACATTATCCTGTGTCGCAACATACATGCTGCCCTATAGGGGACATTCTAGGGTGCCTTGGCAGACGGTGCACTGTAACATGTGCCTTATGGGCGGCCCTATATTAATATGCTGTGAGAGTGCGTTTGCTAGTAGTTATCATAAAACTAAAATTATAGAGCCTCCTACAGCTCTCCCCAACATAAAACATACTGCCTCAGCTAGCCTTTTTCTCTGGGCTTTGTGAGGGATTGAACACATGGCCCCTGCACCATTGCTCAGTGTCTTCACCATTGTGCTGTGGCTCTGTTCCTGTGTTTGAGCAGCAGCGCGCAGCCTTGTAGCCATTGGCGCGCCGTCTTGTGGCGTACAAAATTACAATTAACAGCGTGCCGCCTTCTGGCGCGTAACATTAACAGCGCCCAACATGGACATGCCCCTTAAAATACTGCCTCAGCCAGCTGTCTTCAATGGGCACTGGGGGGAATTGAACCCATGATGCCTGCATGGGTGGTCAGTGTCTTAACCATTGTCCTATGGCTCCATTCCTGCTATTTGCACATCAGCGCGCCACTTATCCCTCCCACTATTGCGCTGCCCCCTCACACATCAGCGCGCCGCCTTCTGCCCACCGGCTCGCCGCCTTCTGTTGACCAATTTTATCAGTGCGCCGCCCTCTGCCGCCCAACCTTAACAGCGCGCCGCCCTCTGCCGCCCACAATAAACAGTGCGCCGTCTCATGCCGTTTAAAAAAATAGGTGCGCCGCCTTCTGCCGCCCATAATCAATATGCCTCCTACACCACTTTTGCCCATAAAATTTGATGCCTCAGCTGGTCTTTTTTGTTGGGTGCAATGGGGGTTTGAACCCCTGGACCCTGCACCATAGGTCAATGTCTTCACCGTTGTACTACGGCTTTGTTGTTTGGTTGTGCAGCAGCGCCCCACTTAGCCTTCTCACGCGCTAATGTGGGACCCGCACATTAGCGCGACTCACAAACCTACGGTCCGTTTTTTTCCTTTTTCTGCCTGGCCCGCCCACTCCTTATATGGCACCAGCACACTAACGGGGACCCGCACAGCAACGGACTTTAGTAAACATGCCTGTATATCTTAATTTCTTTTTCCTCCCAGTGGCTTTTTCTGTGTATTTCATGATAAGTGATAGATTTGGCTATAAGGGCCATCTTTTAGTATTGGTTTGGCCCTTATTTTCTGAGTTTATTCCCCATAGCTGTCCTGTTGATAGATTTTCTGTGAAAATTGCGTAATGTACATCGTTGGCTAACGATATAGTATTGTAAGTATGCTTTAAAATATTATGGCGCACGCCAGGTTTCCTTCAAATTAATGTATGTGGCTTTGAAAAAGGCCATTTTTATGTGTCAGTGATGGCTCAGTATTTAATCGGCCACCCTTTGTTCTTGATCACCTGACTGCACCTTGTCAGCATTGAATGAACCAGTATGACAAGGTGATCGTTGGTGACAATGCGGTTCCAAGCTGCAATGAGTGACTCAATCAGCTCACGCTTTGATGCCAGATGCCTCCTGGATATTTCCAAGGCCACCTTGTGCCACAGGTTCTCGATTGGATTCAGATCTGGAGACTGGGCAGACCAGTCCATTGACTTGATGTTGTTCCGCTGCTTCCAGGTGATCACCTGTCTGGAGAGATGACAGGGTGCATTGTCATCTTGGAACAGGACCTGGCCAGGAAACAGCTGGTGTGCTGATGGCACCATGCACTTTTGCAGTATGGTGATGTACTTGGCCCTGTTGACCATTCCATCGATGATGTGAAGACGTCCAATGCTACTGACAGCCATACAGCCCCAGACCATGACCTTCAAAGGATGCTTCACAGTGAGGTTGAGACACTCAGGCTTGAATTTCTCTCCAGGAAATCTCCTCACATAGGTGTGGGCCTTGTTACCAAACAGGCAGAAGGTACTTTCATTGCTGAATAGCACCTTTCCCCACATTTCAGTCGACCAGGTTGAGTGCTTTCTCGCCCACACGATCCGGTTGTGCCTTTGAATATCAGTCATCAGTGGCTTATTCCGTGTTTGCAGCCCTGGAGACCAAACTGCAGGCACCGGCGACAAACTGTTGATGAGCTGACACTGACCTCACTCTGGTCTGACCACTCTCGAAGTAGCTGAGGCGAGGTCAGCTTGCGATTAGTCAGTGAAATGCATCGTAGTGCGCGGTCCTTGCATGATGTTGATGCATGTGGATGACCTGAACGAGGCTTGTCCACCACTGATCCCGGTTCTTTCTTCTTCTGTACAATCTTAACAACAACGCTCTGACTGCAGCCAACTTTCCTGGCTATCTGACGGCTTGAGAATCCTTCCTCACTCATAAAGGACACACGAACACGCTCCTCCAATGTCAGGGTCCGAGTCATCTTCATGGTCGATCCAGAAAGTGTATGAAATTCAAAAATTCCACATGTTTTTATAGCTGCACTGTTGGCTAGATATCTGCATTGTGATTGGTTAGTGAAACCAGCCTCCTGATTGGTCAGAAATAACGTGTGCGTATTGGAAAATCTTGATCCAGTTTTGACGCAGGATCCACAAAAATCGCAGTAGCTATCTCCCAGTGTCTGTAAAGTATTTAAATTGGAAGCGAGGAATGCAAAAAAGTCAACTCTAATAGCCAAATGTATCCCTTTTAACGTGGTAGAAAGATGAATATGCTGGGCTAATGCAAACCCCCCCCCCCCAAAAAAAAAAAAACGTTAGAAAGTACGAAAAACACAAAACTCACAAGTGATTCCAGACTTTTGCACACCACTGTAGAATCATAGAAACATGAAGGCAGAAAAAGATCACATGGCCTATCTAGTCTGCCCTTCAGTATAAATTACAATAGTCCCCTTTTTTCCTTTAGAGAGCTTCTGTGTTACTCCCATGCTTTCTTGAATTCAGATACTGTCCTCATCTCTACTGTCTCCACTGGGAGACTATTCCATGCATCTATCACTCTTGCCATAAAGAAATATTTCCACATATTACTCTAGAGTCTATCCTCTTTCACCATCATCTTATGTCCGCTCATAGCAGAGCTTGCTTTCAATCAGAAGAGGCTCTCCTCTTGTGCATTTATGCCATGGAGGTATTTAAATATCTCTATCATATCTCCTCTTTCCTCTAAAGTATACATATTAAGATCTTTAAGTCTGTCCCCATATACTTTATAAGAAAGACCACTAACCATTTTAGTAGCCACCATCTGCACTGATTCCATCCTGTTTATATCTTTTTGAAGGTGCGGTCTCCAGAATTGCACACAATTCTCCAAATGAGGTTGCAACAGAGACTTATGCAGAGGCACTATCACCTCCTTTTTTCCGCTGACCATTCCTCTCCCTATGCACTCAAGCATCCTTCTAGTTTTCACTGTCCCCTTTTCTACTTTAAGATCATCAGAAACAATCACTTCCAGGTCCCACTCTTCTTTTATGGACAGAAGTACCTTGCCCTCTATACTGTACTGCTCCCTCAGATTTTTGCAGCCCAAATGCATGGCCCTGCATTTTTATGCATTAAATCTCATCTGCCACATTCCTGACCATTCTTCAAGCTTAACTAGATCCCTTCTCATGTTATCCACTCCTTTGCAGATTTTGGGTGTCTATTGCAGATTTTGGTATCATCCGCAAAGAGGCAAACCTTACCTGACAGCCCTTCCCTAATATCACTAGCAAAGATGTTAAAAAGAATCGGACAAGGACAGATCCCTGCAGCACACCACTGGTAACCTTCTTCTCCTCAGAATGAGCTCCATTTACTTGTACACTTTGCCACCCTTTAGCCCAGTCAGTCACTTTAGAGTCCATCCCTAGGGTACTCACTTTATTTATAAGTTACTTGTGCCAAACAATGTCAAAGGCTTTACTGAAATCTAAGTACCACCACAACTAGGGCTTTCCGTTGTCTAACTCCCTGGTCACCCAGTCAAAGAAATCAATCTGATTTGTCTGACAAGATCTGCCTCTGGTAAACCCATGCTGTCTCGGATCCTGGAATCCACTGGACTCCAGAAATCTCACTATCCTCTGTTTTAACAGAGTTTTCAACAATTTATTCACCACAGAGGTTATACTAACCGGCCTGTAGTTCTCAACCTCATTCTTACTTTTGCTTTTCTGTAAAGGGACGACATGTGCCTTTTGCCAGTCCTCTGGGACCACTCCTGACATTAAATAAGAATTAAAAAGGTCAGTCAGCGGAGGCACTAGAATGTCCCCAAGTTCTTTCAATTTTCCTGGATGTATCCAAACTGGTCCCATTGCTTTGTCTACTTTTAGTTTAGCTAGTTCCTCCCAAAGAGTCTGCATTTCTCTGGCACCACGTCTGACTCCAAAGAAGCATTGAAAATGTCAGACAGTGAGCCACTAGAACATCCCCCAGTATTTTTGGATGTATCCCATCCGGAACCATCACTTTGTCTAATTTTAGTTTAGCTCATTCCTCATTAACACAGTCTTCTGAAAATCATTCAAGATCCACTTCACTTCTGTTCCTATTTGTAGATGTTTTCTGAGGTTCTGCTCCTGGCTCTTCATCTGTGAACACAGAAAAATATTTGTAAAGCAATTCCACTTTATCATCTTCTATATATTCCTCCCCTTCACCCTTGAGTCTGACAATACCACTTTTGCACATTCTCCTCTTACTAACATATCTGAAAAATGTCTTATCTCCTTATTTTATTGCATTGGCTATTTCTTCTTCTTTTTGTATCTTTGTTTTCATGACTACTTTCCCAGCTTCTCTAAGTTTTTCCAAATATTGATGTTTGTCTTCCTCTCTGCGATCTCTTGCATTTTATGAAGGCCACCCACTTTTTCTTCATCTTTTCAGCTACTTATTTTGAATACCATAGTGGCCTCCTTTTCATTTTACATTTATTTACCTTTCTGTCAAAAAGCTGTGTTGCCCTTAAAATGTCCCCTTTCAGTTTTGTCCATTGTTTTTCTACATCCCCCAGCTGTTCCCATACTGCCAAAGACTCCTTGAGGTATTGTCCCATTGTGACAAAGTTAGCTTTCTTAAATTCTAAGACCCTCGCTTTTGAATGGATTTTATCAGCCCTAGTCCTAATACTGAACCATACCATCTGGTAATCACTGGATGCAAGATGGTCTTCCACTATGAAATCAGAAACACTTTACCCATTTGTAAGCACCAAATCCAGTATGGCTTCTTCATGTGTGGGTTCTGTTTCCAGTTGTTCGAAAAGGATTTCTTACTCCTAGATGACACCACAATAGGGATGTGCCAATCAACATCTGGCATATTGAAATCACCTATCAGTAGCACTTCTCCTTTCATGGCAATACTGTGTATGTCTTCTATTAAACCTCTGTCCACCACTTCTCCCTGTGAGGGAGATCTGTATATCACACCAATGCAAATCCAGTCAATACTGACTCCTGGCAATCCAGCAGCTCCTTGGTTTCTTGGCAGTTTGACCAAAGTAGATTGCTTTCTTCCAAGGCAATGCAGGGTTAAGTGACTTGCCCAAGGTCACAAGGACTGCTAGTGAGAATCGAATGATGATCTATTAGTTACCAAGCCAGTGCTCTAACCATCACTTTCTCTTCCTATTGTTGACACTCCCTAATCTTCTCCCCTCATGCCAACAACTTCAAGGCCCCTCACCTTATCATCCTCACTTCTCCTGCCATCTTGTCATCTACCCTATCATCCGCTCTTGAACTTCACCATTTTCTTCCTGTCATTCAGCCATCTATGCTCTCTCTGAAAGAACCTCACCGTCGTTACAGTCGTGTTACCTCCTCTTTGCCCCACACTCTTCTGCTCCTTCTCCTTCTCTCATCTGGAGATATCAATCCCAACCCTAGCCCCACTAGACTTTTTTCAAACTCCAAGGATAGATCCTCATGCAACTATTCAAATCTTATTCATATCCCTCTCCCTTCTGTCTCCTCTCTCCCTTTCTCATGCGCATGTGGAATGCACAATCCATCTCAAATAAGTTTGCCTTTATTCATGACCTTTTTATCTCTAATACTCTCCATTTTCTTGCTCTAACTGAGACCTGGCTCCTCCCAGAAGACTCAGCTTCAGTCGCTGTCCTCTCTCATGGTGGTTGCCAATTCTCTCACATGTCATGTCCCTTTGGCCATGATGGCTTTTTACTCTCTCATTCCTGCCAATTTTGACCCCTCCTTCTGCCTCAGTCTCATTCCTTTCCATTCTTTGAAATCCACTCTGTCTGCCTTTTATTTCACTACCTCTCTGGATCACTGTTATTTATCAACCCCCTGAAGAGTCCACCTCTACCTTTCTCACTGACTTTTCCTGGCTTTCCTTCTTTCTGGATTCATCTTCTCCTTTCCTTATTCTTGGGGATTTTAACATTCATGTTGATAACCCTTCTGACCCTTATGCTTTAAAGCTGCTTTACTTTACCACCTCATTCAATCTCCATCTGCCCTACTGCTGCCACTCACCTGCACAGCCACTGACTCAACTTTGTATTCTTTTCTAATTGCTTACCCTCAAACTTCTGTACTTCAGTTCTTCTATTTATCTGACCATCACCTGCTAAGATTCACTTTTCATCACCCCCTGCCTCAGCCTTGTCCTGTCTCCTCCAACCTCTTTAGAAATCTTCATGCTATCAACCCATCGGCTCTCTCCACTCTTATCATCTCTTTCCTCCACTATGTCATCTGAATCTATTTATGAGATAGTAGCTTCCTAGAACACTGTACTCTCCTCTGCTCTGGATGCTCTTGCTCCTCCCATGCCATGCCCTATGTCTCAGCCCTGGCTGTCTTTGACTATTTGCTACCTATGTTCCTGTGCCCACTCAGCTGAGAGCATTTTTCTCAAATCCCGCACCCTTGCAGACATTATACACTTGATTGAAATGATAAAGCGGTATATAAAACCTGTTAAATAAATAAAAATAAATAAATAAAATTCATGCTTGCCTCTTCCCAGTCAGCTATAGCAATCACCAAACAAGACTATTATGTATACCTGACTTGCCTCTGACCTTCACCATCTCTTTACAACTCTTCTGTCTCTCCTCAAGGTGCCTTCACCTTTGACCCCTCCTTCTCTTTCTGCCCAAACTTTGGCCAACTATTTCCATGATAAAGTCCATAAGATTACACTCAAATTTCCTACGAGGTCAGTTCCATGCCCTCTTTCCCTTCTTCACTCCAAACTCCCCCCCTCAACCTCTGCCATCCTTTCTTCCTTTTCTTAGATCTCTGAGGAGGAAACTGCACTTCGTCTTTCCTCATCTAAACTCACTACCTGTCCTCTGATACTATTTCCACCCATCTTCTAAGCTCCCTGTCCTCCACTGTCATCCATTCCAGCTGTCATATTCTCAATCTATTACTTTCCACTGCAAACTGTTTCTGAAAACTTCAGGCATGCTGTGTTACACCTCTCCTCAAGAATCCCTCACTAGACCCTACCTGTCCATCTAATTATCAACACATATCCCTCCTCCCCTTCATTTCTAAACTACTTGAATGTGCGGTTCACCGTCATTGCCTTGACTTTCCCTCCTCTCAAGCCCTTCTGGATCCATTGCAATCTGACTTTTATCCTTTACATTCTACTGAAATGGCTCTTGCCAAAGTCTCCAGTGGCTTGTTCCTGGTCAGATCCAAGGACCATTACTCAATCCTCATCCTTTTGATTTTTCTGCTTCTTTTGAGACTGTTGACCACCACATTCTCCTTGATAACTTGTCCTTGCTTGGTTTTAAGGGTTCTGGGCTATCCTGGTTCTCTTCTTATCTCTCCCACTGCACTTTTAGTGTTTGTTCTGGTGGATCCTCCTCTAATGCTATCCCACTCTCAGCTGGTGTACCCCAAGGATCTGTCTTAGGTCCACTCCTTTTCTCTCTCTATACCCAGTTTTTTGGTGCGCTCATCTTCTCCCATGGTTTTCAGTACCATCTTTATGCTGATAACTCTCAGATTTATCCCTCTACACCTGAAATCTCTGCAGGAATCCAGGACAGGATCTCTGCCTGCCTACCTGACATTTCTGCCTGGATGTCTCACCACCATTTGAAATTGAAGATGGCTAAAGCTGAGCTTCTTATCTTTCCCCACTAAACTCGTCAAGCACGTTCATAGTCCTTGGGAAGCACAGTTATGCCTTTGATGACATTTTCTATAAATATACATTGAGCTGACATATCACTTTATGTCTTTGGGTTACCTTCGCTAACCTCTAACTTCACCTTTCCACTTTGGCACTATCCTATACATCAAATTTCTAATTATTCATTGTGTGGTATTCTGTATTATATTATCCCATCCCATCTTTCACAACATCTATTATATGCATCACCCCATCTCCTCATTGTCCTCTCCCTTATATGGTCATTATGGGCCTGATATTCAAAAGGCATTTACATGGTTAACAGCTAGTTAACCACGTAAATGCCTGCTAACTGGATATTCGATGGCACTTACATGGGTAATGCCGTCAAATATCCCAAATGAAGTCCGCTACGAGCCCTAATGCTAGCCCTCTAGCATCAGGGCATGCTGTGGGAGTTCTGGGGTGGAGCGGAGGCAGGGACTGGTGCTAACCGTGCAGCACTGATATTGGAAGCTGCACAGTTAGTGCTCGGCGCCTATGAGATAGGTGATGACAACAGTGCTGGCTGTAATGGAGAGGGGGGAATTGTCATCCAGACTGCACAATAGGTGAGTACACTCAGCTTGGAAACCTGGTTACCCACAGCATCTACACAGGCCATGCAGCACTACCCATTAACTTATGAATTCAAATTGCTTACAGTTGATTTTCTTGCATTGAAACATTCTAATGTGAGCTAAAAAAGTTTTACTGTCATGAATGTGTGAAACACAACAAAATAATCAACAAAATTTGGGGAAAAAAGACACATTTTCCTAATATAACCCATTATGGATCCAGTATTCAGTGGCTGCAGCTAGCGTGATTACAGCAGTTATCCATCACCATTGAACACTAAACCCAGATATCCAATGCTAGGGCCATAGCCACCCATCAGCATTGACTATCTGGGTTTGATGTCAAAGCAGGACGCGAACGGGTGGTGGCAATATTCAGCCGCTTCCCAGTTAGCTTCGGCAGTAAACGCTTGGACAGTCTTTTCTGTGCTTAACTTTTGTTATTGTGGGATAACTGGTCAGTGGCTGAATATTGCCACTGACCATTTACTCTGGCTGCTGCCTCCGGAATGCCCCAATGCTAACTGATTAGCATCAGGGAGTGTAGCAGTGGTACCCATAGATATTCAGCAGCACTAACCATCTTCAAACTATGTAACAGTCAGGGCTCTGCTGTGACTGGCAGACACACAGCCTTATAGTTTGTTATGCATTCTGCCCACAATTTTGGCCAGCAAATGGACTATTCACCATCATGCCCTTCTGAAAGCATGGCTTTATTGGCTATACTACAGCACATTGCAGGGGGTCATCATACATATTCACCGTGCAGATGGCTGGCCCCTGCTTGGAGGTGTAGCATAATGGTCATGACACAGGTTTGGGATCCAGGGTTCATGGCCCACTAGCATACCTTTTGTGACACTTTTGAAGGTTTAATACATGCAACACCCTTCATGGATTGCCCAAACTTTCTTCTCACCTTGGGTAGGTCATTTAACCTTCCATTGCCTCAGATGACTGCAGGTTCTTATAGTCCTTGTTTTTTATACAGACATTACAACTTTTTCGGTAAAAGGTATCCCAACATGTCTGCACTGATGCAGCGGTATACTAACAAGCAGTTACATGCATACAGCTGTAACCTGCTTGTGCAACATAAGTCATGTATGCCATAATGACTATGACTGTGTAGCTTTGGCTCCATCACATCTGTGCAGAACATGCACATACACCCTACCCCTCGGATAGCCACCTGCAGGTATCACCTCATGTCCGTATGTGCCCCATTTGCCCATTTTGGATGACACCTGTCCAGTTGTTATCTGTACAGTTGTCTGGGGTGTTATATGGTGGCTGAGTGTCTGGGGCAGGCATGAAACCCACATGTCTGGTATCAGGCCTTCCACATGGCAATGTTGCACATTTTCACACACAGTGCAATATGTTGGGGATAGCACCTATTGCACATCGGTTCTGCCAGCCCATCCACCCTCTGCTCTGCCACTATCCTTCCTTCAGCCCATCCATCTGCCTCTGTCGGCTGTGAGCAGTCATGTCTTCTTTTGCAGGCTGCTACACCATGATCTACACTGGTACTCTTTTCTGAATTTCTGCTTTTCACGCAAGCCTCTCCTATGCCTGATCTGCACATCACCACTCCTACTCTATCCTCCTGTCGCTGCACAAATCCTGCCACTGCTGACTCCGCTGGAGGATATGTCTCCCCCATCCTATGCCAGACATTGACATTGTGCCCTTTTATATTAGCACTCCCCTGTGCATTGGTACAGCTGCCTCATACATGCTCATCCAAATTACTGACACATAGGGTGCCCACAGATCTGGCAGGTCCCATCAGCTCCCACCTATCCTTCCATCCATCACTTTTCTTGGTGCTCCATTATCCAATATTAGGGTTACAGCCATTTTCGGACGTAAAGGTGCATGCTTGACACCTTAATGCCTGATGTCTTGTTAACACATCTTAAATGGCCCATAGCACCATTTATGCTGGAACGCTTCCTACCAGTCCAGCACCCTTTACACATGTAACACCCCTTACTGCTGCCATTAACACCTGCTACCTTAAAGCCCTTTAGTAAACATACCTCTAAGTCTGTCCTCATATGTCTTATGACAAAACCCACTGACCATTTTAGCAGCCACCCTCTGCACCAACTCCTTCCTGTTTATATCATTTTGATGGTGCAGTCTCCAGTATTGCAAACAATATTCCAAATGAGGTCTCACCAAAGACTTATACAGAGGCACTATCACGTCCTTTTTTCTGCTGACCATTTCTCTTATATGCACCCAAGCATCCTTCTGGCTTTTGGAGTTGCCATTTCTACCCATTTAACCACTTTAAGGTCATCAGATATAATCATGCCTAGGTCCCACCCTTCTTTCATGGACAGAATCACTTCCCCTACACCAGAGGTACTCAAATCCAGTCCTGGAGGGCCGCAAACCAGTCAGGTTTTTGGGATATCCCTAATGAATATCCATGAGATATAGTTGCATGCCCTGCCTCCATTGTATTTGAATCTATCTCATGCATATTCATTAGGGATATCCTGAAAACCTGACTGGTTTGCGGCCCTCCATGACTGGATTTGAGAACCTCTACCCTATACTGTACCCCTCCCTTGGATTTTTGAAGCCCAAATGCAGGAATAATATGCAGGATTTTGGTATCATATTTAAAAAAAACAATGCTATCCACATGGACTTTACATGCCACTGAATTTCTAGACTTAATTAGTAGGAATAATTATTCCCACTAATTAAGTAAATACCCTCATTTCATTAACCAACTTCCTAATTAAAACCTATGTGCAAATATTTGCTTCATTAACTCTGATTTATTTGCCACTTACTTTTGAAAGTAGAATTGGGTCCTATAATAGTGTTTAGAGTTAATTTCATTGGGTTACTATAAACATCCCAAGGAGATTAAAAATGTGTTTAAAAAGAACTATCTAATGTTGTTGTTCAGAAAGATATTTTTTGTAACTTTAATGTTGAGGATGGACTGAGGGACTTTAATATTCTACAATCCACTGCAGCATTATAGTAAACAATCAAGGGAAGTTGCCTTTGGCTTGCATTGGGAACAGCCTATTTTATACAAGAATTAGATATATTCACATATGGTATATAACTGTATGGGGAAAATCTGCTAAAAAATAATTTGAAAGGTGCATGCTCTAAGCAATGCACAAAGATGCACTTTGCTGAGTGGGTAGGATATATATGTGTGATGAGTAGTAACTGAATGGGGTGGGAGTTAGTGATTGATAGGGGGTGGAAATGTAGAAAATGTGGATGAAGGTAGATAGAGTGTGGGTGAGAAGGGTCTCGGGAGTATGTAGGAGGAGTGAGGTAGCCCCTCACTTTCCATTTTTTTCTCCCTTGCTATCTTCTCTCTCCCTAATCCTTTTTCCCCATCTTCAATTCTTCTTCCCCTCCATTTCTTTCCTTTCCTCGCTCCCTCCCCCTCCTCATCCTTCACTATCCCTTCCCTTCCTCGCTCTCCCATTCTATTCATTTCTCTTTGTACTTTCCTCTGACCAACTCTTCAGTCTTCACCATGTTGCCAAGGGCTAAGCCTCCTCTTCAGCTATTAGGCAGGGGGATGGGAACTCCATCAGCTCTTTAGTCTTCACTATGCCACTGTAAGCCTGGTCTCCTCTTCAGTTAGCAGATATGAAGCCCACCAGCTCTTCAGGATAATTTAGGCTGTCATGCATGCTGTTCTGTGCATGCATGAGATGTATACTGATTGATGGATTGACCAACATGCCCTGACAACAGGTACTACTGTTTATGTGCAAAGCACACCTAAAAGTTTTTTTTTAAAATTTATATTTAGCTCATGCATTTTCACAAGACAGACTTACAGTATATTTAGGTAAAGTAGGTATTTCTCTGTCCCTAGATGGCTTACAATCTAAGGGGCATGTTCAATAAACCGTGGTAATGGAGCAAGTGTGCCGTTAGCACAAGTTAATGGTGCACTTGCACCCATAGCACGTCCAAAAAGCCACTTTAGCGTGCGTTAATGTTACCAGCACCATAAAGCGTCATATGGGCGAAGAGAAGGCATGCGCAGGGTGAAGAGTGGGGGGTCAATGGGCGAGGAGCGGGCAGGAACAATGATTGATCCCTTAACGCAGGCACTTTAATGGCAGGAGCCCTAATGCAACTCAAAGCCTCGTGGAAAGGGTGTTTTTTTGAGACTATTAACATCTGCAATGTGATGCACAGACAGGGGAGCCCAAGAGAGTGATAGTAGTGCTCCATTAGCAGCAACACTATAGTGCCAAAGTATGAAAGGGCACTATGTTGATGGTGTAAATGGGGGCAAAGGAGGTGGCACATGGGTCACGAAGTGGGGGCTGCTGGTGCACAGAGGGGAACAGGCAGCTGCCTAGATAGCACATTAGAACATAGGTTTAGAAAATAGGGCAAACTGTGTCAGACCAAGGTCCATCATGCCCAGTATCCTGTGTTCAACGGTGGCCAATCTAGGTCACAGGTACCTAGCAGTTTCCCAAAAAAGACATACAGGATTCCTAATAACTGTAATGGGGCAAGCAGTGCATAGCCCGGTTCCTCTTTAGCAATGGTTTATGGACCGTTACCAAGGAACCCGTCCAAACCTTTTTAAACACAGCTACACTGACAGCTTTTACCATATCCTCCGGTAATGGACTACAGGGTTTGATTACATGTTGACTGAAAACATATTTCCACTTAAAAGACCCAAATGGGTTACACTGTAGCCGCATTGCATGTCCCCTAGTCCTACTAGATTTTTATGGCGTAAACAATCGATCTATGTTTACCCAGTCCACTTTATAGACCTCTAACATAAAACCCCTCAGCCATCTCTTCCCCAGGTTGAAGAGACATAACAGTGGCAGGTGGTGATGGGGGCCCTGGAGAGGCAGAAGGGAGTGGGGGGGATGTGTGGCCATCCATGTATGCCTCTGCTCCCCCTCCAGACCCATCGCCCTAGGCACCCACCAACCCATATTTTGGATGGGCTGGGGCTACACACCACCAACAGTGACCATGTCAGCATGGACTTGGGGGTATTGGCGGAGGGGGCAACGGCACCCGCCTGCAGCAGACCAAAGCCATGCCCTTGTCCAGTGCGCCATGCACAGTGCAACATGTGTCAAGTCTGTCTGATGAGAAGCATGTCATCCCCAAGGACAGTCATAACCAAGTGGCAGCACTGTGGTGCACTATATACAGTTGGTCTATATATGAATAGAGAGTCATAGGTTCATGTCCTGGCTGTGGATCATGCAGTGTATGTCCCTCTGGCTAAGTTTTGACCCACAGTGCAGATACAAAACCAATATGTACAATTCCCAATGATTCGGCCAACAAGGGTAAAAGCATCCACACATACAGGCTCCACTATCCTCAGCTGGATGGAGAGTCAGGCTGACATCAGCAGCACACTGAGCATGTGTTAACATCAGAGTACAATACTAGCTCCTGCACAATGAGCACACCTTAACAATTGGAACCAAAGTGGCAAATGCCAACCAAATGCCAACCATCCCCCTTTTTGCACAGTGCATCAATATATGAGAGAGAGACTCTCTATCCATCATTTTGTGGCTTTCCACACCTCATTGAGTCTCGCAGTGCCTAAGCTGTTTCCAGCGTTAGTCTGCAAATGTGCATGATGAGGAGCAACGTATTATGGGTATGGCCTGAAACAGGGCAGATTGGCCAGGAAGTGTCTGCATCGGGGGTAGGATCAATGGCTGGAATATCATAGCACCCTACTGCCACCTGCATGGACAGGGTGGCCATAGCATGACATGCTGGCAGGGCACTCTCATACTGACCGAACAGTGACAATGGCACTGCTATGTATACACATAGTGCTATATAGTATCTGGTTCTAGTGATGTGGGTACATGTCCTGTCCTGGGGGCCGGATCATTGCACCAACTGCTGGTTTTCCATGCTGGATATCCCAAGCCTGGGTACACATTCAATGTGTACTGATCAGTAGATTGTCTGCAGTTGGTATGTGCATGGCTGAAAAGCCCAGTGGTGTGTGGCAAGTGTAATCTGATTGTGCTTGTTGTGGGTGAATGTTAAACACAGGTGGCTGGGTTGGGAGGTGTTCAGGTCTACTCGTATTGGTTTCCCAGCCCCAGTAGTTAGCAGTCATGTCATTCCAATTGTAACACTGGTTATTAATAAGCACTGTTCTAGTGTAGGCTCCTGTCCAACAGGACCAGATGTGAGTGAAACATATAGCATACTGCAATTCTGTGGGACACAAGGGGACTAACATATCACATCACAGACCATATCTACCACACACTGGCAGTGATAGGAATCAGCAGCAGAAACCATCTCTAGCACTGCAGGTACAGTGGACCTGGTGCTGGGCACCCATCTTCACCCTCAGGGTGACCACAGAAACTGCTTAGTGGCACCAGGGGTGGCCCAAGGGGGGTGTGGGGCCATGTGCGGAGACTCAGTGCAGTGCCTCATTTGCATGATGGGCCTCATTTGCATAAATATTTGCATAATGTTACCATACACTAACTTTTAGTAAACATGCCTTTTAATGACTGTATGGATAAAGAAAGACTAAAAGATTTCTACATTACTATAATCCAGTGCCAATCGCCAGGCACATTAGGAACTACTACAAACACTGCCCATTTAGAACCCCTAGCAAACCCGCCGTATCATAACAGCACTACCAGGACTCACAAAGCACCATACTCTACCTATCAAAAGGCAACACTGCAAATTTTAAGCCAATACATTTCAGAGAATAACAATACATGACCTACTGGGGAAAGAGAACAAGTGACAATATCAAATAGGAATTACATAAACAGAATACCTCAGCTCAGTTGCACATGCAGAATATAGACCATCACCAAACAAGGAATCACAATTTAGAAACAGGAAGACAATTAAACTGGGAACCCCAAAAGTCAAACTTGGAATGTACAACAGCACTGTAGAAATAAAACTATAAATTAATTTCCTCTTGTACTAAACAAAGCGCAGACGTTAATGATGCACATTTCCCAGAGCTGACATATTCCAGTTAATAAATTCAAAATAAAGAAATATTTTTCTACCTTTTGTGTATTTTTTTTTCAGTTGCAATTGCTCCAGCCACTTTCTTCTGGTTTCTTCGTGTCTTCTGCTAACTCTCCATCGTCTGCTGTCCATTTGTCCTTTCTTCTCTCTTCTAGTTTTTTTTCCCCATTCTCTCTCTACATCTGCTTTAACATACTAATCTTTTTCCTTTTGCTCTTTCCTCATTCCTATTTCATCCACTCAAATTGTACCCCTCCATCCTCAATCCCCACTTACTCTCGCAATACCCGGCCAATTGTAGATTTGTCTTCCCTCCCACACAAAATAATTTTCCCCCTCTCCATTTCACTCTCCCAGCTCCATCCCATTCTAATCTTCCCCCAACATCAGCTCTCTTCTAGTTGCAGCCTCACCCAGCATCTGCTCCCTTCTAGTGCCCGCATCAGCCCATTTCCAGTCCTAGCCCCCCATCAGCCCATTTCCAATCCTATCCTAGCCCCACCATCAGCCCATTTCCAGTCCTAGCTCCCCCATCCATTTCCTGTCCTATCTGAGTCCCTCCATTAGCTCATTTCCAATCCCAGCCCCCCATCAGCCCATTTCTAGTCCTTTCCTAGCCCCACCATCAGCCCATGTCAAATCCTAGCTCCCTTCCACTCAGCCCATTTCTATTCCAAGCCCCCGTTCCCATCAACTATTTGCAGTTCAAGCACCCCCTTCCACTCAGTCCATTTCCAGTCCTAGCAATCCCCCAGCCCATTACCAAGCCTAGCCCCCCCATAGCCCATTACCAGTCCTAGTCCCTCCCATAGCCCATTACCAGTCCTAAGCCCCCCATCAGTCCTCTTCCAGTCCTAACCCCCCATCAACACATTTTCAGTCTTAGCCCCCCCCCCATAGCCCATCACCAGTCCTAAACCCCCATCAGCCCACTTCCAGTACTAACCCCCATCGGCACATTTCCAGTATTAACCCCCCCCCCCATAGCCCATTACCAGTCCTAAATCCCCCATCAGCCCACCTCCAGTCCTAACCCCCCATCAGCACTTTTCCAGTACTAGCCCCCACATAGCCCATTACCAGTCCTAACCCCCCCATCAGCCCACTTCCAGTCTTAGCCCCCATAGCCCATTACCAGTCTTAACCCCCCCATAGCACATTACCAGTCCTAACCCCCCATCAGCCCACTTCCAGTTTTAGCCCCCCCATAGCCCATTACCATTCCTAACCCCCCTACCCCCATCAGCCCAGCTAGATTTAAAAAACAGAATCCGGCTGATGTTGCCGCTGCCACCGTGGCAGCAGCAGAATCAAGCATCTCGCGGGCCCCCATCCCCCACCCGGCAGAGTCCTCCCTGTAGCATCAGCTCCCAATCCCAAAGCGCGGGCTTTTCAGAGCCGCGAAGGGAGTTTCCCTTTCTCGCGGCTCTGTTAATCCCACCGGGGCTTATGGGATTTCCCATCAGCCCCAGTGGGATTAACAGAGCCACAAGAGAGAAGCTCTCCCTTCGCGGCTCTGACAGGCGACGCTGAGGGAGCCGATGCGAGACGCTCCATTCTGCCGCTGCCACGGTGGCAGTGGCATCAGCAGCTGGATTGTGTTTTTTAAATCTAGCTGGGCTGATGCAGAATGTTTTTTGTGTGGGGCCCCCTGAAACGCGGGTCCCTGTGCAAAAAACATTCTTGCTCAATGGACGGGCCGGCCCTGAGTGGCATGGTTTGTAGCTGCTCTGTGCTTGTATTACACACTGTCACTGCATCTTACTGAGCTGAGGTGATGGATAAGTGCATTCCCTAGTTGGTGATCAGCTGTAGACTGCTGTTCTACATGTGCACTGCATCATGGGTACCCTATGTTGGCACATGCTGCAGACATTTTAGGCAGTTACCCGCCGTCTCTTTATATCCAGCCATTGCTGTGCAGAGAAGAAGAGCTGTGTAACCTATTGGTTAGTGCAATGTCTCCATGAGCAGGAGACAGGGGTTCTATTGCTACCTGGGTTTTTTTTGTGTCTGTGCTACACAGATCATCAGTGCTGACAGCCCATGCCTCCTTCTCCTTGTCGCCATCTCTCTTTCAGCCTATCCATCTGCCTCTGTCAGCTGTGTAAAGTCATGTCTTCTTGTGCAGGCTGCTACTCCATGACCTACACTCGTACTCTTTTCTGCATTTTGGCTCTTTGCGCTCCCCTCTCCTGCGCCTGATCTGCATGTCACCACTACTACTCTGTCCTCCTGTCATTGAAAACATCCTGCCACTTCTGCCTCTGCTGGCGGACACATCTTCCCCATCATTTTACATTGGCACCATCCTGTGCATCAGTACAGCTGCCTCCCACATGCTCATCTTCTTTACTGGCTGCCTCATAGGGTGCCCACTGATATGGCAGGTCCATCATCTCCCACCTGTCCTTCCTTCCATGACCTTTATATTGACATTCCTTGGTGCTCCATCCAATGTTTGGGTTACAGACATTTTTATGCCTTAAGGTGCATGCTTTCCACTTTAGGGCTCTTTGTCTCATATTAGGGCACCTTGTCACATATTAGGGCACCTTGTCTCTCCTTAGGACACCTTGTCTCTTCTTAGGACACCTTGTCTCCCTTTAGGGCACCTTGTCTCTCCTTAGGATGCCTTGCCTCACCTTAGGACATCTTGTCACCTTACTGCACTTGGTCTTGTTAGCTCACGTTAAATGGCCCAAGACGGCCTAATGCCGGGATGCCCTCTACCCGTCCACTGCCTTATATGGCTTCAGGCAACTTAACGCTGCCATTACTGCCTGTGACTTTACTGCAGTTTAGTAAACATACCCCTAAGTTTTATATCTGACACAATGCAAGGTGAAATGACTCGCCCAAGGTCATAATTTTCTACAGAGATATTTTGCTGTAATTTCTGAGGAGAATAGTGAGAGGGTCAGATGACAACTTTCTCATATATTTAGATGTTCCATTATTTTGTATTATTACTTTTCCTATAATTTCTTCTGAATTTTGAAATAAATCTATTCATGCATTGCTAGCAATTAGCAAATAAATCTCTAAGCTGCAAACATAAAAGCAACTATGGGGTATGTTTACTAAAGCGTCTCAACGTGCGCCCGGTGATAATGTGCAGGATACCATAAAAGGAGTGGGCGTTCCGGTCTAAGCATAGCAATCGCGCATTATCATGTGATAATGTGCACTGATAATGTGCACCCAATAGAGGGAGCAGGGCACGTTAACGCGTGTTAATCTTAAGTAGGCGCGCTGAACAGTAGCCATAGCAGCAGAACTGTAGCACAATGGTTAATACATTGACTGATGGTACAGGGGGTCATGAGTTCGATCCCCCAGTGGGCTTAATGAGTAAGGCTGTCCAAGGCAATGCCCTTTACTTTAAATCAGTGCTGTCTGAGGCATTTTCGTTTTTAATTTTAATTAGTACTGCCAGCAAACACACCCTCACAGTGCCGTAACCTAAGGTACTGCCTAAGGCGCCCTATAAGGCACTCCAGAGGGCACATTATAAAGTGCACTGTCCGCCAAGACACCTTATAATGTTCCCTATAGGGCACCTTATAGGGTGCTTTATAGGGTGCCTTATGAGGCACCTTAAGGTTACAGCACTGTGAGGGTGTTTTTGCTGGCAGCACTAATTTAAATTAAAAAAGGAAATACCTCAGACAGCCCTAGCAAACAACACCACTGTGGGATCAAACCCATGACCTCTGGCTCCATAGGCAGTGAAGTAACCAGTGGCCTATATCTCTATAGCCACTAATGAACCCCTGGCTGTCTACAGAAAGACTGCAGGCCACCACACAAACTGTCTGCTGTGGTTACCAGGATAGGGTTAACCCACCCGTACCCATGATGCACTGCACATGCCAATCAGCAGTCTACAGATGATCACATGATGGGGTATGCACCCCCACAGCACTTAGGCCTGGTAGTGTGTGTGTGTGTGTCACTGGCACAGAGTAGCTACAGACCGTCACATGGGGGTACTGTGCTCACCCTGAGGGTCAGGTGGGGCGCCCAGCACCAGGTCCGCAGCACCTGGCATGGCTGAGAAAGGCCATGCTGCAAGTCCCCATCAGTGCTAGTGTGTGATAGGTAGTTCCTGCAGATACACCTGTGTCCATCAGTATTTCTCAGCCACATCTAGCCCTTATGGACTATGATGCACCCAGAATAGTGCATATCCTGTGTGGGTGCCATGGTCACGGGATTTAGGTTAGGTTAGAGGAGGGGAGGGGGTGTTTGGACCCATAGGCAGATTATGTAGCACCACCCAACCTGCCCTGTGTGGTTCAGGGTGGGGAACAGGATCTCCCACCAAGAGATCCACATTCTACATCCCTGCAATGGTGGCAGTAGAGGGGACCATCAACCCCAGTCCTGCTGGGGAACACACACTCCTACAGGGCAGTCCATGCAGATCTGTACGCATCCATAAGGCAATGGATGACAGACAGTAGGCCTGGAAATGTTCAGCCGCCCCCCACCACTATTTGACATTCTCCAGCAACAAGCACAGTGAGTCTTGTAATGTAGTGGATCTTCCAGAAGCTATGGATCTGGGTGAAGCTGAAGAAAGTGTGTCTGAAACTGACAGCATAGAAATGCACATGGCCCAGGGTTGCCATGAGCAATGTAAACAAAGGGTGTCACGAGGGGGGAGAACACACCCAAACTGCAAACAAGCTCCGAGCTCAGTGTGTAATGAGAGGCAGCTGGATGAGGGCGGAGTGCAGTTAAGCCCTAGGACACACGCACATAAAAATTACTCACCAGAAGATAGTGATAGAAGGGGAAGAACAGGAGCAAGAGCAAGCAGAATCAGGAGGAGTCTCAGCAGGAGAGTTGATGAGAGACCCAGCTGCAGGACCGAAGGAAGCCTTGGTCGGAGGACTGGTTGGGGAACCAGTTGGAGAAAGGGACCAGAGGAAAGTGTCCAAGTTGAAAGCTGCAGGTCTAGAGAAGCAGAGACCGCCAGAGGACATTTTCATGTCAGAGAGAAAGCAAAGGGTAAAAGGCAGGAGAACGCAGCCGTGCTGTGAAAGCCTTATTGACCCAGCTGTGCTGAGAGGTTCCTGTGTGAGAAAGCTGGAAGGTAGGCTGTATAAACCTGATAGAAGAGAAACTGAATGTAAAAGTTTTCCCTGTGACTGCCAGAGTTTGTGGGGCTCTTCTATAGCAAACTACAGTATATATGGTAATCTTCTACCCTGCTCTGTAGCAAAGGGGGAAGGGAAGTCTCGAGGCAGTGAAGAGAGACTGCACTTTGGAGGGACGTATAATAATCCACAAGAATACTTAGCTGGGGGTGAGTGTGAAGAAATGCAAACAGAATTTCTTATGGAACAAACCCCAGAAGAACAAATGGATTGTACGCTGTCTGTAGCAGACCATGTCACGTCTCTATGCTAGAATAGCTGTTAAGATTTTTGGTAAAACAGCATTGAAATCAAGAGAGTTTGCCTTTGGTAAAAGGGACTGCTGCAGTTACGTTTTTGTTCTACTAATTGTTTATAAGAGCTGAAAATATAGAAGCTGTTTCTGTTCCTGTTTCGTTTCATTTTTGTACCAGAAGTATGGTCATTTTTGTTCTTGTTTTTCTTGCAAATGAATCCACCCGGAAGGGGAAATAAAATCCTGTCTTTTGCCTAACTGCACTCGACTACAACTCATTCCTTGCTTAGTAAGAGGGACTACAACACCCAGAAGGCAGTGCAGGGACAACTGCACTCCCTACTTGCTAGGTTCGGACACGCCCAGGCTGACCTACCCCCATGCTTTTGCCTCTGGGGAGGGTTACTGGTGACAGTCTCCAACCATACACATACTAACTGCAGACAGTCTGCTAGCTAGTCCATAGTGTATGCTCCTGGAGGGGATGTGAGCACACCCACCAAGCAGATAAGTCAGTGATTGGGCCTCAGCAAAGAGAACCCATAAATATCATTTCAGAGAAATACTGTATAGCACTATGGGGGAACCTAGCCATGCTGTGGTCACTGCTCAGTCAGGGTGAGAGTGACCTCCCAGCAGGACATGCTGTGGCCACCCTGTCCGTGCAGGTGGTGGCCAGGCACTACAATGTCCCAGCCATTGCCCTATGCCCTGTGCAGATGCATCCTGCCAAGGCCGCCCTGTCTGGGCTATACCCACAGTACGTTGCTCCTCATTATGCACATTGGCAGGCTAACACTGGAAACAGTGCAAGCAGTGTGGGCTGAGTAAGGTGTTGGCAGCCACCACACACTGGATAGACAGACACACACTCCCATACCTATGCCAGCATTGTGCAAATATAGAGGCTTTTGGCAGCCCTGGCCACCGCACCAATCCTGGGAACGGTGCAGGCATTGCTATGGTACGCAATACTGTTGGGGTCACTCCCCGGGGTGGTAAACACTGTCAGAAACCAGAACTGAAACACACGCCACAGACATCAGAAAGGTTGCTATGATGCAGCTCAATCAGCAAATTGTGCTGAACTTAGGAATTGCTATCTGCCATTAATCATAGCAACCTTTTGATATATGTGTAATGTATTCCCAGGTTTAGGGAGGCATTGCTAAGATATGCAAGTGCTAGTATTGGGAGATGCTGCTGCATGCAGAGCCCAACAGCCTGCCTCTCCATGAGGCTTTGGATAATGAAGCCTGTGGGTGAGGGTGTTTCTGTCCCTGTTGGCCTCTGCTCTAGGTCAGAGGTTCCCAACTCCGGTCCTGGTGGGCCAAACACTGTTCGGGTTTTCATGCTGTCCCTAATGACTATGCATGAGATACATTTGCATACCATGGGGGCGGCGCATAGAAATGCAGCACAGGCATCTTTATTAGAGACAGCATGACACCTGAATGGTTTTTGGCCCTCCAGGACTGCATTTGGCAAACTCTGCTCGAGGTATTGCACATGTTTATGGTGTCTGTGCTCTGTAGAGTAAAGTATAGGTGTTTCAGGCATGTTTATGTTATCTGCAATAAAGGTTCTGTCTTTATTACCACGGTTTAGTACTGGGTAAAAAATGGGGACTGGGTTGGCAAGAGCCACAGCTGGGACTTGAACCTGTGACCTTCTGCTCCTGAACACACTGGCTGCATGTACTGCACCACACTGTTGCCACAGGGACTGTTTATTCCCTAGGGATACCATGACTGTTCATCAGACAGAGCCTGTCTGTTGCAGTGCACGGCATCCACCTAAACAGGGCTAGTCCATGGTCTGCTGTGGGCAGATGCCACTGCCCCCTCCACCACCAGTACCCCACCTCCACTATGCTGACATGTCCTTATGCTGGTGGTGCGCAGTCTCAAGCCATCCAGTATTCCGGTAGGCGGCTGCCTATGGTGTAGGATCTGGGGTAGGAGTGCCTGCATAGACATCCACGCTTCCTCCCCACCACTGCCTGCCAATGTTCTGTGCCTTTGGGGGTACCTGCTAGGTACTATCCCCTGTGACACTGTGAGAAACACACTCGTGCCCATGTTGGGCTCTCATCAGTTGCTGTCTTGCTTCTGTACAATTTCTGCATTCCTATGTGCCACCTAGGCATCTCCCTAGTCCGCACTGTGCCCCAGCTGCACCACAGCATGTGCTGCCTGCAGCCATCTGTATCCCATTTTCCAGCATCTGTACATTTGCCCTTTCCGACATGCCCACCCTGTTGTTGCCGCACATATGCACGCCATAAGAAACCTGTCCAACAAAAAGGAAAACCCTGATCAGCGCTATTTCAATGTGGGATCATTCACCTTGTAGGGGGACAGAGCATAGACCCTTCCAAAAATGATATCTTTTTTTTTTGGAGCTTTCTCAGTAGTGTTTTTTTTATTTTTCCCATTAATATCACTATTGACCAGCTTGGTTATGGTGATTTTAAATTTTGTTCAGGTCATTTTGCATGTTTATTTGCCCTTTTGTTCTGTGCACATGTATCACAACTATCATTTGTTTTGTGCACATGTATCACAACTATCATTTTTTTTAGGTTTCCCTGGCTTTGCTGTACATTGCTGACGGAAATGGTTTCTCTTTCCTGCAAATGTGCCTTAACGCGAGGGTTTCACTGGCGTTAGTGATCAGACCCGGAATCCACAGCATTAGTGTGCCTGGAGCCTCTCCCCTCCCACTCTCCACCCATTGACCCCTTCTCTCCGCCCTCTGGGAAGCCTTCCTCCACCCTTTAGCACCGGATTTCACGGCGTTAGGGTGCCTCAACGCCACAGGCACGTTATCACGCGATAAGGTACGTTATCACGCGATAATGTGCCTTCATCGCCCGATAACGTACCTTATTGCGCGTTAATTCCGCCGCTGTGACGTTAGCGCCCTTTAGTAAACATACCCCTATGCCTTCTGGATTCACTTATCTGGAAGTTGCAAATAAAAATGTGACATAAAACTGTTCAGATGAGTAGACTGAATATCTTAATTCTATCCAGTGCTCAAAAAGTAGCAAATTGGAGGGCTGAATAATAATGAAGTATCATATAAAATACTACAAGACTCTGTCCACATTAAAATATTGCTTGACTGAAAGTTGCAGAGGAAACGTACACAATATGCTCAAGGAGTTACATCAGCAAGAAGTATAGTCAAAAACCCAAGCTACATGTTTATTTATTTTCTGCATTTAAAAACTGTCTCCCTACAACACTCAAGGTGGTTTATGCCACCATTATTAAACAATGAACATCAACAAAATTAGTAAAACCATCAGTAACCTACTAGAATCCTTCCACCCTCCTCTCGCAGACAAAGGCCAGAATAAAAGTCATGTTTTACATAGCTTCTCGAACACCACATGTCCCTTGACACTTTTGAGATCCACGGAATGTACTTCAATTAGAAGACAGTCATTTAATTATTCTCTCATGAATTTTAATGGCCCTTCCTCTTTTAATTCAGTGGTGAGAAACATTTTTGTATGTGCACTCAGCTGTTTGCCACTGAAAAGATAGTCTAATACACATGAGGAGAGCAATTTTCAAAGCGACCTAGCTGATTTACAATAGATTAACGAGCCTAGAATGCCTGTCTGAAAATTGCCCCCTCTCCTGCCTGGCAAAAGGACAAGGGCACATGCCATGAAGCTACAAAGTATTCAAATTAAAACAGGAGAAAATATTTTTTCTCTCAACCTTTTTAGAGTGGAGGAGTAGTTTAATGGTTAGTGCAGTGGTCTGTGACCAAAGAGGCCAATGTTTGAATCCCACTGAATTTCCTTGTAGCCCTGGGCAAGTCACTTAATCCTCCATTGCCTCAAGTACAAATTCAGATTGTAAGTCCTCCAGGGACTGGGAAATATTTGCTGTCACCCACCTTGAACTGCTGCTGGAAAAGCATGAGCTAAATATAATTAAGCTTCCAAATTCATTGCTGGCAGATGCGGTAAAGGCAGATAGTGTAGCTAGATTAAAGGTTTGGACAAATGCCTGGAGGAAATGTCTATAACTATTATTAAGATAGACCGGGAGAAAACCATTGCTTACCCCTGGGGATAAGTAGCATGGAAATGGTTACTTTTGAGATATGTCAGGTACTTGTGACCTGGATTGATCGCTGTTGACACTGGGCTTGATGAACCATTGGCCTGACCCAGTATGGCAGATGTTAACTATGATGGCCTTTCATAATGTGCATCCTTGTAGATGAATTGAGGGGGTTAGGGCTTTCCAATATTTGTGCTTAGGTTAGGGATAGGAAAATACTGTGCATAACTGATTTTTCATATTATCCGCCCCCTTGGCCACTTGTGCAAAAGAGCAGATGGAAAGACCATGGATAGTTTCAACATGAGTTTTTTTATGCAAATATTCTAAGGGGAAGTACATACAGTATGTGGTTTTCTCTTGAATATCTGTACAAAGGACACTTAAAGCCTCCTGTGTAGTCGCCACTAAGCAGACTTTGAAAATTGCCTTTATAAAGGCAGTGCACTTTCACAATAAGAGATACAAAAATATGACTGAGCATGAACAAAAAAAAAATGTAGACAGATAGGAGATGCAGTAACTTATACCACCTTAAGAACTGGTGTAAGTCATGACACCTTAACTTAAGGCACATTCTCTAAATATGCATGTGAAAACATGAGTTAACTGGGTGCAACTTTATAAAATTACCCTCATAATCATTATGAAAGCATGCCCATGCATTCATTCATAGAATGTCTGATCCCCTTGTGAAATTACAACTTATGGATGGAATCTCTGCATTTCAGTAGATGAATAGCTAGATTATGCAAACGTGGACGTTCAGATGGTCCTAATTAAGAAGACAGGATTCTCCCCTGCCCCCATTTCAATTCCAAGAGAAAAGCAAATATTATGGCATTAAGGGGGATATTCCCCTTAATTTGTCCTTTAAAGGGATGGCCAAAAGGAACATTTTTAAAAACTCTCTTCATGCCATGGATAATTTTGGGCATAGATGTGTATGCCTTTATGAAATGGGGAATATATGTGTAGAGGTTTGTCTCTCCCAAGGAACATCCCTGACATCTCCCCATCTACTTTTGATGTGGTGCAGTCACATGTAAATTTCATCCTTTATAAAATAGCCGTTTTCACATAGATATGATTTACACATTTCTGAGGCCATGGGTATACATTTAAATCATGAATAGGGCTTCTAAATAACCCTCTTAATCAACATAACAAGTTAGAACAATTAATTTTAAAAAATGACTTAATAACAACTAATAACACAGGTCTGCGACTAAAAAGCTGTTTGATTATTTTCATCTAATTTCCATGTATTTTGGTGTGCTGAAAACAAATAAAATATTGAAAAAAACTCCTAGACGTCATGATTTGCCACAACATGCAAAATTGTCTTCAAATTTATCAATTTTTTTCAAATTACTATTAATTAATTCAAATTACTATTAATTAATACACATAAGTGCATTTAAGATATAAAATGCAAAAAAAAACCCTTAAAGGGGTTGTCCGAGTTATGTAAAAAAAAATATAGCACTGTAAATCTGATGGTCAGCAATATATACATAAGCTAAGAAAGTTTTAAGTCCGTGCTTCTAATGGTAGAAGGGGTTAATCTTTCCTGAAGAATCCAGTGGGAGGGAGACACAGGGCAGATAGCAGCAGCTCCGGTCAGTGCAGGGGGGCGTGGCCAGCATTGTGAAGTCTCGTGTACAGACACAGAGCTGCTCTCTCCTACATGCCACACTTGTGCACGAATTATCATCAGGTTCTTGGTTCTAGGCTGTTCATACTTTTTCATCGCAATTCGTGTTAGCTCATCATTCTTCAACCGTTATGTTATGGCTCCGCGAAAGTGTATTAATTCGCCAGACAGTTTCTGTTTCATCTGTGGTGAATATACAGTGTTGAAGCAACAGCGGAATATTACAGACTTTGTGAAAAAAGTATACTTTGCATAATTTGGACTGAAAATTGGAGATCAAGATAAAGTCTGGGCACCTCATAAAGTATGCAAACGGTGTGTTGAGGACCTCCAAAACTGGTTCAAGGGTAAGAAAAAATCTTTCCGTTATGGGATTCCTATGGTATGGCGAGAGCAAAAGAACCATAGTGACGACTGTTACTTTTGTTCATGCGATGTGAAAGGGTTTAAGTCCAAATGGAAGCATTCCATTTCATACCCCAATCTTCACTCGGCAATTCGTCCCATCCCCCATGGCACAGATATACCAGTACCCAAGCCCCCTGCTACCTTGGAAGAGATACCTAGCTCCAATGAAGGTGAAGTCATACCTGAACGAGATGACGAATCAAATTCTGACTTTGAAGATGATACAAGACCAAAATTGTTTTCTCAGGAGGAGATGAATGATTTGGTAAGAGACTTGAATCTTCCCAAAGATGCCGCTGAGTCACTCGATTCAAGGCTGAAAAGCAGGAATTTATTGTTGCCAGGAGTGTCATCTTCATGGTTCAGACATTGTGAAAAGGAGTTCATTCCTTACTTCCCCCAGGAAGACAAGTTGGTTTATTGCATCGATGTTGAAGGTCTGATGAGTCAATTTAAAATCCAATATGATCCAAATGGTGGCCCCCCCCACCCTAGAGGGGGTGGGGCTTTTTAAAAAATCCAATCAGAGACTGAACCGAACCAAACCAAAAAGCAGATTAGATTATATGGAGGAAATGCAAGATGTTTGCACACAGGGCCGTATCGAGCTGCAATCGCACCCTGTGCAACTTGCAACTCGGGCGCACCCCCCTTCCCCCCTGTCAGACGGCTGCCTGGGTGAGAATGTTCACAGTCTTGGCAAGTGCATATATCAATATGATTTGCAAGGGATTGTGGGAAATGCAGTCCATTCACACCAGACACAGCTGCTCACAATAATTAGTTGTGCTTGAGTGTAAAGCCAATAAGATATTTATTTATGGGGTTATTTCTCCCAACACAGATATGCTTGGTAGCACATAAATCAGGATACTTGCTTTCAGTGTTAAACTTGGAAAAACAAAATCAGGAAAACAACATCTGAACTTATTAGGCAATCAAAGCAAAAGAAGACCTGGTTGGTAACAAACTGGTCTTTTCTGTAGGCTTTAGCTAATATTTTCTTAGCAGTGTATCAAACAACAAACAAAATCCACAAAGAAGGGAAAAACTGTTCTTTTCAGGTTAACTTCTTATATCTTCACACATAGATTCAGAAGTGATTCCCTCAGAGCTCACAAGCAATTAGGTAAGGCTCAATTGCTAGCAGTTACCCAGCTGAAACCCCTTAGCTGGCTTGCTTTCTACTGCGTGGCTAAAAATCCTACTCAGGAGCTTTTCTGAGTAGATTAAAGAACAAGTTTGTATTTCTTTGTGATGGTTGCTGAACTTTGTAACAGAAAATTACCACAGGAGTTTAGACAGAGAGCAATCCATGTAAACACATCCTTAATCTGCAATCTCTCCCCCTTCTTCAACAATCATGGGTTCAATATCATGGATTGGCACAGATGAATTTCTCAATGGAGCAGTTTCAGGAGAATACTTGTTTCCCTGCTGTCTTTCAAGGTTATAGCTAGGGCATAGATCAGTGTTCATACCTGAGCTTCCATTGCTGTTAGAGTTCCTCTCTATATAGCCTGGCCAGTATGTAGTCCAGTTCTTATGTCCAGCCTTCCAATCCAGATCCCTGGACATTGGATCTCTCTTCACATACCTTCTGGCACGGGTCTTAGGGTCCCTTCCACGTGCAGCCGTCTCCCTCACAAGTACCATCTGGAGATTCCTAGCTCTGCAGCACCATTCCTCTGGCTTTCCCTAGTCCAATGGTGTATGCTGGCCCTTGGAATGCCTCCCAGTATACGTACTGCTCCGGACTCCTCTAGACCTCCCAAAGGCTTTTCTCTTCTTTCTTCCAAAGGGTTTATTGCCCTCTCTGTCCGTCCGCTCTGGCTTCTGCTTCTGATGATCCTCCAGATGAAACTGAGGATGAGGATATCCAAGCTGATCATGAAGATGATGATGAGGATTCTCTGTAGAATAAACTCTACCTTTATTCTGCTTAGACGAGTGTTCCTCCCTAACACAGTGCAGCTGTGCTGAATCAGGTCCTGCCCTTTGAGATGAGTGCTTGGGGATTACCTCATAGCCCTCCTGATTGAACACACGTTTCCCCACTTCAGCTTCTCTAATGGCTGTTGGAAACCTGGTGCATTCTGGGACTGGTAGTCTTTTATGGGAAAATTCTGTTTTATTATTTCTACCAGAACTGACAGGTTGCTTGTTCAGAGTCACTTCACCTTTTCTATAGCTCCTTCCTGAGCTATGATAAGCTTCCTTATTACATACCCCCCTGCTTATGTTATTACAGACTGGTGTCACTGGTGAAACTTCTTCTCTACAGTCTGTAATACGGGAAAGGACATCCGCATTCTTGTGTAACTTCCCAGCACGATGTTCAACTTGAAAATCAAATGCCTGTAAGGCCATGTACCAGCGTGTCAACCTGGCATTGTGGTTCTTCATTTGCTGCAACCACTTAAGTGGGGCATGGTCTGTGACCAACTGGAACTTTCTCCCTGTAAGGTAAAACCTTAACGCCTCCACTGACCACTTTATAGCTAAACATTCTTTTTCTATTGTGGAATACTTTTGTTCAGCCGGTGACAACTTCCTGCTCAGGTACATCACAGGATGCTCCTCCCCTTCATGACACTGGGATAGAACCGCTCCTAGCCCTACATCCGATGCATCTGTTTGAACCAGAAAGGGTTTCCTGAAGTCCACCCCTTTCAGTACCGGTCCTGTACACAATTTTCCTTTTAGGACTGAAAATGCTTTTTCAGCTTCAGGTGTCCACTTTAGCTGGTTTGGACAATTCTTCCGCAGCATATCCGTGAAAATGGCACTTTTCTCTGCAAATTGCAGTATAAATCTGCGGTAGTATCCAATTAGTCCCAAGAAACTTCTTAGTTGTTTCTTTGTTGTTGGAGGGGGAAAATTCCTGATGCTATCTACCTTACTCACTAGAGGTTTAATTTTTCCTCTTCCCACTAGGTGGCCCAGGTATTTTACCTCCCTATTTGCAAAGGCACACTTCTTCGGGTTTAAAGTGATTCCCGCTTGCTTCATGGAGCACAAGACTGCCCTGATCCTCTTTAGATGCTCCGCCCAGGTGTTACTATGGATTATGACATCATCCATATATGCAAACGCATAATTTTGGTGGGGTCGAAGTACCTGATCCACTAACCTTTGGCAGGTAGCTGCCGCTCCACGCAGTCCGAAAGGCATCCTCTTGAACTGGAAAAGGCCAACGGGGGTGCTGAACGCAGTCTTCGGCTTCGACTCCCTGGTTAGAGGGATTTGCCAATATCCTTTTTTCATATCAAGGGTGGTTAAGTATTGAGCCTGTCCCAGCTGGTCCAACAGCTCTTCAATTCTTGGCATTGGATATGCATCAAAAACTGATATGGCGTTTACCTGCCGGAAGTCAATACAAAATCTTAAAGATCCATCAGGCTTCGGCACCAGGACTATGGGGCTATTCCAGGGACTCTTTGACTCCTCTATTACTCCCATGTCCAACATCTCCTGGACTTGTGCCACTACTTCCTGTCTCTTGGCTTCAGGCAAGCGGTATGGCCTTTGACGAACTAATTTCCCAGGTGGAGTTATTATTTCATGGGCAACCAAATGTGTCTCCCCAGGTATGGGTGTCAACACATCTGGGAATTCTTTAAGCAATTTCCTAATTTCTTCCTGTTGTACCACTGTCAGGTCCTCCCCTATTTGGGGCTCTGATTTTTCTTTACAATCAGATACCTGGGGTCCCAAATCTTCCTCTTCATTCACCTCCCTCTCTCGGGCACAGGTGCAGCTAAGCTTTTAACCCCTTTGACGTCAGTGGAACCAAAGCCTTTGGTTCCACGCTCAGAATTCTCCAGGGATGTGACCTCCTCCACAGGTGGAAAACCCAGCCTCTCACAGATCAATTGGGCAATTCTGTCTCCTGTCTTCACATGATAATCATTCTGTCAAAAATTAAATAACAGAACTTTAATATTGCCCCTGTAATCGGGATCAATTACTCCCGCACCCACATCGATGAAATATTTAAGGGCTAATCCGGACCTTGGGGCTACTCTCCCATAGCATCCAATAGGTATTTCCACTTGGAGACCGGTGTCAACCAGGGCTCTCCCTTGGCTAGGTACAGTCAGATTTTCTATGCTGCACAGGTCAAACCCAGCAGCTTGAGGGGTTGCCCGCTTAGGAGCTTGGGCCTTCTCTGTGACCCTATGGTACTTTAAGACGAATGTCTGCTTTGGGGTAGCTTGGTCTTCTGGACGCTTAACCATCTTTTTAGCTGGGGTCTGAGGACTTCCAAATAAAGGCCCGGGAGCTATTACCATTAATCCTTCTCCCTCCTTCTTTCCTAGTCCTTCCACTAGACCCTGCTTAAATCTTGGCCAGTCCCTTCCTAGAACCAAATCAAAGGGTAGCCTAGGCACCACTGCTAACAGAACTTCCTCTTGTTCCCCCAGGCACTTAACCTTTAGCCTATTGGTGGGATATGATGTTGCAGCACCATGAATGCATCTGATGTGAACTTGGCTTTCAGGGGTTCTAGGCACAAATCCTTCTTGGGCCTCTATCCTCTTCCAAAGCCTTTTTGACATCATACTCTGGTCTGCCCCAGAGTCTAACAAAGCATTTGTGGTAATTCCTTGCACATCAACCATCAAAAGAAATCCTTCTTTGGGCTGTTTTAAATCCACACCCATTAAGCTAGTGTGTGTCTGGCATCCCTTTTCTAAATGTCCCCATTTTCCACATTTGAAACATTTCTTTCTACTCCACTGTGTTATCTGGTTTGATACAGTATATTCATTTTCAGAAACATTTTTAATTATTTTCTTTTCTGATACAGCACATCTTGCCTCAGCACCAATCTTCAGAGGGCCACCTATTCTATGGCAAGCCTGCGTGGCTTCCAAGAATCTCTCTGCTAGCATGGTTGCCTCTCCAAGATTTTGGCAATTTTGCTGTATAAGGAAAGTGTGCAAATCCTTAGGCACCGCAGACATAAATTGTTAAAGCATAATAATGTCTAATAACATTTCTACCGTCTTTTGCTCAGGCTCCAACCATTTTACAGCTAATCCTCTGATTCTCTGACTCAGAGCCCTGGGTGTTTCACCCACTCTTAGGGGTCTGTTTACTAAATCGCGGTAAACGTGAATAACGCGCGTTGTATGACGTTAACGACCGCAAGTGCAGTATAACGCGCGTAAACACGCGCCAATGACCGGTAACGTCATACTATGCGCGTTGACCGCGCTTAACGATCGTAAAGGCCCGCGGCGCGTTAAAACAGCGCAGAAGGTGGAGAGTGGGCGGAGGCATCTTTAAAGGTAAGAGAAACCATTTCCGTCAGCAATGTACAGAGAAACCTGGGTAACACACAAAACGTGAGCAGTGTGATACATGTGCACAGAATGAAATGTCACAGAAGACAATAAAAATGACCAGAGGAAACCCCTTTAAAAGCATAAATCAGCAGTTAAACAGTGATAGCAATGGACAACAAGGAACAGAACTCCCTGGAAAGCACAAAATAAAAACCTAATGATATGTGGAAGGGTTCACGCTTCGCAGACCCTCTAAAAGGGAAAGTCACTGTAATGGAGCTGACCTGGGAGTGTAGTGTAATGTCTCCCAATGATATCATTGTTGCCCAGCTCGGATATGGGTGTGTGTCCCTTCTGTGAGGTCCCCCTGAGGTGTATGTGCACCGTTGTCTGCATACAAGGGAAATGAGGCCACAGTAAGCCTTTTGCAGAGCAGAGTCCCTGACCAGCCAGGCAGGTCATACTAACACCAGGGACAGCACCATCTCTGTGGCCCCAGTGTGGTGCAATGGACACAGCCAGTGCCTGTAAGACCAGAGGGTCACAGGTTCAAATACCAGCTGGGACTGCCGCCAACCCAGTCACAATAGTCCTACCCACCACGTGAAAGTAAAGACACACCTTTAATGCAGAGAACAAAGGCATGGTCTATTTTTACACCACACCAAACACAGACACCAGAAACAGGCACAACAACGAAAGCTGAGCCCCGCAAATGCAGCCCTAGAGGGCCCCACAGCATTCCTGTCCCATGCTGTCACATCAAAGATGCCTGTGCTGTATAGCTATGCCCCACCCCCATGGTAGGCAGATGTAGGTCAGGCATATGTATGAGGGACAGCATGAAAACACAGATAAAATGTGGAAAATAGCAGAAAGAAAACTGTAAACATCACAAGTCAGCTGGGCAACAGTGATAGCAATGGGCCACAATAAAAAACACACTCCCTGGAAAGCGAAACCAAAATAAGAAAAGATACTTGGAAGGGATCACGCTACGGAGACCCTTTCAAAACACATCCCCTATTATTGGAGCATTCGCGGGAGTGTCGTGTATTGTTGCCCAATGATATAATTGTTGGCCAGCTTGGTAATGGGGGATTGCCCCCTCATGCGAGGTTGTATGTGAGGTTACGTGCAAATTGCCTCCATACAAGCTATATGAGTCCACAGTAAAATGGTGCAGAGCAGGGTCTCTGACCTGTCAGGCCAGGTATCCCATCTCCAGGGATCGCATTGTCCCTGTGGCCTCAGTGTGGTGCAACAGACACAGCCAGTGTCTCTAAGACCAGAATGTCACAGGTTCAAATCCCAGCTGGGGCCATGCCAATCCTGCCCACATATTCTCCCCACAACTAAACTGTGATGGAATGGTCACACCCTTATTGCTGAGAACATACGCATGGACAAAACGCCAATATTTTACCACACCAGATATAGGCGCATTACCCAGAGCATAGTCCCCCAAATGCAGTCCTGGAGGGCCCCACACCATTCAGTTACCATGCTGCCCCCAATAAAGTTACCTGTGCTGCATAACTATGCCCCCCCCTTGTCTGCAGATGTAGCCCATGCATATTTATGAGGGACAGCATGAAAACCCGATCAGTGCCTGGAATGACAGGACTGGAGTTGTGGAACCCTGCCGTAAAGCAGCAGCTAACAGTGACACCCACCCACCCACCCACAGGCCCCATTGGCCAATGAAACCCGAAGAGGTAAGACAATTGACCCTGCTGTCAACTCCCAATACTAGCAGGTGCATACCTTAGCAATGGCACCCTACACATGGGTATATGGTACACATGCACTAAAAGTTGCCAATGATAAAATGTAGAACTCATGTCCTATGTAAAGCACATTGTGCACATTGAGCTGCGCCACAACAAGCAGTCAGATGTCTGTGGTGTGTGCCGCAGGTCTGGCCCCTGACAGTGTCCAACACCCTTGGGAGTGATCCACCAGAGTATGTCGTACCACATCCATGCATGTACTGTGCCCATGACAGGTGTTGTGTGTATGGCTGCAGAACCCCCCTACAGTAGCACAATGCTGGCATAGGTGTGGGGGTGGCTGTCTGTCCAGCCAGTGTGTGGTGGCTGCAAACACTGTCGACAGGCCACACTGCCAGCAATGTTGCCAGTAGTGGGCTGCCAATGTGCATAATGAGTAGCAAAGTACCATGGGTAGAGGTCGGATAAGGCGGCCTGGCCAGGGTGTATATGCACAGGGCAAAGGGCAGTGACAGGTACATTGTAGTGCCAGGCAACCACCTGCCCAGACAGGGTGACCACGGTAGATGCCGCTGCAAGCTCAGTGTCACCCTGAATGTGCAGTGACCACAGCATGTCTAGGCTCCACCATGGTGCTACATAGTAGTTCACTCATGTGATAAATATGGGTGTTCCCCTGGGGCCCAGTCACAGATGTATCTGCTGGCTGTGTATGCTGGCACCCCAGTTCTGGGTGCAGGCATCTCTGCTGGTCACTAGCAGCCTGTTTGCAGCTGGTAGGTGATGTGATGGAGTGGCCTGCAGGGTGTGTTGGCCTGCACCAGGGGAATCACAGATAGTGGTTGGGATTGTCATTTTCTACCAAGTCCCAATGTCAGATTGCTCCTGTGGCATGCATGTGTCTGGATCTGCAGTGACTGACCTGTGGGGTGTCTGCACCTCAGTAGGACTAGGGTTAATGTCCCCCCTCCACTGGCACCTTCCAAGGGAGGTAGAATGTGCAGATTATGATGGGTGACTCTGTTTGCCACCCAGGGGTGAGGGGGGGTGGTGGGGCATGGGTCTACACCTGCCCCAAACAGACAGAGATGTCCAAGGTGGTCATGCAGAAAATATCTATCTCACACAGTAACACTGCTGTGGACTTGCGCCATGGACGGTGCTGAGGACCTAGGGCTGGATGCCCCACTGCACACTCAGGGTGAGCAGAGCACCCGCACAATGTGGTGTTGGGCAGGTCCTCAATGCCAGTACAACAAATGGTCAGTACCCCCTATAAGGGCAAGGGGCTGTGGGGGGTGCACATGACAATTTACCCCTACCATGTCCAGAGTCTGTGGGGATGCATTCCATATGGTGTGCCTGTGTGGAGAGCTGATTAGCATGTGCAGTGCATCATGGGGGTGACTGTATTATTCAATCCCTCTGAAACCGCAGCACGAGCTCGCAGCCATTGATAAACCATGGGACAGCACACGTACATCTGGTAGCAGAAAGCATAGGTGCACGACACCCTACAGAGTCTGTAATATATGAGATGCCCACACTGCTGAAACCCCGACGTACCCACACACATAAAAGAAAAGATCCCCGGGCTCAATGGTACGCGCGTCGCTACGCGCGGCGCTGCACACGCAACAACGCACGTAGCTCGGCTCGCATACGCAATGTCCCGTCCAAAAGCCTCAGCAATCCCCCTCCAATATACAGGCCAATACCCCTTCCAATATACAGGCCATTGCCCAGGACTCGAACCCATGCTGCCCGTATCAGCTGTCAGTGCAGTAACCATTGTGCTACAGCTCTGTATGGGTCAGGGATGTTTGCTGGCAACCCTCTGACACATAACAGACATATACATGCCCCCACACTCAGTGAATAATTTGTGGGTGTGTTTACTTACACCCCATACGGACAGCAAACATAGACATGCCCCCTCACTCACTATCTGATATATGGGTGTGTTTGCCTGCATCCCTCCGACACGTCCAGGAAATAAAATATAATTGGCGCTGCCCCCTCCCTCATTGTGTCATGTACAGGGTGCTACATCAGCCAGCCTTCTGCTAATGCCACCCTGGGGACTCGAACCCATGCTGCCCGTATCAGCAGTCACTGCAGTAACCATTGTGCTATAGCTCTGTATTAGTCTTGTATGTCTGGGTGGCTACTTATGCTTTACGCGCGGTGGCCCGCTCGTTAGTTTCGTAACGCGCCAGTTAACGCTCGTTGGTTTCGTAACGCGCGCTAGGTCTTCCGCGGTCCCGCCCATCTCCTTATTTGGGGGTTTGTCTTCTTAACGCGGCTCCTACCGCGAACTGCACTAACGCGATTTAGTAAACAGACCCCTTAATGTAACAGCTCTAAACATTCGCCTATACTCTGAAATATAGGCGATCTCTAATAGCAGCCTTTACATCCTTATAATTCAAAGCCTGGGCTGCTGGCATTGCTCTGTAAACTGCAAGCGCCTCTCCAGTTAATGAGGCTGCCAGCCTTACTGCCCACTGGGTCTCTGGCCATGCTAATGCTTGTGCCACTCTTTCAAAAGACTCTAGAAAATCATCAACATTATCATCTGGAGTTAGCTTCCCAAAACTAAATGCCCCAATTCCTTGATTGAGTCCCACACTGTCCACATGTGGTGTACCAGTATTTACTGCTGGTCTTGTATCTGTTCCACTTTGGTTCTGCAGCTTAACTAGGGCTTGCACCAGATCAAGCACTGGCTTCTGCTGGTCCATTAAGGCTTTCATAGCAGTATCCTGAGCCTGCTGTGCTAGCTACTGTTGCCTGCTAAACTGGGCTGCCATCCAATCAGCTAGTTCCCTTGGATCCATCTTGATCCCTGCAAGAAACAAAGAAAAAAAACAAAGTGCACCACCTTCGAAACAGGTGGGGTTTTTTTTCTACTTTTTTTTTTCAATTACCCCTGTGCCTTACTCCCATCCACCACTAGACATGCCCAGGTACTTGTTACCTTATGCCAGTGATGAATCCAGCTATGCACAGGGTCTTTTCCTCCTGGGACAGCTACCTGGAACATCTCCTTCTCCACCAAAGTGCAGTTGAGGGAAAATCTTTTTTTTCCAGCTTTAAACTTGAACTTTAGTTGTAATCCTTAGCAAGTAAATCCCTTTGTGCAAAAGCAATCCGAAAAACTACGCCATTTGTCAGACGGCTGCCTGGGTGAGAATGTTCACAGTCTTGGCAAGTGCATAAAACAATATGATTTGCAAGGGATTGTGGGAAATGCAGTCCATTCACACCAGACACAGCTGCTCACAATAATTAGTTGTGCTTGAGTGTAAAGCCAATAAGATATTTATTTATGGGGTTATTTCTCCCAACACAGATATGCTTGGTAGCACATAAATCAGGATACTTGCTTTCAGTGTTAAACTTGGAAAAACAAAATCAGGAAAACAACATCTGAACTTATTAGGCAATCAAAGCAAAAGAATAAAGACCTGGTTGGTAACAAACTGGTCTTTTCTGTAGGCTTTAGCTAATATTTTCTTAGCAGTGTATTAAACAACAAACAAAATCCACAAAGAAGGGAAAAACTGTTCTTTTCAGGTTAACTTCTTATATCTTCACACATAGATTCAGAAGTGATTCCCTCAGAGCTCACAAGCAATTAGGTAAGGCTCAATTGCTAGCAGTTACCCAGCTGAAACCCCTTAGCTGGCTTGCTTTCTACTGCGTTTCTAAAAATCCTACTCAGGAGCTTTTCTGAGTAGATTAAAGAACACGTTTGTATTTCTTTGTGATGGTTGCTGAACTTTGTAACAGAAAATTACCACAGGAGTTTAGACAGAGAGCAATCCATGTAAACACATCCTTCATCTGCAATCTCTCCCCCTTCTTCAACAATCATGGGTTCAATATCATGGATTGGCACAGATGAATTTCTCAATGGAGCAGTTTCAGGAGAATACTTGTTTCCCTGCTGTCTTTCAAGGTTATAGCTAGGGCATAGATCAGTGTTCATACCTGAGCTTCCATTGCTGATAGAGTTCCTCTCTATATAGCCTGGCCAGTATGTAGTCCAGTTCTTATGTCCAGCCTTCCAATTCAGATCCCTGGACACTGGATCTCTCTTCACATACCTTCTGGCACGGGTCTTAGGGTCCCTTCCACGTGCAGCCGTCTCCCTCACAGGTACCGTCTGGAGATTCCTAGCTCTTCAGCACCATTCCTCTGGCTTTCCCCAGTCCAATGGTGTATGCTGGCCCTTGGAATGCCTCCCAGTATACGTACTGCTCCGGACTCCTCTAGACCTCCCAAAGGCTTTTCTCTTCTTTCTTCCAAAGGGTTTCTTGCCCTCTCTGTCCGTCTGCTCTGGCTTCTGCTTCTGATGATCCTCCAGATGAAACTGAGGATGAGGATATCCAAGCTGATCATGAAGATGATGATGAGGATTCTCTGTAGAATAAACTTTACCTTTATTCTGCTTAGACGAGTGTTCCTCCCTAACACAGCGCAGCTGTGCTGAATCAGGTCCTGCCCTTTGAAATGATTGCTTGGGGATTACCTCATAGCCCTCCTGATTGAACACACGTTTCCCCACTTCAGCTTCTCTAAAGGCTGTTGGAAACCTGGTGCATTCTGGGACTGGTAGTCTTTTTTGGGAAAATTCTGTTTTCTTATTTCTACCAGAACTGACAGGTTGCTTGTTCAGAGTCACTTCACCTTTTCTATAGCTCCTTCCTGAGCTATGATAAGCTTCCTTATCACACCCCATACCTCTGTCCAGTGCTGCCTTCTCTTTCCCTGCTGCTGCCGCCCTCTGTTTTTTTCATGGTGGCGCCAGCAGCAGGGAAAGAGCAGGCAGCGCTCGATGGAGGTATGGGGAGGAAAAGGGGGACATGCGCCCAATCTAAAAGGCACCAGCACTTTAAGCAGATCTGTCCCTCCCTACTCTGACATTGCGTCAGAGGAGGGAGGGACCAGACCTGTTTAAAGTGCTGCAAAAAAGGCTTCGGGGGGGGGCGCCTGCTATTGTCCTGCCAGCGGCGGCAAGGCAACAGCAGACAGCCAAAATGTGCCCCCCAAACCTTTCCGCCCTGTGAGGCTGCACCACTTGCACAGGTCTAGGTACGGTCCTGTTTGCATATCAAGGAAAAAAAGTTAGCAAGAACCAACAGCACAGTTTATAAAACTAAGGGGTATGTTTACTAAGCAGTCTTAACGTGCAGCCGGCATTAGTGTGCAGGATGCCATATAAGGTAGTGGGCGTTCTGGTCTTAAGGTAGCATTTAGGGTTATCGTGCGATAAGATACTTTTCGTGCGATAGAGAGAGCCGTGGCACGTTAATGCGCATTAGCCTTAATTAGGTGCGCTGACCTACAAACACAGCAATAGAGGTGTACCACAAAGGTTAATACATTGACTGATGAAACAGGGGTCATGGATTCAATCCCCCAGTGGGCTTGATGGGTAAGGCTGTCTGAGACATTACCCTTTACTTTAAATCAGCGCTGTCTAAGGCATTTTCTTTTTTAATTTAAATTAGTGCTGCCAGCAAACACACCCTCACAGTGCCGTAACCTAAGGTGCCGTATAAGGCGCCCTATAAGGCACTCCAGAGGGCACATTATAAAGTGCACTGTCCTCCAAGGCACCTTATAATGTTCCCTATAGGGTGCCTTATAGGGCGCTGTATAGAGTGCCTTATAGAGCGCTTTAGAAGGCGCCTTATGAGGCACCTTAAGGCTACAGCACTGTGAGGGTGTTTTTGCTGGCAGCACTAATTTAAATTAAAAAAGAAAATGCCTCAGACAGCCCTATCAAACAACCCCACTGTGGGATCAAACCCATGACCTCTGGTTCCACAGGCATTGAAGTAACCAGTGGGCTACAGCTCTACAGCCACTAGCAAGCCCCTGGCTGGCTACAGAAGGCCTGTAGGTCACCACACAAACTGTCTGCTGCGGTTACCAGGATAGGGTTAACCCACCTGTACCCATAATGCACTGCACATGCAAATCAGCAGTTTACAGATGATCACAAGATGGGGTATGCACCCCCACAGCACCTCGGCCTGGTAGGGGGAACTGACCGTGTGCACCCCCACAGCACCTCAGCCTGGTAGGGGGTACTGACCGTGTGTGTTACTGGCACAGAGTAGCTACAGACCGTCACATTGTGCGGGTACTGTGCTCACCCTGAGGGTGAGGTGGGGCGCCCAGCACCAGGTCCACAGCACCTTTCTCAGTCATATTTAGCCCTATGGGCTATGATGCACCCAGAATAGTGCATGTTGTGTGTTAGTGCAATGGTCATATGATGGAGATGGAAGGGGAGGGGGTGTTTGGACCCATAGGCGGATTATGTACCACCACCCAAATCACTCTCTGTGGCTCAGGGTGGGAAACAGGATCTCCCACCAACAGATCCACATTCTACCTCCCTGCAATGGTGACTGCAGAGCCGATCATCAACCCCAGTCCTGCTGGGAAACAGACACCCTACAGGGCAGTCAATGCAGATATGTACACATCCATAAAGCAATAGAAGACAGACAGTAGGCCTGGAAATGCTCAGCTGCCCCCCATTACCATCTGACATTCTCCAGCAGCAAGCCTCCAGCCACTGCACCCTGCAAGGTGTTCCAGCCAGACACATACTAGCTGCAGACAGTTTGCTAGCTAGTCCATAGTGCATGTTCCTGGAGGTGATACATGTACCCAGAATTGGGATGTCAGTATACACACCAAGCAGATAAGTCAGTGATTGGGCCCCAAAAGAGAACCCAAAAATATCACCCAAGAGAAATAGTATATAGCACTATGGGGGAACCTAGCCATGCCATTGTCACTGCTCAGTCAGGGTGAGAGTGACCTCGCAGCAGGACATGCTGTGGCCATCCTGTCCATGCAGGTGGTGGCTGGGCACTACAATGTCCAAGCCATTGCCCTATGCCCTCTGCAGATGCATCCTGGCCAGGCCACCCTGCCTGGGCTATGCCCATGGTACCTTGCTCCTCATTATGCCCATTGGCAGGCTGACACTGGCAACAGTGCAAGCAGTGCAGGCTGAGGAAGGTGTTGGCAGCCACCACACACTGGGTAGACAGACATACACTCCCACACCTATGCCAGCATTGTGCAACTATAGAGGCTTTTGGCAGCCCTGGCCACCGCACTAGTCCTGGGCACAGTGCAGGCATGGCTATGGTACGCAATACTGTTGGGGTCACTCTGTCAGACACCAGACCTGAAACACACTCCACAGACATCAGAGAGGTTGCTATGATACAGCTCAATGAGCAGATTGTGCTTAACCTAGGGATTGCTATATGCCAGTAATCATAGCAACCTTTTGATATATGTGTACCGTATTCCCAGGTTAAGGGTGGCAGTGCTATGGTATGCAAGTGCTAGTATTGGGAGATGGTGCTGTACGCAGGGCCCAACATCCTGCCTCTTCAGGAGGCTTTGGATAATGGCGCCTGTGGGTGCGGGTGTTTCTGCCCCTGTTGGCCGCTGCTCTAGGGCAGAAGTTCCCAACTCCAGTCCTGGTGGGCCAAACACTGTTTGGGTTTTCATGCTGTCCCTAATGAATATCCATGGATAAATCTGCATACCATGGGGGCAGCGCATAGAAATGCAGCACAGGCATCTTTATTAGGGACAGCATGATGCCTGAATGGAGTTTGTCCCTCCAGGACTGCATTTGGGAAACTCTGCTCTAGGTATTGCACATGTCTATGGTGGCTGTGCTCTGTAGGGTAAAATATAGGCATTTCAGGCATGTTTATGTTATCTGCAATAAAGGTTCCCTCTTTATTACCACGGTTCAGTACTGGGTAAAATATGGGGACTGGGTTGGTGGAAGCCACAGCTGGTGGTGCTGTGATCTTCTGTGATCTTCACAGCTGGTGGAACCTGTGATCTTCTGTTCCTGAACACACTGGCTGTGCATGCTGCACTACACTGTTGCCACAGGGATAGTTCATTCCCTGGGGATACCATGACTGTTTGTCAGACAGGGCCTGTCTGTTGCAGTGCATGGCACCCACCTAAACAGGGCTAGGCCATGGTCTGCTGTGGGCAGCTGCCACTGCCCCCTCCACCACCAGTACCCCTCTGTCGCCATGCTGACATGCCCTTCTGCTGGTGGTGCTGGTGGTGCACAGTCTCAGGTCATCCAGTGTGCCGGTAGGCGACTGCATATGGTGTGGGTTCTGGGGTAGGGGTGCCTGCGTAGACGTCCACTCTTCCCCCCAGCACCGCCTGCCAATGTTCTGTGTCCTTGGGGGTACCTACTGGGTACTATCCCCTGTGACACTGTTGTAAACACACTCGTGCCCAAGTTGGGCCCTCATCAGTTGCTGTCTGGCGGCTCTACTGTTTCAGCATTCCTATGGGCCACCTAGGCATCACCCTAGTCCGCACTGTGGCCCAGCTGCACCACAGCATGTGCCGCCTGCAGCCCTCTGTATCCCCTTTTCTAGCATCTGTCCAGTTTTCCATTCCAACATGCTCACCGTGCTGATGCGTGACATGTGCACGCCATAGGAAATCTGTCCAATAGAAAGGGAAAACCCTGATCAGCGCTATTTCACTGTGGGATCATTCACCTTGTATGGGGACAGAGCATAGCCCCTTCCGAAATTGATATCCTTTTTGTGGAGCTTTACTGGTAGTGTTTTTTCATGTTTCCCATTAATATCACTATTGCCCAGCTTGGTTATGTTTTTTTTCCAGTTTGTTCAGGTCATTTTCAATGTTTATTTGCCCTTTTATTCTGTGCACATGTATCACACTTATCATTTTTTGTATGTTTCTCTGGCTTTGCTGTACATTGCTGACGGAAATCGTTTCTCTTCCCTTTAAATCTGCTCTAACGTGATCATTTCACTCGCGTTAGTTTTCAGCCCAGGAATCCACAGCATTAGTGTGCAGGGAGCCTCTCCCCTCCCACTCTCCACCCATTGACCCTCTCTCTCCACCCCTGGGGAGCCTTCCTCCGCCCTCCGGGAGCCTTTCTCCGCCTTCAGCGCTCGTTTGCGCCGCTGTGCGCGTTAATGCACGATAAGGCGACTTATCGCCCGGTAAAGCACCATTATCGCGCGATAAGGTGCCTTATCGTGCGATAACGTGACAGCAGCGCAAATAGCGCCCTTTAGTAAACATACCCCTAAATTATAACTTATTTTTATTTTGTTGTTATAAACTGCGTTATGGTTCTTGATTTTTCATTTTCAACATATATTTTGCATCCACAGTCGGTGCAGAGCAGAACCAGGACATTCACCCACAGAACTCAATATTTTAAAAAAAATCTGATTTTGATCATCTCAACAACAACAACAAAAACAACAACCACTATTCTCCAGTACCAGGCATATTGTGAACTAATGCAAAACTCTACAACAAAGAGCAAACCTACCATACCATATCAGCACAAACTTCCAAAACTCACATAAGGAGCCCATCCAAAAAAAGTGTCACTGTAAATGCTACAGTGGGCCCTGGAACATCCATATACCTATATGAAAAGCTGAACAAGTCAAATTACTACACTACAGTATAGATCTTTATGTACAAACTCCATGTTAACAGAATATCTGACCTCAGTCACACACTCACAATATCAACCCTCACCAAGTACAGAATAAGTAACCACAATCTAAAATAAAATAAAAATATGTAGACAAAATTTTAATTGAAACCCCAAGAAGCTAGAGTCCATATGCAGTACAGTGCAATATCAGATAAATAAGAGATGCAGTTCCCCAATACTGTGTAAAATATAAAAATAGCACAAAGTCCAATCACTAAAATTAAATAAAATTATTTTTTCTACCTTTGTTGTCTGACCATTTTATTCTCTTATCATGCTAGTCCAGATCTGAGGCTTCTGCTTTCCTGTCTTCTCTTAGCTCGCTTTTTGTGGTCTATGGTCCATGGTCCATCTGCCATTTCTTATCTCTTCTTTTCTTTTCTTCACTTTCTTCCATAAGCCCATTTCCAGTTCCAGTAACCCTCCCCAGTATCAGCCCCCTTTCCAGTCCTCCCCTCCCAGTACCTTCCAATGTCAACCATCTTGCATGCCCACGACTACCACTAGTGTCCATTCCCTTCCAGCCCCCTCCTTCCCCATTGTCCAACTCCTTCTAGTCCAGATACCATCACAGATATGAGCTCACATCCACTCTCAGTGCCACCCCCCCCAGTCAGCTCCCTTCCTGTCACCCTACCATCTGTCCATCCCCCTTCCACTGCCATTTGCGTGTCAGCTACCTTCCAGCCTCCTCCCCATTACCCAACCACCTACCACTCCCACCTCTAAGTGTCAGCTCACTTCCAGTCCCCCTTCAGTACATCCCAGGTATCAGCTCCTTTCCAGCCCCCTCCTTCCTCCATATCAGCTCCCTTCCTGCCCACTCCTTCCCCTGGCAGACCTTCTCATTATCTGCTCCCTTCCAGTTCTATTCTACCATCCCCCCCGCATCAGCCCATTTGTAGCCCTAGCCCCTAGTTTTCTTCCACAGCCAGCAGCACACTCCTCCCCTCCCCCATTAGCCCATTCCCAGTCCTATCCCCCTTATTAGCACACTCTAGTCCTAGCCCCCCAATCAGCCCATTACCAGTCCTAGCTCATTTCCGGTGCTAGCCCCCCATCTGCCTATTACCAGTCCTAGCCCCCCACCCAATAAGTCCATTTCCAGTCCTAGCCCCCCAATCAGCCCATTTTCTGTCCTAGCCCCCCCTCCCGATCAGCCCATTTCCAGTTCTAACCTCCCCCATAAGCACATTTCCAGTCTAGCTACCCCCGATAGAAAATTACCAGCCCTAGCCCCCCTCTTGATCAGCCCATTACCAGTCCCAGCCCCCTTCTTGATCAGCCCATTTTCAGTCCTTGCCACCATAGCCCATTACCAGTCCTAACCCCCATCAGCCCACTTCTAGTCCTAACCCCCCATCAGCCCATTTGCAGTCGTTGACACCCCATTGTCCATTACCAGTCCTACCCCCCCCCATCAGCTCACTTCCAGTCCTAACCCCCCCAGCCCATTACCAGTCCTAACCCCCAATCAGCCCACTTCCAGTCCTAACACCCCCCAACAGCCCATTTCCAGTCCTAGCCCCCCAGACCATTACCAATCCTAACCCCCATCTGCCCACTTCCAGTCCTACCCCCCCACAACAGCCCATTTCCATTCCTAGCCCCCTCCCCCCCAGGGAAATTAAAATTGAAATTTAAAAACTAAAAACCTGGCTGCTGAAGCTGCTGCTGCAGTGGCAGCAGCAGCAGATGGAAGTGCCCCGCGGCCATCCCGGCAGAGCGTTCCTCCCTTCCTTCAGCGCTGCTAGATTTACAGAGCTGCAAAGGGAGAGTTTCCCTTTCTCACATCTCTGTTAAGCTCGCCGGCGCTGATGGGAAACATCTGGGGGATCCAGAGGGATAGAAGAGGTTATCCTGGCATGGTCCATAGGAAAAAGGAGAAGAGGCACGAGGGGAATACACAGGGCAGAGTATGCACATGAATTGGTTGATGAGAACACTAAGGGGCATGTTTACTAAACTGCGGTAACATAGCAGCGGCTACATTAACGCTTGTTAGGTAACGCGCGTTAACGTTACCTAATGAGCGTTAATGTTCCCGGCCGTGGTAAACACCGCAGAGGGTGGAGAGAGCGCGGAGAGAAGGGGTCAATGGGCGGGGAGTGGGCGGGGAGAGGCTCCCTACACACTAACGCGCTGAACTGAAGGGCTGAATCCTACCGTGAATTAAAACCTGCCGTTAGAGGCACATTTGCAGGAGAGAGAAACCATTTAAGTGTCAGCAATGTACAGCATAGACAGGGAGCCCAAGACATGTGATAGTAGTGCTCAATTTACAGCAACAGCATAGTGCCCAAGTATGAAAGGCCACTATGGCGATGGTGCAAATGGGGCATAGGGGGCTGCAGGCAGGACATGTAGCGGGGGCAGCTGGGGCACATGGTGGACTAGGCGGAAGCATAAGTGGCACATAGGAACATAGAAACCAGAAATCAGCAAGACAGCAGCTGACCAAGGCCAAACACATGCAATCCACCTACATCTACCTGGTCCACCTGAGCTAACAGTTGCCAGGGCACTGACCTGACATCCCCCTAGCCAACCCTCCCCCAAGTGGAAGGGACATACTATTGGTAGGTGGTGATGGGGGGATTGTTTATTGTTTATTAAACATTTGATATACCGCCCCCCCCGTTACATCGGGGCAGTTTACAATTCAAAAAAAAAGAAAGAAAGAAAGGAAATACAATCATTATAAACAAGGAAGATAAAGAGAGTGGGAAAGGAGGTAGTGAGATTCAAAAATAAAGGAAAAGGAGAGTCAAAGGATTAGGGGGGAAGGTTGAAAGCGGAGGAGAAAAGGTGGGTTTTCAGGAGAGAATGGAATTTGGGGTAGGACTCTTTCCAATCGTAAGGCAGTGGGCAGGGAGTTCCACAGGGAGGGGCCAACATAGAAGAAGGCTGACTGTCTAGTAACCTGCAGATGTGCTTGTGAGGGGGAAGGGAGGTGTAAGCGGTTGATATGAATAGAATGAAGGCTCCGGGTGGGTGTGTGAAATGTTAATAGGTTGGCTAAATACTGAGGTCTATGGGAATAAATGGCTCGATGAACTAGTGTGAGGATCTTAAATTTTGTCTGAAATATTACTGGGAGCCAATGAAGCTGTTGCAAAATAGGAGTGATATGATCGCGGGGGGAAGCATGGGTAATCATCCGGGCTGCAGTGTTTTGTAGGAGTTGTAGCCATTGACGCTGATACTGAGGGATACCGACAAATATGGAGTTGCAAAAATCTAACCTGGTAATGACAAGTGAAAGAAGGAGAGTGATCAAGGCTTGAAGGGATAGGAACGGCCGGAAGGCACGAATGCTCCGGAGACAAATGAAAGAATGTCAAGAAACCTGGGAGATGTGATCAGTGAATGTGAGAGCGCTATCAAGCAGAACACCTAAATAATGGAGCTTAGGCACTAGGGAAATGGGAGAGCCTGAGAAGGAGGGAGTAAGTGAAGGGCAGACAGAACTGTGAGGAAACCAGATAACAGCAGTTTTGGAGACGTTAAGAACAAGGCAGTTTGAGGATAACCAGGTGGAGACCAGGGATGCTCATGTATGCCCCCTGTCCCAGACCCCGCTCCCTAGGTGACCACCTACCCACACAGTGGATGGCCTGGGACTGCGCACTACCAGCACCGACAGCATATGTTCATGTCAGCATGGCAGGGGGTATGTGCCCGTGCTGGAGGGGGCAGTGGCACCTGCCTGCAGTGGACCTAGGCCATGCCCTGTACTAATATGTGGTGTGCAGTGCAACATAAAAGGTCTGGCTGAGGAAAAGTACAGGTAGCTCCAGGGACTACCATGCATCTGTGGCAACAGTGTGGTGCAGTACACCCAACCAGTGTGTCCAGAAGTAGAGGGTCACAGGTTCAAGTCCCAGCTGTTGTTTCTGCAGAGCATGTCCCTATATTTTACCCTACAGATACCAAGACTGGCAAGAATTCAGGTTTAAACAAGCCCCTTTTATTAACCCCTACACGTTTCAGCCAATGGCCTTCTTCAGGGGGATATTGAATGAGGAAACACACCTTTGGATAAGATCTTTTGAAAAAACATTGACCACGCTCTGGCGTGTCAAACCAGCGGCAAACAGGGGTACAAACACCCACTCATGCAGGCTCCACAATCCAAAGATGCATGGAGAGTCAGGCTGTTGGCCCCAGCATTGAGCTGCAGTTATCACCAGAGCACTACTACTGCTTCCTGCACAGTTTAGCAATGTCGGCACTGTGATCAGGACCAATGTGGTGGGCAGGGTTGCCAACCACCCCTATTTTTGCACAATGCTGCAATAGGAGTGTGAGTGTGTGTGTATGTCTATCCATTGTTCTGTGGCTGCCCACCCCTCACTGGTCCCAAAATGTCCCACTGTTACCAGCATTAGCCTAAATATGTGCATAATGAGGAACAAGGTATTGTGGATATGGCCCGGACAGGGCAGATTGGCCAGGATGCATTTTCAAAGGGTGTGGGGCAATGGCTGGGACACTGTAGTGCCTGACCACCACGTGCATGGACAGGGTGGCCACAGCATGGCATGCTGGGAGGGCACTCACTCTGACTGAACAGTGACCATAGCATGTCTAGGTTCCTACATAGCGCTCTATGCTATCTGTCTCCAGTGATACTTTTGTGTTCTTAGTGCTGGGCTCATAATTATTGAGATGCTTGGTGCACATGGTTTCTTTGTGAACATTCACTATGGACCGGTTAGTAGACTGTCTGCAGTTAAACTGTGTATGGTTGGAACACCTATAAGGTGCTGTCTGCTGTTGATTGGCAGACAGTGGTATAAGGCAGTTGGGGATTTCCAGACCTAATCCTGCATTGCTACTGGTCTGCCCCAGTCACAGGTATGGCTATGGCCCACCAACCCTGGAGGACTGTCTTATAGCAGCGGGTGGAGATTGCTTCACCAGGGATGTGGTACCTGTCCCTTGCCTACAAAAAGGGTGATGTGGGCCCTTTGGGGTATGCAGTGTATACCACTGTGACCAATACAGGTACTGCTGCACAAACCCCTCTGCCCTGAGAACAGGTGCCCATGTCAGCCAGACCCTAACACAGGGTAAACACTAATCTGGGTGGTGTCTGGTCCCAGGGGGCAACATGTCACTGCAGGATACAGATGTACACCAAATTACCTTCAGCTGCACTGCAAAGAACACCTGTCACACGCTGGTAGTATGATGGGGATGTACAGTAGGACCTATCTCAAACACTACATGTACTGTGGACCTAGTGATGGGCACCCGTCCTATCCCTCAGGGTGAACACAGAACCTGCACAATGGCATGGTCTGTAGCTACTCTGTGCCAGTATCATGCACTGTCAGTTCATCTTTCCAAGCTGAGGGACCGGAGAGGTGCAGACCCCATTTGGTGATCAGCTGTTGACTGCTATTCAGCATGTGCATTGCATCATGGGTACTGGTAGGGTTACCCTATCCTGGCACTCAGAGCAGACAGTTTGTGTGGTGACCTGCAGTCCTTCTGTACCCAGCCATTGCTGAAACATGCACCACAGAGGTATAGCCTACTGGTTAATACACTGCCATTCTCGTCAGTGTTCATGGGTTCAATTCCTCATTGTTTTCTCCTTTCATGCCTGTCCTACTCAAATAGTGTGCATGCCTGTAACAGTCATATTTTTGCATATCTGTGCTGCCAGCCCATAATACCCTCGCCACAATTGCCAACATTTCCTCGGTCTATCTATCTGCATCTGTCAGCTGTGTAGAGTCCTGTCTGCCTGTGCAGGCTGCCACCCAATGTCCTGCACTGCTACCCTTTCCTGCATTGCACCTCATCGTGCTTGCCTCGCCTGTGCCTGATCTGCATGGCACCACCACTCCTCTGTCCACCCATCATTGTAACTATCCTGCCACCTCCGCCTCCACTGGGGGACACATATTCCCATCGTCTGCCACCAACTGTCTTTCCATTAGTTTTCATTGCTAACACCCTGTGCTTTGGTACAGTTGCCCCCTCCATGTTTGTCATCAGTACTGGCAGCCACATGGGATGCCCACAGATATGGCAGGTCCAGTGGCTCCCAGCTCTCCCTCTTTCACTCACCTGTTCATTGCCTTTCCTGAGTGCTCTATCTAGTGTTAGGGCTAAATCTGTCTCTGTTCCTCACAGGTCATGTATGTCATACTGAGGCACTTTGAAGCCCTTAGGGCACACTAACCTAGGGCACCGTAACCTTGTTAGGCCACCTTAACCTATGGTTCCATAGCCCAAGGTGCCTTCTACGGTGCCTTGTCCAGGGGTGCCTAATACGGCGCTTAGCCTAAGGAGCCCTACATGGTGCCTTATGGGGCACCTTACGCGGCACCTTACAAGGCACATTAGTCTAAGGTGCCTTGTAACATGCGTTAGCTGATATGGCTTGCTGTAACGATGCACCGCCCACGCCTTTATATGGGCATCTGTACCTTTACTGCTGAACCTAACGCGAGTGACATTACCGCATTTTAGTAAACATACCCCTAAATGTGGAAATATAGGTGAACATACTAAGGGGTATGTTTACTAAACTGTGGTAACATTCCCCGCATTAGGTTCCCTGGATACACATATAAGGGAAGGGTGGTGCAATCATTATGGCAAGCCATGTCAGGTAACGCACGTTACAAGGTGCTTCATAAGGCACGTTACAAAGCACCTTACTAGGCATAGTACAAGGCACGTGCCTTGTACTGTGCTTGGTAAGGTGCCTTGTAACATGCCTTATAACGTGCCTTATGAAGTTCCTTGTATTGTGCCTAATAAGGTGCCTTGTAACGTGCCTTGTACTGTGCCTAGTAAGGTGCCTTGTAACATGCCTTGTACTGTGCCTTGAATTGTGTCTAATAAGGTGCCTTTTAATGTGCCTAATAAGGTGCCTTATAATGCCGTATAAGGAGTGATGGCAACTGTAGTGAGGATATTATGGGCTGGCAGCATGAATCTGCAAAGATATGACTGTCACAGGCATACAAAATACCTGGCATGGACAAGAGGAACAACGAGGAATCAAACCCATGACTACTGCTTACAACAGAGCTACTCAAATCCAGTCCTGGATGTCCGCAATCCTGCAGGTTTTTGGGATATCCCAATGAATGTGCATGAGATATATATGCATTAGAGATAGCCTGCCAACCTGACTGGTTTGTGGCCCTCTAGGGCTGGATTTAGAGACCCGTGCCTTACACCTCTGTCATTTAAGATTGTGAGGGGGCAAGGTGCAGATCTCCAAGACATCAAAAAGGTTAGATAGAATTTGTCACATTCCTCCTCGCTTCTCACCACTACCAAAATATTGTCCAGGACCGGATTTGAGTAGCTCTACAATAAGCTATCTCTTACTTGGTTTGCAGCTTGTCATGCTGTGAGTGCTTGTGTGCATCAGTGATGCTGAGCGCTAAACTATCGGTAATTTAACTACTGGCAGGGTCTCCCAAGCTGGACAGGTCTCAGCTGAGGTGCCAGACCAAGACAAACCACCCATCTGGGCAGCAGCAGAATGGGATAGTGTTGACAGCGGAGGATCACATTTTTGTGACAACGGCAACAACACCAAACTTAAACTGCGTGGGAAGAAAGGCCCAGCAATCTACTTCTGTATCTTGCCATGAAAACCCAATGGATAGTTACAACAAAACAAATTGTGCTATGGTGCTAGAAGATGAGACCCCCAGGTCGGAAGGCACTCAACTAGCTACTGGGGAAGAGCTGAAGACTTTTCAGAGTAAAGCCAGCATTTATGATGTGGTTGGATCAAAAGCCCTCGGGGCGTCTGACTGCTGATGTAGCTGTGCATGAAATGAGAGTCAGAAGCTGTAAAGATGTCTTACACATTGGAACATGGAATGTACGAAGCATGAACCAAGGGAAGTTGGAGGTGGTCAAGAATGAAATGGAACGTGTACAACTTGATCTGTTGGGTGTCAGCGAACTGAAATGGACAGGCATCGGGCACTTTGCATCAGATGATCACATGGTCTACTATGCTGGAAATGAAAGACAAAGAAGAAATGGTGTTGCATTTATATTAAAGAAGAAACTTGCAAGAACTGTAATGAAATACAATGCAGTCAGCGAAACGCTTAATCTCTATTCGTCTACGAGGATTGCCTATCAACGCAACTATAATTCAAGTATATGTCCAACAACAGCTGCAGAAGAGAATGAAATTGAAGAGTTTCTATGAACAAGTACAAGCTGAAATTGACAGAACATGCAAACAGGATATCCTGATAGTCATGGGTGACTGGAACGCAAAAGTTGGCAACAAAGAAGAAGGCAAAGTAGTTGGAAAATATGGACTTGGCAACAGAAATGAAGCTGGAGAAAGACTGATAGAATTCTGCAAGACCAACGATCTATTCATCTCAAACACCTTCTTCCAGCAACACAAGCGGCTACTGTACACATGGACTTCACCCAATGGATTGTATAAAAATCAAGTTGACTACATCTGTGGAAGTCAACGATGGAAAGGTTCTATAACATCAACAAAGACAAAACCTGGAGCTGACTGTGGTACAGATCATCAACTACTAGTATGCAAACTCAAGCTAAAGTTGAAAAAGAGCAAACCACTCATGAATGCAGCAAAAATATGACCTTGAGAATATACCACTGGAATTTAAAGACTGCCTGCAAAATAGATTTGCTGCTTTAGATACAAATGACAGAGCTCTGGAAGAATTATGGAATGACATCAAGAAGGTTGTGTTGGAAGAAAGTGAGAAGTCTCTACAAAAGGTGAAAAAAGCAAAAACGGCCAAAATGGATGACGGAAGAAACTCTGAAAATTGCCCAGAAATGCAGAGAAGCTAAAGCCAGAGGAGAAAGAAAGACAATCGCAGAACTCGACAGAGATTTCCAACAGCAAGACAGGACAAGGAAAAGTACTACAATGACACTTGCAAGGAAATAGAAGCAGAAACTATTAGAGGAAGAACAAGATCAGCTTTCCTAAAGCTACGAGAGTTAAAGAAAAAATTCCAGCCTCTAATTGGAATGTTACAAGATGCTCAAGGTTCTATGTTGAATGATGCTGAGAAGATCAGAAAAGGTGGAAGGAATATACAGAGTTTTTATATGATAAAGATCAAGTGGACCAACAGCCGTTTCAACCTGGACCTTATGGTCGGGAACCATTGGTGATGAAAGAAGAAGTTGAAGCAGCATTGAAAGCCTTATCAAAGAACAAAGCACCAGGCATTGATAGCATTCCTATAGAAGTATTGCAGCAATCTGATGCAGCTGGTACCATACTTAACAAGGCTCTGCCAAGAAATATGGAAGACAACATCATATCCAACTGACTGGAAAAGATCTGTGTTTATACTGACTGGAAATTTATCGAACACTCGCTCTGATCCCACATGCCAGCAAGATTCTACTGAAGATTATTCAAAAGAGACTACAACCATACCTGGAACAAGAACTACCTGAAGTGCAAGCAGGGTTCAGGAAAGGGCGAGGAACGAGAGCATCATTACAGATGTGAGATGGATCCTTGAAAAGACTAAAGAATACCAAAAGGATATCTATTTGTGCTTTATTGACTATCTATAGCAAGGCTTTTGACTGCGTAAACCATGAGAAACTCTGGGGCCACATTAAGAGCATGGGGTATACCAGAACACCTGATCGTTTCTCTTGCGCAATCTGTACATTGAGTCAAGAAGCAACAGTTCGAACGGAACAAGGAGAAACAGAATGATTTAAAATAAGCAAAGGTGTAAGACAAGGCTGCATACTTTCCCCCTACCTGCTTAATTTATATGCAGACAAAATCATCAGAGATGCAGGATTGTATGAAGACAACAGAGGGGGAAGATTGGTGGAAGACTCATCAACAACCTTCGCTATGCTGATGATATAACATTAGTGGCTGAAAGTGAAGATGATCTTAAACATTTGCTTCTCACAATCAAAGAACATAGTCTCCAAAATGGGCCTGCACCTTAATGTAAAGAAGACAAAGATCATGACAACTGGCATAATCAACAGGCTCATCGTTGAAGGAGAAGAAATTGAAATTGTGAACAACATTTAACCTATTTGGATCAACTATCAATAAAGAAGCAACAAGCAGTCAAGAAATCAAACGACGCATTGCTCTTGGCAGAATGGCTATGAAAGACCTAGATAAGATTCTCAGAGCAGAGATGTCTCTCTCCATACAAACGATTTGACTTGTTCAAGCCATGGTATTTCAATAACATCATATGGATGTGAAAACTGTACAGTGAAAAAGACAGACAGGAAGAAAATTGATGCCTTTGAATTATGGTGCTGGTGGTGAATACTGTGTATACCAGGACTGCCTGAAGAACAAACCAGTCGGTACTAGAGGAGATCAAACCTAAGCTTTCTTTAGAAGCTCAGATGACAAGACTTCGACTTTCATACTTTGGACACATCATGCGAAGAGAGAGGTCATTAGAGAAAGACATCATGCTTGGCAAGATAGAAGGTCAACGCAAAAGAGAAAGGCCAGCAATGAGATGGATCGATAGAATAACAGCAGCTACGGGTACCAGTCTGTCAACAATGAGCCGCCAGACTGAAGACCGAACACAATTTAGGATAGCTATCCAGAGGGTCGCCATGAGTCGACTTCGACTCGACGGCACTTAACAACAACAACAGTAGGCTATACCTCTATGGCTTGTTGCACAGCAATGGCTGGGTACAGAAGGACTGCAGGTCACCGCACAAACCATCTGCTCTGTGTGCCTGAATAGGGTAACCCCACCAGCACCCATGATGTATTGCACATTTATTTATTTATTTGACATGTTTTGTATATCGCCTTTTCCTTCAATCAAAGCAGTTCACAACATACTACAAAGGTCCTACAAAGGCAGGGAGGACATGTACCTCCTTATCATTTACATCAAAGTGGTTGGAAGTGAGACTACATAGCACAGGGAATGACAATACATACATTACAATACAATTAACTAACATAGTCATACCATGGGGTCTGCACCTCTCCGGTACTGCAGCATGGTAAGACGGACTGACAGTGCATGATACTGGCACAGAGTAGCTATAGACCATTCCATTGTGCAGGTTCCGTGTTCACCCTTATGGATAGGATTGGCACCCAGCATTATGTACACAGTACATGTGGTGCTAGAGATAGGTCCTGCTGCACATCCCTATCACTTCCAGTGTGTGACAGGTGCTCCAGCAGTGCAACTGAAAGTACGTCTGTTACCAACTGGGTTCTGCAGTCACATGTGGCCCTGTGGGACTGGATACCACAATATTAGTGCGTATGTGGTGTTAAGGTCTGGCTGCCATGGATACCTGTTATCAGGGAAGCGGGTGTGTCTAGACGCGCATGAGGTTTAGGTAGCACTGCCTCTATGGGTCTAAGAGGTATGCACTATATACCCCAAGGGGCCCACAATCACCCCTATGATGAGGATGTGGTGGGACAGGTGCCTGCATCATGCAGAATGGCTGTAATATTAGCAACCACAGTCCTGCTGGCCAATGAGAGCCCTTCAGGGATCATGGGTCAGAGCCATACCTGTGACCATGGCAGACTAGCAGTGATGCGTGGGGTGGGCAGGGGAAGGCTCAACTGCCCCACGCTACAGTCTGATATCTTCCAGCACAATCAGACTGCACCTGCAGCATCTACAGGGTGGATTCACCATGCACAGACTAACTGCAGACAGCCCATTAGCCAGTCCATAGTGCATGCTCATGGGGGAATCCTGTACACCCAGAGGTGGGTTGCACAGCCCAGACACTAAGCAGTTATCTCTGTGCTTGGGCCCCAGAACCAGAAAACACCACAAGCATCACTAAAAACAAATAATGTGTGATGCTATGTGGGAACATGGACATGCCATGGTTCAATGCTTGGTCAGAGTGAGAGTGACCTCCCAGCGTGACATGCTGTGGCCACCCTGCCCATACAGGTGGTGGTCGAACACTACAGTGTCCCAGCCATTGCCCTCCACCCTGTGCAGATGCATCCTGGCCAATCCGCCCTGTCTGGGCCATACCCACACTATCTTGCTCCTCATTAATGCACATTTGCAGGCTAACACTGGAAAACAGTGTGAGCAATGTGGGCTCAGTGAGGTGTTGGCAGACACAAAACAATGGATAGACATACGCACACTCCAACAACAATCTCAGCATTGTACAGAGATAGAGGTATTTGACAACCCTGCCCACCACACTTGTCCTGATCACAGTGCCGACATTGCTGAACTGTGCAGGGGGTAGTAGTAGTGCTCTGGTGATAACTGCAGCTCTGTACTGGGGTCGAACAGACTGACACTCCATGAGGCTGTGGATAGTGAAGCCCATGTGAGTGGGTGTTTGTACCCCTGTGCACACGCTGCATTGGGGTTTGTACATGTTGTTGTGGCTGCATTGTGGGATAAAAACTATGGGGTGATGCTCTGCAGGATCCACAGATTGGGACTTGAACTTGGACCCTTTGCTTTTGGGACACACTGGCTTAGTGTATTGCACCACACTGTTGCCAAATCAGCATAGTGGTCCCTGGGGCTACCCTTACTTTTCCCAGCCAGCCCAGGTACAGGGCATGGCCTAGGTCCACTGCAGGTAGATGCCACTACTCCTTCCAGCACAACCCCCCCCCCCCACCATGCCCGCCATGACCATATGGTGTCCGGTGGCCAGTTTGTGCACAGTCCCAGGCCATCCAGGGGGCAGGTAGGTGGCTGCCTAAGGTGTGGGTTCTTGTGTAGGGGTGCCTACATAGCTGTCCACGCTTCTTCCGGCACTACCTGTCAATGTGATGTGCCTCTTGGGGTATCTGCTGGGTAATTTCCCCTGGATGGGACACTGTGGTACACAGACTCATGGGCATGTTTGACCTGGTCAGTTTTCTGTCTTGATGGTTTCCATTTTCTTGCATTCCTATGTGCCACCTAGGCATCCGCCTAGTCCACCTTGTGCCCAGTTGCCCCCACTGCATGTCCCACCTGCAGCCCCCATGCCCCATTTGCACCATCACCATAGTGGCCTTTCATACCTGGGCACTATGCTGTTGCTGCAAATGGAGCACTACTATCACGTGTCTTGGACTTCCTGCCTGTGCTGTAATTGCTGACACTTAATTGGTTTTTCTCTCCTGAAAATGTGCCTTTAACGTCAGTTTTTCACTTGCATTACTTTTCAGCCCTTCAGTTCCCCACGTTAGTGTCGCGGGAGCCTCTCCCCGCCCACTCCCCGCCCATTGACCCCTTCTCTCTGCCCTCTCTCCACCCTTTTCTGGATTTACTGCGGCCAGGAATGCTAGTGCGTGTTAGGTAACGTTAACATGCATTATGTCATCCTAACGCTAGGTAGGTAACTTAATGCACGTTAACATTACCTAACGCGCGTTACTGTTACCTTACCGCAGTTTAGTAAACATACCCCTAAATGTAAATGTTTGTCTTTGTCCACATGTGTAGGCCCCTTCACAGTTAAGGCCTCTGAAGGCAAGTTCCCCTCCCAACAATGGAAACTTTATGCTCCATTCCTTTCTATTATGATATATAGCATTTTATTTGTTTCTTGGCCACCGTTGCACACTGGGCAGAGGGTTTCAACATATTATCCACAATGACTCCTAGATCCTTTTTCCTGAGTAGTGATTGCTAATGTAGAATCTTGCTCATGTAACCATAGATTGGTTTGTTCTTCCCTATGTGCATAACTTCGCACTTGTCCACATTAAATTTAATCTTCCATTTTAATGCTCAGTTTCCCAGTTTCTCAAAGTCCTCTTGCAATTTTACACAATCCTCTTGTGTTTTAACAGCTTTGAACAATTCTGTCATCTGAAAATTTGATCACCTTACTTGTTCCCATTTCCAGGTCATTTATGAATATGTTCAAAATCAGCAGGCCCAGTACTGATCCCTGGGGTACTCTACTAGTCCACCTTTCTCCACTTAGAAAATTGGCATTTAGCCCTACTCTCTGTTTTCTATTGTTTAACCAGTTCTGTATTCACAATAGTACACTGCCTCCCTATCCCATGACTTTTTAATTTTCCAAAGGTATCTCATGAGGGAACTTGTGAAAGGCTTTTTGAAAATTCCAGCTACACTACATAAACTCTGGCTCACCTTCTATCTACCTGTTTATTCATACCTTCAAATAAAATATAACAGATTAGTAAGACATACTTTCCTTGGCTAAAACCATGTTGGCTTTCTTCCGTTTTAAAACCATGACTATCTATGTGTTCAGTAATTTTGTTATTTATAATAAGTTTCTACCTTTTGTCTGGGTAATGGATGGTCAGGATCACTTGTGTATAGTTTCCTGGAACACCCCTGTACACCTTGTTTTAAAACTTGGCATTGCACTGGCCACTTTCTGGTGTTCAGTGTATCAGATTTTAATGATAAGTTCACGAGATAACTTATAGTAGTAACCCAGGCAGGTCGGACCCGGTGGCCCCCCCGCTTCCCCCCCCCACACCCCCCTTTTTCATCCAACCATTCCCACGCCCAATAAGAAATCCATATAAACCGATCTTTGGCGCCAATGGTCGCAGCTTTATTAATTTTACACATTCCAAACATTGGTTTTTTTTTTCAACATCCAACATTCATAATATAATACTAACTCCCGAGCGGAATGAGCCCTCAACCGCCATATACACTAGCAATGTGATCTTCATCCCACTCACCGCCGCGGCCGAGCCCAGCGGCAAATCCAACCCCCCCCTTTTCCCCGGCCAGTCGCCAGACTACTAGCAACGCCCGGCCAGGGGTCCCCCGGGTTGGGGGCACCCGCCCCCACCCCAATTCCCACTTAAGGCTCCGGACCCCTGAAAACCTCCGGTATCCCGCCTCCCCCCCACCAGCTGCGACAACCCATCCCCCATAGCCCCTGAATTAAGGGCGGGCGGGCGGGAAGAATGAAGCCCTCTCCCCGGTTTGCCGGTCTCGCCAAGAGACCGTCGCCGAGCGCGCCCCGCTTAAAAATCCCGCCCCTTTGCCAGCTTTCTTCATTGGCTCGCTCCCATATCCTTCAATCGGGGCTAGCCAATGTAATTCCAAAGATGCTTGCCAGCCCCCCGCCCCTACCTCGAAAGCCGTGGGCAGTGTCCTGCACTTGGGCCAAACGCGCCTGGTTACCTACGGCCGACAGTGACCCCTGCCTTGTCCATCAGCCATAACCAAGGCAGGTCGGACCCGGTGGCACCCCGCTTCCCCCCCCCAACCCCCTTTTTCATCCAACCATTCCCACTCCCAATAAGAAATCCATATACACCGATCTTTGGCTCAAATGTCCGCAGCTTTATTAAATTTGTACATTCCAAACATTGTTTTCAACATCCAACTTCATAATATAATACTAACTCCCGAGCGGAACGATCCCTCATACCGCCATAACCACTAGCAAGGTGAGCTCATTCCAGCCCGCCCAGCGGCCGAGCCAGCGGCAAATCCAACCCCCCCTTTTTTCCCAGCCTCGCCATACTACCTAGCAAAGACCGGCCAGGGGTCACCCGGGTTTGGGTCACCCACCCCACCCGCCCCCACCCAATTCCAGCTTAAGGCTCCGAACCCCGGAAACCGCCGGTATCCCACCTCCCCCCACCAGCTGTGACAACCCATCCCCTCAGCCCTGCCTGAAGGGCGGGCGGGCTTTAAAGTGAAGCCCTCTCCCCGGTTGCCAGTCCTCGCCAAGAGACCGTCGCCGCCGCGCAACTTCCGCTTAAAACCCCCCCCCCTTTGCCTGCTTTCTTCATTTGGCTTGCTCCCATAGATCCTTCTCCTTCATCGGGGCGAGCCAATGAATTCAAAAGATGCTCGCCAGCCCCCGCCCCTTCTCGAAAGCCGTGGGCAGGGTCCTCCCGCACCGGCCGCGCCGCCTGGTTACCTACGGCCGCCTAGTGACCCTGCCCTGCGGCCCTCGCCATGCTGCTGTATCATTTTTCAATTCTTTCAGCACCCTTGAATGTAGACCATCCATCCCAGGGGATTTACGAACTCTTTATCAATTAACTGTATTGCATCTTCCCAGTTTATCAAGATTTGTTTCAATTCCTTTGACACATCACCTTTAACACTAGAATCCCAAAAAGGAATTTTACCTAGACACACCAAAGTGGTGGTCAATTGATTGCATGATCATGAACGCTTGCGTTTAGCATGACATGCAGATGTGAATTAATGTGAAGTTACTTATTTGTTAAATACGTGTCTTTTGATATCGTACATGTCAGCGTGTGTTTATTGTTTTGGAATGTCGGAGTAAAACTGTAAACAGTGATTGAGAATCGCCACCTAGTGGGAACGTGTCATTTATACCTAGAAGCCCCAAAGTACGTCAATTGATGCATCCAAAACAATTGAGTGCGTCCCTTGACGCACTTTGGGGCTTCTATGTATAAATTCATTTTCCAACTAGGTGGTGCATCTGTCATCAATTTTCGATGCTCAGTCGTTGTACATTTTGGCCTTGCTAACAAAGTCATGGAACATGATTGACATGATTCTAGCAGTGGCAACTGGTATACAACTTCGAAGTATGCATTTGCGTCAATTGACCACACTTTGGGGTTTTCTAGTGTTAAATACCATTTCAGGCATGGGTAACTCCCTATATCAGCTTCCGTAAAGGCACAAACAAAGAATTCCTTAGAGTCTCTG